>JAYKKT010000089.1:14812500-17212500 GCA_036023115.1 Brasenia schreberi | reverse complement strand
TTACATTTAATTAAATTTGATACGGGGTTGTAATAATGGAGCGTTGTCTCCCCCCGGTTGTAATAATGTGGTTTGGCACACCAACACACACGTGCACTTGAGCCATTCCGCTCTTAGCTGCACACCATTTTGGCACACACACGGGCCTAATCAACCCTTAAGATATAGTTATACTTATATATATTAAGCTGCGTGGGTTTTAATTTAAGTCGTGGGTGTTGTCTTTCAATTTCCACACTCACACACATTGAGCTTTCGCTCTTATTCCCAAGACCTTAGTAAGGGACATATTACAATTTTATTTGGGTGTTTAAATTCAAGTTGTGTGCGTGGTCTTTAAATTCCACACTCACACACATTGAGCTTTCGCTCTTACTCTCAAGACCTTAGTAAAGGCCATATTGCAATTTCATTTGGGTTTTAATTCAAGTTGTGTGCGTGGTCTTTCAATTTCCACACTCACACACATTGAGCTTTCGCTCTTATTCCCAAGACCCTAGTAAGGGCCATATTGCAATTTCATTTGGGTGTTTAAATTCAAGTTGTGTGCGTGGTCTTTAAATTCCACACTCACACACATTGAGCTTTCGCTCTTACTCCCAAGACCTTAGTAAAGGCCATATTGCAATTATATTTGGGTTTACATTACAAGTTGTGTGAGTTGTCTTTCCATATACACACAACACCCACACACACGTTGGCGACCTTCAGGCCTGTATATATTATAAGTATTTCCCTTCGGCAATGTCTTTAAGATTTGGGTTTTAAGGTTCAGCTATGTGCATAGTCTTTCCATATATACACGACACACACTTGCACAATTGAGCCTTTCCGCTCTTAAGATATAGCCATATTTCCCTTTTGCAATCTACATTAAGTCATTTCCCTTCCGCATTGTCTTTCAATTCGTGTTTTCCCTTTGGAGTTGTGTGAGTTTGCATTGCATATTCGCCATACCACGAGTTAGGACGCATATTGCATCAAAGCAAACCCCACACTCCCGTGCAAAAATCGGCCAACTTAGGTCACTTGTGCACACACCTAGTTTGCCCTAAAAAGCATAAAAAGAAAGACATAGGCACGTGCAAATCCCACATGTAATAAAACTTGCAATAGTACAAACAAAGCCCAAACACTTCGGGTATTTTTCAAAGAGGTTTAATTTAAAAGACTTTGCCAAGCGTACATACTGACCCTTGCGCATCTGTGCAAGAAGGTCTGCGATGAAAAGAGCTCACTTGCTCACAATCGCCCCGATAGAGTCAGATTTCAAAACTTACTTCGCTAGCTTAAGCAAGCTAGCTGGCACGCCCTTTTTGTTATAAAAAATGACTTAGACACACGAAAAGGTTCACTTCGGGCCTAAGAACCAGAAGTGGGAATTTTCCGTGTCTACAGGTTTGGCACGCCCGGTGGGACCTGGGCCTTGTGCAGAGTTAGTTCATGTAGAAAACCTCATGAAATTTTTTTCAAAGGAAGTGTTTTAAACCTTGTTTGTTTCATATATAGGATTTATTTTGAAAAGCATATTGAAGCATGTCGAGTCCAGGCTCCCAAGAGGTATCTAGCCACGGCTCATGCGCATCAAGTTCTCAATCTAGGAAGTTTTTGATGTTGAGTATCTAGCATATCTAGCCACGGCTCATGCGCATCAAGAGGTATCTAGCATATTGAAGCATGTCGAGTCCAGGCTCCCAAAATCGCTGCTCTTAGCCAAGAGGCTGAAGCAGGCGATTCATGTTCGTCAAACGGCGAACCAAAGGCCAAGAAAAAATTTGAAAAACCTCGCAAACACAAAGAGACTTCTGCGATGGAAGGTAACCAATACCACGGGTCCTTCACACACAAGGACTGTAAAGCCCTAAAGCAGCTGCTGAGAGGGCAAAATAAAGAGTAAAGAAGTTATGTTTGTCTGATTTCTTGCCTGTGGACTATGAAATAGACAGTGACGATGAAATACCGAACTTCCATCGGTATGATGGCATGGGAGACCCTAGGTCTCACTTGCAGCTTTTCTCTCATCGAGCCCATAAGAAAAAGAAGGACTCGATGAAATGGGTGTATTGGTTCCCTTTGTCCCTCAAGGGCACAACTGCCAAATGGTTGGCTTCCTACGATCTTAGCCAGTTCGCAACTTTCAAAGAGTTAGCGAACTGCTTTATCTAGAGATTCTCGCATAACGTAGAAGTCACGCCGACTTTAAACACCTTGAGGGATACAAAACAAGGTGTGAACGAGGACGTACATACGTTCATCGTTTGTTGGAGGTCTCTCCTAGGTCAAGTGCGAGAGCCAATATCCGAAGGATGTGTAGTCATGCTTGTAAACACCCCGAAATCCCATGAATTTCTTGAACAAACTTGGTTTTGTAAAAACAGCCCCAAAGGGCTATTTTGAGTCTAGAAACCCAGGAGCCTTCCAGACAACCCTGTACAGATGTTTTAAACTCTTATATGTTTTAAATATGTATAATATGTTTTAAAAACTGTTAAAATATATTTTGAAACCCCACGAACCGGCTTGGCCTGACGCAAGTAGGACCAGAAGAGCTAAAGAGAGCCCGAAACAGGAGCACATGTCGAGCCCGGCACAACAACTCTCGTATTGAATCCACCCCCAGGATCTCGAACGTCCAAGACCCTATTATAATCAGACATCACTTGAAATCATCTCCGGAAGGTGAAAACAGAAGCAGACGACCATGTTGGTGAAGACCCAACGCAGACGGAGTACTGATGTTGTTAGACCCCGCACAAACCGTTTGTTTTGAACACAGCCTGAAGGAGTCAGAATTCAGTTTGGATTGGATCTGGACCATATATATCCAGATCTCAATCCAAACCTATGTGTGGATTTGGATTTGGGTTTGGATCCAGAGATCCAATTCAATATCCACATCCATGGCCCACATCACCTTCTCATAAATGGAGGTGGGGCCCACTTAAAATTCACTTGCGATTATGGGCATGAGAGAGAGTGGGGGAGGATAAGATTTGAGGGTAATTGTAATTAAACTTGACTTGTGTGTCAAGTTTGGGGTTAATCATGTGGGTTAGCCTAATTAGCATGGGTTTAAGCTTGTATTAGCCAAAACCTAACTCGATCAAGCAAGTCATCTTCGGACCAGCTATAAGTAAGTGCCTAACTCGGTCCTTAGTTGTAGACTTGCTTAAGTTAATTTAAATTTGATACGGGGTTGTAATAACGGAGCATTGTCTCCCCCCGCTTGTAATAACGTGGCTTGGCACACCCACACACACATGCACTTGAGCCTACCTCGCTCTTAGTTGTGCACGATTTTGAACACACACGGGCCTAATCAGCCCCTTTAGATATAAGTTATGTATATACCTTAAGTTGCGTAGGGTTTTGTTTGAGTTGGGTGTGTTGTCTTTAAATTCTCGCACTCACACACATTGAGATTCCGCTCTTATTTGCAAGACCCAAGTAAGGGCCGTGTTATACTATTCTTGGGTTTAATTTCATGTTGTGTGCGTAGTACTTCAATTCAAGCACTCACACACATTGAGCTTTCGCTCTTATTCCCAAGACCTTAGTTAAGGCCATATTGCAATTTATATTTGGGTTTCATTTCATGTCGTGTGTGTAGTACTTCAATTCTCGCATGCACCCACATTGAGCCTTCGCTCTTATTTGCAAGACCCGAGTAAGGGCCCATATATACATTATATATACGTATTTCCCTTCGGCAATTTCCATTACAAGTCATTTCCCTTCCGCAATTTCCCTTCGGCAATTTCCATTTCAAGTCATTTCCCTTCGGCATTGTCTTTTAAATTCGGGTTTTCCCTTTGGAGTTGCATGAGTTTGCATTGCATATACGCCATACCACGAGTTAGGACGCATATTGCATCAAAGCAAACCCCATACTCCCGCTCAAAATCGCCACATCTTAGTGGAGTGTTCATAACACACACCTAGGTGGCCCCAAAGAGGGATAAAAAGAAAGACTTAGGCACGTGCAAATCCATGTGATCTAAAATCTGAAACCATACCAAAAGGACCCGAATCAAACACGTCGAACCGCTTTCGTAAGTTCTTACACTCTAAAACTCGATTTTAAAAGCGTACAGACAGACCCTTGCGCATCGGTGCAAGAAGGTCTACGACGACAAGAGCTTGCTTGCTCACAGTCGCCACATTAGAAGTCAGGTTTAAAATATATCTTCGCTAGCTTAAGTAAGCTAGCTGGCACGCCCTGTTTGTTTAAATAGGACTTAGACACACGAAAAGGTTCGCTTCAGGCCTAAGAACTAGGAAGTAGAAATTTTCTGCGTCTATAGTAGTTTGGCACGCCCGGTGGGACGTGAGTCTTTTAAAGTCGAGTCACTATAGGAAACTTACGAAAAGATTTTCAAAGAGGTGTTGTTTTAACTTTTCTCTTTCTTTACTTGTACTTAGGAATTTTGAAAAAAAAGGCTTGAAAGCATGTCAAAATCCAACCCAAGTGAAGTGTCGAGCCAAGGCTCATGCGCATCAAGTTCTCACTCTAGGAGGATTTTCAAAAACAAGATCAAACTAGACGAGATAGAGGACCTGAGAAGGGAATTCGAGGCCAAAATCGATGCTCTCAGCCAAGAGGCTGAAGTAGGCGATTCATGTTCATCGAATGGTGAACAAAGGGCCAAAAGAAAATCTGAAAAACCTCGCAAGCACAAAGAGGCCTTCGTAATGGAAGGCAACCAATACCACGAGTCCTTCATACAAAAGGATTGTAAAGCCCTACAACAGCTGCTGAAAGGGCAAAATAAAGAGAAAAGGAGTTACGCCCTGGCTGATTTCCTTCCTATGGATTACGAAATAGACAGTGACGATGAAATACCGAACTTCCATCGGTATGATGGCATGGGAGACCCTAGGTCTCACTTGGAACTTTTCTCGCGTCGAGCCCATAAGAAGAAAAAGGACTCAATGAAATGGGTGTATTGGTTCCCTTTATCCCTTAAAGGCACAGCTGCCAAATGGCTGGCTTCCTACGATTTAAGCCAGTTCGCTGCTTTTGAAGAGTTAGCGAACTGCTTCATGCAAAGATTTGCACACAACGTAGAAGTCACGCCGACTCTGAACACTTTAAGGGATACGAAGCAAGGCATGAACGAAGACGTACATGCCTTCATTATACGATGGAGGTCACTTTTGGGCTAAGTGCGAGAGCCCATATCCGAAGGATGCGCAGTCTTGCTCATCCTGGATAACTTTAAAAGCGAGTTAAAACCCTTCTCTTGCTCCATGAGATCTCAACTTTTCATAAGTTGATAAAAAAAGCATCCCTTTTCGAAACAAACTTGAAAAAGGGGATATACGATCACTTATGGAAAGAAAGTGTCGTTTCTAAAACCCGCTTGAAAAAGCCCATCACTTATGGGCTACCCACGATGGACAAAGGGGCAAATCCCCATAAAAGCGCCAATGTTCGGGTGGATCTAGGCGTGGTAGGCACCTCCAAAAATTTTGAAAAACCAGAAAACAAATGGGAGCGAGCTTTTCAAAAACCAATTGAAAAACGGGAGTACACTCCGCTGGGGCAACCTGTGTCGGAGGTCCTTGACCTCCTACTTGCCCAAGGCATGATAGAACTTCCCGAAATTCCTGAAGGAGTAACTTCCAAAGGGGGGTATTTAAATCAATTTTACAAGTATCATCGGCTCAAAGGCCATGATACAAAACGTTGTTTCTCCCTTTTAAATAAAATCGAGAACTTGATAGCGGAGGGCCGGCTCCAGGTTACTACGGAACCTGAGCCACCTCAAGCTATCTTCAAAGAACCCTTTCCCAAGCACGCCAGTAGCAGTGGGAAAGGAAAGGAGGTATGTACCCTCACCTTTTCAAAATTCTGAGTCTGGTCGACCCACTTGTGCGCCCACTCTTGTACTTGTAAACACCCCCAAATCCCACGAATTTCTCAAATCCATCTGGTTTTGTAAAAGCAGCCCCAAAGGGCCATTTTGAGTTTGAAAACCTAGGAGCCTTCCAAGCAACCCTGTATATATGTTTTGAACTTTATATTTCAAAAATATATAATATGGCTTTGAAAACCTTTTTAAAACATGTTTTGAAACCCCGAAGCAGCTTGACCTAATCCAGACAGGATAAGGAAAGCTAAGAAGGGCCCGGAACCGGAGCACATGTCGAGCCCGGCACAGCAACTCTTGTATCTGATTCACACCCCCAGGATCTCGAACGTCCAAGACCCTGTTCTTATCAAAATATCATTTGAAGTCATCTCCGGAAGGCAAAAACGGAGGCGGACGACCATGTTGGCGAAGACCCAACGCAGACGGAGTACAGATCCTGTCAGGCCCCGCACGAATCATCCATTTCGAACCCAGCTCGAAGGAGTCAGAGTTCAGTTTGGATTGGATCTAGACCATATATATCTAGATCCCAATCCAAACCCATATGTGGACTTGGATTTGGATTTGGATCCAGAGATCCAATCCAATATCCATATCCATGGCCCACATCACCTTCTCATAAATGGAGGTGGGGCCCACTTGAAATTCACGTGGGATATTGGGCATGAGAGAGAGTGGGGAAGGAAAATATCAAGAGTGTTATAATTAAGCTTGACTTGTGTGTCAAGTTTGGGGTTAATCATGTGGGTTAGCCTAATTGAGTGGGTTTAAGCTTGTAATTAGCCAAAACCCAACCTACGGCTGCACCAACATGAGGTGATCAAGGTCTATGGGCCATGCTAAGGGAGCTCCTTCACCTAAACCTAACCCAAAACGCCTAATCCTAGCTTAAACCCCTAATCCACCCCTAATCTGAACCTAATCACCTAACCCACTTCCCTAATCCCGGCCTAATCCCAACCTAATCACCTAACCCACTTCCCTAATCCTTCCCTAAACCTAGGTTAATTTCCCTAATCCTAGCCTAAACCTAGCCTAATCACCTAACCTAGCTCACTAAACCTCACCCTAAAACCCAACCACCTAACCTAGCCCTAAACCCCTAAACCACCCCTAGCCCACAACCTACCCAAACCCCTAGTTTTCAAAATATCTGGCCCAACCCTTTCCAGCCCACCTTATCTACATACCACCCTACCTAAACCACCTAACCACTACCCCAAACCCAGCCCTAACCGACCTACCCATCCCTATTTAAACCCCCCCCCTTGGGGGCGGGTTTTGCAAGCTGGAACCCTCACCTCACCCAGCCGGGCCCTCTCTTTCTCCCATTTCCTCACCCAGCCGAGACCACTCTCCACTTCCCCAAAGCTCCACCTGCAGCACCACCACCGCCGCCACCGCTCCAGCCGAAGCCCTATTCATCATCATTCTCTTCACCCAACCGAACCAGCCGAGCTCCCACATCCGGCTGCTTCTCTCTTCCATCCACCGCCTCTCCCCATTCGGTAAGCATTCCCCAACTCTCCCTAAATCCTTCTCTACTCGCTCTCCACTCCTAGCCACCTACCCTATCATCATCTCAGCCCTTTGTCACCACCCTTTTCACTTAGCCGAACCTAACACAACCTAAACTACCGGCCACCACCTAACCATCCTATTCCATTCGGCCTTCCCCTAAGACTCCCATTCGGCCTTCCCCTAAACTCCCCTTAGGTCCACATTCCCTAAACACTCGACTCTCCTAGTGACCCTAAACACTCACTTGGTCCAGCCCCTTTAATCCCCCACATCTAGGCGACACCCATTTGCAGCCGGACACCTTCGAGGCGCCTATCCCACGCCCCACTTGCAGCCGGCCAGCACCCTTCGTCACCTATCCTCGCGGAGCTCCCGTTTGCAGGCCAAGACGAAGGCCAAGCCCACGCTCAAGCAAGGCCTCTACGGACCAGCTACTCGTAAGTGCCTAAACTCGGTCTTTAGTTGTATACTTGCTTGAGATTCAATTTGATACGGGGTTGTAATAACGGAGCATAGTCTCCCCCCGCTTGTAATAACGTGGCTTGGCACAACCACACACATGCACTCTCTTAGTCGTGCACGATTTTGAACACACACGGGCCTAATCAGCCCCTAATACATAAGTGTATATATATACTTTCATTTTCGAAGGGTTTTGTTTAAGTTGGGTGCGTTGTCTTTCAATTCAAGCACTCTCACACACATTGAGCTTTCGCTCTTATTTGAAAGACCCAAGTAAGGGCCGACCTATACTATTTGGGTTTCATTTCATGTCGTGTGAGTAAGTCTTTCAATTCAAGCACTCTCACACACATTGAGCTTTCGCTCTTATTTGAAAGACCCAAGTAAGGGCCGACCTATACTATTTGGGTTTCATTTCATGTCGTGTGAGTAAGTCTTTCAATTCAAGCACTTTCACACACATTGAGCCTTCGCTCTTATTCCCAAGACCTTAGTAAAGGCCTTATTGCAGTTATATTTGGGTTTCATTTATGTCGTGTGTGTAGTACTTCAATTCAAGCACTTTTCACACACATTGAGCTTTCGCTCTTACTCCCAAGACCTTAGTCAAGGCCATACTGCAATTTATATTTGGGTTTAATTTCATGTCGTGTGTGTAAGTCTTTCAATTCAAGCACGCACCCACATTGAGCCTTCGCTCTTATTTGCAAGACCCGAGTAAGGGCTCATATACATAATCTATATACATATTTCCCTTCGGTTATTTCCCTTCGGATATTTCCCTTCGGATATTTCCCTTCGGTTATTTCCCTTCAGTCATTTCCCTTCAGTATTGTCTTTACATTTCGGGTTTTCCCTTTGGAGTAGCGTGAGTTTGCATTGCATCTACGCCATACCACGAGGTAGGACGCATATTGCATCAAAGCAAGCCCCGCTCGAATTCGCCCACGTAGTGGAGTGTTCATAACACACAAACTAGGTGACCCCAAAAAGGGATAAAAGAAAAGACTTAGGCACGTGCAAATCCACGTGATCTAAAACATACAATCGCATTTTAAAGACCCGAAATAGACACCTCGAACCGCTTCGTAAACTTTCTCTCCAAAAACTCGATTTTTGCAAAGCGTACAAACTGACCCTTGCGCATCGGTGCAAGAAGGTCTGCGACGACAAGAGCTTACTTCCTCACAGTCGCCACATTTAGAAGTCAGTGTTAAAAATATCTTCGCTAGCTTAGGTAAGCTAGCTGGCACGCCCTGTTCGCATACATAGGCCTTACACGCACGAGAGGATCCGCTCCAAGCCCTGAAAAAGGCGAAGAGGCGGGGATTTTCGCGCGTCTACAGAGATTGGCACGCCCGATAGGACGTGAGCCTTTCAAAAATCGAGTTTTAAAGTAGAAGTCTTGCGAAAATTTTGTAAAAAGGTGTCGTTTTAACTTATTTTCTTTACTTGTACTTAGGACATTTTGAAAAAGCTTGAAAAGCATGTCAAAATCCAATCCAAGTGAAGTGTCGAGCCAAGGCTCATGCGCATCAAGTTCTCACTCTAGGAGGATTTTCAAAAATAAAATAAAACTAGATGAAATCGAGGATTTGAGAAGGGAGTTTGAGGCCAAAATCGATGCTCTCAGCCAAGAGGCTGAAGTAGGCGATTCATGTTCATCGAACGGTGAACAAAGGCCTAAAAAGAAATATGAAAAACCTCGCAAGCAAAAAGAGGCCTCCGTAATGGAAGGCAACCAATACCACGAGTACTTCACACAAAAGGACCGTAAAGCCCTACAGCAGTTGCTAAAAGGGCAGAATAAAGAGAAAAGAAGCTACGCCCTGTCTGATTTCCTTCCTATGGACTACGAAACAGACAGTGACGATGAAATACCGAACTTCCATCGGTATGATGGCATGGGAGACCCTAGGTCTCACTTGCAGCTTTTCTCACGTCGAACCCATAAGAAGAAAAAGGACTCGATGAAATGGGTGTATTGGTTCCCTCTATCCCTTAAAGGCACAGCTGCCAAATGGCTAGCTTCCTACGACTTAAGCCAGTTCGCTACTTTTGAAGAGTTAGCGAACTGCTTCATGCAAAGATTTGCATACAACGTAGAAGTCACGCTGTAAACACCTCGAAATCCCACGAATTCCTTAAACAAACTTGGTTTTGTAAAAGCAGCCCCAAAGGGCCATTTTTGAGTCTGGAAACCCAGGAGCCTTCCAGGCAACCCTGTATATATGTTTTAAACTTTATCTTTCAAAAACATATAATATGGCTTTTGAAAACCTTTTAAAACACGTTTTTGAAACCCCGAAGCGGCTTGGCCCGATCAAGACAGGACCAGGAGAGCTAAGAAGAGCCCGGAACCAGAGCACACGTCGAGCCCGGCACAGCAACTCTTGTATCTGATTCACACCCCCAGGATCTCGAACGTCCAAGACCCTGTTCTTATCAAAATAGCATTTGAAGTCATCTTCGGAAGGCAGAAACGGAGGCGGACGACTATGTTGGCGAAGACCTAACGCAGACGGAGTACTGATGCTGTCAGGCCCCGCACGAATCGTCCGTTTCGAACCCAGCTCGAAGGAGTCAGAGTTCAGTTTGGATTGGATCTGGACCATATATATCCAGATTCCAATCCAAACCCATATGTGGACTTGGATTTGGATTTGGATCCAGAGATCCAATCCAATATCCAGATCCATGGCCCACATCACCTTCTCATAAATGGAGGTGGGGCCCACTTGAAATTCACGTGGGATATTGGGCATGAGAGAGAGTGGGGATGAAAAATATCAAGAGTGTTGTATTAAGCTTGACTTGTGTGTCAAGTTTGGGTTTAATCATGTGGGTTAGCCTAATTGAGTGGGTTTAAGCTTGTAATTAGCTAAAACCTAACCTAGGGCTGCACCAACATGAGGTGATCAAGGTCTATGGGCCATTCTAAGGGAGCTCCTTCACCTAAACCTAACCCAAAACGCCTAATCCTAGCTTAAACCCCTAATCCACCCCTAATCTGAACCTAATCACCTAACCCACTTCCCTAATCCCGGCCTAATCCCAACCTAATCACCTAACCCACTTCCCTAATCCTTCCCTAAACCTAGATTAATTTCCCTAATCCTAGCCTAAACCTAGCCTAATCACCTAACCTAGCTCACTAAACCTCACCCTAAAACCCAACCACCTAACCTAGCCCTAAACTCCTAAACCACCCTTAGCCCACAATCTACCCAAACCCCTAGTTTTAAAATATCTGGCCCAACCCTTTCCAGCCCACCTTATCTACATACCACCCTACCTAAACCACCTAACCACTACCCTCAGCCCAGCCCTAACCGACCTACCCATCCCCTATTTAAACCCCTCCCCTTTGGGGGCGGGTTTTCCAAGGAGAAGGCCCTCACCTCAGCCCAACCGGCTCCACTCTCCACCTGCCCGCCTGCTCCACTCTCCACCTGCTCCACTCTCCACCAGCTCTACCTGCACCGCCACCTTCCCTCTTCCATCCACCACCATTCCCCAGCCGGACGCCACCACCTTCACCCAATCGAACCAGCCGAGCTCCCATCCACACCCGGCTTCTCCTTGCCTTCCACCGCCTCTCCCCATTCGGTAGTACCCTGCACCTTACCTAGCTTCTTCTCTACTCCCTCTCCACTCCCAGCCACCCACTATACCATCACCTTACCTACCCAACAGCCCCTCGCCGCCACCACTCCCATTCGGCCAAACCTTAGCCGCCCCAACTGTTTGCCCCCTATCTAACTCACCTCAACTATACCTGGCCACCCTATTAGATTTCCTAAGACTTGCCCGTGACACTCCCTTAAACCTACTATTCCCACTATCACCTAGCCCCATCCCCTAACTAGCTACCTTGCCATACTCCAGCCTTAGTCACCCTAGCAACCCGCCACCACCACATCTTCCTAGTCGGCCACTCCAACCGACTATTCCTTCATTCGGCCAGTCATCACCCTTCCCCTAGGTGTCCCATTCGGCCTTCCCACAAACTCTCCTTTAGGTCCAGTTTCCCTAAACACTCAACTCCCCTAGTGACCCTAAAAACTCACTCATTCAGTCCCTCTAAGCCCCCACATCTAGGCGACACCCATTTCTGTAAGCACTCCCCAACTCTCCCTAAATCCTTCTCTACTCCCTCTCCACTCCTAGCCACCTACCCTATCATCATCTCAGCCCTTTGTCACCACCCTTTTCACTTAGCCGAACCTAACACAACCTAAACTACCGGCCACCACCTAACCATCCTATTCCATTCGGCCTTCCCCTAAGACTCCCATTCGGCCTTCCCCTAAACTCCCCTTAGGTCCACATTCCCTAAACACTCGACTCTCCTAGTGACCCTAAACACTCACTTGGTCCAGCCCCTTTAATCCCCCACATCTAGGCGACACCCATTTGCAGCCGGACACCTTCGAGGCGCCTATCCCGCGCCCCACTTGCAGCCGGCCAGCACCCTTTGTCACCTATCCTCGCGGAGCTCCCGTTTGCAGCCCAAGGCGAAGGCCAAGCCCACGCTCAAGCAAGGCCTCTACGGACCAGCTACTCGTAAGTGCCTAAACTCGGTCTTTAGTTGTATACCTGCTTGAGATTCAATTTGATACGGGGTTGTAATAACGGAGCATAGTCTCCCCCCGCTTGTAATAACGTGGCTTGGCACAACCACACACGTGCACTCTCTTAGTCGTGCACGATTTTGAACACACATGGGCCTAATCAGCCCCTAATACATAAGTGTATATATATACTTTCATTTTCGAAGGGTTTTGTTTAAGTTGGGTGCGTTGTCTTTCAATTCAAGCACTCTCACACACATTGAGCTTTCGCTCTTATTTGAAAGACCCAAGTAAGGGCCGACCTATACTATTTGGGTTTCATTTCATGTCGTGTGAGTAAGTCTTTCAATTCAAGCACTCTCACACACATTGAGCTTTCGCTCTTATTTGAAAGACCCAAGTAAGGGCCGACCTATACTATTTGGGTTTCATTTCATGTCGTGTGAGTAAGTCTTTCAATTCAAGCACTTTCACACACATTGAGCCTTCGCTCTTACTCCCAAGACCTTAGTAAAGGCCTTATTGCAGTTATATTTGGGTTTCATTTATGTCGTGTGTGTAGTACTTCAATTCCAGCACTCTCACACACATTGAGCCTTCGCTCTTATTCCCAAGACCTTAGTCAAGGCCATACTGCAATTTATATTTGGGTTTAATTTCATGTCGTGTGTGTAAGTCTTTCAATTCAAGCACGCACCCACATTGAGCCTTCGCTCTTATTTGCAAGACCCGAGTAAGGGCTCATATACATAAGCTATATACATATCTCCCTTCGGTCATTTCCCTTCGGTTATTTCCCTTCGGTTATTTCCTTTCGGTCATTTCCCTTCGGTTATTTCCCTTCAGTCATTTCCCTTCAGTATTGTCTTTACATTTCGGGTTTTCCCTTTGGAGTAGCGTGAGTTTGCATTGCATCTACGCCATACCACGAGGTAGGATGCATATTGCATCGAAGCAAGCCCCGCTCGAATTCGCCCATGTAGTGGAGTGTTCATAACACACAAACTAGGTGGCCCGAAAAGGGATAAAAGAAAAGACTTAGGCACGTGCAAATCCACGTGATCTAAAACATGCAACCGCATCTTAAAGACCCGAAATAGACACCTCGAACCGCTTCGTAGACTTTCTCTCCAAAAAAACTCGATTTTTGCAAAGCGTACAGACTGACCCTTGCGCATCGGTGCAAGAAGGTCTGTGACGACAAGAGCTTACTTGCTCACAGTTGCCACGTTTAGAAGTCAGTATTAAAAATATCTTCGCTAGCTTAAGTAAGCTAGCTGGCATGCCCTGTTTGCATGCATAGGCCTTAGACACACGAGAGGATCCGCTCCAAGCCCTGAAAAGGATGAAGAGGCAGGGATTTTCGTGCGTCTACAGAGATTGGCACGCCCGGTGGGAGGTGAGCCTTTTCAAAAATCGAGTTTGCTTGTAGAAATCTTGCGAAAATTTTGTAAAAAGGTGTCGTTTTTACCTTGTTTTCTTTGCTTGTACTTAGGACATTTTGAAAAAGCTTGAAAAGCATGTCAAAATCCAATCCAAGTGAAGTATCGAGCCAAGGCTCATGCGCATCAAGTTCTCACTCTAGGAGGATTTTCAAAAACAAAATAAAACTAGATGAAATCGAGGACTTGAGAAGGGAGTTTGAGGCCAAAATCGATGCTCTCAGCCAAGAAGCTGAAGTAGGCGATTCATGTTCATCGAATGGTGAACAAAGGCCTAAAAAGAAATCTGAAAAACCTCGCAAGCAAAAAGAGGCCTCCGTAATGGAAGGGAACCAATACCACGAGTCCTTCACACAAAAGGACCGTAAAGCCCTACAACAGCTGCTGAAAGGGCAGAATAAAGAGAAAAGAAGCTACGCCCTGTCTGATTTCCTTCCTATGGATTACGAAACAGACAGTGACGATGAAATACCGAACTTCCATCGGTATGATGGCATGGGAGACCCTAGGTCTCACTTGCAGCTTTTCTCACATTGAGCCCATAAGAAGAAAAAGGACTCGATGAAATGGGTGTATTGGTTCCCTCTATCCCTTAAAGGCACAGCTGCCAAATGGCTGGCTTCCTACGACTTAAGCCAGTTCGCTACTTTTGAAGAGTTAGCGAACTGCTTTATGCAAAGATTTGCACACAACGTAGAAGTCACGCCAACCCTGAATACCTTAAGGGATACAAAGCAAGGCATGAACGAAGACGTGCATGCCTTCATTATAAGATGGAGGTCGCTTTTGGGCCAAGTGCGAGAGCCCATATCCGAAGGATGCGCAGTAATGCTCATCCTGGATAATTTCAAAAGCGAGTTAAAAACCCTTCTCTCGCTCCATGAGATTTCAACTTTCCATAAGTTGATCAAAAAGGCCTCCCTTTTCGAAACCAACTTACGAAAAGAGACATACGACCACTTATGGAAAGGAAGTGCCATTCCAAAAACCCGTTTGGAAAAGCCCATCGCATATGGGCTGCCCACGACGGACAAAGGGGCAAAGCCCCATAAAATCGCCAATGTCCAGGTGGATCCAGGCATGGCGGGCACTTCCAAAAATTTTGAAAAATTAGAAAATAAGAGGGAACGCAATTTTCAAAAACCGGTTGAAAAACGGGAGTATACTCTGCTGGGGCAACCTGTGTCGGAGGTCCTAGACCTCTTACTTGCCCAGGGCATGATCGAACTCCCTGAAATCCCCGAAGGAGTCACGTCCAAGGGGGGGTATTTAAACCGATTTTGTAAGTATCATCGGCTCAAAGGCCATGATACCAAACGCTGCTTCTCTCTTTTAAATAAAATTGAGAACTTGATAGCAGAAGGCCGGCTCTAGGTCACTGCGGAACCTAAGCCACTTCAAGCTATCTTCAAGGAACCCTTTCCCAAACACGCCAGTGGCAGTGGGAAAGGAAAGGAGGTATGTACCCTCACCATTTCCAAGGAACTAGCGCAAAAACCAGAACCTGGTCGACCTACTTGTGCGCCCATCCTTGTATTATACAAGAAGCCCGCCCAAGTCGTCATTCGGGGACCACCAAAAGTGGAAACCCCGGTAAAACCAGTTTTGAAAATCCAAGGTTCTCCTCAGCTCATCCTTAGAGCCAAGTTTAGCGCAAACCCTAGGCTGGTCGTGGGGGAAGTTACTAGATCCGGGAGGATCTATCAACCCCCGCACCTTCAAGGTGCTCAAAAGGTGGTCAGTGTGCCTGGCCCCTCAAAAGCATGTATCCCTAGTGGTCTGCCAAAAGCAGATAAGGACAAAGTCATCCTAAATCCTTATGATTTCGAAAACCACCTTTCAAAGATTCCGATTCACATGTCTATCCTAGAGCTTATCAAAACCTCGCCTAGGCATAGTGACCAGGTCGTAGTGATCCTAGGTGAGAGTCACCCACAGCTTCAGGGGATCATAAACTCCCCTTGTTTATCAAGCTCCCAGGCCCATGAGGCTAACCTGGGGCAAATTATGGTTGAGCCACCTCGGCTCGTGTTGAACAACCCTAGGAAGGTTGTATGCGTGAAGGGGCCGCCCAAAGCAGGCCCCCTCCCGACTCTAATCCTCCTAGGAAAACCCAAGCGTCCCCTATTTCCAAAGCCCCTGGACAAAAGGCCATACGAGCCTAATATGGACGATAGCATGTTCCAGGACCACGACTTGTATCCCATCTTTTCAAAAAACAAAAGGTCGTGGAACATGTTATTGAACATGGGCTACACGCCCTACAAGAGTCTAGGGGCACAAAGCCAGGGTCTCCTAGAGCCCATCCTTCCTAGGGCCAACCCAAGCCGATATGGGATCGGCTATACTCCCCGAATACTGCCGGAGCCACCCCCTGTGACCACCTGGGTCAAGGGTGCCCCGGAGCCTGTCTTAGAAGAAACCTATGGTTTAGACCTCCTATTCCGAGTCTAACCCGTAGTGTTTTCCCTTTGTAGGTATGACGGAAGATCCCTTTTTCTAAAAATACCAAAAACATTTGAAAAACTTAAAATAAAAAAAAATCGAAAAACAAGAAAAACCAAAAACAATGGAAAAACAAAAATTTGAAAAAAGAGTGCTTTGTATAGTTCCCAAAGTTCTTGTTTTACAAAAGCCAAAAAAAATCAAAAATTTGGAAAATACCAAAAAGATTTTGTACATAGCTGCTCCTGGTAAGACTTTGGCAAAAGAAAAGGATTTCGAAAGAAGTGTCGTCTGCATAGCCAGACCAAAAATTTCGAAATCACTTGAAAATCCAAGTAGAAAACCAGGTCATTTTGAAAACCACGCATCAAGTTCCCTCGTGTCTATAGCCCACGAGAATGATCAAAGCCTAGAAGTGGATCCCCTTGAGGAAGATCCCACTTCTGAGCTCCCAGAATTTCATAGAATTCTCGATTTTGAAAGACCTTCCCAATCAGTAGGAGGAGATTTCGTAGAGGTGAACCTAGGGGATGATTCCAATCCCAAAACCATCAAAATAGGCGCATGCTTGCATGAAACTGAAAAGTTAGCATTCATTACATTTCTACAAACCTATTTAGATGTGTTTGCATGGACGTATGAAGACATGCCGGGCATAGATCCCAGCATAGTCGAGCATCGTCTTCCCTTAGATGTAGGTGTAAAACCAATAAAGCAGAAGCTTAGGAAAATACACCCGAATGTACACACGCAAGTCAAAGAGGGTTTAGAAGATCTGCTAAAAGCCGGATTTATAAAACCCATTGCGTATTCTGATTGGTTGTCAAATATCGTGGTAGTTCGAAAAACCAATGGGAAAATTCGAATATGCATCGATTTCAGAAACCTGAATAAAGCCACTCCAAAGGATAATTATCCTTTACCCAACATAGATTTGATAGTCGATAGTACTGCAAATCATGAAATGTTTTCATTCATGGATGGCTATTCAGGCTATAATCAAATCAAACTAAGTCCACGAGATCAGGGTAAGACCGCCTTCACAACCCCATGGGGCACGTACTGCTATACAGTCATGCCCTTTGGTTTGAAAAATGCCGACGCAACATACCAACGAGCCATGAACACGATCTTCCATGATCAAATTCATGAGCTTGTAGAAGTGTATGTGTAAACACCCCGAAATCCCACGAATTTCTTAAACGAATCTGGTTTTATATAAGCAGCCCCAAAGGGCCATTTTGAGTTTGGAAACCCAGGAGCCTTCCAAACAACCCTGTACATATGTTTTAAACTTTATCTTTTTAAAACATATAATATGGCTTTTGAAAACCCTTTTTAAAACACGTTTTGAAACCCCGAAGTGGCTTGCCCCGATCAAGACAGGACCAGGAGAGCTAAGAAGAGCCCGGAACCGGAGCACACGTCAAGCCCGGCGCAGCAATTCTTGTATCTAATTCACACCCCTAGGATCTCGAACGTCCAAGACCCTGTTCTTATCAAAATAGCATTTGAAGTCATCTCCGGAAGGCAGAAACGGAGGCGGACGACTATGTTGGCGAAGACCCAACGCAGACGGAGTACTGATGCTGTCAGGCCCCGCACGAATCGTCTGTTTCGAACCCAGCTCGAAGGAGTCAGAGTTCAGTTTGGATTGGATCTGGACCATATATATCCAGATTCCAATCCAAACCCATATGTGGACTTGGATTTGGATTTGGATCCAGAGATCCAATCCAATATCCATATCCATGGCCCACATCACCTTCTCATAAAGGGAGGTGGGGCCCACTTGAAATTCACGTGGGATATTGGGCATGAGAGAGAGTGGGGGTGAAAAATATCAAGAGTGTTGTATTAAGCTTGACTTGTGTGTCAAGTTTGGGTTTAATCATGTGGGTTAGCCTAATTGAGTGGGTTTAAGCTTGTAATTAGCTAAAACCTAACCTAGGGCTGCACCAACATGGGGTGATCAAGGTCTATGGGCCATGCTAAGGGAGCTCCTTCACCTAAACCTAGCCCAAAATGCCTAAACCTAGCCTAAACCCCTAATCCACCCCTAATCTGAACCTAA
This sequence comes from Brasenia schreberi, assembly GCA_036023115.1. Taxonomy (NCBI): domain Eukaryota; kingdom Viridiplantae; phylum Streptophyta; class Magnoliopsida; order Nymphaeales; family Cabombaceae; genus Brasenia; species Brasenia schreberi. The sequence continues at coordinate 17,194,106 of JAYKKT010000089.1, read as the reverse complement.
TCACCTAACCCACTTCCCTAATCCCGTCCTAATCCCAACCTAATCACCTAACCCACTTCCCTAATCCTTCCCTAAATCTAGATTAATTTCCCTAATCCTAGCCTAAACCTAGCCTAATCACCTAACCTAGCTCACTAAACCTCACCCTAAAACCCAACCACCTAACCTAGCCCTAAACCCCTAAACCACCCTTAGCCCACGATTTACCCAAACCCCTAGTTTTAAAATATCTGGCCCAACCTTCTCCAGCCCACCTTATCTACATACCACCCTACCTAAACCACCTAACCACTACCCACAGCCCAGCCCTAACCGACCTACCCATCCCCTATTTAAACCCCCCTCCTTGTGGGCGGGTTTTCCAAGTGGGAACCACCCTCTCACCCAGCCGGGCCCTCTCATTCTCCCATCTCTCACCCAGCCGGGACCATTCCCCACCTGCTCCACCACCTGCTCCACCAGCCACCACCTGCACCGCCACCTTCCCTCCTCCCTCCATCACCATCATCCCTCAGCCGGACGCCACCACCTCCACCCAACCGAACCAGCCGACAGCCACCTGCCCACCACCTTCCCACTTCATCCGCCACCTCTCCCCATTCGGTAAGTACCCCAAACTCCCTCAAAGCCCCTCTCTACCACCTCTCCACTCTTAGCCACCCATCCTACCTTCATCTCAGCCCTTTTGCCGCCACCACCTAAACCTAGCCGAACCTAGTATAACCCAAGTTGCTGGCCACTACCTAGCCATCATCTCCCATTCGGCCAACCCCCCTAGGTGTCCTATTCGGCCTTCCCGCTAGCTCACCTGTTGGGACCAGTTTCCCTAAGTACCCAACTCCCCTAGTGATCCTAATACCCACTTCTTCAGCCACTTTAAACCCCCTACTTGGAGGCGCCATCTACCTGCCACCGGCCCCCTTCGAGGCGTCTATCCCGCGCCCCACTCGCAGCCGGCCAGCACCCTTGATCACCTACCTTCGCGGAGCTCCCACTTGCAGCCCAAGGCCAAGCCCACGCTCAAGCAAGACCTCTACGGACCAGCTACTCGTAAGTGTCTAAACTCGGTCTTTAGTCGTACACTTGCTTGAAATTCAATTTGATACGGGGTTGTAATAACGGAGCATAGTCTCCCCCCGCTTGTATTAACGTGGCTTGGCACAACCACACACGTGCACTCTCTTAGTCGTGCACGATTTTGAACACACACGGGCCTAATCAGCCCCTAATATATAAGTGTACATATGTATATTTCATTTTCGAAGGGTTTTGTTTAAGTTGGGTGCGTTGTCTTTCAATTCAAGCACTCTCACACACATTGAGCTTTCGCTCTTATTTGAAAGACCCAAGTAAGGGCCGACCTATACTATTTGGGTTTCATTTCTTGTCGTGTGAATAAGTCTTTCAATTCAAGCACTCTCACACACATTGAGCTTTCGCTCTTATTTGAAAGACCCAAGTAAGGGCTGACCTATACTATTTGGGTTTTATTTCATGTCGTGTGAGTAAGTCTTTCAATTCAAGCACTTTCACACACATTGAGCCTTCGCTCTTACTCCCAAGACCTTAGTAAAGGCCTTATTGCAGTTATATTTGGGTTTCATTTATGTTGTGTGGGTAGTCTTTTAATTCAAGCACTCTCACACACATTGAGCCTTCGCTCTTATTCCCAAGACCTTAGTCAAGGCCATACTGCAATTTATATTTGGGTTTAAATTCATGTCGTGTGTGTAAGTCTTTCAATTCAAGCACGCACCCACATTGAGCCTTCGCTCTTATTTGCAAGACCCGAGTAAGGGCTCATATACATAAGATATATACATATTTCCCTTCGGTTATTTCCCTTTGGTTATTTCCCTTCGGTTATTTCCCTTCGGTTATTTCCCTTCTGTTATTTCCCTTCAGCATTGTCTTTACATTTCGAGTTTTCCCTTTGGAGTAGCGTGAGTTCGCATTGCATCTACGCCATACCACGAGGTAGGACGCATATTGCATCAAAGCAAGCCCCGCTCGAATTCGCCCATGTAGTGGAGTGTTCATAACACACAAACTAGGTGGCCCGAAAAGGGATAAAAGAAAAGACTTAGGCACGTGCAAATCCACGTGATCTAAAACATGCAATCGCATCTTAAAGACCCGAAATAGATACCTCAAACCGCTTCGTAGACTTTCTCTCCAAAACTCGATTTTTGCAAAAGCGTACAGACTGACCCTTGCGCATCGGTGCAAGAAGGTCTGCGACGACAAGAGCTTACTTGCTCACAGTCGCCACGTTTAGAAGTCAGTGTTAAATATATCTTCGCTAGCTTAAGTAAGCTAGCTGGCACGCCCTATTTGTACACATAGGCCTTAGACACATGAGAAGATCCACTCAAAGCCCCAAAAGAGGCAAAGAGGCGGGGATTTTCACGCGTCTACAATATGTAGATGATCTCTTGGCGAAATCCAAAACCCGATGCACCCATATTGAATATTTACAAAAGATTTTCGAAAGGCTTATGCTTTACAAAGTAAAGCTAAACCCTCAAAAATGTGTGTTCGGAGTAGAATCAGGGAAGCTTCTAGGCTTTATGGTAAGCTAAAGGGGAATAGAAGTCGACCCCTCTAAGTGTCGAGCCATCATAGACATGGCTCCACCCTCCAATCTCACCCAAATCCGTAGCCTCCAGGGTCGATTACAATCTGTGCGCTGATTCATATCGAATCTCGCAACTAGATGCGAACCCTTCAACAAACTGTTGAGGCGAATGCCAAAAGTCCTTCGAGAGACTGAAGGCATACCTAGTTAATCCCCCCGTTTTGAATCCTCCAAAACAAGGAAAACCGCTTTTATTATACATCTCTGTGCATGTAAATGCTTTAGGAGCCCTGTTGGCTCAGTACGAGGATGACACCCATAAGGAGTATGCCATCTACTATATTTCGAAAACTCTCTTGGCTTATGAACGAAATTATCAAGCCATGGAGAAGACGTGCTTGGCCCTAGTCTGGGCCTGCCAGAAGTTCAGACACTATTTCCTAGATCATGAGATCTGGATAGTGTCCAAGCTTGATCCAATCAAGCACTTGTTCGAAAAACCCATTCTCACGGGTAGATTGGGCAAATGGCAACTCCTTCTAATGGAGTATGACCTAAAATACCATCACCAGATCTCCATTAAGGGGCAAGCCCTAGCAGATTACGTGGCTGAATTCCCCTTAGAGGACGCATATCCCACTCTTGTCGAAATGCCTGACTGTAGACGTGCGAAAATCCCCACCTCTTCGCCTCTTTCGGGGGCTTGGAGTGGATCTTCTCGTGCGTTCTAAGGCCTATGTATACAAATAGGGCGTGCCAGCTAGCTTACTTAAGCTAGCGAAGATATATTTAACACTGACTTCTAAACGTGGCGACTGTGAGCAAGTAAGCTCTTGTCGTCGCAGACCTTCTTGCACCGATGCGCAAGGGTCAGTCTGTACGCTTTTGCAAAAATCGAGTTTTGGAGAGAAAGTCCACGAAGCGGTTCGAGGTGTCTATTTCGGGTCTTTAAGATGTGATTGCATATTTTAGATCACGTGGATTTGCACGTGCCTAAGTCTTTTCTTTTATCCCTTTTCAGGCCGCCTAGTTTGTGTGTTATGAACACTCCACTACATGGGCGAATTCGAGCGGGGCTTGCTTCGATGCAATATGCGTCCTACCTCGTGGTATGGCGTAGATGCAATGCAAACTCACGCTACTCCAAAGGGACAACCCGAAATGTAAAGACAATACTGAAGGGAAATAGCAGAAGGGAAATAACCGAAGGGAAATAACCGAAGGGAAATATGTATATATCTTATGTATATGAGCCCTTAATCAGGTCTTGCAAATAAGAGCGAAGGCTCAATGTGGGTGCGTGCTTGAATTGAAAGACTTACACACACGACATGAAATTAAACCCAAATATAAATTGCAGTATGGCCTTGACTAAGGTCTTGGGAGTAAGAGCGAAGGCTCAATGTGTGTGAGAGTGCTTGAATTGAAGTACTACACACACGACATAAATGAAACCCAAATATAACTGCAATAAGGCCTTTACTAAGGTCTTGGGAGTAAGAGCGAAGGCTCAATGTGTGTGAAAGTGCTTGAATTGAAAGACTTACTCACACGACATGAAATGAAACCCAAATAGTATAGGTCGGCCCTTACTTGGGTCTTTCAAATAAGAGCGAAAGCTCAATGTGTGTGAGAGTGCTTGAATTGAAAGACTTACTCACACGACAAGAAATGAAACCCAAATAGTATAGGTCGGCCCTTACTTGGGTCTTTCAAATAAGAGCGAAAGCTCAATGTGTGTGAGAGTACTTGAATTGAAAGACTTACTCACACGACAAGAAATGAAACCCAAATAGTATAGGTCGGCCCTTACTTGGGTCTTTCAAATAAGAGCGAAAGCTCAATGTGTGTGAGAGTGCTTGAATTGAAAGACAACGCACCCAACTTAAACAAAAACCCTTCGAAAATGAAAGTATATGTACACTTATATATTAGGCGCTGATTAGGCCCGTGTGTGTTCAAAATCGTGCACGACTAAGAGAGTGCACGTGTGTGGTTGTGCCAAGCCACGTTATTACAAGCGGGGGGAGACTATGCTCCGTTATTACAACCCCGTATCAAATTGAATCTCAAGCAAGTGTACAACTAAAGACCGAGTTTAGACACTTACGAGTAGCTGGTCCGTAGAGGTCTTGCTTGAGCGTGGACTTGGCCTTGGGCTGCAAACGGGAGCTCCGCGAAGGTAGGTGATCAAGGGTGCTGGCCGGCTGCAAGTGGGGCGCGGGATAGGCGCCTCGAAGGTGTCCGGTGGCAAGTAGATGGCGGCTTCAAGTAGGGGGTTTAAAGTGGCTGAATGAGTGGGTTCTTAGGGTCACTAGGGGAGTTGAGAGTTTAGGGAAGCTTGACCTAAAAGGTGAGCTGGTGGGAAGGCCGAATAGGACACCTAGGGGAGGGTCGAATGGGAGATGATGGCTAGGTAGTGGCCGGCAGCTTGGGTTATATTAGGTTCGGCTAGGTTAAAGTGGTGGTGGCAAGGGGGCTGAGATGAAGGTAGGATGGGTGGCTAAGAGTGGAGAGGTGGTAGAGAGGGGCTTTGAGGGAGTTTGGGGTACTTACCGAATGGGGAGAGGTGGCGGATGAAGTGGGAAGCAGGCGGGCAGGTGGCTGTCGGCTGGTTCGGTTGGGTGGAGGTGATGGCGTCCGGCTGAGGGATGGTGGTGGTGGATGGAAGAGGGAAGGTGGCAGAGCAGGTGGCGGCTGGTGGGGCAGATGGAGCAGGCGGAGGTGGGGAGTGGTCCCGGCTGGGTGAGAGATGGGAGAAGGAGAGGGCCCGGCTGGGTGCGATGGTGGTTCCCCCTTGGAAAACCCGCCCACAAGGAGGGGGGTTTAAATAGGGGATGGGTAGGTCGGTTAGGGATGGGCTGTGGGTAGTGGTTAGGTGGTTTAGGTAGGGTGGTATGTAGATAAGGTGGGCTGGAAGGGGTTGGGCCAGATATTTTAAAACTAGGGGTTTGGGTAAATCGTGGGCTAAGGGTGGTTTAGGGGTTTAGGGCTAGGTTAGGTGGTTGGGTTTTGGGGTGAGGTTTAGTGAGCTAGGTTAGGTGATTAGGCTAGGTTTAGGCTAGGATTAGGGAAATTAATCTAGGTTTAGGGAAGGATTAGGGAAGTGGGTTAGGTGATTAGGTTGGGATTAGGACGGGATTAGGGAAATGGGTTAGGTGATTAGGTTCAGATTAGGGGTGGATTAGGGGTTTAGGCTAGGTTTAGGCATTTTGGGCTAGGTTTAGGTGAAGGAGCTCCCTTAGCATGGCCCATAGACCTTGATCACCCCATGTTGGTGCAGCCCTAGGTTAGGTTTTAGCTAATTACAAGCTTAAACCCACTCAATTAGGCTAACCCACATGATTAAACCCAAACTTGACACACAAGTCAAGCTTAATACAACACTCTTGATATTTTTCAACCCCACTCTCTCTCATGCCCAATATCCCACGTGAATTTCAAGTGGGCCCCACCTCCATTTATGAGAAGGTGATGTGGGCCATGGATATGGATATTGGATTGGATCTCTGGATCCAAAGCCAAATCCAAGTCTACATATGGGTTTGGATTGGAATCTGGATATATATGGTCCAGATCCAATCCAAACTGAACTCTGACTCCTTCGAGCTGGGTTCGAAACGGACGATTCGTGCGGGGCCTGACAGCATCAGTACTCCATCTGCGTTGGGTCTTCGCCAACATAGTCGTCCGCCTCCGTTTCTGCCTTCCGGAGATGACTTCAAATGCTATTTTGATAAGAACAGGGTCTTGGACGTTCGAGATCCTGGGGTGTTGTAAACACCCCGAAATCCCACGAATTTCTTAAACGAATCTGGTTTTATACAAGCAGCCCCAAAGGGCCATTTTTGAGTTTGGAAACCCAGGAGCCTTCCAAACAAACCCTGTATATATGTTTTAAACTTTATCTTTCAAAAACATATGATATAGCTTTTGAAAACCCTTTTAAAACATGTTTTGAAACCCCAAAGTGGCTTGGCCCGATCAAGACAGGACCAGGAGAGCCAAGAAGAGCCCGGAACCGGAGCACCTGTCAAGCCCGGCACAGCAACTCTTGCATCTGATTCACATCCCAGGATCTCGAACGTCCCAGACCCTGTTCTTATCAAAAAAGCATTTGAAGTCATCTCCGAAAGGCAGAAACGGAGGCGGACGACTATGTTGGCGAAGACCCAACGCAGACGGAGTACTGATGCTGTCAGGCCCCGCACGAATCGTCCGTTTCGAACCCAGCTCGAAGGAGTCAGAGTTCAGTTTGGATTGGATCTGGACCATATATATCCAGATTCCAATCCAAACCCATATGTGGACTTGGATTTGGATTTGGATCCAGAGATCCAATCCAATATCCATATCCATGGCCCACATCACCTTCTCATAAATGGAGGTGGGGCCCACTTGAAATTCACGTGGGATATTGGGCATAGAGAGAGTGGGGGTGAAAAATATCAAGAGTGTTGTATTAAGCTTGACTTGTGTGTCAAGTTTGGGTTAATCATGTGGGTTAGCCTAATTGAGTGGGTTTAAGCTTGTAATTAGCTAAAACCTAACCTAGGGTTGCACCAACATGGGGTGATCAAGGTCTATGGGCCATGCTAAGGGAGCTCCTTCACCTAAACCTAACCCAAAATGCCTAAACCTAGCCTAAACCCCTAATCCACCCCTAATCTGAACCTAATCACCTAACCCACTTCCCTAATCCCGGCCTAATCCCAACCTAATCACCTAACCCACTCCCCTAATCCTTCCCTAAACCTAGATTAATTTCCCTAATCCTAGCCTAAACCTAGCCTAAACCACCTAACCTAGCTCACTAAACCTCACCCTAAAACCCAACCACCTAACCTAGCCCTAAACCCCTAAACCACCCTTAGCCCACGATTTTCCCAAACCCCTAGTTTTAAAATATCTGGCCCAACCTCATCCAGCCCACCTTATCTACATACTACCCTACCTAAACCACCTAACCACTACCCACAACCCAGCCCTAACCGACCTACCCATCCCCTATTTAAACCCCCCTCATTGTGGGCGGGTTTTCTAAGTGGGAACCACCCCTTCCATCCAGCCGGGTCCTCTCCTTCTCCCATTTCCCATCCAACCGTGACCACTCCCCAGCAGCTCCAGCTCCTCCACCAGCCGCCACCTGCTCCGCCACCTTCCCTCTTCCGTCCACCACCACTGCCCCCCAGCCGGACGCCACTATCTTCCACCAACTCCACCAGCCGACAACCACCTGCCCGCCACTCTCCCACTCCATCCGCCTCTTCTCCCCATTCGGTAAGTCCCCCTAACTCCCTCAAAGCCATTCTCTACCACCTCTCCACTCTTAGCCACCCATCCTCCCTTTAGCTCAGCCCCTTTGCCGCCACCACCTAAGCCTAGCCGAACCTAGGATAACCCAAGTGGCTGGCCACTACTTAGCCACCATCTCCCATTCGGCCAACCCCCCTAGGTGTCCTCTTTGGCCTTCCCACTAGCTCACCTTTTAGGTCCAATTTCCCTAAGTACCTAACTTCCCTAGTGACCCTAAGACCCACTTATTCAGCCACTCTAAACTCCCTACTTGGAGGCGCCACCTACTTGCCATCGGCCCCCTTCGAGGCGTCTATCCCGCGCCCCATTTGCAGCCGGCCAGCACCCTTGAGCACATACCTTCGCGGAGCTCCCGTTTGCAGCCCAAAGCCAAGGCCACGCTCAAGCAAGACCTCTACGGACCAGCTACTCGTAAGTGTCTAAACTCGGTCTTTAGTCATACACTTGCTTGAAATTCAATTTGATACGGGGTTGTAATAACGGAGCATAGTCTCCCCCCGCTTGTAATAACGTGGCTTGGCACAACCACACACGTACACTCTCTTAGTCGTGCACAATTTTAAACACACACGGGCCTAATCAGCCCCTAATATATATAAGTGTACGTATATATTTCATTTCCGAAGGGTTTTGTTTAAGTTGGGTGCGTTGCCTTTCAATTTAAACACTCTCACACACATTGAGCCTTCGCTCTTACTCCCAAGACCTTAGTAAAGGCCTTATTGCAGTTATATTTGGGTTTCATTTATGTCGTGTGAGTAGTACTTCAATTCAAGCACTCTCACACACATTGAGCCTTCGCTCTTACTCCCAAGACCTTAGTCAAGGCCATACTGCAATTTATATTTGGGTTTAATTTCATGTCGTGTGTGTAAGTCTTTCAATTCAAACACGCACCCACATTGAGCCTTCGCTCTTATTTGCAAGACCCGAGTAAGGGCTCATATACATAAGATATATACATATTTCACTTCGGTTATTTCCCTTCTGTTATTTCCCTTCAGCATTGTCTTTACATTTCGGGTTTTCCCTTTGGAGTAGCGTGAGTTTGCATTGCATCTACGCCATACCACGAGGTAGGACGCATATTGCATCGAAGCAACCCCCGCTCGAATTCGCCCATGTAGTGGAGTGTTCATAACACACAAACTAGGCGACCCAAAAAGGGATAAAAGAAAAGACTTAGGCACGTGCAAATCCACGTGATCTAAAACATGCAATCGCATCTTAAAGACCCGAAATAGACACCTCGAACCGTTTCGTAGACTTTCTCCCCAAAACTCGATTTTTACAAAAGCGTACAGACTGACCCTTGCGCATCGGTGCAAGAAGGTCTGCGACGACAAGAGCTCACTTGCTCACAGTCGCCACGTTTAGAAGTCAGTGTTAAATATATCTTCGCTAGCTTAAGTAAGCTAGCTGGCACGCCCTGTTTGTATACATAGGCCTTAGACGCACGATAAGATCCACTCCAAGCCACGAAAGAGGCGAAGAGGCGGGGATTTTCGCTCGTCTACAGAGATTGGCACGCCCGGTGGGACGTGAGCCTTTTCAAAAATCGAGTTTACTTGTAGAAGTCTTGCGAAAATTTTATAAAGGTGTCGTTTTAACTTGTTTTCTTTGCTTTTACTTAGGAAATTTTGAAAAAGCTTGAAAAGCATGTCAAAATCCAATCCAAGTGAAGTGTCGAGCCAAGGCTCATGCGCATCAAGTTCTCACTCTAGGAGAATTTTCAAAAACAAAATAAAACTAGATGAAATCGAGGACTTGAGAAGGGAATTTGAGGCCAAAATCGATGCTCTCAGCCAAGAGGCTGAAGTAGGCGATTCATGTTCATCAAACGGTGAACAAAGGCCTAAAAAGAAAATTGAAAAACCTCGCAAGCAAAAAGAGGCCTCCGTAATGGAAGGCAACCAATACCACGAGTCCTTCACACAAAAGGACCGTAAAGCCCTACAGCAGCTGCTGAAAGGGCAAAATAAAGAGAAAGAAGCTACGCCCTGTCTGATTTCCTTCCTATGGATTACGAAACAGACAGTGACGATGAAATACCGAACTTCCATCGGTATGATGGCATGGGAGACCCTAGGTCTCACTTGCAGCTTTTCTCACGTCGAGCCCATAAGAAGAAAAAGGACTCGATGAAATGGGTGTATTGGTTCCCTCTATCCCTTAAAGGCACAGCTGCCAAATGGTTGGCTTCCTACGACTTAAGCCAGTTCGCTACTTTTGAAGAGTTAGCGAACTGCTTCATGCAAAGATTTGCACACAACGTGGAAGTCACGCCAACCCTGAATACCTTAAGGGATACAAAGCAAGGCATGAACGAAGACGTGCATGCCTTCATTATAAGATGGAGGTCTCTTTTAGGCCAAGTGCGAGAGCCTATATCCGAAGGATGCGCAGTAATGCTCATCCTGGATAATTTCAAAAGCGAGTTAAAAACCCTTCTCTCGCTCCATGAGATTTCAACTTTCCATAAGTTGATCAAAAAGGCCTCCCTTTTCGAAACCAACTTGCGAAAAGGGACATACGACCACTTATGGAAAGGAAGTGCCGTTCCCAAAACACGTGTGGAAAAGCCCATCGCATATGGGCTGCCCACGACGGACAAAGTGGCAAAACCCCATAAAATCACCAATGTCCGGGTGGATCCAGGCATGGCGGGCACTTCTAAAAATTTTGAAAAAATAGAAAATAAGAGAGAACGCAACTTTTCAAAACCAATTGAAAAACGGGAGTACACTCCGCTGGGGCAACCTGTGTCGGAGGTCCTAGACCTCTTACTTGCCCAGGGCATGATCGAACTCCCTGAAATCCCCGAAGGAGTCACGTCCAAAGGGGGGTATTTGAACCGATTTTGCAAGTATCATCGGCTCAAAGGCCATGATACCAAACGGTGCTTCTCTCTTCTAAATAAAATTGAGAACTTGATAGCGGAGGGCCGGCTCCAGGTCACTGCAGAATCTGAGCCACCTCAAGCTATCTTCAAGGAACCCTTTCCCAAACACGCCAGTGGCAGTGGGAAAGGAAAGGAGGTATGTACCCTCACCATTTCCAAGGAACTAGCGCAAAAGCCAGAACATGGTCGACCTGCTTGTGCGCCCATCCTTGTATTATACAAGAGGCCCGCCCAAGTCATCATTCGGGGACCATCAAAAGTGGAAACCCCAAAACCAGTTTTGAAAATCCAAGGTTCTCCTCAGCTCATCCTTAGAGCCAAGTTTAGCGCAAACCCTAGGCTGGTCGTGGGGGAAGTCACTAGATCCGGGAGGATCTACCAACCCCCGCACCTTCAAGGTGCTCAAAAGGTGGTCAGTGTGCCTGGCCCCTCAAAAGCATGTATCCCTAGTGGTCTGCCGAAAGCAGATAAGGACAAAATCATCCTAAATCCTTATGATTTCGAAAACCACCTTTCAAAGATTCCTATTCACATGTCTATCCTAGAGCTTATCAAAACCTCGCCTAGGCATAGACTTGTCTTAGAGAAAATTCTAGAAAGGGCCAAGGTTGATTCGAACATAAGTCCGGAGTCCTTGTCTGCCCAAGTGGCTTTATTAGGAGCAAAATCGCCCATCACCTTTTCGGAAGATGATGTAGATAGACCCTACGAAACCCATAACCAGGCCCTGCATATCGAGGTGGTTCTAAACAACCACTCTCTGGACAGGTGCCTAGTCGATGGTGGAGGAGGGCTCAACATCCTTCCACTTCACGTGGCGTACAAAATCGGAGTCACCTTGACTTCAGTGAACCCAAGCCCCATCGTTATCACTGGATACGATGGGAATGCGTCTAGGCCTTTAGGATCCATCGAACTCCCAATGGAAACGGGAGGGATCGAACACACGGGGGTGTTCCATGTCTTGGACATCCACCCCCATTATAACCTGTTGCTGGGAAGACCCTGGATACACAGTTTGTGCGCTGTGCCATCCACCTTCCACAAGTGTGTCAAGATCCCTTTTAGGGACCAAGTCGTAGTGATCCTAGGTGAGAGTCACCCACAGCTTCAGGGGATCATAAACTCCCCTTGTTTATCGAGCTCCCAGGCCCATGAGGCTAACCTGGGGCAAATTATGGTTGAGCCACCTCGGCTCGTGTTGAACAACCCTAGGAAGTTTGTATGTGTGAAGGGGCCGCCCAAAGCAGGCCCCCTCCCGACTCTAATCCTCCTAGGAAAACCCAAACGTTCCCTATTTCCAAAACCCCTGGACAAAAGGCCCTACGAGCCTAATATGGACGATAGCATGTTCCAGGACCACGACTTGTATCCCATCTTTTCAAAAAACAAAAGGTCGTGGAACATGTTATTGAACATGGGCTACACGCCCTACAAAAGTCTAGGGGCGCAAAACCAGGGTCTCCTAGAGCCCATCCTTCCTAGGGCCAACCCAAGCCGATATGGGATCGGCTATACTCCCCGAATACCGCCGGAGCCACCCCCTGTGACCACCTGGGTCAAGGGTGCCCCGGAGCCTGTCTTAGAAGAGACCTATGGTTTAGACCTCCTGTTCCGAGTCTAACCCATAGTGTTTTCCCTTTGTAGGTATGACGGAAGATCCCTTTTTCTAAAAATACCAAAAACATTTGAAAACTTAAAATCAAAAAAAATCGAAAAACAAGAAAAACCAAAACAATGGAAAAACAAAAACTCGAAAAAACTGTGCTTTGTATAGTTCCCAAAGTTCTTGTTTTACAAAAACCCAAAAAAATCGAAAATTTGGAAAATACCAAAAAGATTTTGTACATAGCTGCTCCTGGTAGGACTTTGGCGAAAGAAAAGGATTTCGAAAGAAACGTCGTCTGCATAGCCAGACCAAAAATTTCGAAATCACTTGAAAATCTAAGTACAAAACCAGGTTATTTTGAAAACCACGCATCAAGTTCCCTCGGGTCTAAAGCCCACGAGAATGATCAAAGCCCAGAAGTGGAGCCCCTTGAGGAAGATCCCACTTCTGAGCTCCCAGAATTTCATAGAATTCTCGATTTTGAAAGACCTTCCCAATCAGTAGGAGGAGATTTCATAGAGGTGAACCTAGGGGATGATTCCAATCCCAAAACCATCAAAATAGGCGCATGCTTGCATGAAACTGAAAAGTTAGCATTCATTGCATTTCTACGGACCTATTTAGATGTGTTTGCATGGACGTATGAAGACATGCCGGGCATAGATCCCAGCATAGTCAAGCATCGTCTTCCCTTAGATGTAGGTGTAAAACCAATAAAGCAGAAGCTTAGGAAAATACACCCGAATGTACACACGCAAGTCAAAGAGGGTTTAGAAGATCTGCTAAAAGCCGGATTTATAAAACCCATTGCGTATTCTGATTGGTTGTCAAATATCGTTGTAGTTCGAAAAACCAATGGGAAAATTCGAATATGCATCGATTTCAGAAACCTGAATAAGGCCACTCCAAAAGATAATTATCCTTTACCAAACATAGATTTGATAGTCGATAGTACTGCAAATCATGAAATGTTTTCATTTATGGATGGCTATTCAGGCTATAATCAAATCAAACTAAGCCCACGAGATCAGGGTAAGACCGCCTTCACAACCCCATGGGGCACGTACTGCTATACAGTCATGCCCTTTGGTTTGAAAATGCCGGCGCAACATACCAACGAGCCATGAACACGATCTTCCATGATCAAATTCACGAGCTTGTAGAAGTGTATGTAGATGATCTCTTGGCAAAATCCAAAACCCGATGCACCCATATCGAATGTTTACAAAAAATTTTCGAAAGGCTTAGGCTTTACAAAGTAAAGCTAAACCCTCAAAAATGTGTGTTCGGGGTAGAATCAGGGAAGCTTCTAGGCTTTATGGTGAGCCAAAGGGGAATAGAAGTCGACCCCTCTAAGTGTCGAGCCATCATAGACATGGCTCCACCCTCCAATCTCACCCAAGTCCGTAGCCTCCAGGGTCGATTACAATCTGTGCGCCGATTCATATCGAATCTGGCAACTAGATGCGAACCCTTCAACAAACTGTTGAGGAAGGGTACGAAATTCTTATGGGATGACGAATGCCAAAAGTCCTTCGAGAGACTAAAGGCATACTTGGTTAATCCCCCCGTTTTGAAACCTCCAAAGCAAGGAAAACCGCTTTTATTATACATCTCCGTGCATGTAAACGCTTTAGGAGCCCTGTTGGCTCAATACGAGGATGACACCCATAAGGAGTATGCCATCTACTATATTTCGAAAACTCTCTTGGCTTATGAACGAAATTATCAGGCCATGGAGAAGACGTGCTTGGCCCTAGTCTGGGCCTGCTAGAAATTCAGACACTACTTCCTAGATCATGAGATCTGGATAGTGTCCAAGCTTGATCCAATCAAGCACTTGTTCGAAAAACCCATTCTCACGGGTAGATTGGGCAAATGGCAACTCCTTCTAATGGAGTATGATCTAAAATATCATCACCAGATCTCCGTTAAGGGGCAAGCCCTAGCAGATTACGTGGCTGACTTCCCCTTGGAGGACGCATATCCCACTCTTGTCGAAATGCCTGATGAAGGCATATTGCAAAACCATTTTCAAAACCACATTTTGGCAAATTCTTTCGAAAACCAAGTGTGGAAGATGCACTTCGACGGGGCACGAAACCAACGAGGGGCTGGTGCCGGGATCATCCTAATCTCCCCTGAAAAGGGCGAGATTCCCATAGCAGTCCGCTTAGATTTCGAATGTTCCAACAACGTAGCTGAGTATGAAGCACTCATACAAGGCTTAAGGATTTCGAAAACTCTAGGGGCATCATGCATCGAGGTCTTTGGAGATTCGCTCCTTGTCATAAACCAGGTTTTAAAAATTTGGCAAGTACGTAATGAGAAACTACTTCCATATCACGAGTTGGCCACTCGATTGGTCCACTCCTTCCAGTCGTGTAAGCTCACACACGTGGGAAGAGAGGACAATGGCATCGCCGATGCCCTCTCTTCCTTGGGTTCAGCCCTGAAGGTCGATCCCATTTCAGGGACCAGATCTTTGGAAATATGGCATGCGCCCCATCCATCCACACACGACTTGGATATTTGCCAAAACAACCCAGAGTCTATTGAAAAACCCTGGTTCTATGACATAAAACAATTTTTAGAAAATGGGGGATTCACCGAGGATGCCACATCCAAAGATAGGGCATTCATTCGTAAGATTTCGACCCGATACACCATTCTGGGTGGGGTCTTATACAAAAAGAGTTTTACCGGCATTCTGCTTAGGTGTATCGACCTAGAGGAGGCTAGGATAGTGATGCACGAGTTCCACGATGGAGAATGTGGAGGTCATGTTAATGCCAACATGATGGCGATGAAAATACTTAGAGGGGGTTATTTTTGGTCCACCCTGAAAAGGGATTGTCACGATCATGTTAGAAAGTGTCATCCATGTCAAGTGCATGGGCACGCCATTCATATCCCTTCATCTGCATTGCATTCTGTGGTCAGCCCCTGGCCATTTACCATGTGGGCGTTTGACATTGTAGGCCCCATATTCCCAAAGGCCTCGAATGGGCATCGTTTTATCTTAGCAGCCACGGAGTATTTCTCCAAGTGGGTGGAAGCCATTTCCCTAACGAATGTAATGGGGCAACATGTGGTGGCTTTCATCCGGAGGAATATCTTGGCTCGATTTGGGGTTCCACGAGACCTTGTGTCTGATAATGGTACCCCATTCAAGAACGAGCGGATGGTTAAGTTGTGCAACACGTATGGCATAACTCACCACTTCTCCTCGCCCTACTACCCTCAAGGCAACGGCCAAGCCGAAGCCACAAACAAGACTCTCATTGGTATCATTGAGAAGACCTTAGAGAAGGGTAGGAGGTGGCATGAGAAGCTGGATGAAGCCTTATGGGCTTATAGGACTTCCATCCGGACTCCCACAAATGCCACACCATTCGAATTGGTCTATGGCACAAACGCCATTCTTCCCATTCATACCCAACTGCATTCATTCCATACATCCATTGCACTCGACCTTCCCCTAGAGACGCTTCAGCATGCTAGGATGGCCGAACTAGATTTGCTAGATGAGAGGCGACTCCTCGCCATGGATCATGCTCATGCATACCGGCAAAGGATAGCCCGACATTATAGCAAACACATGAGACCTCGCCACTTTGAAGTGAGGGATCTGGTCTTGAAAACCATCCACCATCGTGGCCCACACCCCCTAGGCAAGTGGCGCCCCAACTGGGATGGACCCTATGTTGTACGAGCAACCACTACGAACAATTCGTATTGGTTGATCGATGTAGAAGGTAGGAATTTAGCAGATCCTATCAATATTCAATACTTAAAGAAGTATCATGTGTAGGATCTGGATTAAATTCCAGTTTTCGAAAATTTTAAAGGGATAGCTGCCCTGAGACATGTGAATAAGGTGCAAAGGCAAACTCGTGTGACCCTAAGTGAGAGAATTCGCACTTGTGAAAGAGTGGAGTTTTCAAAATCGTGGTTGCATTTCAAAATCCTTCGTTTTACAAAGAAAGGCCTAGTTCAACATAGCAAGATACTTGCAAGTAGTACGTGCTATTTCTAAATAGGCTGATCTGGAATGGATCGAGTGTAGGCTTGGGATAAGTCCTCCCCTCTTCTCTTCTCCTTCCAAAAGGAAAACGAAGGCCCAAATCAAAAGGGAATTTCCCATTTAAAGTCTCTTTCCAAAAGAAAGAAACCAGACTTGAAAAAGAAAAATCGATTCTCTTATGAAAAAGAGGGATTAAAGAAAAAATACTCCCAAAGGGAGACCCTCTATGAAAAAAGGAAAAAGAGGCCAAAAAGCTCAAAAAGAGCAGTTTTCCGCCTTCTATGCCTTAAACCACGGGACGCTTCAGAAGGGACCGTGGTATCTCTTTCCCATCCCTGGCTTATCCCAAGCTAAAGCATGGTTCATTTCGAGGAATCCTAAAGTAAAAATAGGATTTGCTTACTTGAATTTCATCTTGTTTGAGAATTCGACGTTTCGAGTAAGGCGTAGGAATTTGAAATGAAGCTTGTTTTCTTATAAAACCTCCGCTAAATAAGCGAGTTTTAAGACTCAAACAAGGGCAAGCACGAAGAGCTCGAGATCCTTAGGATCGAGGCTCAAGACAGTTGTCCCTTTTGTAAATAGTTTTGTAAATAAGTTTTAAAAACCGAACATCGAACAGCATAGGGTTTTCGGCTCACTTGGAGCAGTAGGCCTTGTAAGTCTCTAGAGTTCGACCACACCTGGTCTCTGGGAGGTCGCCACTTTTGGCACCACACCCATGTCATCTGCATTCCACGCATGGTACTTGCATGAACATGATCCCATTTAGGACCAGATTCCATAAGTGAACCCTTTGGCGTGATATCTCCTCCTACCAGAGTTTGTAAAATTGAGATTTTGCTAAAATGGGACGATCCCATATTCTTCGTGGCTAGATCTAGGGAGACATTAAAAGGGGTGTTTGTCATCTTTGCCCTTATCCAAATCGATTTGGACAAGGCCAAAGAGGGGCATCTGTAAACACCCCGAAATCCCACGAATTTCTTAAACGAATCTGGTTTTATACAAGCAGCCCCAAAGGGCCATTTTTGAGTTTGGAAACCCAGGAGCCTTCCAAACAAACCCTGTATATATGTTTTAAACTTTATCTTTCAAAAACATATGATATAGCTTTTGAAAACCCTTTTAAAACATGTTTTGAAACCCCAAAGTGGCTTGGCCCGATCAAGACAGGACCAGGAGAGCCAAGAAGAGCCCGGAACCGGAGCACCTGTCAAGCCCGGCACAGCAACTCTTGCATCTGATTCACATCCCAGGATCTCGAACGTCCCAGACCCTGTTCTTATCAAAAAAGCATTTGAAGTCATCTCCGGAAGGCAGAAACGGAGGCGGACGACTATGTTGGCGAAGACCCAACGTAGACGGAGTACTGATGCTGTCAGGCCCCGCACGAATCGTCCGTTTCGAACCCAGCTCGAAGGAGTCAGAGTTCAGTTTGGATTGGATCTGGACCATATATATCCAGATTCCAATCCAAACCCATATGTGGACTTGGATTTGGATTTGGATCCAGAGATCCAATCCAATATCCATATCCATGGCCCACATCACCTTCTCATAAATGGAGGTGGGGCCCACTTGAAATTCACGTGGGATATTGGGCATGAGAGAGAGTGGGGGTGAAAAATATCAAGAGTGTTGTATTAAGCTTGACTTGTGTGTCAAGTTTGGGTTAATCATGTGGGTTAGCCTAATTGAGTGGGTTTAAGCTTGTAATTAGCTAAAACCTAACCTAGGGCTGCACCAACATGGGGTGATCAAGGTCTATGGGCCATGCTAAGGGAGCTCCTTCACCTAAACCTAACCCAAAATGCCTAAACCTAGCCTAAACCCCTAATCCACCCCTAATCTGAACCTAATCACCTAACCCACTTCCCTAATCCCGGCCTAATCCCAACCTAATCACCTAACCCACTCCCCTAATCCTTCCCTAAACCTAGATTAATTTCCCTAATCCTAGCCTAAACCACCTAACCTAGCTCACTAAACCTCACCCTAAAACCCAACCACCTAACCTAGCCCTAAACCCCTAAACCACCCTTAGCCCACGATTTTCCCAAACCCCTAGTTTTAAAATATCTGGCCCAACCTCATCCAGCCCACCTTATCTACATACTACCCTACCTAAACCACCTAACCACTACCCACAACCCAGCCCTAACCGACCTACCCATCCCCTATTTAAACCCCCCTCATTGTGGGCGGGTTTTCTAAGTGGGAACCACCCCTTCCATCCAGCCGGGTCCTCTCCTTCTCCCATTTCCCATCCAAC
Source organism: Brasenia schreberi (assembly GCA_036023115.1). NCBI lineage: Eukaryota > Viridiplantae > Streptophyta > Magnoliopsida > Nymphaeales > Cabombaceae > Brasenia > Brasenia schreberi. The sequence goes on along the minus strand of JAYKKT010000089.1, from coordinate 17,175,399 downwards.
CGTGACCACTCCCCAGCAGCTCCAGCTCCTCCACCAGCCGCCACCTGCTCCGCCACCTTCCCTCTTCCGTCCACCACCACTGCCCCCCAGCCGGACGCCACTATCTTCCACCAACTCCACCAGCCGACAACCACCTGCCCGCCACTCTCCCACTCCATCCGCCTCTTCTCCCCATTCGGTAAGTCCCCCTAACTCCCTCAAAGCCATTCTCTACCACCTCTCCACTCTTAGCCACCCATCCTCCCTTTAGCTCAGCCCCTTTGCTGCCACCACCTAAGCCTAGCCGAACCTAGGATAACCCAAGTGGCTGGCCACTACTTAGCCACCATCTCCCATTCGGCCAACCCCCCTAGGTGTCCTCTTTGGCCTTCCCACTAGCTCACCTTTTAGGTCCAATTTCCCTAAGTACCTAACTTCCCTAGTGACCCTAAGACCCACTTATTCAGCCACTCTAAACTCCCTACTTGGAGGCGCCACCTACTTGCCACTGGCCCCCTTCGAGGCGTCTATCCCGCGCCCCATTTGCAGCCGGCCAGCACCCTTGAGCACATACCTTCGCGGAGCTCCCGTTTGCAGCCCAAAGCCAAGGCCACGCTCAAGCAAGACCTCTACGGACCAGCTACTCGTAAGTGTCTAAACTCGGTCTTTAGTCATACACTTGCTTGAAATTCAATTTGATACGGGGTTGTAATAACGGAGCATAGTCTCCCCCCGCTTGTAATAACGTGGCTTGGCACAACCACACACGTACACTCTCTTAGTCGTGCACAATTTTAAACACACACGGGCCTAATCAGCCCCTAATATATATAAGTGTACGTATATATTTCATTTCCGAAGGGTTTTGTTTAAGTTGGGTGCGTTGCCTTTCAATTTAAACACTCTCACACACATTGAGCCTTCGCTCTTACTCCCAAGACCTTAGTAAAGGCCTTATTGCAGTTATATTTGGGTTTCATTTATGTCGTGTGAGTAGTACTTCAATTCAAGCACTCTCACACACATTGAGCCTTCGCTCTTACTCCCAAGACCTTAGTCAAGGCCATACTGCAATTTATATTTGGGTTTAATTTCATGTCGTGTGTGTAAGTCTTTCAATTCAAACACGCACCCACATTGAGCCTTCGCTCTTATTTGCAAGACCCGAGTAAGGGCTCATATACATAAGATATATACATATTTCCCTTCGGTTATTTCCCTTCGGTTATTTCCCTTCTGTTATTTCCCTTCAGCATTGTCTTTACATTTCGGGTTTTCCCTTTGGAGTAGCGTGAGTTTGCATTGCATCTACGCCATACCACGAGGTAGGACGCATATTGCATCGAAGCAACCCCCGCTCGAATTCGCCCATGTAGTGGAGTGTTCATAACACACAAACTAGGCGACCCAAAAAGGGATAAAAGAAAAGACTTAGGCACGTGCAAATCCACGTGATCTAAAACATGCAATCGCATCTTAAAGACCCGAAATAGACACCTCGAACCGTTTCGTAGACTTTCTCCCCAAAACTCGATTTTTAAAAAAGCGTACAGACTGACCCTTGCGCATCGGTGCAAGAAGGTCTGCGACGACAAGAGCTCACTTGCTCACAGTCGCCACGTTTAGAAGTCAGTGTTAAATATATTTTCGCTAGCTTAAGTAAGCTAGCTGGTACGCCCTGTTTGTATACATAGGCCTTAGACGCACGATAAGATCCACTCCAAGCCACGAAAGAGGCGAAGAGGCGGGGATTTTCGCGCGTCTACAGGTGTGAATCAGATACAAGAGTTGTTGCGCCGGGCTCGACAGGTGCTCCGGTTCCGGGCTCTTCTTGGCTCTCCTGGTCCTGTCTTGATCGGGCCAAGCCACTTCGGGGTTTCAAAACATGTTTTAAAAGGGATTTCAAAAGCCATATCGTATGTTTTTGAAAGATATAGTTTAAAACATATATACAGGGTTGTTTGGAAGGCTCCTGGGTTTCCAAACTCAAAATGGCCCTTTGGGGCTGCTTGTATAAAACCAGATGGATTTTGAGAAATTCGTGGGATTTCGGGGTGTTTACAGATGCCCCTCTTTGGCCTTGTCCAAATAGATTTGGATAAGGGCAAAGATGACAAACACCCCTTTTAATGTCTCCCTAGATCTAGCCATGAAGAATATGGGATCGTCCCATTTTAGCAAAATCTCAATTTCACAAAATCTGGTAGGAGGAGATATCACGCCAAAGGGTTTACTTATGGAATCTGGTCCTAAAATGGGATCATGTTAATGCAAGTACCATGCGTGGAATGCAGATGACATGGGTGTGGTGCCAAAAGTGGCGACCTCCCAGAGACCAGATGTGGTCGAACTCTAGAGACTTACAAGGTCTGTTGCTCCAAGTGAGCAAATCCTATGCTGTTCGATGTTCGGTTTTCAAAACTTATTTACAAAAGCTATTTACAAAAGGGACAACTGTCTTCAGTCTCGATCCTAAGGATCTCGAGCTCTTCGTGCTTGCCCTTGTTTGAGTCTTAACACTTGCTTATCTAGCGGAGGTTTTATAAGAAAACAAGCTTCATTTCAAATTCCTACGTCTTACTCGAAACGTCGAATTCTCAAACAAGATGAAATTCAAGTAAGTAAATCCTATTTTTACTTTAGGATTCCTCGAAATGAACCATGCTTTAGCTTGGGATAAGCCAGGGATGGGAAAGAGATACCACGGTCCCTTCTGAAGCGTCCCGTGGTTTAAGGCATAGAAGGCGGAAAACTGCTCTTTTTGAGCTTTTTGGCCTCTTTTTCCTTTTTTCCATAGAGGGTCTCCCTTTGGGAGTATTTTTTCTTTAATCCCTCTTTTTCATAAGAGAATCGATTTTTCTTTTTGAAGTCTGGTTTCTTTCTTTTGGAAAGAGACTTTAAATGGGAAATTCCCTTTTGATTTGGGCCTTCGTTTTCCTTTTGGAAGGAGAAGAGAAGAGGGGAGGACTTATCCCAAGCCTACACTCGATCCATTCCAGATCAGCCTATTTAGAAATAGCACGTACTACTTGCAAGTATCTTGCTATGTTGAACTAGGCCTTCCTTTGTAAGATGAAGGATTTTGAAATGCAACCACGATTTTGATAACTCCACTCTTTCACAAGTGCGAATTCTCTCACTTAGGGTCACACGAGTTCGCCTTTGCACCTTATTCACATGTCTCAGGGCAGCTATCCCTATAAAATTTTCGAAAACTGGAATTTAATCCAGATCCTACACATGATACTTCTTTAAGTATTGAATATTGATAGGATCTGCTAAATTCCTACCTTCTACATCGATCAACCAATACGAATTGTTCGTAGTGGTTGCTCGTACAACATAGGGTTCATCCCAGTTGGGGCGCCACTTGCCTAGCGGGTGTGGGCCACGATGGTGGATGGTTTTTAAGACCAGATCTCCCACTTCAAAGTGGCGAGGTCTCATGTGTTTGCTATAATGTCGGGCTATCCTTTGCCGGTATGCACGAGCATGATCTATGGCAAGGAGTCGCCTCTCATCTAGCAAATCTAGCTCGGCCATCCTAGCATGCTGAAGCGTCTCTAGGGGGAGGTCGAGTGCGATGGATGTATGGAATGAATGCAGTTGGGTATGAATGGGAAGAATGGCGTTTGTGCCATAGACCAATTCGAATGGTGTGGCATTCGTGGGAGTCCGGATGGAAGTCCTATAAGCCCATAAGGCTTCATCCAGCTTCTCGTGCCACCTCCTACCCTTCTCTAAGGTTTTCTCAATGATACCAATGAGAGTCTTGTTTGTGGCTTCGGCTTGGCCGTTGCCTTGAGGGTAGTAGGGCGAGGAGAAGTGGTGAGTTATGCCATACGTGTTGCACAACTTGACCATCCGCTCATTCTTGAATGGGGTACCATTATCAGACACAAGGTCTCGTGGAACCCCAAATCGAGCCAAGATATTCCTTCGGATGAAAGCCACCACATGTTGCCCCATTACATTTGTTAGGAAAATGGCTTCCACCCACTTGGAGAAATACTCCGTGGCTGCTAAAATAAAACGATGCCCATTCGAGGCCTTTGGAAATATTGGGCCTACAATGTCAAACGCCCACATGGTAAATGGCCAGGGGCTGACCACGGAATGCAATGCCGATGAAGGGATATGAATGGCGTGCCCATGCACTTGACATGGATGACACTTCCTAACATGATCGTGACAATCCTTTTTCAGGGTGGACCAAAAATAACCCCCTCTAAGTATTTTCATCGCCATCATGTTGGCATTAACATGACCTCCACATTCTCCATCGTGGAACTCGTGCATCACTATCCTAGCCTCCTCTAGGTCGATACGCCTAAGCAAAACGCCGGTAAAACTCTTTTTGTATAAGACCCCACCTAGAATGGTGTATCGGGTCGAAATCTTACGAATGAATGCCTTATCTTTGGACGTGGCGTCCTCGGCGAATCCCCCATTTTCTAAAAATTGTTTTATGTCATAGAACCAGGGTTTTTCAATAGACTCTGGGTTGTTTTGGCAAATATCCAAGTCATGTGTGGATGGATGGGGCGCATGCCATATTTCCAAGGATCTGGTCCCTGAAATGGGATCGACCTTCAGGGCTGAACCCAAGGAAGAGAGGGCGTCGGCGATGCCATTGTCCTCTCTTCCTACGTGTGTGAGCTTACACGACTGGAAGGTTTGGACCAATCGAGTGGCCAACTCGTGATATGGAAGTAGTTTCTCATTACGTACTTGCCAAATTTTTAAAACCTGGTTTATGACAAGGAGTGAATCTCCAAAGACCTCGATGCATGATGCCCCTAGAGTTTTCGAAATCTTTAAGCCTTGTATGAGTGCTTCATACTCGGCTACGTTGTTGGAACATTCGAAATCTAAGCGGACTGCTATGGGAATCTCGCCCTTTTCAGGGGAGATTAGGATGATCCCGGCACCAGCCCCTTGTTGGTTTCGTGCCCCGTCGAAGTGCATCTTCCACACTTGGTTTTCAAAAGAATTTGCCAAAATGTGGTTTTGAAAATGGTTTTGCAATATGCCTTCATCAGGCATTTCAACAAGAGTGGGATATGCGTCCTCTAAGGGGAATTCAGCCACGTAATCTGCTAGGGCTTGCCCCTTAATGGAGATCTGGTGATGGTATTTTAGATCATACTCCATTAGAAGGAGTTGCCATTTGCCCAATCTACCCGTGAGAATGGGTTTTTCGAACAAGTGCTTGATTGGATCAAGCTTGGACACTATCCAGATCTCATGATCTAGGAAATAGTGTCTGAATTTCTGGCAGGCCCAAACTAGGGCCAAGCACGTCTTCTCCATGGCTTGATAATTTCGTTCATAAGCCAAGAGAGTTTTCGAAATATAGTAGATGGCATACTCCTTATGGGTGTCATCCTCGTATTGAGCCAACAGGGCTCCTAAAGCGTTTACATGCACAGAGATGTATAATAAAAGCGGTTTTCCTTGTTTTGGAGGATTCAAAACGGGGGATTAACCAAGTATGCCTTCAGTCTCTCGAAGGACTTTTGGCATTCGTCATCCCATAAGAATTTCGTACCCTTCCTCAACAGTTTGTTGAAGGGTTCGCATCTAGTTGCCAGATTCGATATGAATCGGCGCACAGATTGTAATCGACCCTGGAGGCTACGGACTTGGGTGAGATTGGAGGGTGGAGCCATGTCTCTGATGGCTCGACACTTAGAGGGGTCGACTTCTATTCCCCTTTGGCTCACCATAAAGCCTAGAAGCTTCCCTGATTCTACCCCGAACACACATTTTTGAGGGTTTAGCTTTACTTTGTAAAGCCTAAGCCTTTCGAAAATCTTTTGTAAACATTCGATATGGGTGCATCGGGTTTTGGATTTTGCCAAGAGATCATCTACATACACTTCTACAAGCTCGTGAATTTGATCATGGAAGATCGTGTTCATGGCTCGTTGGTATGTTGCGCCGGCATTTTTCAAACCAAAGGGCATGACTGTATAGCAGTACGTGCCCCATGGGGTTGTGAAGGTGGTCTTACCCTGATCTCGTGGGCTTAGTTTGATTTGATTATAGCCTGAATAACCATCCATGAATGAAAACATTTCATGATTTGCAGTACTATCGACTATCAAATCTATGTTTGGTAAAGGATAATTATCCTTTGGAGTGGCTTTATTCAGGTTTCTGAAATCGATGCATATTCGAATTTTCCCATTGGTTTTTCGAACTACAACGATATTTGACAACCAATCAGAATACGCAATGGGTTTTATAAATCCGGCTTTTAGCAGATCTTCTAAACCCTCTTTGACTTGCGTGTGTACATTCGGGTGTATTTTCCTAAGCTTCTGCTTTATGGGTTTTACACCTGCATCTAAGGGAAGACGATGCTCGACTATGCTGGGATCTATGCCCGGCATGTCTTCATACGTCCATGCAAACACATCTAAATAGGTTCGTAGAAATGCAATAAATGCTAACTTTTCAGTTTCATGCAAGCATGCGCCTATTTTGATGGTTTTGGGATTGGAATCATCCCCTAGGTTCACCTCTACGAAATCTCCTCCTACTGATTGGGAAGGTCTTTCAAAATCGAGAATTCTATGAAATTCTGGGAGCTCAGAAGTGGGATCTTCCTCAAGGGGATCCACTTCTGGGCTTTGATCATTCTCGTGGGCTATAGACCCGAGGGAACTTGATGCGTGGTTTTCAAAATAACCTGGTTTTGTACTTGGATTTTCAAGTGATTTCGAAATTTTTGGTCTGGCTATGCAGACGACGCTTCTTTCGAAATCCTTTTCTTTCGCCAAAGTCCTACCAGGAGCAGCTATGTACAAAATCTTTTTGGTATTTTCCAAATTTTCGATTTTTTTGGGTTTTTGTAAAACAAGAACTTTGGGAACTATACAAAGCACTCTTTTTTCGAGTTTTTGCTTTTCCATTGTTTTTGGTTTTTCTTGTTTTTCGATTTTTTTGATTTTAAGTTTTCAAATGTTTTTGGTATTTTTAGAAAAAGGGATCTTCCGTCATACCTTCAAAGGGAAAACACTACAGGTTAGACTCGGAATAGGAGGTCTAAATCGTAGGTCTCTTCTAAGGCAGGCTCCGGGGCACCCTTGACCCAGGTGGTCACAGGGGGTGGCTCCGGCGATATTCGGGGAGTATAGCCGATCCCATATCGGCTTGGGTTGGCCCTAGGAAGGATGGGCTCTAGGAGACCCTGGTTTTGTGCCCCTAGACTTTTGTAGGGCGTGTAGCCCATGTTCAATAACATGTTCCACGACCTTTTGTTTTTTGAAAAGATGGGATATAGGTCGTGGTCCTGGAACATGCTATCGTCCATATTAGGCTCGTATGGCCTTTTGTCCAGGGGTTTTGGAAATAGGGAACGTTTGGGTTTTCCTAGGAGGATTAGAGTCGGGAGGGGGCCTGCTTTGGGCGGCCCCTTCACACATACAACCTTCCTAGGGTTGTTCAACACGAGCCGAGGTGGCTCAACCATAATTTGCCCCAGGTTAGCCTCATGGGCCAGGGAGCTCGATAAACAAGGGGAGTTTATGATCCCCTGAAGCTGTGGGTGACTCACCTAGGATCACTACGACCTGGTCCCTAAAAGGGATCTTAACACACCTGTGGAAGGTGGATGGCACAGCGCACAAACTGTGTATCCAGGGTCTTCCCAGCAACAGGTTATAATGGGGGTGGATGTCCAAGACATGGAACACCCCCGTGTGTTCGATCCCTCCCGTTTCCATTGGGAGTTCGATGGATCCTAAAGGTCTAGACGCATTCCCATCGTATCCAATGATAACGATGGGGCTTGGGTTCACTGATGTCAAGGTGACTCCGATTTTGTACGCCACATGTAGTGGAAGGATGTTGAGCCCTCCTCCACCATCGACTAGGCACCTGTCCAGAGAGTGGTTGTTTAGAACCACCTCGATATGCAGGGCCTGGTTATGGGTTTCGTAGGGTCTATCTACATCATCTTCCGAAAAGGTGATGGGCGATTTTGCTCTTAATAAAGCCACTTGGGCAGACAAGGATTCCGGACTTATGTTCGAATCAACCTTGGCCCTTTCTAGAATTTTCTCTAAGACAAGTCTATGCCTAGGGGAGGTTTTGATAAGCTCTAGAATAGACATGTGAATAGGAATCTTTGAAAGGTGGTTTTCGAAATCATAAGGATTTAGGATGATTTTGTCCTTATCTGCTTTTGGCAGACCACTAGGGATACATGCTTTTGAGGGGCCAGGCACACTAACCACCTTTTGAGCACCTTGAAGGTGCGGGGGTTGGTAGATCCTCCCGGATCTAGTGACTTCCCCCACGACCAGCCTAGGGTTCACGCTAAACTTGGCTCTAAGGATGAGCTGAGGAGAACCTTGGATTTTAAAAACTGGTTTTGCCGGGATTTCCACTTTTGGTGGTCCCCAAATGACGACTTGGGCGGGCCTCTTGTATAATAGAAGGATGGGCGCACAAGTAGGTCGACCAGGTTCGGGCTTTTGCGCTAGTTCCTTGGAAATGGTGAGGGTACATACCTCCTTTCCTTTCCCACTGCCACTGGCGTGTTTGGGAAAGGGTTCTTTGAAGATAGCTTGAGGTGGCTCAGGTTCCGCAGTGACCTGGAGCCGGCCTTCTGCTATCAAGTTCTCAATTTTATTTAAAAGAGAGAAGCAGCGTTTGGTATCATGGCCTTTGAGCCATTGATACTTGCAAAATCGGTTTAAATACCCCCCTTTGGAAGTGACTCCTTCGGGGATTTCAGGGAGTTTGATCATGCCCTGGGCAAGTAAGAGGTCTAGGACCTCCGACACAGGTTGCCCCAGCGGAGTGTACTCCCGTTTTTCAATCGGTTTTGAAAAATTGCGCTCTCTCTTATTTTCTATTTTTTCAAAATTTTTAGAAGTGCCTGCCATGCCTGGATCCACCCGGACATTGGCGATTTTGTGGGGCTTTGCCCCTTTGTCCGTCGTGGGCAGCCCATATGCAATGGGTTTTTCCAAACGGGTTTTTGGAATGGCACTTCCTTTCCATAAGTGGTCGTATGTCCCTTTTCGCAAGTTGGTTTCGAAAAGGGAGGCCTTTTTGATCAACTTATGGAAAGTTGAAATCTCATGGAGCAAGAGAAGGGTTTTTAACTCGCTTTTGAAATTATCCAGGATGAGCATTACTGCGCATCCTTCGGATATGGGCTCTCGCACTTGGCCCAAAAGAGACCTCCATCTTATAATGAAGGCATGCACGTCTTCGTTCATGCCTTGCTTTGTATCCCTTAAGGTATTCAGGGTTGGCGTGACTTCCACGTTGTGTGCAAATCTTTACATGAAGCAGTTCGCTAACTCTTCAAAAGTAGCGAACTGGCTTAAGTCGTAGGAAGCCAGCCATTTGGCAGCTGTGCCTTTAAGGGATAGAGGGAACCAATACACCCATTTCATCGAGTCCTTTTTCTTCTTGTGGGCTCGACGTGAGAAAAGCTGCAAGTGAGACCTAGGGTCTCCCATGCCATCATACCGATGGAAGTTCGGTATTTCATCGTCACTGTCTGTTTCGTAATCCATAGGAAGGAAATCAGACAGGGCATAGCTTCTTTTCTCTTTATTCTGCCCTTTCAGCAGCTGCTGTAGGGCTTTACGGTCCTTTTGTGTGAAGGACTCGTGGTATTGGTTGCCTTCCATTACGGAGGCCTCTTTTTGCTTGCGAGGTTTTTCAGATTTCTTTTTGGGCCTTTGTTCACCGTTTGATGAGCATGAATCGCCTACTTAAGCCTCTTGGCTGAGAGCATCGATTTTGGCCTCAAACTCCCTTCTCAAGTCCTCGATTTCATCTAGTTTTTTGTTTTTGAAAATCCTCCTAGAGTGAGAACTTGATGCGCATGAGCCTTGGCTCGACACTTCACTTGGATTGGATTTTGACATGCTTTTCAAGCTTTTTCAAAACTTCCTAAGTAAAAGCAAAGAAAACAAGTTAAAACGACACCTTTATAAAATTTTCGCAAGACTTCTATAAGTAAACTCGATTTTTGAAAAGGCTCACGTCCCACCGGGCGTGCCAATCTCTGTAGACGCGCGAAAATCCCCGCCTCTTCGCCTCTTTCGGGGGCTTGGAGTGGATCTTCTCGTGCGTTCTAAGGCCTATGTATACAAATAGGGCGTGCCAGCTAGCTTACTTAAGCTAGCGAAGATATATTTAACACTGACTTCTAAACGTGGCGATTGTGAGCAAGTAAGCTCTTGTCGTCGCAGACCTTCTTGCACCGATGCGCAAGGGTCAGTCTGTACGCTTTTGCAAAAATCGAGTTTTGGAGAGAAAGTCCACGAAGCGGTTCGAGGTGTCTATTTCGGGTCTTTAAGATGTGATTGCATATTTTAGATCACGTGGATTTGCACGTGCCTAAGTCTTTTCTTTTATCCCTTTTCGGGCCGCCTAGTTTGTGTGTTATGAACACTCCACTACATGGGCGAATTCGAGCGGGGCTTGCTTCGATGCAATATGCGTCCTACCTCGTGGTATGGCGTAGATGCAATGCAAACTCACGCTACTCCAAAGGGACAACCCGAAATGTAAAGACAATATTGAAGGGAAATAGCAGAAGGGAAATAACCGAAGGGAAATAACCGAAGGGAAATATGTATATATCTTATGTATATGAGCCCTTACTCGGGTCTTGCAAATAAGAGCGAAGGCTCAATGTGGGTGCGTGCTTGAATTGAAAGACTTACACACACGACATGAAATTAAACCCAAATATAAATTGCAGTATGGCCTTGACTAAGGTCTTGGGAGTAAGAGCGAAGGCTCAATGTGTGTGAGAGTGCTTGAATTGAAGTACTACACACACGACATAAATCAAACCCAAATATAACTGCAATAAGGCCTTTACTAAGGTCTTGGGAGTAAGAGCGAAGGCTCAATGTGTGTGAAAGTGCTTGAATTGAAAGACTTACTCACACGACATGAAATGAAACCCAAATAGTATAGGTCGGCCCTTACTTGGGTCTTTCAAATAATAGTGAAAGCTCAATGTGTGTGAGAGTGCTTGAATTGAAAGACTTACTCACACGACAAGAAATGAAACCCAAATAGTATAGGTCGGCCCTTACTTGGGTCTTTCAAATAAGAGCGAAAGCTCAATGTGTGTGAGAGTGCTTGAATTGAAAGACAACGCACCCAACTTAAACAAAAACGCTTCGAAAATGAAAGTATATGTACACTTATATATTAGGGTCTGATTAGGCCCGTGTGTGTTCAAAATCGTGCACGACTAAGAGAGTGCACGTGTGTGGTTGTGCCAAGCCACGTTATTACAAGCGGGGGGAGACTATGCTCCGTTATTACAACCCCGTATCAAATTGAATCTCAAGCAAGTGTACAACTAAAGACCGAGTTTAGACACTTACGAGTAGCTGGTCCGTAGAGGTCTTGCTTGAGCGTGGACTTGGCCTTGGGCTGCAAACGGGAGCTCCGCGAAGGTAGGTGATCAAGGGTGCTGGCCGGCTGCAAGTGGGGCGCGGGATAGGCGCCTCGAAGGTGTCCGGTGGCAAGTAGATGGCGGCTTCAAGTAGGGGGTTTAAAGTGGCTGAATGAGTGGGTTCTTAGGGTCACTAGGGGAGTTGAGAGTTTAGGGAAGCTGGACCTAAAAGGTGAGCTGGTGGGAAGGCCGAATAGGACACCTAGGGGAGGGTCGAATGGGAGATGATGGCTAGGTAGTGGCCGGCAGCTTGGGTTATATTAGATTCGTCTAGGTTAAAGTGGTGGTGGCAAGGGGGTTGAGATGAAGGTAGGATGGGTGGCTAAGAGTGGAGAGGTGGTAGAGAGGGGCTTTGAGGGTGTTTGGGGTACTTACCGAATGGGGAGAGGTGGCGGATGAAGTGGGAAGCAGGCGGGCAGGTAGCTGTCGGCTGGTTTCGGTTGGGTGGAGGTGATGGCGTCCGGCTGAGGGATGATGGTGGTGGATGGAAGAGGGAAGGTGGCGGAGCAGGTGGCGGCTGGTGGGGCAGATGGAGCAGGCGGAGGTGGGGAGTGGTCCTGGCTGGGTGAGAGATGGGAGAAGGAGAGGGCCCGGCTGGGTGCGATGGTGGTTCCCCCTTGGAAAACCTGCCCACAAGGAGGGGGGTTTCAATAGGGGATGGGTAGGTCGGTTAGGGCTGGGCTGTGGGTAGTGGTTAGGTGGTTTAGGTAGGGTGGTATGTAGATAAGGTGGGCTGGAAGGGGTTGGGCCAGATATTTTAAAACTAGGGGTTTGGGTAAATCGTGGGCTAAGGGTGGTTTAGGGGTTTAGGGCTAGGTTAGGTGGTTGGGTTTTGGGGTGAGGTTTAGTGAGCTAGGTTAGGTGATTAGGCTAGGTTTAGGCTAGGATTAGGGAAATTAATCTAGGTTTAGGGAAGGATTAGGGAAGTGGGTTAGGTGATTAGGTTGGGATTAGGACGGGATTAGGGAAATGGGTTAGGTGATTAGGTTCAGATTAGGGGTAGATTAGGGGTTTAGGCTAGGTTTAGGCATTTTGGGCTAGGTTTAGGTGAAGGAGCTCCCTTAGCATGGCCCATAGACCTTGATCACCCCATGTTGGTGCAGCCCTAGGTTAGGTTTTAGCTAATTACAAGCTTAAACCCACTCAATTAGGCTAACCCACATGATTAAACCCAAACTTGACACACAAGTCAAGCTTAATACAACACTCTTGATATTTTTCAACCCCACTCTCTCTCATGCCCAATATCCCACGTGAATTTCAAGTGGGCCCCACCTCCATTTATGAGAAGGTGATGTGGGCCATGGATATGGATATTGGATTGGATCTCTGGATCCAAATCCAAATCCAAGTCTACATATGGGTTTGGATTGGAATCTGGATATATATGGTCCAGATCCAATCCAAACTGAACTCTGACTCCTTCGAGCTGGGTTCGAAACGGACGATTCGTGCGGGGCCTGACAGCATCAGTACTCCGTCTGCGTTGGGTCTTCGCCAACATAGTCGTCCGCCTCCGTTTCTGCCTTCCGGAGATGACTTCAAATGCTATTTTGATAAGAACAAGGTCTTGGACGTTCTAGATCCTGGGGTGTGAATCAGATACAAGAGTTGCTGCGCCGGGCTCGATAGGTGCTCCGGTTCCGGGCTCTTCTTGGCTCTCCTGGTCCTGTCTTGATCGGGCCAAGCCACTTCGGGGTTTCAAAACATGTTTTAAAAGGGTTTTCAAAAGCCTTATCGTATGTTTTTGAAAGATATAGTTTAAAACATATATACAGGGTTGTTTGGAAGGCTCCTGGGTTTCCAAACTCAAAATGGCCCTTTGGGGCTGCTTGTATAAAACCAGATGGATTTTGAGAAATTCGTGGGATTTCGGGGTGTTTACACTGACGAAGGCATATTGCAAAACCATTTTCAAAACCACATTTTGGCAAACTCTTTCGAAAACCAAGTGTGGAAGATGCACTTCGACGGGGCACGAAACCAACGAGGGGCTGGTGCTGGGGTCATCCTAATCTCCCCTGAAAAGGGCGAGATTCCCATAGCAGTCCGCTTAGATTTCGAATGTTCCAACAACGTAGCTGAGTATGAAGTTGTAGACGCGCGAAAAATCCCTGCCTCTTCGCCTCTTTCGGGGCTTGGAGTGGATCTTCTCGTGTGTCTAAGGCCTATGTATACAAATAGGGCGTGCCAGCTAGCTTACTTAAGCTAGCGAAGATATTTTTAACACTGACTTCTAAACGTGGCGACTGTGAGCAAGTAAGCTCTTGTCGTCGCAGACCTTCTTGCACCGATGCGCAAGGGTCAGTCTGTACGCTTTGCAAAAATCGAGTTTTTTGGAGAGAAAGTCTACGAAGCGGTTCGAGGTGTCTATTTCGGGTCTTTAGGATGCGATTGCGTATTTTAGATCACGTGGATTTGCACGTGCCTAAGTCTTTTCTTTTATCCCTCTTCGGGCCACCTAGTTTGTGTGTTATGAACACTCCACTACATGGGCGAATTCGAGCGGGGCTTGCTTTGATGCAATATGCGTCCTACCTCGTGGTATGGCGTAGATGCAATGCAAACTCACGCTACTCCAAAGGGAAAACCCGAAATGTAAAGACAATACTGAAGGGGAAATAACAGAAGGGAAATAACCGCAGGGAAATAACCGAAGGGAAATATGTATATAGATTATGTATATGAGCCCTTACTCGGGTCTTGCAAATAAGAGCGAAGGCTCAATGTGGGTGTGTGCTTGAATTGAAAGACTTACACACACGACATGAAATTAAACCCAAATATAAATTGCAGTATGGCCTTGACTAAGGTCTTGGGAATAAGAGCGAAAGCTCAATGTGTGTGAAAGTGCTTGAATTGAGAGACTTACTCACACAACATGAAATGAAACCCAAATAGTATAGGTCAGCCCTTACTTGGGTCTTTCAAATAAGAGCGAAAGCTCAATGTGTGTGAGAGTGCTTGAATTGAAATACTTACACACACGACATGAAATTAAACCCAAATATAAATTGCAGTATGGCCTTGACTAAGGTCTTGGGAGTAAGAGCGAAGGCTCAATGTGTGTGAAAGTGCTTGAATTGAAGTACTACGCACACGACATAAATGAAACCCAAATATAACTGCAATAAGGCCTTTACTAAGGTCTTGGGAGTAAGAGCGAAAGCTCAATGTGTGTGAAAGTGCTTGAATTGAAAGACTTACTCACACAACATGAAATGAAACCCAAATAGTATAGGTCGGCCCTTACTTGGGTCTTTCAAATAAGAGCGAAAGCTCAATGTGTGTGAGAGTGCTTGAATTGAAAGACTTACTCACACGACATGAAATGAAACCCAAATAGTATAGGTCGGCCCTTACTTGGGTCTTTCAACTAAGAGCGAAAGCTCAATGTGTGTGATTGTTTGAATTGAAAGACAACGCACCCAACTTAAACAAAACCCTTCGAAAATGAAAGTATATATGTACACTTATATATTAGGGGCTGATTAGGCCCGTGTGTGTTCAAAATCGTGCACGACTAAGAGAGTGCACGTGTGTGGTTGTGCCAAGCCACGTTATTACAAGCGGGGGGAGACTATGCTCCGTTATTACAACCCCGTATCAAATTGAATCTCAAGCAAGTGTACAACTAAAGACCGAGTTTAGACACTTACGAGTAGCTGGTCCGTAGAGGCCTTGCTTGAGCGTGGACTTGGGCTTGGGCTGCAAACGGGAGCTCCGCGAAGGTAGGTGATCAAGGGTGCTGGCCGGCTGCAAGTGGGGCGCGGGATAGGCGCCTCGAAGGTGGCCGGTGGCAAGTAGATGGCGCCTCAAAGTAGGGGGTTTAAAGGGGCTGAACAGGTGAGGTCTTAGGATCACTAGGGGAGTTGAGTACTTATGGAAAACTGGCCCTAAGGGAGAGTTTGTGAGAAGGCCGAATGGGAGATGATGGCTAGGTAGTGGCCGGCAGCTTGGGTTATACTAGGTTCGGCTAGGCTAAAGTGGTGGTGGCAAAGGGGCTGAGATGAAGATAGGATGGGTGGCTAAGAGTGGAGAGGTGGAAGAGAGGGGCTTTGAGGGAGTTTGGGGTACTTACCAAATGGGGAGAGGTGGCGGATGAAGTGGGAAGCAGGCGGGCAGGTTGGACTGTTGGCTGGTTCGGTTGGGTGGAGGTGGTGGCGTCCGGCTGAGGGATGGTGGTGGTGGATGGAAGAGGGAAGGTGGCGGTGCAGGTGGAGCTGATGGAGCAGGTGGAGCAGTTGGGGAGTGGAGCAGGCGGACAGGTTGGAGAGTGGAGTCGGCTGGGCTGAGGTGAGGGCTCCCACTTGGAAAACCCGCCCACAAAGGGGAGGGGTTTAAATAGGGAATGGGTAGGTCGGTTGGGGCTGGGCTAAGGGTAGTGGTTAGGTGGTTTAGGTAGGGTGGTATGTAGATAAGGTGGGCTGGAAAAGGTTGGGCCAGATATTTTAAAACTAGGGGTTTGGGTAAATCGTGGGCTAAGGGTGGTTTAGGGGTTTAGGGTTAGGTTAGGTGGTTGGGTTTTAGGGTGAGGTTTAGTGAGCTAGGTTAGGTGGTTAGGCTAGGTTTAGGCTAGGTTTAGGCTAGGATTAGGGAAATTAATCTTGGTTTAGGGAAGGATTAGGGAAGTGGGTTAGGTGATTAGGTTGGGATTAGGCCGGGATTAGGGAAGTGGGTTAGGTGATTAGGTTCAGATTAGGGGTGGATTAGGGGTTTAGGCTAGGATTAGGCATTTTGGGCTAGGTTTAGATGAAGGAGCTCCCTTAGCATGGCCCATAGACCTTGATCACCCCATGTTGGTGCAGCCCTAGGTTAGGTTTTAGCTAATTACAAGCTTAAACCCACTCAATTAGGCTAACCCACAAGATTAAACCCAAACTTGACACACAAGTCAAGCTTAATACAACACTCTTGATATTTTTCACCCCCACTCTCTCTCATGCCCAATATCCCACGTGAATTTCAAGTGGGCCACCTCCATTTATGAGAAGGTGATGTGGGCCATGGATATGGATATTGGATTGGATCTCTGGATCCAAATCCAAATCCAAGTCCACATATGGGTTTGGATTGGAATCTGGATATATATGGTCCAGATCTAATCCAAACTGAACTCTGACTCCTTCGAGCTGGGTTCGAAACGGACGATTTGTGCGGGGCCTGACAGCATCAGTACTCCGTCTGCGTTGGGTCTTCGCCAACATAGTCGTCCGCCTCCGTTTCTGCCTTCCGGAGATGACTTCAAATGATATTTTGGTAAGAACAGGGTCTTGGACGTTCGAGATCCTGGGGTGTGAATCAGATACAAGAGTTACTGCGCCGGGCTCGACAGGTGCTCCGGTTCCGGGCTCTTCTTGGCTCTCCTGGTCCTGTCTTGATCGGGCCAAGCCACTTCAGGGTTTCAAAAACATGTTTTTAAAAAGGGTTTTCAAAAGCCATATCATATGTTTTTGAAAGATGTAAATTAAAACATATATACAGGGTTGTCTGGAAGGCTCCTGGGTTTCCAGACTCAAAAATGGCCCTTTGGGGCTGCTTTGTATAAAACCAGATGGATTTTGAGAAATTCGTGGGATTTCGGGGTGTTTACAGATGCCCCTCTTTGGCCTTGTCCAAATAGATTTGGATAAGGGCAAAGATGACAAACACCCCTTTTGATGTCTCCCTAGATCTAGCCACGAAGAATATGGGATCATCCTATTTTTAGCAAAATCTCAATTTACAAACTCTGGTAGGAGGAGATATCACGCCAAAGGGTTATACTTATGGAATCTGGTCCTAAATGGGATCATGTTCATGCAAGTACCATGCGTGGAATGCAAATGACATGGGTGTGGTGCCAAGAGTGGCGACCTCCCAGAGACTAGATGTGGTCGAACTCTAGAGACTTACAAGGCTTATTGCTCAAGTGAGCAAATCCTATGCTGTTCGATGTTCGGTTTTCAAAACTTATTTACAAAAGCTATTTACAAAAGGGACAACTGTCTTGAGCCTCGATCCTAAGGATCTCGAGCTCTTCGTGCTTGCCCTTGTTTGAGTCTTAACACTCGCTTATCTAGCGGAGGTTTTATAAGAAAACAAGCTTCATTTCAAATTCCTACACCTTACTCGAAACGTCGAATTCTCAAACAAGATGAAATTCAAGTAAGCAAATCCTATTTTTACTTTAGGATTCCTCGAAATGAACCATGCTTTAGCTTGGGATAAGCCAGGGATGGGAAAGAGATACCACGGTCCCTTCTGGAGCGTCCCGTGGTTTAAGGCATAGAAGGCGGAAAACTGCTCTTTTTGAGCTTTTTGGCCTCTTTTTCCTTTTTTTCATAGAGGGTCTCCCTTTGGGAGTATTTTTTCTTTAATCCCTCTTTTTTATAAGAGAATCGATTTTTCTTTTTGAAGTCTGGTTTCTTTCTTTTGGAAAGAGACTTTAAATGGGAAATTCCCTTTTGATTTGGGCTTTTGTTTTCCTTTTGGAAATAGAAGAGAAGAGGGGAGGACTTATCCCAGCCTACACTCGATCCATTCCAGATCAGCCTATTTAGAAATAGCACGTACTACTTGCAAGTATCTTGCTATGTTGAACTAGGCCTTTCTTTGTAAGAAGAAGGATTTTGAAATGTAACCACGATTTTGAAAACTCCACTCTTTCACAAGTGCGAATTCTCTCACTTAGGGTCACACGAGTTCGCCTTTGCACCTTATTCACATGTCTCAGGGCAGCTATCCCTATAAAATTTTCGAAAACTGGAATTTAATCCAGATCCTACACATGATACTTCTTTAAGTATTGAATATTGATAGGATCTGCTAAATTCCTACCTTCTACATCGATCAACCAATACGAATTGTTCGTAGTGGTTGCTCGTACAACATAGGGTCCATCCCAGTTGGGGCGCCACTTGCCTAGGGGGTGTGGGCCACGATGGTGGATGGTTTTCAAGACTAGATCTCCCACTTCAAAGTGGCGAGGTCTCATGTGTTTGCTATAATGTCGGGCTATCCTTTGCCGGTATGCACGAGCATGATCCATGGCAAGGAGTCGCCTCTCATCTAGCAAGTCTAGTTCGGCCATCCTAGCATGCTGAAGCGTCTCTAGGGGGAGGTCGAGTGCTATAGATGTATGAAATGAATGTAGTTGGGTATGAATGGGAAGAATGGCGTTTGTGCCATAGACCAATTCGAATGGTGTGGCATTCGTGGGAGTCCGGATGGAAGTCCTATAAGCCCATAAGGCTTCATCCAGCTTCTCGTGCCACATCCTACCCTTCTCTAAGGTTTTCTCAATGATACCAATGAGAGTCTTGTTTGTAGCTTCGGCTTGGCCGTTGCCTTGAGGGTAGTAGGGCGAGGAGAAGTGGTGAGTTATGCCATACGTGTTGCACAACTTAACCATCCGCTCATTCTTGAATGGGGTACCATTATCAGACACAAGGTCTCGTGGAACCCCAAATCGAGCCAAGATATTCCTTCGGATGAAAGCCACCACATGTTGCCCCATTACATTCGTTAGGGAAATGGCTTCCACCCACTTGGAGAAATACTCCGTGGCTGCTAAAATAAAACGATGCCCATTCGAGGCCTTTGGAAATATTGGGCCTACAATGTCAAACGCCCACATGGTAAATGGCCAGGGGCTGACCACAGAATGCAATGCAGATGAAGGGATATGAATGGCGTGCCCATGCACTTGACACGGATGACACTTCCTAACATGATCGTGACAATCCTTTTTCAGGGTGGACCAAAAATAACCCCCTCTAAGTATTTTCATTGCCATCATGTTGGCATTAACATGACCTCCACATTCTCCATCGTGGAACTCATTCATTACTATCCTAGCCTCCTCTAGGTCGATACACCTAAGCAAAATGCTGGTAAAACTCTTTTTGTATAAGACCCCACCCAGAATGGTGTATCGGGTCGAAATCTTACGAATGAATGCCTTATCTTTGGACGTGGCATCCTCGGTGAATCCCCTATTTTCTAAAAATTGTTTTATGTCATAGAACCAGGGTTTTTCAACAGACTCTGGGTTGTTTTGGCAAATATCCAAGTCGTGTGTGGATGGATGGGGCGCATGCCATATTTCCAAGGATCTGGTCCCTGAAATGGGATCGACCTTCAGGGCTGAACCCAAGGAAGAGAGGGCGTCGGCGATGCCATTGTCCTCTCTTCCTACGTGTGTGAGCTTACATGACTGGAAGGATTGGACCAATCGAGTGGCCAACTCGTGATATGGAAGTAGTTTCTCATTACGTACTTGCCAAATTTTTAAAACCTGGTTTATGACAAGGAGCGAATCTCCAAAGACCTCGATGCATGATGCCCCTAGAGTTTTCGAAATCTTTAAGCCTTGTATGAGTGCTTCATACTCAGCTACGTTGTTGGAACATTCGAAATCTAAGCGGACTGCTATGGGAATCTCGCCCTTTTCAGGGGAGATTAGGATGATCCCGGCACCAGCCCCTCGTTGGTTTCGTGCCCTGTCGAAGTGCATCTTCCACACTTGGTTTTCGAAAGAATTTGCCAAAATGTGGTTTTGAAAATGGTTTTGCAATATGCCTTCATCAGGCATTTCGACAAGAGTGGGATATGCGTCCTCTAAGGGGAAGTCAGCCACGTAATCTGCTAGGGCTTGCCCCTTAATGGAGATCTGGTGATGGTATTTCAGAACATACTCCATTAGAAGGAGTTTCCATTTACCCAATCTACCCGTGAGAATGGGTTTTTCGAACAAGTGCTTGATTGGATCAAGCTTGGACACTATCCAGATCTTATGATCTAGGAAATAGTGTCTAAACTTCTGGCATGCCCAGACTAGGGCCAAGCACGTCTTCTCCATGGCTTGATAATTTCGTTCATAAGCCAAGAGAGTTTTCGAAATATAGTAGATGGCATACTCCTTATGGGTGTCATCCTCGTATTGAGCCAACAGGGCTCCTAAAGCGTTTACATGCACAGAGATGTATAATAAAAGTGGTTTTCCTTGTTTTGGAGGATTCAAAATAGGGGGATTAACCAAGTATGCCTTCAGTCTCTCGAAGGACTTTTGGCATTCGTCATCCCATAAGAATTTCGTACCCTTCCTCAACAGTTTGTTGAAGGGTTCGCATCTAGTTGCCAGATTCGATATGAATCGGCAAACAGATTGTAATCGACCTTGGAGGCTACGGACTTGGGTGAGATTGGAGGGTGGAGCCATGTCTATGATGGCTCGACACTTAGAGGGGTCGACTTCTATTCCCCTTTGGCTCACCATAAAGCCTAGAAGCTTCCCTGATTCTACCCCGAACACACATTTTTGAGGGTTTAGCTTTACTTTGTAAAGCCTAAGCCTTTCGAAAATCTTTTGTAAACATTCGATATGGGTGCATCGGGTTTTGGATTTCGCCAAGAGATCATCTACATACACTTCTACAAGCTCATGAATTTGATCATGGAAGATTGTGTTCATGGCTCGTTGGTATGTTGCGCCGGCATTTTTCAAACCAAAGGGCATGACTGTATAGCAGTATGTGCCCCATGGGGTTGTGAAGGCGGTCTTACCCTGATCTCGTGGACTTAGTTTGATTTGATTATAGCCTGAATAGCCATCCATGAATGAAAACATTTCATGATTTGCAGTACTATCGACTATCAAATCTATGTTTGGTAAAGGATAATTATCCTTTGGAGTGGCTTTATTCAGGTTTCTGAAATCGATGTATATTCGAATCTTCCCATTGGTTTTTCGAACTACAACGATATTTGACAACCAATCAGAATATGCAATGGGTTTATAAATCTGGCTTTTAGCAGATCTTCTAAACCCTCTTTGACTTGCGTGTGTACATTCGGGTGTATTTTCCTAAGCTTCTGCTTTATGGGTTCTACACCTGCATCTAAGGGAAGACGATGCTCGACTATGCTGGGATCTATGCCCGGCATGTCTTCATACGTCCATGCAAACACATCTAAATAGGTTCGTAGAAATGTAATGAATGATAACTTTTCAGTTTCATGCAAGCATGCACCTATTTTGATGGTTTTGGGATTGGAATCATCCCCTAGGTTCACCTCTACGAAATCTCCTCCTACTGATTGGGAAGGTCTTTCAAAATCGAGAATTCTATGAAATTCTGGGAGCTCAGAAGTGGGATCTTCCTCAAGGGGATCCACTTCTGGGCTTTGATCATTCTCGTGGGATATAGACCCGAGGGAACTTGACGCGTGGTTTTCAAAATAACCTGGTTTTGTACTTGGATTTTCAAGTGATTTCGAAATTTTTTGGTTTTTGGTTTTCTTGTTTTTTCGATTTTTTTGATTTTAGGTTTTCAAATGTTTTTGGTATTTTTAGAAAAAGGGATCTTCCTTCATACCTACAAAGGGAAAACACTACGGGTTAGGCTCGGAATAGGAGGTCTAAACCATAGGTCTCTTCTAAGACAGGCTCCGGGGCACCCTTGACCCAGGTGGTCACAGGGGGTGGCTCCGGCGGTATTCGGGGAGTATAGCCGATCCCATATCGGCTTGGGTTGGCCCTAGGAAGGATGGGCTCTAGGAGACCCTGGTTTTGTGCCCCTAGACTTTTGTAGGGCGTGTAGCCCATGTTCAATAACATGTTCCATGACCTTTTGTTTTTTGAAAAGATGGGATATAAGTCGTGGTCCTAGAACATGCTATCGTCCATATTAGGCTCGTATGGCCTTTTGTCCAGGGGTTTTGGAAATAGGGAACGTTTGGGTTTTCCTAGGAGGATTAGAGTCGGGAGGGAGCCTGCTTTGGGCGGCCCCTTCACATATACAACCTTCCTAGGGTTGTTCAACACGAGCCGAGGTGGCTCAACCATAATTTGCCCCAGGTTAGCCTCATGGGCCTGGGAGCTCGATAAACAAGGGGAGTTTATGATCCCCTGAAGCTGTGGGTGACTCTCACCTAGGATCACTACGACCTGGTCCCTAAAAGGGATCTTAACACACCTGTGGAAGGTGGATGGCACAGCGCACAAGCTGTGTATCCATGGCCTTCCCAGCAACAGGTTATAATGGGGGTGGATGTCCAAGACATGGAACACCCCCATGTGTTCGATCCCTCCTGTTTCCATTGGGAGTTCGATGGATCCTAAAGGCCTAGACGCATTCCCATCGTACCTAGTGATAACGATGGGGCTTGGGTTCACTGAAGTCAAGGTGACTCCGATTTTGTATGCCACGTGAAGTGGAAGGATGTTGAGCCCTCCTCCACCATCGACTAGGCACCTGTCCAGAGAGTGGTTGTTTAGAACCACCTCGATATGCAGGGCCTAGTTATGGGTTTCGTAGGGTCTATCTACATCATCTTCCGAAAAGGTGATGGGTGATTTTGCTCCTAATAAAGCCACTTGGGCAGACAAGGATTCCGGACTTATGTTCGAATCAACCTTGGCCCTTTCTAGAATTTTCTCTAAGACAAGTCTATGCCTAGGCGAGGTTTTGATAAGCTCTAGGATAGACATGTGAATAGGAATCTTTGAAAGGTGGTTTTCGAAATCATAAGGATTTAGGATGACTTTGTCCTTATCTGCTTTTGGCAGACCACTAGGGATACATGCTTTTGAGGGGCCAGGCACACTGACCACCTTTTGAGCACCTTGAAGGTGCGGGGGTTGGTAGATCCTCCCGGATCTAGTGACTTCCCCCACGACCAGCCTAGGGTTCGCGCTGAACTTGGCTCTAAGGATGAGCTGAGGAGAACCTTGGATTTTCAAAACTAGTTTTACCGGGGTTTCCACTTTTGGTGGTCCCCGAATGACGACTTGGGCAGGCCTCTTGTATAGTACAAGGATGGGCGCACAAGCAGGTCGACCAGGTTCTGGCTTTTGCGCTAGTTCCTTGGAAATGGTGAGGGTACATACCTCCTTTCCTTTCCCACTGCCACTGGCGTGTTTGGGAAAGGGTTCCTTGAAGATAGCTTGAGGTGGCTCAGGTTCCGCAGTGACCTGGAGCCGGCCTTCTGCTATCAAGTTCTCAATTTTATTTAAAAGAGAGAAGCAGCGTTTGGTATCATGGCCTTTGAGCCGATGATACTTGCAAAATCGGTTTAAATACCCCCCTTTGGACGTGACTCCTTCGGGGATTTCAGGGAGTTCGATCATGCCCTGGGCAAGTAAGAGGTCTAGGACCTCCGACACAGGTTGCCCCAGCGGAGTGTACTCCCGTTTTTCAACCGGTTTTTGAAAATTACGTTCTCTCTTATTTTCTATTTTTTCAAAATTTTTAGAAGTGCCTGCCATGCCTGGATCCACCCAGACATTGGCGATTTTATGGGGCTTTGCCCCTTTGTCCGTCGTGGGCAACCCATATGCGATGGGCTTTTCCAAACGGGTTTTTGGAACGGCACTTCCTTTCCATAAGTGATCGTACGTCCCTTTTCGTAAGTTGGTTTCGAAAAGGGAGGCCTTTTTTATCAACTTATGGAAAGTTGAAATCTCATGGAGCGAGAGAAGGGTTTTTAACTCGCTTTTAAAATTATCCAGGATGAGCATTACTGCGCATCCTTCGGATATGGGCTCTCGCACTTGGCCCAAAAGAGACCTCCATCTTGTAATGAAGGCATGCACGTCCTCATTCATGCCTTGCTTTGTATCCCTTAAGGTATTCAGGGTTGGCGTGACTTCCACGTTGTGTGCAAATCTTTGCATGAAGCAGTTCGCTAACTCTTCAAAAGTAGCGAACTGGCTTAAGTCGTAGGAAGCCAGCCATTTGGCAGCTGTGCCTTTAAGGGATAGAGGGAACCAATACACCCATTTCATCGAGTCCTTTTTCTTCTTGTGGGCTCGACGTGAGAAAAGCTGCAAGTGAGACCTAGGGTCTCCCATGCCATCATACCGATGGAAGTTCGGTATTTCATCATCACTGTCTGTTTCGTAATCCATAGGAAGGAAATCAGACAGGGCGTAGCTTCTTTTCTCTTTATTCTGCCCTTTCAGCAGCTGCTGTAGGGCTTTACGGTCCTTTTGTGTGAAGGACTCGTGGTATTGGTTGCCTTCTATTACGGAGGGCTCTTTTTGCTTGCGAGGTTTTTCAAATTTCTTTTTAGGCCTTTGTTCACCGTTCGATGAACATGAATCGCCTACTTCAGCCTCTTGGCTGAGAGCATCGATTTTGGCCTCAAACTCCCTTCTCAAGTCCTCGATTTCATCTAGTTTTATTTTGTTTTTGAAAATCCTCCTAGAGTGAGAACTTGATGCGCATGAGCCTTGGCTCGACACTTCACTTGGATTGGATTTTGACATGCTTTTCAAGCTTTTTCAAAATTTCCTAAGTAAAAGCAAAGAAAACAAGTTAAAATGACACCTTTTTACAAAATTTTCGCAAGTCTTCTACAAGTAAACTCAATTTCTGAAAAGGCTCACGTCCCACCGGGCGTGCCAATCTCTGTAGACGCGCGAAAAATCCCTGCCTCTTCGTCTCTTTCGGGGCTTGGAGTGGATCTTCTCGTGTGTCTAAGGCCTATGTATACAAATAGGGCGTGCCAGCTAGCTTACTTAAGCTAGCGAAGATATTTTTAACACTGACTTCTAAACGTGGCGACTGTGAGCAAGTAAGCTCTTCTCGTCGCAGACCTTCTTGCACCGATGCGCAAGGGTCAATCTGTACGCTTTGCAAAAATCGAGTTTTTTGGAGAGAAAGTCTACGAAGCGGTTCGAGGTGTCTATTTCGGGTCTTTAGGATGCGATTGCGTATTTTAGATCACGTGGATTTGCACGTGCCTAAGTCTTTTCTTTTATCCCTCTTCGGGCCACCTAGTTTGTGTGTTATGAACACTCCACTACATGGGCGAATTCGAGCGGGGCTTGCTTTGATGTAATATGCGTCGTACCTCATGGTATGGCATAGATGCAATGCAAACTCACGCTACTCCAAAGGGAAAACCCGAAATGTAAAGACAATACTGAAGGGGAAATAACAGAAGGGAAATAACCGAAGGGAAATAACCGAAGGGAAATATGTATATAGATTATGTATATGAGCCCTTACTCGGGTCTTGCAAATAAGAGCGAAGGCTCAATGTGGGTGCGTGCTTGAATTGAAAGACTTACACACACGACATGAAATTAAACCCAAATATAAATTGCAGTATGGCCTTGACTAAGGTCTTGGGAATAAGAGCGAAAGCTCAATGTGTGTGAAAGTGCTTGAATTGAGAGACTTACTCACACAACATGAAATGAAACCCAAATAGTATAGGTCGGCCCTTACTTGGGTCTTTCAAATAAGAGCGAAAGCTCAATGTGTGTGAGAGTGCTTGAATTGAAATACTTACACACACGACATGAAATTAAACCCAAATATAAATTGCAGTATGGCCTTGACTAAGGTCTTGGGAGTAAGAGCGAAGGCTCAATGTGTGTGAAAGTGCTTGAATTGAAGTACTACGCACACGACATAAATGAAACCCAAATATAACTGCAATAAGGCCTTTACTAAGGTCTTGGGAGTAAGTGCGAAAGCTCAATGTGTGTGAAAGTGCTTGAATTGAAAGACTTACTCACACAACATGAAATGAAACCCAAATAGTATAGGTCGGCCCTTACTTGGGTCTTTCAAATAAGAGCGAAAGCTCAATGTGTGTGAGAGTGCTTGAATTGAAAGACTTACTCACACGACATGAAATGAAACCCAAATAGTATAGGTCGGCCCTTACTTGGGTCTTTCAACTAAGAGCGAAAGCTCAATGTGTGTGATTGTTTGAATTGAAAGACAACGCACCCAACTTAAACAAAACCCTTCGAAAATGAAAGTATATATGTACACTTATATATTAGGGGCTGATTAGGCCCGTGTGTGTTCAAAATCGTGCACGACTAAGAGAGTGCACGTGTGTGGTTGTGCCAAGCCACGTTATTACAAGCGGGGGGAGACTATGCTCCGTTATTACAACCCCGTATCAAATTGAATCTCAAGCAAGTGTACAACTAAAGACCGAGTTTAGACACTTACGAGTAGCTGGTCCGTAGAGGCCTTGCTTGAGCGTGGACTTGGGCTTGGGCTGCAAACGGGAGCTCCGCGAAGGTAGGTGATCAAGGGTGCTGGCCGGCTGCAAGTGGGGCGCGGGATAGGCGCCTCGAAGGTGGCCGGTGGCAAGTAGATGGCGCCTCAAAGTAGGGGGTTTAAAGGGGCTGAACAGGTGAGGTCTTAGGATCACTAGGGGAGTTGAGTACTTATGGAAAACTGGCCCTAAGGGAGAGTTTGTGAGAAGGCCGAATGGGAGATGATGGCTAGGTAGTGGCCGGCAGCTTGGGTTATACTAGGTTCGGCTAGGCTAAAGTGGTGGTGGCAAAGGGGCTGAGATGAAGATAGGATGGGTGGCTAAGAGTGGAGAGGTGGAAGAGAGGGGCTTTGAGGGAGTTTGGGGTACTTACCAAATGGGGAGAGGTGGCGGATGAAGTGGGAAGCAGGCGGGCAGGTTGGACTGTTGGCTGGTTCGGTTGGGTGGAGGTGGTGGCGTCCGGCTGAGGGATGGTGGTGGTGGATGGAAGAGGGAAGGTGGCGGTGCAGGTGGAGCTGATGGAGCAGGTGGAGCAGTTGGGGAGTGGAGCAGGCGGACAGGTTGGAGAGTGGAGTCGGTTGGGCTGAGGTGAGGGCTCCCACTTGGAAAACCCGCCCACAAAGGGGAGGGGTTTAAATAGGGAATGGGTAGGTCGGTTGGGGCTGGGCTAAGGGTAGTGGTTAGGTGGTTTAGGTAGGGTGGTATGTAGATAAGGTGGGCTGGAAAAGGTTGGGCCAGATATTTTAAAACTAGGGTTTTGGGTAAATCGTGGGCTAAGGGTGGTTTAGGGGTTTAGGGTTAGGTTAGGTGGTTGGGTTTTAGGGTGAGGTTTAGTGAGCTAGGTTAGGTGGTTAGGCTAGGTTTAGGCTAGGTTTAGGCTAGGATTAGGGAAATTAATCTTGGTTTAGGGAAGGATTAGGGAAGTGGGTTAGGTGATTAGGTTGGGATTAGGCCGGGATTAGGGAAGTGGGTTAGGTGATTAGGTTCAGATTAGGGGTGGATTAGGGGTTTAGGCTAGGATTAGGCATTTTGGGCTAGGTTTAGATGAAGGAGCTCCCTTAGCATGGCCCATAGACCTTGATCACCCCATGTTGGTGCAGCCCTAGGTTAGGTTTTAGCTAATTACAAGCTTAAACCCACTCAATTAGGCTAACCCACAAGATTAAACCCAAACTTGACACACAAGTCAAGCTTAATACAACACTCTTGATATTTTTCACCCCCACTCTCTCTCATGCCCAATATCCCACGTGAATTTCAAGTGGGCCCCCACCTCCATTTATGAGAAGGTGATGTGGGCCATGGATATGGATATTGGATTGGATCTCTGGATCCAAATCCAAATCCAAGTCCACATATGGGTTTGGATTGGAATCTGGATATATATGGTCCAGATCTAATCCAAACTGAACTCTGACTCCTTCGAGCTGGGTTCGAAACGGACGATTTGTGCGGGGCCTGACAGCATCAGTACTCCGTCTGCATTGGGTCTTCGCCAACATAGTCGTCCACCTCCGTTTCTGCCTTCCGGAGATGACTTCAAATGATATTTTGGTAAGAACAGGGTCTTGGACGTTCGAGATCCTGGGGTGTGAATCAGATACAAGAGTTGCTGCGCCGGGCTCGACAGGTGCTCCGGTTCCGGGCTATTCTTGGCTCTCCTGGTCCTGTCTTGATCGGGCCAAGCCACTTCGGGGTTTCAAAAACATGTTTTTAAAAAGGGTTTTCAAAAGCCATATCATATGTTTTTGAAAGATGTAATTTAAAACATATATACAGGGTTGTCTAGAAGGCTCCTGGGTTTCCAGACTCAAAAATGGCCCTTTGGGGCTGCTTTGTATAAAACCAGATGGATTTTGAGAAATTCGTGGGATTTCAGGGTGTTTACAGAAGCACTCATACAAGGGTTAAGGATTTCGAAAACTCTAGGGGCATCATGCATCGAGGTCTTTGGAGATTCGCTCCTTGTCATAAACCAGGTTTTAAAAATTTGGCAAGTACGTAATGAGAAACTACTTCCATATCACGAGTTGGCCACTCGATTGGCCCAATCCTTCCAATCGTGTAAACTCACACACGTAGGAAGAAAGGACAATGGCATCGCCGATGCCCTCTCCTCCTTGGGTTCAGCCCTGAAGGTCGATCCCATTTCAGGGACCAGATCTTTGGAAATATGGCATGCGCCCCATCCATCCACACACGACTTGGATATTTGCCAAAACAACCCAGAGTCTATTGAAAAACCCTGGTTCTATGACATAAAACAATTTTTAGAAAATGGGGGATTTGCCGAGGATGCCACATCCAAAGATAAGGCATTCATTCGTAAGATTTCGACCCGATACACCATTTTGGGTGGGGTCTTATACAAAAAGAGTTTTACCGGCATTCTGCTTAGGTGTATCGACCTAGAGGAGGCTAGGATAGTAATGCATGAGTTCCACGATGGAGAATGTGGAGGTCACGTTAATGCCAACATGATGGCAATGAAAATACTTAGAGGGGGCTATTTTTGGTCCACCCTGAAAAAGGATTGTCACGATCATGTTAGGAAGTGTCATCCATGTCAAGTACATGGGCACGCCATTCATATCCCTTCATCTGCATTGCATTCCGTGGTCAGCCCCTGGCCATTTACCATGTGGGCATTTGACATTGTAGGCCCAATATTTCCAAAGGCCTCGAATGGGCATCGTTTTATTTTAGCAGCCACGGAGTATTTCTCCAAGTGGGTGGAAGCCATTTCCCTAACGAATGTAATGGGGCAACATGTGGTGGCTTTCATCCGGAGGAATATCTTGGCTCGATTTGGGGTTCCACGAGACCTTGTGTCTGATAATGGTACCCCATTCAAGAATGAGCGGATGGTTAAGTTGTGCAACACGTATGGCATAACTCACCACTTCTCCTCGCCCTACTACCCTCAAGGCAACGGCCAAGCCGAAGCTACAAACAAGACTCTCATTAGTATTATTGAGAAAACCTTAGAGAAGGATAGGACGTGGCACGAGAAGCTGGATGAAGCCTTATGGGCTTATAGGACTTCCATCCGGACTCCCACGAATGCCACACCATTCGAGTTGGTCTATGGCACAAACGCCATTCTTCCCATTCATACTCAATTGCATTCATTTCATACATCCATAGCACTCGACCTCCCCCTAGAGACGCTTCAGCATGCTAGGATGGCCGAACTAGATTTGCTAGATGAGAGGCGACTCCTTGCCATGGATCATGCTCGTGCATACCGGCAAAGGATAGCCCGACATTATAGCAAACACATGAGACCTCGCCACTTTGAAGTGGGAGATCTGGTCTTAAAAACCATCCACCATCGTGGCCCACACCCCCTAGGCAAGTGGCGCCCCAACTGGGATGGACCCTATGTTGTACGAGCAACCACTACGAACAATTCGTATTGGTTGATCGATGTAGAAGGTAGGAATTTAGCAGATCCTATCAATATCCAATACTTAAAGAAGTGTCATGTGTAGGATCTGGATTAAATTCCAGTTTTCGAAAATTTTAGGGGGATAGCTGCCCTGAGACATGTGAATAAGGTGCAAAGGCAAACTCGTGTGAACCCAAGTAAGAGAATTCGCACCTGTAAAAGAGTGGAGTTTTCAAAATCGTGGCTACATTTCAAAATCCTTCTTCTTACAAAGAAAGGCCTAGTTCAACATAGCAAGATACTTGCAAGTAGTATGTGCTATTTCTAAATAGGCTGATCTGGAATGGATCAAGTGTAGGCTTGGGATAAGTCTTCCCCTCTTCTCTTCTCCTTCCAAAAGGAAAACAAAGGCCCAAAACAAAAGGGAATTTCCCATTCAAAGTCTCTTTCCGAAAGAAAGAAAACAGACTTCAAAAAGAAAAAAAAATCGATTCTCTTATGAAAAAGAGGGATTAAAGAAAAAATACTCCCAAAGGGAGACCCTCTATGAAAAAACAAAAGGAAAAAGAGGCCAAAAAGCTCAAAAAGAGCAGTTTTCCGCCTTCTGTGCCTCAAACCACGGGACGTTTCAGAAGGGACGGTGGATCTCTTTCCCATCCCTGGCTTATCCCAAGCTGAAGCATGGTTCATTTCGAGGAATCCTAAAGTAAAAATAGGATTTACTTACTTGAATTTCATCTTGTTTGAGAATTCGACGTTTCGAGTAAGACGTAGGAATTTGAAATGAAGCTTGTTTTCTTATAAAACCTCCGCTAGATAAGCGAGTGTTAAGACTCAAACAAGGGCAAGCACGAAGAGCTCGAGATCCTTAGGATCGAGGCTCAAGACAGTTGTCCCTTTTGTAAATAGCTTTTGTAAATAAGTTTTGAAAACCGAACATCGAACAGCATAGGATCTGCTCACTTGGAGCAATAGACCTTGTAAGTCTCTAGAGTTCGACCACATCTGGTCCCTGGGAGGTCGCCACTTTTGGCACCACACCCATGTCATCTACATTCCACGCATGGTACTTGCATGAACATGATCCCATTTTAGGACCAAATTCCATAGTAAACCCTTTTGCGTGATATCTCCTCCTACCAGAGTTTGTAAATTGAGATTTTGCTAAAAATGGGACGATCCCATATTCTTCGTGGCTAGATCTAGGGAGACATTAAAAGGGGTGTTTGTCATCTTTGCCCTTATCCAAATCTATTTGGACAAGGCCAAAGAGGGGCATCTGTAAACACCCCGAAATCCCACGAATTCCTTAAACAAACTTGGTTTTGTAAAAGCAGCCCCAAAGGGCCATTTTTGAGTCTGGAAACCCAGGAGCCTTCCAGACAACCCTGTATATATGTTTTAAACTTTATCTTTCAAAAACATATAATATGGCTTTTGAAAACCTTTTAAAACACATTTTTGAAACCCCGAAGCGGCTTGGCCCGATCAAGACAGGACCAGGAGAGCTAAGAAGAGCCTGGAACCGGAGCACACGTCGAGCCCGGCACAGCAACTCTTGTATCTGATTCACACCCCCAGGATCTTGAACGTCCAAGACCCTGTTCTTATCAAAATAGCGTTTGAAGTCATCTCCGGAAGGCAGAAACGGAGGCGGACGACTATGTTGGCGAAGACCCAACGCAGACGGAGTACTGATGCTGTCAGGCCCCGCACGAATCGTCCGTTTCGAACCCAGCTCGAAGGAGTCAGAGTTCAGTTTGGATTGGATCTGGACCATATATATCCAGGTTCCAATCCAAACCCATATGTGGACTTGGATTTGGATTTGGATCCAGAGATCCAATCCAATATCCAGATCCATGGCCCACATCACCTTCTCATAAATGGAGGTGGGGCCCACTTGAAATTCACGTGGGATATTGGGCATGAGAGAGAGTGGGGATGAAAAATATCAAGAGTGTTGTATTAAGCTTGACTTGTGTGTCAAGTTTGGGTTTAATCATGTGGGTTAGCCTAATTGACTGGGTTTAAGCTTGTAATTAGCTAAAACCTAACCTAGGGCTGCACCAACATGAGGTGATCAAGGTCTATGGGCCATGCTAAGGGAGCTCCTTCACCTAAACCTAACCCAAAATGCCTAATCCTAGCTTAAACCCCTAATCCCAACCTAATCACCTAACCCACTTCCCTAATCCTTCCCTAAACCTAGATTAATTTCCCTAATCCTAGCCTAAACCTAGCCTAATCACCTAACCTAGCTCACTAAACCTCACCCTAAAACCCAACCACCTAACCTAGCCCTAAACCCCTAAACCACCCTTAGCCCACAATCTACCCAAACCCCTAGTTTTAAAATATCTGGCCCAACCCTTTCCAGCCCACCTTATCTACATACCACCCTACCTAAACCACCTAACCACTACCCTCAGCCCAGCCCTAACCGACCTACCCATCCCCTATTTAAACCCCTCCCCTTTGGGGGCGGGTTTTCCAAGGAGAAGGCCCTCACCTCAGCCCAACCAGCTCCACTCTCCACCTGCCCGCCTGCTCCACTCTCCACCTGCTCCACTCTCCACCAGCTCTACCTGCACCGCCACCTTCCCTCTTCCATCCACCACCATTCCCCAGCCGGACGCCACCACCTTCACCCAATCGAACCAGCCGAGCTCCCATCCACACCCGGCTTCTCCTTGCCTTCCACCGCCTCTCCCCATTCGGTAAGTACCCTGCACCTTACCTAGCTTCTTCTCTACTCCCTCTCCACTCCCAGCCACCCACTATACCATCACCTTACCTACCCAACAACCCCTCGCCGCCACCACTCCCATTCGGCCAAACCTTAGCCGCCCCAACCGTTTGCCCCCTATCTAACTCACCTCAACTATACCCGGCCACCCTATTAGATTTCCTAAGACTTGCCCGTGACACTCCCTTAAACCTACTATTCCCACTATCACCTAGCCCCATCCCCTAACTAGCTACCTTGCCATACTCCAGCCTTAGTCACCCTAGCAACCCGCCACCACCATATCTTCCTAGTCGGCCACTCCAACCGACTATTCCTTCATTCGGCCAGTCATCACCCTTCCCCTAGGTGTCCAATTCGGCCTTCCCACAAACTCTCCTTTAGGTCCAGTTTCCCTAAACACTCAACTCCCCTAGTGACCCTAAAAACTCACTCGTTCAGTCCCTCCAACCCCCCACATCTAGGCGACACCCATTTCGGTAAGCACTCCCCAACTCTCCCTAAATCCTTCTCTACTCCCTCTCCACTCCTAGCCACCTACCCTATCATCATCTCAGCCCTTTGTCACCACCCTTTTCACTTAGCCGAACCTAACATAACCTAAACTACCGGCCACCACCTAATCATCCTATTCCATTCGGCCTTCCCCTAAACTCCCCTTAGGTCCACATTCCCTAAACACTCGACTCTCCTAGTGACCCTAAACACTCACTTGGTCCAGCCCCTTTAATCCCCCACATCTAGGCGACACCCATTTGCAGCCGGACACCTTCGAGGCGCCTATCCCGCGCCCCACTTGCAGCCGGCCAGCACCCTTCGTCACCTATCCTCGCGGAGCTCCCGTTTGCAGCCCAAGGCGAAGGCCAAGCCCACGCTCAAGCAAGGCCTCTACGGACCAGCTACTCGTAAGTGCCTAAACTCAGTCTTTAGTTGTATACTTGCTTGAGATTCAATTTGATACGGGGTTGTAATAACGGAGCATAGTCTCCCCCCGCTTGTAATAACGTGGCTTGGCACAACCACACACGTGCACTCTCTTAGTCGTGCACGATTTTGAACACACATGGGCCTAATCAGCCCCTAATACATAAGTGTATATATATACTTTCATTTTCGAAGGGTTTTGTTTAAGTTGGGTGCGTTGTCTTTCAATTCAAGCACTCTCACACACATTGAGCTTTCGCTCTTATTTGAAAGACCCAAGTAAGGGCCGACCTATACTATTTGGGTTTCATTTCATGTCGTGTGAGTAAGTCTTTCAATTCAAGCACTTTCACACACATTGAGCCTTCGCTCTTACTCCCAAGACCTTAGTAAAGGCCTTATTGCAGTTATATTTGGGTTTCATTTATGTTGTGTGTGTAGTACTTCAATTCCAGCACTCTCACACACATTGAGCCTTCGCTCTTACTCCCAAGACCTTAGTCAAGGCCATACTGCAATTTATATTTGGGTTTAATTTCATGTCGTGTGTGTAAGTCTTTCAATTCAAGCACGCACCCACATTGAGCCTTCGCTCTTATTTGCAAGACCCGAGTAAGGGCTCATATACATAAGCTATATACATATCTCCCTTCGGTCATTTCCCTTCGGTTATTTCCCTTCGGTTATTTCCTTTCGGTCATTTCCCTTCGGTTATTTCCCTTCAGTCATTTCCCTTCAGTATTGTCTTTACATTTCGGGTTTTCCCTTTGGAGTAGCGTGAGTTTGCATTGCATCTACGCCATACCACGAGGTAGGACGCATATTGCATCGAAGCAAGCCCCGCTCGAATTCACGTGGCTTTCATCCGAAGGAATATCTTGGCTCGATTTGGGGTTCCACGAGACCTTGTGTCTGATAATGGTACCCCATTCAAGAACGAGCGGATGGTTAAGTTGTGCAACACGTATGGCATAACTCACCACTTCTCCTCGCCCTACTACCCTCAGGGCAACGGCCAAGCCGAAGCCACAAACAAGACTCTCATTAGTATTATTGAGAAAACCTTAGAGAAGGGTAGGACGTGGCACGAGAAGCTGGATGAAGCCTTATGGGCTTATAGGACTTCCATCCGGACTCCCACGAATGCCACACCATTCGAGTTGGTCTATGGCACAAACGCCATTCTTCCCATTCATACCCAACTGCATTCATTCCATACATCCCTAGCACTCGACCTCCCCCTAGAGACACTTCAGCATGCTAGGATGGCCGAACTAGATTTGCTAGATGAGAGGCGACTCCTTGCCATGGATCATGCTCGTGCATACCGGCAAAGGATAGCCCGACATTATAGCAAACACATGAGACCTCGCCACTTTGAAGTGGGAGATCTGGTCTTAAAAACCATCCACCACCGTGGCCCACACCCCCTAGGCAAGTGGCGCCCCAATTGGGATGGACCCTATGTTGTACGAGCAACCACTACGAACAATTCGTATTGGTTGATCGATGTAGAAGGTAGGAATTTAACAGATCCTATCAATATTCAATACTTAAAGAAGTATCATGTGTAGGATCTGGATTAAATTCCATTTTTCGAAAATTTATGGGATAGCTGCCCTGAGACATGTGAATAAGGTGCAAAGGCAAACTCGTGTGAACCTAAGTGAGAGAATTCGCACTTATGAAAGAGTGGAGTTTTCAAAATCGTGGTTACATTTCAAAATCCTTCTTCTTACAAAGAAAGGCCAAGTTCAACATAGCAAGATACTTGCAAGTAGTACGTGCTATTTCTAAATAGGCTGATCTGGAATGGATCGAGTGTAGGCTTGGGATAAGTCTTCCCCTCTTCTCTTCTCCTTCCAAAAGGAAAACAAAGGCCCAAAACAAAAGGGAATTTCCCATTCAAAGTCTCTTTCCGAAAGAAAGAAACCAGACTTCAAAAAGAAAAAAAAATCGATTCTCTTATGAAAAAGAGGGATTAAAGAAAAAATACTCCCAAAGGGAGACCCTCTATGAAAAAAAAGAAGGAAAAAGAGGCCAAAAAGCTCAAAAAGAGCAGTTTTCCGCCTTCTGTGCCTCAAACCACGGGACGCTTCAGAAGGGACCGTGGTATCTCTTTCCCATCCCTGGCTTATCCCAAGCTGAAGCATGGTTCATTTCGAGGAATCCTAAAGTAAAAATAGGATTTACTTACTTGAATTTCATCTTGTTTGAGAATTCGACGTTTCGAGTAAGACGTAGGAATTTGAAATGAAGCTTGTTTTCTTATAAAACCTCCGCTAGATAAGCGAGTGTTAAGACTCAAACAAGGGCAAGCACGAAGAGCTCGAGATCCTTAGGATCGAGGCTCAAGACAGTTGTCCCTTTTGTAAATAGCTTTTGTAAATAAGTTTTGAAAACTGAACATCGAACAGCATAAGATCTACTCACTTGGAGAAATAGACCTTGTAAGTCTCTAGAGTTCGACCACATCTGGTCCCTGGGAGGTCGCCACTTTTGGCACCACACCCATGTCATCTACATTCCACGCATGGTACTTGCATGAACATGATCCCATTTTAGGACCAGATTCCATAGTAAACCCTTTGGCGTGATATCTCCTACTACCAGAGTTTGTAAATTGAGATTTTGCTACAAATGGGACGATCCCATATTCTTCGTGGCTAGATCTAGGGAGACATTGAAAGGGGTGTTTGTCATCTTTGCCCTTATCCAAATCTATTTGGACAAGGCCAAAGAGGGGCATCTGTAAACACCTCGAAATCCCACGAATTCCTTAAACAAACCTGGTTTTGTAAAAGCAGCCCCAAAGGGCCATTTTTTGAGTCTGGAAACCCAGGAGTCTTCCAGACAACCCTGTACATACGTTTTGAACTCTATATTTCGAAAACATACAATATAGCTTTTAAAACCTTTTTAAAACATGTTTTGAAACCCCGAAGCAGCTTGGCCTAATCAAGACAGGACCAATGAAGTCAAAGAGAGCCCTGAACCGGAGCACATGTCGAGCCCGGTACAGCAACTCTTGTATCTGATTCACACCCCCAGGATCTCGAACGTCCAAGACCCTGTTCTTATCAAAATATCATTTGAAGTCATCTCCGGAAGGCAGAAACGGAGGCGGACGACCATGTTGGCGAAGACCCAACGCAGATGGAGTACTGATGCTGTCAGGCCCCGCACGAATCGTCCGTTTCGAACCCAGCTCGAAGGAGTCAGAGTTCAGTTTGGATTGGATCTGGACCATATATATCCAGATCCCAATCCAAACCCATATGTGGACTTGGATTTGGATTTGGATCCAGAGATCCAATCCAATATCCATATCCATGGCCCACATCACCTTCTCATAAATGGAGGTGGGGCCCACTTGAAATTCACGTGGGATATTGGGCATGAGAGAGAGTGGGGATGGAAAATATCAAGAGTGTTATAATTAAGCTTGACTTGTGTGTCAAATTTGGGGTTAATCATGTGGGTTAGCCTAATTGAGTGGGTTTAAGCTTGTAATTAGCCAAAACCCAACCTAGGGCGGCACCAACATGAGGTAGTTAAGGTCTATGGGCCTTGCAAAGGGAGCTCCTTCACCTAAACCTAACCCAAAACGCCTAATCCTAGCCTAAACCCCTAATCCACCCCTAATCTGAGCCTAATCACCTAACCCACTTCCCTAATCCCGGCCTAATCCCAACCTAATCACCTAACCCACTTCCCTAATCCTTCCCTAAACCTAGGTTAATTTCCCTAATCCTAGCCTAAACCTAGCCTAATCACCTAACCTAGCGCACTAAACCTCACCCTAAAACCCAACCACCTAACCTAGCCCTAAACCCCTAAACCACCCCTAGCCCACAACCTACCCAAACCCCTAGTTTTCAAAATATCTGGCCCAACCCTTTCCAGCCCACCTTATCTACATACCACCCTACCTAAACCACCTAACCACTACCCCAAACCCAGCCCTAACCGACCTACCCATCCCTATTTAAACCCCCCCCCTTGGGGGCGGGTTTTGCAAGCTGGAACCCTCACCTCACCCAGCCGGGCCCTCTCTTTCTCCCATTTCCTCACCCAGCCGGGACCACTCTCCACTTCCCCAAAGCTCCACCTGCAGCACCACCAGCACCACCATCGCCGCCACCGCTCCAGCCGAAGCCCCCTTCATCATCATTCTCTTCACCCAACCGAATCAGCCGAGCTCCCACATCCGGCTGCTTCTCTCTTCCATCCACCGCCTCTCCCCATTCGGTAAGCATTCCCCAACTCTCCCTAAATCCTTCTCTACTCCCTCTCCACTCCTAGCCACCTACCCTATCATTATCTCAGCCCTTTGTCACCACACTTTTCACTTAGCCGAACCTAACACAACCTAAACTACCGGCCACCACCTAACCATCCTATTCCATTCGGCCTTCCCCTAAGACTCCCATTCGGCCTTCCCCTAAACTCCCCTTAGGTCCACATTCCCTAAACACTCGACTCTCCTACTGACCCTAAACACTCACTTGGTCCAGCCCCTTTAATCCCCCACATCTAGGCGACACCCATTTGCAGCCGGACACCTTCGAGGCGCCTATCCCGCGCCCCACTTGCAGCCGGCCAGCACCCTTGGTCACCTATCCTCGCGGAGCTCCCGTTTGCAGCCCAAGGCGAAGGCCAAGCCCACGCTCAAGCAAGGCCTCTACGGACCAGCTACTCGTAAGTGCCTAAACTCGGTCTTTAGTTGTATACTTGCTTGAGATTCAATTTGATACGGGGTTGTAATAACGGAGCATAGTCTCCCCCCGCTTGTAATAACGTGGCTTGGCACAACCACACACGTGCACTCTCTTAGTCGTGCACGATTTTGAACACACACGGGCCTAATCAGCCCCTAATACATAAGTGTATATATATACTTTCATTTTCAAAGGGTTTTGTTTAAGTTGGGTGCGTTGTCTTTCAATTCAAGCACTCTCACACACATTGAGCTTTCGCTCTTATTTGAAAGACCCAAGTAATGGCCGACCTATACTATTTGGGTTTCATTTCATGTCGTGTGAGTAAGTCTTTCAATTCAAGCACTCTCACACACATTGAGCTTTCGCTCTTATTTGAAAGACCCAAGTAAGGGCCGACCTATACTATTTGGGTTTCATTTCATGTCGTGTGAGTAAGTCTTTCAATTCAAGCACTTTCACACACATTGAGCCTTCGCTATTATTCCCAAGACCTTAGTAAAGGCCTTATTGCAGTTATATTTGGGTTTCATTTATGTCGTGTGTGTAGTACTTCAATTCAAGCACTTTTCACACACATTGAGATTTCGCTCTTACTCCCAAGACCTTAGTTAAGGCCATACTGCAATTTATATTTGGGTTTAATTTCATGTCGTGTGTGTAAGACTTTCAATTCAAGCTCGCACCCACATTGAGCCTTCGCTCTTATTTGCAAGACCCGAGTAAGGGCTCATATACATAATCTATATACATATTTCCCTTCGGTTATTTCCCTTCGGATATTTCCCTTCGGTTATTTCCCTTCAGTTATTTCCCTTCGGTTATTTCCCTTCAGTCATTTCCCTTCAGTATTGTCTTTACGTTTCGGGTTTTCCCTTTGGAGTAGCGTGAGTTTGCATTGCATCTACGCCATACCACGAGGTAGGACGCATATTGCATCAAAGCAAGCCCCGCTCGAATTCGCCCACGTAGTGGAGTGTTCATAACACACAAACTAGGTGGCCCCAAAAAGGGATAAAAGAAAAGACTTAGGCACGTGCAAATCCACGTGATCTAAAACATACAATCGCATTTTAAAGACCCGAAATAGACACCTCGAACCGCTTCGTAGACTTTCTCTCCAAAAACTCGATTTTTGCAAAGCGTACAGACTGACCCTTGCGCATCGGTGCAAGAAGGTCTGCGACGACAAGAGCTTACTTGCTTACAGTCGCCACGTTTAGAAGTCAGTTTAAAATATATCTTCGCTAGCTTAGGTAAGCTAGCTGGCACGCCCTGTTTGCATACATAGGCCTTGGACGCACGAGAGGATCCGCTCCAAGCCCTGAAAAAGGTGAAGAGGCGGGGATTTTCGCGCGTCTACAAACTGCAATAGCCTTGACTAAGGTCTTGGGAGTAAGAGCGAAAGCTCAATGTGTGTGCGTGTGGAAAATGGAAAGACAACACACACGACTTAATTAAAAACCCTCGCGACTTAAAATATATAAATACAACTATATCTTAGGTGCTGGTTAGGCCCGTGTGTGTATGCAAAAGTGTGCAACTAAGAGCGGAAAGGCTCAAGTGCACGTGTGTGTGGGTGTGTCAAACCACGTTATTGCAATCGGCGGGAGACGAAGCTCCTTTACTACAACCCCATATCAAAATTTAATTGAATATAAAGCAAGTTAATGTAATAGATCAAGTTTAGATACTTACAAATAGCTGGTCCATGTTCAACTTGCTGGCACGTGGGCTCACGGTTTACCTTGGGCAGCCAAGAGGGGGTTATCCTAGGTGGCTTTGAGAGAGGTTCTATGAGGCACGGTTAGGGTCTTAGGGGAACTAAGGTTCGGCCAAGACGGGGGTTGTGTAGGGTTTGTCCTAGGGTGCAGGTCATGGCCAGGGTGCAGGTCAGGTCGGCAGGGGGGTGGTCAGGTCGGCAGGGAGGCGTTTGGCGCCTGGCGTAGCAGACGGGCGCCTAGCGCTGGGCGCGCTGGGGTGCAGGGCGCGCAGTAGCGCGGGACGGCTGCGGCGCAGGGCGTGCAGGCAACAATTTCTTCGGACACTATTTGGATTGGCCCAAATCCAAACACTATTTGGATTGGCCCAAATCCAAACACTATTCATTACATGGATTTGGATCTGGATATATATGGTCCAGATCCAAATCAAAATTTCTTCGGACAGTCCTTCTTGGCCTCTCAAGGCGAACGATTTGTGCGGGCACTGGCTTCATCAGCGCTCCGTCTGGTGCTGGGTTTTCCCCAACTTTGTCGTCCGGACTCCGTCTCGCCGTTCTGGACTCCGTTGAGCTTTTCATCAAATGGGCTCTTCTTTCTTTTGTTTTTTTATCAGGGAGTGGCTTCTAAAGCTCTAGGCTTGAATCCTCTTCGGGCCTAGGGTCTTCCTTTGCCTTCTGTACCTAGTTTCACATTTTAAAACAGGTTGTCGTTTTGGCTCAAACGAGCTTTTTAGTGTTTTTGACAGTTTTTGAAATATAGAAGATTTGGGGTGTTTACAGATACCCCTCTTTGGCATTATCCAAATGTATTTGGATAATGGCAAAGAAGAAACACCCCATTTTGGTTTTTCTCTCAAATTTTCTCGAGAATACACCATTTATTTCGCAAAAACCCTGTTTTCTTTTTCCACAGGTGGGGACTTTTAGCAAAAGGGGTTTTTTCCTAGCTGTTTCCCTATATGTATGATCATGCACGAACGACTCTTTGAATGCATGCATGAGAAAAAAAAAAATTTGGTTTTTGAGCCCGAAGAGAGCCTTTTGAGGCTGGCTGCTCCGAGCAGGTTTTTACCCATGTCTTCTCGACATTTTTCGGGTTTTCGAGCTTTAGAGAGAGCCTTTTGAGGCTGTCTGCTCTAAGCAGGTTGTACCCTTGTCTTTTTGACATTCGTGGATTTTTCGAAAATTTCTTTTTGAAAAGGAACTCCTTTTAACTTGTATCGAAAAGGACTTCCATTTTTCATACTTCCCTTCATTTGGGTTTCAATACCTGCTACTCAGTAGAGGTTTTAGGGTAGGAAAACTTGGAAAACATTTCAAAGTTCCATTTCCTACAAAACAGAGTCGAGTTCTCAAACAAAATGAAATCCAAATAAGTCGATTTTATTCGTACTTTAGGATTTTCGCAAATTTGAATCTTTTTCCTCGAGGATAAGCCGTAGGGATATGGGAAAGAGATACCATGGTCCCTTCTGAAGCGTCCCGTGGTTTTAGGTAAAGAATCGGAAAATCGCCCTTTGGAGCTTTGGCTTTTTGTTTCTTTTTTTCATAGAGGGTCTCCCTTTGGGAGTATTTTTTAATTAATCCCTCTTTTCTTTAAAGGAGAGCAGCTCTTTGGAGGAGTTTTTGTATTCCCTGTTTATGAAGGGAAGACCTCTTTGGGAGGAGTGTTTTTATATCTCCTTTTTCTTTTGAAATGAGAAGACCTCTTTCGGAGGAGTTTTTGTATTCCCTGTTTATGAAGGAAAGACCACTTTCGGAGGAGTTTTTGCATTCTCATTTTTTTTGTTTATCTTTTGAACACAGCCAATTTTCCTTTTCGGAGAGAAAGTAGGATGGGGGAAGGCTTATCCCTTTAGTTACTCAATTCAAACGAGATCGTCCTATTTCTTAATAGCATCTGCTATTCGAAAATATTTTGATATTTTGAACAAGGCTTAATCTTGTAAGCCAGGGTTCTTTGAAATATCGCCAATTCATTTTTGGAAGACTCTACTTTTCGAAAGTATAGATTCCTCCATTCGAGGTTATACAATCTACCTCGATCCTTCTTTCAAGAAGTTTCAAAGGAGTTCGATTTTTCAAAATCTTTTTTAAGAAAGAATTCAACATAAACCCTTTTGAATATTCAGGCATTTTTGGGGTTTTGCTAATTTCTACCCACAATATCAACAAATTTCTAATTTTTGTTGCCCTTTTGAAGACATGGGGACATTCCTACTCGAGTTTGCCACCCTTTTGGGCTTTCTTCGGGGTGATATGATGCATGCTATGCACTCCATGTGATTTAAAATGGAAATACATGTTTTTATGCAACGATGAACACATGAAATGTATCTCACAAATCATGAAGGAGATGCATTCGCTTATCCATGGAAAGTGTCTAGGGGCTGTATTTAAAAATGCCCCTAGCTTGATGGGAATTTCGCATGGCCATATGGTGAAGGGCCATGGCTTTTCAAAGGGATTTTGAATGGACAATGGTATGTTCATGTCCATGCACTTTCATGGTTTTTCTAACATGATCATGATACTTTTTGCTCAAGGATGGGAAACATAACCAGCCCTAAGTGATCGTCATGGCCATTAGGTTTTCGTTTTGACATGGTCTCCATATTTCATCATGAGATTCATGTTCTTTATCCTAACACAATCAAGGTTTTCATATAAACCAGAA
Source organism: Brasenia schreberi (assembly GCA_036023115.1). NCBI lineage: Eukaryota > Viridiplantae > Streptophyta > Magnoliopsida > Nymphaeales > Cabombaceae > Brasenia > Brasenia schreberi. The sequence continues at coordinate 17,132,774 of JAYKKT010000089.1, read as the reverse complement.
GTTGAAGAAAATCTTTCTTTTCAAAGCCATGAAAGGTTTTTGTGAAATGCTAACCCTTTTTTGAGATTCTCATTTCCTTTTAAAATTTGCCTCAAAGGTGTTGGTTTTGATTTGTATGGAGACATGCCTATGAAGGCTCGATACTTAGGGGGTCGACTCTTATTGCCCCTTTAGTTTTGCAAAACCCTGAATTCAAGTTCTAGAATGATGTCTAGACTCGATGCATATGAATGATTTCAAAGTGTAATGCATGATGCTTTATGTACACACTATGGGTTAAACTCATTTCTAAAAATCCCCAATTTTCCATAAGTTAAGGATTTTGCGAAGTTCAGGAAGCTTGGAGGTGTTTCTTCCTCCTTGCTTTGGTGATTCTCGAGCTTTTCATTTTTGAAAAAGCTCTAGGCAAAAGGGTGGATAGGACCAGCTTTTTGGATACTTGGTTTCAGGGAGTATATACATTTTTCAAAAGCATTTTTACAATTTTTCGAAAATGGGCTTTATACATAGCCAAAGGCTTTTGAAACAAAATTTCTTTTTGGAATTTTCGTTTTTTTTTTTCAAATGTTTTTGAGATTTTGAGTGTTTTCAATTTTTTTGGTTTTTTTTTTCAAAAGTAGGGATCTTCCATTGAACCTTCAAAGAAAACATTCATGAATCAGACTCTGATCAGATAGGTCTAAGACATGGGTTTCGGTTTTTAGAGGTTCTACAGAGCACCCTTGACCTAGATGGTCTTAGGTGGCGGCTCTGGGGGTGTGGGTGGGCTGTAGCCCAGTCCATATCGTTTCCTATTGGTTCTAGGTAGGACAGGCTCAAGCCTACCTTGGTTTCGGGTTCCCAAGCCCGCGTAGCGTTTATATCCCATATTCAGAATCATGTTCCAAGACTTTTTGCTTTTCGAAAAATTTTGGTATAAATCATGATCTTGGAACATGGAATCGTCCATGTTGGCGATATATACCCTTTTGGATATCGGGAGTTTGGATTCAGGGGTGATGGAAGACTTGGGCTTCCATACAAACCTGGTTTGGGAGACTTTGCCCTCAAGGAAAGCCAAGCTTGGTTCCTTGAGGAGTTTTGGACATAGCAGGGTTATGGAAAACTTATGGTTCCATACCCTATTTTGGGAAAAATTTACTTCAAGGGGAGCCATGCAAGGTCCCTTGAAGTTTTTGACTTAGTCCCTAGGTTCAACTCGTGGTGCCCCTAGGGATTGATTTTTTTGTTTCAAAGCCATAGCCTTGGTTCCAGGGCACAAGACTAGGCTCGAAGAAGTGGGTTTTTCTATGGTAGGGTTATGAGCTCCTAAGATGTCGATGCATGCATTAGGGGTCTCCATGTCTACCATTTTCAGAACTTCTTTTTGTTTTTGAAATTCCTTTGAATGGTGCGCGACAGTTGGCGCACCTTGAAAATCCTCAAGTTTTAGCACAGTTTGTGGGTTTGTGTGTGCATAGGGGTTATCCAATGCATCTGATGACCCTACATGAAGAAGAGAGTCTTGAGAAGGATGAGTTTTAGGCATACCTCTTTGTGGCTTGTCTACCTTTTCAGGGTGAGAGCAGGCTGATTTCTCGGGTAACTCTGTTTTGAGCCCCTGGGGTTTTACGAGGCGTTTCCTTTCGAAACCTTCCTGTTTTTCACTCTCGTTCCTTTGTAGGGTGTGGACTTCATGTCCCACTGTATGTGTGTGCCTAGACTTAGGACTTTTACTTGAAGTTTTCGAAATTCCAACATTTTGTTTTTCAATTTTTTGGTCTTTTCCCAAATTTTCAAGATTTTTTTGGTTTTTTGAAATAGAAAAATCTTTTTTTGGTTTTTCTATGGATTTTGAAAAGCTTGAAGCTGTAGGAGTGGATGACTTATCCCTTTGCTGGGATTTGTCTCTAATCTCCAATCCTTCGTTGAGTTTGAGATCGGTTTTCAATTCACGATCTGTATGTGCCCTAGAAGAGCTGCTATGTGTTCGATGGGCTTTAAGCTCCTTGCTTAAAGCATCCATCTTTTGAAATGTTTTTTCAATCTCATCGAGCTCTCTTTGGGCTTTATCTGATTTAAAAGCCTCTTTTAGTTTACTCAATTTTTGTAGCTTTTTATCCATTTTCATGCAATTTTCCTAAGTATGCACGATTTTTGAGAAAAACACTCTTTTTTTCGAAAATTTGAGTATAACTCGTTTGTTTGAAGTCTGCTTAAGTCCCGGGTCCCACCGGGAGTGCCAATTCTGTAGACACCGAAAATTTTCACTTACGGGTTCTTAGGCCTGAAGTGAACCTTTTCGCAATCTACTTCACTTTATGGGCGTGCCATCTAGTTTACTTTAACTAGCAAAGTATGTTTTGAAAATAATCTGACTTTTGAAAGGCGATTGTAGGCAAGCGGGATTTTTACGTCGCAGACCTTCTTGCACCGATGCGCAAGGGTCAGTCTGTACACTTAGAGACTTCGTTTTTAAAACAAGTTTAACTCAAAATATATTTTGAATGAAGAACTGTTTTAAAACCTTTTAAAAACCATGCATTTGGGCGATTTTGATTTTGTAAGGGTTGGACGACCCTAAGTCTTTCAAATTTTAATCTGCTTAGGCACGATGGGCATGCATCGAAATAGCCTAAGTCTTGGCGTGTTTGCACAATTGATTCGGGTTGTTTTTGTATGATTTTCAGATTTTAGATCACGTGGATTTGCACGTGCCTAAGTCTTTCTTTTTATCCCTTTCTGGGCCACCTAGGTGTGTGTTATGAACACTCCACTACATGGGGCGAATTTGAGCGGGAGTATGGGGCTTGCTTCGATGCAATATGCGTCCTACCTCGTGGTATGGCGTAGATGCAATGCAAACTCACACTACTCCAAAGGGAAAACCCAAATGTAAAGACAATGCCGAAGGGAAATAACCGAAGGGAAATAACCGAAGGGAAATGACTTGTAATGTAAATGCCGAAGGGAGATATGTATATAGAGTATGTATATGGGCCCTTACTCGGGTCTTGCAAATAAGAGCGAAGGCTCAATGTGGGTGCGTGCTTGAATTGAAAGACTTACACACACGACATGAAATAAAACCTAAATATAAATTGCAATATGGCCTTAACTAAGGTCTTGGGAGTAAGAGCGAAAGCTCAATGTGTGTGAGTGTAGAATTGAAGTACTATGCACACGACATAAATGAAACCCAAATATAACTGCAATAGGCCTTGACTAAGGTCTTGGGAGTAAGATCGAAAGCTCATTGTGTGTGCGTGTGAAAAATGAAAAGACAACACACACGACTTAATTAAAAACCCCTGCGACTTAAAATATATAAATACAACTATATCTTAGGGGCTGGTTAGGCCCGTGTGTGTATGCAAAAGTGTGCAACTAAGAGCGGAAAGGCTCAAGTGCACGTGTGTGTGGGTGTGTCAAACCACGTTATTACAATCGGGGGGAGACGAAGCTCCTTTACTACAACCCCGTATCAAAATTTAATTGAATATAAAGCAAGTTAATGTAATAGACCAAGTTTAGACACTTACAAATAGCTGGTTCATGTTCAACTTGCTGGCACGTGGGCTCACGGTTCACCTTGGGCAGCCAAGAGGGGGTTATCCTAGGTGGCTTTGAGAGAGGTTCTATGAGGCACGGTTAGGGTCTTAGGGGAACTAAGGTTCAGCCAAGACGGGGGCTGTGTAGGGTTTGTCCTAGGGTGCAGGTCAGGTCGGCAGGGGGGTGGTCAGGTCGGTAGGGAGGCGTCTGGCGCCTGGCGCAGCAGACGGGCGCCTAGCGCTGGGCGCGCTGGGGCGCAGGGCACGCAGTAGCGCGGGACGGCTGCGGCGCGGGGCGTGCAGGCAACAGAGGGGCGCGCGGCAGGAAGTAGGGCACGCGGCAGCAGAAGGGGCGCGCGGCAGTAGAGGGGGGCGCGGCAGGACTCAGGGCGCGCGGTAGGCGCTGTTTGCTCATGGCCGGTCGGGGTGAAGTTTTTGGGGTTTGTTAGGGATGGTTTGAGGCGGTTGGGGTTAGGTTAGGTCTAGTTAGGGTTCAGTTAGGGTTAGGTTGGTTCAGTTAGGGTTAGGTAGGTTCGAACCTAGGCTAGGTCAGGGGTTAGGTTTACCTCTTGGAGCCGGTCCTTCATGGCTTGAGCCCACGTCTCCACGGTTGCAGCCACTTGGTCCAACCCACCTTGGTTGCAGCCCCTTGGTCTAGACCCACTTAGCCCACATGGCTTGAACCCACCTCACCCAATGAGCCCACATGGCTAGGTCTATCACTCCCTCTCTCTCCTCCCAAATATTTGCATGAACCCTTTACATGGACCCTCTCACCTCTATTTATAGAGATTTGAGGTGGGTCTTGGATTTGGGTTTGGGTTTGGGGTTTGGATCCAGACCCAAATCCAAACACTATTTGGATCTGGATATTGGATCTCAGATATTTTGAGATCCGTATCCGATCCAAACCCATCATTTTTATGGATATGGATCTGGATATTTTGATCCAGATCCAATCCAATCCAAATCCAAACACTATTTGGATTGGCCCAAATCCAAACACTATTCATTACATGGATTTGGATCTGGATATATATGGTCCAGATCCAAATCAAAATTTCTTCGGACAGTCCTTCTTGGCTTCTCGAGGCGAATGATCTGTGTGGGCACTGGCTTCATCAGCGCTCCGCCTGGTGCTGGGTTTTCCCCAACTTTGTCGTCCGGACTCCGTCTCGCCGTTCTGGACTCCGTTGAGCTTTTCATCAAACGGGCTCTGCTTTCTTTTGTTTTTTTATTAGGGAGTGGCTTCTGAAGCTCTGGGCTTGAATCCTCTTCGGGCCTAGGGTCTTCCTTTGCCTTCTGTACCTGTTTTCATATTTTAAAACAGGTTGTCGTTTTGGCTCAAACGAGCTTTTTGGTGTTTTTGAGAGTTTTTGAAATATAGAAGATTTGGGGTGTTTACAGTTCCCTTCCCCTAGTGCCATACTCCCCAACACTACACTCTCCCTAGTGACCTTACTTAGGCTCCCTTAGCCCAACACACCAAAACCAGCACATCCTTAGTAGCCGGCCATCTTCAAGGCACCTCTTCCGCGCACCAAAGACATCCGGCCAGCACCTCCCCTTGCCGTTCAACCTCGCGGAGCTCCCTTTTGCAGCCCAAGGCGAAGGCCAAGTCCACGCTCAAGCAAGGCTTCTTCGGACCAGCTATTAGCAAGTGCCTAACTCGGTCCTTAGTTGTATACTTGCTTAAGATTCAATTCGATACGGGGTTGTAATAACGGAGCATAGTCTCCCCCCGCTTGTAATAACGTGGCTTGGCACACCCACACACGTGCACTCTCTTAGTTGTGCTCGGTTTTGAACACACACGGGCCTAATCAGCCCCTAATACATGAGTGTAGATATATACTTTAATTTTCGTAGGGTTTTGCTTAAGTTGGGTGTGTTGTCTTTCAATTCAAGCACTCACACACATTGAGCCTTCGCTCTTATTTCAAAGACCCAAGTAAGGGTCGTGTTATACTATTTGGGCTTTCATTTCATGTCGTGTGTGTAAGTCTTTCAATTCAAGCATTCACCCACATTGAGCCTTCGCTCTTATTTTAAAGACCCAAGTAAGGGCCGTGTTATACTATTTGGGTTTAATTTCATGTTGTGTGCGTAGTACTTCAATTCAAGCACTCACACACATTGAGCTTTCGCTCTTATTCCCAAGACCTTAGTCAAGGCCATACTGCAAGTTATATTTGGGTTTAATTTCATGTCGGGTGTGTAAGTCTTTCAATTCAAGCACGCACCCACATTGAGCCTTCGCTCTTATTTGCAAGACCCGAGTAAGGGCCCATATACATACTCTATATACATATCTCCCTTCGGCATTTACATTACAAGTCATTTCCCTTTCGGTTATTTTCCTTTGGTTATTTCCCTTCAGCATTGTCTTTACATTTCGGTTTTTCCCTTTGGAGTAGCGTGAGTTTGCATTGCATCTACGCCATACCACGAGGTAGGACGCATAATGCATCAAAGCAAGCCCCGTATTCCAGCTCAAATTCGCCCATGTAGTGGAGTGTTCATAACACACAAACTAGGTGGCCCACAAAGAGATAAAAAGAAAGACTTAGGCACGTGCAAATCCACGTGATCTAAAATCTGCAATCGCATCTAAAAGACCCGAATTAAACACCTTGAACCGCTTCGTAGGCTTTCTATCCCAAAAACTCGATTTTTCAAAGCGTACAGACTGACCCTTGCGCATCGGTGCAAGAAGGTCTGCGACGACAAGAGCTCACTTGCTCATAGTCGCCACGATTAGAAGTCAGTTTAATATCTTCGCTAGCTTAGGTAAGCTAGCTGGCACGCCCTGTTTATATAAATAGGCCTTAGACGCACGAGAGGATCCGCTCCAAGCCCTGAAAAGGCGAGAGGCGGGGGATTTTCACGCGTCTACAGTACTGTACAAGAAGACCACCCAAGTCGTCATTCGGGGACCACCAAGAGCTGAATCCCCGGCTAAACTAGTTTTAAAACTTCAAGGTGCTCCTCAATTCATAATTAGAGCCAATTCTAGTGCAAACCCTAGGTTGGTCGTGGGGGAAGTGACTAAATCCGGGAGGATCTATCAACCCCCGCACCTACAAAGTGCTAAAAAGGTGGTCAGTGTGCTTGGCCCCTCAAAAGCATGTATTCTTGGAGTTCTGCCAAAAGCAGACAAGGGGAAAGTCATCCTAAATTCTTATGATTTCGAAAACCATCTTTCAAAGATTCCTATCCACATGTCTATCCTAGAGCTTATACAAACTTCGCCTAGGCATAGACTCGTGCTAGAGAAAATTCTAGAAAGAGCCAAGGTTGATTCGAACATAAGTCCGGAATCCTTGTCTGACCAAGTGGCCTTAATAGGAGCCAAATCGCCCATCACTTTCTCGTTAGATGATGTAGATAGACCCTACGAGTCCCATAACCAGGCCCTGCATATCGAGGTGGTTCTGAATAACCACTCTCTGGACAGGTGCCTAGTCGATGGGGGAGGAGGGCTCAACATCCTTTCACTTCATGTGGCGTACCAAATCGGAGTCACCTTGACTTCTGTGAACCCAAGCCCCATCGTTATCACTGGATACGATGAGAATGAGTCTACACAGTTTGTGCGCTGTGCCATCCACCCCCATTATAACCTGTTGTTGGGAAGGCCCTGTATACATAGTTTGTGCGCTGTGCCATCCACCTTCCACAGGTGTGTCAAGATCCCTTTCAGGGACCAGGTCGTGGTGATCCTAGGTGAGAGTCACCCACAGCTTCAGGGGATCATAAACTCCGCTTGTTTGTCGAGCTCCCAGGCCCATGAGGCTAACCTGGGGCAGACTATGATTGAGCCGTCAAGGCTCGTGTTAAACAACCTTAGGAAGGTTGTATATGTGAAGGGGCCGCCCAAAGCAGGCCCCCTCTCAATTTTAACCCTTCTAGGAAGACCCAAGCATCCCCTATTTTCAAAACCCCTGGACAGAAAGCCATACGAGCACAATATGGACGATAGCAAGTTCCAGGACCACGATTTATACTCTGCATTTTCAAAAAACAAAAAATCGTGGAACATGATGTTGAATATGGGTTATATGCCCTATAAAAGTCTAGGGGCACAAAACCAGGGTCTCCTAGAGCCCATCCTTCCTAGGGCCAACCCAAGCCGATACAGGATCGACTATACTCCCAAAATACCACCAGAGCCACCCCCTGTGACCACCTGGGTCAAGGGTGCCTTGGAGCCTACCCTAGAAGAGACCTACGATTTAGACCTCCTATTCCGAGTCTAACCCGTAGTGTTTTCCCTTTGTAGGTATGATGGAAGATCCCTTTCATAAAAAAACAAAAACATTTGGAAAACTTAAAATCAAAAAAACCAAAAAGAAGAAAAACCAAAAACAATGGAAAAACAAAAACTCGAAAATAGAGTGCTTTGTAAAGTTCTTAAGGTTCTTGTTTTACAAAAACCCACAAAAATCGAAAATCTAGAAAATACCAAAAAGATTTTGTATATAGCTGCTCCTGGTCGGACTTTGGAAAAAGATTTCGAAAGGAACGTCGTCTGCATAGCCAGACCAAAAATTTCGAAATCAATTGAAAATCCGAGTACAAAAACAGGTCTTTTGAAAACTCACGCATCAAATTCCCTCGGGTCTACAACCCACGAGAATGATCGAAGCCCAGAAGTGGATCCCCTTGAGGAAGATTCCACTTTCGAGCTCCCAGAATTTCATAAAATTCTCGATTTTGAAAGACCTTCCAATTTAGTAGGAGGAGATTTCATATAGGTGAACCTAGGGGATGATTCCAATCCCAAAACCATCAAAATAGGCGCATGCTTGCATGAACATGAAAGATCAGCATTCATTGCATTTCTACAAACCTATTTAGATGTGTTTGCATGGACATATGAAGACATGCCAGGCATAGACCCCAGCATCATCAAACATCGTCTTCCCTTAGATGTGGATGTAAAACCTATAAAGCAGAAGCTTAGGAAAATACACCCGAATGTACACATGCAAGTCAAAGAGGGTTTAGAAGATCTATTAAAAGCCGGATTTATAAAACCCATTGCGTATTCTGATTGGTTGTCAAACATCGTTGTAGTTTGAAAAACCAATGGGAAAATTTGAATATGCATCGATTTCAGAAACCTGAATAAAGCCACTCCAAAGGATAATTATCCTTTACCAAACATAGATTTGATAGTCGATAGTACTGCAAATCATGAAATGTTTTCGTTTATGGATGGCTATTCAGGCTATAATCAAATCAAACTAAGTCCACGAGATCAGGGTAAGACCACCTTCACAACCCCATGGGGCACGTACTGCTATACAGTCATGCCCTTTGGTCTGAAAACCGGCGCGACATACCAGAGAGCCATGACCACGATCTTCCATGATCAAATTCATGAGCTCGTAGAAGTGTATGTAGATGATCTCTTGGCGAAATCCAAAACCCGATGCACTCATATCGAATGTTTGCAAAAGATTTTCGAAAGGCTTAGGCTTTACAAAGTAAAGCTAAACCCTCAAAAATGTGTATTCGGGGTAGAATCAGGGAAGCTTCTAGGCTTTATGGTGAGCCAAAGGGGTATAGAAGTCGACCCCTCTAAGTGTCGAGCCATCCTAGACATGGTTCCACCCTCTAATCTCACCCAAATTCGTAGCCTCCAGGGTCTATTACAGTCCGTTCGCCGATTTATATCAAATCTGGCGACTAGATGCGAACCCTTCAACAAACTGTTGTGGAAGGGCACGAAATTCTTATGGGATGACGAATACCAAAGGTCCTTCGAGAGACTAAAGGCATACCTGGTTAATCCCCCCGTTTTGAATCCTCCGAAGCAAGGAAAACCGCTTTTACTCTATATCTCTATGCATGCGAATGCTTTAGGAGCCCTATTGGCTCAATACGAGGATGACACCCATAAGGAGTATGCCATCTACTATATTTCGAAAACTCTCTTGGCTTATGAACGAAATTATCAAGCCATGGAGAAGACGTGCTTGGCCCTAGTCTGGGACTGCCAAAACTTCAGACACTATTTCCTAGATCATGAGATCTGGATAGTGTCCAAGCTTGATCCAATCAAGCACTTGTTCGAAAAACCCATTCTCACGGGTAGATTGGGCAAATGGCAACTCCTTCTAATGGAGTATGACCTAAAATACCATCACCAGATCTCCATTAAGGGGCAAGCCCTAGCAGATTACGTGGCTGAATTCCCCTTAGAGGACTCATATCCCACTCTTGTCGAAATGCCTGATGAAGGCATATTGCAAAACTATTTTCAAAACCACATTTTGGCAAATTCTTTTGAAAACCAAGTGTGGAAGATGCACTTCGATGGGGCACGAAACCAACAAGGGGCTGGTGCCGGGATCATCCTAATCTCCCCTGAAAAGGGTGAGATTCCCATAGCAGTTCGCCTAGATTTCGAATGTTCCAACAACGTAGCTGAGTATGAAGCACTCATACAAGGCTTAAGGATTTCGAAAACTCTAGGGGCATCATGCATTGAGGTCTTTGGAGATTCGCTCCTTGTCATAAACCAGGTTTTAAAAATTTGACAAGTACGTAATGAAAAACTGCTTCCATATCACGAGTTGGCCACTCAATTGGTTGAGTCCTTCCAATCGTGTAAACTCACACACGTAGGAAGAGAGGACAATGGCATCGCCGATGCCCTCTCCTCCTTGGGTTCAGCCCTAAAGGTCGATCCCATTTCAAGGACCCGGTCTTTAGAAATATGGCATGTGCCCAACCCATCCGCACATGATCTGGATATTTGCCAAAATAACCCAGACTCTATTGAAAAACCCTGGTTTTATGACATAAAACAATTTTTAGAAAATGGGGGATTCGCCGAGGATGCCACATCCAATAATAAGGCATTCATCTGTAAGATTTCGACCCGATACACCATTCTGGGTGGGGTTTTCTACAAAAAGAGTTTTATCGGCATCCTACTTAGGTGTATCGATCTAGAGGAGGCTAGGATAGTGATGCATGAGTTCCACGATGGAGAATGTGGAGGTCATGTTAATGCCAACATGATGGCAATGAAAATACTTAGAGGGAGCTATTTTTGGTCCACCCTGAAAAAGGATTGTCACGATCATGTTAGGAAGTGTCATCCATGCCAAGTGCATGGGCACGCATTTTCATATCCCCTCATCTGCATTGCATTCCGTGGTCAGCCCCTGGCCATTCACCATGTCGGTGTTTGACATTGTTGGCCCTATATTTCCAAAAGCCTCGAATGGGCATCGATTCATTTTAGCAGCCACAGAGTATTTCTCCAAGTGGGTGGAAGCCATTTCCCTAACCAACGTGCTGGGGCAACATGTGGTGGCTTTCATTAGGAGGAATATCTTGGCTCGATTTGGGGTTCCACGAGACCTTGTGTCGGATAATGGCACCCCATTCAAGAACGAGCGGATGGTTAAGTTGTGCAACATGTATGGCATAACTCACCACTTCTCCTCGCCCTACTACCCTCAAGGCAACGGCCAAGCCGAAGCCACAAACAAGACTCTCATTAGCATAATTGAGAAGACTTTAGAGAAGGGTAGGACATGGCACGAGAAGCTGGATGAAGCCTTATGGGCTTATAGGACTTCCATCCGGACTCCCACGAATGCCACACCATTCGAACTGGTCTATGGCACAAACGCCATTCTTCCCATTCATACTCAACTGCATTCATTCCATACATCCATAGCACTCGACCTCCCCCTAGAGACGCTTCAGCATGCTAGGATGGCCGAACTAGATTTGCTAGATGCGAGGCGACTCCTTGCTATGGATCATGCTCGTGCATACCGGCAAAGGATAGCCCGACACTATGGCAAACACATGAGACCTCGCCACTTTGAAGTGGGGGATCTGGTCTTGAAAATCATCCACTATCGTGGCCCACATCCACTTGGAAAGTGGCGCCCCAAGTGGGATGGACCCTATGTTGTACATGCAACCACCACGAACAACTCATATTGGTTGATCGATGTAGAAGGTATGAATTTAGCAGATCCTATCAATATTCAATACTTAAAGAAGTATTATGTGTAGGATTTGGATTAAATTCCAAATTTCAAAAATTTTAGGAATAGTTGCCCTGAGACCTGAAAATAAGGTGCAAAGGCAAAATCGTGTGACCCTGAGTAAGAGAATTCACACTTGTGAAAGAGCGGAGTCTTCAAAATCGTGGTTACATTTCAAAATCCTTCTTCTTACAAAGAAAAGCCTAGTTCAATATAGCAAGATACTTGCAAGTAGTACGTGCTATTTCTAAATAGGCTGATCTGGAATGGATCGAGTGTGAGCTTGGGATAAGTCCTCCCCTCTTCTCTTCTCCTTCCAAAAGGAAAACAAAGGCCCAAATGAAGGGAATTTCCCATCCAAAATCTCTTTCCAAAAGAAAGAAACCAGAATTCAAAAGAAAAATCGATTCTCTTGTGAAAAAAAAAGAGAGGGATTAAAGAAAAAATACTCCCAAAGGGAGACCCTCTAGGAAAAAAAGGGAAAAAGAGGCCAAAAAGCTCAAAAAGAGCAGTTTTCCGCCTTCTGTGCCTTAAACCACGGGACGATTCAGAAGGGACCGTGGTATCTCTTTCCCATCCCTGGCTTATCCCAAACTAAAACATGGTTCATTTCGAGGAATCCTAAAGTGAAAATAGGATTTACTTACTTGAATTTCATTTTGTTTGAGAATTCGACGTTTTGAGTAAGGCGTAGGAATTTGAAATATGCCTTGTTTTCTTATAAAACCTCCGCTAGATAAGCGAGTGTCAAGACTCAAGCAAAGGCAAACACGAAGAGCTCGAGATCCTTAGGATCGAGACTCAAGACAGTTGTCCCTTTTGTAAATAGTTTTGTAAATAAAATTTTGAAAATCGAACATCGAACAGCATAGGATCTGCTCACTTGGAGCAGCAGGCCTTGTAAGTCTCAAGAGTTCGACCATATCTGGTCTCTAGGAGGTCGCCACTCTTGGCACCCCACCCATGTCATGCATCTGCATTTCCACGCATAGACACTTGCATAACATGATCCCATTTTAGGACCAGAAACCATTTTGTATATCCCTTTGGCGTGATATCTACTCCTACCAGGGTTTTTAAAAGTGAGATTTTGCTAAAGATTGGGACGATCCCATATTTTTCGTGGTTAGATCTAGGGAGACATTGAAAGGGGTGTTTGTCATCTTTGCCCTTATCCAAATCGATTTGGACAAGGCCAAAGACGGGCATCTGTAAACACCCCAAAATCCCATGAATTTCTCGAATAAACCTGGTTTTGTAAAAACAGCCCCAAAGGGCTATTTTGAGTCTGGAAACCTAGGAGCCTTCCAGACAACCCTGTACAGATGTTTTAAACTCTTATATGTTTTAAATATGTATAATATGTTTTAAAAACTGTTAAAATATGTTTTGAAACCCCACGAAGCGGCTTGGCCTGACGCAAGTAGGACCAGAAGAGCTGAAGAGAGCCCGAAACTAGAGCACATGTCGAGCCCGGCACAGCAACTCTCGTATTGAATCCACCCCCAGGATCTCGAACGTCCGAGACCCTGTTATAATCAGACATCACTTGAAATCATCTCCGGAAGGTGAAAACAGAAGCAAACGACCATGTTGGCGAAGACCCAACGCAGACGGAGTACTGATGCTGTCAGACCCCGCACAAACCGTTTGTTTCGAACACAGCCTGAAGGAGTCAGAATTTAGTTTGGATTGGATTTGGACCATATATATCCAGATCCCAATCCAAACCTATGTGTGGATTTGGATTTGGGTTTGGATCCAGAGATCCAATCCAATATCCACATCCATGGCCCACATCACCTTCTCATTAATGGAGGTGGGGCCCACTTAAAATTCACGTGGGATTATGGGCATGAGAGAGAGTGGGGGAGGATAAGATTTGAGGGTAATTGTAGTTAAGCTTGACTTGTGTGTCAAGTTTGGGGTTAATCATGTGGGTTAGCCTAATTAGCATGGGTTTAAGCTTGTATTAGCCAAAACCTAACCTAGGGCTGCACCAACATGATGCAACAAGGTCTATGGGTTATGCAAAGGGAGCTCCCTAACCGAATCCTAAGCCAAAACCCCTAATCCTAGCCTTTTTCCCTAATCCCGTCCTAAACCTAGCCTAATCACCTAACCCACTTCCCTAATCCCGGCCTAATCCCAACCTAATCACCTAACCCACTTCCCTAATCCTCCCCTAAACCTAGCTTCATTTCCTTAAACCTAACCTAATCCTAGCCTAATCACCTAACCCACTGTAAACACCCCGAAATCCCACGAATTCCTTAAACAAACCTGGTTTTGTAAAAGCAGCCCCAAAGGGCCACTTTGAGTCTGGAAACCCAGGAGCCTTCCAGACAACCCTGTATATATGTTTTAAACTATATCTTTCAAAAACAAATGATATGGCTTTTGAAAACCCTTTTAAAACATGTTTTGAAACCCCGAAGCGGCTTGGCCCGATCAAGACAGGACCAGGAGAGCTAAGAAGAGCCCGGAACCGGAGCACATGTCGAGCCCGGCGCAGCAACTTTTGTATCTGATTCACACCCCAAGATCTCGAACGTCCAAGACCCTGTTCTTATCAAAATAGCATTTGAAGTCATCTCCGAAAGGCAGAAACGGAGGCGGACGACTATGTTGGCGAAGACCCAACGCAGACGGAGTACTGATGCTGTCAGGCCCTGCACGAATCGTCCGTTTCGAACCCAGCTTGAAGGAGTCAGAGTTCAGTTTGGATTGGATCTGGACCATATATATCCAGATTCCAATCCAAACCCATATGTGGACTTGGATTTGGATTTGGATCCAGAGATCCAATCCAATATCCATATCCATGGCCCACATCACCTTCTCATAAATGGAGGTGGGGCCCACTTGAAATTCACGTGGGATATTGGGCATGAGAGAGAGTGGGGGTGAAAAATATCAAGAGTGTTGTATTAAGCTTGACTTGTGTGTCAAGTTTGGGTTTAATCATGTGGGTTAGCCTAATTGAGTGGGTTTAAGCTTCTAATTAGCTAAAACCTAACCTAGGGCTGCACCAACATGGGGTGATCAAGGTCTATGGGCCATGCTAAGGGAGCTCCTTCACCTAAACCTAACCCAAAATGCCTAAACCTAGCCTAAACCCCTAATCCACCCCTAATCCCAACCTAATCACCTAACCCACTTCCCTAATCCCGTCCTAATCCCAACCTAATCACCTAACCCACTTCCCTAATCCTTCCCTAAACCTAGATTAATTTCCCTAATCCTAGCCTAAACCTAGCCAAATCACCTAACCTAGCTCACTAAACCTCACCCTAAAACCCAACCACCTAACCTAGCCCTAAACCCCTAAACCACCCTTAGCCCACAATCTACCCAAACCCCTAGTTTTAAAATATCTGGCCCAACCCTTTCCAGCCCACCTTATCTACATACCACCCTACCTAAACCACCTAACCACTACACTCAGCCCAGCCCTAACCGACCTACCCATCCCCTATTTAAACCCCCCCCTTGGGGGCGGCTTTTCGAGTGGGAACCCTCACCTCACCCAGTCGGGCCCTCTCCTTCTCCCATTTCCTCACCTAGCCGAGACCACTCTCCATCACCTCCGCCTGCTCCACCTGCTCCACCAGCCACCACCTGCACCGCCACCTTCCCTCTTCCATCCACCACCATTGCCCAGCCGGACGCCACCACCTTCATCCAACCGAACCAGCCAAGAGCCCACCTGCCCGCCTACTTCTCCTTGCCTTCCACCGCCTCTCCCCATTCGGTAAGTACCCAAAACACCATCAAAACCCTTCTCTTCCACCTCTCCACTCTTAGCCACCTACCCTATCCTCATCTCAGCCCTTTTGCCACCACCCTTTTTACTTAGCCGAACCTAGCATAGCCCAAACTGCCGGCCATTACCTAGCCATCATATCCCATTCGGCCTTCCCCTAGGTGTCCCATTCGGCCTTCCCACAAAACCCTCCTTTAGGTCCAGTTTCCCTAAACTCTCAACTCCCCTAGTGACCCTAAGAACTCACTTGTTCAGCCCCTTTAACCCCCCACCTCGAGGCGACATCCACTTGCCACCGGCCACCTTTGAGGCACCCATCCCGCGCCCCACTTGCAGCCGGCCAGCACCTTTGGTCACCTATCCTCGCGGAGCTCCCGTTTGCAGCCCAAGGCCAAGCCCACGCTCAAGCAAGACCTCTACGGACCAGCTACTCGTAAGTGTCTAAACTCGGTCTTTAGTTGTACACTTGCTTGAGATTCAATTTGATACGGGGTTGTAATAACGGAGCATAGTCTCCCCCTGCTTGTAATAACGTGGCTTGGCACAACCACACACGTGCACTCTCTTAGTCGTGCACGATTTTGAACACACACGGGCCTAATCAGCCCCTAATACATAAGTGTATATATATACTTTCATTTTCGAAGGGTTTTGTTTAAGTTGGGTGCGTTGTCTTTCAATTCAAGCACTCACACACATTGAGCCTTCGCTCTTATTTGAAAGACCCAAGTAAGGGCCGACCTATACTATTTGGGTTTTATTTCATGTCGTGTGAGTAAGTCTTTCAATTCAAGCACTCTCACACACATTGAGCTTTCGCTCTTATTTGAAAGACCCAAGTGAGGGCCGACCTATACTATTTGGGTTTTATTTCATGTCGTGTGAGTAAGTCTTTCAATTCAAGCACTCTCACACACATTGAGCTTTCGCTCTTATTTGAAAGATCCAAGTGAGGGCCGACCTATACTATTTGGGTTTTATTTCATGTCGTGTGAGTAAGTCTTTCAATTCAAGCACTTTCACACACATTGAGCCTTCGCTCTTACTCCCAAGACCTTAGTAAAGGCCTTATTGCAGTTATATTTGGGTTTCATTTATGTCGTGTGTGTAGTACTTCAATTCAAGCACTCTCACACACATTGAGCCTTCGCTCTTACTCCCAAGACCTTAGTCAAGGCCATACTGCAATTTATATTTGGGTTTAATTTCATGTCGTGTGTGTAAGTCTTTCAATTCAAGCACGCACCCACATTGAGCCTTCGCTCTTATTTGCAAGACCCGAGTAAGGGCTCATATACATAAGCTATATACATATCTCCCTTCGGTTATTTCCCTTCGGTTATTTCCCTTCGGTTATTTCCCTTCGGTTATTTCCCTTCTGTTATTTCCCCTTCAGTATTGTCTTTACATTTCGGGTTTTCCCTTTGGAGTAGCGTGAGTTTGCATTGCATCTACGCCATACCACGAGGTAGGACGCATATTGCATCAAAGCAAGCCCCGCTCGAATTCGCCCATGTAGTGGAGTGTTCATAACACACAAACTAGGTGGCCCGAAAAGGGATAAAAGAAAAGACTTAGGCACGTGCAAATCCACGTGATCTAAAACATGCAACCGCATCCTAAAGACCCGAAATAGACACCTCGAACCGCTCCGTAGACTTTCTATCCAAAACTCGATTTTTGCAAAAGCGTACAGACTGACCCTTGCGCATCGTTGCAAGAAGGTCTGCGACGACAAGAGCTTACTTGCTCACAGTCGCCACGTTTAGAAGTCTGTGTTAAAAATATCTTCGCTAGCTTAAGTAAGCTAGCTGGCACGCCCTATTTGTATACATAGGCCTTAGACACACGAGAAGATCCACTCCAAGCCCTGAAAAGGACGAAGAGGCGGGGATTTTCGCGCGTCTACACCCACCTCACTAAACCTCACCCCAAAACCAACCCACCTAGCTAAGCCCTAAACCCCTAAACCACCCCACTTAAACCTAGCACACCATATACCTAAAACCCCTTTAAGTAAAATATCTGGCTCCTCCTCAAAACTAGCCCACCTTATCACCACACCACCACCACCTAAACCACCTTACCACCTGTAGACGCGCGAAAATCCCTGCCTCTTCGCCTCTTTCGAGGCTTGGAGTGGATCTTCCCGTGTGTCTAGGGCCTATGTATACAAATAGGGCATGCCAGCTAGCTTACTTAAGCTAGCGAAGATATTTTGAACACTGACTTCTAAACGTGGCGACTGTGAGCAAGTAAGCTCTTGTCGTCGCAGACCTTCTTGCACTGATGCGCAAGGGTCAGTCTGTACGCTTTGCAAAAATCGAGTTTTAGGGAAAAAAGTCTACGAAGCGATTCGAGGTGTCTATTTTGGGTCTTTAAGATGCGATTTGCATATTTTAGATCACGTGGATTTGCACGTGCCTAAGTCTTTTCTTTTATCCCTTTTCGGGCCACCTAGTTTGTGTGTTATGAACACTCCACTACATGGGCGAATTCAAGCGGGGCTTGCTTTGATGCAATATGCGTCCTACCTCGTGGTATGGCGTAGATGCAATGCTAACTCACGCTACTCCAAAGGGAAAACCCGAAATGTAAAGACAATACTGAAGGGAAATAACCAAAGGGAAATAACCAAAGGGAAATAACCGAAGGGAGATATGTATATATCTTATGTATATGAGCCCTTACTCGGGTCTTGCAAATAAGAGCGAAGGCTCAATGTGGGTGCGTGCTTGAATTGAAAGACTTACACACACGACATGAAATTAAACCCAAATATAAATTGCAGTATGGCCTTGACTAAGGTCTTGGGAGTAAGAGCGAAGGCTCAATGTGTGTGAGAGTGCTTGAATTGAAGTACTACACACACGACATAAATGAAACCCAAATATAACTGCAATAAGGCCTTTACTAAGGTCTTGGGAGTAAGAGCGAAGGCTCAATGTGTGTGAAAGTGCTTGAATTAAAAGAGTTACTCACACGACATGAAATGAAACCCAAATAGTATAGGTCGGCCCTTACTTGGGTCTTTCAAATAAGAGCGAAAGCTCAATGTGTGTGAGAGTGCTTGAATTGAAAGACTTACTCACACGACATGAAATGAAACCCAAATAGTATAGGTCGGCCCTTACTTGGGTCTTTCAAATAAGAGCGAAAGCTCAATGTGTGTGAGAGTGCTTGAATTGAAAGACAACGCACCCAACTTAAACAAAACCCTTCGAAAATGAAAGTATATATGTACACTTATATATTAGGGGCTGATTAGGCCCGTGTGTGTTCAAAATCGTGCACGACTAAGAGAGTGCACGTGTGTGGTTGTGCCAAGCCACGTTATTACAAGCGGGGGGAGACTATGCTCCGTTATTACAACCCCGTATCAAATTGAATCTCAAGCAAGTATACAACTAAAGACCGAGTTTAGACACTGTAGACGCGCGAAAATCCCGGCCTCTTCGCCTCTTTTAGGGCTTGGAGTGGATCTTATCGTGTGTCTAAGGCCTATGTATACAAATAGGGCGTGCCTGCTAGCTTACTTAAGCTAGCGAAGATATATTTAACACTGACTTCTAAACGTGGCGACTGTGAGCAAGTAAGCTCTTGTCGTCGCAGACCTTCTTGCACCGATGCGCAAGGGTCAGTCTGTACGCTTTTGCAAAAATCGAGTTTTGGGGAGAAAGTCCACGAAGCGGTTCGAGGTGTTTATTTCGGGTCTTTAAGATGCGATTGCATATTTTAGATCACGTGGATTTGCACGTGCCTAAGTCTTTTCTTTTATCCCTTTTCGGGCCACCTAGTTTGTGTGTTATGAACACTCCACTACATGGGCGAATTCGAGCGGGGCTTGCTTCGATGCAATATGCGTCCTACCTCGTGGTATGGCGTAGATGCAATGCAAACTCACGCTACTCCAAAGGGAAAACCCGAAATGTAAAGACAATACTGAAGGGAAATAACAGAAGGGAAATAACCGAAGGGAAATAACTGAAAGGAAATAACCGAAGGGAAATAACCGAAGGGAAATAACCGAAGGGAGATATGTATATATCTTATGTATATGAGCCCTTACTCGGGTCTTGCAAATAAGAGCGAAGGCTCAATGTGGGTGCGTGCTTGAATTAAAAGACTTACACACCCGACATAAAATTAAACCCAAATATAAATTGCAGTATGGCCTTGACTAAGGTCTTGGGAGTAAGAGCGAAGGCTCAATGTGTGTGAAAGTGCTTGAATTGAAAGACTTACTCACACGACATGAAATTAAACCCAAATAGTATAGGTCGGCCCTTACTTGGGTCTTTCAACTAAGAGCGAAAGCTCAATGTGTGTGAGTGTGCTTGAATTGAAAGACTTACTCACACGACAAGAAATGAAACCCAAATAGTATAGGTCGGCCCTTACTTGGGTCTTTCAACTAAGAGCGAAAGCTCAATGTGTGTGAGTGTGCTTGAATTGAAAGACTTACTCACACGACAAGAAATGAAACCCAAATAGTATAGGTCGGCCCTTACTTGGGACTTTCAAATAAGAGCGAAAGCTCAATGTGTGTGAGTGTGCTTGAATTGAAAGACAACGCACCCAACTTAAACAAAACCCTTCGAAAATGAAAGTATATATATAAACTTATATATTAGGGGCTGATTAGGCCCGTGTGTGTTAAAAATCGTGCACGACTAAGAGGGTGCACGTGTGTGGTTGTGCCAAGCCACGTTATTACAAGCGGGGGGAGACTACGCTCCGTTATTACAACCCCGTATCAAATTGAATCTCAAGCAAGTGTACGACTAAAGACCGAGTTTAGACACTTACGAGTAGCTGGTCGATAGAGGTCTTGCTTGGGCGTGGACTTGGCTTTGGGCTGCAAGTGGGAGCTCCGCGAAGGTAGGTGATTAAAAGTGCTGGCCGGCTGCAAGTGGGGCGCGGGATAGGCGCCTCGAAGGTGGCCGGTGGCAAGTAGATGTCGCCTCAAAGTAGGGGGTTTAAAGGGGCTGAATGAGCGGGTTCTTAGGGTCACTAGGGGAGTTGAGAGTTTAGGGAAGCTAGACCTAGAAGGTGAGCTGGTGGGAAAGCCGAATAGGACACCTAGGGGAGGGCCGAATGGGAGATGATGGCTAGGTAGTGGCCAGCCACTTGGGTTATACTAGGTTCGGCTAGGTTTAGGTGGTGGCGGCAAAAGGGCTGAGATGAAGGTAGGATGGGTGGCTAAGAATGGAGAGGTGGTAGAGAGGGGCTTTGAGGGAGTTTGGGGTACTTACCGAATGGGAGAGAGGTGGCGGATGAAGTGGGAAGGTGGCGGGCAGGTGGCTGTCGGCTGGTTCGGTTGGTTGGAGGTGATGGCGTCCGGCTGAGGGGTGGTGGTAGTGGATGGAAGAGGGAAGGTGGCGGAGCAGGTGGCGGCTGGTGGAGCAGGCAGAGGTGGGGAGTGGTCCCGGCTGGGTGAGAGAAGGGAGAAGGAGAGGGCCCGGCTGGGTGAGAGGGTGGTTCCCACTTGGAAAACCCGCCCACAAGGAGGGGGGTTTAAATAGGGGATGGGTAGGTCGGTTAGGGCTGGGCTGAGGGTAGTGGTTAGGTGGTTTAGGTAGGGTGGTATGTAGATAAGGTGGGCTGGAAGGGGTTGGGCCAGATATTTTAAAACTAGGGGTTTGGGTAAATCGTGGGCTAAGGGTGGTTTAGGGGTTTAGGGTTAGGTTAGGTGATTGGGTTTTAGGGTGAGGTTTAGTGAGCTAGGTTAGGTGATTAGGCTAGGTTTAGGCTAGGATTAGGGAAATTAATCTAGGTTTAGGAAAGGATTAGGGAAGTGGGTTAGGTGATTAGGTTGGGATTAGGACGGGATTAGGGAAGTGGGTTAGGTGATTAGACTCAGATTAGGGGTGGATTAGGGTGGTAGGCTAGGTTTAGGCATTTTGGGCTAGGTTTAGGTGAAGGAGCTCCCTTAGCATGGCCCATAAACCTTGATCACCCCATGTTGGTGCAGCCCTAGGTTAGGTTTTAGCTAATTACAAGCTTAAACCCACTCAATTAGGCTAACCCATATGATTAAACCAGACTTGACACACAAGTCAAGCTTAATACATCACTCTTGATATTTTTCATCCCCACTCTCTCTCATGCCCAATATCCCACGTGAAACTCAAGTGGGCCCCACCTCCATTTATGAGACGGTGATGTGGGCCATGGATATGGATATTGGATTGGATCTCTGGATCCAAATCCAAATCCAAGTCCACATATGGGTTTGGATTGGAATCTGGATATATATGGTCCAGATCCAATCCAAACTGAACTCTGACTCCTTCGAGCTGGGTTCGAAACGGACGATTCGTGCGGGGCCTGACAGCATCAGTACTCCGTCTGCGTTGGGTCTTCTTCGCCAACATGGTCGTCCGCCTCCGTTTCTGCCTTCCGGAGATGACTTCAAATGATATTTTGGGTAAGAACAGGGTCTTGGACGTTCGAGATCCTGGGATGTGAATCAGATACAAGAGTTGCTGCGCCGGGCTCGACAGGTGCTCCGGTTCCGGGCTCTTCTTGGCTCTCCTGGTCCTGTCTTGATCGGGCCAAGCCACTTCGGGGTTTCAAAACATGTTTTAAAAGGGTTTTCAAAAGCCATATCGTATGTTTTTGAAAGATATAGTTTAAAACATATATACAGGGTTGTTTGGAAGGCTCCTGGGTTTCCAAACTCAAAAATGGCCCTTTGGGGCTGCTTTTACAAAGCCAGGTTTGTTTTAAGGAATTCGTGGGATTTCGGGGTGTTAAAGATGCCCCTCTTTGGCCTTGTCCAAATAGATTTGGATAAGGGCAAAGATGACAAACACCCCTTTTAATGTCTCCCTAGATCTGTCCACGAAGAATATGGGATCGTCCCATTTTTAGCAAAATCTCAATTTACAAACTCTGGTAGGAGGAGATATCACGCCAAAGGGTTCAAAACATGGAATCTGGTCCTAAATGGGATCATGTTCATGCAAGTACCATGCGTGGAATGCAAATGACATGGGTGTGGTGCCAAGAGTGGCGACCTCCCAGAGACCAGATGTGGTCGAACCCTAGAGACTTACAAGGCCTACTGCTCCAAGTGAGCAAAATCCTATGCTGTTCGATGTTCGGTTTTCAAAACTTATTTACAAAACTTATTTACAAAACTATTTACAAATGGGACAACTGTCTTGAGTCTCGATCCTAAGGATCTCGAGCTCTTCGTGCTTGCCCTTGTTTGAGTCTTAACACTCGCTTATCTAGCAGAGGTTTTATAAGAAAACAAGCTTCATTTCAAATTCCTACATCTTACTCGAAACATCGAATTCTCAAACAAGATGAAATTCAAGTAAGTAAATCCTATTTTTACTTTAGGATTCCTCGAAATGAACCATGCTTTAGCTTGGGATAAGCCAGGCATGGGAAAGAGATACCACGGTCCCTTCTGAAGCGTCCCGTGGTTTAAGGCATAGAAGGCGGAAAACTGCTCTTTTTGAGCTTTTTTTGGCCTCTTTTTCCTTTTTTTTCATAGAGGGTCTCCCTTTGGGAGTATTTTTTCTTTAATCCCTCTTTTTCATAAGAGAATCGATTTTTCTTTTTGAAGTCTGGTTTCTTTCTTTTGGAAAGAGACTTTGAATGGGAACTTCCCTTTTGTTTTGGGCCTTTGTTTTCCTTTTGGAAGGAGAAGAGAAGAGGGGAGGACTTATCCCAAGCCTACACTCGATCCATTCCAGATCAGCCTATTTAGAAATAGCACGTACTACTTGCAAGTATCTTGCTATGTTGAACTAGGCCCTTCTTCGTAAGATGAAGGATTTTGAAATGCAACCACGATTTTGAAAACTCCACTCTTTCACAAGTGCGAATCCTCTTACTTAGGGTCACACGAGTTGCTTTTGCACCTTATTCACATGTCTCAGGGCAGCTATCCCTTTAAAATTTTCGAAAACTGGAATTTAATCCAGATCCTACACATGATACTTCTTCAAGTATTGAATATTGATAGGATCTGCTAAATTCCTACCTTCTACATCGATCAACCAATACGAATTGTTCGTAGTGGTTGCTCGTACAACATAGGGTCCATCCCAGTTGGGGCGCCACTTGCCTAGGGGGTGTGGGCCACGATGGTGGATGGTTTTCAAGACCAGATCTCCCACTTCAAAGTGGCGAGGTCTCATGTGTTTGCTATAATGTCGGGCTATCCTTTGCCGGTATGCACGAGCATGATCCATGGCAAGGAGTTGCCTCTCATCTAGCAAATCTAGCTCGGCCATCCTAGCATGCTAAAGCGTCTCTAGGGGGAGGTCGAGTGCAATGGATGTATGGAATGAATGCAGTTGGGTATGAATGGGAAGAATGGCGTTTGTGCCATAGACCAATTCGAATGGTGTGGCATTCGTGGGAGTCCGGATGGAAGTCCTATAAGCCCATAAGGCTTCATCCAGCTTCTCGTGCCACATCCTACCCTTCTCTAAGGTTTTCTCAATGATACCAATGAGAGTCTTGTTTGTGGCTTCGGCTTGGCCGTTGCCTTGAGGGTAGTAGGGCGAGGAGAAGTGGTGAGTTATGCCATACGTGTTGCACAACTTGACCATCCGCTCATTCTTGAATGGGGTACCATTATCAGACACAAGGTCTCGTGGAACCCCAAATCGAGCCAAGATATTCCTCCAGATGAAAGCCACCACATGTTGCCCCATTACATTCGTTAGGGAAATGGCTTCCACCCACTTGGAGAAATACTCCGTGGCTGCTAAAATAAAACGATGCCCATTCGAGGCTTTTGGAAATATTGGGCCTACTATGTCAAACGCCCACATGGTAAATGGCCAGGGGCTGACCACGGAATGCAATGCCGATGAAGGGATATGAATGGCATGCCCATGCACTTGACATGGATGACACTTCCTAACATGATCGTGACAATCCTTTTTCAGGGTGGACCAAAAATAACCCCCTCTAAGTATTTTCATCGCCATCATGTTGGCATTAACATGACCTCCACATTCTCCGTCGTGGAACTCGTGCATCACTATCCTAGCCTCCTCTAGGTCGATACACCTAAGCAGAATGCCGGTAAAACTCTTTTTGTATAAGACCCCACCCAGAATGGTGTATCGGGTCGAAATCTTACGAATGAATGCCTTATCTTTGGATGTGGCATCCTCGGTGAATCCCCCATTTTCTAAAAATTGTTTTATGTCATAGAACCAGGGTTTTTCAATAGACTCTGGGTTGTTTTGGCAAATATCCAAGTCGTGTGTGGATGGATGGGGCGCATGCCATATTTCCAAAGATCTGGTCCCTGAAATGGGATCGACCTTCAGGGCTGAACCCAAGGAAGAGAGGGCATCGGCGATGCCCTTGTCCTCTCTTCCCACGTGTGTGAGCTTACACGACTGGAAGGATTGGACCAATCGAGTGGCCAACTCGTGATATGGAAGTAGTTTCTCATTACGTACTTGCCAAAATTTTAAAACCTGGTTTATGACAAGGAGCGAATCTCCAAAGACCTCGATGCATGATGCCCCTAGAGTTTTCGAAATCCTCAAGCCTTGTATGAGTGCTTCATACTCAGCTACGTTGTTGGAACATTCGAAATCTAAGCGGACTGCTATGGGAATCTCGCCCTTTTCAGGGGAGATTAGGATGATCCCGGCACCAGCCCCTCGTTGGTTTCGTGCCCCGTCGAAGTGCATCTTCCACACTTGGTTTTCGAAAGAATTTGCCAAAATGTGGTTTTGAAAATGGTTTTGCAATATGCCTTCATCAGGCATTTCGACAAGAGTGGGATATGCATCCTCCAAGGGGAAGTCAGCCACGTAATCTGCTAGGGCTTGCCCCTTAACGGAGATCTGGTGATGGTATTTCAGATCATACTCCATTAGAAGGAGTTGCCATTTGCCCAACCTACCCGTGAGAATGGGTTTTTCGAACAAGTGCTTGATTGGATCAAGCTTGGACACTATCCAGATCTCATGATCTAGGAAATAGTGTCTGAATTTCTGGCAGGCCCAGACTAGGGCCAAGCACGTCTTCTCCATGGCTTGATAATTTCGTTCATAAGCCAAGAGAGTTTTCGAAATATAGTAGATGGCATACTCCTTGTGGGTGTCATCCTCGTATTGAGCCAACAGGGCTCCTAAAGCGTTTACATGCACGAAGATGTATAATAAAAGCGGTTTTCCTTGTTTTGGAGGATTCAAAACGGGGGGATTAACCAAGTATGCCTTTAGTCTCTCGAAGGACTTTTGGCATTCGTCATCCCATAAGAATTTCGTACCCTTCCTCAACAGTTTGTTGAAGGGTTCGCATCTAGTTGCCAGATTCGATATGAATCGGCGCACAGATTGTAATCGACCCTGAAGGCTACGGACTTGGGTGAGATTGGAGGGTGGAGCCATGTCTATAATGGCTCGACACTTAGAGGGGTCGACTTCTATTCCCCTTTGGCTCACCATAAAGCCTAGAAGCTTCCCTGATTCTACCCCGAACACACATTTTTGAGGGTTTAGCTTTACTTTGTAAAGCCTAAGCCTTTCGAAAATCTTTTGTAAACATTCGATATGGGTGCATCGGGTTTTGGATTTCGCCAAGAGATCATCTACATACACTTCTACAAGCTCGTGAATTTGATCATGGAAGATCGTGTTCATGGCTCGTTGGTATGTTGCGCCGACATTTTTCAAACCAAAGGGCATGACTGTATAGCAGTACGTGCCCCATAGGGTTGTGAAGGCGGTCTTACCCTGATCTCGTGAGCTTAGTTTGATTTGATTATAGCCTGAATAACCATCCATGAATGAAAACATTTCATGATTTGCAGTACTATCGACTATCAAATCTATGTTTGGTAAAGGATAATTATCCTTTGGAGTAGCTTTATTCAGGTTTCTGAAATCGATGCATATTCGAATTTTCCCATTGGTTTTTCGAACTACAACGATATTTGACCACCAATCAGAATACGCAATGGGTTTTATAAATCCGTCTTTTAGCAGATCTTCTAAACCCTCTTTGACTTGCGTGTGTACATTCAGGTGTATTTTCCTAAGCTTCTGCTTTATGGGTTTTACACCTGCATCTAAGGGAAGACGATGCTCGACTATGCTGGGATCTATGCCCGGCATGTCTTCATACGTCCATGCAAACACATCTAAATAGGTTCGTAGAAATGCCATGAATGCTAACTTTTCAGTTTCATGCAAGCATGCGCCTATTTTGATGGTTTTGGGATTGGAATCATCCCCTAGGTTCACCTCTATGAAATCTCCTCCTACTGATTGGGAAGGTGTTTCAAAATCGAGAATCCTATGAAATTCTGGGAGCTCAGAAGTGGGATCTTCCTCAAGGGGATCCACTTCTGGGCTTTGATCATTCTCGTGGGATATAGACCCGAGGGAACTTGATGCGTGGTTTTCAAAATAACCTGGTTTTGTACTTGGATTTTCAAGTGACTTCGAAATTTTTGGTCTGGCTATGCAGACGACACTTCTTTCGAAATCTTTTTCTTTTGCCAAAGGCCTACCAGGAGCAGCTATGTACAAAATCTTTTTGGTATTTTCCAAATTTTCGATTTTTTTGGGTTTTTGTAAAACAAGAACTTTGGGAACTATACAAAGCACACTTTTTTCGAGTTTTTGTTTTTCCATTGTTTTTGGTTTTTCTTGTTTTTCGATTTTTTTTTTTTTTTTTTGATTTTAAGTTTTCAAATGTTTTTGGTATTTTTAGAAAAAGGGATCTTCCATCATACCTACAAAGGGAAAACACTACGGGTTAGGCTCGGAATAGGAGGTCTAAACCATAGGTCTCTTCTAAGACAGGCTCCGGGGCACCCTTGACCCAGGTGGTCACAGGGGGTGGCTCCGGCGGTATTCGGGGAGTATAGCCGATCCCATATCGGCTTGGGTTGGCCCTAGGAAGGATGGGCTCTAGGAGACCCTGGTTTTGTGCCCCTAGACTCTTGTAGGGCGTGTAGCCCATGTTCAATAACATGTTCCACGACCTTTTGTTTTTTGAAAAGATGGGATACAAGTCGTGGTCCTGGAACATGCTATCGTCCATATTAGGCTCGTATGGCCTCTTGTCCAGGGGTTTTGGAAATAGGGAACGTTTGGGTTTTCCTAGGAGGATTAGAGTCGGGAGGGGGCCTGCTTTGGGCGGCCCCTTCACACATACAACCTTTCTAGGGTTGTTCAACATGAGCCGAGGTGGCTCAACCATAATTTGCCCCAGGTTAGCCTCATGGGCCTGGGAACTTGATAAACAAGGGGAGTTTATGATCCCCTGAAGCTGTGGGTGACTCTCACCTAGGATCACTACGACCTGGTCCCTAAAAGGGATCTTAACACACCTCTGGAAGGTGGATGGCACAGCGCACAAGCTGTGTATCCAGGGCCTTCCCAGCAACAGGTTATAATGGGGGTGGATGTCCAAGACATGGAACACCCCCGTGTGTTCGATCCCTCCCGTTTCCATTGGGAGTTCGATGGATCCTAAAGGCCTAGACGCATTCCCATCGTATCCAATGATAACGATGGGGCTTGGGTTCACTGAAGTCAAGGTGACTTCGATTTTGTACGCCACGTGAAGTGGAAGGATGTTGAGCCCTCCTCCACCATCGACTAGGCACCTGTCCAGAGAGTGGTTGTTCAGAACCACCTCGATATGCAGGGCCTGGTTATGGGTTTCGTAGGGTCTATCTACATCATCTTCCGAAAAGGTGATGGGCGATTTTGCTCCTAATAAAGCCACTTGGGCAGACAAGGATTCCGGACTTATGTTCGAATCAACCTTGGCCCTTTCTAGAATTTTCTCTAAGACAAGTCTATGCCTAGGCGAGGTTTTGATAAGCTCTAGGATAGACATGTTGTAAACACCCCAAATCTTCTATTTTTCAAAAACTCTCAAAACACCAAAAAGCTCGTTTGAGCCAAAACGACGACCTGTTTTGAAATGTGAAAACAGGTATAGAAGGCAAAAGAAGACCCTAGGCCCGAAGAGGATTCAAGCCAGAGCTTCAGAAGCCACTCCCTGATAAAAAAACAAAAGAAAGCAGAGCCCATTTGATGAAAAGCTCAACGGAGTCCAGAACGGCGAGACGGAGTCCGAACGACAAAGTTGAGGAAAACCCAGCACCAGACGGAGCACTGATGAAGCCAGTGCCCGCACAGATCGTTCGCCTCGAGAAGCCAAGAAGGACTGTCCGAAGAAATTTTGATTTGGATCTGGACCATATATATCCAGATCCAAATCCATGTAATGAATAGTGTTTGGATTTGGGCCAATCCAAATAGTGTTTGGGTCGATCCAAATAGTGTTTGGATTTGGATTGGATCCAAATAGTGTTTGGATTGGATCGGATCTGGATCAAAATATCCAGATCCGTATCCATAAAAATATTGGGTTTGGATCGGATACAGATCTTAAAATATCCGAGATCCAATATCCAGATCTAAATAGTGTTTGGATTTGGGTATGGATCCAAACCCCAAACCCAAACCCAAATCCAAGACCCACCTCAAATCTCTATAAATAGAGGTGAGGGGGTCCATGTAAAGGGTTCATGCAAATACTTGGGAGGAGAGAGAGGGAGTGATAAACCTAGCCATGTGGGCTCATGAGTGAAGTGGGCTTGAGCCATGTTGGCCAAGGCTAGATCAAGGGGGTTGCACCAACTCGAGCCTAGCTGCACCAAGAGGTGGACCGCGGGCGTGGAAGTGGGCTGGACCGATTGGAGGTGGCTGGACCTAGTGGGCTGCACCTAAGGTAAGCCTCAAACTAAACCTAGCCCTTCTCTTTACCCTTCTAAACCTAACCCATATGAACCCACCTACACCTAACTGACCCTAAACCGCCCCAAGTAAGTCCAGCCAAAGTGCTGGCCGAACTTCACAAAACCCCTTTCCCAACCGACCTGCCCTAGCTGGCCGAACCCCACCTCGCCACCAACCAACATCCCTTAGTCGCCGCCCCCACCACCGGCCGCAGCCTGGCCGAACCTACCTATCACCGCCTCAACCAAAACCCACCCTGACCTACACTACCTAAGCCTACCACCACCTGCCCTTAACCACCCAACTCCACCTGCACCTCACCTACCCCGACTAGCCTACCACCACCTACAAACCGCCGCCCCTAACCTGCCTTTAACCGAAACCCACTTCGCCACCATCCCTTGCCCCAAACCAAACCCAATGGCCTGCTCCTTGGCAGGCCATTCCCTTTAGTAAACCCACGGCCTGCTGGTGCAGGCCGTGCCTCATCTAAAACCAGCCAGGGCCTGCCACTCGGCAGGTCACTTCTTACCAAAAACCCGCAAAGGCCTGCCACTCGGCAGGCCCTCTCCCTACAAGCCCACGGCCTGCTAGTGCAGGCGGGCTTCCCCTCCTTTACCAAGGGCAGGGCCTGCCACTCGGCAGGCCACATCTCCCTAGAAACCCCACGGCCTGCTAGTGCAGGCCGTGTCCCTTCCTTCACCCCCAAGCCCACGGCCTGCTGGTGCAGGCCGTGTATCATCCACATCACTAAAGCCCCGGCCTGCCACAAGGCAGGCCGTTTCCTTGAACCCACCTACCTCTAGCCATGACTCCACCCAGCCAGGCCGAGCCCTAGCTCAGCCCTGGCCGGCCTGCCTTGGCCTTGACTGACTGAACCTAACCTGGTTAGGGTTTCCCCTAAAAACATAACTCGAACCACCTTGGCTCAAGTCATCCTAAGGCACCCCCTTGCAAGGCAAAACCCCGGGCTGCACCAAGACAGCCCGAGTTGCCCCAAGCTCCCCTAGAACCCAACTCGAGTTATCCCAAACCAGGCCCATACCAAGCCAATAACCAGGCCCATACAAAGCCTACTAAAACATCTCTCCCAAGTCCTCACAGGTTCTCAAACACCTCCAAGCTAGCCGGTTCCACTTCCATGTGATCCGGGCTCCACACGCAAGGCGTACGCGTCCTAGACACACCCCACATAGCGGGCTAGGTGAGTTGTAAGTCCTTACATTTGGTGTTTTATTAAATTT
Source organism: Brasenia schreberi (assembly GCA_036023115.1). Lineage (NCBI taxonomy): Eukaryota > Viridiplantae > Streptophyta > Magnoliopsida > Nymphaeales > Cabombaceae > Brasenia > Brasenia schreberi. The sequence goes on along the minus strand of JAYKKT010000089.1, from coordinate 17,102,456 downwards.
TGATACGGGGTTGTAGTAAAGGAGCTTCGTCTCCCCCCGATTGTAATAACGTGGTTTGACACACCCACACACACGTGCACTTGAGCCTTTCCGCTCTTAGTCGTACACTTTTTGTACACACTCGGGCCTAACAAGCCCTTAATATATAGTTGTATTTATATATTTTAAGTCAAGGGGGTTTTTAATTAAGTCGTGTGTGTTGTCTTTCCATTTTCCACACCCACACACATTGAGCTTTCGCACTTACTCCCAAGACCTTAGTAAAGGCCTTATTGCAGTTATATTTGGGTTTCATTTATGTCGTGTGCGTAGTACTTCAATTCTACACTCACACACATTGAGCTTTCGCTCTTACTCCCAAGACCTTAGTCAAGGCATACTGCAATTTATATTTGGGTTTCATTTCATGTCGTGTGTGTAAGTCTTTCAATTCAAGCACGCACACACATTGAGCCTTCGCTCTTATTTACAAGACCCAAGTAAGGGCCCCTACATATACTCTATATAAAGTATTTCTTTCGGCTATTTACTTTACAAGTCATTTCCCTTCGGCTATTTACTTTATAAGTCATTTCCCTTCGGCAATTTCCCTTCGGCATTGTCTTTTAAATTCGGGTTTTCCCTTAGGAGTAGCGTGAGTTTGCATTGCATCTACGCCATACCACGAGGTAGGACGCATATTGCATCGAAGCAAGCCCCGTACTCCCGCTCAAATTCGCCCCATGTAGTGGAGTGTTCATAACACACACCTAGGTGGCCCATAAAGGGATAAAAAGAAAGACTTAAGCACGTGCAAATCCACGTGATCTAAAATCTGAAAATCGTACAAACCCGAATCAAATCGCGCAAGACTTAGGGTCGTCCAACCCTTACAAAGTCAAAATCGCCAAAATGCATGGTTTTCAAAAGGTTTTAAAACACTTCTTCATTCAAAATATTTTGAGTTAAACTTGTTTCAAAACGAAGTCTCTAAGCGTACAGACTGACCCTTGCGCATCGGTGCAAGAAGGTCTGCGACGTAAAAATCCCGCTTGCCTACAATCGCCTTTCAAAAGTCAGATTATTTTCAAAACATACTTTGCTAGTTAAAGTAAACTAGCTGGCACGCCCATAAAGCGAAGTAGATTGCGAAAAGGTTCACTTCAGGCCTAAGAACCCGTAAGTGAAAATTTTCGGTGTCTACACATGTGAATAGGAATCTTTGAAAGGTGGTTTTCGAAATCATAAGGATTTAGGATGATTTTGTCCTTATTTGCTTTTGACAGACCACTAGGGATACATGCTTTTGAGGGGCCAAGCACACTGACCACCTTTTGAGCACCTTGAAGGTGCGGGGGTTGGTAGATCCTCCCGGATCTAGTGACTTCCCCCACGACTAGCCTAGGGTTCGTGCTAGACTTGGCTCTAAGGATGAGCTGAGGAGAACCTTGAATTTTCAAAACTGGTTTTGCCGGGGTTTCCACTTTTGGTGGTCCCCGAATGACGACTTGGGCGAGCCTCTTGTATAGTACAAGGATGGGCGCACCATCAGGTCGACCAGGTTCTGGTTTTTGCGCTAGTTCCTTGGAAATGGTGAGGGTACATACCTCTTTTCCTTTCCCACTGCCACTGGCGTGTTTGGGAAAGGGTTCCTTGAAGATAGCTTGAGGTGGCTCAGGTTCCGCAGTGACCTGGAGTCGGCCCTCCGCTATCAAGTTCTCAATTTTATTTAGAAGAGAGAAGCAACGTTTGGTATCATGGCCTTTGAGCCGATGATACTTGCAAAATCGGTTTAAATACCCCCCTTTGGACGTGACTCCTTCGGGGATTTCAGGGAGTTCGATCATGCCCTGGGCAAGTAAGAGGTCTAGGACCTCCGACACGGGTTGCCCCAGTGGAGTGTACTCCCGTTTTTCAATTGGTTTTGAAAAATTGCGTTCTCTCTTATTTTCTATTTTTTCAAAATTTTTAGAAGTGCCCGCCATGCCTGGATCCACTCGGACATTGGCGATTTTATGGGGCTTTACCCCTTTGTCCGTCGTGGGCAGCCCATATGCGATGGGCTTTTCCAAATGGGTTTTTGGAACGGCACTTCCTTTCCATAAGTGGTCGTATGTCCCTTTTCGCAAGTTGGTTTCGAAAAGGGAGGCCTTTTTGATCAACTTATGGAAAGTTGAAATCTCATGGAGCGAGAGAAGGGTTTTTAACTCGTTTTTGAAATTATCCAGGATGAGCATTACGGCGCACCCTTCGGATATAGGCTCTCGCACTTGGCCTAAAAGCGACCTCCACCTTATAATGAAGGCATGTACGTCTTCGTTCATGCCTTGCTTTGTATCTCTTAAGGTATTCAGGGTTGGCGTGACTTCCACGTTGTGTGCAAACCTTTGCATGAAGCAGTTCGCTAACTCTTCAAAAGTAGCGAACTGGCTTAAGTCGTAGGAAGCCAGCCATTTGGCAGCTGTGCCTTTAAGGGATAGAGGGAACCAATACACCCATTTCATCGAGTCCTTTTTCTTCTTATGGGCTCGACGTGAGAAAAGCTGCAAGTGAGACCTAGGGTCTCCCATGCCATCATACCGATGGAAGTTCGGTATTTCATCGTCACTGTCTGTTTCGTAATCCATAGGAAGGAAATCAGACAGGGCATAGCTTCTTTTCTCTTTATTCTGCCCTTTCAGCAGCTGCTGTAGGGCTTTACGGTCCTTTTGTGTGAAGGACTCGTGGTATTGGTTGCCTTCCATTACGGAGGCCTCTTTTTGCTTGCGAGGTTTTTCAAATTTCTTTTTAGGCCTTTGTTCACCGTTCGATGAACATGAATCGCCTACTTCAGCCTCTTCGCTGAGAGCATCGATTTTGGCCTCAAACTCCCTTCTCAAGTCCTCGATTTCATCTAGTTTTATTTTGTTTTTGAAAATCCTCCTAGAGTGAGAACTTGATGCGCATGAGCCTTGGCTCGACACTTCACTTGGATTGGATTTTGACATGCTTTTCAAGCTTTTTCAAAATTTCCTAAGTACAAGCAAAGAAAACAAGTTAAAACGACACCTTTTTACAAAATTTTCGCAAGACTTCTACAAGTAAACTCGATTTCTGAAAAGGCTCACGTCCCACCGGGTGTGCCAATCTCTGTAGACGCGCAAAAATCCCGGCCTCTTCGCCTCTTTCGGGGCTTGGAGTGGATCTTATCGTGTGTCTAAGGCCTATGTATACAAATAGGGCGTGCCAGCTAGCTTACTTAAGCTAGCGAAGATATATTTAACACTGACTTCTAAACGTGGCGACTGTGAGCAAGTAAGCTCTTGTCGTCGCAGACCTTCTTGCACCGATGCGCAAGGGTCAGTCTGTACGCTTTTGCAAAAATCGAGTTTTGGGGAGAAAGTCCACGAAGCGGTTCGAGGTGTTTATTTCGGGTCTTTAAGATGCGATTGCATATTTTAGATCACGTGGATTTGCACGTGCCTAAGTCTTTTCTTTTATCCCTTTTCGGGCCACCTAGTTTGTGTGTTATGAACACTCCACTACATGGGCGAATTCGAGCGGGGCTTGCTTCGATGCAATATGCGTCCTACCTCGTGGTATGGCATAGATGCAATGCAAACTCACGCTACTCCAAAGGGAAAACCCGAAATGTAAAGACAATACTGAAGGAAAATAACAGAAGGGAAATAACCGAAGGGAAATAACCGAAGGGAAATAACCGAAAGGAAATAACCGAAGGGAAATAACCGAAGGGAAATAACCGAAGGGAGATATGTATATATCTTATGTATATGAGCCCTTACTCGGGTCTTGCAAATAAGAGCGAAGGCTCAATGTGGGTGCGTGCTTGAATTGAAAGACTTACACACACGACATAAAATTAAACCCAAATATAAATTGCAGTATGGCCTTGACTAAGGTCTTGGGAGTAAGAGCGAAGGCTCAATGTGTGTGAAAGTGCTTGAATTGAAAGACTTACTCACACGACATGAAATTAAACACAAATAGTATAGGTCGGCCCTTACTTGGGTCTTTCAACTAAGAGCGAAAGCTCAATGTGTGTGAGTGTGCTTGAATTGAAAGACTTACTCACACGACAAGAAATGAAACCCAAATAGTATAGGTCGGCCCTTACTTGGGTCTTTCAACTAAGAGCTGAGATGAAGGTAGGATGGGTGGCTAAGAATGGAGAGGTGGTAGAGAGGGGCTTTGAGGGAGTTTGGGGTACTTACCGAATGGGAGAGAGGTGGCGGATGAAGTGGGAAGGTGGCGGGCAGGTGGCTGTCGGCTGGTTCGGTTGGTTGGAGGTGATGGCGCCCGGCTGAGGGGTGGTGGTAGTGGATGGAAGAGGGAAGGTGGCGGAGCAGGTGGCGACTGGTGGAGCAGGCAGAGGTGGGGAGTGGTCCCGGCTGGGTGAGAGAAGGGAGAAGGAGAGGGCCCGGCTGGGTGAGAGGGTGGTTCCCACTTGGAAAACCCGCCCACAAGGAGGGGGGTTTAAATAGGGGATGGGTAGGTCGGTTAGGGCTGGGCTGAGGGTAGTGGTTAGGTGGTTTAGGTAGGGTGGTATGTAGATAAGGTGGGCTAGAAGGGGTTGGGCCAGATATTTTAAAACTAGGGGTTTGGGTAAATCGTGGGCTAAGGGTGGTTTAGGGGTTTAGGGTTAGGTTAGGTGGTTGGGTTTTAGGGTGAGGTTTAGTGAGCTAGGTTAGGTGATTAGGCTAGGTTTAGGCTAGGATTAGGGAAATTAATCTAGGTTTAGAGAAGGATTAGGGAAGTGGGTTAGGTGATTAGGTTGGGATTAGGACGGGATTAGGGAAGTGGGTTAGGTGATTAGACTCAGATTAGGGGTGGATTAGGGTGGTAGGCTAGGTTTAGGCATTTTGGGCTAGGTTTAGGTGAAGGAGCTCCCTTAGCATGGCCCATAAACCTTGATCACCCCATGTTGGTGCAGCCCTAGGTTAGGTTTTAGCTAATTACAAGCTTAAACCCACTCAATTAGGCTAACCCACATGATTAAACCAAACTTGACATACAAGTCAAGCTTAATACATCACTCTTGATATTTTTCATCCCCACTCTCTCTCATGCCCAATATCCCACGTGAAACTCAAGTGGGCCCCACCTCCATTTATGAGACGGTGATGTGGGCCATGGATATGGATATTGGATTGGATCTCTGGATCCAAATCCAAATCCAAGTCCACATATGGGTTTGGATTGGAATCTGGATATATATGGTCCAGATCCAATCCAAACTGAACTCTGACTCCTTCGAGCTGGGTTCGAAACGGACGATTCATGCGGGGCCTGACAGCATCAGTACTCCGTCTGCGTTGGGTCTTCGCCAACATGGTCGTCCGCCTCCGTTTCTGCCTTCCGGAGATGACTTCAAATGATATTTTGGGTAAGAACAGGGTCTTGGACGTTCGAGATCCTGGGATGTGAATCAGATACAAGAGTTGTTGTGCCGGGCTCGACAGGTGCTCCGGTTCCGGGCTCTTCTTGGCTCTCCTGGTCCTGTCTTGATCGGGCCAAGCCACTTCGGGGTTTCAAAACATGTTTTAAAAGGGTTTTCAAAAGCCATATCGTATGTTTTTGAAAGATATAGTTTAAAACATATATACAGGGTTGTTTGGAAGGCTCCTGGGTTTCCAAACTCAAAAATGGCCCTTTGGGGCTGCTTTTACAAAGCCAGGTTTGTTTTAAGGAATTCGTGGGATTTCGGGGTGTTTACAGACACTTACGAGTAGCTGGTCCGTAGAGGTCTTGCTTGAGCGTGGACTTGGCCTTGGGCTGCAAACGGGAGCTCCGCGAAGATAGGTGATCAAAGGTGCTGGCCGGCTGCAAGTGGGGTGCGGGATAGGTGCCTCGAAGGTGGCCGGTGGCAGGTAGGTGTCGCCTCAAGGTAGGGGGTTTAAATGGGCTGAACGAGTGAGGTCTTAGGATCACTAGGGGAGTTGAGTACTTATGGAAAACTGGCCCTAAGGGAGAGTTTGTGAGAAGGCCGAATGGGACACCTAGGGGAAGGTAGTGGCCGGCGGTTTGGGTTGTGCTAGGTTCGGCTAAGTTAAAATGGTGGTGGCGGGCTGCTAGGGTGACTAAGGCTGGAGTATGGGAAGGTGGCCAGTTAGGGGATGGGACTAGGTGATAGTGGGAATAGTGGGTTTAAGGTAGTGCCACGGGCAAGTCCTAGGAAATCTAATAGGATGGCCGAGTATAGTTGATGTGAGTTAGGTAGGAAGCAAACGGTTGAGGCGGTTAAGGTTTGGCCGAGTGGGAGTGGTGGCGGTGAGGGGCTGTTGGGTGAGTAAGGTGATGGTGTGGTGGGTGGCTGGGAGTGGAGAGGTAGTAGAGAAGGGTTTAGGTAGGGTTAAAGAAGGCTTACCGGATGGGGAGAAGTGGCGAGTGGATGAAGAGAGAAGCCGGGTGTTGATGGGAGTTCGGCTGGTTCGGCTGGATGAAGGTGGTGGCGTCCGGCTGGGTGAGGTGGTGGTGGATGGAAGAGGGAAGGTGGCGGTGCAGGTGGAGCTGATGGAGCAGGTGGAGCAGGCGAAGGTGATGGAGAGTGGCACCGGCTGGGTGAGAGATGGGAGAAGGAGAGGGCCCGGTTGGGTGAGATGGTGGTTCCCACTTGAAAAACCCGCCCCGAAAGGGGAGGGGTTTAAATAGGGGATGGGTAGGTCGGTTAGGGCTGGGCTGAGGGTAGTGGTTAGGTGGTTTAGGTAGGGTGGTATGTAGATAAGGTGGGCTGGAAAGGGTTGGGCCAGATATTTTAAAACTAGGGGTTTGGGTAAATCGTGGGCTAAGGGTGGTTTAGGGGTTTAGGGTTAGGTTAGGTGATTGGGTTTTAGGGTGAGGTTTAGTGAGCTAGGTTAGGTGATTAGGCTAGGTTTAGGCTAGGATTAGGGAAATTAATCTAGGTTTAGGAAAGGATTAGGGAAGTGGGTTAGGTGATTAGGTTGGGATTAGGACGGGATTAGGGAAGTGGGTTAGGTGATTAGACTCAGATTAGGGGTGGATTAGGGGTTTAGGCTAGGTTTAGGCATTTTGGGCTAGGTTTAGATGAAGGAGCTCCCTTAGCATGGCCCATAGACCTTGATCACCCCATGTTGGTGCAGCCCTAGGTTAGGTTTTAGCTAATTACAAGCTTAAACCCACTCAATTAGGCTAACCCACATGATTAAACCAAACTTGACACACAAGTCAAGCTTAATACATCACTCTTGATATTTTTCATCCCCACTCTCTCTCATGCCCAATATCCCACGTGAAACTCAAGTGAGCCCCACCTCCATTTATGAGAAGGTGATGTGGGCCATGGATATGGATATTGGATTGGATCTCTGGATCCAAATCCAAATCCAAGTCCACATATGGGTTTGGATTGGAATCTGGATATATATGGTCCAGATCCAATCCAAACTGAACTCTGACTCCTTCGAGCTGGGTTCGAAACGGATGATTCGTGCGGGGCCTGACAGCATCAGTACTCCGTCTGCGTTGGGTCTTCGCCAACATGGTCGTCCGCCTCCGTTTCTGCCTTCCGGAGATGACTTCAAATGATATTTTGGGTAAGAACAGGGTCTTGGACGTTCGAGATCCTGGGATGTGAATCAGATACAAGAGTTGCTGTGCCGGGCTCGACAGGTGCTCCGGTTCCGGGCTCTTCTTGGCTCTCCTGGTCCTGTCTTGATCGGGCCAAGCCACTTCGGGGTTTCAAAACATGTTTTAAAAGGGTTTTCAAAAGCCATATCGTATGTTTTTGAAAGATATAGTTTAAAACATATATACAGGGTTGTTTGGAAGGCTCCTGGGTTTCCAAACTCAAAAATGGCCCTTTGGGGCTGCTTTTACAAAGCCAGGTTTGTTTTAAGGAATTCGTGGGATTTCGGGGTGTTTACACCACCTTCCAAGAACCAGCCCCAACCGCCCTTCAAAAAGCTATAAAACCCCCCCCTAGTGGGCGGGTTTTTCAAGCTTTTCCACCTTGGCCCAACCGACCTTGGCCAATCTCCTTCCAGCCGAGCCTTCCACCTTGCTCCACCTGCACCACTTCCATCCGGCCAAGCTCCACCTCGCGCCACCACTACCTCCCAGCCTGCTCCACACCACATCGCCACCACTGCCCGACCGAACTCCATCTTCCTTCACCACCCGACTGCCCTTCTTCCACCCACCGATCTTTATCATCCATTCGGTTAGTATCTCACACTTAGCTCCACCTCCTCTTCACTCCCCCTCCACTCACCTATACCACCACTACATCACCCCATCACAGCCACCCGCCACCCTTACCCATTCGGCCAGACCTCAACCATTTCCACCACCCGACACTCTACCTTCGCCTAGTGACACCCGGCCACCCTACTTGGCTCCCTAAGACCTGCCCCTTCCACTTTCCACCAGCCCTTAGTCTCACCTTCCACAACACCCTAGCTAGATCCCTTCCCATCCATAACGTCCTAACTACCCTAGCACCTGGCCACCACTTAATTATCCCTAGTCGGCCACCCCAGCCGACTACACGAAACCTATTCGGTCAGCCACCCCATTTCCCTTAAGCATTCCCTTTAGGCTCCCCTTTAGCGCCACCTTCCATAGTGCCAACCTTTCCCTTAGTGACCCTCCTTAGTCACCTTAGCCCAAAGCACCAAGGCAGCACACTCCTAGCAGCCGGCCAGCTTCAAGGCGCCCTTCCCGCACACCCAAGTCACCCGGCCAGCATCTCCCCTTGCCGTTCCATTCCGAGGAGCTCCCTCTTGCAGCCCAAGGCGAAGCTAAGCCCACGCTCAAGCAAGTCATCTTCGGACCAGCTATAAGTAAGTGCCTAACTCGGTCCTTAGTTGTAGACTTGCTTAAGTTAATTTAAATTTGATACGGGGTTGTAATAACGGAGCATTGTCTCCCCCCGCTTATAATAACGTGGATTGGCACACCCACACATACGTGCACTTGAGCCTACCTCGCTCTTAGTTGTGCACGATTTTGAACACACACGGGCCTAATCAGCCCCTTTAGATATAAGTTATGTATATACCTTAAGTTGCGTAGGGTTTTGTTTGAGTTGGGTGTGTTGTCTTTAAATTATCGCACTCACACACATTGAGCTTCCGCTCTTATTTGCAAGACCCAAGTAAGGGTTGTGTTATACTATTCTTGGGTTTAATTTCATGTTGTGTGCGTAGTACTTCAATTCAAGCACTCACACACATTGAGCTTTCGCTCTTATTCCCAAGACCTTAGTTAAGGCCATATTGCAATTTCTATTTGGGTTTAATTTCTTGCAAATTTTATTTCTAGTGGGCTAGTGTGTGTAGGTATTGTGCCTAAAGTTTCAGTGTATTTGGATCATGTAAACACCCCGAAATCCCACGAATTTCTCAAAATCCATCTGGTTTTATACAAGCAGCCCCAAAGGGCCATTTTTGAGTCTGGAAACCCAGGAGCCTTCCAGACAACCCTGTATATATGTTTTAAACTTTATCTTTCAAAAACATATGATATGGCTTTTGAAAACCTTTTAAAACATGTTTTGAAACCCCGAAGTGGCTTGGCCCGATCAAGACAGGACCAGGAGAGCTAAGAAGAGCCCGGAACCGGAGCACATGTCGAGCTCGGCACAGCAACTCTTGTATCTGATTCACACCCCCAGGATCTCGAACGTCCAAGACCCTGTTCTTATCAAAATAGCATTTAAAGTCATCTCCAGAAGGCAGAAACGGAGGCGGACGACTATGTTGGCGAAGACCCAACGCAGACGGAGTACTGATGCTGTCAGGCCCCGCACGAATCATCCGTTTCGAACCCAGCTCGGAGGAGTCAGAGTTCAGTTTGGATTGGATCTGGACCATATATATCCAGATCCCAATCCAAACCCATATATGGACTTGGATTTGGATTTGGATCCAGAGATCCAATCCAATATCCATATCCATGGTCCACATCACCTTCTCATAAATGGAGGTGGGGCCCACTTGAAATTCACGTGGGATATTGGGCATGAGAGAGTGGGGATGGAAAATATTAAGAGTGTTGTATTAAGCTTGACTTGTGTGTCAAGTTTGGGTTTAATCATGGGGGTTAGCCTAATTGAGTGGGTTTAAGCTTGTAATTAGCTAAAACCTAACCTAGGGCTGCACCAATATGAGGTGGTCAAGGTCTATGGGCCATGCTAAGGGAGCTCCTTCACCTAAACCTAACCCAAAACGCCTAATCCTAGCCTAAACCCCTAATCCACCCCTAATCTGAACCTAATCACCTAACCCACTTCCCTAATCCCGGCCTAATCCCAACCTAATCACCTAACCCACTTCCCTAATCCTTCCCTAAACCTAGATTAATTTTCCTAATCCTAGCCTAAACCTAGCCTAATCACCTAACCTAGCTCAGTAAACCTCACCCTAAAACCCAACCACCTAACCTAGCCCTAAACCCCTAAACCACCCCTAGCCCACAATCTACCCAAACCCCTAGTTTTCAAAATATCTGGCCCAACCCTTTCCAGCCCACCTTATCTACATACCACCCTACCTAAACCACCTAACCACTACCCCAAGCCCAGCCCTAACCGACCTACCCATCCCCTATTTAAACCCCCCCTTGGGGGCGGATTTTGCAAGCTGGAACCCCCACCTCACCCAGCCGGGCCCTCTCCTTCTCCCATTTCCTCACCTAGCCGGGACCACTCTCCATCACCTCCGCCTGCTCCACCTGCTCCACCAGCTCTACCTGCACCGCCACCTTCTCTCTTCCATCCACCACCACCTCACCCAGTCGGACGCCACCACCTTCACCCAACCGAACCAGCCGAGCTCCCACATCCGGCTGCTTCTCTCTTCATCCACCGCCTCTCCCCATTCGGTAAGCCTTCCCTAACTCTACCTAAACCCTTCTCTACTCCCTCTCCATTCCTAGCCACCCACCCTATCATCATCTCAGCCCTTTGTCGCCACCCTTTTCACCTAGCCGAACCTAGCATAACCTAAACTACCGGCCACTACCTAACCATTCTATCCCATTCGGCCTTCCCCCAAACTCCCCTTTAGGTCCACCTTCCCTAAACACTCGACTATCCTAGTGACCCTAAGCACTCACTTGGTCCAGCCCCTTTAATCCCCCACATCTAGGCGACACCCATTTGCAGCCGGACACCTTTTAGGCTCCTATCCCGTGCCCCACTTGCAGCCGGCCAGCACCCTTGGTCACCTACCCTCGCGGAGCTCCCGTTTACAGCCCAAGGCGAAGGCCAAGCCCACGCTCAAGCAAGGCCTCTACGGACCAGCTACTTGTAAGTGCCTAAACTTGGTCTATAGTTGTATACTTGCTTGAGATTCAATTTGATACGGGGTTGTAATAACGGAGCATAGTCTCCCCCCGCTTGTAATAACGTGGCTTGGCACAACCACACACGTGCACTCTCTTAGTCATGCACGATTTTGAACACACACGGGCCTAATCAGCCCCTAATACATAAGTGTATATATATACTTTCATTTTCGAAGGGTTTTTGTTTAAGTTGGGTGCGTTGTCTTTCAATTCAAGCACTCTCACACACATTGAACTTTCGCTCTTATTTGAAAGACCCAAGTAAGGGCCGACCTATACTATTTGGGTTTCATTTCATGTCGTGTGAGTAAGTCTTTCAATTCAAGCACTCTCACACACATTGAGCTTTCGCTCTTATTTGAAAGACCCAAGTAAGGGCCGACCTATACTATTTGGGTTTTCATTTCATGTCGTGTGAGTAAGTCTTTCAATTCAAGCACTTTCACACACATTGAGCCTTCGCTCTTACTCCCAAGACCTTAGTAAAGGCCTTATTGCAGTTATATTTGGGTTTCATTTATGTCGTGTGTGTAGTACTTCAATTCAAGCACTCTCACACACATTGAGCCTTCGCTCTTACTCCCAAGACCTTAGTAAAGGCCTTATTGCAGTTATATTTGGGTTTTATTTATGTCATGTGTGTAGTACTTCAATTCAAGCACTCTCACACACATTGAGCCTTCGCTCTTACTCCCAAGACCTTAGTCAAGGCCATACTGCAATTTATATTTGGGTTTAATTTCATGTCGTGTGTGTAAGTCTTTCAATTCAAACACGCACCCACATTGAGCCTTCGCTCTTATTTGCAAGACCCGAGTAAGGGCTCATATACATAATCTATATACATATCTCCCTTCGGTTATTTCCCTTCGGTTATTTCCCTTCAGTCATTTCCCTTCAAGTATTGTCTTTACATTTCGGGTTTTCCCTTTGGAGTAGCGTGAGTTTGCATTGCATCTACGCCATACCACGAGGTAGGACGCATATTGCATTGAAGCAAGCCCCGCTCGAATTCGCCCACGTAGTGGAGTGTTCATAACACACAAACTAGGTGGCCCGAAAAGGGATAAAAGAAAAGACTTAGGTGCGTGCAAATCCACGTGATCTAAAACATGCAATCGCATCTTAAAGACCCGAAATAGACACCTCGAACCGCTTCGTAGACTTTCTCTCCAAAAAACTCGATTTTTGCAAAGCGTACAGACTGACCCTTGCGCATCGATGCAAGAAGGTCTGCGACGACAAGAGCTTACTTGCTCACAGTCGCCACGTTTAGAAGTCAGTATTAAAAATATCTTCGCTAGCTTAGGTAAGCTAGCTGGCACGCCCTGTTTGCATACATAGGCCTTAGACACACGAGAGGATCCGCTCCAAGCCCTGAAAAAGGCGAAGAGGCGGGGATTTTCGCGCATCTACAGATCACAAATCAGAGAATTAAAATTGAAACAATCAAAGTATACAGATGCTGGAAAACTAGGATTTCTTTTTTTAGAACATACATACATGCATTCTCACCCGAATTTAAATTGCAACAACCCAACAACACCAAGCAAATTACTGAAGGTAAATGAATGGAAATATGTATATTAGCTTAAGCATAGAGGGAGTTAGAGAATATAGAATATTCTATAGAATATATTGGGGTAGAATCACAAAACCAAACACATAGAGTGCATAAGTAAGAATGAAGAAATCACAACACATCTACTTCTTATTACAACATGGGGGGGAGACAAGGCTCCATTAATACATCCCCTTTCAAATTGAATAGGAAGAAGAGATAATGAAGAATCAAGGATTAGGAATACTTACAGAATTTATGCAAGGACCGAACCTTGAAGGATGCAATTCGGCCCATACCTTTACTTGATTTCACTCACCTATTCTCACTCACGATTTTCTTCAAAATGCAGCAGCCCTTTGTCCTAGAGACTACCCAATTCCCCTCTCTCCACTCTTCCCTCAATAGCCGATGACCTACCTGGGTGCAGCCCTCCCTTGGAATCACTCTCTCTTGCTGGAACTTCCCTTAGAGCAACCCCTCTCTTCCCAAGACCCAAGATAACCAAGATGCAATTCACGCCCCCCCTTGGCCCTATTTATAGGCCAAGGGGGGCTAATTCTAGGGCCTTCCTTGGGGCAGGCCTTGCATGGCCCATATCCAGCCCCAAGGTTAAGCTAGGTGGTCCCCCTTTTGGGTGATATGGACCAGCCCCATGTGGGATGGTTCTTGACCTTGTTGGGCATGTCTAGCCCTAGCCAAGTGAACCCAAGTGGCCGACTAGCTTTGTGTAGCTTATCTTTACTTGGCTTGATTCAAATTAATATGTTGGCTTGATGTGACTTTGATAATCCTTCCAAATCAGCACTTAAGTCCAATTCATTCGGTAAAATTAGTCCATCTTGGCCCTTGATTTGAAGTGAACCAACCCATGATTTAAAGTGAACCGACCCTTGATTAGAGATTGTAAGTACAAAAATTCTCACTTCTAGTTTTTGAAGCTGGAAATGAACCTTTTCGCGTCTACGTCGTTTCTATGGGCGTGCCAGCTAGCTTGCTCAAGCTAGCAAAGTTTTTTTTTGAAATATCTAACGTTTTAAAAGGTAATTGTGAGCAAGCGGGATCTTTTCACTTTAAACCTTCTTGAACCGGTGGTCAAGGGTTAGTTTAAGCGCTTATAGACGTTGATAAAACAATTTTGATTCTTTGAAAGGAGACAAGTGTTTTTGAAAACTCGAGTTTTGCCTAAGTTTTCAAGTTTTATGTACGGGGCTGGAAGATTCCAAGTCTTTGAGTTTTTGAGCTATTTAGGCTGGATGTGTGTGAACAAGTGGCCTAATTTTAGCGAGTTTGAGCGTAGATTCAGGGTTTCTTTGAAAACGCATGAATGCAAGGATGCACCAAATGTTTTTCGGGTTTGATATGATGATGTGAGCTAGGCTCGAATTGAAAGCAACTCACACACACAACTTAATGTAAATACCCGAATGGAAGTGCAACTCACGCAGCTTAAGGGAAATACCCGAACTTGAAAGCAACTCACACGACTTGAATGTAAATTGCATAATTGAAATATACTTATATCTTAAGAGCGGAAAGGCTCAATGCACGCGTGTGTGTAGTGTGAAATTTAAATGACAAACTCACACGACTTGAATTGAACTTGCCAAAATTGAAATATAAGTATATAGTAAGAGCGGAAAGGCTCAATGCACGCGTGTGTGTAGTGTGAAATTTAAATGACAAACTCATAACTTGAATTGAACTTTGTCGAACTTGAAATATAGATATATAATAAGAGCGGAAAGGCTCAATTGTGAGTGAGTGCTTTTGGTGTGTAAATGGAAAGACAACTCACACAACTTGAATTAAACCCACCCAGAAATGTAAGTGCGTACACGACTTAATGTAAAACTCACGCAGCTGGAAAATATATAAGTATGCTATATCTTATGAGCAGCAAAGGCTCAAAATATGCGTGAGAGTGTGGAGCAAGTGCTCGAGTACTTCTTGTGTGCGAGTGTGAAATTTAAATGACAAACTCACATGACGTGAATGTAGCAACCCGAATTGAATTGCAACTCCCACAGCTTTCACTAAAGTAAATACCCAAAGGGAAATATATACTTTAGCTTAAGAGTGGAAAGGCTCAATGTGTGTGCAATCGTGTGCAATTAAGAGCGGAAAGGCTCAAGTGCATGTGGGTGTCTTGTGTATGTCTAAGAGCAATATAGCTCAAGTGTATATGTGTGCTTCGTGTATCAAGCACGAATATTACATTTCAGAGGGAGACTATGCTCCATTATTACAACCCCGTATCGAATTAAATTAAATTTGAAATCAGTAAGGTAAAAACCGAATTTAAACACTTACAAGTGGTCAGCTTTTCCTCTTAATCATGCTCGGGTCCGTCCACCTTGGCAGCCAAGAGATGGGTCTCCCTAGGTGGGTTTTGATGTGAGTTTAGGGTATGCTTGGCGGCAGCCGGGTGTTTGAGCTTAGGAGGGGCTTAGGTTCGGCCAAGGTGGAGGGCTGGTTAAGGTAAGTCACGGCCTAAGTGGGCCTGGTCCTAATCGGTACTAAGGAGAAGGGTTGCAGCTGGCCAGGTCTCGGCTAAGGTAGGGTCTTAGGTAATGGGCTGGGAGCTAGGTAGGTAAGGGTGGTGGTTTGGCATGGCAAAAGGTGTGCAAGCGGCAGGTGCACCTGGCAGGGACTGTGGCAGGGCACTAGGGTAGGTGCGGCAACGGGGTGGCGCTAGGTGCGTCGAGAGATGTGGGGTGACGCTGGCTGGGGCGCTAGGTACTGGGAAAGGGTACAGGTACTGGGGTGATGCTAGGTTGGTCGGGAGATGGGACAGGGCAGGTGCGACGCTAAGGACAAGGTTCGGATGGCTGGTGGGGATAGTGCTAGGCAGGGAGTGATGGGATGCGGTTGGAGGTAAGGCAGGGATGACAGGCGGTAGGTGCGCTTGCAGGGAGCCGGGTGTTGGAAGGTGGCAGGTGGGGGGTCACGGCAGGCAGGTGACGCTGGTCGGGGCTGGTGTAGTGTGGCGCTAGGGGCACCAGGAGGTGAGGGATGTAGGTTGGCGGGTGGGGTTTGACATGGGTTCAAACCGAGTGCAGCTACACTCGATTAGGTTTAGATTTAGGTCAGTTAGGGAGAGTTTGGGTTGGTTTAGGTGAAAGGGGCTAGGTCTAGGCTAGTTTTGGGTTAGGTTTAGGGGGGTCGGTTAGGTGGTTTAGGCTAGGTTAGGGTGAGGTTGAGAGACCTACCTCTTGGAGCCGGTCCACCATGCATAGCCCATGCCTCCACGCCTTTGTGCAGCCCTTCTTCAAGTTGGTGCAGCCCTTTGGTTTGAGCCTAGGTTCATACAAGGCTTGAACCCATGCCCTTGATCAAGCCCACATGGCTATGGCCCACCATATCTACTTTATGCCCTCCACTCATTCTCTCTCTTCCCAAGCCTCCCAATTTCACTTTCACGTGAACTTATGGCACTCCCTCAACTCTATTTATAGGCAAATGAGGTAGGTCTTGGGTATGGATCTTGGATTTGGATTTTGAGATCCAAATCCGATCCAAACACTATTTGGGTCTGGATCTGGATATTTGGGTCTATATACAATCCAAATTTTCATTTCTTCAGTCCTTCTTGACGTTTCAAGACGGACAGTTTCTGCGGGCCCTGGCTTCATCAATGCTCCGTCTTGGGCTGGGTCTTCCCTAACCTTTCCGTCCGAACTCCTTCTCACCTTTCTGGACTTCGTTTCAGTAGAGTTTTGTTATTTCAGGCTTGGATTTCTGATGATTTGGTGGATGCTTTTGACTTTGGATTTGATGCTCCAGGCTTGAAGTTTGCTTCTAGTCTAGGCTCTCATTTTTCCTTTTGCTCCTCCTTTTATCAGGCCAGGCTTGATTCTGGGCTTTTGAACCTACTTTTGAGGCTACTTTTGATCAGGTACCACCAGTTTGTTTTGGGCTTTTACAAAATTGGGACTTGGCCCGAGTTTGAGAAATTTATATTTTGAACGGTGTTTTGAAATAGAAGTTTAAAGCTTTTGCAACACCTGGGTTTTCAAAAACTCAAAGTCTGGTTTTGAAATGTATTTTCAAACCAGGTGTTTGTTTTTTTAAAATCGTTTGATTTTGGGGTGTTTACAGATGCCCTCTTTGGTATTATCCAAATTTATTTGGATAATGGAGAAGAAGACAATACCCCTGTTTGCTTTCTCCCTAGATTCGTCCTCAAGAATATGGGATCGTCCTAGTTTTGAGAAAAACTTTTCCTTTGTGCCCAGTAAGAGGGGATTTTTGCCAAAGGGGACTTTACCTAATGCGGTGCTAGTCCTAATTGGGATTGTGTAGATGTCCATGCGTGCACATGTGATTGAATGGCATGGAATGATATGCTAAGAAGTATGGTGTCCTAGAGACTTAAGGTAATGGTCGAACTTGGGAGTCTTATGACTTGCTGCACCAAGTGAGTTGGTCTTATGTTGCTCGATGTTCGAGGTTTTCTCAATTCGTTTTGAGAGAGGAAAATTCCTTTTAGCTTCAATCCTAAGGATTTTCAGCTTTTCGTGTTTCCCTTTACTTGGGTCTTGATCCTTGCTAATCTAGCGGAGGTTTTATAACAAAATCAAGTAATATTTCAAAATTCCTACGCCTTACTCAAAAACGCCTAATTCTCAAACAAAATGAGATTCAAGTAAGCAAATCCTATTTTTACTTTAGGACTCCTTGAAATGAACCTTTCATCACTTGAGATAAGTCGCACGGATGGGAAAAGAATTACCACGGTCCCTTCTGGAGTGTCCCGTGGTTTGAGGCAAAGAGGCGGAAAACTGCTCTTTTTGAGCTTTTGGCTATTTTTTCCCTTTTTCTTTTCATAGAGAGTCTCCCTTTGGGAGTATTTTTTCTTTGCTCCCTCTTTTCCATAGAAGAAATGATTTTTCCTTTTTGGATTCAGCTTTCTTTTGGAAAGAGATTTTTGTAGGGATTTCCCTTTTTGCTATTTGCCAAGTTTTCCTTTTGGAGAAGAGAAGAGAAGAGGAGGACTTATCCCAATGATCTACTCGATTCATCCTAGATCAACCTATTTAGAAATAGCACGTACTACTTGCAAGTATCTTGCTATTTTGAACCAGGCCTTCCTTTGTAAGAAGAAGAATTTTGAAATGTAACCCTTCTGTTTTTGAAAACTCTCCTTTTTCACAAGCATCGATTCTCTCATTCAAGGTTGCACGATCTACTTTGATCCTCACTCACGAAGTTTTAAAGGAGATTTTCTCAAAATATTTTCATAATAGGATTTAGCTTAGACCCTACACATGGTATTTTTTCAAATATTGGGCATTCATAGGGTCTACTAAATTTCTACCCTCAACATCGACTAACCAATATGCATTATTCGTGGTGGTTCCACGTACAACATAAGGACCATCCCACTTGGGCTGTCACTTTCCAAGTGGATATGGGCCACGATGTTGGATGGTTTTTAGCACAAGGTCTCCCACTTTGAAGTGGTGAGGCTTCATATACCTCTCATAATGTCGAGCTATCCTTTGCCGGTATGCATGTGCATGATCCATAGCAAGGAGCCGTCTTTCATCTAATAAATCAAGCTCGACCATTCTAGCATGCTGTAGCATCTCTAGGGGAAGGTCGAGTGCAAGTGATGTATGAAATGAATGTAGTTTGGTATGAATGGGGAGAATGGCGTTTGTGCCATAGACCAACTCAAATGGCGTGGCATTTGTGGGAGTTCGAATGGAAGTCCTATAAGCCCATAAGGCTTCATCCAACTTCTCATTCCATGTCCTACCCTTCTCTAAGGTTTTCTCAATAATGCTTATGAGAGTCTTATTGGTGGCTTTGGCTTGTCTGTTGCCTTGAGGGTAGTAGGGCGATGAGAAGTGGTGAGTTATGCCATACGTGTTACATAACTTTACCATCCTCTCGTTCTTGAAAGGGGTGCCATTATCAGACACTAGGTCTATTGGAACTCCAAATCGAGCCAAGATATTTTTCCTAATGAACGCCACTACATGTTTCCCCTGGACATTAGTCAGAGAGCTAGCTTCAACCCATTTGGAAAAGTATTCAGTGCCTGCTAGGATAAACCTATGCCCGTTTGATGCATTTGGAAAAATTGGTCCTATGATGTCAAACACCCACATGGTGAATAGCCATGGGTTGACCACGGAATGCAGGATGGATGACGAGATATGAATGGCGTGTCCATGCACTTGACATGGGTGACACTTCCTAACATGGTCGTGGCAATCCTGCTTTAGAGTCGACCAAAAGTAACCAGCTCTAAGTATTTTCATTGCCATCATGTTTGCATTTACATGCCCTCCACATTCTCCATCGTGGAATTCACGCATTATTATCCTAGCCTCCTTAAGGTCGACACACCTTAGTAAGATGCCAGTAAAACTCTTTTTATAAAGAATCCCTCCCAAAATCATGTATCGGTTTGAAATCTTTTGAATAAAAGCTTTGTCTTTGGACGAAGCGAATTCTGAAAATCCTCCATTTTCTAAGAACTCTTTAATGTCTTGAAACCAGGGTTTTTCAGTGGAAGTTGTGTTGTTTTGGCAAATCTCTAAATCGTGTGTGGATGGGGTGGGTGAGTGCCATATTTCTAAGGATCGAGTTCCCAAAGTGGGATCGACCTTAGGGCCAAGCCCAAGGATGAGAGGGCATCGGCTATGCCATTGTCCTCTCTTCCTACGTGGGTGAGTGTACACGATTGGAACGACTCGACCAGCTTGGTGGCCAATTTGTGGTATGGAAGAAGTTTTTCATTTTTGACTTGCCAAATTTTCAACACTTGGTTTATGACAAGTAAAGAGTCTCCAAAGACTTCAATGCATGATGCCCCTAGAGTTTTCGAAATTTTCAAGCCTTGTATGAGTGCTTCATACTCAGCTGTGTTGTTAGAACATTCAAAATCTAGGCAAATAGTGATGGGATCTTCTCCCTTTTCAGGGGATATGAGGATGATTCCTGCCCCAGCCCCTCTTTGGTTTCGTGCCCCATCAAAGTGCATTTTCCACACTTAGTTTTCACTTAAGCAGTTTGATAAAATGTGGTTTTGAAATTGATTTTGAAAGATGCCTTCGTCGGGCATTTCATCAAGTGTGGGATATGAATCCTCTAAGGGGAAATCAGCCACATAGTCAGCTAGGGCTTGCCCCTTAACAGAGGTTTGATGATGGAATTTCAGGTCATACTCCATCAAGAGGAGCTGCCATTTACCCAGCCTACCCATAAGGATAGGTTTTTCAAACAAATGCTTGATTGGATCAAGCCTAGACACTATCCAGATCTCATGATCTAGGAAGTAATGTTGAAATTTCTGGCAGGCCCATACCAAGGCCAAGCACGTCTTCTCCATGGCTTGATAGTTTCTTTCATAAGCCAATAGAGTTTTCGAAATATAGTAAATGGCATACTCTTTATGGGTATCATCCTCATATTGAGCTAATAAGGCACCCAAAGCATTCGTATGCACAGAAATATAAAGTAAAAGAGGTTTTCCTTGCTTTGGAGGGTTTAAAACCAGAGGATTAACCAAATACGCTTTTAATCTTTCGAAAGCTTTTTGGCAATCGTCGTCCCACACAAATTTCACCCCTGTTCTTAAAAGCTTGTTGAAAGGTTCGCATCTCATTGCGAGGTTTGAAATAAACCTTCTAATTGATTGGAGGCGACCTTGGAGGCTTCGGATTTGAGTTAAATTGGAGGGTGGAGGCATATCTATGATGGCTCGACACTTAGAGGCGTCAACTTCAATGCCCCTTTGGCTTACCATAAAACTTAAAAGCTTGCCGGATTCTACTCCGAAGATACATTTTTGAGGGTTTAGTTTCACTTTATAAAGCCTCAATTTTTGAAAACTTTTTGCAAGGATTCGATATGTGTGCATCGGGTTTTTTATTTCACCAAGAGATCATCCACATACACTTCCAAGAGCACATGAATTTGATAGTGAAAGATCGTAGTCATGGATCTTTGGTATGTGGCACCGATGTTTTTCAAACCAAAGGGTATGACTGTGTAGACACGTGGAAATTTCTGACCCTGGGCTTCTTAGGGCCTAGAGCGAACCTTTTCGTATGTCTAAGTCGCTTAAAGGGCGTGCCAGCTAGCTTACTCAAGCTAGCGAAGTAAGTTTTGAAAATATCTTACTTGTTTGGGGCGATTGTGGACAAGTGGCTCTTTTCGTCGCAGACCTTCTTGCACCGATGCACAAGGGTCATTCTGTACGCTTTAAAAAAAATCGACTTTGAGCAAACATAACCTTTTTGAAAAGTATGCAACGTGTTTGGTCGGTTTCACCTGTTTTGTTGCAGATTTTATTAACGTAGGATTTGCACGTCTCCTATGTCTCGGGTTTTAGCCAAATTTAGGGGGATGTGTGCATCAAGTGCCTAAGTATGGGCAATTTTTGCATGGTGTATGGGATTTGCTTTGATGCAAGTATGCACCCTAACTCGTGGTATGGCGAATATGCAATGCAAACTCACACAACTGAATGGGAAAACCCAGAATTGAAAGACAATGCTTAAGGAAAATTGCAAAAGGGAAATATAGCTATATCTTAAGAGCGAAAAGGCTCAATTGTGTAAGTGTATGACGTGAATAAATTGAAGTGCAACTCACACAGCTGAACCGTAAAACCCGAAATTCAAAGACATAGCAGAAGGGAAATACAACTATATATATATGGGCCCGAAGGTCGCCAACGTGCGCGTGTTGTGTTTGGGTGTAAATGGAAAGACAAACACACGCAACTAAACCGGGAAAACGCAGCGAAAAATATAGAAATAGGACTATATCTTAGCGGCTGCCAAGGCCAAAATGGTGCGTGAGGTGCGTGGGCAAGCACTCGGGTGTTCTTTGTGTGTGAGTGTGTAAATGAAAGACAAACTCACACGACTTAATGTAACAACCCAGCTGAATTGAAATACCTATACAGAATAAGAGTGAAGGCTCAATGCACGCGTGTGTGAGTGTATAAATTTAAAGACAACTCACGCATCTCTTACTAGAGTCTTAGGAGTAAGAGCGAAGGCTCAATGGTGCACGTGGGTGCTTGTGTACGAGTAAGAGCTAAGGCTCAAGTGCTCGTGTATGCTTCGTGTAGCAAACCAAGTTATTACAATCGGGGGCAAACAAGGCTCCGTTAATACAACCCCATATCCAAATTTAATCAAAGCGTAGAAAGGAGATATGAAATACCGAATTAAAACACTTACGTGATTCAGATTTTTGTCCACTCCAATCTTCACGAGTTTGCTTGGCTTCACACCCACGGATGAGTCTTCCTTGAAGCTTGAAGCGAAAGATGGCTAAATGGAGCCTTCAAGCTTGAGAGTTTTTGAAGTTCATGACACTAAGAGGGTGGTGGGTTTGTGCTTGAGAGGTGAGGTTGATGGGTCTTGTGTGAGACTAGGGATAGCGTGGGGTACTAGGGGCCTTAGTGTGTTATGTAGGGTGATGGAAGGGTATAGGATAAGGTCACGATAGTGGCAGGTTTCAATTGTGAGGTGTATGGTGTGGGATGGGATATGGAGTTGGGGTGTTAGGTGGGAACTAAGGGCGTGGGGTGTTAGGGAATTGGGGTAAGGCCACGGCTGGAAGTTGAGGGAGCTAGGGATATCTAAGGTGTGGTAGATGGGAGATGTAAGGGGCTAGTGGCTGGCCGGATGTAATTTGGAGTGTTGGGCGACTAGGGGAGCCGGGCGGAGTTGGAGTGTTGAGTGACTAGGGGAGCCGGGTGGAGTTGGAGTGTTGAGTGACTAGGGGAGCCGGGTGGAAGGGAGGTGGCAGGTGATGGTGGTTGGGAAGGAGGCGGCAGATGGAGGTTGGTTGCGGAAGGTCGGGCAGCAGGTGGACACCAGGCGCCAGGCGGGTGGAAGGGAGGTGGCAGGGCGCGCGCAGGGGGCATGTAGGGTGCGCGCAGGGGGCGACGCGCTTGCAAGGCGCGCGCAGGGTGTGCGCGGGTTGCGGGTGAGGTTAGGTGTAGACACGGAAAATTCCCACTTCTAGTTCTTAGGCCTGAAGTGAACCTTTTCGTGTGTCTAAGTTGTTTTTTATAACAAGGGCGTGCCAGCTAGCTTACTCAAGCTAGCGAAGTAAGTTTTGAAATCTAACTCTATCGGGGTGATTATGAGCAAGTGAGCTCTTTTCGTCACAAACCTTCTTACACTGATGCGCAAGGGTCAGTTTGTATGCTTGGCAAAGTCGTTTTAAACAAACCTCTTTGAAAAATACCTGAAGTGTTTGGGCTTTGTTTGTATGATTGCAAGTTTTATTTCACGTGGGATTTGCACGTGCCCATGTCTTTCTTTTTATGCTTTTTAGGGCCAATTAGGTGTGTGCGTAAGTGACCTAGGTTGGGCGATTTTTGCATGGGAGTGTGGGGCTTGCTTTGATGCAATATGGGTCCTAACTCATGGTATGGCGAATATGCAATGCAAACTCACACAACTCCAAAAGGAAAACCCGAATTGAAAGACAATGCTTAAGGGAAATGACGTAATGTAAATTGCAAAAGGGAAATTGCAAAAGGGAAATATGGCTATATCTTAAGAGCGGAAAGGCTCAATTGTGCAAGTGTGTGTCGTGTATAAATGGAAAGACTACTCACACAGCTGAACCTTAAAACCCAAATCTTAAAGACATAGCGGAAGGGAAATACTTATAATATATATGGGCCCGAAGATCGCCAACGTGTGCGTGGGTGTTGTGTATATATGTAAAGGCAACTGACATGACTTGCAATGTAAAACCCAAATAGAATTGCAATATGACCCTTACTAGGGTCTTGGGAGTAAGAGCGAAAGCTCCATGTGTGTGAGTGTGGAATTGAAAGACCACGCACACAACTTGAATTAAAACACCCAAATGAAATTGCAATATGGCCCTTACTAGGGTCTTGGGAGTAAGAGCGAAAGCTCAATGTGTGTGAGTGTGGAATTGAAAGACCACGCACACAACTTGAATTAAAACACCCAAATGAAATTGCAATATGGCCCTTACTAGGGTCTTGGGAGTAAGAGCTAAAGCTCAATGTGTGTGTGTAGAATTGAAAGACAACACCCACGACTTAAGTTAAAACCAAAGCAGTTGAAATATATATAAGTATAACTATATCTTAGGGGTTGTTAAGGCCCGTGTGTGTGCCAAAATGGTGTGCAGCTAAGAGCGGAATGGCTCAAGTGCACGTGTGTGTTGGTGTGCCAAACCACATTATTACAACCGGGGGGAGACAACGCTCCATTATTACAACCCCGTATCAAATTTAATGGGAAATATTGGACAAATCCATTTCTATTTTCTACACAGTCAGATTTCCTGCAATAGTGGTTGGGTTAAAGTCCCATATCTCTGTCTGTAGGAATCCAAATTTGATGAAATTAGTCTAGAAATCTAATATCCATAGCTTTTTGAAAAGACTAAAATCATAATATTTTGAGTTATGTACACCGAGATATAGAGGATTCTTTGAGCCTCTATGTTTTTGTCACAAAATGTCTTGATACAGTGAAGTCAGGTCCCATTTCTGATTTAATTTTGCAAATCTGCTGTCCCAAAATTCAAAACAAAAGGTGGTTTAGATCTCAACACATCAGAGAACATTCTGTAAAAGTTTTATGAATTTTGGAGATACTTAGACCACCAAGAAAAATTCGAGAATAATTTCTGAAAATAGAACCAGTTTCTGTTTTTGGTAAATTTCAAGCTTGAAACTTAGTGCACATATCATTTCTTAGCAAAAGCACCTCATCTTCATGTGAATTGGAATATGTCACCTATACATTTGAAATTCCTAAGCGCTTAGGCTGACCCTTGAGCATCGATTCAAAAAGGCCTAAAGCAAAAAGAACTCGCTTAGCCACAATCACCAATTGAAGTCGGATTTGATTTATACACTTTGCTAGTTTTTGAAAACTAGTTGGCACGCTCGCGCATGAAGTGGAATTGAAATTCTCATTTCAAGTCTCTACATAGGCTTAGAGTGAAAATTTCACTTCCACAGTATGGAATGAGTTTTTCATTTTTAACTTGCCAAATTTTCGAAACTTGGTTTATAACAAGCATAAAATCTGTAAAGACTTCAATACATGATGTCCCTAGATTTTTCAAAATTTTTACGCCTTGTATGAGTGCTTCATATTCAGACATATTATTTGAACATGAAAACTCTAGTCGAAATGATATTGGGATTTCTCCTTTCTCGAGGGATATGAGAATGATTCCCACGCCTGTCCCTTATTGATTCTTTGCCCCATCAAAGTACATTTTTCATACTTGATCTTTATTAGAACAATTTGGTAAAACATGGATTTGAAATTTGTTTGCAAAGATGCCTTCATTGGGCATTTAATTAAGTATGGGATATGTATCTTCAAGAGGTAATTTAGCCACATGATCGGCTAGGGCTTGTCCCTTAATGGAGCTTTGGTGATGGAATTTCAGATCATATTCCATTAAAAGGAGCTCTATTTACCTAGCCTACCCGTTATGATAGGTTTTTCAAAGTGGTGCTTGATTGGGTCAAGTTCAGACACTATCCAAATTTCATGTCTAGGAAATAATGTCTAAACTTTTAGCCAGCCCACACCGAGGCCAAGCACGTTTTCTCCATGGCTTGATAATTTCTTTCATATGCCAATAGAGTTTTCGAAATGTAGTAAATAGCATACTCCTTAACACTATCATCCTCATATTGAGCAAGTAAGGCACCCAATGCATTCGCATGAATGGAAATATAAAGCAATAAAGGTTTTCCTTGCTTTGGAGATTTTAAAATCGGAGGATTTACCAAATATGTTTTCAATCTTTCAAAAGCTTTTTGGCAATCGGAATCCCACTCAAATTTAACCCCTTTTCTCAAAAGTCTATTGGAAGGTTCGCATCTTGTTGCTAAGTTAGAGATAAATCTCCTAATTGCTTAGAGTTGACCTTGGAGGCTTCGGATTTGGGTCAAGTTGTAGGGTGGAGGCATGTCTATGATGGCTTGACACTTAGAGGGGTCGACCTCTTTGCCCCTTTGACTTACCATGAACCCTAAGAGTTTTCCCGATTCCACTCCAAAAACACATTTTTGAGGTTTTAGTTTCACTTTATAAAGCCTAAGTCTTTCGAAAACTTTTTGCAAAGATTCCATGTGTGTGCATCAGGTTTTTTATTTCAGCAAAAGGTCATCCACATATACTTCTAAGAGCTCATGGATTTTATCATGGAAAATAGTAGTCATGGCTCTTTGGTATGTGTGTAAACACCCAAAATTTTAATGTTTTCAAAAAACTCCTGAATTTCGAAAACCAGTTTAAAGCCTTTATGAACCTTTAAATTCAAAAACCTCAAATTTTAAAAGTTTAAAGTCCTTTTGAGAATGTTTCAAAATAAAGTTTTAATTCAAGTTAAAAGCCCATGGATTTCAGAACAAATCAAACGAACAGATGAGACTCGATCCAAATCTAGCTCAAGATCAAGTCAAAAAGCGAGGGTGGGCCAAGCTTATCTGGATAAAAGTGAGATCGAAGATTGAATCAAGTTCTCATTTCAAGGCGAGTTCAATTCCAAATGCAAAATGGAATCGAGACCCTGATGAAGCCATCAAGAATCAAGTGCCATATGAGACTAAATAAGGACTGGGCTTATCAAAGATGGAATCAATATCCGCTTCAAATATGGGATCAACTTCATCAAGTGCAAGCTCAAGGAAGGGTCGAGTGGATCAAACCAAGCATCAAATAAGCAAGTCATAAGATCAAGCATTGGCCGATTAAAAGAACTTGAGGGAACCTAGGCTAAGGCCGGGTTCACTTGGAGACCAGCCCACATGGGACTGGTCTATTCCACGCCACCACAAGAGGACCACCCAACCTTGAATTGGAGCTGGACCTAGGATCCAAACCCACCCCAATGACCCATTCCCTTGGCCTATAAATAGGGCCAAGGGGGGGAGAAAGTGGGGCATGTTGGAGAAAGTGGAGCAAGGCTTGTGAGGTTGGACAAAGAGGAAGGTAAGGGTTGGTCTTGGGCTTAGCAAGGAGGTGTTGCACCAAGTTGGTCGTGGGCTGTAAGGGAGTGAAGTAAGAGAGGGAGAGTGGGGTAGTTCTAGGTAAGGGTTGCAAATTGGGCTTGAGGGAGAGTGAGGCAGTCAAGGAAGAAGGAAGCCGAATTCCATACTTGGAATTTTCAGTATCTTGGGGTGAAAATCTGTAAGCATCTCTAAACTTTGATTCTAAACCCTTCTTCTCCTTTAATTAAATTAAAAATGGGTTGTATTAATGGAGCATAGCCTCCCCCAAGTTGTAATAGTGATTAGAGTGGCTGCAACTTCATTTCGTATGAGTTTAATTCGGGATGTAGAGTGGTTGCAACTTCATTTTGTGTGAGTTTAATTCGGGATATAGAGTGACTGCAACTTCATTTCGTGTGAGTTTAATTCGGATGTAAAGTGGCTACAACTTCATTTCGTGTGAGTATAAATCAGGATGTAGAGTGGTTGCAACTTCATTTCGTGTGAGTTTAATTCGGATGTAGAGTGGCTGCAACTTCATTTCGTGTGAGTTTAATTCGGATGTAGAGTGGCTACAACTTCATTTTGTGTGAGTTTAATTCGGGATGTAGAGTGGCTGCAACTTCATTTCGTGTAAATTTAATTCGGATGTAGAGTGGTTGAAACTTTATTTCGCATGAGTTTTAATTCATGATGTAGAGTGGGTGCCATTTAAATTCGTGTGAGTTTGCATCATTACATTTATAAAAGCAGAAATAGGATTTTCAGCATCTCTACATATGTTCCTTTCTATAATTTTAATTTCTTGATACTTATTTTAGGGCCGTCTAACCCAGTGATAAAATTGGGAAAAAAACGAAGTACTTTCTAAACACTTGTTGTACAGTCGGATTTCTTGAAATAGAGGTTGGGTAAAAGTCTCATATCTCTGTCCATAAGAATCTAATTCATGTGATTTTTAGTGCATTAGAAAGCTGACATCCATAGATTTCCAACAACACTAAAATCATTAAATTCAGAATTCATATCACAGAGATATAAGCTCATCTTTGAGTCTCTATATTTATGGGATAGAGTAATTTTGGTTCAGTGAGTTAGGTCTACTCAAAAATTTAATTTTGATTCAATATGCCTTTAAATACAGATCTGTAAAAAGCACAGGGTTCTTCACGCTATCACTTCGTTTGCTAAAATTTTGAGAATTTTTGGAGACCTATAGCATATTTAGATCGACTTTAGAAACAGACCTTGAAAACAAAAAACTCTATTTTCAGGACGTGTTCATTTCAAAATATTGAATCAAAAGTGCACAAACCAAATTCTTTCAAAGCATTGTTTGTTCACGTGATTTGAAGTAAAACATGTTTCAAATTGAAGTTTTCTAAGCACTTAAACTGACCCTTGAGCATCGATTGAAGAAGGTTTAAGCAAAAAGAGTTTGCTTGCCTACAATCGCCAAAAGTTAGAAAATTATTTAAGTCTTTGCTAGTTTGTGTAAACTAGCTAGCACGCTCGCATAAGCGTAGATACGAAAAGGTTCACTTCGAGTTCTCTATAGCCTGGAAGTGAAAATTTTCATGTCTATAATGTGGCACTGGTATTTTTCAAACCGAAAGGCATAATCGTGTAACAATATATGCCCTAAGGTGTAGTAAAAGCAATTTTTGCATGATCTTTTGGTGCTAGTTTGATTTGGTTATAACTCGAATAGTCATCAATAAAAGAAAACATTTTATGATTTGCAGTGCTATCCACTATCAAATCAATGTTTAGAAGAGAAAAATTATCTTTTGGAGTGACTTTGTTCAAATTTCTAAAATCAATGTAAGTACGAATTTTCCTATTGGATTTTTGAACTACAACAATATTTGAGAGCCATTCGGAATAAGCAATGGGTTTTATGAATCCAACTTTTAAAAGATCTACTAAACCCTTTTTTACTTGGGTGTGAACATCGGGACGGATTTTGCTAAGCTTTTGCTTCACGGGTTTTGCATTTGGTTATAAGGGTAGATGATGTTCTACGATCCTATGGTCTAAACCCGGCACGTCTTCATAGGTCCATGTAAATACATCCACATAGGATTTCAAAAATGCAATGAATGATGTTATTTCATGCCCGTGCAAACAAGTACCTATTTTGACACACTTTGGGTTAGACTTACTCCCTAGATTGATTTCTAGAAAATCCCCTCCTATGGAATTTGAAGGTTTTTCCAAGTCAAGGATTCTATGAAATTCGAGAAGCTCGAAGGATTGATCTTCCTCATAGATGAGGGGATCTTCCTCCTTCCTTTGATCACTCTTAAGTACCTTGATTTCTAGGGAAGTGTCATGCAAGAGAGTGGGGTTATGCATAATGGATTTAGACGATTTTGGCTTAAGAATATACATAGGCTTTGTAAAACTTGAAATTAGGGTTTGTACATGGTTTTGCAAATCAAGATTTTTGGGGTTTTCATATTTTTCAATTTTTTTGTCTTTTTCTAAACACAAGCTAGAAGGATGAATTTAGAAGACTTTCTTTTTGAGATTTTCAGATTTTTCAATTTTTTTGGCATTTTCCATATAAATGCTAGGGGAATGAACAAAAAAGACATCCTTTTTGGAATTTTCAAAATTTTTAAATGTTTTTGGTTTTTGAAGGTTTTTTAGACTTTTTTAGTTTTTCCAATTTTTCAATTTTTTTGTCCTTTTCAAAACGAAAACTAGGAGGATGAATATACAAAACTTTCTTTTTGGGATTTTCGAATTTTTCAATTTTTTTGGCTTTTTGCAAGTAAAGAGAAGGAACATAAACCACGTTCTTTTTAGAATTTTCAGGTTTTTCACTTTTTTGGGGTTTTTGTAAACAAAGACTAGGAGAAGGAACATAAACCATATTATTTTTGGAATTTTTAGATTTTTCAAATATTTTTGGGTTTTGAGGGTTTTCTAAATTTTTTTGGTTTTTGCAAATATATATTTTTTTTGTATTTTCGGATAAGAAGGGGTCTTCCATCAAACATACAAAGAAAACACCATGAATTAGGCTCTAAACAAGAGGTCTAAGCCATAGGTTTCGATGTTAGTAGGTTCTAGGGCACCCTTGACTCAATTGGTCTTAGGTGGTGGCTCAGGGGTATGGATGGAGTGTATCCCAATCCATGTCGATTTTGGATAGGTGTAGGTAGGATGGGCTCTAACCTTCCTTGTATCTTGGCTCCTAGACTCTTGTAGGGTGTATATCCCATGTTCAACATCATATTCCAAGGCTTTTTGAGTTTTGAAATTTTTTTATAGAGAGGATGGCATTGGAATAATGTGCCATCAATATCATGGTCATACACACGAGTTGGCTTGGATTTGCCTAAGAGGTAGAAAGTATGGGTGATCGAAGGCTTGGGCTTCCCTATGAGACACATGATCCTAGGGGAGGATGACTCTAAATGTTTGTGGGTTCCTAGGAGATTGACGGTTCTATGGGATTTCGAGTCTCCTAGGGTGTGCACGATTTGAGGCATCTCCATGGCCTTCGAACTTGATAGATGACTCATATAGACGTGAAATTTTCACTCCAAGCCTATGTAGAGACTTGAATAGAAACTTTCAATTTTACTTCGTGCACGAGCATGCCAGCTAGTTTCTAAAAACTAGCAAAAGTTAAATATGATGGGGCGATTGTAGATAAGCAGGCTCTTTTCGCTTTAGGCCTTCTTGAACCAATGCTCAAGGGTCAGCCTAAGCGCTTAGGGATTCCAAATAGATAGGTGATATTCCAAATTCATGTGAAAACAAGGTGTTTGAAGAATGGAAAATAAGTGCACTTGGTTTCAAGTTCAAAAATGTATAAGTTCTG
This sequence comes from Brasenia schreberi, assembly GCA_036023115.1. Lineage (NCBI taxonomy): Eukaryota > Viridiplantae > Streptophyta > Magnoliopsida > Nymphaeales > Cabombaceae > Brasenia > Brasenia schreberi. The sequence goes on along the minus strand of JAYKKT010000089.1, from coordinate 17,071,784 downwards.
AAAAATAGAAAACTCTATTTTCAGGACTTGTTTTCTGAATCTCTTTGAATGCCTTACAGACTTCCAAAAATCACTAAAATTTTACAGGACTAAGCTTGAGATGTGGAGAGTCTACATTTTTAAGATTTGCATTCGGGGTTATGGTGTTGCAGAATTAATTCAAGGAAATGCCTCTACTCAAACACCCAGAACTGTTATGTCACAAAATATAGAGGCACAAAGATGAGCCTGTATCTCGGTGATCAGAGTTCCAAATTTAGTAAATTTGGTCTTGTTAGAAATCTATGGATGTCAAATTTCCAATGAACTAAGAATTACTGATTTTAGATGCCTACACACAAAGTAATGGGATGAATACCCAGGCTCTATGAGGCCAACCAAGGGTGAAAATTTTGTGCTTCGTCATGTTGATGTCTTGGAGAACCCTAGTCTGGTAATGGAGTTAACGGGTGAGTGGAGACGAGTGAATATTCTTGTTTCAAATGTAGGGCGACGAAACATTACAATGAAAATAGTTTCACCCTCCATATAAAAGTAGGAACTCAGCCAAATCCAGCAAACCAAGCCTTGTCTCATAATAAATAGTCTGCTGCATGGAATCATGTTTTATTTTCACCTTCCAATATTTTATCAATCTTCATCTTTCGTCCAATTTATTGTGCAACCTATCCTAAGCTTCATTTAGTTCCCTTTTTAAATGTTTGAACTAGCTCAATCATTCACTAATAATTTATCTTCCACACATGCTATATTAACTCTTTCTATATAAACTTATAGCGGAATTGTAATTTCCTTTTAGCATCAACCTCAACAACTTCATTACTATGCTAGACATGTTTTCAACTACCCAACAAATCAAGACCGTTTAACATTGTTAGTCTCAGAGATATCTTATAACATTATATTTTACTTTTATAACATTTTTGGAGGATTACTATTTGCACATTCTTTCTACTAACTACGCACCCCATTTTTAAAAATATCAAAATTGCCCCATATAAATACTCTCTCTTCTAACACCCAATTCTAGCAAGAGTCTATCTCGTCGAACCTCTTTGCTTCGGCAACGGATATTTCATTTAGCATTATTGCTTTCTTCACAACTGAACATTCTTATGAATCTCATTAAAGAAAAGAATCAAGAAAAAAAAGAATCAAGAGCATAGTAAAATGAAACAAAAAAATGAAATACATTGTAAGAAAAAAGAGAAAATTCAAGAAACATATGAAAAAATAAGAAAATAAAAAACTAAGTAAAGTTTTCAACTGAAGATGCGACTAAGGCGCATCTCTCCAACGAGAAAGACATGCTTCAACTATGTTTCTCTTCTTGTCAAGAATAAATCAATACATCAAATAAATGATAAAAACTACATCACACCAATGAAATACCTACCAAATTACTAAAACCCTCTTTGAATCAATCTCCTTCTCCTTTTTTCTCTTCTTCTTTCTTCTTTTTTTTTTATCAGATTCGAAGTACTATAAGATGGTAGATGGTTAAATATTATATATTGGATCGAGCTTTAAGTCATGGATTATCGGAAAAATAGTATGGAACGTCGACGGTAAAGAGAGAACCGGCCAATGAAGGGAGAGAGGAGAGAGAGATTTTCAAACATTAACAGCCAAATCAGAATAATAGTCAAAAAGGAGTGTAGATAGTGAAAAGGATCTGTGAGTATGAATTGCGTACCTTTTTCTTTTCTATGAAAAAACCTTTACACTCGAATTTTTTTTTGTGTTACTTTGAATATAAACTTTCCGTTGTTTTCATGTTTGTCTGAGATTGCCAAAGTTTGTACTTGAGTCGTGTTCAATGTCATGTCATAAGCGGGTACGAGCCAAGCTTTACTGGCCTCACTTTTGATAGACGCACGAAGTTTTCGGTTTTTGCTTCTTCTAGTTTTTTCTTGTCATGCCTGAAAGTCACCTGTAAGGCCAGCAGTGTCATAGTTGGTATGTTCAAGTCATAGGCAGTGAAATTGTTATATCCGGAAGTTTAGGTACAATTTATCAATGACTGGTGTATCAGGCGTTCTTTTGAAAGTCTTTAATAAATTGAATCTGAAAGCTTCCCGTCAAAATTCAAGAGGAAAACCGGTGGATCATAAGTTGCCACAACTAACCCGTGCAAGAGTTTGTTGTGCAGACCTAATGCTCAGAGTGAACCTAACCCAACTTACCTCATGCCCACCTACCACTGGAAAGTCCCTTCTCTTCTCACTGCCAGACCAGACAGACCCTCAAGCATATATATTATTATCATATGATTGGCATCGAACAAATTCGGAGAAATGCTGTAAAGAAGTGAATTTGCATCAGCGAGTAAGTTTACATTCATGTTTTTCCTTTTTCTGTTAATTTTCTTTTGTTGTTTTCTTGTAGCCCCATTGCTTCATTGTCGATTACGATTGTCCTCCTTTTTTTTGTTGTTTGTCAAAGAGAAAGAAATATGAAGAAGGTGGACTCTCTTATATTATTGCTCGTTTGTAGGCAATCTTATGTTAGGCAATGCTTAGACGGTGTTGTGGACCTAGATTTGTTTTTTTGGGGATGAAGCGAAGTTCATTTTGGGTGAGGCGGTCCATATAAGTCTCCAAAAAATTCATATAGATTTTCTTAGAGGACTCACTCGGCTGCCACACCTCGCCCATGACCAAGTCCGCTGCTGCTTCAGATTTTCAGTTTCTTCTTGGATATGAAGAGAGAAGTGGTTCGAGTGTTTAGAAGCATAGTCCACTCATTGCCAGATGTTATATTTCTGGTTGAAAATCAAGAAAATGAAAAAAAGCCGCCGCAAAATCTTGTTAGAGAATCAGATTCTTGGAGAAAATGTATTTCTTGGTTTCTTCATAACATTGGATTTGGGAAAACTTTTCGATTATTTAAAATTTTAATGTACATCTTTCCAGAATTTTGTTTCTATATTTTCCAGCTTTTTGTTAATTTAAATGAGAAAGAAAATGGAAAAGAGACTGGCTACAAAAGCAAAGCTTCTTTTTCATTATTTATATTTTATATATCTGGATAAATTTCAGAGAACTCGAGGTTCTTAGCAATATGCGAGATACCTATTGCTGAGCATATTTCGTAAGGTTACGGGAAGAGCAACCTATGGTTAAAGGCTTATGGATAGACACTTAGCTAGGGTCCCTAATTGATGGCTTTTGCGTGCAGTGGGTACCGAGATGGTGATGGTTGCTGACATTCCTTTTCCTCCTCAGGTCACATCATCCAAACCCTTGACATTGCTTGGGCACGGTAAGACCCTATATCACAATTTTGACGGAAATGCGACCGACGCCAAGAGATTTGTTCTCACTCAGGCTGAGGTTTCTTTTATTCGCCGGACTGAAAAACCAGAACAAAGCTTTTTCGTGGATGGAGAGGAACATGAAGAAGAACAAACAAGCATCCTTACCTACTCTAAATGTGCCTAAACCCGCCTTTGTGTTGTTTGATACTGAAGCTTGATTACACAAACCGAAAACCTACATTTGCAAACAATTTTTTCGGCCAAAGACCCAATGGTGGAGAAGTAGAAAACAAATTTTCCTTCGAGTCCTAATTTCACTCAGAACTGCCAGAAATTAGCATGTGTGCATGCCCATTCATAATCAAACTAACTCAAAGATCTCTATCATTCAATTCAACGATAGAGATTTGAATCTTAAGAATAAAAAATATTATTCTACTTTTCGTACTTAACATCTAATATACAACTTGCATTGCATGCTTTTCAAATTCAAATTTCAATTGTTAATCATACCTATCAAACAATTTAGATATGTAAGCAAATTTAAGCGTGAATAAGTGTCGGCATATACCATGCTCTCATTTTTATATTTATATATAGGGTTGTTATTATTAATTTCATATTAACACAACCAGGGCAGTTCCCACTAACCCACAAAAGTAAGATAGGAAGGGACAGTTCTCATTTCTAGAGTTTATCAGCTTGCTTTTCAGCGCTCGTCCCAAACTTTTTCCTGCTGAATTTGATGAAGTTGACTGTGAACAGATTCGTAGTTGTCATTTCATTTATGTTAGCACTTGCCCATGTCCTTGGATCCATGGCTGGCTTAGTCAATGTAGGGCTAGAAAAATGATGTAGGTTAGCTTGGATCGGGTCTAGTTACTACAGTCAACACAGGGTTATGTCTCACCCCACATGGCTCGGTGGCTAACTAACCGGCAATTTCTGAACCATACTGAATATGGTAACTCATTTGGTGGTGATCTTAATTTTCCTGCAGGAATCACGGACATCGAAATCCATTTCTTGCAGATTAAGTTCACAGCCATTGGAGTGTACCTTGATGCTGATGATATAGTCACCCATCTGAAGGCGGCCTGGAGCGGCAAGTCCAGTGCCGAACTCGCTACAGATGATGCTTTCTTTGATGCTTTGATATCCGGTGAGAAATCACTAATCCTCTTGCTTTATATATATATATATATATCGAGAGAGAGAGAGAAAGAGAGAGAGCATCTAGATTTAGAGAACCTACAAAAATAAAGAACCACAACTAATTCATTATCTCTAAGTTCCATCGGTACGGTTGAATTAAAAAATAAATAGTTTTCTCTTATTGTATTTAATATAATTTTGTTTTATCACATCAATTGCTCATCTTGTGATTTGTTTTTTTGTGGTTCTTTATTTTTATAGGTTCATAAATCTAGACTCTCTCTCTCTCTCTCTCTCTCTCTCTATATATATATATATATATATATATATAAAGAGAGAGTGGGAGTTGCTAGACTCTTCTTGACAATTCATATATTTGATTAAATTATTCAAATTTATAAAAAAACAAAAGTAGCTTTTTCAAAGATTACTTTTACTTTTTTCTTTATACTCTTTTATATAAAAGTAAAAAGTATAAGTATATTTTGTACTTTTTACTTTTTTAAAATGAGGATAATTTGATTAAAAAAATTGACAGTTTAGATTGTCAAGAAGTCTAATATGAATGAGATAACATCAGAGAGAAAAAAAAAAGTGGTAATTCTAAATTGCATAATATATTTTAGTACATAGTGATAAAGCACGTCTAGAGAGTATATTAAATGTTATTTTTTTTATCACCTCAATTGCTCATCTCAAAGATTAAAAGGTGAATGTCTTTATATGCTATTATGGTCTCTCTCCCCCCTTTCTCTCTCTCTCTATATATATATAAACCAAAGCCCATTGGACTGTCTGACTCCACTAGGTTGCCGATTCTATGAGATGCTTTCAACTAATGAATTTTCAATTAAAATTTCAAATAATAGTTCTGAACTTTTGGAAAATATATTCACGAGCTCGAGTGGCGAAGCCTGTGCTTTTATTATTATTGCAAGCACGTGAAGCTGTCCTGGTATGGGCTTTTGCACAAAAAATGAGTATTGCTGCCATTTTAAACTTCTTAGATTTATGACAGTAAATGAAGTGAAGCCATCTTCAATGGGAGTGCTTTGCTCTTCTAGTTAGGCTTGCCAGTGGGTCCATACCGGGTTGGATGTCGGTCTTACTTTTGCTTCACAAACTGGGTTAGCAAAATCCACACTTGGGGTAGACCTTCAACTTGAATCATAATGAATCAACCCCTTGCCAAGAGAGCCAAGGCTCCTTGTGCTTTGATACATAAAAGAGTAACAATTCACTTGGCTAGCTGGTCGACTCACAAGTTGAAGGTCATGAGTTCAGGGCACGCATCTGGCTTTGGCATTCTCATTGTACCAGAAAAGGATCTAGATATAAATATATGTGGATTCAGCTACATTGGTTCAAACCTGATGGTTTCCGCATCCAGATGATGAGGCATTGTGAAGTAGAGCTGGGTCAAATATCTAATCGGATAAGTGTGGATAAGAACCATTTTGTCTGCACCTTAAACATATAAACTTGTCACTAGTTGGATTTCAGCCCGTGTCACGTCGTTGAACTCGTGTAGCTTCCTGTCATTTCATGCTCATGTCAAAACAGGTCGATCAAACCACAACCCCATTCTTTTTCGTGTTAACCTTGGATGGACTCGAACAAAGATTTTCCAGGTCGTTTCCATAACAGGGATTCATGGGGCGTTTTGTTGCAGTAATTTCACGTTTTGAATCGTGCTTGTGTTTTGTGTTATTTTCGTGCTTTTGTGGCAAACGGGTTAACTTGAATACAATCCGATCCTTTTTGTTACATGCACACACCCACACATATTTGTGCGTGTGTTGACCCTCAGTTTTTGTTATCAAAATAAGATTGTTAAATGAAATAAGTCGTCAATTTTTTGAATGGATTTAATAGTAAAAGGATTTGTTCTTAAAAGAAAAGAGTTGTAGGATTTCCATACACCAACAATGGTGCTTCCTTATAACCAACAAATCTGATAGTGAGAGCCATTGGCTCGGTGTGTACAGCAAAGGCAGAAACACTCTTGAGAGTTGTGGTAATAAAGGAGATCAAGGGTGCTCAATATGGCGTTCAGCTGGAGAGCGCTGTGAGGGATCGGCTATCAGAAATCGACAGGTATGAAGAGGAGGAAGAAGAAGCTTTGGAGACAGTGATGGAGTTTTTTCAGGGAAAATACATGAAGAAAAATTCTGTCATCACCTTTCACTTTCCTTCCTCATCCAACAATGCAGAGGCAAGTATAAAAAACCTGTTAATATTCACGGTAGACAGTATAGCACGTTTCAATCAACACTAACAATTAGAAAGAATCAACGCTAATGGTCGCTTCGTGTCTATCACAGATCTTATGAGAAAATCCTTTTTGGCTTGTCAGTTTCACTTACTGCATTGGAGTTACATAATGCAAAGCTTGGTTGTACTGTGTGTTATACAGATCGGATTTTCAACCGAAGGGAAGGAGGACGCAAAGATCACGGTGGAAAATGGGAACGTGGCCGGGATGTTGAAGAAGTGGTACATGGGAGGGAGCAGGGCAGTGTCTAGCACCACTGTGGCTTCGCTTGCTGATGGCGTAGAATCACTTTTGGCAAAGTAAAAATGGTGCATTCATCTTTTATTTGCGTTGCTTATGCTTTCCCTATGTTTCCCTTTTCTCTGTTTCTCGTTTCGGGAAGAAAGGTATCGCCATCATTGTCATCGCAAGTTTGTGATAGTACCTAGATGTGGACTTCAGTTGATGAGAACTAATTATGAATGGCAAGTTCTTGTTTCTTTTAATTGATTGGCAAGTTCGGTTTAGGCAGATCCCACCAACTGGGCGACCCATCGGTATCGAACTCATATGAAGTTCTCTCTTAAGCTGACTGCCGTTTGAAGAAGCAGCTTTTAGGTGCAGCAGTAGAGCTTATATTATTGGAAGAGGTAGTTAGTGCATGCTGTCCCCTTATATGGATGCATTTATATAGTTCGGGTCAGGAATGGATTGGGTACTTCTTATCCTGTACCCGCTACATACCCCCATCAAAGAGATACGGGTCTTACCTGAACCAGGCAATCCTCGCCCCCAATGTTGCCAACCCTACTTGTTCCATGGTGAAGTGGGTTATTTTCATATAAAAACACCTCGCTCCCCCTTGAAACAAAATGCAGGAAAAGTATCTCATTTGATGATCAATGAGAACTGACTACTTTCGCCGGTGTAATCTTTTCGCTAGGGGGAGGGAAGCTCAAATTTTCTTTTTCTCTCGCTCATTTGGGACCGATAGAGAATGGTTTCCTATGCTTACAGTGTCTGCTGCGAAAGGCGATAGAGACCTGCCTTGGTGAAGAAATCCTTGAAATGCATATATTCTTTTGGTCTAAAGCACCAGTATCCAGAAGCTCACAAAGTCGATCGCCAAGCGAATGAACACTTCGTATCCACCAAAGGAATGCATGCATGTATTTCAAATTAGTGGGGTTCTACTACCACGCAGAAGGAAGTATATTAGGAAAAGGAGCAATTGGATTCGATTCCCCATGTCGGTGTCCATGAACAGCCGTATTCTCTCTCTCACATTTTTATGTGTGAGAGAGATAACTCAAATACCTTAACAGATGAGAGCTAACTTATAAAATAAACAGTATCTCCTCAAAATGGATGCGTACTTCTTTCGACAATATAAGTACGGTGATAAATCATGTCGTCACCTTTGAAGAGACATGTTAGTAATTCAATGCATCTAATATTAAAGGGAACTATTAATTAATTTATACTATACATGAAAAGTCTTAAGTATAGGGGTGTGTGCCACTAGTAGGAAGGAGCTACGGGAATGGGTTTTTGTAAGATACAACACAGTTGTGGTGGAGCAACGGAGCCTGCTATAGTGTGGTCATCGTTCAAATCTGAACAGGACAATCTTGCTTGTTGGAGAGCTCCTTATCACTAATGAAGTTATAGAGAAAGAAAAGTAGCTAGGAGAGAAGTAGGCATTGAAATGGATTGGGGTATCAAGTATAGGTAACGATGAATTGAATGAACACGTCAACCTGGTTCCGGGTAGGTGAAGCCAAACGTAGAGTGGATCTATCCAACCTACTTGAAAATGCCAAGTTTTACCTTTCAATTCCTTGCACTTTCAAAGCCTTTCTCGTTGATCATCTAATTACAAGTTCAGCACGTCCCACAGGTATTGAACTTGTGACCATTTAAAAGTTCTGTTCCATGAAGAGTTGGGGTTCATTGTACCATTTCCTTTGTGATGTTCATCTTTCGCTTGCACCCAGGGCTGGTAAACAAGTCAGACGAAGAGGACACAGGCTGCCTGTCATATGTGACTCTGAGGTCACCTACGTGAGCTAGTTCGCGTGTGTACATTATGAAAGAATACGTTCGAACATGTATAATAACAAGCTGAGATGGAACATAACGAGCTGAGTTTGAACTCATTTTGTAATAAACTAAATCGAGTCGGATCCATATTCACACAGATCCCAATCTACCCAAAATCTGCAGGACAGTAACGCACGATGTGTTACTGTCTCCATATGGAAAGAGAGGGGAAGGAGGGAATTGCAGCCTACGAAAATGGTAACTACCATTTTCATGGTAGAGCTCTATAAGAAGCCTTTACTTTAGGTGGCACCGAGAGGAACCAAGCAAGCCGCATGACAACGAGCAGGCGGCTAGAATCTAGAATCTGGTAAGAACCCCTCATTTTTTTATACTTCTGTTCTTCCAAAAAAATCCGTTGTTATGCATTGATTTTAGTTTGGGTCATTGAGTTCTTTTAATCTAAGAAGATGAAGGATTTTAGATCATTACCAACCTCAATTCGGTCGAAAATAGGTAGTTGTCACCGGTTTCCATTTTTTCCTTTTTTCTGTTTCATTTTTTCAGCCAAAATGCCACCACCAATGGCCAATGTTAGGCTAGATCGAAAGGGGGGAGGCAGGCGGTTGTAGGCGTAAAAATTTTTACTCCTGGTTTTTAAGACCGGAAATGGACATTTTCGCACCTAAGTTCGTTTCTAAGGGTGTGCTAGCTAGCTTGCTCAAGCTAGCGAAGATTTTTTATATGTTCTAACTTTTTTTGGCGATCGTGGGAAAGCTGAATCTTTTCGTTTAAACCTTCTTGAACCGATGCTCAAGGGTCAGTTTAAATGCTTAAAACTTCGTTTTTACAAAACTTTGCAATATCAGTGTTTCGAAGAAGTCGATGTATGCCTCGTTTGCAAGTTTTATTGCAACTTTGGACGAACCTAAGTCTTGAGAGTTTTTAGCTATTTAGGCTTGATGTGTGTGCATATGTGGCCTATTTTCAACGTGGTTTATGCGTAGATTTGGGGTGTCTTTGAAAAGCTAACGAATGCAAAGATGCACAAATATTTTCGGGTTTTGAGATGATAATGTGAACTAGACTCGAATTGAAAGCGCAACTCACACAACTTAATGTAAATACCCGAAATTGAAGTGCAACTCACGCAGCTTAATGTAAATACCCGAAATGTAAAGCAACTCACACGACTTAATGTAAATCCACACAAAGGGAAATACAACTCGACGTGAAGTAAACTCACACAACTTGAAAATATATAAATATGTTATATCCTAAGAGCGACAAGGCTCAATGTGTGTGAGAGTGGAGAGCGGAAAGGCTCGAGTGCTTTTGTGTGCTTCTCGTGTGAAATTGAAATGACAACTCACACAGCTTTCACTAAAGTAAATACCCGAATGGAAATATATATTTTAGCTTAAGAGCGGAAAGGCTCAATGCACGTGTGTGTAAGTGTAAAATTTAAATGACAACTCACACGACTTTCACTAAAGTAAATACCCGAATGGAAATATATACTTTAGCTTAACAGCAGAAAGGCTCAATACGTGTGTGTAAGTGTGAAATTTAAATGACAACTCACACGACTTAATGTAAATACCCAAATTGAATTTCAACTCACACGACTTAATGTAAATACCCAAATTGAATTTCAACTCACACAACTTTCACTAAAGTAAATACCCGAATGGAAATATATACTTTAGCTTAAGAGTTTGGGTTAGGTCTTGAAATACAATTTTGTATCCAAATAGGTCAGAATCATGTTGTGTCGGGTTCCATGTCAGAAATAGGTTAGGTTTGGGTCAGGTCTTGAAATATAAATGACAACTCACACGACTTGAATGTAAATACCTAAATTGAATTTTTACTCACACAACTTTCACTAAAGTAAATACTCGAATGGAAGTATATACTTTAACATTTTTTTCATACTTCGTTTCTTAAGAAAAATTTGTTGTTATGCATTGGTTTCGGTTCGGGTCATTGAGTTTTGGTTTAATCTAAGAAGACAAAGGATTTCAAATTGTTACCAACCTTGATTCGATCGAAAATAGGTAGTTGTCACCGGTTTCCATTTTCCCCTTTTTTGTGTTTCATATTTCTTGCCAAAATGCCCTCACCAATGGCCGATATTAGGGTAGATTGAAAGGGGGGAGGCAGGTGGTCAATTGAGGACTATCGTCAGTTTTGGTCATCACTAGAAAATGATGAAATTGACACCCGAAACTAAGAAGAATCGACTCTTGTTCAGGCGTGTCCTTATTCCCATGTCATGTCATGTCCAACACGATGTGTTGTGTCCAATACAACTTGAAACAATATTGTGTTATGTTGTGTCATCGTGTCACGTGTCATAGTAACAATTTTGTGTCCAAATAGGTCAGAATCATGTTGTGTCGGGTTCCGTGTCAGAAATAGGTTAGGTTTGGGTCAGGTCTTGAAATTTAAATGACAACTCACACGACTTGAATGTAAATACCCAAATTGAATTTCAACTCACACAACTTTCACTAAAGTAAATACCCGAATGGAAATATATACTTTAGCTTAAGAGCGAAAAGGCTCAATGTGTATGCAATCGTGTGCAATATAAGAGCAGAAAGGCTCAAGTGCACGTGGGTGTCCTTTGTGTGCAATTAAGAGCGAGAAGGCTCAAGTGCACATGTGTGGATATGTTTCAAGCACAAATATTACATTTTGGAGGGAGACTTCACTCCATTATTACAACCCCGTATCGAATTGAATTTAATCTTAAATGAGTAAGGTAAAAACCGAACTTAAACAAACACTTACACATGGTCGGCTTTGCCTCTCAAATTGCTCGGGTCCGTCCTCCTTGGCAGCCACGAGATAGGTCTCCCTAGGTGGGTCTAGACGTGAGAGTTTATGTTTGGGTTCACTTGGGGACAGCCAAGTGTTTGATGGCTTAGGCTTTGGATGGGCTGGGTTCGACCAAGGTCTTAGGTTAGGTAAGTCCTAGTTAGGTGAGGTTGGGCTGGGTTGTGGGGGTATGCTTGGTCAAGTGGGATAGGTGGCTTAGGTGGGTCACGGCTAAGGTAGGCTGGGGTGTGGCAGGTGATGAGGTGTGGGAGTGTGGTGTGGGTCGGTAGGTTCGAGGTCGCGCAAGGCACGGCAAGGGGTGTGTGGCATGGGACAGGTGAGGCGCGGGAAGGTGGCAGGCTGTGGCAAGGGCGCTACACAAGGTGCGGGTGCGCAGGGAAGTGAGGTGCGCGGCAGGGCACGGGTGACGCGCACAGCGCGACAGGGGAAGTGCGGCTGCGGGTGATGCGGCGCGAGAGGTAGGTGCTAGCGCGGCAAGGGCAGCCGGGTATGTGAGATGGTGGTAAGTCACTGCTGGAGTGCAGCGGGGGTAGGTGCTGGGAGTGTTGGCGCGGCACAGGTGACAGTCGGGTGCTATGGGATGGTGTGTGGGTAGTGAAGTGAGGCGGTTGGGATTAGTTAGATAGTTAATAGGGTCGGTTTAGGGGTTTTAGTTAGGTTAGTTTGGTTAAAGGAACTAAACCTAGGCTAGGTCGATGGTGAGGGGCTGGGCTAGGTTTAGCTTAGGTCGGTTTGGGACAAATGGGTGGGTTCGGTTGGGACGTATGGGTAGGTCGGTTAGGATATATGGGTAGGTCAGTTTGGGTGAGAGTGGTCCAGCTAGGGAGTCATATGGAGTCATTTGGGGCATGTAGGCTAAGTCTAGGCTAGTTTGGGGTTAGGTTTAGTGGCTAGGTTAGGGTTAGGTTGAGAGACCTACCTCTTGAAGCTGGTCCACCTTATGTAGCCCACGCCTTAATCAAAGTTCAGCTGTCCTTCATATTGGTGCAGCCCTAGGTTAGGTCACACTCACATGGCTTGAGCCCATCTCCCCTTCGGCTAAGCCCATATGGCTAACCCACTTGACAAAGTCAAGCCCACCAATCTTCTCTCTCTTACTTTATGCTCTCTCTCCCAAGCCTCTCACTTGAAATTCACGTGAACTTTCATCCACCCCTAATCTCTATTTATACCCTCATCTCTATTTATAGGCAAGGGGATGGGTCTTCGGTTTGGATATTGGATTTGGTTTTTATGATCCAAATTCGATCCAAACACTATTTGGGTTTGGATCTGGATATTTATGTCCAAATCCAATCCAAATTTTTATTTCTTTAGTCCTTCTTGGCGTTTCGAGACGAGCAGTTTTCACGGGCCTTGGCTTCATCAGTGCTCCATCTTGGGTTGGGTTTTTTCCAACCTTTTCGTCCGATCTCCTTCTCACCTTCTAGACTTTGTTTCATCTGATTTCTGGAATTTCAAGCTTGGGCTTGGATTTCTGATGGTTTTGCTTGGTGCTTTGACTTTGTATTTCATGTTTTAGGGCTAAAGTCTGCTTCTGACTTGGGCTCTTCTTTTGCCTTTTTGGTCCTACTTTCATCAGGCTAGGCTGAATTCTAGGCTTTTTGACCTGCTTTTGGAACTGCTTTTCGATCAGGCTCCACTTGCTTGCTTTGGCTGCTTACAAAATTAGGACTTGGCCCGAGTTTAAGAAACCTATATTTCGAAAGGGTTTTTGATAAAAAGTTTAAAGCTTTGGAACTCCTGGGTTTTCAAAAGCTCAAAATTGGTATATATAACAAATCCTTTGTTGCCTAGGGGCCTGTAGTTCTGGTATATATAACAAATCAAACACATCCCCAAGGACCATGGGCCCCCAAGATTCAGGATATTTCCTTAAAGAAAATGTTGTTTAGCCTCCGGCCATGACATCGTCATGGCGCTCTCAAGATTTCTATGCTTGCTCCACCTTTGAAACTAGGACTACAACCCTCATAGAGTATTGCAGGTTACTCTAAACTTGCCCTAATACACATTGTGTGTGTCTTCATGGTATGGCACCAGATTAAACTCTATAACAATTAACTTTAAAAAAGGAAAACTCTATCATACCTAAAATATCTATTTAACCAACAATCCTACTTAGTATGAGAGAAGACTGGGTTAGTTAGTTTCATTTGGGATAATTGAATTTACACCAATATATCTAAGGCCTTTCCTTCATTTCTTCATTCATCATTTGGCAAAATTGAATTTCATATCCAGGCAAAAGGTGACAACTTTGATACTCGGCATGCTTCTGGTAGGACTATGTAGATGTAAACACCCAAAAAAAAATTCAAAACATTTTATTTTTTAGAAATTTTAACTTTTCAAGAAAAATTACGGTTTTGGGTCTTTCAAAGGTTTTCAAATAAAGACACCTTAAACAAACTCATTTTCACACCAAAATTTCGTAGCAGCCTCAAAATAAGGATAAATGGCACACCTCTCAAAAAAATCTAATTTTGACAAAGATCCAAAAAAATGATTGCTTTGCCCTTAAGTCCAAAATGATAGGATTATTCTTTTTCAAATGATTGCCTCCAAAGAAAGAATGCTTTCAAACAAGACACCAAAGAGAGAAATGAAAATGATACATTAGGAACCAAACCAAAAAATATTTGCAAAATATCAAATTTACCAAAAACCTTTGAAATTCAAATCAAATTAGGCCTCAAAAGCTCGCCTGATTTAGGATAGTCTTACTACGGGACCCTACACCCATCAAAGGGTTAAAGTGCACCGAAAACCTACACCCAAGGGTTAAAAAAATTTGAGACCCTATACCCATCGAAAGGGTTAAAGTGGTCTGACACCTTACACCCAACAAAGGGTTAAAGTGGTTGAAACGGTAAAGACTAACTCACAGAGCGAAAGTAAGTCACCCGTGTAAACAAACACTAGGAATGCAACTCAGTTGTTTTCAAAAAGAATATTTGAAGATTTCGATAAAACTCGATGTTTCCAAATATATCTCAAATAAAATAGTTTTAAATAATAATAATAAAAATTTGAAACCTGTAAACACCCCGAATTTCTCAAAATACAAAAACTCTCAAAAACACAAAAAGCTCGTTTGAGCCAAAACGACAACCTGTTTTAAAATGTGAAAACAAGTACAAAAGGCAAAAGAAGACCCTAGGCCAGAAGAGGATTCAAGCCTAGAGTCTCAAAAAGCCACTCCCTAATAGAAAACCAGAGAAAGCATAACCCGTTTGAAGAAAAGCTCAAAATCAAGAAAAACGGAGTCTAGAATGGCAAGACGGAGTCCAGACGACGAAGTTGGGAAAAACTCAGCACCAGACGGAGCGCTGATGAAGTCAGTGCCCGCACAGATCGTTTGCCTCGAGAAGCCAAGGACTGTCCGAAGAAATTTTGATTTGGATTTGGACCATAAATATCCAGATCCAAATCCATGTAATGAACAGTGTTTGGGTTGATCCAAATAGTGTTTGGATTTGGATTGGATCCAAATAGTGTTTGGATTTGGGTTTGGATCCAAATCCCAAACTCAAATCCAAGACCCACTTCAAATGTCTATAAATAGAGGTGAGGGGGTCCATGTAAAGGGTTCATGCAAATGCTTGGGAAGAGAGAGAGAGAGAGAGTGATAAACCTAGCCATGTGGGCTCATGAGTGAAGTGGGCTTGAGCCATGTTGGCCAAGGCTAGATCAAGGGGCTGCACCAACTTGAGCCTAGTTGCACCAAGAGGTAGACCGCGGGCGTGGAAGTGGGCTGGACCGATTGGAGGTGGCTGGACCTAGTGGGTTGCACCTAAGGTAAGCCTTAACTAAACCTAGCCCTTCTATCTACCCTTCTAAACCTAACCCATATGAACCCACCTACACCTAACTAACCCTACCACCACCCTAAACCGCCATAAACAAGCCCAGCCAAGTGCTGGCCGAACCCCACTTCGCCACCAACCGACCTGCCCTAGCTGGCCGATCCCAACCTAGTCGGCCTCCCTCCTTGACCTGCACCGCCTAGCCCACCACCACCTGCACCTCACCCACTATACCACTTAGCCCACCACCACCTGCACCTCACCCACTTCATCGCCTCAGCCATCCACCGAACTCTCCCTTGAACCCAACCAAGTTCGGCTAGCTTTGGTCGAACTTCCCATTTAAAACGCCCCTAGCTCGAGCCTTCCCTAAAACCCACAGTCTGCACCAATAGGCCGTGTCCCATCCCCTTTTACCCAAGGTCCACCTACCCTAAAAACCGCCCAGCCGTGGGCTGGGTTTGTCCCTACCTACCTACCTAAAACTGCCCGACCAAAGGTGGCTAGGCTTCCTTGGTTCTTTGCCAAAACCTGGCCTGCTTTGAGGCAGGCCACCTAAACCTAAACACACGACCAAATCAGGCCGTGTGCTACCCCTTGTAAAGCCCATACCAGGCCTGCCCTTAAGGCAGGCCATTCATCCCACCAAGACCTGCCATTCGGCAAGTCATTCAGCCAAAGGCCCACGGCCTACCACTCGGCAAGCCACCTATTCCCAAACCCCCACGGCAGGCCGTGTATTATCTTCAACCCCAAGCCCACGGCCTACTGGTAAAGGCCGTGTATTATCCACACCACTAAAGCCCCGGCCTGCCACAAGGTAGGCCGTTTCCTTGGGCCACTCACATCTGGCCGTGACTCCCCTTTAGCCAACCCGCGCCCAAGACACTATACCTGGCCCACTTAACCTGGCTTCCCCCTAGACCTACCTCAACCAATATCCGACCAGCACCTAGCCAGGTCGAGCCCTAGCTCAGCCCTGGCAGGCCTGCCTTGGCCTTGATCGACTAAACCTAACCTAGTTAGGGTTTCCCCTAAAACCCAACTCGAGCCACCTTGGCTCGAGTCATCCTAAGACAGCCCCTGCAAGGCCAAAGCTCGGGCTGCACCAAGACAACCCGAGTTACCCCAAGCTGCCCTAGGACCCAACTCGAGCCATCTTGGCTCGAGTCAGCCTAAAACCAGGCCCATACCAGGCCCATACAAAGCCCATACGAGCCCACTCAAACACCTCTCCCTAGTCCTCAAAGGTTCTCAAGCCTCCAAGCTATCCGGCTCCACTTCCATGTGATCCGAGCTCCACACGCAAGGCGTACGCGTCCTAGACACACCCCACATAGCGGGCTAGGTGAGTTGTAAGTCCTTACATTCGGTGTTTTATTAAATTTTGATACGGGGTTGTAGTAAAGGAGCTTTGACTCCCCCCGATTAAAATAACTTGGTTTGGCACACCAACACACATGTGCACTTGAGCCTTCCCGCTCTTAGTTGCACACTTTTACACACACACGGGCCTTGACAGCCCCTAAGATATAGTTCTATTTATATATATTCAGCTGCATGGGTTTATATTCAAGTTGTGTGCGTTGTCTTTCAATTCTACACTCACACACATTGAGCTTTCGCTCTTACTCCCAAGACCCTAGTAAGGGCCATATTGCAATTTAATTTGGTGTTTTAATTCAAGTTGTGTGCGTGGTCTTTCAATTCCACACTCACACACATTGAGCTTTCGCTCTTACTCCCAAGACCCTAATAAGGGCCATATCGCAATTCTATTTGGGTTTTACATTACAAGTCGTGTGAGTTGTCTTTACATATACACACAACACCCACGCACACGTTGGCGACCTTCGGGCCCATATATATTATAAGTATTTCCCTTCTGCTATGTCTTTAAGATTTGGGTTTTAAGGTTCAGCTGTGTGAGTAGTCTTTCCATATATACACGACATACACTTACACAATTGAGCCTTTCCGCTCTTAAGATATAGCCCTATTTCCCTTTTGCAATTTTCCTTTTGCAATTTACATTACGCAATTTCCCTTAAGCATTGTCTTTCACTTCGGGTTTTAAGGTTCTGTTGTGTGAGTTTGCATTGCATATTCGCCATACCACGAGATAGGGTGCATACTTGCATCAAAGCAACCTCGAAGCACCCATACAAACTCGCCAAGACTTAGGCACTTGATGCACACATCTCACACCTAAGCACATAAAATTGAAAGACTTAGGGGTCGTCCAATCCTTGTAAAATCAAAATCGCCCAAGTGCATGATTTTCAAAAGGTTTTAAAACACTTCTTCATTCAAAATATATTTTGAGTTAAACTTGTTTCAAAATGAAGTCTCTAAGCGTACAGACTAACCTTTGCGGATCGGTGTAAGAAGGTCTGCGACGAAAAGATCCCGCTTGCCTACAATTGCCTTTAAAAAGTCATATTATTTCAAAACATACTCTGCTAGTTAAAGTAAACTAGCTGGCACGCCCATAAAGCGAAGTAGATTGCGAAAAGGTTCACTTCAGGCCTAAGAACCAGAAGTGAGAATTTTCGGTGTCTACAAAACCATGTAAACACCCTAAAATAAAACGAATTTCAAAAGCAAACACCTAGTTTGAAAATTCATTTAAAAACCAGATTCTGGAGTTTTCGAAAACCTATAAGTTGCGAAAACTTTAAATTTTGTCTAAAACCCCGTTGAAGTTGAATTTCATATATATGGGCCAAGTCCCAATTTTGTAAAACCCAAAATTCAATAGGTTAAGCCTAAATGCAAAAGCAACCTCAGAAGCAGGTTCAGAAGCCCAAAGAAAGCACCCTGGCCTGATAAAAGCCAGGGTCAAAAAGACGGCCCAAGCCCGAAGTAGACTGCAAGCCCGGAGCACCAAAAAGCTAAGCCAAGAGCATCCACCCAAGCAGTAGAAATCCATGTCAAAAATGATAAAAATGAGCAGAAACGAAGTCTAGAAAGGTGAGAAGGAGTTCAGACGACAAAGTTGGGGAAAACCCAGTATAAGATGGAGCATTGATTAAGCTAGGGACTGCACAAATCGTCCGCCTCGAAAAACACGAAGAAGGATTGAAGAAAAGAAATTTGGATTGGATCTAGACCCAAATATCCAAATCCAAATAGTGTTTGGATTGGATCTGGATCTAAAATATCTGAGATTCGAGATCCAAAATCAACTAAATATTTGGGTCAGATCTAGATCCAAAATATCCGAGATCTAGGATCCAGACCCAAATAGTGTCTAGATCGAATCTGGATTCCAAGACCCAAATCCAAAACCCATATCCAAGACCCACCTCATTTGCCTATAAATAGAGGTGAGGGGGTCCCCAAAATGATTCACGTGAAATGCTTGGGAGGAGAGAGAGTGAGATATAAACCTAGCCATGTTGGCTCAAGGGTGAGGTGGGTTCAAGTCTTGTTGGCTAAGTGGGTCTAGACAAGGGTTGCAACCAAGGTGGGCTCGACCAAGGAAGGCTGCAACCAAGGCGTGGACATGGGCTCATCCAAGAAGGACCGGCTCCAAGAGGTAGGCCTCCTAATCTAACCCTAAACCTAGCCTAATCACCTAACCTACTTCTCTAAACCTAACCCCAAACCACCTTAAACCTAGCCTAATCACCTAACCTACCCCACTAAACCCAAACAAGAACCTAAACCAACCCCCATCACTCCACCTCCACCCTAACACACTCGACCTAGCTGCGCGCCTCCCGGCACCCTGCCGCGCGCCCCGGCAATCTGTCGCGCCCTGTTGAACCCCCCTATGTGCCCTCCTAAAGCCCCTACGTGCCCCTGCAGCGCGCCAACGCTCCTACGCGTCTTTGGTGTGACGCCCTAGCGCCGACCTGCCGCGTCCCGCGCGCCCCAGCTGCTTGCAGCGCCTGTCCCGCGCCTTGCCTGCCATCTTCCGGCCTTGCCTTATCCTAGCCAGCCACACCTTAGGAGCACCCGTGACCTTCCCCTTAGGGCCAGCCACACCCTAAACAGTGCCCCATCTAGCCCGTGACTCACCCTTAGCTAGCCCATGCCTAAGACACCCTTTTGCCGTGAGCTCTCTCAAAAGCCCTAACTAGGCCTAAGCCTCCGGCGTGTCCCTAAGCACACTCGAGCCTACACTCTCTCATTTCAAGCCCACCTAGGGAGACCCCTGTTGGCTGCCAAGGTGGACCACAAGCCCAAGCACGAGCAGATCGGAGAGAAAAGCCGAATCATTGTAAGTGTTTAAATTCAGTTTTTACCTTACTCCTCTAAATTTCAATTCAATTTTGATACGGGGTTGTAATAATAGAGCGTGGTCTTCCCCCGAAATATAATATTGGTGCTTGATACACAAGCACACATGTACACTCGAGCTTTAGCTCTTATCTCGTATACAAAACACCCACTTGCACTTGAGCCTTTCCGCTCTTAGTTGCACACTATAGCACACACATCCGGTCTAAGATAGCTAAAACACAAAGACTTGAAAAGCGGACAACCCCCATAATAAAAGCTGCAACTTAGGCAAACAATCGTCAAATACTTGCTTTTTCTCAAAAAGGTTCATGTTTGTTTGAAATCAAAGTTTTCTAAGCGCTTAAATCGACCCTTGAGCACCAGTTCAAGAAGGTTTCAAGCGAAAACATCCCGCTTGCTCACAATTGCCTTTTAAAAGTTATATATATTTCAAAATCTTCGCTAGTTTAAGTAAGCTAGCTGGCACGCCTTTAAAAGCGACATAAACTCAAAAATGCTCATTTCTGGTCTTGTAAACCAGGAGCAAGGAATTTTCGTGTCTTACAGTTTGACATGCCTGGTGGGACTTGGGTCTTGAGAAAAATCAATCAAAACAAACAAACCTCTTAAATTTTTTTTCTAAGGAATGTGTTTAACTCTTTGCCTTTTTGCATTTCATAGTTGGTTTTCAAAACAAAGCATCGGAGTCATGTCGAGTTCAGACTCCAATGAAGTGTCCAGCCATATCTCGCGCACATCAAGTTCTCACTCCAAAAGACTTTCGAAAACGAATTTCAAAAATAGGAGAGAAAAGATAGAAGACTTGCGAAAAGACTTCGAGGCGAAAATCGCTGCTTTTTCAGAATGGGTTCAATTTTGGCAAATCTGGCTATTCTCAGACCGGATACCTTAGTTGGTTTGCGAAAAGACCTCCTATAGCCTATAGCTTTTCTTCCTTTTGGCAAATCAACCAATTCCCAGACTTGGTTTTTCTCAATGGATTCAATTTCCTCATCCATGGCTTTCTCCCAGTCTGTTGCTTCTGATGAATTCATTGCTTGCTGATAAGTCAAGTTATCAGTCAATTCATCTAAATCTACCGAATTACACACTTCTTCTGAAAGGTAAGTGTGATAATCCTTTAAATAGGATGGAGTGGCTCTTGGCATCTTATGTCCAATTAAGGTATCGGTAGTTTCAGGAAGTTCTTCTATGGGCTCAAAAGATGATTGGTCAAAATCTACCAAATCATCAACATACTCTTCATTGTTTTCTAGGATGTCATTCTTAGAATCTTCTAAGAATTCAACATCTCTGCTTTCAATGAGTCCTTGGTCCTTATGATAGAACCGATATCCTTTTGAACCTTTTGGATATCCAATAAATATACACCTCAAGGACCTACTGTCTAATTTATCTCTAGACTGTTCAAGGATCTTGACATGTGCAATTGATCCCCATCTCCTGAGATGACCTAGGTTGGGTTTTCTCCCAAACCACATCTCATATGTAGTGAACACAACTTTACATAGTACTCTGTTAAGCACGTAAACAGATGTGCTTACCGCTTCTCCCCAAAATACCCTTGGTAGAGAGTCATCAATAATCATAGACCTTGTCATATTCAATAAGGTTCTATTGTACCTTTCAGCTACACCATTTTGTTGAGGTGTTCTAGGCATTGTATTTTGTTTAGTAATACCAAAGTCTTTACAGAATTCTAGGTATACTCACCTCCTCTGTCTGATCTCAAGACTTTGATAGTATGCCCCAATTGATTTTCTACTTCTTGTTTATATTCTTTAAATGCTTCAAGTGCCTCTGATTTATGTGCTAAAAGATATATATATATATATATACATATATCTAGAGTAATCATCGATAAAGGTTATAAAGTAACTCTTTCCTCGATGTGTCTTTACTCTAAAAGGTCCACATAAATCTGTGTGAATAATCTCTAACAGGGTTGTTGCCCTTTTTTTTCCTTGGGAAAGACTTTCCTTGTCATTTTTTCTTGTATGCAAGCTTCACATTTGTTGAAAGTCTTTTCCTCAAATTCAGGTAATAAGTCAAAGTTGGATAATTTCCTTAACTTTTCTAGACTTATATGCCCTAGGCGTTTATGCCAAATATTCACATCAATAGAAAGGACACTTTCAATATAAACAGAAGATTGATGATTTTCATATCCTAGAACTCATTTTTGTTTGGACCCCTGTTCAAACCGTTTAGTTTTTCTGTTTTTGTCAGTTCGAATACACATATCCTAGAACTCATTTTTGTTTGGCAAAAATACTAAGCAAACGGTCTTTTTCTTTCTAAAGGAAACAAGGAAAAAACACAGAGCAAGAAACACGTTAACTTGATGTAGAATTAATAATTTTTCTAAGGGTTTTCTGCCTCTAAACCCTTAAATGAATACCAAGGGATAAATTTGTAATTTTACTTATTTATCTCTTTTTGTAAAAATCATAAGGACAAACTCGTAAAATCACTATTTGGTATTCTTGTAAAATTCGCAACTAATTAGGGTTAAAATCGTAATTTTAACTCTCAGGGCGAATCTGTAATTTTTCAAAAGGAATAGGGGTAAACTTGTCTTTTGACTGAATGGCAGAAATGATATTTTCCAAACCGGGTTGGATAAAACCGTAAATTAACAGCCCCCGATATGTTTGTAATTTTTAAAAAAGGCCAAGGGTAAACTTGTCTTTTTATAGTGGCAATTTTGTAATAATCAGAAAATGATGGGGGCAGTTCTGTCTTTCTCTCTCAAAACCCTAGACGATTTTCTGAAACCACTGGCGGTTTGTAAACTTCTGAAAACTGTGGGTTTTTTTTATTATTTATATCGCTTATAAACATGAAAAATAAAAAAAGGTTTTACAAGTCTGGATTTTTCCAAAGAGAGAGAGAGAGAGGGAGAGAAAGGGGGGTTCGGTCGATGGCCGACCGTCGGCATCAGCTGTCGACTGTTGGGTTCTTCTTGTTCCAAGCACTCCAACCGGCTACTCTTCGTCGCTTGCTGTTTTTGTCTCGCCTTCGGGCTTTTTCCGGCTTGCCGTTGTTCTACCGTTTTGGGGCTTTCCTCCTTCCTGCCTCTGGCTTTACCTTTTGGGGTTTTCCGCCGGCCTGCCTCTGGCTTTGCCTTTGGGGCTTTCCACTGGCCTGCCTCTGGCTTTGCCTTTGGGCTTTTCGTTGGCCTGCCTCTAGCTTTTCCTTTAGGGCTTTCCGCCTACCTGCCTCTGGTTTTGCCTTTGGTTTTTCCGACGGCTGGCCTCTTGCTTTGTCTTTGGGCTTTCCGCAGGCTGGCCTCTGGCTTCCCTGTCTGATCGCCGACTTCTCTCTCTTTTAAAAAAAAAATTCTAACCCTCTTCTCTTTGTTTTTTTTTTTTGCAGAGAACCAAGCTCTGATACCACTGATGGAGAATATCCAACTCTTACCTTCTGACTTCTAGGTCGTCGAAGTTTCAGTAAACGCAGCGGATGTTGAGGTCGTGAGGTTTCCACACGAGTGTTTTCTCAGACGACTGTGAATCGATAAATCGATGAATCTGTGAGACTCTGTTAATCTGTAAAAAACTCTTTGTCTCTGTCTATGACTTTTCTCTATTATTTCACCTTGTAAGGGGCTGCCTTTTTATAGGCACCTGCTCCCCCGTCGTTTGGCATTCTCCTCTCGTGGCTTCCCTCGTCTGGGAGTGTTAACGGATGGCCGTTACCAGATTTTCCTGTAACGACTGTCCATTACATATCCGGCCTCTCCTCAGGTAACGGCTAGACCCGAGCCGAGAATGGCCATTACATTGTAACATAGGTCATAACTTATGTATGTGGGATGCTTGCACCAAAGTATGCATGATTATGAATGGTGCAATATCATTGATCTTAAAGTTATAGGGGTCATCCTCTCTCTTTTTTAATCTTCTTTCGTAGATCTCATATGTATAAAAGTGTGTCCTTTACAAAGAGGTATGGACCAATCCACAAGCTTTCACGAAGAATCAATCCAATTGGATCTCATTTTTTTCATTTTTTCAATAACTCTCTCTCTCTCTCTCTCTCTCTCTCTCTCTCTCTCGTAAATAGGTTTCTTCTTTGTTTCTCTCATTTGGCATTTGAACCACATGCCCTGCCGTACCATTTACTTTCTTGGGAGAGACAATCCCTGCATGGTACAAATGCATTTAGTTTAATTAATTAAAAACATATTTAGTAGATTCTCTACCACATAGTAAAGAATTATTTAAAAGAGAAGTTTACAACGCGTGTTATAATTTCAATTACATGACTGAGATTCTTCAGTTCTCAGTTTGTGAGCAGAGTTGAAAATTTATTTCTCCCTTGAAGTTGGCTGCTTTTAACGTCCTGTAGCACATGAAAATCACATGCAACAGTTTTGAGGAGTGTTGTCCATATTTGTGGGGAGCTGCAGGCAAACGTGAATGTGACTAGTCCTTTCTTTTTCTCACAAAGGGAGGACAAAGCATTTGTGGAGTCGAACTCTCTACCAAAAGCAAGGGCGTCAGAGAGCCTGCGCGTTGAGATAACATCTTGGAAGGATCATGATTCTGGTTGGTGTCCAACAGTTGTATAAACTTGTTGGAATATACTGGTAGGGTCTCTGCAATCTTAAAAAGATAAAAAGAAAAATAAGAAAGATGATGAGCGGCATTTTTTTTGAAGTATAACAACGATATTCATAAACCTGAAGGAGCTCACCAATCAGGTGCAAGATGATCGGCTTAGTATTGAGGTAAAGCTCTTCCAGCAGTAGGTTTTTTTTTTCATTCAAGGACTACTCAAACATAGTTACTAAATAATTACTAAATGCACATCCCAAATTACTAAGAAGACACTCTTTTCTATAATGCTTACAGTTTACCTAATCCAATCACTCTCATTTTTCCATTTTCTCTCTCTTTGGAACGGGAATTAATTATAGCTCACTTACCATCGCTCTTCTCTCCTTCCTCTCTCTCATATTTAACCAAAACTTTGTCCCTCTCTTTCCCAGCGGCATCTATTGGTTATCATCTCTCCCTCCATCTTTATACACTCTGCTCTTTTGTACCATCGGAGCCTGTCACTGCCTCACTCCTTTCTCCTCTTCTCTATCTCTCTTTTTCTTCTCTTTGTAAAAGGAAAAAAAAAAGAATCTGAAGCCCATTATGACGCATTTCTTATGCAAAGGAGACACATAAAAAAAACACATAATTCATGCATCTTCTCTATATATGAGAAGTGTAACTCATGTATCTGCTTTTATATAAGAAAGTGAGGTGTATCTCCTTAAGCGTGAGTGATGGAAAGAGAAAACAAAATGTAGTTTGCACATAGACTCCCTCATTAACTCAATAATAAAGATGATGTCATGCCGATCATACAAGCGTTGTTGTCCTTTAGCATGTTGTGGTTGATAGAGGTGACCTATGACTTGACAAGGTTAAAATCATTTGAACCAGCAAAGCTGTCTTCGTCGTCTATGAGTCCTTTTACTCATAATTTTGGACTAAATTTATATATGCTTGTCTATATGTATCGTAACGTATAGGAGAAGCTTACAGGCTACTCGAGGTTTGTAAGCAAGCAATCGCTTTTGCGCCTAACTCCAACATGCTGACTCTGGCACTACTTCTCCTAATTCTAGTCGATGAGGAGGTTGTAGTTGGGCTGAGCCCCAATAGACAAGAGCAGAGCTTGAGCTTGGGCTCGTCCTTGGTGGATGCGGCGCAGGAGAGAGTTATATGGGAGAAGACGGTGCTTACAGCTCCTCTGTGGAAGAGGAGCTGCAAGCACCGTCTTCTAGGAGTTTGAGATGGATTCGGAGACCAGTCACCGGACGCTGATGAATGGCCAATACCTCGCATTTCATGGTCTGATAAAAGACGCCAACACCATAGTCAGGCTAACCTTCACAGTGGTACCTGCCTGATTCGTACTGGTTGTGATCTCATTCCCACCTCCTAAAAGTTTCATCTCTCATATTAACTAAGCTCGTTATTTGAACAAAATATGTGAAACTCTCTCTCTCCTTAGACATCAATGATGTGTGGGTGCGCTTGTCTTATGGCACTTGACCAAGGGTGGGTGTCTAGTGAGACTTTGACCATCCACTATGTTTATCATGTTTTTATTTGTTCACTTTATTTTCCAAAGAGAGGTGCAAGGGCATCAAAGCGCTCTGACACTTACTATTAATGCTCTCGGTGCACTCACTCCGCTATTTGCATTTGACCGTTTTTTGTTCGATTTAGGCTAGTGCACACGGCACATGAAGGCACAAACATGTGCCAGCGAGTACCTTTTTTTTTTGCACGTTCACATACTTTCTCTTAGACATCCGGTTGGGAGCGGTTCCAAAGCGACAGTTCTGGGTTACCTGAAACCTAAAACCGAATTACTGGTTTCGAGACGGTTTCGGTTTCAGTTTCGGAATCGTCTTGAAACTGGGTTTTTTTTTTTTGTAAAAGGGCGGCTAGTCTCGTGGGAGACACTCCCGCATGATTCAAGCGGTAAATAGTGCATTGAGTCATGCCTCAAAGTATGTTAATATATGTATAATATATAAAATTAACGAGCCATTTAAAACCACCGGTTCCAATTTCAGTTTCAGTTCTGGGTCGGTTCCTAAAAATTATGAATCATAACCGAGCCAGGAGTCCTTGGATCCAATTATGGTTTGGGTTACCGACAATTTCGAGGCCGATTCCCGGTTCCAATTTCGTCTACTTTCTCTCTATCTCTCTCATATAAACAAATGTATACGGCATAAACCACTAGTTTGAATGAGGTCACATGTATATGCACACACAAATAAATAAATGACATGAATCACATGTTTTAGTTTGGTACACGATAAGTTACCACGGGCATATCCTCTTTATAATACCTCTTTTTATCCATCGCCCACACCATTCTCTCCTTTCTATGTCTTCTTTCTTTTGATACAAGATTAATCAGAACCCGCCCCAAACTCCTTTCTTCCTCTCTCCTCTTGTTATCATCATCCACCGGTTGTGTTCCTCTCTTCTCTCTCCTTTCTCCATTTTGCTTGTAATGACAAGTGTTCTTCAACATCCTGATACTAATACATCTCTTTTATATATGAGACACACAAGACATGCATCTATTTTATATAGGAGATGAATGCGAGATACATGTCTCTTATATAAGAGACGCATGCGGAATAAGTCTCCTTGAGAAAGGAAAGAAAGAAAGAGGTACAACATAGGAAGATGCACATTACACACATTTGTCCCACAAGAGAGATGCTGCATCATACATCTTTTCCATGGGGTAGACGTATGTCACATGCATCTCTCCCATGTGATGTGCTAAATGATGATAGGGGATGGGGCGAAGAGGACACAAGTTGGTTTAACTTGCCATGATGATGATGGATGAGAATGAGGTAGTTTCGATCCCGGTCCTGAAAAAATACAAGGCCGAGACATATGTATGTATATACATATATATATATATACCTATATATGTATGTGTGTGTATGTACACATATATATGTAATAGAAAAACTATACACACACTTGCAATAAAAATTACATATAATCGGAAAACTATATATATATACTATATATATACATACATACATGTAATAAAAGAAACTATACATACACACATATATGTGTACGTGTAATGAAAAACTATACAATACACACATACATGTGTACGTGTAATGAAAATTTGTACATATATAGTATATATACATGTAACAAAAAATTATATATATGGGCCATGATATAAAATGTGGGCCGGTCTTAGTTGCATTAGGCTTCAATGACATAAAAGAGAGTGTAGGCAAGAGTAGAGAGAGCACGAGAGAGTTGAGGGAAACTAGAGGAGAGAGAGAGAGAGAGGTGCATGAAAATAAAGGTAAAATGAGAATGGAGGTGTTATGATGTGCCCATAGTAACATCCTTTAATTTAAGTCTCAAATGGTTTAAAGATGAAAAATATAAAAAATAAAAGTCTCAAAGTAATAATAAAAATTGCCGAACTCATGATTTGAACCACTTGTTATGGTTAAGGGTCCATGAAAGGTGGAGACAAAACCAAACGGAAGGGTTCCTGGTTTGTTTTCAGTTTCGGGTTTGGTTTGATCGGTTCCTAGTTATGGTTGAAACCATTGACCCAATTTCAAAATAAATGAATAGATAAATATAAATATATATTAACACACACATACTATATATAATAATTCTCTTTAAATACTACACGTCCCAGGGAGAGTAGAGGACTTCTACCATACACATGGACAGAATAAAGTGTAAACCTTCGCACATGTAAGTATTTCAACCTATTACCGGACCAAAACCAGAAAAACCAAGCCTTTTTCATACTAGCTAGATGAGGGTGAGCAACATCTTAGGTGCACCTAACTCCAAAAGATATTTCAGCAATTTCAATGGACACCTTCACATCTTTTAGAGAAACTATTTACTTTCTGATACTATTTAAATACATTTTTATTTTGTGAGAACCTCTAAATGCTAAGAGTCTCCCTCTCAGTTTATACACCAACTTTTTTTCAGCAAATAACCATTAGAGTTGTATCTTTTCTTTTGCCATGAATTGAGCTCTAGCATCTTGAAAACTACTAGGAAGAATCATGGACTCAATCCATGATAGTGTTGTTAGTCTGCATGTCAAATGACCAACCCAAAAACAATCGCATATATGTAACAGTCGAATTTGTCACCCTCACGGTTGGTTCTCTTAATTTCAATAGAATTCTCTCAACAATAAGGACCATCGCATTATATACTCTAGGGGACAAATGCGAATAAAACCAAATCACGCCGATACAATGACACAACACTAATATAAAAGAGACGTTGACATGTACAATACTATGCCACTAACACAACACTAATAGAAAAGAGACGTTGATATGTACACAAAAATGTGATACTATGCCACTAATGTGAATCTTAACTAATCTAGATCCAAATCCAAATCCACTACTAGAGCTACGATCCAAATTACTCCAAACCAAATCAAATCCAAATCAAGTATGATACTTCTAAGTTCTAGCCCATACGTCATATAAATTGTGTCATCAAGGTACTCCACTCAATTTGCAACTCAACATCCATATCATCGCTTATGTTGACGAGCTCTCTCCAGTGACGTCAATGCCTCATTATGTATGGTTGTCAATGTCTCACCTTACTGAAAACTTTAGGACAGCTCCTCCCTCATTCCTTCAAGACTCTATCAAGGGATATTGGTGGCTTCCATCTACATCTTGGTCGCCTCTCATATTGTACAACTCATATGTCATACTCTTATGTGTCATCGACTTCTCAATCATGGTGAGCACCATACAATCATCATGTTGTGGCAATTACACTTAAACGACTACCTCCTCTATAGTGCTAAGTTGTTCCATCCATCAACTCCATGGATGACAATTTCATTGCAATATCTCTCTAGAGCTCTCTTTGGTCTCTTAACCTTACTCGGGTAACATCTAGCTACAAACTTAGGTTGCATCTTCTTAGTAATCACACCACCTCCAAGATGACTACAACACGTGCCTTCAACAATAAATCACACCTACGGTACATGTCATAGTTGTCCAAGTCAGATACGGTGAAGTCCTGGGGGAGACTCAAGGAATCAATTTACACCCGAACTAACCTCGTGACTATTGCTATCCTTTATGCATGCACGTTCACAGTCTTTAATTAGCTCTTAGAGGAGGTGAGTCGTGTGACTAGCATCCTCACACAAGTCATCGATATAATCAATCGTATGGCACCAATCTACCAAATCATGCACTACCTGATCTTCAATGCACACCTCCACTTGCATAAGTTTTGAATGCAGTAGTGTAAACACCCCGAAATCCCATGAATTTCTTAAACAAACCTGGTTTTATACAAGCAGCCCCAAAGGGCCATTTTGAGTCTGGAAACCCAGGAGCCTTCCAGACAACCCTGTATATATGTTTTAAACTTCATATTTCAAAAATATATAATATGGCTTTTGAAAACCTTTTAAAACACGTTTTTGAAACCGCAAAGCAGCTTGGCCTAATCAAGACAGGACCAGCGAAGTCAAAAAGAGCTCGGAACCGGAGCACATGTCGAGCCCGACACAGCAACTCTCGTATCAAATCCATACCCCCAGGATCTCGAACGTCCAAGACCCTGTTATTATCAAAATGTCATTTGAAGTCATCTCCGGAGGGCAGAAACGGAGGCGGACGATCATGTTGGCGAAGACCCAACGCAGACGGAGTACTGATGCTGTCAGACCCCGCACAAATCGTCCGTTTCGAACACAGCTCGAAGGAGTCAGAGTTCAGTTTGGATTGGATCTGGACCATATATATCCAGATCCCAATCCAAACCCATGTATGGACTTGGATTTGGATTTGGATTCAAAAATCCAATCCAATATCCATATCCATGGCCCACATCACCTTCTCATAAATGGAGGTGGGGCCCACTTGAAATTCGCATGGGATTATGGGTATGAGAGAGAGTGGGGTGGATAAGATCAAGAGTGTTGTAATTAAGCTTGACTTGTGTGTCAAGTTTGGGGTTAATCATGTGGGTTAGCCTAATTGAGTGGGTTTAAGCTTGTAATTAGCCAAAACCTAACCTAGGGTTGCACCAACATGAGGTGGTTAAGGTCTATGGGCCATGCAAAGGGAGCTCCTTCACCTAAACCTAACCCAAAATACCTAATCCTAGCCTTTCACCCTAATCCGCCCCTAATCTGAGCCTAATCACCTAACCCACTTCCCTAATCCCGGCCTAATCCCAACCTAATCACCTAACCCACTTCCCTAATCCTTCCCTAAACCTAGGTTAATTTCCCTAAACCTAGCCTAATCCTAGCCTAATCACCTAACCTAGCTCACTAAACCTCACCCTAGAACCCAACCACCTAACCAAACCCTAAACCCCTAAACCACCCCTAGCCCACAATCTACCCAAACCACTAGTATTTAAAATATCTGGCCCTACCCTTTCCAGCCCACCTTATCTTCATACCACCCTACCTAAACCACCTAACCACTACCCCAAACCCAGCCCTAACCGACCTACCCATCCCTATATAAACCCCCCCATTGGGGGCGGGTTTCCTAGCTAGAACCCCTCACCCATCCCAGCCGGGTCCTCTCCTTCCCCCAAGTCCAGCCGAATCCTCCACTTCCCCACCTGCTCCACCTGCTCCGCCTGCACCACCACCTACTCTCCATCCCACCGCCACTTGCACCGCCATCTCCACCACCTCCCGGCCGAACATCATCACCTGCCCAACTCCCTTCCAGCCGAGCGCCATCTTCTCTTCACTCGGTAAGTGCCCTGCCTTCCACCTTACTCCCTCTTCACTCCCTCTCTATTCTCAACCAACCAATCCACTCCCAGCCCCCGGCACCATTCCCAGCCACCCACCATACCACCACTTTACCCTAATATCAGCCACTAGCCGCCACCACTCCCACTCGGCCAAGCCTTAGTCACCCTAACTACCCGCCACTACCTAACCAACCCTATCTACACCCGGCCACCCTATTAGACTTCCTAAGACCTGCCCATAGCACTCCCTTACACCCACTACCCCCACTACCACCTAGCCCCATCACCTAGCTAGTTTCCTTCCCATACTCCACCCATAGCTATCCTAGCAGCCCGCCACCACCAAGTCCCTAGTCGGCCACTTCAACCGACTATTCCTTCCATTCGGCCAGGCACCTCTTTTCCCCTAGGCGTCCCATTCGATCCTCCCTTAGGCTCCCCTTAGGGCCAGACTCCCTAACACTATATCCTCTCCTAGTGACCCTATATACTCATCTTGTCCAGCCCCTTTTATCCCCCACATCAAGGCGACACCCTTGCTTGCAGCCGGCCACCTTCAAGGCGCCTCTCCCGCGCCCCATTTGCAGCCCGGCCAGCACCTCTTGTCGCTCAACCTCACGGAGCTCCCTTTTGCAGCCCAAGGTGAAGGCCAAGCCCACGCTCAAGCAAGGCCTCTATGGACCAGCTACTAGTAAGTGCCTAACTCGGTCTTTAGTTGTATACTTGCTTGAGATTCAATTCGATACAGGGTTGTAATAACGGAGCATAGTCTCCCCCCGCTTGTAATAACGTGGCTTGGCACACCCA
Source organism: Brasenia schreberi (assembly GCA_036023115.1). NCBI lineage: Eukaryota > Viridiplantae > Streptophyta > Magnoliopsida > Nymphaeales > Cabombaceae > Brasenia > Brasenia schreberi. The sequence goes on along the minus strand of JAYKKT010000089.1, from coordinate 17,040,044 downwards.
CACACGTGCACTCTCTTAGTTGTGCACGATTTTGAACACACACGGGCCTAATCAGCCCCTAATACATAAGTATATACATATACTTTCATTTTTGTAGGGTTTTTGCTTAAGTTGGGTGCGTTGTCTTTCAATTCAAGCACTCACACACATTGAGCTTTCGCTCTTATTTGAAAGACCCAAGTAAGGGCCGACCTATACTATTTGGGTTTTATTTCATGTCGTGTGTGTAAGTCTTTCAATTCAAGCACTCACACACATTGAGCTTTCGCTCTTATTTGAAAGACCCAAGTAAGGGCTGACCTATACTATTTGGGTTTTATTTCATGTCGTGTGTGTAAGTCTTTCAATTCAAGCACTCACACACATTGAGCTTTCGCTCTTATTTGAAAGACCCAAGTAAGGGCCGACCTATACTATTTGGGTTTCATTTCATGTCGTGTGGGTAAGTCTTTCAATTCAAGCACTCTCACACACATTGAGCCTTCGCTCTTACTCCCAAGACCTTAGTAAAGGCCTTATTGCAGTTATATTTGGGTTTAATTTCATGTCGTGTGCGTAGTACTTCAATTCAAGCACTCACACACATTGAGCTTTCGCTCTTACTCCCAAGACCTTAGTCAAGGCCATACTGCAATTTATATTTGGGTTTAATTTCATGTCGTGTGCGTAGTACTTCAATTCAAGCACTCACACACATTGAGCTTTCGCTCTTATTCCCAAGACCTTAGTTAAGGCCATACTGCAATTTATATTTGGGTTTAATTTCATGTCGTGTGTGTAAGTCTTTCAATTCAAGCACGCACCCACATTGAGCCTTCACTCTTATTTGCAAGACCCGAGTAAGGGCTCATATACATACTCTATATACATATCTCCCTTCGGCACTTACTTTACAAGTCATTTCCCTTCGGTTATTTCCCTTCGGTTATTTCCCTTCAGTATTGTCTTTACATTCGGGTTTTCCCTTTGGAGTAGCGTGAGTTTGCATTGCATCTACGCCATACCACGAGGTAGGACGCATATTGCATCAAAGCAAGCCCCGCTCGAATTCGCCCATGTAGTGGAGTGTTCATAACACACAAACTAGGTGGCCCGAAAAGGGATAAAAGAAAAAGACTTAGGCACGTGCAAATCCACGTGATCTAAAACATGCAATCGCATTTAAAAGACCCGAATTAAACACCTCGAACCACTTCGTAGACTTTCTCTCACAAAACTCGATTTTTGCAAAGCGTACAGACTGACCCTTGCGCATCGGTGCAAGAAGGTCTGAGACGACAAGAGCTCACTTGCTCACAGTCGCCACGTTTAGAAGTCAGTGTTAAATATATCTTCGCTAGCTTAGGTAAGCTAGCTGGCACGCCCTGTTTGCATAAATAAGGCCTTAGACGCACGAGAGGATCCGCTCCGAGCCCTGAAAAGGTGAGAGGCGGGGATTTTTTCGTGCGTCTACAAGTAGCATCTCAACTTGTAATGCTTTCAATAACTAAAAGGGTATAACTCTCACAAAGTTCTCTGAAGCACTCAATGTAGCCTCATATAATGCTCCAGCTATTTTTATCCTCAACCAACAAACACTCAACATCTCATGCTTCAAGCAATCCCTTCATGTGGTATGGCCTATCAAAAATATAACAACTATGCAAAAACTGAACAGTGTCGTGTATCACCATTAGACGAGTTTGGTCGAGGTCTTCCTCTACCACCAGACCTAATATCAGACCGAGCACCACCCTTGGGTCTTCCTCATCTCTCTTAAATTTGTGGAGTTATTCCTCTCTCCTCGAGAGCGTCATAATTACACCATGCTCTTTGCATGAGGCATGATTGCATAAACATCTTGTAGCTAAAGTTGGCACAACTCTACTCTCTCACATTTCACGTATGCCTAAACTAGAGCAGATCTTAGTATGCCTGCTAGCTCATAAAACTCAACATGAACTAACAATGAAGCTCTTCTTGTAGATCTGGCCAAGATGTGACCAACAATCTTCCATCCTTCATGTGTCACTATAGCTTCATATCTCAAACAAGATAAAAAGACTCAATAACTACTTTGTCTGCCTCCATGATCTTGGTAGCCTTGAAATACTTCTCAAATAAAGTTTTTCAACACTTTGTTATCAAATTCACCTTCAAATCTCTTCGACTTAGGAACTTTGGGGCAATGGACAACAACAACTATTTATCTTATAGCAACTGTTCTAAGTAGGGCTTGTAACATCTCCATAATCAAATAGATTGTAAGTTGATATCCATGGTAGGGCCAATGATAGCCTAACTAGGAGCCTAAACCATGTCTTACAAATATACACATGAAAATCAAGGTAGATTGGAACAAAGAAGCTAAATATGCTTTTGGAAGCTATACCCTTGCAAAGGGATTGTCAATAACTTTTCACATACATATACATACACACATATATAATTGGAAAAAATTATTGAATATAGGTTAAGACAAGTATCGAGTATAACACAAAATTAATTTGGATTCATGCTAGGGAGATTTACTATTGAGACGTCTTATGAAACATTATAAAGAAAAAAAGAACAATCTTCACATTGTATTTATTAATATGGAAAAAGCTTACAATAAGGTGCTAAGAGATATTTTTGGAGAACCTTGGAAAAGAGAGATATCCTGTAGGATTGTGTATGTTGGAAGAGTCCTTTATTTATAGTTTTCCTTTGCTATTTCTTGTTGTTTTTATAAGTGCTTGGCCGAGTATGCATGGCCCAGTGGTGAACTATCAAGCGAGTCGAGATTCCTGCCGGACGGGCTAATGTCCTGACTGCAATGACATGGTGGATTTGTTTATATTTAACTCCCCGAAAAACTTGATTCATGACAATGACACTTGACTATGCCCCAAGACATGATCGAAGAGAAAATTGCTGCCTTCTTTATAGGTTCAAATTTATGATCCATCATAGAAAATGATCGCCACTATGCTCTTTCAACACCGCACCCACAGCCGAGGATCAAACCCATCTGTGTGTTCTTGTGTCATGGCAGTGTGCATACAACAGACACATGATCCACAGGAATCACTAAAGACACTCCAGTTAGTCGAACTTTTGTGCTTGCATGCATTTTAATGGCTGCTTATAGCACCATTAATTGATCGGTTATATGATCAACCAGCAGAGATTTGTCTAGATTCCTCGAGGCATATTCTTGTCTTGACGCTATAGGGGGCCTAACATTTTACTACCTTCCAAAAACTGCAAAAAAACATGGAAGATGACAAACAAAGAATAATGACGGACGTAATTAGCTTGACACCCAAATCCTAGCGAGAGTTAAGACCGATAAACATGATAAGATACCCGTTCTTCAGCACATGCTGTGCTCATTTTGACTCGGTTGGAGGACCCAAAGCGAGCTAGATCATCAACTCGCTTCACACAGAGCAAGCAGAGCCGCTGGTCTCCATAGTGTCAAAACTTCCATTGGAATTAGTGTGGCTTCGAACTTGTTGCATCATTACTAGGACAATGGGGCAATTAGGCTCTCCATTATTAATTGGAAAAGTTGAGTGGCAACAGGCTTTTACCTGTTTTAACAAAAGGGTTGAACATGAATGTCCTCTCTCTACACACAAAACAGAAAGAGAGCAAAAGGAAAAGGAAAAGCTCGTTGAAAAGGATGGTTAAAGATAGAATCCTCTTTCTCTTTAGTTAACAAGGTGCATCTTTTCATTATATCATATTTGATTCTTCACGATTATTATTTAACGAAAAGGGACTTTTGAAGGCTCGACCTTACTCCTCGTCTGCTTCTTCCAGCCCACTGCCCACTATAACGAGCAACCAATAGCAAAAAAGCGACGTCTCCTTTCATCCTCATCCTCTATGCTAATTAATGTATTATGAAACAGGATATCACTACAAGTGGGTATAATAAATGAGAGTGACAATTTTAGTAGTGCATGTCTCTCCCCATTCTTTGTTTTTCTTTTTCTTTTTTTATTATACAATAAGAGGCCTAAGCCAAATTCTCCTTTAGTAGAGATAGACGGTTTGTGACGGGCTTAGTAGTTTCAACGGGAACTAAATTCGTTGCAACTGGACCCAGTCAAACTAGACTTAAAACCTGGTTTCGGCTCCACCTTTTATGGAATCAGAATTGGGTGGAAACCAGTAGTTCCCATGTTGGTTTCATATTTCATAGGTTCCTTTTAAATTTTAAAAGTTGTAATGACTTTTTTTTATTCCGAACAATTTAAGTCCCAAACATGAACCGATTGTTTTGAACTGAAACAGGAACCTGGTTTCTACTAGGTTCCGGTTTCTCGTTTCAAGAAGACTGATCGCACACCAAACTCAAGGAGTTGAGTGAACTCCTAGCCGACTGAACTTGTGCTCGTTATGGTTTTATTTCCTCTTGTTTCTTTTTGCGACAATAGGGAGGCTGAAGCCAGTGACGCACGTCGAAGGTATCGAACTCATTACGTTCATTTTCTAGTCGTGCCCCCTGGCTGGTTAGTTAACGCACAGAGTTCCCCTTTTTCTTTATTATAAGAATAACCGTTAATAATATAGTGCATGCCTTCACGGTCTCTCTAGGTTACGCGTCGATTTAAACATTCAAGGTGATACTCAATCCGCAGCTGTGCATATCTGGTGCAGTTCTGCCCAACCCAGCTTTGCAAATAGAAGAAGAAATAAAAACGACAGGTAACGAAACTTGATTGGTATTTACGAACCCACAACCACCTCCCTTTTTTCCCTCAACTGCAGCTCTCCGCATTCTCTCTCTCTCTCGATCGACCAACCATGGAGGCTAGTGAATCGTCTAAACCCCTCAAATACAAGGTACGATCTCTCGATTCTTTTCTTGAGTTGCTTACACCTTCTAATCTCTTTGTGTGTGCAGACGTGGGTGTTGCAGGTTTACATCCATTGCGAGGGCTGCAAGAAGAAAGTGAAGAAAGTTCTGCAAAGCATCGATGGTCCATCTTCAATCCGACTCTCAAATTTTCATCGGCTTTCCTTTTTCCTTGACGCGTTCGTTTATCTGTTTCTTCCTTGTTGGTGTTGTGTCATTTCCAGGCGTCTTCACGACGAACGTGGACTCCCTACAGCAGAAGGTGACAGTTATCGGAGACATCGACGCCGATACTCTCATCAGAAAGCTCCAGAAGATCGGCAAGCACGCTGAGTTATGGCCCAGCGAGGACAAATCTGGCAAAAAGATGGGCGGAAAGGGCGGTGAGGCCAGTGGCAAGAACGATAAAGATTCCGGCGGAAAGGCCGACAAGAATGCCGGAAAGAAGCCTAGCTCCGGCGATGAAACAAAGGATGAAGCGGTGATTGATGCGAAATCCGGCAATGGTGCTGCAAAGAAACAAGCCGCGGATGAAAAACAGGCTGGGGAGGCGGCACCTTCCGAGGGGAGTAAGGCCGCTGAAGGTAATGCTGGCGGTGGCGGCGGTGGCGGTAAGGGAAAGGGTAAGAAAGGTAAGGGACGATCCTTCCTCCGGCGGCCTTCCCGCAGCTGTTGCAGCAATACCCACCGTCGCTCATCCCGCCAGTTTCCGTCGGGTATGGGCAACGGACGCCTGCTGTGAATTACAGCACGGCGACGCCAGTTCTCAGCTACAGCGGGTCCTACGCACTGCCTCCATACGTCGACGCCTCCTACTTGATGCCGTACAGCTCCGGCGAGGTGGTCCGATATGTGCCGCCGGGATCTTACCCGCTGAGGCAGGAGGACTGTTATACGTTCAACGACGAGAATGCTACGGCCGGCTGCTCTGTGATGTGATGCACCTGCCCGGATATTTCGCGGTAGGAATCTACTCCGGTGAAGTTAGGAACGGTAACTTCTTTGTACATAACCTTTTTGGTGGTGCCCTTTTGTTGTGTTCCCCTTGTTTTTGTTTTTCAGTTTCTCTCTTTTACCTCTTCGTATTTTGCTTCTAAACTGTGTAGTTAAAACTTTGAAAGAGAAACTTAGCTTAGCTTGATAAAGGGAACAAGTGATAGCGTGGTATTTGTTGCTTTATTATGCTTTTGTACATAACCTACTTGGTTAGGAATTATTTTAGTAGTCTGAGATAGAAATAATACAAAAGTAAAGAGACCGCTAGTTGGTCACCTCAAAGCGCCATAGGGGTGGGCTGGTTGGCATAAGCGATTGGATGATGAGTGGTTGGTTAGGGGTTTGGAATGTTGTGATACTACTTGGTGGGCTTTATGCTTTTTCTTTTGGAGTAGGGATGGCAATATTGAGTTGATCGGGAACCTCGACCCTGAATGAGGGCAGGAATACCCCAGTTCGATCATGTTGGGGTTTAAGTATATATATATATATATATATATATATATATATATATATATATCCTGTTCAATCCACTCGGACCTATCCCATTGCCATCCCTACTTGGACCCTGTGGGAGACCTACTTGATTCATCACATCCAACAAAGTAAATTAGTCATCCAACTTCTGGCCGAGTGCTCTTAGTTCTGTTCAGCATTTGGTGCTTATGGATAAAATGTGCATTCCTTATTACGCTTTCAGGCTTCAACCTGCCTTGTACCAGAAAAAGGAAAGTCATCCAACTCCCCCTTTCGGGTTTCAGAAAACATGTCTGGTAGGAGCTACTTCATCTCTCATATACAACCTAATCATTGGCGGATCCACATTGTGGTGGGGCGGCACCGAAAAATCTGAAAATTTTCAATTACAAATTAAAATTTTAAAAAGAAATCGGAAACTTTTAAGGCCCGCTTTCTTGATCCTTGGGCCATTTTCTTTTGATGCTATTTATATCTAACAAGTAGATGCAGTATCCGTCTAAGTTGGCTGATGGTGTTTTTCTTTTATATATATAAGAAATAAGAATTGATCACACTAGGTGATAGTTGATCTGGCCAGGGGGCTTGACACAAATTTCACCTAGGGTTGGTTAGGAGGCAAACGAACCGAACCACCCACTATGCTAACTAGCTGAGTCAACTGCTCACGATAAACAACCTGCGTTTGCCCATGTTCACAAATGGCTCGCCATCTTTGATAGGCCTAGGTCGACCTAGTCCAGTTAGCTCCCCTTGAATCCCATAAAAAGAGTGGCTCTCCACTTGCCTCATGTCCGCCTTTGCAAAATAAGCCAAAAGACCCTTCATTTGCATTACATGTCCCTAATATATATCTAGTTGCGATGAGATAGCGAGCGGGTGGAAAAGAGGAGAAAGGGGCGTGGCTGTCGAACTTTCTACCGTCCGGCTGCCAGAAATCTCTCTTTCTCTTCCTTCTCCCTTTGGTAGAAGGAGTGATTTTAAGGTGGCTGTTTGTGTTTTGACACTTCGACTTCTCTCTCTCTCTCTCTCTCTCTCTCTCTCTCTCTCTCTCTCTCTCTCTCTCTCTCTCTCTCTCTCTCCGGTGGCAGGCTCGAAGTGGCAGTTGTAGCGATGAGGGGGCATTTGTATAAACGTGACAAACCTCCTTGTTACACTTACAGTGGTTATCATCATGTCATTTAAAGGGGTTTCCTGTGCTCGGCGAGGGATTTTTGGGTATGTTGGCATGCTGAAGCATGAACTGCTCTAGGATGTATCTTTCTTTTTTTTAGGAATGGAGTTCCTATCTTTTTTTGAGAAACACAAAAACTTGTATTAGACATTCAAGGTAAACTTTTATGAAAAAGGTCAAAAAGGTCCATCATTTACCCAGGTGCACTCAGCTCACCTGGCAGGGCTCTCAACTCACAAGAGGCAGGTAGTGAGTTCGATTACTGAGGCATGCATAAATGGCTGCTCTTTGAAAAGAAAAACGAAAGTCAATTAAAGGAGCTTTAACGTGCCAAGTAATTGTAGTAACAAAACCGAAAGGCACAAGCCACGGATGAGCCAAACGGAGCGTAATACAAGTGGCTCGATTCATTTACCAAAGAGAGAGAGGGAGAGGGGAAACTTAAGGGTGATGATCCATTGATTAGATGGAGAGAATTGAAGGGGCAAAAAGAACTTCGAGGGTTGCATCGTTATGACCTCTTGCATTCCCAATAGATTATATCAAACTAGACTATCACTTACTAATATTAGCTCACGTTTGAACTTGATCCGCAAATGTTATCATAACAAGCCGCGGAAGTTTTAGGCCACTAAAAATCGTACATCTAAATTTGCTATTTGATATAACTCTTGACTTGTTAATATAACATCCCTCTCTCTGACAAATATTTCCACAAGCCCAATAAGCCTTTGTATATAAAATAAAGAGCCACAAAATGCTGTACAATACTACACAGATGACAGAATGTGGACCAGCTACCTACATACACTCCTAACCCAAAGTTATTTAACAAAATAGATGCTACTATACTTGTCAAAATGATCATTTACCTATTATTTTATTTTCTGCACCCAAGAACCGTTTACGCTGTACCATGAGAACGCCACCCCTGCTGGCGCATGTAAAATAGAAGAAGAATCTGTGGTGGTAGAGGCACTTTCTTAGACACAACTATCAATTGGTACATTTGAAGCCTTGACACACACAAACCCAAACTATGAGCACTAGAAGCAAGAGAATCCCCAAGATAACCAGCTTTATTTTCATGTTCTCAAACCACATTTTCCTTCGAATCTGAACCCCTTGTTTCTGAAATTGCTTGGCCTGAAATTTTTTAATGAAGTAATGAAAGTGCCATGAAGAAGATATAGCACACATACAAATAACTAGGAACATCAATCAGAAATTTGTGAGAAAGATTACCTGTGACCGCAAGTTTTCCGTCTTCTCGGATAGCACATCAAGTCTCTCCTGCCTGTCAAAAACCTGCAAGTGTATGTTTATTACAAGCTTAGTTTTGCACAGTTTCAATTCCTGAGCAATAAGATTCAGAAATTATCAAAATACATTATATGGAAAACTGTTTGTGATGCACTCTATTGTTAAAACAATAAGATGTCACCAGAAAAATATTACACATGTCTATCGTGACTGAATTAGCGGAAAGAAACACTCAAAGCATGTGTTTCTGTAACAGAACTTTTTGGAAGAGGAATTTGATGCATTTTAGGCCATTGACTCATCAATCCCCAAAGAGCAGAAAGCTATTCGAGAAAAAAAAGGTGGTCTCTATTTCCCAGCATGTAGCTCATAGGCCATATCCATGTAGAAAAATCTGAGGAGTTTTGAAAAACTAAATAAACGTTCTGTGCTTCTACTAGAGTGCATTGAAGTTTGGCGAACTGACTCTTGGCACTCGGTTGTAACTACCCACTAGCATGCAGGTTGCTCCAACCTTAGATAATCTTAAGTATGTGGCTAGCATACAACAGCGCTCTGGTCGTTTCTGAAAAATATGTAGTCTTCCTTTCAGCTACGATACTCTTCTTTTGGAGTTATAACGGCAAAATGTTTGGTAAATTACTTCTCTGGAAAATAGTCTTGGAAAGATGTTCAATGTGTTCCCCTCACATCTGAGCATCAACTTTGTTTTTTGCTTAATTTCAGCAATTTCACCACCTTTTGATACAGAAATGAGCAATTCACCATTCAACAGCGCTGTTGAAGGCCTGACAAATGAATGGCTAAGATAGAAATATTACGTTGCATATGACATGAGGCACCTAAGCTTTCGATCAGCCCAACTACAAAGGAACAGCACGGGAAGTACCACCAAACGAAGACACGTATAAGAGGCAAAGCTGAAGGTCAAAGGAGTTTAAGTTGATGTTGCATCTCAGAATAGTGCTAGTAGAAGCACTTTATATTCGCTATGAAGTGCTAGATAATACTGGATGTTGGATATTGTCTCCACAAGAAACCTTGTATGACAAATATTCAATCTATCCATGGCTATGGATGCTCCTGAACCTCTAAACATTCTTTTTCAAGCTTGTATAAGAATACTTCATGCTCCTCACGCTAATAACAACGTTATTCATTCCTCGTCATTTTGGACATACAACTCAAAGTCTCCTTTTTCATCCCCTTAACTTGAGTGTGCTTTGTTCTCAGGCATCTTCAATGGGACGAATACCAGAGGACTTCATATGAGTGTCCTCAGTTATAAGATCAGAAATTGCCTGCAGAACTGAAGGAAAAGTGGCTTTATGTGGAATGATGCTCATCAGCATATCAAACTCATTATGCAAGTCCATACATAACTACAAAACATATGTTTCATACTAATTATTCGAGCCTGTTACACTTGATGAACCTTTGTGTCTATCACATTTTACTGTAGGTTGCATCCAAAGACAAAGTGGACCTAGAAGAAAAATGCTTGCAGAGTTCCTCCTTGTTTGACTGACCTTAAATCTTGAGGTATGGTATTTTCATGGACAGCCCAACATGCTGAGATATGTTCATGGCAATGCCTTCCACCAACTGGTCCAAATAACCATGAGTTCACTTTAGGAGTGTCAATTTCCTAAACACCCATACGTACTTTAGAATGTGGAGAATATGCCCAATTTATTGTTTTTCATAAAATGAGGCCAATAGGTATTGTTTGTCCAATCAAGGTTAAGTAGAATAAGATGAATAGCTTCACCTTTCTCCACATTACCGCTCCACTTCAGTGCATGCAAATATAAAGTATGCTCCCATCAAGACCTATCAGCCAATAAAGCAACCGGAAACAACCCTTTGTGGCCTTGGAAAGCAAAGCAACTAACAGTTCATGTTCCTTCTTTGAGGAATAGCGTTATCAATATTAGTATTCCCAAAAAAATGCTCACATATCAAGCAATAAACCAAACATTGTCACAAAACAACTATTCTTTCCCGAACCTCAGAATCCAGAAATTTTGAAAAATCTATAGAGGTCACAATATTCAGCAGAGTCAAATGATCTTTTCCATGTCTTAAAATCTTGCTCTATTGAATTCCCAACTTAAAACTATCATGATCCATCATCCATAATCTTCGTCACCTGGGAATAATCAGACACAATGATGAGGTCAAGCAGCGAAGACAAACTAGCTCAATCTAGGTGCAGAGAGACCTCTGGTTATTGTCACAATGGTGTAAATGCCCATGCAAGATGCGAGGGAAGGTGAAGGATACAAAAATGTCAAAAGTTATTAATGCAGGGTCAAGATGATAATATGTATAAAGTATAAACCAATGTTATCCGTATTGTACCAGGCAAGATGTGAGGGAAGGTGAAAAGTCATTGATGCAGAGTATAAACCAGTGTTATCTGTATTGTGGGACGCCACGATACGATAGATCCACTTGTATCACTAACAGGTTACTCTGTCGTATCGTAGCCGACCGAACAAAAACCCGTAGTTTTGCAGGTTTATGGGCTTTTGTTTGCTTCCCTTCTCGTGTATTCACAACTCCCCAACGTACTCTCTCCCATCCTTGGTGTTCAAGGCTCGAAAGAAAATGTTCTACGGTGTCAGTGGAAGCCCACAACTTAGATTGTGGTATACATTTTGTATTTTTTGGAGATTTTCTTTTGTATTTGTTTTTTTTTGTTATTTATATTTTTTTAATGACAAAATATGACGTTATGAAGTGCGTGAATATGATTTTTATTGCGATCGTGAAGTGGGACACAATCTATTTGAGTGTTATATGAAGATTAGAGATTTATGAAGTGCTTTTATTTTTGATTTTTTATTGAATTAAAGTGCTCAATTGAGATGACAGGAAGGGGTGTTAGATACTCCAATCTCGGTGTGATGATCCGACATGGCAATGGGGTATAGTACTTGAGGGTTCCACATTGAAGATCAAATGTTTGTTTTGTGAGGTGGTTAGTGGTGAAATTTCACGATTGAAACACTACTTAGCAGGGACAAGAAAATAAGTTGCTCCTTGTACGAACATAGTTAGAAGTTTGTCGTAAGCCATTAAATGACAATGTATTCAGATGATTGAGAGCATACATGAGAGGAGATAGCAACAGGATGATTTAGGGATGTTTGAGGAAAATGATGATATGCTATTGGATTGACTAATAGTATTCCTTGATATGGTAGAACAGAGGTTGTAGTAGTAGTTCTCGACCATTAAACAGGGAAAAGAGGGTTCCTGAAGATTTTGCAAGTAGAAGGAGTAGAAGAGAAAGCTCACGAAGGAGTAGAGGAAGAACTTCTAGCATACATTCATTTTTTCCTCCTAACACTACACATGGTACTAACTTGGAATTTGTGTTGCTATAGCTTTAGAACAACTGCATGATCACGAAGACCTTGTAGTGCGCAGATGGTTTTATGATGCATGTATTCCATTTAATACACAACAACAACTAAGCCTTTTCCAATACTAGATGGGGTCAGCTACATGGATTCTTTGTTTCCACAGAAACCTATCGTGTGCCATGTTAGCAGTTAACTCACAATAAACTAGATCATTCTTTATTGTTTCTTTCCAACACTTTTGTGGTCGTCCTCTAGCTCTTTTAATACTTTTCAAATTTAATTTTTTTGTACCTTCTTACAGGTTCTTCTTTTGGTCTTCTTTCTATATGTCCAAACTATCTTAAACGATATTCTCTCATTTTATCCTCTATTGGTGCCACTCCTAATTTGTTTCTAATAACCTCATTATGTATACGGTCTTTTCTTGTATGACCACTCATCCATCTCAATATCTTCATTTCTGTCACAAACATCTTTTGTACATGTTGATGATTAACTGCCCAACACTCAGAACCATAAAACATGGCAGGCCTAATTGATGCTCTATAATATTTACCTTTTAACTTTAATGGTATCTTCTTATCACAAAGAATACCTAATGCTCCTCTCCATTTTAACCAACCAGCATTAATTCTATGCGTAACATCTCCATCAATTCTTCCATCACTCTGAAAAATTGACCCTAGGTATTTAAAACTTTCCTTTTGGGAGACGCAATGTGTGCCAATTTTAATTTCTATATCCTTTGAATGATTAAACTTACATTCCATATATTCTTTCTTTGTTCTACTAAGTCGAAGGCCTTTGCTTTCTAATGTTTCTCTCCATAATTCGCACAATTCTGAATGTCTCCCTTTTTCTTATATATGGGTATAAGTGTACTTGCTCTTCATTCCTCGGGCATCTTTTGGTTTTTCCATATTTCATTAAATAGTCTTGTGAGCCAAGTGATTCCTATTTCTCCTAGTATTTTCCAAACTTCTATAGGAATATTATCAGGTCCTACCGATTTACCACCCTTCATATGTTTAAAAGCCTCTTTGACTTCATTCTTTTGAATACATCGGTAGAAATTGTGGTTTATATACTTTTCTTATTTGGCTAACTCTCCTAAGCTAATACTAACATCTTTATTTTCATTAAAGAGCTTATAAAAATAGTTTTTCCATCTATTTCTTATATCATCATTTGCCACTAGAATTTTTTCATCCTTGTCCTTGATGCATTTAACATAATTAAGATCTTTAGTTTTCTTATCTCTACCCCTAGCTATCCTAAAAATATTTCTTTTACCCTCTTTTGAGTTGAGTTTTTTTTATATAAATCCTCCCAAAATTTAGCTTTTGCTTCACTCACGGCCTTTTTCGCTTCCTTCTTTGCTTTCTTATAAGCATCTAAAGTTTCACTAGTTTTCTTAGCATAATGTAATTTGTAACATGCCCTCTTTGCCTTAATTTTATTTTGCACTACTTCACTCCACCACCAAGCTTGTTTTTGTGCCGGTACACCTCCCTGAGATACACCTAACACATCTTTCACCACTTTCCTAATATGTATAGCCATATTGTTCCACATATCACAAGGTGTACCAACATAATTCCAAACATCTCCTTGAAGGACTTTCTGTTTAAATATATCTTCTTTCTCGCTTTTCAGGTTCCACCATTTAGTCTGAATAGCTCGATGCACTCTTTTCTTCTTTGTCCATTTTTTTATTTGTAAATCCATAACTAAAAGTCGATATTGGGTGGTTAAGCTTTCTCCTAGAATTACCTTGCAATCTTTACAACACGCTCTATCTTTTTTTCTACAAATAAAGTAATCAATTTGTGTTTGTGAATAGCCACTCTTATAAGTAATTAAATGTTCATCTCGTTTTTTGAAGATTGTATTGACTATAAAGAAATCAAATGCCATAGCAAAATTTAAAATCTCCCTACCTTCCTCATTTATATCTCCAAAACCAAAGTTTCCATGAATACCTTGATATCCTAATGCCTCTTTACCGACATGTCCATTTAAGTCTCCTCCTAAACAAATCATATCCCTTTGTGGAATCTTTTGAATCACCTTATCTAACTCTTTCCAAAACGTTGTCTTTATACTATCTTCTAGTCCTACTTGGGGTGCATAAGCACAAACTATATTCAAAACCTCTGCTAACAACAACAACAACTAAGCCTTTTCCCATACTAGACGGGGTCGGCTACATGGACTCTTTTTTTCCACAGATCCATATCGTGTGCCATGTTAGCAGTTAACTCCTAATAAGCTAGATCATTCTTTATTGTTTCTTTCTAACACTTTTGTGGTCGTCCTCTAGCTCTTTTAATACTTTCCAAATTTAGTTTTTCTAACCTTCTTACCGGCTCTTCTTTTGATCTTCTTTCTATATGTCCAAACCACCTTAAACGATGTTCTCTCATTTTATCCTCTATTGGTGTCACTCCTAATTTGTTTCTAATAACCTCATTATGTATACGGTCCACTCATCCATCTCAACATCTTCATTTCTGTCACAGACATCTTTTGTACATGTTGATGATTAACTGCCCAACACTCAGAACCATAAAACATGGCAGGCCTAATTGCTGCTCTATAATACTTACCTTTTAATTTTAATGGTATATTCTTATCACAAAGAATACCTGATGCTCCTCTCCATTTTAACCAACCAGCATTAATTCTATGTGTAACATCTCCATCAATTCTTTCGTCACTCTGAAAAATTGACCCTAGGTATTTAAAACTTTTCTTTTGGGAAATGCAATGTGTGCCAATTTTAATTTATATGTCCTCTTAAGTAACCAAATGATCAAACTTACATTCCATATATTCTGTCTTTGTTATACTAAGTCGGAGGCCTTTGCTTTCTAATGTTTCTCTCCATAGTTCCAATTTTCTATTAACTTTTTTCTTAGACTCCTCCACTAATACAATGTCATCTGCAAATAACATACACCAAGGTACTTCATCTTGAATATGTTTTGTTAACTCATCCATCACCATTATAAATAAGTATGGACTTAAAGTTGATCCTTGATGTAACCCAATATTAACTTCAAAGAAGTATGTCATTCCTTCATGAGTCCTCACACATGTTTTTGCACCATCATACATGTCTCTTATAAGGTTAATATATGTCAATGGGATACCTCTTTTTTCCAAAGTTCTCCAAAGAACCTCCCTCGGTACCCTATCATAAGCTTTTTCTAGATCAATAAATATCATGTGAAGGTCTTTCTTTTTTGCTTTAAAATGTTCCATAAGACATCTCAAAAGGTGAATCGCTTCAATAGTAGTTCTGCCTGGCATGAATCCAAATTGGTTCTCTGTTGTACTTGATACTTGTCTTAACCTACGTTCGATAATTCTTTCCCATAATTTCATAGTATGACTCATTAACTTGATACCTCGATAATTCACACAATTTTGAATGTCTCCCTTGTTCTTATATATGGGTATAAGTGTACTTGCTCTTCATTCCTCGGGCATCTTTTGGTTTTTCCATATTTCATTAAATAGTCTTGTGAGCCAAGTGATTCCTATTTCTCCTAGTATTTTCTTGGTCCTACCGATTTACCACCCTTCATATGTTTAAGAGCCTCTTTGACTTCATTCTTTTGAATACATCGGTAGAAATTGTGGTTTATATACTTTTCTGACTTCGCTAAATCTCCTAAACTAACACTAACATCTTTATTTTCATTAAAAAGATTATAAAAATAGTTTTCCATCCATTTCTTATATAATCATTTGCCACTAGAATTTTTTCATCATCGTCCTTGATGCATCTAACATAATTAAGATCTTTAGTTTTCTTATCTCTAGCCCTAGCTATCCTAAAAATATCTCTTTCACCCTCTTTTGAGTTGAGTTTTTTATATAAATCCTCCCAAAATTTAGCTTTTGCTTCACTCACGGCCTTTTTCGCTTCTTTCTTTGCTTTCTTATAAGCATCTAAAGTTTCACTAGTTTTCTTAGCATAATGTAATTTGTAACATACCCTCTTTGCCTTGATTTTATTTTGCACTACTTCACTCCACCACCAAGCTTGTTTTGTGCCGATACACCTCCCTGAGTTACACCTAACACATCTTTCGCCACTTTCCTAATATGTATAGCCATATTGTTCCACATATCACAAGGTGTACCAACATAATTCCAAACATCTCCTTGAAGGACTTTCTGTTTAAATATATCTTCTTTCTCACTTTTGAGGTTCCACAATTTAGTCTGAATAGCTCGATGCACTCTTTTCTTCTTTGTCCAATTTTTTTATTTGTAAATCCATAACTAAAAGTCGATGTTGGGTGGTTAAACTTCCTCCTGTAATTACCTTACAATCTTTACAACACGCTCTATCTTTTTTTCTACAAATAAAGTAATCAATTTGTGTTTGTGAATAGCCACTCTTATAAGTAATTAAATGTTCATCTCGTTTTTTGAAGATTGTATTGACTATAAAGAGATCAAATGCCATAGCAAAATTTAAAATCTCCCTACCTTCCTCGTTTATATCCCCAAAACCAAAGTTTCCATGAATCCCTTTATCCTAATGCCTCTTTACCGACATGTCCATTTAAATCTCCTCCTAAACAAATTATCTCCCTTTGTGGAATCTTTTGAAACACCTTATCTAACTCTTCCCAAAAAACTGTCTTTATACTATCTTCTAGTCCTACTTGGGGTGCGTAAGCACAAACTATATTCAAAACCTCTGCTCCTAACACTAATTTCAACGTCATGATTCGATCACCATATCGTTGTATGTCTACTACACTCTCCTTTAAATCTTTATTTATGATAATACCAACTCCGTTTCGAGCCTTTTCTTTACTTGAGTACCATAATTTAAAACATGTATCCTCTATCTCCTTTGTTTTTTCTCCAACGCATTTTGTCTCTTGTAAACATAGAATATGAATCTTTCTTCGAATCATAGTATCTACCACCTCCATTAGCTTACGAGATAATGTTTCAATATTCTAAGAACCAATACGAATCTTGTTATCTACGACTAGCTTCCTTACCCCCCACATCCGTGCATAATCAAAATGCGGACACCCTCTCTAAAAATTTTTCACTACATTCGGGCGGCAATGTAGCGGGACTAACTTCTTTACCCACACCCGTCCATGATATGGTAACCCTCTCTGCAATTGATTCACTACATTCGGGCGAAAATGTAGTGGCCCTTGCTTACTTCTTACTATATTCGGGTTCTGCAGCACGTCGTTAGGCGAGGACGCCCCAAAACAATGCTCATAATTTTTGTAATCCATGTTATAAAAATCCGACGAAGTTTTACGCTGGCTGTCGGAAGCCTAACACAACCCTCCAAAGGAGGCATTTCCTATTATGTTATTTTTGTAGATGACTTTACTAGGTATACATGGGTATATCTTTTAAAAGCAAAATCCGATGTCTTTCAAAATTTTGTTATTTTTCATAATCTTGTAAAGAATCAATTTGATTCCGAAATCAAAATTTTTAGATCGGATTCAGGAGGAGAGTTTATGTCAAAGGATTTTGAAAACCATCTTAATAAGTTTGGGATTATACATCAAACTTCTTGTTCTAAGACTCCTCAACAAAATGGTGTTTCCGAATGAAAGCATAAACATATTTTGGAAACCACAAGAACTTTGCTTTTGTCAAGTGGTGTTCCTAAAAAATTTTGGACAGAAGCTATTATGACTGCAGTCTATTTAATTAATCGGATGCCCTCTTTGGTTTTACAAAATATGTCTCCTATATAAAAACTTTTTAAAGTTTCTCCTAACTATTCAAGATTGTGTATTTTTGGATGTAAGTTCTTTGTTTATACTAACAAAGATGATAAATTATCATCTCGGGCCATAGAATGTGCCTTTTTAGGATATAGAATAACCAAATAAAAATGATAAGCTTTATGTATCTCGAGATGTTAGATTTTTTGAAAATGAATATGTTTTTAAAAGCATGGATGACTCCTCCTACTCCTTCTTCAATGATATTTTAGGTGAAGAGGTAATTCATGAAGAAAATGAGTTTGATGAACCTATGATTAACAGACATTGTATTACTCCCTTTGATCAACATTACAATAGGAGATCTATGCCTATCCCTAGAAGGTCAAATCGTGATTCTAGACCTCCTGAAAGATTTGTATCATATGATAGTTTTCACCAAGACATAGAGCTTTAGTAACAAATATTTCAGCTATAAAGGAACCTAAAACCTTTAAAGAAGCTCAATTATCACAAGAATGGACTCATGCAATGAACGAAGAGTTGAATGCTTTATTTAGAGCCCAAACATGGGATATAGTCTCTAGACCATCAAACAAAAAGACTATAGGTTGTAGGTGGGTTTATAAAATCAAGACTAATGGTGATGGCTCATTAGATCGTTATAAAGCTAGATTGGTTGCCAAGAGTTATTCTCAAGAATATGAAATTGATTATGAAGAAACCTTTGCTCCTATAGCTAGAATAACAATTGTTAGAACACTTATAGCTGTATGTGCTATTCATCATTGGAATATTTATCAGTTAGATGTTAAAAATACTTTTTTAAATGATTGGTTGAAAAAAGAAGTATATATGGAGCCTCTTCCTGGTCTCAATCTTCCTAGAAACCAAGTCTTAAAGCTCAAAAGAGCCTTATATGGTCTCAAACAAGCTCCCAAGGCTTGGTTTGATAGAATGACTGAATTCATGACATTACATGGTTTTACTATCTGTTATACTAACACAGCCCTGTTTATAAGAAAATCCTCTGCAAGTATTGTTATCCTTTTGCTCTACGTCGATGATATGATTATTACAGGTAGTGATGATACAGGTATCCAACAAATCAAGTAAGAACTTGGTAATGTGTTTGAAATGAAGGATCTGGGTCAACTTTCCTATTTTCTTGGCATTGAGGTACCCCGTGATGATAGAGGTTTCTTTTTATCACAAACTAAGTTTACTAATGATGTTATTCTTAGATCAGGTATTACAGTTGACAAAGTCGTTGAGACACCAGATGTAATCAACCAGAATATGCGCCTAGTTGATGGTGAACTTCTGAGTGATCCCATACCTTATAGACAGATGGTTGGAGCACTCACATATCTCACCATAACACGGCCTGATATTGCTCATGATGTTCATATTGTAAGTCAGTTTCAGCATGCACTCACCTCAGTGAATATGAGTGTTGTTATGAGGATTGTTCGTTATATTCAACAAACCTCAACTAAGGGAGTATTTCTATCTTCCTCCTCGTTATTTCAGTTGCTTGCATATACTGATACTGATTGGGGTGGTGATGTGAATGACAGGTAATCTACTACCGGATATTGCATATTCCTTGGTCACTCACTCATTTCATGGAGATGCAAGAAACAACAAAAGGTGTCTCTTTCGTCCACTGAAGCTGAGTATCGTGCTATGGCCAACACTACTACAGAGCTAACTTCGCTGCGACGACTACTTCAAGACTTGAGCATACAACTGGAAGCTCCTCCAATAATATTCTGCTACAACAAAAGTGCTATGTATATAGCCAATAACCATACCTTCCATGAGCGCACAAAGCACATAGAGATGAATTGTCACTATATTCGTGGAGAGCATCTACAAGGCAATTTGACATTATATTTTGTAAAATCAGAATATCAACTTGCAAATGTGTTCACTCCTTACCTACTCCTCGATTTCAATCTTTAATTGGCAAACTTCAAGTCATGGAGCTGTCAGTTTGAGAGGGGGTGTTAAAGAACTGGACCAGAGAGGCCCGGCCCTGGCGACCCTGGCCCACTGGGCAGGGCCCCCAGGGCCACTAGCCGTTGGGGGCCCTGGTCCCTAACGGCTAGTGAAGTAGCCGTTGGGGGCTGGTTGCAGCCAGCCCCCCTCTTTCCCCTCTTTTCCCTCTTCACTCTCTCTCACTCTCTTTCACTTCCTTTTCTCTATAAATACCTCTTGTAAACCATTTTAGTCCTTCACTCTCTCTCACTCTCTTTCACTTCCTTTTCTCTATAAATACCTCTTGTAAACCATTTTAAATTCAAGTCTTTGATGGCTAATGAATAAAGATTATTTATTCAAGCTTGTGTTGTGTTTATTCTCCTTTTCGCATGCACTTGTTGCTCTCGGCTATTACCTTTTCTAAGGCTTTATGATTGATACTTTGTGGTGTTATCCACTCATTGATCTTCCGCAACTATATTGAAGCATAGTCTTCATTACACATATTACCTAAACCCAACATTAAGGCACTCAACAAGCTTAAAAAAGGACGGTGAGGTTAATCGTGGCATCATTGATTGTATAGACTGATTAGTCCCTGATGAGAGTAGAGCATATGCTATACATCGAGAGATGGAGATCTATGATAATGCTCTTTAGGGTTTGCTTATAGCAATTTGCAATCACACTAATATGCGTCCAGCTAAATTATTTATCTTCGTATTTAAGTTTCTTAAATCTTATATTATTATGGATTAAGTCCCTAATGTTTGTCTTTTTCTACAGATATTTGGTGGAATAGGTTTGGAAGTGATTATCCAAATCTTAGATATTTTGCAGTAAGAGTTCTGAGCCAAACCTATAGTGCAATGGGTTGTAAAAGGAATTGAAGTGTCTTTGAACACATCTATACAAAAAAACGCAATAGGTTGGAACATAAGTGGCTTAATAATTTAGTTTTCATCCGTTGTAACATGCGTCTTTGCCAAAGGTAATCTTGTATTAATTACTACTTAAATATTCAATTCAATATTTTGTTTAACTTGAATTGTTAATGTTATTTACTAATTACTTTTCTTTCTTTCTTCTAGGCAATTAAAAAAGATAAGTAGAGAAGAAAGCCAATTTGATCCAATAAGTTTGGATAATTTTGATATATTAGAGGAGTGGATTATAGAATATAACGAACAAAATGTACTCCTAACTGAAGAAGATATTCTATGGATTAATTTGGAAGGAGCGCAACAATATCATCAAGGAGATGAAGATTTTTATTTTGAAGTAGAAGGTGGTGAAGATCTTAAGCAAGGAGAAGATGAAGATTATTTAGTTGATGATCCTAATTACAATATGTAAATGTAAATGTATTTTATTTTTTGCTTCAAAATATGTAATTTTGTTTCAATTGTTGAATGGTAAATGATCAATATGTACTAAACTTTGCATTATATGAATTTTTTGTAATTATCTGATTTTTCTAATTTTTTTAAAACTTCTTCTATTTTTTCTGATTTTTTTACTATTTTTTAATATTAAAAAACGATACGATATGATACATCGTATCGTGGACCAAAACGATACATGATACGATACGCGTCGAACAACACTGGTATAAACTATATATACCATTATATGATAAATTAGACCAGAAGGAAAGCTAAGTTTCCATAGGTTATTATTCACTAAAAAGGTAACAATTTCTCACTATTTGATCAAATATAACAGAAGTGATGAAAAAAATAAAAGAAATTGGCTAACCGTATCTAATGCTTTCCAACACAATATCGTAATGGTGTTGGTGTGGGCAGTGTTGTCTGACGCGTATCGTATCGTGTATCGTTGGGCTCCACGATACGGGCGTATCGTATTGTATTGTACTTTAATATTAAAATAATACAAAAATGAATTAAAATCAATAAAATTAGTAAAAATTCAAAAAAAAATCAGGAAAAATCTGGTAATTGCTTTAAATTCATATACTATAAGTTTAGTACAAATTGAGCATTCAACATTGAACAATTGCATCCAAATTTACATATTTTGAATCCAAAAAATGAAATACAGATTATAGACACAATTACATTTTACAAATTATAATCAGGATCATCAACTAAATAATCTTCATCTTCTCCTTGTTGTAGATCATCAGCAGCAGCAGCAGCAACACCTTCTTCTTGGAAATCAAATTCTTCATCTCCTTCATGTTGTTGTTGCGCTCCTTCCAAATTAATCTAAGCAACGTCTTCTTCAGTTAGGAGGGTATTTTCTTCAGTGTCTTCCATAACCCAATCTTCTAATATATCAAAATTATCCAAACTTATTGGGTCGAACCGACTTTCTTCTCTATTTACTTTTTTTAATTGCCTACGACAAACAAAGATAAACAATTAGTAAATAATATTAACAATTGAAGACTGAAGTTAAACTATATTAAATTGAAAATTTGAAAGTAATACAACATTACCTTTCATGAAGGCGCATGTTAGAACAAATATAAACTAAATCATTTAGTCTTTTGTGTTCCAACCTGTTGCGCTTCTTTGTATGGATGTGTTAAAAAACACTCTAATTTCTTTCACAACCAGGTTTGGCTTAAGAGTCTCACTGCAAAATCTCTAAGGTTTGGACACCAAACATCTGTAGAAAAAGACAAACATTAGAGACATAATCCACAGTGATGTAAGATAAAACTTAAATATGAAAATAAACAATTTACCTGAACGCATCGTAGTGCGGTTGCGAATTGCAACAAGCAAACCCATTAAGTAAAGAGCATTATCATAATTCTCCATCTCTCGATGTATCGCATCTGCTATGCTCTCATCAGGGACTAATGTGTCGATACATTCAATGATTCCTCGATTAACCTCACCGTCCCTTTTGAAGGTTGCTGAGTACCTGAACGATGGGTTTAGATAGTAGGCTGATGCAATTGTTTATTTCATCTATTATCAATTATTTTCCACACGGGCATGTAATCTCTCTTTTTTCCATTAAAGTTATTTTTGATCGCTTCTTTTGCCCTGTCCATGGCTTCATAAAGGTAGCCCATAGATGGTTTCTCCTCGCTATCAGTCAATCTAAAAAATTTCACTAAAAGAAAAGTAATTTTCAATAATCTGACACATGCATTCCAAAATGAACTTCTAAAAACTGTTTCTGCAATCTCATTCAACTTTCTATTCCTTCTGTAAGGCAACTCTGCAAATTGTTGCCACTCATCTAAGGAGAACATTCTCTTCAAAGCTATCTTCTGTCTCACAATACTCTGTACAAATAAGAAGTTTGTTGCGAAGCGAGTTGCAGTTGTGCGAAGAAGCTCTGCACCTTCTGTATATCTCCTCATCATACACAAAACAAATGCATGGTTGTAAATAAATTTTGTAATATCTTGGCAACACTCAGTTACTGCCTTTATTTCATCCATCTCACCAATATCCTCGAGGATGAGATCTAAACAATGGGTTGCACATGGTGTCCAGTAGAAAGTCCCATAAATATCAGCTAACTCCTTCCCAACTGCTTTGTAGTTAGTTGTATTATCTGTAATCAATTGGACTACATTCTCCACCCCAACCTCCTGTATAACCTTATCAAATTCTTGTCATAGGATCTCTGAAGTGTGCCTCTCCTCTGACATATCTAGAGATCTCAAAAACATGAGTCATTTAGAACAATATACAAGAAAGTTTAGCAATGTCCTTCCTTGCTTATCGGTCCATTCATCTGCTATAATAGTGCATCTCGTTTCCTTCCATGACTGTCTCAAAGTCGAACAATATTGTTGCACTTCAATGACGGTCTGCTTTAATATATTCCCTCTCAACTTCTGATAAGAGGGCATCCTTTATCCTGGACCAATATTAGCAATTGTATCAGTCATTGCTTGAAAATGAAAACTATTTGATGCATTAAATGGAATACATGCATCATAAAATCATCTTCCCACTGCAAGGTCTGCCTGATCAAGCAGTTGTTCTGAAACCATAGCAGCACGAATTCAAGGTTGAGCACTAGGTGTAGTGGAATGAGGAAAGAACGAATGTATGGTAGAGGAAGCTCTTCCTCTACTCCTTCCTGAACGTCCTCTTCTGCTACCTCCAAAGTCTTCAGCTGCAACCCTCTTTCCCTTGTTAAGTACTCGTGAACTGCTACTACCAATTTCTGTTCTAGCATCTGAAGGCAAACTATTAGTGAATCCAACTCCAGTAGCAATAGCATCATCATCTTTTTCACACATCTGAAAATCAACCTTTTGTTGTCTCCTTTCCTGTATGCTCTCAATCATTTGCAGTCATTGCCATTTAATACCTTCTGGCACACTTCTAACTCTGCCTGTGTATGAAGCAACTTCTTTCTTGGTTCCTGCTAGGTGGTGTTTTAACCTTGAAATTCTACCACTAACCACCTTTTCACAAAATAAGCATCTAATCTTTAACCTTGAACCCTCAACTGGTATACCCCACTGCCATGCCGAATCATCAAACCGATAATGGGAGTCTCTACCACCCCTTCCTGCCATCTCAATGGAGTAGTTTAATTCAAACAAAAACAAAAACCTGAAAATAAAAACACTTCGTAAATCCCCCAATCTTCAAATAACACTCAAATGGAGTGTCTCCCACTTCATGAATGCAATAAAAATCGTATACACACTTAATAACTTCATATTTTGTCATTAAAAAAAATAAACGAAATAACACAAAAAATAACATATAGAAAAGAAAAAAATAGAAAAAACATTAAAAATATACCTAAATCCGAGTTTGGAGGCTTGCACGGACACCGTAGAACACGATTTTAGAGTTTTAAACACCAAGGAGGCGAAAACCGGCTCTTAGGGAGGAAACCCACGAAAAATCAATGGGTTTCGGTCGGCCCGAGACCCTTTATAAGGATCCCAGGGCGTATCGCCCGATACGATGCGATAAGCTTTTAATATCGATACACCTAGGTATATCGTATAGTGGTGGCCCACGATATAACACTGGGTGTGGTGTCACGTGGGACACTTTCACCTCTATAAAGTGTTGACATAGCCTCTCATTGCCTCCATATCCTTCTAAAACCAATCAAAGCCTCCACCTTATCCTAAGGCTCTGATACACCACAAAAGTACGAAAAGATGCAAACAAAGAAAGATTTTGAACAGAATAACATTAGGACTACAAGTTACAGTTAAAAGGGGTCGACCTTTAAGATTAAGCAGAAAGATTACCACTAGTCATGCATGAAAATTGTACCCAACATGCCGATGAGATTGAAGAAGGTAATAGAATAGCTACAAAACTCTTAGAAATTACAATATGAGCAAAGATACATAAAAATACACCTTTTTTGCATAATGCAACCAATGCGACTCGTAGAATCATCCAAGATTTCTGGACCATCAGGAATTCTAAAAAGAAATGGGATCTTGGCTCCTTTTTGTATATCTGGTAGTTGATGGAACACACTACCACTTATTACCAGTCCATTTGAAGTTGCACAAGTTTTTTGGATCATTTTTTTTAGCGGATGGAATGTTATAAACTCAGTGGACTGCTCATACTTTTAGAGATTCATCACTTTTATCAACAGAATGCTTCTGTTTTATTGAGATTTTGGCCTGACGAGTCCACTGAAGAGGGTTATATGGTTATGCACTTTACTCCACTCCAAAATTCTTCCAATTAGTGCTCTAAGCATATCCAACTTTTAATGAATATTCTGAGGTGACGTGACTTTGGGACCAACATTTCCAGGGGAACTTGGCCTGACATTTTACTGAATGGAAATCTTGCATTATTACTGAAGCAAACGTATTCTTCTCAAAAGTGCACTTAGGTATTGTTTTAAAGCTCAGCATTATTTTAAACAGCAATTTGTCCAACTCTTTGAAATTATATTGGAGTCACCAGTATTTGTGCAAAAGAATGAGAGCCCTTTTAATTAAGTTCAATCGCAAATAAAAATGGTTAAAAGTACATGATAAAGGAACCTCTTTTCACTTTTTTTTTTGAAGATATGTAGAAGAGGCAACGTTAACAAGTCAGCAAGCATTTTTGGTAGTAAAGTACACAGTAGTGAGTTATTAGTTACATCTTTAAAAAGACTTTGTAAGCTTCAAAATTTTTGTATTGAGTTATATTATTCAATAATGGTATTTCATACCCAAGCAATGTCCATGTTCATGCACGTGCTTTAATTCAATGTTCAGTTTATCCCAGTAATATAGACCTGGCAAATGACATGAACAGCCGAGATAAATCACACTCTGAGACATAGAATGGGACAGTTCTCAGGCATGACAATATACCGTCCCATTATACACATTCAGCCATTGTGGAAACATCAAATTACTTTGAACCAAGAAATGACAAATTAATAGTGGATGTGGCAATATGAGAGTAATTGTCTGTGAAATAAAACATTGAACAGTTAAAGAAGAAATAAAAGGAATACTTATTTGGAGATCTTATTTTTGTGCTTTTTTAAGTTGTACAGAAGATAGGCAATCTTGAAAATATCAAAGGGTGTACCTTGTCTATGTTTTCCATCATAATGCTTTTGACTTCGGACACTTGACCCTTCACTTTCAAGATCTTTACGATCTCCTCAGAGTGATCTATTACATATTGCATATTCTCTTTCATTATAGGACTGCCAATACGACATAATAACTGAGTGACTACTGCAAGTCATTATGAGGAAATCTATGTTACAAAATTGAGCTTGTTCAAGAACATACCCAAATTCTTTGTTGAGGCTTTTCGC
The DNA here is from genome assembly GCA_036023115.1 of Brasenia schreberi. Classification (NCBI taxonomy): domain Eukaryota; kingdom Viridiplantae; phylum Streptophyta; class Magnoliopsida; order Nymphaeales; family Cabombaceae; genus Brasenia; species Brasenia schreberi. Next base: position 17,013,455 of record JAYKKT010000089.1, on the reverse strand, counting down.
CGTGGCAGTATCAGCTTTCCCACCCCCATATCGCTTCTTGAACTCGATCTTTATGCGTTCCAGAAAAGCTATGGATAACTGTTTCCCAACAGGTTCTCTTGCAACAACACAAAATGCTGCAAAAGGAATGCACAGATTACTGAAAATTTGTTTAATAATATTGTTTAAAATTTTCCCCTCTTTTCTTTTAGAAATTACAGATATGATATTCATTCAAGGAGAACGATTACAATTGTATCACATCCATATACTGAGTTGTCATTTAATGCTGAGTTTTACTATTTCTGTATTGGTAAGAGAATAGAAGAGGACAACTTCCAGGAACCAGCTGGCCTAGTGAAGAGGTAACAGTGGGATTCGACAACCAGCAACAAGCAGCTAAGCATTCAAGCACAAGCTGGGCCATGGGCATCAAAGAAAATTGGAAGATAGAGATGGGAGAAAGGGTCCTGACCTATTCCTAAGACCTATGGTTGCAACATCTTGCATAATGAAAATTGACAAATAAAAAGAAAGTTTTATGGCATTATGACATCTTGTTTGCGTTTAATGCATCCTTTTCTGCCTAATAAATAAACCACTTTCCTGCCTTAAATTCAAAAGGAGATGATGTAAGAGCACATTGGAGTTTGTCAGAGGCTATGCCTGTGCTAAAAGTGATTCTTTCTAACTTAAGCTAAAGGTTTCAAAGCTCATTTTGCTTAGGCAACCCATGCTTTAATGCATGAAAAGTGAAAAGCGAACTCAGAAGATTCCATAACTCATCTTGTACTTATGGTCATAAATCAATCTAGAACAGGACATACAACAAGAGATTAACTATGCAAGCAAGCAGCTTTAACAAAGCTTTGAACGAGTAGTCAATTTTGAATCAAGAGTGTATGCACATAATAATGTTGCTTAGTCCCCAACTAATTCGAATCTATTCTATCTTATACACAATATTTTGAACATACAACAGTCTAAGTCAAATCTCCAGAAGTGGCCCACTACTTCCCAACTGAGGGGATTACTTTAAATACAAATTATAACGTTCTGTCACCTTCCATGAAATAGAAAATGAAGGATGAATTGCTTCTATTAGCTGCAGGGAAAGAGCAAAGGACTGCATAAAATTGAAGTGTGAGCTGAATAAAATGGAACTTTGATGAGACCGTATTATCATTAGAGGATGGACAAGGTAGAAACATGCACTGAACAGATATAAAAATGTTCATGTGAGATCACCATCATACTTTAAGATGGATCCAGAAGAGGAAGTTAAGGAGCCTCTTCATGGGTCACAACAGTGTAATCGACTATAGAAAGCTAACAAGGATTCTATCTCTTGGGAAAAACTCTGTGAACAACAAAAAGATTGATTCAAAATAAATTTCAAAGGTTCACGAGTCATGACGTCTTGTGCAGCAATAACTCTGATTTTCCTTGATTAACAGAAAAAGGTTATTTCTGGGTTACATCAAGGATCAACTTTAAGTCCATACTTAATTTATAACGGTGATGGATGAGTTAACAAAACATATTCAAGATGAAGTACCTTGGTGTATGTTATTTGCAATGACATTGTATTAGTAGAGGAGTCTAAGGAAAAAGTTAATAGAAAATTGGAACTATGGAGAAAAACATTAGAAAGCAAAGGCCTCCGACTTAGTAGAACAAAGACAAAATATATGGAATGTAAGTTTGATCATTTGGTTTACTCAGAGGACATAGAAATTAAAATTGGCACACATTGCATTCTCCAAAAGAAAAGTTTTAAATACCTAGGGTCACTTTTTCATAGTGATGGAAGAATAGATGGAGATGTTATGCATAGAATTATTGCTGGTTGGTTAAAACGGAGAGGAGCATGAGGTATTCTTTGTGATAAAAAGATACCATTAAAGTTAAAAGGTAAATATTATAGAGCAGCAATTAGGCCTGCCATGTTTTATGGTTATGAGTGTTGGGCAGTTAATCATCAACATGTACAAAAGATGTCCGTGACAGAAATGAAGATGTTGAGATGGATGAGTGGTCATACAAGAAAAGACCGTATACATAATGAGGTTATTAGAAACAAATTAGGAGTGGCACCATTAGAGGATAAAATGAGAGAATATCGTTTAAGATGATTTGGACATATAGAAAGAAGATCAAAAGAAGAACCTGTAAGAAGGAAAGTATTAAAAGAGGTAGAGGACGACCACAAAAGTGTTGGAAAGAAACAATAAAGAATGATCTAGCTTATTGTGAGTTAACGGCTAACGTGACACGCGATAGGGATCTGTGGAAACAAAGAATCCATGTAGCCGACCCCGTCTAGTATGGGAAAAGGCTTAGTTGTTGTTGTTGTTGTTTTAACAGAAAAAGGTTATTTCAATTGGAGAACACGCTTCAGATTCTGAGGCTGAAATGGGAAAAGCTTGTTGCTAACAACTTCCAAAAGAACATAGCCGGAGGAAACAAAGTAAGCAAAAAAGAGAAGAGCTAACTGGGAGTGAGCACTTGTCATCACATATACCTAATCGGACTGCACCGTTGGCATTCTCATCATGATGAAACTAATTCAGACATTGCAAGATGAACGCAAATGGAATGACACATCCAGCTGAGCTCACATCAGATTTTATATCGTATGTAGATCAATTTAGCCTCGCTCCAGGTCTTCATTGTTGGGTGCAAAATATGTGATTGTTTACTCGTACTCCAGTTCCCTGTGTTCTGTTGGTTCCTGCTTGGATCTTTATGGGCATCATACATCAAACATTTTGATCCCTATACAGTCACATAGCAGCTGGCTAGCTCAGAAAAATAAACTGCATTATCTCGATGTCAAGAACTTGCGTGCAAGTGAGCCGTGAGCGTTCTGCTTAGTGGGAAAAAGGCAAGTAATCCTTCCGTCTCAGCGTTATCAGTCATTATAGCTAACCACATTGAATCAAATTGGTAATTCGATGTCTCAAGTTGGTTAATATTTAGCTAAAAGACAAGTCCAGGAAATGTTCTTCATTGTTAAACATGCATCCCATATCATTGACAACAGACAAAGGCTATCGGGTAACAAAAGCAGAAAAAACTAGAGCAGTTTTGCTAGGAGAAATAAGGTATGAACCAAACAAAAGTAAAAAAAATTGACCGGAGCAGTATAATACGATCAAACAAGTTTTCCCCATCATTCAAATGGAATCTTGAACAATGAAATGAAAACACTAAAGCGCCATTACGTAGAAATTCAACCTATTGCCACAGGAAAAGAGGAAATGAAAGCTTTAGATCTCAGCTATCCAAAAGCAAAGAAAGGAAAGAAAAGCACCCATTCTGACATGGATACAATGCTGAAGAGATTCGACCAACACCCACATCTCCAAACCTTGAGTTAAGAGAATGCTGGACAAGAATACCCAAAATGCGCAGACGATCAAGGATGCCAGCAGGAAGAGAAAGAGAGCGGGGTGAATCTGTGGGGCAGGAAATACCGTAGCCATCTTCGACGATGAAATTGAAGGTATGGTGGTCACAGTTGAAAGTGAATTTGTTGTTGGAAGAAGGGAGCTTTTGTAGGCACTGAGAGGCAATGGCCGGGAAGTTGCCGGTGAACTCCGTGTACTCCGCGAGAACCATCGTCCCTCTCGCAACAAAGCTATAAATGAAGGACTCCTGAACCATCGTCGATCGTCACCCACCAGATACAGACCTCTCTGTTGGGCAAGGATGGAATTGAGACACGGATAGCTTCGGATCACACGAAGATGGGAGAGGAAGAATGTACCCAACCAAGCTACAGCTAGTGCGATCGAGTGTCACTCACTCGGTGCGCTATTCCGGTCCCTCAACGGAACGACGTGTTTTTCGGCTCCTTTTAGCTTTCGCTGTTCATATTTTAAGGACACCCGTAGCAGCTACCGACTAAAATAATGACCGATGGTCCGGATACTCTGAGTTTAACTTTCGACCACGTGGGTACACTGCTTATGCTTGTAAGACAAGTAGAGTGGATGCCGGTCTCAATCCACTATCTATCTATCCATCTATATATATATATATAGAGAGAGAGAGAGAGTGGAAGCTGTTACACAGCCATAGATCATTATTATCATTCGTGAGATCAATTATAATGTGGTAATTAGAGCACTTATCTCAAGTCGTATTTAATGCAATCTCTAACCTCATATTGATATTGTAGGATAAGTTACTTTATGTTGTTTGTTTAATCGCATGAATAATACATATACTTAATAGTGATACGAGAAGGTGTCTAACATTTCTCTATATAAAGAGAGGGAGAAAAATAATCCATATTTAAGAAATCCATACAAATAGAAAACCACACAAAAAACTCATCATCTCGAACCACCCACATTAAAGCTTTAAATTAAAAATACTATTATACTTTAAAATTGATATGTGCACACCCAAATTGATATATGCCCCACTTTTCATTGGTTTTCAAAATTATTCATGGTAAAATTCATAAATTACTATGATACCCTTAAGCAGGTTTGAACACTTTCTACTCTGGTGACTTGGTGTTCGCTCTACCTTTGTTCGTAGTCAAGTAACACTTTAGAATCGATTGGAAAGAAAGAAAGAAGAAAAAAGAATAAAAAAGAAGAGAAAGAGAAAAAGGCTCACTCAAAAAGGGCTTCATTGATTTTTAGAGGTATATCCTTTATTTAGTTTATTTTTTGTCATTTTTGATATATTGGTTTTGTTTTCCACTGAAATTCTAGCGACAAAATATCATTGGGTTACTAGCTTGAGACGTAGCATAGGTGTGTGCCTCATACGGAAGAGACATGTGTGTGCCCCATGGTGTGAAACGAGGCAAAGTCGTGGCTCTATGTTAGTAGGGAACGTGGCTTAGCCACAGGTCCCCAACTTGAGACATGCGGTTGGACCACCTCTCTTGTTACTTCATTTTCATTCAACATATTTCATTTTCTTGATATATTATATATTATGTAATGTATAGGATGATCTCACATTTATTTTATTTGCTCGATATTCTTTTTCATATGTAGGTATAGCTCATAGGGAACGAGGAGAAGAGTATAATGCCACTATATTATCTAGGAGAAGTAATGCAATATCATGTAAAGGACCACCATACAAACGATAACAAGCAAAAAACAAAGAGATTTTGGTATATGCACATGTTGATGAAGCGGGGCCGTCATAGTGTGAGGACGATGTAGATATTCTAGATAATGAGATAGATAGTAGAGAAAGTGATAGTGATAGAGTGCATGATATGTTAAGGTTACTACATAGTCTTGAATAATGCATCACATATAATATCTAGCAAAAATAAATAATTTTAAACTTTAGTAAAATTATATATTTTAAATATGTAAATGGATATGAGACAATACAAAAAGTGACAACAATCCACATATGATATAGTGGTGGTAGAGAATTGCTAGTCAAGCAAATAGATGCGAGGCTCGGTAATTGAGTTGAGATTGTAGATAAGAATGAGTTAATTGGGTAAAAAAAATGTTGTATGAAGTTATAGATCATGCGTTATTGAGTGTTTTTATTGAGCATTCATAACTCGATGCAAACAACTTCCACATGCTATGGGGTAAGATGATCATAACTCTTCATAATGTTTACACGATATTTAGTCTTTTGATGGATGGTGAACTTGTTGATTTGATGCCAGAGATGATCGTTAGAAGTAAGAAAGACATTTTGAGTGATATATTCAATATGAATATTGATGAAGTAAGTTTGGAGCTATTAAATTTGAGGTACTTTGAAGCAATTTTAAGAGAATGGGACTAACCAACAACAAGAAAACTTTACTATATTTTTTGCATCAACTTAGATATACATTATATCAAGATAAGTCTAGAAACAAAGTATCAGTAACGACTATATATCTATTGGCTCATAATGTTTGGAGGGTCGACAGTCAAACTTGGGGTTCAACAACATTGACATATTTATATAAGTATCGAAAAAAGGCATCTTAGACTGAGGCACAACTTAGTGGGCATACTACTCTACTCTAGGTAATAATTTATACTCTTGTTGTTTGCCAAAGTGTTTTCATATAGTTAGTTTTCAAACACAACAACTAAATCATATGTTATAATCTTAGGCATGAATTTATAAATCTTTCTCAACCTTTAGAGTCAACAACATGTCACCATAATCGGTTGATGGAGAACCACAAGCAAGCAAGTGGATAAGAAATACTTGTCAGAGGCATTCTCCTATAGATTGACTTACTAAGTACTATAAGCAATTTAATTTGATAGCAACATAGTACATTATCAAATTACAACTATCTATTTTATTTTCATGTTAAACACAACTTGAGATATTATATATATATCTTTTTTATTTTTTATTTTATGTAATGTAGATTGATGGGCAACTCCGCCCATGTAAGGATTACCCTTGCATTGCTGGTCCCAAGCCCGGATAAAGGAGGAGGGTTGTGTTAGGCTTCCGACAGCCAGCGTAAAACTTCGTCGGATTTTTATAACATAGATTACAAAAATTATGAGCATTGTTTTGGGGCGTCCTAGCCTAGCGACGTGCTGCAGAGCCCGAATGCAGTAAGAAGTAAGCAAGGGCTACTACATTTTCGCTCGAATGTAGTGAATCAATTGCAGAGAGGGTTCCCACATCATGGACGGGTGTGGGTAAAGAAGTTAGTCCCGCTACATTGCCGCCCGAATGTAGTGAAAAATTTTCAGAGAGGGTCTCCGCATTTTGATTATGGACGGATGCGAGGGGTAAGGAATCTAGTCCTAGATAATAAAATTCATATTGGTTCTTGGAATATCGGAACATTATCCGGTAAGCTAATGGAGGTGGTAGATACTATGATTCGGAGAAAGATTCATACTCTATGTTTACAAGAGACAAAATGGGTTGGAGAAAAAGCAAAGAAGATAGAGGATACAAGTTTTAAATTATGGTACTCAGGTAAAGAAAAGGCTCGAAACGGAGTTGGTATTATCATAAATAAAGATTTAAAGGAGAGTGTAGTAGACATACAACGATATGGTGACCGAATCATAACGTTGAAATTAGTTTAGGAGCAGAGGTTTTGAATATAGTTTGTGCTTACGCACCCCAAGTAGGACTAGAAGATAGTATAAAGACAGTTTTTTGGGAAGAGTTAGATAAAGTATTTCAAAAGATTCCACAAAGGGAGATGATTTGTTTAGGAGGAGATTTAAATGGACATGTCGGTAAAGAGGCATTAGGATATCAAGAGATTCATGAAAACTTTGGTTTTGAGGATATAAATGAGGAAGGTAGGGAGATTTTAAATTTTGCTATGACATTTGGTCTCTTTATAGTCAGTACAATCTTCAAAAACCGAGATGAACATTTAATTACTTATAAGAGTGGCTTATCACAAACACAAATTGATTACTTTATTTGTAGAAAAAAAGATAGAGCATGTTGTAAAGATTGTAAGGTAATTCTAGGAAAAAGCTTAACCACCCAACATCGACTTTTAGTTATGGATTTACAAATAAAAAAGTGGATAAAGAAGAAAAGAGTGCATCGAGTTATTCGGACTAAATGGTGGAACCTCAAAAGCGAGAAAGAAGATATATTTAAATAGAAAGTCCTGCAAGGAGATGTTTGGAATTATGTTGGCACACCTTGTGATATGTGGAACAATATGACTATACATATTAGGAAAGTTGCGAAAGATGTGTTAGGGGTATCTAAGGGAGGTGTACTGACACAAAAAGAAGCTTGGTGGTGGAGTGAAGTAGTACAAAATAAAACCAAGGCAAAGAGGGCATGTTACAAATTACATTATGCTAAGAAAACTAGTGAAACTTTAGAAGCTTATAAGAAAGCAAAAAAGAAAATAAAAAGGCCGTTAGTGAAGCAAAAGCTAAGATTTAGGAGGACTTATATAAAAAACTCAACCCAAAAGAGGGTGAAAGAGATATTTTTAGGATAGCTAGGGCTAGAGATAAGAAAACTAAAGATCTTAATTATGTTAGATGCATAAAAGACGAGGATGAAAAAATTCTAGTGGCAAATGATGATATAAGAAATAGATGGAAAAACTATTTTTATAATCTTTTTAATGAAAATAAAGATGTTAGTATTAGTTTAGGAGATTTAGCCAAGTCAGAAAAGTATATAAACCACAATTTCTACCGACGTATTCAAAAGAATGAAGTCAAAGAGGCTCTTAAACATATGAAGGGTGGTAAATCGGTAGGACCAGATAATATTCCTATAGAAGTTCGGAAAATACTAGGAGAAATAAGAATCACTTGGCTCACAAGACTATTTAATGAAATATGGAAAAACCAAAAGATGCCCGAGGAATGGAGAGCAAGTACACTTATACCCATATATAAGAACAAGGGAGACATTCAAAATTGTGCGAATTATAGAGGTATCAAGTTAATGAGTCATACTATGAAATTGTGGGAAAGAATTATCGAACGTAGGTTAAGACAAGTATCAAGTACAATAGAGAACCAATTTGGGTTCATGCCAGGCAGATCTACTATTGAAGCGATTCACCTTTTGAGACGTCTTATGAAATATTTTAGAGCAAAAAAGAAAGACCTTCACATGATATTTATTGATCTAGAAAAAGCTTATGATAGGGTACCGAGGGAGGTTTTTTGGAGAACTTTGGAAAAAAGAGGTATCCCATTGACATATGTTTACCTTATAAGAGACATGTATGATGGTGCAAAAACATATGTGAGGACTCATGAAGGAACGACAGACTTCTTTGAAGTTAATATTGGGTTACATCAAGGATCAACTTTAATTCCATACTTATTTATAACGGTGATGGATGAGTTAACAAAACATATTCAAGATGAAGTACCTTGGTGTATGTTATTTGCAGATGACATTGTATTAGTAGAGGAGTCTAAGGAAAAAGTTAATAGAAAATTGGAACTATGGAGAAAAACATTAGAAAGCAAAGGCCTCCGACTTAGTAGAACAAAGACAAAATATATGGAATGTATGTTTGATTATTTGGTTACTTAAGAGGACATAGAAATTAAAATTGGCACACATTGCATTCTCCAAAAGGAAAGTTTTAAATACCTAGGGTCACTTTTTCATAGTGATGGAAGAATAGATGGAGATGTTACGCATAGAATTAATGCTGGTTGGTTAAAACGGAGAGGAGCATCAGGTATTCTTTGTGATAAGAAGATAGCATTAAAGTTAAAAGGTAAATATTATAGAGTAGCAATTAGGCCTGCCATGTTTTATGGTTATGAGTGTTGGGCAGTTAATCATCAACATGTACAAAAGATGTCTGTGATAGAAATGAAGATGTTGAGATGGATGAGTGGTCATACAAGAAAAGACCGTATACATAATGAGGTTATTAGAAACAAATTAGGAGTGGCACCATTAGAGGATAAAATGAGAGAATATCGTTTAAGATGATTTGGACATATAGAAAGAAGATCAAAAGAAGAACCTGTAAGAAGGTTAGAAAAACTAAATTTGGAAAGTATTAAAAGAGGTAGAGGATGACCACAAAAGTGTTGGAAAGAAACAATAAAGAATGATATAGCTTATTGTGAGTTAACTGCTAACGTGGCACACGATAGGGATATGTGGAAACAAAGAATCCTTGTAGCCGACCCCGTCTAGTATGGGAAAAGGCTTAGTTGTTATTGTTGTTGTTGTAATGTAGATTGATGGGCAATCATATGATTGTAAAAGGTACTTAGATAACAATGCATATAAGTTATCAAGATACCACAAATGCATTCTTGGTTTGGATGTTACGCAACTGTATATACCAGATCAAGTAGTTTAACAATTCGGCAACCATCAAGGTATCCTAGTTACTCCAATACGGTTATATGTTGCAAATAGACCATCAAACCCTCATACATATAAGGTATGATATGAGCCATGAGACACCACTTGAGAAGCATAGGGTTAATACTATTTTCAGCTTGAGCACTTTGATGTCTTAACATATCTTCATGAGTGCAATGAGTTTTATATGGAGTGATATATTACTGTACACATCAATTTATTTTAAAAGATTTCATCAGTTATTTGCTTCTCATTTGTCTTTCTCTAGGTAAGCAATATAATTTCTTCATGTAGGTAAAGTAATATTTGTTTATATTATTATGGTCTTTACTTTTATATGATTGAGAGATAATATCAATGATACTCATAATTGCTTTTCTCTTTCAGCATCTTACTACCATACATGATGCACTAGCACCAACTTTATGGTTCTCGGAGCACACACCATGACCATTGTCAGAAAACTTGCATTGCTAGAGTTGATAGACATGTATAAGTAGTGCCGCCAACAAGCACATCCTTAGTGAAGATGCTTGAGCTCAAGGGATGCTCCTTTATACTGTTCATTACATGTATATGTATATAAAATTGGTAATGAATGACATTTTGATTCCTCATTCTTCATTCTTAATATAATCAAATAATACATAATTAGATACAAGTAGATTAAAAATAAATAGTTCATTTAATTGAAAAAATAAATACATTTATAAAATACAAATAATATCTAATTATTGTCCTCAATGTCATGTACAATATCATTGTTTGATCCCATCATTTATATGTATATCTCAATACATGCATGGAACGATCAATCCCAATTCTCGACGCTTCCATATTTATATCATTGTTAAGATAGAAAGATATGTGACATTGAAGAGGCATCAAACATATATATGAAAAAATATAAGAGAAGATAAGTAATAATAAATTAGATATACTAAATACTTAAATAACATTTATCTAGTATAAAGATACTATCATTAACACTAGAAAATATCATAATTGTAAACACCCTAAATATTTTTAAAAAACTTGGGGCATGATTTAAAATTGAAATTTGAACATAGCCCATGAGACTTTCAAAACTCTCAAAAACAAATCCAAGCATGTTTTAAAATTTTCAAAACAAATTTAGGTTTGTTTTAATTTCACAATTTGAACATAGCTTACAAATTTCATAAAATACTAGAAATACAACATTTTTAAATGTTTTTAAAACTTGAAGTTACAAAATTAAGTTTTGAAAGTTAAAAAGGGGTTGATTTGATCAAAGATGGAATAAAACCTGGGTCAAAAGAGGATAAGGAAGAATTTGCAAAAGCCCTGCCGAGGATTCAGGATGAAGGCTAAGCAAGGAACGACTCAAGGCACGATCGACCGTCCAATTTCGATCTCAAAGCAAAAGCAGGATTGAAGAATGCAAGAACCACACTCACCCATCAAATATAAGCCAAGACAAAGGATCAAGTCATGAGTGGGCTAAGGAAGTCGAAACCACCATGGGCTAGACCACACCCAAAGTCAAGACTCGAGGCAAGCTATCATGGGTGAGCAAGGAGCTCTAAGGTGACTTTGGCTCACCTACTCAAGTCCAAGGAAGGATGCAGCTCATGTGGGTTGCACCAAGCCCACATGGGCTAAGAGGAGACCACCCTCCCAGCCCATGTGCATAAATGGACCAAGCTTGGATTGGTTCGAATTGGAATGGCACCAAGGACTGCACCAGGCTGCACCAAGTTACACCAAATGATGGGCTGGACTCACCTTGACCTAAGGGGACCACCATGAGCCCCATGTGAGGCCATGTGACCAACAACTTCTTCATGGGCTGGATCAAGTGTTGGGCCAAGAACCAACCCATGCCCAACTTGAGATTCACTTGAAGCCTATAAATAGAGGTCTTGGGGATGGGTTTCAAAGCATGAAAGGAGCATTGAAGGAGCCTTGGAGAGAGTCTAGAGAGAGGAATAGCTACAGCAAGAGAGAGAGAGAAAGAGAGAGAGAGAGAGAGGGAGAGAAAAAGAGAGAGAGAAAGAAGGAGTTTGGAGGTGTTGCTCACCCCAAACCGTGTTCATCCATAGCCAAGAATTTTCCCCAAATTAAGGTCGATTTCTTCTTTGCTTTGATCTCTTCTTTATTTTCATTCAATTAAAGGGGTTGTAATTGAGGAGCAACTGACTCCATTCATTGTTGTAATAGATAGATGTTATGCTGCCCAAATTTTATTTGATTCATGCCTATTATGTGTTTGATTTGAAGTTCCTTCTACCTCTCTATATGATATAATCTTATATCTCCTAATCCCCTCTATGCTTAAGCTATAAACATATTTTACTTCATTTACTTCAGTTATTTACATTTTGATTGTTGTGAATTATCTTTTACATTCAGACAAATTGCATTCATACACGTTTTAAAACCTGAAAATCTGTTTTGAGCATCCTACATATGTCTGGTATTTTATTTTTAATTCCTTCCTTCCTACTTCGAATGATGTGAAACTTTGCATACCCAATATGCACACATAGACCCACCTCTGTTAAAAGTTTAAAGAATTTTAGGTTCGTGGATCTACGTAATTAAAATCAAAACATACCATTAAAATCAGAACAGAATCTGTCAAACCCCTGTTTCTTGCAACAAAGCTTGGGTTATTATTGTATAACTTTGTCTGCAGTGAACTAATTTCATTGAAACTGGTCTCACTAGAAAGATGACATTCATATATTTCCAACAAGACTAAGTTCATAATGATCAGAGTTTTGTACACTGAGATACAGGTGTTTTACTAGACCTTTATATTTCTATCACAGAACTGTCTCGAATGTTAGAGTAAGGGTCAATGTCTTATTTAATTATGCAAATTCACAACACGTAAAATCAAAATAAAAATAGTGCCTTAATCTTCATATTAGTCTCCGTTCATTGTAACATTTTCATAACTTTTGGTGATCGAGAAACTATTAAGAAAAATCTAGGAATAAATTCTTAAAACAGAACCAGTTTATGTTTTTCAGAACTTAGAAATTTCTTCTTCCATAAGCCAAGTGCAAGAGTTTGGATAAGTTAGTGACAATTGAAAGTGAATTTTGAAAATACACTGAACTTGAAATAGATCCTCAAAGCGTCTAGGCTGACCCTTGAGCATCGGTTTAAGAAGGCTTAAGTAAAAAAGATCTCACTTCCCCACAATCGCTCTAGAAGTCAGAATACAACTTTGCTAATTTAAGTAAAATTAACTGGCACGCTCGCGCACAATGTACTTTTGTAAAAAATTATTTCAAGTCTCTACATAGACTTTAGAGTAAATTTCTACATATACAGAATTGGCATGCCCGGTGGGGCTTGGGTCTTTAAAGATTGATTTATTCAGTGTTGGTTCTAAAATCACTTTTCAAAAATTTTGGTGCTTAATCCATTCCTTTTGCAATGGTCAATTTTTCTTCAAAAGTAATATCGAGTTCGGAAGGATCATGTGAGGTTTCGAGCCGACCCTCATGCTCTACGAGTCGATTTTTATAAAGAATTTTCAAAGAGAATTTCAAAAACCGAGAAGAATCACTTGTCTCCCTAAAGAGAGAATTAAGAGTCATGGAGGAAAGAATCGTCGCATTAAGCCAAGAGGCTGATGCGGTAGAGTCTTGCTCCTCCCATGGCAAGCAAGCAAGGGCTCATAAGAGACCCCTCTACATGAGAAAACCTAGGGTGATCTCCAGATTTAAAGAGGAACTAAAACCCAAATCTTTTACCATCAAAGACAGAAAGGACTTACAACAATTGTTGGTAGAACAAACAAAGGAAAAAAAAGCATACTCACTATCGGATTTTTTACCTTTTGATTATCAAACCGATAGTGATGATGAGATACCGAGTTTTCATCGGTATGATGGGAATGGAGATCCTAGATCCCATCTCTAACTATTTTTCAGAAGAGCTTACAAAAAAAAAAAGACTCTTCAAAATGGGTTTATTGGTTTCTCCACTCTTTAAAGGGAAACGCTTCAAAATGGTTGGCTTCGTACGACTTGAGCCAATTCGTCAATTTTGAGGGTTTGGTGAATTGTTTTATGCAAAGGTTTTCACACAATGGTAAAGTTGTAAACACCCAAAAATTTTCTCAAAACATTTGACTTTTTTAGAAATTTTGCCTTTAAAGAAAAAATTGTGGTTTTGGGTCTTTAAGGGTTTTTTAATAAAAACACATTAAACGAACTCATTTTCTCACCAAAATTTCATAACAGCCTTAAAATAAGGATAAATGATACCTCTCTAAAAAAATTCTAATTTTGAGAAAGAGCAAAAAAAAATGACTGCTTCGCCGTTAAGTCCAAATTGGTAGGATTCTGCTTTTTCAAATGACTTTCTTCAAAGAAATGATGATTTAAAACCATTTTCCGTAAAGAAACAGGTGAAAATGAGACATTGGGAACCATACCCAAAAATGTTTTCAAAATAACAATTTCATAAAATTACAAAACCTCTCAAGTTCAAAAATAAAACAAATCCAAACCAGACCTGAAAAGCTCGCTTGATCGAGAATAGTCCTACTCCGAGACCCTACACCAAAGAGTTAAAGAGGTTCGAGACCACACACTCATCAAAGGGTTAAAATGATCCAACACCCTACACCCAACAAAGGGTTAAAGTGATTAAAATGGTAAAGACTAACTCACGAAGCGAAAGTAGGTCATCTATGCAAACAAACATTGGGAAATGAAACTCAATTGTTTTCCAAAACATATTTGAGGATTTCATTAAAACTCAATGTTTTCAAATATATCTAAAATGAAATGGTTTTAAATAATAAAAAAGGAAATATTTGAAACTATAAATCTTAATTAAAAAGATAATCAAGCAAAACAGGATTCTTGAAGGTTAGGATGAAAGTAGGATCGAATGAAGCATCCAAATCAAGCCTCGAAGCGGGGTCATCCTGACTTCAAATTCAAGTAAATCCTAAGACGTGCCAGAAGAAGCTAGCTCAAGAAAAGGATTAAGTCTCAAGTTCAAAGAACAAATGAAGGCCACACCCAAGTCAAGACTCATCTCAAGGCAAGCCATTAACATCGAGCAAGGGGTGGGCTAGGGTGAGTCGAGCTCACCTACCCAAGTTCAATAAAGGAGTCGGTCCATGTGGGTTACAGCAAACCTACATGGGCTAAGAAAGGACCACCCTCCCAGCCCACATGCACCAACCATTTGGATCGGATTGGATTGGATGGCCCCAAAGGCCCAAATCATGGAAGGCCCTAGAGGCCCCCTTGAAATCTATAAAAGGGGGTCTTAAGATTGAGTTTTAAGTATTGAAGGAAGGTGAAAAGAGCTTAAGAGAGAGAGAGGGGGAGAGTTGCAGCAAGAGAGAGAGAGAGAGGGAAAGAGAAGAGAGGAATGAGGAACCGTCCCCTCCAAATTCTTCTAAATTCGGTGCCAAGGAGGGGTTGTTTTAAGTAAGTAAAGTCGATCTTCTTCTCTCTTTTTTAATTTCTTCTTCCTTACTTTTATTCATTAAAAAGGAGTTGTATTAATGGAGCAATTGACTTCCCCCATGATGCAATAGATAGATATGTTGCCCATTTTATTTCATGCCTATTATTTGTTTGCTTTCAAGTTTCCTCTACCTCTCTATACATTATAATCTCTTATATCTCCTAATCCCCTCTATGCTTAAGCTATAGAGATATTTCAATTAATTTCATTTAGTCATTTACATTCAAATAGTTGTGATTTGTCTTTCAATTTTGGATGAGATTCATTCATGTATTTTCTAAACATGAAAATCTGTTTTAAACATCCTGCATCTATCTGATGATTTATTTTTAATTTCCTATCCTCTGCTCCGAATGATCTGAAACTTTGTACACCGAATCCTCACACATAAGCCCACTTATACTGTAATTTTTAAGAATTTTAGGGTCGTGCATCTACATAAATAGAATTGGGGAAAATCAAATAAATCCATAACCGAATCTATAAAACCTATGTTTCCTGCAATAGAGCTTGGGTTATCATATGTCTATAGCTTAAGCACAGAGCGGATTAGGAGATATAAGAGTTTATATCATATAGAGAGGTAGAAGAAACTTCAAATCAAACACATAATAGGCATGAATCAAATGAAATTTGGGCAGCATAACATCTATCTATTACATCAATAAATAGAGTAAGCTGCTCCTTAATTACAACTTCTTTAATTGAATGGAAATAAAGAAGAGATCAAAGTAAAGAAGAAGAAAGAAATCGACCTTAATTTGGGGAAAATCCTTGGCTATGGATGAACACGGTTTGGGGTGGGCAGCACCTCCAAACTCCTTCTTCCAATGGTTCTCTCTCTCTCTCTTTCTATAAATATTTCTCTCTCTAGGCTCTCTCCAAGTCTCCTTTAATGCTCCTTTCATGCTTTGAAACCCAGCCCCAAGACCTCTATTTATAGGCTTCAAGTGAATCTCGAGTTGGGCATGGGTTGGTTCTTGGCCCAACACTTGATCCAGCCCATGAGTAAGTTGTTGGTCACATGGCCTCACATGGGGCTCATGGTGGTCACATGGGGCTCATGGTGGTCCCCTTAGGTCAAGGTGAGTCCAGCCCATCATTTGGTGCAGCTTGGTGGAATTCGGCTAAGTGTGGTGCAGCCTAGTGCAGTCCCGGCTCGACTTGGTGCAACCTGGTGTAGTCCTTGGTGCCATTCCAATTCGAACCAATCCAAGGTTGGCCCATTCATGCACATGGGCTGGGAGGGTGGTCTCCTCTTAGCCCATGTGGGCTTGGTGAAACCCACATGAGCTGCATCCTTCCTTGGACTTGAGTAGGTGAGCCAAAGTCACCTTAGAGCCCCTTGCTCGCCCATGATAGCTTGCCTCGAGTCTTGACTTTGGGTATGGTCTAGCTTATGGTGGTTTCAACTTCCTTAGCACACTCACGACTTGATCCTTTGTGTTGGCACATATTTGATGGGTGAGCGTGGCTCTTGCATTCTTCAATCCTGCTTTTGCTTTGAGATCAGAAGTGGACGGTCGATCGTGCCTTGAGCCGTTCCTTGCTTAGCCTTTATCCTGAATCCTCGGCAGGGCTTTTGCAAATTCTTCCTTATCCTCTTTTGACCCAGGTTTTATTCCATCTTTGATCAAATCAACCCCTTTTTAACTTTCAAAACTTAATTTTGTAACTTCAAGTTTTAAAAACATTTAAAAATATTGTATTTCTAGTATTTTATGAAATTCGTAAGCTATGTTCAAATTGTGAAATTAAAACAAGTCTAAATTTGTTTTGAAAATTTTAAAACGTGCTTGGATTTGTTTTTGACAGTTTTGAAAGTCTCGTATGCTATGTTCAAATTTCAATTTTAAATCATGCCCCAAGTTTTTTAAAAATATTTAGGGTGTTTACAGATGCCCCTCTTTGGCATTAATCCAAATTTATTTGGATAATGTTAAAGAAGCAAACACCCAATGTCAAATGTTAATCATTGATTGCATTTTCGAGCTTTCTCATCACATATCGCTACCATATCAGCAATGTTTCCCACTATCACTTATATGCATAAAAGTGTGATGTGGGTTCGAATTCTGAAACACATTGAATGCCGAAATTTTTTGTTGTAACCCTGAGCTTTTACTGAATCTTCGTTGTTGAACTTTTCTATTGTAGAAGCAACATTAAAGTTTCTACTAATGTAGCAAACTCCACCCAAAAGCCGAAAAATATAGATGTAAAATTAGGGTTCTCAATATAAGTCAACTGTCATAACCATTAGCCACTACCGAATATATAGTTCAGGTAATAAGTACGGACATTTGTAAGTTTCGCTTTTCCAATACGATGAATCTATATAGATCGATCAAGTTATGAAGGAAACACTTGATTGGTCCAAGATATTCATAGAAGCTGTATTTGGAGGTGAATGACTAGTTTAAAAATGTTGAAATTACAACGGCTAAACTCGTACATGGGACAAAGTAGCTATTTGTTAACAGTGAATATTAGACGTTATGAAATCGAAGGAGCTCATGGAAACATAAACATTCATGATGATAATCGATTCTCACAAAGTGGTAATGCTTGATGATTAGGAACGATCAGTAGAAATGCAGAAAGTTAAAGCTTTAAACACCACAAGAAAAAGGAAAATGACAATTCGACGTTCCAACTCTAAAACTTCCTCCACGACTCTATAAAAAGAGAAGCATAAGAAGGCCGAGGGTATTAATCAAGCAGTAAATCAATCATTCAATTTAACAATCGTTCTACTCCTTTTCAATTTATGAGTTTACTTTTTTTTTTCCACGACAGAAGTGAAGATGTTAAGGTTGATAAGTGGTCACACAAGAAAAGATAATATATATATATATATATATATATATATATATATATATAATGAGGTTATTAGAAACAAATTGGAAGTGACACCAAAGGATAAAATGAGGAAAAATCATTTAAGATGGTTTGGACATGTAGAACGACAATAAAAGAAAGCTATGGTAAGATGGTATGAAAACTTAGTTATAAAAAAAAAGACCACAAAAGTATCCGAAATAAACAATAAATCTCTTTAGTTTGCAGATTTGGCACGCCCGGTGGGACTTGAATCTTAGGAAATTATTTGAATCCGGTATAAGTTTGCAAAATGATTTACTTTTCGAAATCGCGATTCTTAAAATCCACTTTTGTATACAGGTTGATCATGTCTAGTTCAGAGGGATTTTGTGAGGTGTCAAGCCGAGCCTCACGCTCTAAAAGTCCGTTTTCAAAAAAGTTTTCAAAAGAAAATTAAAAAAAATAGGGAGATATGCTTGCCTCCCTAAAAAGGGAATTGAAAGAAATCAAGAAAAGAATCGCCGCATTAAACCAAGAGGCCGATGTGGTGGAATCTTGTTCCTCTCATGACAAGAAACCAAGGGCTCATAAAAAACCCTATCATTCAAGAAAGCCTAAAATGACCTCCAAGTTCGAAGAAGAACCAGAACTCGAGTCCTTCAATGTTAGGGACAGAAAGGTGGGTGAGCTTGACCTACTTGATGAGAAAATGCTCCTTGCCATGGATCATGCACACACATAGCAAAGGATAGTCTGACACTATGAAAAGTATATGAAAGCTCGCCACTTCAAAGTGGGAGACCTTGTTTTGAAGATTATCCACCATCGTGGCCTACATCCACTTGGTAAGTGGCAACCCAAGTGGGATGATTACTATGTTGTAAGAGAAATAACCACAAATAATGTATATTGGTTGATTGATATTGAGGGAAGAAATTTAGCAAACCTTATAAATGCCCAATACTTAAAAAAATATTATGTATAGGGTCTACTTTAAATTCTTTTGATTTTTTTTAAAAATGGGTCACCTTTGAATTTCTTGAAAAGAGGATCAAAATGGATTATGTGACCCTTAATTAGGGAATTGATGCTTTATGAAAAGCAGAGTCTTCAAAATCATTGGTAACATTTCAAAAATCTTTGGCTTAAAAAATGAGGCCTAGTTCAAAATAGCAAAATATTTTCAAATAGTAGGTGCTATTAGGAAATGAGATATACTTGGTTGAATCGAGGATCGAGTTGTTTTCCCCCACTTCATTTCTCTCCAAAAAGGAAAATTGACAAAATAAAAAAAAGAAAGAAAAACAAAACCTCCAATATAGAGGTCTTACAAAAAGAAAAATAAAAGAAAAGAGAAATAAAAAACCTCTAAAAAAGAGAGAGAGGTTCCCTTTGAAAGAAAAAAGAAAAGTCAAAACTCAAAGAGCAATTTTTCATCAAGAATTCTCTTGGCCTTACACCACGGGACCATGGTAAATTCTTTTCCAAATCCCCACAACTTATCCCAATGGAAAAAGATTTACCATTAAAATTCCAGAGTAGGAATAGGACCTACTTATTTGGATTTCATTTTATTTGAGAGTTAGACTTTGTTGTATGGGAAATTGAATTTTGAAATGTTATTCAAAATTTCCTACAAAACCTCTGCTAAGTAGTGGGTATTAAAATCCGAGTGAAGGGAAATGTAAGAAATGGGAAGTCCTTTTGATAGAAACCAAAAAGGAGTTCTCGTTTGAAAAGAAATTTTGAAAACCCGAAGCATCAAAAGAAACAATATGGAGATTATCTTACTTGGGGGAGTATGGTTTCATAGGCTTCTCCTCAAGCTCATAAACCTCATGAATAGGTCTCTAAACACACACTACACTCCATTTACTTCACTCACCTCACATTCCATGCAAGCATCAAAAGGTCGTCCATGCATGATCATCCTAGGACTAGCCATTTTTTTTGTCAAGTCACCTTTGGATAAGATCCCCTCCTTCACAAAATCAAATCCAAGGAAATGGATGTTATGATATGAAGGAAAAATCCATACTCTTAGGATGAATCTGGGAAGAACCAAGGCCCCAATTGTGTTCGCTGAGGATGATTTAGAAAGACTTGATACGACCCACAACCAAGCTTTGCACATAGGGGTGGTATTGAATCACCACACTCTCAACAAGTGCATGATTGATGGGGGAGGAGGTCTAAATATTCTCCCTCTCCATGTAGCCTTCCAAATAGGAGTGACCGTCTTTATGCTAGAACCAAGCCCAATCATCATCACAAGATATAATGACAATTCATCCCATCTCTTACGCTCCATATAGTTACCCATGAAAGTTGGTCAAATACCACATGTAGGGTTGTTTCATGTCTTAGACATAAACCCTTACTACAACTTGTTGTTAGGAAGGCCGTGGATACATTCTCTCCGAGCCGTCCCTTTAACCTTTAATAAGTGCCTTAAAATCCCGTGGGATAACCATGTTGTGGTAGTCTTTGGAGAAAACAATCCACAACTCAAGGGAATACAAAATTTCCCCTGTCTATCAAGTGACCCACTGAGTGAAGTAGAGAGGGCCATGGAGATGTCTAACTCAGCCGAGCCATCTACACCCCATCTCCTTAATGCCAAAACCATCTGCCTCATAAAAGAACCCAAGCCACACCCGACCAAGATCGTTCATCTCCCAGGGGCAATCCAACCACCTAAGTCTTCCAATCTTAGAGTCATGTACATCCTAGTGAAGTCTAGTATCTCCACTCCTAAACCCATACATCTCCTAGGTACATCCCAAAAAATTCGGGTGTATAACCATGCTATAGATGATACACTATTCCAAGGCCATCCCCTTCATCAAAATCTTTTGAAACTTGTAGACGTGAAATTTTCACTCCAAGCCTATGTAGAGACTTGAAATAAAACTTTCAACTCTACTTAGTGTGAGAGTGTGTCAGTTAGCTTTCTAAAAACTAGCAAAAGTTAAATCTGACAGGCAATTGTAGCTAAGCAGGCTCTTTTCGCTTTAGACCTTCTTAAACCGATGCTCAATGGTCAGTCTAAGCGCTTAAGGATTCCAACTAGATAGGTGATATTTCCAAATTCACGTGAAAGCAAAGGTGTTTGAGAATAGAAAACAAGTACACTTGATTTCAAGTTCAAGATGTATAAGTTTTGAGAAATAGAAAACTCTGTTTTTAGGATTTATTTCCCAAATCTTTTTAAATACCTTACAGACCTCCAAAAATCATCAAACTTTTACAAGACTAAGTTTGAGATATGAAGAGTCTGGGACATCTTTCAGATTTTGATTCGGAGTTGTGGTGTTACAGAATTAATTCAGAACTATTTTGTTATAAAAATATAGAGACTCAAAGATGAGCATGTGCTTAGAGTTCCAAATTTAATGAATTTGATCTTGCTGGAAATCTATGGATGTCAGCTTTTCAATGAACCAAAAATCATTGATTTTTGACACTTATAGAAAGAGTTATGGGATTAATACTCAAGCTTTGTTGTAGAAAAACTGAATGGACAGACAATTTACAAAATTTTCCTAATTTTGCACAGTTTTAATTACAAGGTTGCACGACGCTAAAATTCTTTAAAATTTTATTAGGAGTGGGTCTGTGTGTGTAGAAGTAGTATGCAAAATTTCGAAATGATTGGAGCAGAGATTCAGAAATTAAAAATCAAACAATCAATGTATGCAGAGATGTTAAAAACCAGATTTCAGGATTTTAGAACATACGTGATGCAAACTCACGCGAATGAAAGTACAACAACACAACATCCTGAAATTAAATGCTGAAGGGAAATGAATTGAAATATATCTAATAGCTTAAGCATAGAGGGGATAAGAAGATATAGAGTGTTTATAGCAAAGGAAAGGAAAGGAAAATTTTAGCACATCTACTTCTATTACATCATGAGGGGAGACAAATCTCCATTAATGCAACCTCTTTTCAATTGAATAATGAGAAGAGATGAAGATTTAAACAAGATAGAACCAACACTTACTCGGATTTCCTTGGAGATGGCCTCCAAAAGTGGTGCTCGACCCTGTTTTTCCTCCTTTTGATTGATCACTTACACTCTCTCTAAGCTTTGGCCTAGATCCTACACTCCCTTCCCTCTCTAGGATCTTTCCTAAGAGCACTCAAACTCTCACAAAACTCTCAAAGTGCAACATCCTTGATGGCCTCCCCAAGATGAACTCCCAAGATGGGATCCATGCCCCACCCTTGGCCTCAATTTATAGGCCAAGGGTGGGTCTTCTAGGGCCTTCCTTGGGGCGGATGATCCATGATCCAACCAAGCCCACAAGGTCAAAGGTGGACCAGCCCCATGTGGGCTGGTTTAAGCTTAGTCATATGCCTTGGTCTTAGCCGATTGGACTTGAAGGCACTCGGCTAGGCTTGGTTTTATGTCTTGATCAACCACTTGTGTAGCTCGTCTTGACCTTGCTCGATTTTAATTTGATACATAGACTGGATAAATCTTTGGAATTAGCCCTCAAATTCAATCTATTTAAACTTACAAAAATCGGCCAGCCTTGGTCTACATGTGGCACTTGATTCAAGCAACTTGTGGATTGAATTTCATTTGATAAGATAAGCACTCGAGCTGCCTTGTGAGAACTGGCCCATTTGATTTGGTTTTGACGTAGTCCACTCCCTTGCTTTCGGGCTTTATCCTTCGTGAGCTCAATCCTAGCTTGAATTGGGCCCCACCTATTCGCCTGATTTGCTTGAATCATCTAGGCTTTATCCTTTTAACTTCAATTTAAAACCTTTAATTTGAAACCTTTTAAAAGATTTAAAATTTTCATTTTAAAGCAAAAGGTTTTAAATCATTTGAGCTTTCGAAGTTGGGGGTGTTTGAAAAAAAATTGATTTAGGGTGTTTACAAAACTCAAAAAGCCTTAGAATATGTTACTAAACATGAGATATACACCATATGAAGGCCTAGGAGCCAAGAGCCAAGGAAGACTAGAACCTATCAAACCTCTACAAAATCTAGGTCGATATGGTTTAGGGAATGACCCATCCATACCCCCTGAGCCACCACCTAAGATCAATTGGATCAAGGATGCCCTAGAACCAGCTAATACCGAAAACTATGGCTTAGATATCTTATTCAGAGACTAACTCATGGTGTTTTCTTTGTAAGCTTGATGGAAAAACCCTTTTTCAAAAAAAATTCAAAAAAGTATATATTTTGAAAAACCAAAAAAATTTAGAAAATTTTCAAAACTGAAAGTTCCAAAAAGAAATTTCTTTATGCTTTTCCATCTACTAGTTGTTTAGAAAAATCGAAAAAAAATGAAAAAATCGAAAAGCCTAAAAATTTTGTTTTGCAAAACCGAGAACAAACTCAAAAATTTATTTTAACTAAACCCAAAGTGTGTTTTATGCATAACCCTTCTTTTATGTATAATACCTTCCTAAAAATTAAAGTGCTTGAGAGTGATCAGGCAAGGAAGAAGATCTCCTCATTCATGAGGATGATCAAGCCTCTGAGCTGCCTAAATTCCATAAAATACTTGACTTGGAAAAACCTTCAAATTTTGTAAGGGGAGATTTCTTAGAAGTCAATTTAGGAAGCGAGCCTATTCCAAAAAGTGTTAAAATAGGTGCTTGTTTGCATGAACATGAAAAAACATCATTCATTGCATTTTTAAAATCATACATAGACATGCTCGCATGGACCTATGAAGACATGCTTGGTTTAGACCATAGGATTGTAGAACACCATTTACCTCTAGAACTGCATGCAAAACCTGTGAAACAAAAGTTTAGAAAAATCCATCTCGATGTTCAAACCTGTAAAAGAAGATTCAGAATAAGCAAATGCGAAACTTCCCATTTACATAGACGTGTTCGCATGGACCTATGAAGACATGTTTTACTTGCTCAATATGAGGATGATAGCCTTAAGAAATATGCTATTTACTACATTTGAAAAACTCTATTGGCATATGAAAGAAATTACCAAGCCATGGAGAAAATGTGTTTAGCCTTGGTATGGGCTTGCCAAAAGTTTAGACATTATTTCTTAGATCATGAAATTTGGATAGTGTCTAAACTTGACCCTATCAAGGACCTCTTCGAAAAACCTATCCTAAGGGGTAAGCTCGATAAATGGAAGCTCTTATTAATGGAGTATGACCTAAAATTCCATTATCAAAACTCTATTAAGGGACAAGCCCTAGCCGATCATGTGGTTGAGTTATCCTTGGAAGATACATATCCCATACTTGATGAAATGCTCGATGAGGTCATCTTTGCAAACGAATTACAAAACCATGTTTTATCAAATTGCTGTGATGAAGATCAAGTATGAAAAATGTACTTTGATGGGGCAAATAATCAACAAGGGGTAGGTATGGGAATCATGCTCATATCCCCTGAGAAGGGAGAAATCCCAATGGCATTTTGACTAGATTTTTCATGTTCAAATAATGTGGCTAAATATGAAGCACACATACAAGGCCTAAAAGTTTTGAAAAATCTAAGGGCATCATATATTGAAGTCTTTGGATATTCTATCCTTGTGGTAAACCAAGTTTCGAAAATTTGGCAAGTCAAAAATGAAAAACTCATCCCATACCATGAATTAGCCACCCAATTGGTTAATTATTTCAAATCATGCACACTCACTCACATAGGCAGAGAGGACAATACCATAGCCAATGCCCTCTCCACTTTAGGGTCATCTCTGAGAATCGACCCCATTATGGGCACTCGATTGCTAGAGATCCTACATTTACCCTTTCAGAAAAGTTCGAATTTGGACAAAATTTTATAAAAATGATGATTTTGCCCTCAAGACCAAATTGGCAGGATTTTGCCTTTTTAAGTAATTGCCCTCAAAGAAATGATGATTTCAAACAATTCCTTTTATATAAACAAATGAAAATGGTAACATTGGGAATCAAACCCAAAATGTTTGCAAATTAGAAATTTATGAAATTCCAAAACACCTCACATTAAAAAACAAGTTAAATTCAAACCAGACCTCATAAATTCGCCCGATTGAAAAGGGTCTCATTCCAAGACCTGATACCCAGGGTTAAAGTGGTTCAACACCTTACACCCGTTGAAGTGATTAAAGTGATTCGATACCCCACACCCATGAGAAGGGTTAAATGGTCAAGGTGGTTATAGACAGACTCACGAAGAAAAAGTAGGTCACCTTTGCAAACAAAAACTGGGAATAAAATCTAGTGTTTTTCCAAAGCAATATTTGAAAATTTCATTAAATTTGATGTTTTCAAATATAAAATATTTTTTTATAAAGTGTTTGAAACTTGCCATATATAAACTCGGACCGTGCAGAAACAAATTCCCTGGAAAGAGGAGACGGCATAAAAAGGCAATGACCGAGCACCTGCCAATTTCGGCATTGTTGGGCGAGGTAACCTTTCATTTTTAGTTTCAGGTTCCAAAAAAGGAAGGTCCGCGTTAAGAAAGGAAAGCTGACAATCAGAAGGAAAACCGGCATCAAAAAAGGAAGTTGATGTTCAAAAAAGTAAGTCGACAACCGAAAAGGAAGGTCGGCACCTAGAAAGGAAAGTCGACGTTAAAAAGGAAAGCGGGCACCCACGGAAAGAAAGTTCACATTTGAAAGGAAATCGATGTCCAAGATGGGAAAGACATTGCCCTAGGGGGAGAAGAGTCATATTCGGGAAGAAGACCGAGGTTCAAAAAGGAAGGTCATATTGAGCAACCTTCCTAAATGAAGATCATGTCCAGCAACTTACCATTCCGGGTTCAACGTGAAAAGCAAAATAAATGGGTTGACTTACTAACCGCCCTAAGTTGGTAAGTCTCCAAAATTACTTCGGCATCATGACAGGTATGGGCTGAACCCACTTGCCTTTTTAAGTCTGGGGTGAGTCAAGTTACTTTCCTAATTTCAATGGACGCCCAATGAGGTAGCCATGAGGGATCTCCTTTCCTATTTTCAACGATCACAACCATGGAAGAAAGTAGTTAAGGTTGAACGTTGACCTATATGGCAGAGACCACAAAGATAACTTCGACCGATAAAAGCACAAAGAACTGGTTTTTGTGTTGAAACAGGTTGACATGATCTCTTTTGGATTGAACAAAATTTCAGAATGAGAGCATAATAAATGAAGGGCACGACCAAAGGTGAAAGAATATCATGGACAGGATCATCTTATCATCTTTTTGTATATTACCAGACGATTTCAGCTCAAGACAAGATGGGCACCTGATTTGTTAAACCGTCAGCCCCTTACCTTTCCAATCATGGGTAATTCTAGCAAAACTCGGTAATTTCCATGATATGTGATGCGAATTTGGTAAGTAAAGTGCAACAGATATGGGCTAGATTTGGAAGGTTTTGAACAGTGACTGTGTTATTGAAGGATTCGGACACTAAGAAGACATTCAAGAAAATCATTTCAACGAATTCAATAGCTACTATAAACTTGTGTTCGTGATCAGGAATCAAACTTAGTTGAGGCCTAAAGCAAGCCTTGCGTCGGCGCTGGTTCATTGATGTTGTAAAAGACGCTATGAACATTACCCGAACCTACTTACCAAATAAGATTCAACCACATCTGCAGCCCAGCATGTAAACGTGTACAGCACAGCATACCTGCCAAAGAAGAATATTGATAGTTTACTTAATAGGAATCGGTGGCTGGTTGGAAGCTGTGCACAACACGGCCTTTACTTGATGTGATCAACACGACTCAACAAGAGCTGGCTGTACCCAATTCAAACTTACCAAACAAGATGTTGGCTGTACTTGATTCAGAGCTGGCTGAACCTGCCCAAGAGGATTCGGATGAATGCTTATCCAAAGGAGAATGGGATGAACATGCCTAAGATAGTTGAACTCGGGCTAGTACTTGCCTTGTACAGATTTTGGAAGGGTTGGACAGCATTTACCTTCCAAAACAAGGGCCCAACCACTAAGGCAACTTGCCTTGGGAGTATTTGCAGCAACTAGGCAGTCTTTTGCCTATAAAAGGAGCTCCAAACAAGCTCCAAGAAAAGCCAATCCGAGTTGAGAAAATCCAATCCGGGCTGTGGAAGATCAAACCAGAGAAAGAGAAGGAGAGAAGGGAGAGGAGGGCCGCCACTCGCCGTCCACGTCCAGCTGCTCACTGCCCATCACCTCCATGTCGTCCACCATCTCTGTATACAGGTTTTGATTCTTGTGTTAGTTGCATAATCTCTGAAAAATCTGTAATTAAGGAGCCATAGCCTCCATGAAAACATATTGATGCAAACCCAAGGACGATGCTCACCTTTTTCTTCATGTTATTATTGATTCAAACGTATATATCGATCCTTCAACTCCATGAACACACTCAAAACCATAAACCTCTTTAATTATTCATGATTCACGTGAATTTTTAGGATTGGAAGTGATTGATCTTATGCTATAGATTGTTGTAATCATAAATGGAACATGCATAGTTTTCTGCAAATCTGAAGTTCTGGAACTACACTCTGCACACACCTGATCACTGAATTTTTTGTAACTAACGGCTGATCCAATCAAGTCGAGACATAGCACGTCTAAACTAGACATATTCATGAGTATCTGATAAAATTTTTAAGATTTTATACATTCTCTAACGTGGTCAATTAAATCTGAGAAGTTTTGCAAAAACCAGAACAGGTTCTGGAAAATCAGAAAACTCTGCAACATATGTCTGCTATTTCTTTCATATCTCTATATATACTGCATCAAATTGAATGAAAAATTTCTTTGGAAAGATAACAACCATACATTTCTAGCAAAATAAATTTCATAAAAATTGAATGTTTGAGCATGGAGATATCACTGTTTTTCTGAGTCTCCGAGTTTCTGATACAGAACTGTTCCGAGTTCTTGACTAGTGTGTAGTTTTAGATCATCTAATGAAGTCAGAAAATCAATCTTTGTTAGTTTTAGTAAACTAACTGGCACACTCGCACACACGACGTAGCTTCAAGAATTTCATTTTAAATCTTAATAGGTTTTGAAATAAAAATTCACGTCTACAGATTTGTCATGTCCAATGGGACTTGAGTCTTAGGAATTTATTTGAATCCGTTATATGTTTGCAAAACTAACCCAATTTCCAGATTTGTGGTAAGTTCTTATACACAGGTTAATATGTCAAGCTCAGAAAGATCTTGCGAACTGTCAAGCCGGGGCTCATGCTCTACGAGCAAATTTTCAAACAAGTTTTCGAAAGGCATGCTTGCCTTCCTAAAAAGGGAAATCATGAAGGTGATGGAAGAAAAGATTGTTGCTTTAAGCCAAGAAGCCGAAGCAGGGGAATCTTGCTCCTCCCATGGTAAGAAACCTAGGGTCCATAGAAAATCCAAATGTGAGGAAAAACCAAAAACCAAAACCCAAATCCTTCACCATTAGAGACCGAAAAACCAAATCGAGGCCAAAATCCGATGAAGGATATGAAACCTTAGATGAAGCAAGTGTTAAGATCAAATCATCTAACCTTGCTGATCATCCAAAAACCCTTTTGTTTGTAGAAAATGTTCTGCACATGTATTTCTAGCTTCTATAAAATTTTTAGAATTTTCCAAAACTCAAAAGCATTTAAAAAAAAAAAGAGAACAGGTATCTGAAAACAGAACAATTTCTGTTTTTCAAAACCTGAAAATTTCCAAAATCAAGAACTTAATCACGATTTCTTAAAACTTTTAAATTGGGGTTTTGCTTTTTTGAAATTTAACAGATTTCAAATATTTTCCAAGCATCTAGGTTGACCCTTGAGCGCCGGTTCAAGAAGGCCTACATCGATAAGAACTCACTTATCCACGATCGTCTAAGAAAGTGAGAAAAATAAATCCTTGTTAGTTTAAGTAAACTAACTGGCATGCTCGCGCACACGATGTAGCTTCGAGAATTTAATTTCAAATCTTAATAGATTTTGAAATAAAAATTCACGTCTACAACCACTTCAAAGTGGGAGATCTTGTTTTAAAAATTATTCACCATCATGGCCCACATCCACTTCGTAAATGGCGGCCCAAGTGGGATGATCCCTATGTTGTAAGAGGAACAACCTCAAACAATGCATATTGGTTGATTGATGTTGAGGAAAGAAATTTAGCAGATCCTATAAATGCCCAATACTTGAAAAAGTATTACGCATAGGGTCTACTTTAAATTCTTTTAAAAAGATTTTAAATAGATCTCCTTTGAATTTCTCGAAAGACGGATCAAAATGGATTATGTGACCCTAGAGTAGGGAATTGATGCTTTATGAAAAGTAGAGTTTCCAAAATCATTTGGTAACATTTCAAAAAATCTTTGGCTTACTAAATGAGGCCTAGTTCAAAATAGCAAAATATCTTCAAATTATAGGTGCTATTAGTAAATAGGATGTTCTTGGCTGAATCGATTATCTAAAGGGATGAGTTGCATTCCCCACTTTGTTTCTCTCCAAAAAGAAAATTTGCAAAATTAAAAGAAAATGAAGAAAATAAAACCTCCAATATAGAGGTCTTCAAAAAAGAAAAAGAAAAGAAAAGATAAAACAAAAACCTTTAATATAGAGGTACCCTTTGAAAGAAAAAAAAAAAGAAAAGCCAAAGCTCAAAAGAGCAATTTTTCATCAAAAATTTCTTTGTCTTATACTGTGGGACGCTTCAAAAGGGACCATGGATAACTCTTTCCCGAAATCCCCACAGTTCATCCCAATGGAGAAAAGTTTTCCATTAAAATCCTAGAGTAGGAATAGGACCTAGTTATTTTGATTTCATTTTGTTTGAGAATTAGACTTTATTGTGTAAGAAATTGAACTTTGAAATGTTATTCAAAATCTTCTATAAAACCTCTACTAATTAGTAGGTATTAAAACCTGAGTAAAGGGAAATATAAGAAATTGGAAGTCCTTTTGATAGAAACCAAAAGGAATTCCCCTTTTGAAAAGAAATTTTGAAAACCTGAAACATCAAAGAAAACAATACAAGGACCATCTTGCTTGGGACAACTAGCCTTCATAGGCTTCTTCTTAAGCTCGTGAATCACAAGTATGGGTCTCTAAACATATACATTTCATTCACCTCATATTCCATATATATACATGCATTCATAAAGTGGTCGTTAATGCATGATTACCCTAGGACTAGGTATTCTTGTCAAGTCCCCTTTGGTTAAAATCCCCTCCTACACAAAAAAACAAATCCAAAGAAATGGATGATATGGAATGAGGAAAAATTTCATACTCTGAAGATGAATCTGGGAAGAAAAGGCAACGACTGAATACCTGCCAATTTTGGTACCATTGGACAAGGTAACCTGTCATTTTTAGTTTCACGAATTAAAAGGAAAGGCTGGCATAAAAAAAGAAAGACCGACATTCAAGAAAGGAAATCAACGTTCAAGGAAGGAAAGCGGCTCAATTTGGCAAGTCGTGATGTTCGATTTGGCAAGCCCTGAAGAAGAAAACCTTACTAATTTCAACATGGGTGAGTTATGTGACTTACCATAGGTGGCCTTAGTATGCAATTTGGTAAGTTACCTAGCCTTGCCAATTTCAACATGGAAGGAACAAGGCAACCTTGATACACAATTTGTCAAGTCACCAAACCATCAAAGGTTGTCGATATCTTCAGAGAGTATTGGAACTGGGATCTCCTCAAGAAGTTATCATGATATTTAGTGAAGTTATTGGACATACTGTTGAACTTATGAAAGATCCTTTTGGGAATTATCTAATGCAAAAGATGTTGGACGTGTGCATTGAAAGGCAAAGAACTCAAATAATCTCTGCGATTACAGCCAAGCACAAAGAACTTGTCAATATATCACTAAACATCCAACGGAGAATTGATTTCTATGGTTCAGTTTTTTATTCTTTTGGTAAAACGTCTATGTCATCTAGATTATCTTGTTTCAGTCAGGAAGAGGAGGTGAAGCATTCTCCGACTGAGCGTCGGTGTTGCTTCACTCTCATTTCACCCACCAAGGAAGCCAAACAAGAAACTGAGCAGAAATCGATGACTTTATTATAGTTAAGATCTTTGAGACATATATTTGAGCATCAAAAGTTCCAGATCTTTTTGAAACATAAGCTTTGCAATCTGTGGGTGAAGTGGTCTTTGTTAGATGATTCGTTTGATTGGAAAGAATTGTGTAAGGATGGAGAAAGGTGTTATGGTGGTTTCTTTTCTGCTGTTTGTGGCTATAATTCATTCTACAACCGCCTTCACTCCGGTGGATAATTATCTTATAGACTGTGGATCTTCGACCACTACTAGCGTTGATGGTTGAGTTTATGTTGGTGATAATTTTGGCTCTCTGTTTTCTGTATCAACCGGTGATAACGTTAAAGGCAACCCAGTTTGATCCCCCTCTCAACTTGTCATCCCATCTGCCTAAGGCCCAACCTACCACCTGGCCGAACCCACTTGGGTGAACACGTTTTGATTGAACCCATTTGCCAAAAGATAGTAAAACGATCGATTTGGAAGGCCATGTATAACACTTCACTTGCCTTGTCCAAATAGGATAGGTTTTGGCAAGAATCTCCAGCAATCACTTGCCAAATGTAAGCGAGCGTACCAATTAGTTTACTCAAACTAACAAAGATGATTTTCTAACTTCGTGTAGATGATTGTGGATAAGTGAGCTCTTTTCGACGTAGGCCTTCTTGAACCAATGCTCAAGGGTCAACCTAGACGCTTTGAAAATCGTTCAAGATCCGATAAGTTTTTAAAAACAAAATTCCAATTTCAAAGGTTCGACAAAATCATGATTTTAACTTCTTAACTTAAAAAAACATCCTAACTCTTGAAAAATAGAAAGTGATTCTATTTTCAACGACTCACCTCTGATTTTTTTAGAATAGTTTTGAATTTCCAAAAATTCTAAAATTTTTACAAAAAACAGATTTTCATGTATAGATTTAGAAAATATTTTTATTTTTATTTTATATATTGTAGATTTATATAATTAATTCCCAAAATACACCCCACTTAGACTCTTAGGACAGACCTATACCAGAAAGTCAAAGGTTTAGAAAAACTATTGTATTTTCATGATCAGACTTCTGATTTCTATAGAATTGGTTTTATTGAAAAGATATGGATTTCAAATTTCCAATGAGACTATTTTCAATCAAATTAGTTTACTGTGTACAAAGATATTGGGTAATAACCCAACCTCTATTGTAGGAACTTCTGGTTTTTCAGAATCTATTCCGATTTTAATAAAACTTCTCTAATTTTATTTGTGATGTTTCACAATCCTAAAATTCTTGAAACTTTTAATTAAAGTGTGTCTATATGTGTAGATTGGAAGTGCAAAATTTTGAAACATTGGGAGTAGAGGATAATGAAATAAAAATCACTTACCGAACATGTACAGATTGCAAAAAAACAAGTTTTCAGATTTTTAGATTCGTGCTTGTATTTTCATCCGATTTAAAATTTAATCTACATCTATAAAAAATAAATAAAAATCCTAATTATCACGTGAGCATAGGAAGATTAAGAGGTCTATAATCTTACATTATGTTATGGAGTAGAAAAAATCAAAATTAAAATATATAACGAATAGCATATGAACGAAAGAAAGACGGGACAGCATATGAACCTTGATTAATACATCATCATGGAGACTTAAGCTCCTTAATTACAACCTATAAAATTCAATGAAAAAGAAGATAATTATGAGATCATGAAGAAAGAATGGACCTGCGGCGGAAGGTGGAGGATGGCTAGTAACTGCCGGTTGGTGGTACCTTCTTCCTCTCTTCCTCCTCTCCCTCTCTTTCTTTCTCTCCCTCTCTTTCTTTGTCTCTTTCTCTCCCTCTCTTTCTCTCCCTTCTTGCTGAATGAATTGCTGAACTCGGATTGATGCATTGCAGCTCCTTTGAGGCCCCTTTTATAGGCCAAGGGATGCCTCTTTGCTACAATTTTTCATAAAGCAAGTTGCCTTATTGAAACAAATATAATTGTCTCCTTCCTAAAAGATACCGAATGACCAAAAGAACAAAAAAACTGCTTTGGTTCGGTTGCCCCAAAAAAAACCTAATTTTTGTGTGCTATACAGCTGCCCCAAAATAAAAAATTTATGAATAGAGTAAACCCTATTCACTGCAACAGAAAGAAGACACTCATGTTGAAGAAATTACGATCTACCACTACCTATAATGAATAGCAATAGACATGAAACCTTACAAAATTACAAGTCATGTCACCACAAGCCTCTCTCTCTCTACCTTTTTCTATCTCTTTCTTTCGCCTTATTAGTGAGATGGGGTCTCTCCTCCACATGAGGAGAAACCCAACATGCATGTCTCATTGAAGAGATCCCTAAGATTGCTCCCTCCTCCATGAAGACTATCTTGAATGCCTTCACCACGGCAAGGAGGTACCACCCTTAATTTCTACTAACCCATTTCTTATTCTTATTCCCTCTGTTTTTTTTATTGGAAGTTACACATTGCTTAATGATGTTTGAAGGTAGATTTTATTTGACCATCATGTTGTTTGTTGGTGACGGTCTTAGAAATCAACAGAATTTTGTAAATGTTGGTGTGATTGGTTCTTTTAGATCTATTCTTCAATAGTCAGTGTCTATATTATTGGTATGAATCATATTCTTTTATCATGTTGTAGTAGTTCATTACTAATATTTAGATTTTAATACCTAGAGAACCAGTTGCTTACTATTTTTCAATTGGCTTCTGACATTTTCATAGCAGCACACAAAATAATGGATCCAAATTGAATTCTAGATTATGCAAGCACTGGATGTGCCACGAGGCACTAAAATGCCCTTCACCTCTAGAGGGGAGTTATCTAGTGAATGGGTTGTTGGGCATCCTCAAGCCATTTGCCCTGTTTTGATTGTGATGATCTAAAAGTTGCAAAGATGCAAGGAACTAGTATAGAAGTAAGTTGGTTTGCAAATGGAGTGTTTCTACTCCACCTTCCTACATGGTGTTCCTTGTCCCTATAATCGCTTTTGCAACCCGTTATGCAAAGTTGAGTGAGAGAATTCAAGAGAAGAGAATGTGTAGTGAACCCCACTTTCCATGTCCATGAGAGAGAGGTCCACCTCCTTAAATGCACCGAGAAACATGTCCAGTGACTCAAACAAAGAGATAATTTTGATTTCACTCTCCAACTTACCATCAACTAAACGGATCAAGGTTGATTTCTTTCATGTGGGTCAACTAACTTTGTTGTTTCTCTACCATCTTTTTAGATTTTTAATAAAGGGGGTATAGATCAATGTTATAAAACTTGTACTGTATGGTATGATATGACACGAGCTTATTATATATCGTTAGTTGAAATGGTATGGTTTGTGTATACGTATTACAAATATACTTTATTGGTGTATATTGCACCATACCGTACTAGTTAACATTCCTTTTTTGTTTAAATAGCTGGAATCTAGTAAGCTGTGTGCTTCATTTTCGTCATTCTAAAGTCTCTCAAACAACCTAGAGTTGCTCTCATGATTTTGTGGTAGATCAGAAGATTTTTTGGTTTCCACTTTGTTTTTACTTGTTTTTGTTAAAATCCATAGTCATTTCTTTTTTTCCCAATCCCTTTTCATCTTGTTTTCCATTAAAAAGTTTAGGGTTTTATAGAATCTGAGCTTCTTCACTTTTCTCAAGCTTTTCTATCTTTGTTGTGCTTGATTTTGTGAAGAAATCACAAGGTTCTTTTGGTTCCCAATCTTTTTTCATAGGGTTTTTGTGAAATCCATGACCTACACTTGTTTTTTTGTTTCCAAATCATGTTCACCCAATATTCTCATAGAGTCCGGGCATTTTTACTATCCCTAGTCCTTTCTTTTTTCATTCATCTCTAATGGCGTCTAATGGGTCTCATCTAGCTTGGAAGTATTGCATTCTACTTTTGATAATGAGGTCAAACATAGTGGTATTTCTCATATAAAGCACTATCGTTTAGGCACAAAAAGAGATGCCAATGCATGCACTCGTTTGCCTAAAGCTATGAAGTATAAAAAGTAACTTCCCAAAGCTATAAAACAAAAAAAGATTAAGGCAAAAAAAGAGCATAAATAAACCATTTGAAAAAGTTCCTCAAAAGATAATATCCAATCATCTTCTTCAACAGAGGACCTTATATAATGCAACATTTAGATGAAAAGGACATAACACATCCACTATCAAAAATTTGACATACCAAAAAAATATTTAAATTCAATTATGGAACCAAGAGACCCTTGCTTTGGAAATAACTCATTTGCTCAACTTCTAGATTTATTCCATCAATGAATGGTAAAGACATGCAGATTAAAACTATTTTTTATACACATTTTTAAAAGATTTTTTTTTTGCATGTTATGTGAAAAGGAGGCACAAGAATCTATTAGCTAAGTAGGCATACCTTATGAAGAGTTCATAAAGCAAGCAGTGTCAAATATAGACTTTCCTTTTGAGTTGTTCTTCTAGTTGTTTCACCTTCTCTTGTAATACTTAAAATGTTGAGTTTTGGCCCTCTTGGTCCACCTCTTCATAAGTCACTATCTTCTTTAGTTTGAGATAATTTGGTTGGGTCGGCTTCCTTACAATGGTGGCAAATGATTTCTTTTCTTTTAGTATTGTTTTCTTCAATCTTAAAGTATGAAGTTTGATAAGGTTTCACATGTATCTCAGGTCTAGAAACTGTAAAGATGGAGTCTTTGTAAATTTTTGTCTATCTAAGTCTTGTTTCTTCCTTAAGGGAATCCACTAGAACCTTGCTAGGTATAGAAAAAAGTTTTTGATACAATAAAGAAGACCTTACACTTTTCAATTCTCCTTTTAACCCTCTCATAAATTGTAACAAAAATCTTCAGTTTATTCACATTGTCTTATATCACAACAAGATGTACATATTTTTCATAGCTCCATAATTGATTTCAAGTATTACAAAATTTGCTAAGAAATTCATTTATCTCTTTATTTGAAGGAGGCTATCTTGTCTCTAAGAGTCATCCAATGTGCAACATCATTTTGCACATAGGTCTTTTTTAGGTATTTTTATTCTTTCTTAGTATTAGTATAATTAAACAAACTATCTTTAATATGGTCATTAACATTATTCATAAAGATCTAAAGTATGGTTCAATGACTACCATCATATTCCTCTTTTTGTTCTTAGGTAGCAATATGAAATGTTTTACCTTTATACCACTCATATATCCACGTAACTTCTTATAGTAGTATAGATAATTTTTCGTGTTTTGTAGTTTGTATTGCTCAAATGAAAGGTAAAATCTTTGTACTCTATTACTAATTATGAGAACACTTAATTAACAACCTAAAATAGATTGGAATGACTTAGGGAAGAAATAGAATACACTTACTTGAAGCAAGAAATATGTGTAAAATCTTGTTTTCCTTGAAAGAAACATCTTCAATATTTGACACACTCCAAGATAGCCCCAAGTACAATCTCATTTTGATGTCATGTAATGAAGCAAGCCTTCAATTACAGATGACTACCATAGTCCACCAATACTCAATTACCCAATGTAATCTATACCAAACACTTGGTGTACATGAGAGAGTAAAAGCAAGAAGAAAAACGGTATTAATTTCAATCACTAAGGCTTACAAAACAAGGTAATAGTACATAGCAAGGTGACAACACTCCAACGGCTTACAAAACAAGGTAATAGTACAAAACAACTCTTGTAGGCTGAAACTTATAAAAGATACAAAATGAAAAATAAAAATACAAAATATATATTTACATTTAACAAAAATAGAAATGGTAAAGGATTTGTCAATAACTCCAAGATTGCT
Organism: Brasenia schreberi; assembly: GCA_036023115.1. Lineage (NCBI taxonomy): Eukaryota > Viridiplantae > Streptophyta > Magnoliopsida > Nymphaeales > Cabombaceae > Brasenia > Brasenia schreberi. Next base: position 16,976,592 of record JAYKKT010000089.1, on the reverse strand, counting down.
AATAATGAAGTATAATTGGCTAATAATACTCTCCTTGGTTTGACTACTCATATGGCTATAACAACGAAACCAACTCAAAGTATACATGCCTAAAAATAAAAACTACTCTAGAAAGGAAATTAGTTGATAAAGTCAAACTAATGTAGTGTTCATTGAACTTCACATATGTGGAAGTTTCTTAGTGAAAAGTTGACGTATGGGATGGAAAAGATTTAATGGATCTTGCCTACCCATCATCTAGGCTGATTCATGGGCCTAATCATTAAGTTATCAATAATTTTTTATGGTAACCAAAAACTTCTTAAATCAACTAAACTTGTATGTCACTGAATTGAAAATGAAAACGAAACACTTATTAGAGTTTGTCTTTGATGAAAGTAAACTTATTATAATGTTTAATGTTAAATGCAACACTTCACACTAATTAAGAACATTGGTCTCAAGGTTGCATGGGGGCAAAGTGTTTAATGCCAAAAATGATAAAGAAGAAGCTAGACAGTCCTTAATGTTGTTCCAAGAGGGGTCCATACCAATGTTGTAAAAGGCATATAGGTGCCCATATTGCACGGGGCACTAATACTCTGTCGATGTTAGCGATCTATTCAAAAAAAATGAAAATTTAAAAATCAAATCTTAAAAAATAAAAAAAAGATCAATTAAATAACAAAAAGTAGTAGAGTATTAGGAAACACAATTAAAAATAGTTTAAAATAACATTGAGTCAAATTATCAATCAAGATGAATTGAATCAAGTGATAATATGCTAAATAACTTAATGCTACTAAGTAAATAACAATAATTAACACTTAAGCAATTAATAATAACGAGAAGATTAAGAATAGCAGCTAAGAAATAAGAACTTGAGATGAGCAAATAAGTTGCATTGGAGCATATGAAAAAATCACAATTGTAAGGTGTAAGTTGTAACTACTAAGTCATTAATTACAAATTGTTTGGAGAGTATATTTAACTTCAAATTCATTACACAACATGAAGTTCATTCATCATGCATCAAAAGCAAAATAATCAAGGTAAACACCTACGACCGCATCATCACCACCGTCGTCATCATCATCTCTCTCCTCTTCTATAAGTTTGTCTACTCCAATGCTTTCAATATTATCATCATCATCTCCAATCCTGCTTCTATCAAACTTATCTTCAAGTTTTATCTTCTATCATCAAGAGAGGGTCTTCTTCTTCAACCTACTCATTTAAAATATTTTTGTAGCTAATTGGGTCATATTATACCTTTCTTACCTTTTTATCTCTTTGCATTTGCATATAAAAGAAATTAAAAAAGAATGTAAGAAATGTCACATACAATTATAAATATGAATAATTATGAGACTAAGTAACTATTAAATTATCATTATCTAAACTTCATATTTTATGCAATGTAAACCAAATTACATAGATGAGAATGTTCCAATCCATTCCTTTTCTCTATGTGAATGCATTTTAAAAAAACTCTAATTTTGTTCGCATCTATTGGAGCTACAAGTTTGACTTGATATATGTTGAACAAACCTTATCACTTGAGGTGCATATATACCACCAAATCTAGCCCACCATTCACACATATATGTATATATAAACAAAAGATAAAATAAGTAAATGACATTGTACTATTGTAGTTGGCAATCAAATTAATAAATCAAATAATACCACGACGCATCTCAAAATAGAGTTGTATCACAATTGACCTACCAAAAACTCCAATACTATATACATACTTGCTTAGCTCCAAATGAATGCTACATCGAATAGATAGATCTTAGACAAGATTAATGGCATTCAACATCCCCTTCTTCACTTTGTCATCTTCTACAAAATTGAGAGAAAATCTAATAAAAGAATTAAGAAAATATTCACATTTGTCGATTCTACCATACATCAATTATCTACCAAAGACCCCATTTGCTGTCAAGGTTTAATTGGATTTTTATTTGACTTTATTTATTGCATCATGTATAAGGCATAACAACCAATCGTCACCTTAACCAATGGGATAGTTATTTTCAAATATATACTACATTGATCTCAAAAGTCTTCTTTGAAGATGACATCAACTACAACTCCCTCTTCCCCGGCCAACTTAGTGAACTCCATTCATGAGAAGCAAATATTTTATTCAATTCATTTTATATATGACAAGACTTTGAAAAGATATAATATTCATACAAAATCTTGTCATTGTAGGCCTAACTAGTTTCTTACCCCTAGTATAGATTCTCATCAAATGCAATATAGATGAATTGATACAAATAAATTTTATAGTATTTCTACAAAAATCAATAGTTCTCTTAACTTTATTCAACTCACTCAAATCCTCAAGCATCAAATCTATGCAATATGCAATGCATGGAGTGTACACAAAGAAGGATGGTTTGCTTGAAGTATCTTATCAGCTGCTAAAATCTACAGCATTATCAATAATAAACTATATAATATTTTATTCACTTACAAACTCAACGACTTCTTCAAAAACAAGGAGCAAGTTTTCTATAGTATTAATCAATATGAGACAAGTTATAACTTTTAAAATAATGTTCCTTTAGGACAATAGACCAAGAAATTAATTAAAGACCTAAATTGGCTATATGTCCACATATCAGCCATGACAAAATAACCTATAATTGTCCACGTGTCCCTAAATTCAACAAAATATTTAGAAACAATTTCAACCAGTTTCTTTAACAATCTACCTCTCAAAGTATGGTAAATAGGCATCTTATAGTCTTCCATGCTAGCTATGGCATATGCCATGCTTTAAAAGAAAAAAAAATTGTTCTATTGAATGCAGGCAAAATGCTCAACAAGCTATAAATCAACTTTCTCAATTATCTCCCTTAAAGTCATTATTGATCTAATGCTTGATTGAGCTCTAGGAGTAGTTCATGATGAAAAAAGACGGCAAAAAGAAAGCATTTCTCAATATACTCAATGCCTACTTATGCATGCAATTATTTGAGATAAATTAAGAAAGTAATGTGATTAATTGGAAAAAATAAATACCAACTAATATATATGCTGAAAATAAATACGCAGACAAAGTAATTAATCAAGACTACCTAATGGAAGAAACTAATTTGATGCCCGAGATATTAGGTGAGTAATCAAAAGTAATAATTGACACTACTAATTTAATTAATGGATTTATACAAATGATGCTAATTAAATTATGAATCAAATCAACCAATATGAGCATGCAACCTAAGTTTTAAATATGCCAAGCAATTTGTGCCATGTAAAGATCAAGAATAAAATCTGAAAATCTACACAAGTCCATAGAAAATATTCCAAGTGACTTTCTTGTTGATTGGAATATCTCTTGGAAGATGAAAGTTTGGTCAACTTTCCCTTGCTTTAAATCTCTTGCAACATGCATAAAAGAAAGGGGGAAGAAGAAGAGAAGAAATCAATGACCACAAGAAGATTCTTTGGAATTAATAGCAATTGAGAGAGATGTAAGAGATTGGATTACAATAAGAGTTGTATCCTTATTTTTATATTTAGGGCTTAAAGGGATAAAAACAAATGGAAAACGTTTATTAAGAAGTAGGAAAAGACCAAGGACAACATTATCTCTGAAATTTCGAGTAAAGGTGGGTCACCATTTGGCTTCATGGCTAGACAAAGTGTTCTTTTGGGTAAGCCTAAGGTACCCCAAGCCTCCTTGTTCTTGACTTGATTCAGCTCTAAGATACCATGCAAATTTAGTGGACCATCCATGACACTTTAGCCAACCAAGGTGGGTTGTGCTAGGCCTGGGTTCTTGGATCAAATGAGTTGGGTTAAATAGGCATCCAAATTGCACATGCAAAGACCAAGGTCGAGTGTCATAGGTAGGTCAACTAGGCTCTAGTGGAGTTTAGTTAAATTAGGGGCAAAAGGGATGAACTTAGCTTAGGCTAATGTAGGTTGAATCAACTTTACTTGGGTCAAGGTTTAGTGGATCAAACATAACTTGGTGTAGGTTGAGTGACCTAGTCAGGGTCAAGTGGGTTGAACTTAGCTTGGTCAAACTTGGGTTAGGGTTAAGTAAAAATTGAGCCAAATCAAACAAACTTCAGATATGTATAATTTATTTAATTACATAAGTATAAAATGTGAAAATAATTAATTTACTTATGTGAATAAAAGAAAATATTGGTTTCCTAAATAGATCGAATTGTAGAGATTTTTTAGGCCCAAAGATAGGAAGTCAAAGCAAAAATACTCTTCCCATAATATTTTCCATGATTTTCACAACCCCTATATATGTACATTTTCAAGTTCCATTTATACATGTTAAATGACATATAGTGCATTATATATGCATGTATATATGTGCTTATATGTGTGTGTATGTGCAAAAGTTTACTCATATTGTGTATCCACTATATGTAATTTTTTTAATATGAATCTTATGGATATGTATAATATAAACTAGTTTAGGCTTGACTTAGTACGTTTTTAAGATAAAGTCGGTGCAATTGGATTAAAATTTCTCAAAGGGGATGGGTAAGACTCAAATATGTATCAAAGGGGTTGGACCCAGGCCCTGGTTGACCTAATATGATGGGTGAATTATGGTAGGATCCACATTGGTATTGTATTATTGTTGCCAAGCTTCAAGTTGGACCTTGTTTCTCCTTGAAATATCCAGATTCATATTAATTAAATTTATTGATGAAGCATATCCAAATATGTTCCATGAACACTTACTCTTAATTTGTCTTTTTAAGATAAAGTCGGTGCAATTGGATTAAAATTTCTCAAAGGGGATGGGTAAGACTCAAATATGTCTCAAAGGGGTTGGACCCAGGCCTTGGTTGACCTAATATGATGGGTGAATTATGGTAGGACCCACATTGGTATTGTATTGTTGTTGCCAAGCTTCAAGTTGGACCTTGTTTCTCCTTGAAATATCCCGATTCATATTAATTAAATGTATTGATGAAGCATATCCAAATATGTTCCATGAACACTTACTCTTAATTTGTCTTCTTTTAAAATAGATCTAGATCTAGACTTTGTGGTTGTATCAAATTAAACTGTAATAGGGCCTTGAATTATGAGCTTTCCCTCTTTAAGGTCATCTCAACTTGGTTTTTGTGTGAATTAAATTTTGTGAAAATCAAGACTCAAGGTATTACCCCATATACTTCAAAATTAGCTTTTTTAAAACCAAATTTTGAATCAAAACCATACTTTCCTAGAAAAATTTTGGGTGTTTACAATATGTGTTCTCCAAACCATTTCTTAGAGACTTGTGCGTCGACCATTCTCAAGAGATTTGTTTGTCTTCTTCAAACCATTCTCCAAAGGCTTATTCATCATCTCTGAATCATTCCTCAGAGAATCTCTCATCTTCTTTGGACTACTTTTTGGAGATTCATTCATCTCCTGTATACTATTTGTTGGAGGGTCTTTCACCATCTTCACTTGCTTTTCTAGAGTATTATGCTCACACTCCACCATAGCTTGAGTCTTCTTCTTAGTATTATCCTATCATTTTGTGACCTAACATAGACTCCAACTTTTTGAGCTTCTATTAGGACTCTTCCTATGTAGGAGTCTATCCTGAATTTTTATCCATTGTGTTCTCATCTTTGATGATTGGGGATTTATGCCTAGATCTACTATTTCTAAACAGATCATTATTCTCTTCTTTCAGAATCCCATCATCTTTGCCATTGCTTTCTCATTACCATTATAAGGTCTAAAGTCAATCCTAACACATTCAAATATGCAGTCTCTATCAATGGTCATGCATGGATCCAAAAGTCCACTCGATCCTAGCCATACATAGAAAATAGTTCTCCCAACATCATAGGTAGTGGATTGGGATGAAGCATCCATTGCATCTAACTTACCTACCAAGTCTTCCTTAGTGATGTTATCTATGATGTGACCATCACTCATCTTCCTACAGATATTGATTCTTCATTAGAGACCTTATCTCAATTGAGTTAGAATAAACTCATGAAGCTTGATGATGTTAACCCCTACAACTATCATCTATCCTCTCCCTCATCCAAGATAAATGAAACTAGTTTGAATCTCCCCTCACTCAATCACCATGTCTCAATAGGTGAACCTAGTTCTCTTCTCTAGGCATTTCTTCCCTCGATCAGAATCTACTTCTTGAGTCTCCACCTTCTCAGAGTCTACCTTCTAGTATGTTATTTTCTTCTCTTGCATCATCCAACCTCATAGGTCCCAGAAGTATATCATCACCATGTGATAACATGGACTTATCACTTGAAGCTTGGGCACATTTTAGTTAGGACAAGCTTGTAGCCGCTATCATGAAGTTTAGTTCTCTTGATGATCCTCTTGACACTCCATCGACTCACTATAGGAGCAAATTTAGACATCTTATCCCTATTAAACAAGTCTTTGACCCTTCTCTTATTCTTCTTTCTAAGGAAAATGAATCTGGCCTTATTCTCTCCATCATCCACTCCTAGGGTCAGCCTTTCCTTAGACACTATTCACACAAGTTTGTCACTTTTTGATCCTTCTACTTGGGAACTAGGGTACATCTTATCTTCAACTTATATCATGCTAGAGTCATGGATACTAGATGGTTTTTCTCATCAGTATCTTAATCTAAGACACATCCTACCTTCAATTGAGGTTACACTTGAGTCATGGATCCTTGATGACCCTAACCATCACTGTGAAAAGTGAGACACGTATTACCTTCAATAGTTGATCTTGCACTTGTATCGCAGATCCTAGATAGTCATGATAATCATTGTCTTAGTTTAGAGTACATACTACCCTCGACTGATCTTGTGCTCATGTCAAGAGTCCATGATTGCTTTGACCATCATTCTCTTAGTCCAAAGCATACATTTGGAGAACATGTTTCTAAGGAACACACTTCAAATACTCCAACTCTCCTAATCCACCTTGGTCTTGATCTTTTTTTAGTGCTTATAAGTAAGCACGAAAACCCAGTGGTATGTTGTATACCTTATTAATCTTTAGGAATATGCATAAACTTTTGACATCTTTTTACGTACTCATGCATCTACATCTTCTCATGCTTGTGCATTTACATTCATGCTCATTCTTTCACCAGTTTACCTGCTCATGCATTATGCGTCTTATTGGTCTATGCATTCATACATGCTTGTGCTTCAGATCATATATCGTTTTTTACCCATGTGCTTCATGTATTCCTTCTTGATATGTAGTTTTATTATCATGTGTTTCTTTAGTCATCTCTATATACCTGTTAGTGTTTACCTCCATGTAGTTGTCTACTCTAACTACTTACTGCTTTAGTATATTTGTCAGTCATTGCATAAGTAGTAGCACTTTCATGAGCTTTTGATATCATTTATACTACTCATTTTACATTCTTTTCTATCTACATGTTTGATATTGCTTTGGCACCTATTCCTACATCAATCTTTGCACTACTCTAATCACTAGTGCCTTTGTTGACCTAATGGATATACTTGTGTCTTTGTATGTATGTAATGAAATTATAGGTAAGTGATTTGTCACTTGATTAATTATATTATACTACTTGATCACTAATGCTAATGACTCGATAAATATCCAATATGTAAAGAAATATTATCCTTGATGTTTATTGGATCTTGACTTGCATTCTCATAGCTGGTTTTGATTTTGTATGGATGATAAGATAATATTTCTGAAAAATAATTTAAAGGCAGGGATCTACATAATACTTCTAGTATTGTGTATCTATTGCTTGATCTCTTCGAGTTGTTGCCTCCATGGTTGGAAATATTATTCTTGGGTTTTAATTTTCATATTAGATATACTCATGTTGTTTTCATCTATTTGTACCTTTTGGATTTGATTTTAAAAATATGGATCTCACTTTGTTTTGAACCACTTCAAATCAAATCTTTTTGAACAAATTGTTCTCACTTGATTTTCAATCTTAATTCCTTGTTGCATGTATTGCAGTGTTTGTATTCAATGTAATGGATTTTTAACTCTTCTTCCTACATCACACTTCGTTGATAGATTTTGATATATCCACTGTGTATAAGTGCTAAAGTGTTATATTTTGAGAAAAGTAAAAAGCCAAAAGGCTTGAAAAAATTTAAAATAAAAAAATAGGAAAGCAAAGTATAGTTTTATTTTATATATTTTCTTTTGAGTTATTTTATTTTGTACACTCAGGACACTTCTGAGAATGAGTGAGTCTTATTATTTATCTTTTTGTATTTAGGATATCGTGCTCTTATATATTCAGTCTTAAGAATTTATTACATTTGAGGAAGGATCCATGCTCTCCTTAGAGTTAAGAGTCCCAACACGTTTACTTGTCTATGGGTCACTAGATACTTGTTTACAGTATTTTGAAATTCAATATTTTGATTGCTAAATTTGGTATTGATTTGTTTCTCTATAGTACTTTCAGAGAGAAATGAGTGGAAATGCTTTGTCCACCTAGATTTTATTTGAAGCAATCCATTCAAATAGAGTTTGATTTTCGAAGACACAATTATGGTTTTCTAAAACCAACACAGGAGTTATGATCACTTACAAAGAATTAGCATGCATGTTTGTTTTCTTAATACCTAGATTAGATGAGTCTTTCCTCTTATTTGCTTTTAGATAGTACTAAAATGTATACTTTCCATCATGATATTTGACAAGGGATCATTTGTTTCACTTTATTTGAGATCAGGTCATGTTTATGATATCATCTTCATGACATACATGCATTTTCTTTCAAACGGGGGTATTTCTTTCTTGAATCAAGTTTGTTCCCTTTGGCATTAGAGGTCACAGTTTCCTCATTACTATGTTAGAGATTTTTCCTTAATATTGTTCTTACATGATGTTCAGTCTCATTATTATTATTATTCAAGAAGGTTTTTCTAAGTCTATAATTGGTTCTTTCCATCCGGCAGTTGGATTCTCATGATCATATCTCACTCGTTTTACTTTTATCTTTATGCTATCCATCGTTTACTCTATTTAAGGGTCACCTCACTCCCATATGTTAGCCTAGGTTTATTTCATATTTAGTCAATCATTTGTCCATGTGTTATATGCTTTTGCATTTCTTAGTTAGTTCTTTTTTCTAATTTTATTAGTTTTATTCTTTTAGGATGCATTCACTTGATCTTGCTGGAGGCTTTTGCATTTTATAGGGTTTGCAATAGAGAACACCATATTTTGGCTTAGTCTCACCGATCAGCATACATGAGAGTCAGCACATCAACACCATTTTGGTCCCACTAGGCTATAGATATTCATCTTATCTCGTTGAATACTAGAAGACATCTGCAACAGTTGTTCTACTGGGCCTACATCAACATGCTCTATCTCAATTTCTCCAAGCCACTTTCTACCATCATGCCATGCCTTCCACAAGTTCAATCGGATATACTTTTCATGGAATATCATTTCAACAGGTTTCAAGGTTGAAAGAAAGTTATATTTTAGTTTAAAGACACTTCGAAAGGAATTCAGGTTATCTAAAGGTGTGTCTTGAGGATACTTCAAAAAAGACTTAAGGACAATAGCATTATAGACCTCAACTCACAACACTCTTACAGAAGAGAGATGGATCCTTGGTGACATCACTTCCTGCATGAGATTCTACATTCCAAAGATAAGATTCATGTATATTTGAGACTAAATGTGTGCTTACCTTAGATTTCAGAATATACACACGTTGGGAACGTCATATAATGTTATGTATGTAGATAGTTCCTTGTGAATATAAAACTATTTAAAATGTTGTCCAGTTGTTTGCATGGTTTTGGAAACTTGCATTTTGACCAGCTATAATGAAATTTCGAGATTTTGAAAAGATTTGAAATTGATATGCATGTTTCTTTTAGGAATCCGTTGCATAAAAATGTGTACACATGTAAATCTCTCAAGAGGGCTGATACCATTAGGAATTCTACGACTTTGATCATCCGACCCATGCATTTGAAATTTCTTTAGTCGGCTGATTATGAAAAAGTCTTTATATTGCACTCATTGGCAAATCTACGGCCTAACAAATTGTTCTATATTTATATATGTATTTGTTACATATTTATAAAACCTATGTGTATAAAATTGATAAATATATAAATCAAGTATATTTGAAATATCAACAAGGTCATTCAAACGCACTCAACCTTCACCCAAGTTCAGTTCAGTTCACTTGATCCTTGACTTGGCGTAATCAATCCTATTTAAGACCTCGACCATATGTTACCCAAAAACCTCAATTAATCTACTCATTTATAGGACGGTTTTTCTAAATCTCATTGCATAACCTGGTTCAATGATTTATCTATAATCAGTATGAAATTATAGTTAAGTCAAGAATTAAATGTAGATCACCCAAAACAAGCACTCTTTGACTCAGGTTTGTGCCAAATGAGAGCCGGCCTGCCCAGGCTCATTCAATTGTAAACCTGGTTGAGAAGATAACTCAGTTGGAAATTGAAGTGGGACTTACAAGAAGATCTCGATTTGCTAGAAAAAATAAAAAGAATCTATTTGGTTCGATTTTTTTCAATCTTTTGCGAATCTCCTGTTACATTTGAGTTTGTCAACATCGGGCTGTGAAAAGCTATAACTAGGCTCAAAGTTCTCCTTGTAATGAATCCCTAAAAAATTTCCCCGCAATTCTAATTCAAGAACATTCTTTCTCTCCTTTTCTTTTGGTGTGTGTTTATGAGAGTGCTCGGCCAAGAGGGGGGGCGACTTCAGTTTCTTCAGTGGCTCGCGAAGTTTTATTAGGTTCTGATTCTTGACTCTTTTTTTAGTTCATCATATTTAGCATCACATCCTTCATTAGCTTCATATTCAATGTTCCATTAATTCTGCATTATAGATATATTAATTAATTTTATTTGATAGGTTCTATATTAATTCTCGTATTAATTATTCTGCTTACTCTCCTAATTTGTGTCACGTCCTATTAGATTTAGGCCTTTTTGTTTATTTAGTATCCATAGCAATTCGCAACATAGTCAAGTTAGATTCCATATTATCTTAATTCTCTTCTTAATATTCTTCATGTCATTAGTTTGCATCGGCCTATTAGTTTGCATGCACAAGAACTATTTCGTATTAATTGGTTATCATACACGTACATATTAGTTTGCATTAATTACATTAGTTTCTTAAATTAGTTTTCATCATAGGCATATGGTTATCTTTATTAGGCAAGTTCCATAGATTAGCCATCCACCGTAGTTCATATTATAGTTAATATTGCCTTATTAGTTGTTCATATTGGTTTCTCACATTGCATCGTTACAATAATCATCCATTGCACTCATATTAATCATTCCAAGTTACTCATTCATTTCATTGCTGTCACTCACATAACTCATTAGTTAATCAGTTACCTTTTTCATTGCACATTTATTAGGTATTTCATTTTGTAATCAAACGATTCATATAACCTATTTAGTGCATTATTTTCCGTACCCTGATTTATTCATCTGTTACAGCATAATAGATATGTTAATTCACATCATACACGCATCGACCTTTGTTCATCGGTTGATGTTAGTTATTGCAGCCATCATAATTGCATAACCTTGTTAGCATTTTTCATTCTGCACGCCAATTCTACTTGCTACTTCTTGTCGCTCCCATATAATCAATCTCGCTCCTGATAAAACCAAGTCAAAGCCTTATAAATAATCAGTCGCAGCAATCCTAGCTAGTTAGCCAAGATCTTCATAGCAAAACCCTACCAACTCTAAACCAAAACTTAGCGCTATTTCAACCAAAATCTAAAGCAATCCAGCGTGACCTGTTCAACCAATTGCCCGATAAAATAAATAACACAAACACCCGATCGCCCTTAGCTCAATCATTCTAGAAACCAGTTTACCGCAAGCACTCTGCCTCCCAATTAAATCAAACCAGGCTTAGAAAACCTTGCCATCCTTGCACAACAAGCAAGTCGATCTCCTCTCCTTTTGAACTCACTTTTTCACAAGAGTGCAGAAAAAATTTCTGCTTCAACCAACAAAATTGCTAGTGCGGGAGATTAAACCTTGTTCAGCAAAAGAAAAAGATTTTCTATAAAAAAGAATCAAGATGACCCTACAACGCATACGAAACAATAGAGGTAAGTTCTGAGGGACTTAATTTCTAACTTGCTCCATCTTTTTGAAGCATATTTATATTTGTAAATCGAGGTTTCACATAACTAAAATTTGCATGTAAGCCTATAAATTAATCAAATCACTTTATGATTTAAAACAAGTCCCTAAGCAACAATATCAAAAGTTTGACCAAGTTATTCTTCAATTAATAAATCAGATAATACATGTATAGCAAATCTCACAATGAAAAGTCTTTTGACATGAGATTAACAGTAAGATAATTTTGACATGAAAGATATAAGGGTAGTTGACATGAAGGATATAAAAGAAATGCTAAAGAAATTTGATGCCTTTGATTGTTCTCTTGTTTATATTTCTTTTTATTGTATTACTAGACTTTACCAAATAAAAAATATCTAGTTAAGCAATTACACCAAGGTGATTGAATCTTGATGTACGTGATGACATGTAATCAACTTGATGTTTCATATGGTCGGTTGATAGTCAATCAAGAGTATCCTTCTCATATCACTTCTCTCAACAACAACAACAACAACAACTAAGTCTTTTCCCATACTAGACGGGGTCGGCTATATGGATTCTTTGTTTCCAGAGATCCCTATCGTGTGCCATGTTAACAGTTAACTCCCAATAAACTAGATCATTCTTTATTGTTTCTTTCCAACACTTTTGTGGTCGTCCTCTACCTCTTTTAATACTTTCCAAATTTAGTTTTTCTAACCTTCTTAGAGGTTCTTCTTTTGATCTTCTTTCTATATGTCCAAACCATCTTAAACGATGTTCTCTCATTTTATCCTCTATTGGTGCCACTCCTAATTTGTTTCTAATAACCTCATTATGTATATGGTCTTTTCTTGTATGACCACTCATCCATCTCAACATCTTCATTTCTGTCACAGACATCTTTTGTACATGTTGATGATTAACTCCCCAACACTCAGAACCATAAAATATGGCAGGCCTAATTGCTGCTCTATAATATTTACCTTTTAATTTTAATGGTATCTTCTTATCACAAAGAATATCTTATGCTCCTCTCCATTTTAACCAACCAGCATTAATTCTATGTGTAACATCTCCATCAATTCTTCCATCACTTTGAAAAATTGACCCTAGGTATTTAAAACTTTCCTTTTGGAGAATGCAATGTGTGTCAATTTTAATTTCTATGTCCTCTGAAGTAGTCAAATGATCAAACTTACATTCCATATATTCTGTCTTTGTTCTACTAAGTCGGAGGCCTTTGCTTTCTAATGTTTCTCTCCATAGTTCCAATTTTCTATTAACTTTTTCCTTAGACTCCTCCACTAATACAATGTCATGTGCAAATAACATACACCAAGGTACTTCATCTTGAATATGTTTTGTTAACTCATCCATCACCATTATAAATAAGTATGGACTTAAAGTTGATCCTTGATGTAACCCAATATTAACTTCAAAGAAGTCTGTCGTTCCTTCATGAGTCCTCACACATGTTTTTGCACCATCATACATGTCTCTTATAAGGTTAATATATGTCAATGGGATACCTCTTTTTTCCAAAGTTCTCCAAAGAACCTCCCTCGGTACCCTATCATAAGCTTTTTCTAGATCAATAAATATCATGTGAAGGTCTTTCTTTTTTACTCTAAAATGTTCCATAAGACGTCTCAAAAGGTGAATCGCTTCAATAGTAGATCTGCCTGGCATAAATCCAAATTGGTTCTCTATTGTACTTGATACTTGTCTTAACCTACGTTTGATAATTCTTTTCCATAATTTCATAGTATGACTCATTAACTTGATACCTCGATAATTCGCACAATTTTGAATGTCTCCCTTATTCTTATATATGAGTATAAGTGTATTTGCTCTCCATTCCTCGGGCATCTTTTGGTTTTTCCATATTTCATTAAATAGTCTTGTGAGCCAAGTGATTCCTATTTCTCCTAGTATTTTCCGAACTTCTATAGGAATATTATCTGGTCCTACCAATTTACCACTCTTCATATGTTTAAGAGCCTCTTTGACTTTATTCTTTTGAATACGTCGGTAGAAATTGTGGTTTATATACTTTTCTGACTTAGCTAAATATCCTAAACTAATACTAACATCTTTATTTTCATTAAAAAGATTATAGAAATAGTTTTTTCATCTATTTCTTATATCATCATTTGCCACTAGAATTTTTTCATCCTCGTCTTTTATGCATCTAACATAATTAAGATCTTTAGTTTTCTTATCTCTAGCCCTAGCTATCCTAAAAATATCTCTTTCACCCTCTTTTGAGTTGAGTTTTTTATATAAGTCATCCCAAATCTTAGCTTTTGCTTCACTAACGGCCTTTTTCGCTTCCTTCTTTGCTTTCTTATAAGCTTCTAAAGTTTCACTAGTTTTCTTAGCATAATGTAATTTGTAACATGCCCTCTTTGCCTTAATTTTATTTTGTACTACTTCACTCCACCACCAAGTATCTTTTTGTGTCGGTACACCTCCCTTAGATACCCCTAACACATCTTTCGTCACTTTCCTAATATGTATAGCCATATTGTTCCACATATCATAGGGTGTGCCAACATAATTCCAAACATCTCCTTGAAGGACTTTCTGTTTAAATATATCTTCTTTCTCGCTTTTGAGGTTCCACCATTTAGTCTGAATAGCTCGATGCACTCTTTTCTTCTTTGTCTATTTTTTTATTTATAAATCCATAACTAAAAGTCGATGTTGGGTGGTTAAGCTTTCTCCTAGAATTACCTTACAATCTTTATAACACGCTCCATCTTTTTTTCTACAAATAAAGTAATCAATTTGTGTTTGTGATAAGCCACTCTTATAAGTAATTAAATGTTCATCTCGTTTTTTGAAGATTGTATTGATTATAAAGAGATCAAATGACATAGCAAAATTTAAAATCTCCCTACCTTCCTCATTTATATCCCCAAAACCAAAGTTTTCATGAATCCCTTGATATCCTAATGCCTCTTTACCGATATGTCCATTTAAATCTCCTCCTAAACAAATCATCTCCCTTTGTGGAATCTTTTGAAACACCTTATCTAACTCTTCCCAAAAAACTGTCTTTATACTATCTTCTAGTCCTACTTGGGGTGCGTAAGCACAAACTATATTCAAAACCTCTGCTCCTAACTATAATTTCAACGTCATGATTCGGTATGTCTACTACACTCTCCTTTAAATCTTTATTTATGATAATACCAACTCCGTTTCGAGCCTTTGCTTTACCTGAGTACCATAATTTAAAACCAGTATCCTCTATCTCCTTGGCTTTTTCTCCAACCCATTTTGTCTCTTGTAAACATAGAATATGAATCTTTCTCCGAATCATAGTATCTACCACCTCCATTAGCTTACCCGATAATGTTCTGATATTCCAAGAACCAATACGAATCTTATTATGTAGGACTAGCTTCCTTACCCCCCGCATCCGTCCATAATCAAAATACGGAGACTCTTTCTGAAAATTTTTCACTACATTCGAGCGGCAATGTAGCGGGACTAACTTCTTTACCCACACCCGTCCATGATGTGGGAACCCTCTCTGCAATTGATTCATTACATTCGGTCGAAAATGTAGTGGCCCTTGCTTACTTCTTATTGCATTCGGGCTCTGCAGCATGTCGCTTGGCGGGGACGCCCCAAAGCAATGCTCATAATTTTTGTAATCCATGTTGTAAAAATCCGACGAAGTTTTATGCTAGCTGTCGAAAGCCTAACACAACCCTCCTCCTTTATCCGGGCTTGGGACCTGCAATGCAAGGATGATCCCTTACATGGGCGGAGTTTCATATCACTTTTCTCAATTGTTATAAATATTTTGTTTCCTTTATCGATTATTTACTCACTTTACCTTGATCTATCTAAATGCTAGATATGAAGTTTTTATGATCATCTATTGAAACTTAATTCCATTTTCTTTTAAAAATAATTCGCTCAAACAATGGTCAGACAATGGTAATGAATACATGTTATATCGGTTCACAAACTTTTCACAAGCATGGTATCATGTAGCAAACATCTTATCCTAACATTCCACAATCAGCCTAACTTTGCATCCATCAGTTCATTCACTATTGTTTTCTTATTCCAACAGCAGCCAGCAGCCTCAATTCAATTTCCTGCAACTTATAGGTGGCTCTTTGTTCTTCTCTTCCTGCAATGCACCCTTCTGTCTCATCAAGAAACAGACACCGATCTTCACAATTCTCTTTTTGGTGTGAAAAGGAACTCCGGAAGTTCGTATATTGTGGTGCTGTGTCACAAACAAAAAGGGTACAAGTTTTTTTTAGGAGGCTTTCACTAAACGGGGAGTGCGTTAGTCTTCAAGCCAAAATGCTGTATGTTTAGGGTTCAGACTGCAATAGCCATTGAGCTCACACCTTTTAGTGCACATACCCAACAAACTAATTGTAGAGAGAGCAATTAATGAATCCCTAACAGTTCCAATCAAGGGAGGTCTTGCCAATTGAGAAAAGGGGAGTCTGTTTATGGAGAATTGACAATCTGAAAGGGACCACCCTAGCCTCCCCTGGAAACCATTCAAAGGATAAAGGATAAGGACAAAAGGTCTACAAGCAATTGGTTGTGAGTGTTGAAAAGATATTCGTCAATGTTTGAATGATATTCATATAAAACAGTTAGGTCAGCTATTTAAAAGGCCATGCTTCTACAGACGGTTGGGTCTTTATGATGGATGGAAATATTGTTTCTTAGGCTTCAAAGAAACAGACATGTTGCTGACTTCATAATGACTCAAGTTTATTGCGTTAGCTGGCTTCATCAGGTACCGATATAGCCAAAACTGCAAAACATAAGACATATGGAAGAAAGAAAAAGAATGCATGTGCACAACATAAGATTCTTGTTATAACTTGAGGGGTAGTATCAATGGAAATCGTAAGATTTCATGACTATCGATGTACCATAGTTTCCTCGAGTCCGAGTCTTTCATATACAAAAAAACCCAACTACACATGATTGCTGGAACAATAACAAAGGACCGCCGTTACATACATGATCAAAGAGTAGAGATCAGAGAAAGCCCAAAAGGATGTCAACTCCTACAACTTATCATACTACGCAACGATATGTGAAGTGTGACTTTGTAAGACCATCGTCGTAAGTTACTTTGACAACTTGGCCAGGTTCAAGGGCATAATATCGTGCTACTGAATCTGTCTGTAGCATCCGAGGCATCTGAATAAACACGAGAAAATCATAGATAAATCAGTTTTGCATGCACTTGCAAAGACAGTGATACTCTTTAGCAGAGATGAACAATGATAACCTATACATCGTTTGATTTACAAAATGAAAATGAAACTAGATATGCACGAAGCATCATACAAATATAAATAGTTCCACGTTTCAATTTAAATGCCATGTCTGATAGTAAACTTTGAACCAACATTTTAAATCTACCATACGAATTCATTTTTAACTTGGCCAAGGGATGAGGACTACTTTTTTGCATTAGAGATATACATATCTACATTAATATATTTCATGATATTTGTAAAATATACAATTACAAATCTATATTCCTGACAAAGTTTGAATTCAACATCAGTTTCGAGAACATAGTCTGTTGACTCTGTTCTCCAACCACGATCAGGTCCCCTGCTGTAGTCTTGGTGTCCAGAACATACACGTGTTAACATGATATCCAAGTCCTTGCAATTATTTTAAGGTCACCACATGAAAAGTATTAACTAATACAAACCTAACAAGCTCCCAAAAATGCTAGCATTCATTGATACAACGGGAATACCAGAGTGGAATTCATATGCTCTCATCTTTGTTATTTTAATAGCATCTTCACGATTGCCATGGCTGGAAGATTGGGATAGATAAAACTCATAAAAGCTTCGAAAGCAAACAAATACACAATCATGACATTCTATTTCCAAAAGAAGAAAATTCAACCCGGGTGCAAAACCTGATTTTCTTTGATGCTATAGTGCTTCAGAATCTGTTCCTTCTCATCTGCAGTCAATATCTCATGTTTGGGCATCAGAACATGATGTGTAGGATTGGTCAAAAAATCAGCCATCTGGTGAGAAAACAAGCAAATGTCAGAGGCTGTATGCCGTGAACACAAAGTGTATTATTGACCAGTAACCAACTGGAACTGGGTTCAACTTTAAGAGTGTTTCAGAGTTTTCAGATCTGAAACCTAAGAGCAGCCTGCGGTGATTGGGAACATAACAATAGCTTGAACGATTCAAATCAAATTGATGACCATCAACAACCACAAGCTGATATTATAAGCACTAGCTATCATTTCCCATGCATTCAGTGATACAGTGAAGAACCATACCCAAACTATAGTAGGTAACAAGGATAAAGATTACAGGACTATGTGACCATGTTAAGAAAGCATTAGTAAAATCTGTATGGAAAGGGTTTTTACAAGTGAGTCGTCTAAGTGAAAGCTAAATACAAAAAGAATTCTTTTGCACAAAATCACAATAATATGCAACAACACTGAGTTTAGATCAAAAATGTTAAATGGCATCCCACATATGCGCCTCATTCTTAATTAGAAGTGTCTCTGCTATATTCAGAGGCGTGTAACTGTTAAAATATGCCCCATAGAATAGATTTGTAATTTGATCTTTTTTTAGCTTGTAGATTAGGGAAATTAATGTGTACTCATTTTCTTTTCAGGTCAGCAAAAGGCAGCTTTAGTGTGACAACTAGATGACTGGCCGTTCATCTAGCAGTTGCCTTTTGCTGGCCCCTTGATGCTTGTAAGTTCAGCCCTATATTAAGGGCACCAAATGTTTTATTTTGTAATACCATTTGGCATGTTCAGTGATCAGTGTCTTCTCAGTATACGTTCAGTGGATTCTTTGTTATTTAAGTGCACTGATTATATTTCACCATTGAAGCTCTATTTGGTGGACTGCTTGTGGTTTATTGATTGCAGACAGTTGTGGCTAGATTGTTCGAGATTCATGAGCTTTCATTGCAGTAAGATGCTATACAACAAACAACAACTAAGCCTTTTCCCATACTAGATAGGGTCGGCTACATGGATTCTTTGTTTCTACAAAGAATCATAATTTGTAGAATCCATGATAAATAAGTCCGACAAAGTTTTGTGCTGGCTGTCAGAAGCCTAACACAACTCTCCTTCTTTATCCGGGCTTGGGACCGGCCATGCAAGGGTGATCCCTTACATGGGCAGAGTTTGAAGTAAAATGCTATATTATATATAAATGAATCTGCAAAAAGACCATTCTTGAAAAAGCAATTTTGCTTATGACTACTTGAAAGTCACGCGTGAAAAAAAGTTCTATCTTCTTCTGTTCGGGTAGTGCAAGATTTGCAGTAGAATCAATTCAAGGTGTCTTAAGACTCTTGAGAACTGAACTGAGAAAGACAGCTGTTCATTCTACGTGATTCAAGAATTAATTCCCATCTTATACCACCTATCTTTTCATGTTTCCACTTGTTGGAAGTTACCACATCAATCAGTTGCTACACCCTAGAGGAACTGCCGTTCCCTCCTGAAGAAGTGGAAATCCAGATAGACAATTCAAAGGATTGAGAATTCATCATTGTTAAAGCTGAAACCCGAACATTTGGAATTGAGTTAAAAGGTTTCTTGAAATATCTCACTCAGATTCGCTCCAATTGAAAACCACCCCAAGTTTTACACAGTTAAAAACTTCAAATTCCATTTACATCCGCATGGCGAGCTGATATGTAGGATCGTCTTGTCAAACAGATTGTCTCATCCACTTAGAAGGATTTTATCTAGGCACAACGTCCGTGGTCTGCACCCTAGCAACTGTATGGGATAAACCAATTTATCCAGGAAAACATGGATGCATGGCGTTCACTTTTATGCAGCATAATAACTAGCATAAGCCATATTTCTTGAGAACAAAGAACAAATAAGAACCAACAGAAAAGAATTATTCCCACTTTTATTAAAATTGGCGCATCCCCAAGAAATCTACTTGAACAATAGAACCGTACTGGTGAAAGCCGCGAAAAGCAGGGCTTCGTAATCATGGTCTGGCACCATGTTTAGCTCCAAAAGCAACCGCAAGCATCGAACTAGAAAAGAAGAGAGAAAACAAAAGACGTGATGAAGCAGAACTTACGTGAAACAGCTCGATCTTGATGGTTGATTGGCTCTCTCTCACGGCCTTCCTAACAAGCGAAGTCAAGGAATTCTTGTATGTGATGATCATCCTGGTTGCTCCCTCCTTGTTGCAAAGCAAGATTTTGTCTCTAAGATGCGCAATTTTAAACGAATCCTCTCCAAAGAAGAACACGATTATCTGCATTTCAGACAATCACAAATCACTACTGATTCGCCGGAAATGGATCCCTTACATATGTCACAATCACACGTAGCCATTAATCCACTGAAAAACGATCATCGATGTGCCACACACACGAACACACCCGCTAGACACTAGTATACCGAACAAGATCACAATTCACACAGGGAACAAGCTGATGGACGTGTACGCACTTGCACGTAGATCGCGTTGAATCTACTGAAAACACATGGATCTTTTGAGCAGACACGCAAAGAAAAAATAAACACGGAGAAGGAAGGAGACCACGGCGAACCTTGCCGGCGGAGGGGTGGGCGCGGATAGTGGTCAAGGAACGATAGTCGGGGGGGTCTCCGCAGGACAACCGGAATTTCTCGAAGTCACCGGAGAGGTCGCCGTCTGTGACGGCGTAGCCACGATCCCGAAGCATCTCGAAGACGGTATGCTTCACCCTGAAGAGTCGGTACGCTTCGATATCGGCATTGTCCTTGCGAACGAACTTTGCGATGATGCAGTCGCTTCCGTCCATCGGCTCTGGCCGACGGTGGTCGGTTCTCCTTCTCCGGATCTTCCCCCTTCGGTCGTCCTCCCTGAATCGCGCCAAAGTTACAGAAATCCAAACCCTATCCACGTTGCAAACGTCTCCAAATCAAGTTAAATGCAAATGCCGAATCCGACAGTAACGACAGCATTCGGTTACATTTTAACATGTGGCCTTCTGTTTTACCGAATATCTACATTCGGTTGTATAACCTTCCACTCAAATCTGGAGTCGAGTTTCAACCTTCTCGCTGCTGACCATCCTTCCGGACCGTCTACAGGCATCACCATCCGACGCTAGCGCCGCTCCTCGATGCATGCTAGCTTTTTTCTATCTTTACCGAGTGTACTTGCTTCATCATGCTAGCCTTCTTCCATCTTTACTGAGTTTCTTTTATCTTTACGGAGTGTACTTGTTTCATAGAGTTGTACAAGGTTGTGTATATGTCAACACGGGTTGTCCTGAGTCCATGGACGATGGATGTACCTGGTTGACCCGGGGTCCTCATTTATAAATACTAGGGTCACTGTTTGAGAGTTAAGTGAGACAATTATATCGACACTCACTTGGCTTAACAAAGAGATTTCCTCTTGTTGCCATGACCGATCTTTGAGAGTGCAGACTTTTTGCAATTCCGCTGCTACACGACTTTAGATCGATCACAAAGTGGTTTCAGAGCGAGGCTAGCTCTTGGAGAAGGGAAGAAAGTCTGGAGAACTCACATCTAGTTGCCAGAGGAGATTGGTCGGCTGAGAGTTCAATGACGACAAAGGATGGAAGGAGACTGCCTATCACGGTAAATTCTTACTGCGAAAACAGCTTCCAATCTGTTTACTAGACACATATCGACGTGTCTTTTGGTTTATTAGAGGGTGATCTGATCAGATCTGGTCGAATCGAAGTGTTTTAGTTCGTATCAAAGTGACATTCGAGTCGTTTCTACTGTTTCTGTTTTTGAACAGCAGATCGCCTGAATTTTGGTAGTGATTGAAATAGATTGGTTTCTGTTTTGTTCCGATCTGTAAGAACAGTGTTTGAAATGGTTGAAAAGTACTCATATTTTTTAGTTCCAAGTTGAATCGAGTAAGAAATGACGTGATTTGGTTCAGAATTGAGGTAGAAAGTCATTTGTTTCAGATCCAAAAATTTAAATGTGGTCTTGGCAGGAAAGAAATCTGTTGGAAAAATCTTTCTGATTTGACCTGAACAGTTGAGATTTCTGGCTTCAATTACTCTAGATCTTGTTAGATCTCAGTGTCCTAAGACTTTATCTAAGTTTGATCAGTCGAACTAAGGTGATTTGAATCAGATCGATGCAAGAAACTAAGAGTTTTGGTTGGATTTGTTGCAGTCAGACATAGTTTCTGTATTTGAGGTTTGTTTGGCCTACTTTTGGTTGTTTTGACATAATTCAAGTCATCCCTGGGTTGTTGAGAAGTATTCAGGTGTTAGTGTCGAAGTGAGGTTCTTTGGAGCTGGATTGGGTAATGAGACGAAAATTATGGACGTGCTATGAAATAGTGTTCTGTAACTTGACTGAAGTGTCTTCGGGTGATTTAAAGTGTTTCAATTCATGATTGCTTCCTGAACGTGTTTTGTGAAGTGGAAAACACATATAAAGGAAAATTGCTGTTGGAGTGTTTACGGGGAGTTTTGGAACAGTTTTGCAACATGATTTTACATAATTGGGTTGACGTATTACGGTAAAATCTGGTTTTGAGAAGTTCAGTTCAATGTTCGAAATTCCTGTTGTTATTGAAGCTGATTTCAAACTAAATCTTGTTTTTTAAGAATAATTAAGTGCTAAACAAACAAGAATTGTTAATGGAATGTTACCGAAGTTCTTTGAATCAGACTAAATTCAGTTTGACTAGAGAATTATTTGGCAGTTTGTATAGAAACAATTTTGTGCAGTTCAGTTGGAACACAAGTGTTCTAGTTTCTGTTACTAAAGAATCTGATTTTTAAACTTGTTTAGCTGTAAGGAAGTTGTTAACATGTGAACTCAGTTGAGATCTAGTTCTAAACTCTTTTGAAAGCAAATCAGATTCAGAACTCTTTGGGGGGAAATGTTTTGATCTTCTTTCACATAACTGGTTTTGTACAATTTGTTAAAATTAAGACCTTTCTGTTCTAAACAGAATGCAGTTTTGAATTGGTTAACGTCTAGAAAGATTGTTAAACAAGTTCTCTGACTTCAAGAATTAGTTCAGCAGGTTATTCAACGACTTTGTTCAGTCTTGAACAGAAAAATTGTTTACCTGCATTTATGTAACTGCATTACAGCAAATAGCTGCAGTCCGGTTCAGGCTTATTTAATTCCATTCCAACTTGTTGTTATTAACATGGCATGAGGTTAATCATACACGGCCCATGCAGACGTTGCAAGTGAACAGCCAACTGAAAATGATCGAATGCACTTCTTGGAACGGTCATTGATGTAGTTGACGTAGAATTTGACTCTATGGAGTTAAAGGCAGCTTGATGATCAAGAGAGGAGGACCCTAATTGAGGTTGAATTGGTCTCTTTGAGAACATCAGCTTCCAGTGCAGCTGCTCAGCCTCCTAATACTTCAGAAAAATGTCTTAAAGTTCCCAAATAAAAGAATTGTGAAGGTCGAAGAGAGTAAGTCCTTGGAAAATTTTATATGGGATGGTAACACATGTTTTTAGGCCGCTAAAGTATCTGTAAATGATCAAGTATTGACAGCTTCTCTTTATCTATCTGGTCATGCCAAGCCTTGGTGACACACTAAGCATGTTGTTGCAGCCGAACAAAAGATACATGTTGGTTGGAAATGAAAAACGGAGCTTCGGAAGTATTTCTTGCCGACTAACTTTTGTTGGCATGCTAAAGAACAGCTTCAACAACTCGAGAATACTTCCGGTTTGCAGGAATCCATCTGGAAGTTTAGTGTCTCGCTCCTTCAAGTGAAAAATATGATGGAAGATGACAAGTATATCAATTCCACATCGGCTTTCAATCGTGGGCCCAAGCTGAGTTGAGGAGGCTAAACCGAGTGATGTCTATGAAGCCATTGCGGTGGCTGAAATATTTGTGGACTTCCGATCTTCCGAAAGCAATTTGGAGTCCCAACCTGCAAAAAAAAGGACCAATCAGCTTAAGCAATGGTCAAAAGAAGAAGTTTAAGAAGAAAGTTGGAAAGCAAGGGGACGGTTCTACACAAGTATAAAAATTTTCAGGCAGCAACAATGACGACAAGAAGGGTGGTTATCGGCCGAATACCACCAAGACCCCGTGATGCTTCTTTTGTGAAGGACCACACCGTATCCGAAAGTGCCCTAAGAAGGTTAAACTCAACGTGGTAGCCAATAAAGGCGCTAGTTAAAGCAAGCAGCATGCTGAATGAGTTCATGCTTCCCCATTTCAAATTCTAAGTTCTCTAACTTGTAATCAAGACGACAAAAATTAGCTGGCGTATGTAGTTTCTTGGATAGGTCCTAGGGAGATAAGGGCTATGGTGGATAGCGGAGCTTCCCTCGGCGAAGTTGACGAACTCTACATGGCTATGCATTACCTCGTCACCAAAAGTTAGAGACGGTGAATGCCACGACGTCTCCTATCTCCAGAGTTGCCTCTAACCGCAAGTTGAACGTGGGTGCTGGTCAGGAATACTAGGCCTCATCGTGACAGAGATGGATGACTCTCCAATGGTGCTTGGCATCAATTCTATTCGGATTGCTAAAGCACTAGTAGCCCCTCAACTTGGTGGTATTACTGTGAGCGACGAGTGCCAACCGGATTTGTGCCCCAGTGCCTACTCGATAAAGGGCCTCTTCCTCAATGTGCCTCCGTCTTTCTTTCTGTACTACAGCTGAAAGATGGCCTCCACAAAGGACAACCAACAGCGCTAGCACTGGGGTGCAGCGTGGAGCTAGCGCCAGAGCTCAAAGAAGGTGACATAACGGGTATCATCGAGGTATTGAACTGGTATGCTGATATGATACCGGACGAATCGCCTCAGTGTCTACCTCCATGTCGAGACACTGATCAGCGTATTGAACTCATTTCGGGCTCAAAACCTCCATGTTGACCTGCATTTGAGCTTACCCAGTTACAGCATCAACTTGGAGTGCTCTTGGATGCAGGGCTGATTCAGCCATCCAAGATCTCATTTGGATCTCATGTATTGTTTCAAAAGAAGTCTTATGGGCCTGTATGTTGATTATCGAGCACTCAACAAAATCACTGTGAGAGTTTAGTATCTTCTTCTATTGATGGAAGATTTATTTGATAGGTTCAGCATGGCCCAATGGTTTAGCAAATTAAGCCCAAGGTTGGGATATTGGTAAGTACGAATTACACCATGTGATGAAGTTAAAGATGGTCATGATGATGATATGGTTCTTACGAGTTTCTCTTGATGCCTTTCGGGCTCAAAAGTGCTCCTGTTACGTTTCGTTGTCTCATGAATGGAAGTGTTAAAAGAATTGTTGGATGAGTTTGTCATGGTTTACATAGACTAAGAAGCACTCACTTCATGTTAACATAGGTAAGTATAAATTTTCCCAAAAGGCTGTCTCTTTCCTTAGACACATCATTGGAGGTAAAGTTTTTTTTATGGACCCATATAAGGTGAGAGCCATCATAGATTGAAGACTCCCAATTCTATAAGTAAGTTGAAGAATTTTTTTGATCGTCCCTCTCACCGAACTCTTGAAGAAGAGTTCATTTTAGACATGGTCGAAAGCTTGTGACACCTTCATTACATTGAAAAAATCCATTACTAGTGAGCCTATATACATGGCCTTTCAAAGTAAACAACAATGCTATTGACTATGTCACTAGTGGAGTTTTGTTGTAAGACAAACATCCAATAGCTTTTACAAGCTATAAGTTTAAGGACATCAAAACATGGTATCTGGTGTATGAGAAGTTGCTTGTCATGGTGCATTGCCTTCAAGTTTAGA
The DNA here is from genome assembly GCA_036023115.1 of Brasenia schreberi. Taxonomy (NCBI): domain Eukaryota; kingdom Viridiplantae; phylum Streptophyta; class Magnoliopsida; order Nymphaeales; family Cabombaceae; genus Brasenia; species Brasenia schreberi. The sequence goes on along the minus strand of JAYKKT010000089.1, from coordinate 16,950,736 downwards.
GGGCTTGCTTATTGGTGACTGTTAATGTATCATAGATAACATGGTCAATGCATTCTTTAAAAGTTGAATACAAGGCAAGCATGATAGCTAGGGCTCATAGAGGAGTGCGACTTCTCATGAGTATATCAATCATGTGGACATAATATAGTGGGTGATACCCTTAGTAGAAAACATGTAGTGGACATGATTGTGATTGTTATCCATTTGAAGGGTTACATGCTCTACCATGTCCGTAGTTGTATAGAGAAAAACCCAAGGTATGCTCAATACCGCCAACAAATCCTTGAAGGCTTGATGGACCATTTTGAGGTCAAAGATGACATTGTGTGGATACGAGTGCATCAACTCCTCATACCCGATGCTAGAGATCTTTGTCACACTCTCCTCTATGAAGTCCAGGATGTCGAGTACTCCAAGATCCAAGCATCAAATGTAATGCAAAGGTGGTCATTTTCGGCAACCTTATCACAGAAACGGTTGGATTGGTCATCCAACCGTTACTTGTGGTGGAGGTTACAGATATAATCTGTAACAATCAGTTAGTTATGGATGAGCTTCGTAATCGACTGGATAAGGGTTCTAATATGGAAAGCCCAGCCAGGAAACCGAGAAGGGAATGAGTAGGCATTGTTCTATAAATACAGAGCAGTGCACAGGAAAGATATACAGTGAAAAACAACAAAGAAATCTCTCTCAAGAAAACCGATTGTGTGGAAACTGGGAAACTTCATAAACCCTTACTTGTTCGTGTGATTATGCTGCTCAAGAGAAAGATAAAGTTATGCTATTGCTGTTGTTGCTACTGCATACCAGGAGCGAGGAACGAAAGCCGCCTCGGGTCTGTGCAAAGGTCATCGCTGTCTACAGTGGCATCAGAGCCAGGTTCTGCAAAACAAAGATACACTTAGCAAAAAGAACATAAAAGAAAAAGAGAAAAGAGAAAACTCCTTATAATGGTAAAGGCAAAAAATCGGCTCAGGTCAAGACAGGACAAAGGTGAAAAGTCGGCCTAGGTCAAGACAGAAAGTCGACCCAAGCCAAGATAGGGCAAAGGCAAAAAACCCAGAGAGCCCCAGCCAGAAGCCGTCGAGAAAAATATAGAGGATGAACAACCTCAACAAGAGGTCGTCGGAAAAAACACAGAGGACGTAGAGCCCCAGCTAGAGGCCATCGAGAAACACAGAGGACAGAGGCAAAGCCTCCTCCTCTCTCTCTCCCTCTCGTCGCTCTCTCTCTCTCTTTATTTTATACCTTAAGAAAAATCGCTCAATGGTTTTAGAAAACCGTGAGTAGAAAATCGACGATTTTTTGAAACTGACCCCGATTTTGGAAAACCGTCACGATTTCATGAAAATTGCTACAAGTAGTGGACTAAAAAGTCTATTTTTTGTGACCGGTTTTTTTAATATTATGAACTGTCACGGGCTAAAAATACCAAAATATTCAGATATTTTCAAATAAAAAGACAATTTTACCCTCAACCTGATGAAAAGTCTATTTTGCCCTCTAGTAGTTTATAAAAATTATGAAAAATTGGGAGTGTAAATTACTTTCTTTCTCTTGCCCAATAAAAATTTTACAGCATTGTCATTGTATCAAAAGACAAAGATGTCGTCTTTTGTGAAAATTACAAATTCGAATTGAGGAGCAAAATTACATACTTACCTCAAATCAGTGACTAATTTCTTAGAAAAACCAAACAACAATTTTACTGTTCAGTCCTTGGTCTTTTTGGAAAATTACAAAACCAGATAAATAAATAAAATTATAGTTTTACCCCTGATGTTTTGGGAAATTATCGGAGGTAGGAATTTTTGGAAAAATTATAGAATTATCCCAGTTTGATTCTACAATAGAATCAGGTTGTTAAAACTCAAAATGATGCATAAAACTTGCATAAAACTAGTTTTAAGTGCTATGAGTTATTTCTAATTTAGTATTTGGATATTGTGTATTATGTTAATTAAAATCCTGTTATCTTTGTTTGTTGTTTAATAAATGTTTTCCTTCTAGACTGTCTATTTGTTAAATTTGTCAAACACATAAAAATGAACTCTAGAATATGTGTATCGGAACTGGTAAAGACAAAAAAATTAAATGGTCTAAACTTCTAAAGATGGAAAAGACAAATATCATTGGCTCTAACACTCGAAGGTATAGAGTATGTTTTGAAGGAAATAATGCGTTCATCACCACCTGACGCCACATAGTAACAAAGAGAAATGTACAAAACATTTCTAAAAGATGACACGATAGCGAGAACGGTCATGTTGATATACATGGAGGATGATCTAATTAAGGTCTTCAAAGAATTTGAGACAATAAAAGAGTTGTTTGACTCTATAACAACTAAATATGATACTATTTCCAAATTACATTTTCAGTTATTGCTATAAAAATATAACTCCTATAAAATGAAAGGAGATAATGTAGTGGAACATTTGAACCATATGTTGGTAAAGATAAGAGATTTAGTTATATCTAAATCAATCATCCTAGAACCGATGCAGATATCTACCATACTGAACAGTCTTCTCCGGTCATGGAACATGATCACTACTGCCCTTAGACTAGGGTCTAAAATAAACCTTTCAGAATTGCCCCTAAAACTAGCAATTAAGCAAGAACATATAAAGAAGAACAAAAGAGAGAAATTGCTAGTAGTGCAAGATGAGATAGGGTCTAGCTCCAAATCCAAGCAAAGGAGAAATAGACCAAATAAAAAGTTTGGCAAAAATAACTAAAAGGATAGTCAATCTTTTAAAAGATCAAAGGAAACCGCTTCCTAGGTTAAGCATTTCAGTTGTGAAAATATGGGATACTATAAGAGGGATTATCGCAACAAGAAGAGTGAAAGAAACAATCCATAACATAGATAATCGGAGAAGTAGGACATAATTTACGTGATATCTAAATGTCTCTACGTGGACGGCCCAATGACTGATTGGTAGATTGACTTAGGAGCGACTAGATACATCTCAAAGAGAAATGAAGGAACAATAGATCTAAAGGAGTACAAACCAAGAGAACATCGGATATACATAGTAAATAACCTTTTTAGATGTTATGGGAACTAGGTCCTTTAGAATTTTTGTACAAGGCACACCAGTTGTATTAACTGATGTATTCATCATGTCATCTATAAGGTATAATCTGGTTTTGGTATCTGCCCTAGTGAAAAAAGGTTTTGAGCTCAGGTTTATTCCTAGCAAAGTGATTATGGGAAAACATGGGAGAGTTTTTTCTCTAGTAAATTTGATGTAGAATATGGATTGTTCAAGTTGAAAATTAATGAAAATGAAAGTTCTTCTAGTTATATTGATTGTGCTTTTAATGTTGATGTGAATGTATGGTATAAACACTTAGGGCATATAAGTCTAGAAAAGTTGAGAAAATTATCCAACTTTGACTTACTGTCAAGATTTGAGAAAAACACTTTTAACAAGTGTGAAACTTATATACAAGGAAAAATGGCAAGAAAAGTTTTTTCCAAAGAAATAACAAGGGCAATAACCTTATTGGAAGTCATTCACACTGATTTACATGGACCCTTTAGAGTAAGGTCACATCGAATAAAGTTTTATTTTATAACATTTATTGATGATTACTTGAGATATACATATATATATATACATATATATATATATATATATATATATATATTAGCACATAAATTTGAGGCACTTGAAGTATTTAAAGAATATTAGCAAGAAGTTGAAAACCAACTAGGGCATTCAATCAAAGTCTTAAGATCATATAGAGGTGAAGAATATACCTTTACAAAAAAATTAGAATTTTGTAAAGACTTTGGTATTTCAAAGCAAAATACAATGTCAATGACACCTCAACAAAATGGTATATCTAAAATATATAACACGACCTTATTAAACATGATAAGGCCAATGTTAATAGATGTCTCTCTATTAAGGATATTTTGAGGATAAGCAGTAAGTACAATAATGTACATACTCAATAGAGTACCTTGTAAGGTTGTATTCATGACACCATATGAAATGTAGTTTGGAAGAAAACCCAACTTAGGTCATCTCATGAAGTGGAGATCTATTGCTCATGTAAAAACCCTTCATTAGTCTAGAGATAAGTTAGACAACAGGTCCCTGAGATGTATATTCATCGGATATCCTAAAGGCTCAAAAAGATATCAGTTTTATCATAAGGACCATAAATTGATAGAGAGAAGAGATGTTGAATTCTTAGAAGATACTAAAAATAATATCTTAAAAAATAATGATGAGTAAGTTGACGATCTAGTAGACCTAGATCAATCATCATTTGAACATATAAAAGAGCTTCTTGAAACAATGAAAACTTTAAGTGAACATAAAAGGCATAGGGCTACACTATCCTACTTAAAGGATTATTATATTTATCTGTAGAAGAAGTATATAATTCGGTGGATTTAGATAAGTTGACTGATAACTTGTCTTATCAACAGACTATAAACTCATCAGAAACAACAGATTAGGATAAAGCCATGGATGAAGAAATTGAATTTATTGAGAAAAACCAAGTCTGAGAACTGACTGATTTATCAAAAGGAAGAAAAGTCATAGGCTATAAATGAGTTCTGAAAAACAAATGTAAGGTCAATAGTTCAATCGACAAGTTTAAAGTGAGGTTGATTGCAAAGGGTTTTTCGCAAAAATGAAGGGATAAATTATGTTGAGACATATTCTCATATTACAAAATTTGCATCAATCAAAATAATCCTGACGATATCTGCATACTATGATTAGGACTTACATCAGTTAGATGTAAAGACTGTTTTTCTAAATGGATATTTAGACAAAATCATATATATGTAACAACCCAAAAGATATATAGTTGAAGGCGAAAAATATAAATTATATAGGTTGAGAAAATCCCTATATGACCTAAAACAAACCTTGCCAATGGTATTTTACTTTTCAAAATGCTATTATTGAACTTGGGTTTGTGGCTAATGAGCTTATCATTGTGTATATGTTTGGAACAGTGAGAGATACTTTGTCATCTAATCTTTATATATAGATGACATATTATTGACTATGAATGACAATGAGATGATTGTCAAAACCAAGTCATGGTTAAACTCAAGGCTCGAAATGAAGGATATGGGGGAAGCATCATATATTCTGGGTATAAAGATTTCTCGAGATAGAGAATCTAAACTCTTATGCCTAAGTCAAGAGAGAGATATTGACTATATCCTCAAAAAGTTTTAAATGGGTGAATGTAAGTCTGCTATTACACCCCTTGTAAAAGGGGCCAAATTGAGTAAGGTTGAGTGTCCTGATGAAGTAGACGATAAGTCTAACATTCTTTATGCAGAAGTTGTGGGTTAGATATTAAAGTAATCCTAGATGACAATATTGGATAGCTTTTAAAAGGATTTTAAGATATCTGAAAGGAACAAAAGACTTTGAATCGTGTTTTCAAGCAGATGAACTAAAAGTGGTAGGATACTCAGATGCTAACTTTGTTGAGAGTAAAAATACCAACAAATCAACCTCAAGACAAATATTCTTATTTGGAGGTGGAGTTATTTCTTGGACATGTAAGAAACAGGTTATGTAACATTGCATATACAAAAAGTTGAGTATGTGGTTTGATGTGTGGTTGCAACGAGTACCATCTGGATAAGCTGCTTCATATGAGATTTGAAGCTGCAAATAGCCAGCGAGCCAATTATCATTTACTGTGATAATAATGCAGCAATTACTCTAATCAAGAGTTGAGCTGACAACTCTAAAAGCAAGCATATAATGGTGAAATACCACTATATTCATGATATGGTTATGAGAAAGGAAATATTCATCTCATACATGCCAACTCATGATATGTTAGCAGACCCCTTGACTAAAGGCATAATAGAGAATCTTTTCTCAAAACATGTTACAAACATGGGTTTGAGATATGTTTGATTGTTGTGTAGGTAAAAAACCACATAACGGGTGATGATTGCAATAACAATCATGAAATGACATTACTAGAAAACCCCCCCAAAAGTAGGAGGAAGACCAATATGACATTTTGCTCGAATTTTCACCTTTGTGTTACATCTCCTACATGGCCATTCTCGGCAACCCTATCATAGAAATAGCTGGATTGGTCATCGAGTCATTACCTATGATAGAGGTTATGGATCTAATCCATAATAGTTAGTCGCTTATGCATGGGCTCCATAACCGACTGGATAAGAGCTCCAATATGGGAAGCCCATCTAGGAAACCTGGGAGGAAAGGATCAAGCACTACTCATCGCATAAGGAAGATATATAATGAAAAGCAACAAAGAAATCCCTCTCAGGAAAATCGGATGTGTGAAAACCGGAAAACTTCATAAACCCTTGTTCATGTGATTCCGCTACTCAGGAGAAAAATAAAGTTCTATTGTTGCTACTGCATACTAGGAGCGAGGAATGAAAGCCACCTTGGATCTTTGCAGGAACGAAACCCTAAGTTTACTTTTCTTGGAGCTGCTAACTTTACTTTTTGGAGCTTCTATTGAGCTTGAATGAAAAGTAATGTTATTAGGTACATTAAACTTACCCCATTTGTCAATAAAACAAAGTGGAGCGTGCCTGTGCAATTGGGTTGCTACAATCGTTGTTGGTTCTCGAGAAGCTATTTTTTTGAAAAACTATTTCTATAGACTTTATCTATGGGTTTTGAAGGTTGTGAAGTTGTGCTAATGCTGGGATCGGTTTTCCAAAAATGTCATCTCCATACTTACTCCAAAGAAATGCAATGTAAGGAGACAACCAAACTCTTCTTGAAATATGTCAAATTCTTTGGCCAACCCAAAGAGATTGTGGGTGCCCGGGATATAAGGTTATACAAGCAAGTTTTGGATGGAACTCTTTGGCATTATGGGTACACATCTATGATTTTCTTCTACCCATCACTCCCAAACAATGGGTAAACTGAACTTATAAATGCTCTACTTGAAGTCTACCTCTAACATTACGTGGGTGCTAGTCACATGAATTAGGTATCTTTGTTGAAAATAACTGAATTCAGTTCTAATGCCCACTAGGATGCTTCTATAGGTGCTAGCCCCTTTGAAATTACCTTGAGATAGCAGCCAATATCTCATATGAATTTGGCTCAACAAGAAGCCATGAGTCGATCTCTTGCACCCTAGAGTTCTGTGACCAACAAAAACTATATAATGATGCTCGAGCCTCTCTTACGTGCGCCCAAGTAAAATTGAAGAAGTTCGTCGATTACTACCAGCACCCAAAGAAATTCAACAAAGGAACGAGTTTGTTTGAAGGTTACGAAGTACATGTAGAGGCAGAATCATAAAGGCATTCATCTTGGCCTTAAACTATAAATTGGTGGGCCTTTTACCATGGTTAAATGGATTGAAAGAGTAGCTTATTGACTTGAGTTACCCGAGAGACACAACATTCACCCCATTCTTCATGTTTCATAGTTGAAACCTTATTATGAAGACTCAGAGCGCACTACCCGATGCCCTCCTCCAGTTGTGAGACATGCCATTGATCAGGTGGTGGAGAGCATCTTGGATTATCGAGTTGAAGGTAGAGGATTTGGATGAAAGACTCTACTTGGTGAAGTGGTTTTTTTATCTAGAAGAAGATAAGTCATAGGTTCCTTCCATAGATCTTTGGGAGTACAAACACTTAATACGTTCCTACCATGAGACCTTGAGGATGATTTCTTCATCATGCGGGAGAGAAATGTAACCTACTCATCACCAAGCCAGACTGTCTACACGGACCACCACCCAACACTAGTGCCATGCCTTGATACCCTTATAGCCTCGAGCAAACTCATCATAATGTCAGTCTTCTTCTATCTTTACCAAGTGTACGTATTTTATAGAATTGTATCGGGTTGTGTATGGATGTATCTCGCTAACCTGATACCTTATTTCATGTTTTGATTTTCTTCACCTTCATCCATTGGTTCTCTCTTGAGTTCGAGTCTTGTGTGAGTGTGCCCTAGCCGAGCCATTGACCTTCTTGTATATTAGATTTTTGAGTGAAATACAAACCCTCTTTGAGCTAGATCCTTATTATGTGTGTTTGAGGGTTAAGTGAGATAACTATATTGATGCTCACTCGGTGTACCAAGAGATTTCCTCTTGTTGCCATCACCAGTTCTTGAGAATGCATATTTACGCAATTCCACTAGCGCATGACTTTAGGTCGGCGATAAACCATTATTAGGTAATTTTGCTTCGTTGAATGCTGACATTGGTTCAGGCTTATTGCACTGAGAGCTGCAACACGATTACAAGCATGAGCCTCATTATTAGAATGAAAATCATATACCAAATTGAATGGTTTTAAGGTTATTTAGTTGACTCAGATTCCGCTCATTCCTAATATACACGATGGACAAGCGTAGTTGTTTGACAAGACAATATAGACCCTGGCAGGTAAACTAACTGCGCCACTGGATGGTTCACCTCTGATTCGGCTCACCCAGCATACGAGCCTAGCAGTAGCTTGTTAGACGTTACAAGGTGCACACAATCCAGCACAGTTCGTTTCCCTTGGCTCGTCCAAGACATACATATGTTATGTATGAGTGTATTTTTCCTAATGACAAGCCTTACGTCGTTGTACATTTCTCTCTTGAGGCACACGTACATACATAATTGTGTATATTTATAATAGTATATAAAAATTGCACAGAATTTATATATGTATGTATTCTTTTTGATGTTTTTTTCCCTAAAGACAAGTGGGGTTAGGCAGACCCCCACCAATGATTATATGTAGAGACCATTTACGGGATGATCCTTTCAGGATTTTTCTGTGCCCAACTTTGCTAACGGCCAAATAAGATGGCCACAAATTTTTGAAACAGCTATAAGAAAATGTGCACGAGTTGACATCAATTGAAATTGGGTCATATATGAGGTTGACTTTCTGCTGTCAAAGAACTAATCAAATCAGCTTGTGAAGTTTCTAATATGAGTTATCCTACAACATAATTTGTTGGTCATTCTATTCTCCCTGTCGAGGTTCTTCAACCTTTATATCCCATATGTCAGCAAGAGGATCAACACGTTATCCTTTATCCATCTTAACCAATTAAAATTTCTCAAAGGATTTGGAATTCTTATACTATACAAGTAACTAAAAGAGATTAAAAATAAGAAAATAAAACGTACGCAGAGCGTCAGCTCAATGGGAGGGCACTCAACTCCCATTCTGCAAACCCTACCACCATCTAAGATTAGCCGAAGGCGAACCTGTTTCTTCAGTCTGAAGTTTGATCCATGCGTCAAATAAGCTGCTTTAATTCCTTATGACATCTTACTATTACTATAAGGTAGGGCCTAGCGGGTTAGGGTCGTCTCAGGCAAGCTTTGCTAGTTGCTTGACTCCACTTCCCGGGGCATGTGCGTCGGCCTCCCTCTGTAAGACGAAAGGGCCATCCATAAACGTCCACATGCCTCATGAGGGAAGGGCAGGGATCCCTTATCAGTCAGGAGCTTTGAAGACTTTGTCCGCCCAGCAAAGCCTAAGTTTATTCACTCCTCACAACCCCCACCCCCCCTCTCTTCTGTGGGGAAAGCCTTAGAACCAGAATTGTCCCTAGTCCCTCTCGCTTATCCTCTTTCGGCCAGCTAAGAGAGAGGGAGAGGAGCAGGACCCATACCTCCCGCCTCTCTCGTGGGCACACTCCACCTTGATAGCAAAACAAGGTGAAAGTTAGAGGAAAGGAACTTGGTAAGCCACTTCGCCAATCGTTCCTCCATTCACCAACAATTTATATGCATTTTTTGCTTGAATCATCTGTTCACGATATTCGCTTCGCTGGGGATTGTTGCTTTTCATTTGTGCAACCATCGCTGGTTTCAATTGGATTCTGTAATCTTGGATGTGGAAACTGTTAGCATTTGGTTTGGGAGTTGATCCTATATTACGTCCATCATCCGGAAGTGTAGGTTCCTGTGTTGTTTTCATCAGAATTACAATATTTTACCTGTCAATTGCATCGCTTTGTGCACGTGGACGAGGGAGTTGTAGCCTCAGAGCTTTATGTTGGTTTTCCTACCCCTTGCCTAGCGGTTTCTTCAAGTTATAAATTGAAAAAAAAAACTGGTATCTCCTCGAGTACCGTGTAACTATTGAGACGGATTGGGGAGTAAAATAATAGGCTTCTTGCTCATTCTTTTTTTTTTTCTGGATAAGTCTCTGTGTCCAATCACATTGTCCTGGTGTACTGCATTCATGTAATATCCCAATTTCTCTCATTCCTTTAGGTTTTGGGATATTTCCGTTGTCCTTATGGTCTTCTAGTTACTCTTGATAACGGTTCTGTTTATGTGGATACAGTTTACTATGTCTAGTTTGCCTTTGGTTATACTTTAAAGCCTGGTGTCGTCTTTATTAGGTTTCTAGTATTTTGATGATTAATGAACTCCTGTAGTAAATTAAGTGACAGGTTAGTCTGTCTTTGACTACCTTCTGAATTTCAGATAAGATTACTCCTCTTTGCTTTTAAATTTCCATATCTTTTGGTAAACCACCCTTTCCTTTTGTAGATTTGTGTTCTTGGTCTTGCATAAGAATTTATATTTCTCCTTCATGATGGTGATTCATGGTTAATCGGGCGAACAATTTGTTTGGCTGACCTGATAAATGCCTTCCAGCTTTTGACTCTCGTACATGAATTAACTTATTAGATATTATGTTATGTGCAGCTGCTGGACAAGTTGGTGGCAGTACGTGTTTAGAGGACTATTCGCCTTTCAGGGACATAGGCAATGGCGTTAGTACCTTGTGGAGGTACACGGGTTGTCCCATTGGGAGGTCGCCCACAATGTATGACGAGAAGTTCATTTACACGTACCATGGTGATTTGTGAGAGAAGCAAATCATGGGCATCTCTATGGTGAGCATATTATATCGAGCATGGTATTAGCTAGTGTCATATACCCTTTCTTGTTATGCTGCTTGCTTTCACTATTCATACTTCTTACTTTGTTATATTCTTATTTTGCTTGTAGTTTAAGCATCTTGCACCATGTGGATTATCTTGGTTATAATGTTATCTAAATGTACCCGAGTAATATAACTTGCACGATACTGTATTCCATGTTTCCCTTTTGACATATTTTTTGTGCCTAAATCTTGGTTGCAATGGTCTTGTCATGTTAACTGCATGAGGGCATCTTTGTATTATCTTCGGAAATGTTTTTCTTGCTCGATATTATAGCATGGTAATGAGTTGTTGAGGGCTGGTAACCAAGAGTTATATATGTGTGTGTTGTGTGTGAGCACGTGCATGTTGTCCACATTGACACAGCATACTTCTCTTTATCCTTTTCTTTTTCGACACATAAGTGTAATAAAGGTTTCTTTAATATTTTTTAAATAGTTTTTTAACTTTTTAAATTCCACGTCTTTTAAAAGTAAGAGATATATATGGTTGAAAGTAGTTACATATATATATATATATATGGGAGCATAATTTATACATACACTCATTTATATTCTATTTCTTTAAAAATTTCAATATCTTTATATCGAATGCATTTAATTACCTACAAAAAAATGCCAATATATATATATATATGTATTTTTAAATTTGAATGTTTGTCAATCTCACCAATTTAAACTATAACGTAATATTTTTTTAGTTTTCAATTTTTACTGTTGGTGCTATTCTTTTTCACATCAATAATTGTGCGATAGAATTTCATGCTTACTTTTTTGACACTTGTAATGTAATATTGGTGAGCTCTTCAGTTGTTTCATTCACCGCCAGATACAGCAGCAACAACAAAGCCTTTTCTCATACTAGATGGGGTTGGCTGAGCCTCCTCCAGATAGTGCAACTTTTAGCATAGGGCATTGGATGTAGGGAGCATTTAGCATGATATACAAGTAATGGATAAAAAACTGATTTATTTGAGTGATTAATTTCTTGATTGGTGTTGAATGCTTGTTTTTGATCAAGGGAACAATTCCACAAATAATATAAGATCCCAGCATCAAAATGCATAAGAGATTGGAAACTTGTTAACACTTGCCAAGGCCCTTTCCTCCCTCCTTTTATTTTCCTTGTTTTTTGTTCTGACGCATTTTCAGATGTTCTTCCCAACCGATGGAATCTGCTTAAACATTTACCAAAGCCTTTTGTCCATTCCTCTCCTTTTGTTGTAATGTCAGTCTGCATTTTTACATTTTTTTTCCACTGATGAGGTTTGTGTGACTTATATGTTATACGCAAAGCAAGCCTTTTATGCTGTGTGGATTAGATGCCACGAGGGCTTCCAGAAGCATTCGGATTTTGAGGTAGAGACAGAGAGATTTGGATAGTATTAGTAATTCGGCATATTGCCAAATGCCTATGGTGTTACTCTATTGTAAGGTTTTTGGAGGTTACACACGTCTGACAAGGATATGTGTGCTGAATCTTACAAATTTTAGAAATAATATCATGGTGGTCTATGTTGTAGCTCATATGATGTCTTCTGATTCTTCTATGTCAATCATCCAGGTGCAGATCTTCTAGTTGAATCCTTTCATCTTTATGATTGTATTTGCCAAATTTTTTTTTCAGTAGAACACATGTGCCGCATTTGATTGTTGCTTTCCTTTTTGCCAGTTACAGTTCAATAAAACCATGCAAGTATCTGTTTGGAACTATTTAAATTATGCCGTCAATGATTAGTATGCAAACGCTAATTGTAATAGTATACTCTACAGTGTTCCAAATAGGGAAAAACATTTGAGATCATCATATACAAGCTTTCTTTCCGAGGATTCTCTCTCTTCATTGGTGGCTTCTGGGTCAGCCAATATCTATTGCCGTAGGGGATCACGTTTTGTTGTTAGAGCTGATTCCGTGAGTACCAAAATAAATCCAATGTAAGCACCAGTGGTTTCAGTTCTGAATGGTCATTGAGTTATATTTTATTTCCTGGTCACTGCCGAAACAGGATTATTATGCGGTGCTTGGGGTATCAAAAGGTGCCAGTAAATCTGAGATAAAAAGCGGTAAATTTTTTTCTCCATCCTACAATTCCTTTTTTGTTAAGTTTTGACCATTTAGTTATAGGCTATAGCTGTTACCATAGTACATTTCTAGGCTACCTCAAGCCTTTTCCTTTATATCTGATGGATTTGATGAAGAACCAGAGAAGAATATAGAGAGAAAGAGTCATTTGCCGATGAAAGGTGATGCAGTATCTATAGTATATGTCCTTCAGAAGGATTTTGTGTCAACTGTGACCTTATGTTTTGGCATTAGTTGACAATTGATGTGCATTAGAATGCTTTATCAACATGCTTCATAACAAATAAATTTAGTGCTTTCTGCTCAGAAAAGGTCACCACTAAATTTGGTATCTAGTGTTTCCAAATTCATTATGTATTTGTTTCTCCAATCCTCTTTACTGCTTCTTGCACATATACTTGTACCCTTTTTGGTCAATCGGCAATGTTCCTACCTTCTCTCCATTGAATCATCAATTAAAGTTGATGAAGTTTGTTGATTTGCCTTTCAGCTTATCGTAAACTTGCAAGGAGTTACCATCCGGATGTGAACAAGTGAGTATATTGTTTTATGGTTGAGCTGCATTACGTGTATGATGGTTTCTTATTGAGATCATGGTGCCTATGATGTTTTTTACGGTAATTTTGTTGTTATAGAAATAGTAATTACCAGGAAGATCTGTACTCTTTCCTAAACTGTGCCAAATTCCCAAATGGAAGTAATTTTTGGTTTTCCGAATTGTGGAAAGCTGGTATTTACTTGAAGAGAAACTATATTTAGAAGCACATGTCAAATTAAAAACCCTAACCTAAAAGCTAGATGATTCCACAGAAAGCATATTCCAAATAAAATTATTTTACATTTCTTCAAGATAGAACTTGCAAAGACGTACTTGCATTTTCATATAAAGCTTCAGTGGCTATATGGTGTGGACTCAATCTTCAAAGAGCGTATGCTGTTTCACTTTATCAGAAACAGCATACAATTGAGACAACACGAGTTAAGAGAATTGAAGATGGAATTGGGGTTGCAGTCTGTTAAATGTAATAGGTAGCACGGGCCCTAATGGCCCGTGCACTTGGTATGGGTGGTGTGGGCCACTAGGGCCCGCAGCCACTTGCTCTTGGAGGCACTGAGGATCAGTGCCTCCAACGACTACTTGTTGGCCAACGTCTAGTTGCCTGACCAGCACTTGCTGTCCCTCTTTTGCTGCCTCTCTATATATACTCCATCTTCATATCAATAAATCATGCAGTCTTGCACAACCTTTGTGATTTGACCTCTTGGTTTTTGACTCTTGTTGGCTTCTATTGTGTTCTTTATATGTGACATCCATATTTGGATGTTTTGAGATCTTGGCGATTTGACAAATTTCAATGTTGGCGATTCAACATTTGATTATCAACAATTATTTACATGGTATCAGAGCCTCGTTTTGAAGAAATCAATCACATTGGGAAGTGTGCTAACTTTGAAAAATCTACGATTCTTGTTTTTTGACATTGTGAAGTTCAAGGTAACTTTAGAAAATATGTTTGTTTTGAAAATTGAAGGAAAAGAATGAAGTTCTCAATTAATTATGTTGTTTTCAAGGGAATTTTGGAATTTCTTAGAAATTTTGTCTTCTCTTGAATCTTGCTAGTATAACATTGTGTTTGGATGTGTTCGTTATGAAAATATCAATTATAACTTTTCTTAGTAATATATGATTATGGTTTTTGGTATATATGCTTGTTGTGTTTTTGAACTTGATCTTGTGATTTTAATGAACGATTCTAAAATAAGTTTTTGGCCATGTTTGATATGTTCAGAACGTTTGAAAACTTAGTTGTTTTTGTTGAAACATCTTCGATGCTCTAAGACATAAGCTTACAGTGTTACTTGAAAAGACATGAGTTAGGCTAGTGTGTTTGACATTTTTGTTTTTTGTGTAGTATCATTGTTTTTAATTATTGATCAATGTCTTTTCCTTAATGAGTTTGTTGGTTTTTGAAGAAGACAATAGATTAGCTCATTCGCGTTGCATTATTTCATTTCTTAAATTCCATCTTCTTGTTGCATTGGTTTTTGTAGAAATTTGCTTTCTTTTGATGGTTTGAATAGTTGCATTTGTATTCTTTATTAAGAAACCTTACATGACATCTAAAGTGCTAATTGTTCTTTGTTGGTTTCGACTGTCGGTATGGTCAATTTTTGTGGTTTCGATTTTTTCTTTTATAATTTTGGCATGACTTTTTATTTCAAAATTGCAAAACTTTTGTGTGTTTAGATTCAATGCTTAGGTTTGTCCATGTGGTCTTTCATTGGCCAAATTTTTACTTTGTTAATCTTTGTCGGTGCTCAATTTTAAGATTTTCTGGTTGCACCCACCTGCCCATTTCGTGTTGTTTTTCATGATTCTAAGGTGAAAATTGAGGGTCTTGATTATCTATCCTGGTTTAATTTCTCGTTTTCTGGGTTTTTATTTTGGAGATGATTTACGGTTCTCTAACAATCTATTTTGCGATTATAAATGTGCAACCCATCTATATGGGTGTTGGTTTCCCTTATGTAGTTCCGTTTGGGTTTTGGCACTTAAGTGATTTGATAGGGGTTGGAATAACTTTGCCTTTTTGTCTTTGAAAATTGGTTTAATGAAGATTGAGTACTTAACTAATAGTTGCTTCTTTATATGTGGATTTTGTTTGGCTTGTTTACTTATCAAGATATTGACTACCATTTTGGGTTTGCCATGTGAATTCTGCGAGTCTTGTACTTTTTGTGATGTTGGCTTCTTTAAGAATTTGTTGGGTTCGATTTGTTTTGGGTAGTAAAATTGATCCCAGTGATATGTTATTCTGGTATTTTAGGAACCGAGCCTCTTTTTCTGGTCGTATGTGGTGATGGTAGGGATATGCGATATCCCAATAATATCAGTTTGTCTTTTTGTCATCTCATTTGTGGGAACTACTTTTTCTTATCCTTGATTTGACAATATTAAGCTCTACGTGTTTTAGATGGACTTATTGGCAAGAAACATGGGTTCAGTTTGATTATTGGAACATTTTAGTGGTTTACTGCTTTTCCTTCTCATGGAAACATGAAATTTCTCTATTGTACTTAGTATTATTGCATGTTTGTATAGTATTTGTATTTTTGAGTTAAATGAATATATTTGGCTATTCGATCCGATTCCGCTATACATGGAATTTACACTTGAGCCCATCAAGGTGTGTTCCTTTCAACTTGGTTATATGCAATATTGATTGTATCAAATTGTTTGTTGGCATGTTTAGAAGAAAAATATGTTGACATTTGAACGATTTCAAACTTGACTATTGATAAGTTCGAAAATGTATTGGTTGGAAAATAATAAAGGGTATCTTCTTGTATAATTGAGATCTATGTTGTTGGCCTTTTTGAAGACCTTTGTGATTAAGTGCTTCATGTTGGTGGCCTTTTGTTGGAAATCAATTAATGTTTGAAGATGTATTTATTGTTATTTGAGACTTAAAACTTGGTTGTTGAATGAAGTGGAAAAATATTTGTTGACAATGAGTTGCATCTACTTGTATGACTAAGATCCATATTGTTGGCTTTTTGTTAAGACCTTTGTGATTAAGGTGTTTATGTTGGTGGCCGTTTGTTGGAAATTAAATGATATTTTAAGATGCACTTATTGTTATTTGAAGATTTGTGATTTTGTTGGAAATCTTTGTGATTAAGATGTTCCATGTTGTTGGCCTTTTGGTTGGAGAGTAATCGAGATTAAAAAAGACTTATAGTTATCTTGATTAACTTTATTTTAACAAATCTTGTGAAACCTTTTGAAAAGCGTGAAGTTGATTCCTTTGACTTGCTTTAATCCTTCTAATGGATTATCTCTATGTCACACGGGTGCGGGTGCGTGTGCGTGTGCGTGATACGACAAATTTCAAAAATTTTGGGTGCGGTGACACGGCTAGGGTATATAATATTATATATTATATATAATATTCAAGCTACATAAATCAATATCTCATAATGATCTGAAACTTAGAATGATTTTACGAGCTGTAAAATATCCAAGTTATGGATTCAAAGAGTTTCGAGATCTTTTGTAGGATATAGCATATACTAGTATTTGTGCTAGGATCCACTAGTGATGTCATACTCTTGTGTTCTATTGATGTGGCAGACTGGCAATGTTCTTGGTCTTTAAATGTATTTGGTGACAGAGATTATTCTGTGCAAAGGCATACAATATGGAGTCAAGAATCCAATCAGATTGAGTAATAAGAAACCAATTATCCGCACCCAAAATCATTCAAGCTAATATTGTATACAACTATAATATCATTCAAGCAAAACATATAAATGGTAAACAACTACTAATTTCATCTTAATACACAAATCAATCTTCATTATCCGGATCCATTTATCTGTGAGTTAAAAAATAATAATTTTTTTTACATTTTTTTTTGCCATGCCGACCGACACGATGTTGGTGTCGGTGTCGCACCACTCCATCCCTTAGAAGTGTTTGTGTGACTTAGGATCAGTGTTATCCGTGGCCCACGATACGATACACCCATATGTATCGCAAATGAGCATTCATACGGAGCGTATCGCCCGTATCGTATGATACGAGCAATATGCCCAAATTTTTTTTTTCAACATTGTTTTTCAATTACTTTTCTTAATTTTTTTTTCATTTTTTTTTTCAAAATTTGTTTTGCAGGTTTCTGACCTCTCTTCGCCTCTCTTCACTTCTCTCTAAGGCATCCTCCGATATGCTTGTTTGGGATTACAAGCTATGTATGTAACATGTAAATTCGGGTTAGTTTATAAGAATTTTATTAAATAAGAATAATTTATACAACAACAACAACTAAGCCTTTTCCCATACTAGACGGGGTCGGCTACATGGATTCTTTATTTCCACAGATCCCTATCGTGTGCCATGTTAGCAGTTACTCCCAATAAGCTAGATCATTCTTTATTGTATCTTTCCAACACTTTTGTGGTCGTCCTCTACCTCTTTTAATACTTTCCAAATTTAGTTTTTCTAACCTACTTACAGGTTCTTCTTTTGATCTTCTTTCTATATGTTCAAACCATCTTAAACGATGTTCTCTCATTTTATCCTCTATTGGTGCCACTCCTAATTTGTTTCTAATAACCTCATTATGTATACGGTCTTTTCTTGTATGACCACTCATCCATCTCAACATCTTCATTTCTGTCACAAACATCTTTTGTACATGTTGATGATTAACTGCCCAACACTCAGAACCATAAAACATGGCAGGCCTAATTGCTGCTCTATAATATTTACCTTTTAATTTTAATGGTATCTTCTTATCACAAAGAATACCTTATTCTCCTCTCCATTTTAACCAACCAACATTAATTCTATGTGTAACATCTCCATCAATTCTTCCATCACTTTGAAAAATTGACCCTAGGTATTTAAAATTTTTCTTTTGAAGAATGCAATGTGTGCCAATTTTTATTTCTATATCCTCTGAAGTAGCCAAATGATCAAACTTACATTCCATATATTCTGTCTTTGTTCTACTAAGTCGGAGGCCTTTCCTTTCTAATGTTTCTCTCCATAGTTCCAATTTTCTATTAACTTTTTCCTTAGACTCCTCCACTAATACAATGTCATCTGCAAATAACATACACCAAGGTACTTCATCTTGAATATGTTTTGTTAACTCATCCATCACCACTATAAATAAGTATGGACTTAAAGTTGATCCTTGATGTAACCCAATATTAACTTCAAAGAAGTCTGTCGTTCCTTCATGAGTCCTCACACATGTTTTTGCACCATCATACATGTCTCTTATAAGGTTAATATATGTCAATGGGTACCTCTTTTTTCCAAAGTTCTCCAAAGAACCTCTCTCGGTACCCTATTATAAGCTTTTTCTAGATCAATAAATATCATGTGAAGGTCTTTCTTTTTTGCTCTAAAATGTTCCATAAGACGTCTCAAAAGGTGAATCGCTTCAATAGTAGATCTGCCTGGCATAAATCCAAATTGGTTCTCTGTTGTACTTGATACTTGTCTTAACCTACGTTCGATAATTCTTTCCCATAATTTCATAGTATGACTCATTAACTTGATACCTCGATAATTCGCACAATTTTGAATGTCTCCCTTGTTCTTATATATGGGTATAAGTGTACTTGCTCCCCATTCCTTGGGCATCTTTTGGTTTTTCCATATTTCATTAAGTAGTCTTGTGAGCCAAGTGATTCCTGTTTCTCCTAGTATTTTCCAAACTTCTATAGGAATATTATCTGGTCCTACCGATTTACCACTCTTCATATGTTTAAGAGCCTCTTTGACTTCATTCTTTTGAATATGTCGGTAGAAATTGTGGTTTATATACTTTTCTGACTTAGCTAAATCTCCTAAACTAATACTATCTTTATTTTCATTAAAAAGATTATAAAATAGTTTTTCCATCTATTTCTTATATCATCATTTGCCACTAGAATTTTTTCATCCTCGTCTTTTATGTATCTAACATAATTAAGATCTTTAGTTTTCTTATCTCTAGCCCTAGCTATCCTAAAAATATCTCTTTCACCCTCTTTTGAGTTGAGTTTTTTTATATAAGTCCTCCCAAATCTTAGCTTTTGCTTCACTAACGGCCTTTTTCGCTTCCTTTTTCGCTTTCTTATAAGCTTCTAAAGTTTCACTAGTTTTCTTAGCATAATGTAATTTGTAACATGCCCTCTTTGCCTTTGATTTTATTTTGTACTACTTCACTCCGCCACCAAGCTTCTTTTTGTGCCGGTACACCTCCCTTAGATACCCGTAACACATCTTTCGCCACTTTCCTAATATGTACAGCCATATTGTTCACATATCACAGGGTGTGCCAACATAATTCCAAACATCTCCTTGAAGGACTTTCTTTTTAAATATATCTTCTTTCTCACTTTTGAGGTTCCACCGTTTAGTCTGAATAGCTCGATGCACTCTTTTCTTCTTTGTCCATTTTTTTATTTGTAATTCCATAACTAAAAGTCTATATTGGGTGGTTAAGCTTTTTCCTGAAATTACCTTACAATCTTTATAACACGCTCTATCTTTTTTTCTACAAATAAAGTAATCAATTTGTGTTTGTGATAAGCCACTCTTATAAGTAATTAAATGTTCATCTCGTTTTTTGAAGATTGTATTGACTATAAAGAGATCAAATGACATAGCAAAATTTAAAATCTCCCTACCTTCCTCGTTTATATCCCCAAAACCAAAGTTTCCATGAATCCCTTGAAATCATAATGCCTCTTTACCGACATGTCCATTTAAATCTCTTTCTAAACAAATCATCTCCCTTTGTGGAATCTTTTGAAACACCTTATCTAACTCTTCCCAAAAAACTGTCTTTATACTATCTTCTAGTCATACTTGGGGTGCGTAAGCACAAACTATATTCAAAACCTCTGCTCCTAACACTAATTTCAACGTCATGATTCGGTCACCATATCGTTGTATGTCTACTACACTCTCCTTTAAATCTTTATTTATGATAATACAACTCCGTTTCGAGCCTTTTCTTTACCTGAGTACCATAATTTAAAACCATAATTTAAAACCTGTATCCTCTATCTCCTTTGCTTTTTCTCCGACCCATTTTGTCTCTTGTAAACATAGAATATGAATCTTTCTCCGAATCATAGTATCTGTTAAGAAAAATGGGTTTGGGCCCCTCTGGCCCGGGCCGAGCAGGCCCTGGCATACTGGGCCATCCGGGCCAGGGCCAAGGGGCCACTAGCCGTTGGGGTCTGGCTGCAGCCGGCCCCCCTCTCTTCCCTCTTTCTTCTCCCTTTACTCCCTCACTCTCTCTCACTCTCTTTCATTTATTTTTCTTCTATAAATACGCTTGTAATCTCTTGTAAATTCAAGCCTTTGATGGCTAATGAATAACGATTATTTATTCAAGCTTGTGCTTTGTTTATTCTCTTTTTCGCATGCACTTGTTGCTCTCGGCTATTTCCTTTTCTAAGGGCTTGTGATTGCTATTTTGTG
The DNA here is from genome assembly GCA_036023115.1 of Brasenia schreberi. Classification (NCBI taxonomy): domain Eukaryota; kingdom Viridiplantae; phylum Streptophyta; class Magnoliopsida; order Nymphaeales; family Cabombaceae; genus Brasenia; species Brasenia schreberi. The sequence goes on along the minus strand of JAYKKT010000089.1, from coordinate 16,929,730 downwards.
GTATTGTCCACTCTTTGATCTTCCGCAACTATATTGAAGCATAGACTTCATTACATAGTATCAGAGCTATTTTTTGATCGTGGGAGTATTGTTCATTGCCTCGGGAAGCGTGCCGATCATATTTTGTAAGTTTACCTCTATAGTTTCTTTTTCCTTGAACTATGGATGATAAAGGGGGTTTCAATTTTCGTCTTACACCTTCGAACTATAAAACATGGGCCCAATTTATGGAAAACTATTTGTATTTCAAAAAATTATGGAGCTATGTAAGTGATTCAAAGGTAGAACCCTCTATTAATGCCACACTCGAACAAAAAGAGGAATATGAAGGAGGCCATAGAACAATCCTATGGGTGCTCATGAATAATGTAAACGAGCACACTAGGGACACTTTGGCCGATTTCACTAACGCTAAAGAAACATAGGAATTTTTAAAGAAATCTCATGTTCAAAGCGATGTGGCTCATAGGATGGCATTAAGAGACAAATTGGTCTCACTTAAACAAGGAGATGGGTAAACAAATTTTTTGGGGAATTTTCTAATGTTTGGAATCAATTATATGGTTACAAAAAGAAATGTACACAATGTCTTAGTGAGAGACAATGTGAAGACAATGAGGACTTTGTATATCAATTTCTAAGAAGTCTCCGGGAAGAATTTGAAGGGGTAAGATCATCACTCATTTATAGAAAACCTTTTCCTACAAAAGAAGAGATTCTTACCGATCTTCAAATGGCGGAAACAAGAATGAATGAAGCAAGACTTCAAAAAGACACCGCCTTGGCCGCATTAAAACCCGGAGCAAATATGAAGGCTTACCGACCTCCTCATTTAAAAAGCGAAGAAGGAAGAAAAGACATCATTTGCCATCATTGTAGAGAAGCCGGGCATATAAAGCCAAATTGCCCAAAATTGAAAAAGAAGGAGGCCGTAGTAGAAGAACATGCTTCGTCTTCTTCCCTTCTTGCACTTGAACAAAAATTAAAGCAACTTGAAGCCCAAATAAAGGAAAAAGCAACGGTTGGTGTGGCTTGCTCATCTTCAACAAAAGAAACTCAAGGTACGATCTCTTGGATTCTTGATTCGGGTGCTTCATTTCATATGACTTGTAATGAACATATCTTAAAATCATGTGTTCAAAAACCCTTATCATGTGTTTATACGGCGGATGGTATACAATTAAATGTTGATAAAATTGGTGACTTGCAAAACAAGAATTTTGAAGTTTCCAAAATTAGTGTTGTTCCAAAATTAAATTTAAACTTACTTTCCTTATCCAAAATTTCGGATCAAAATTGTGTTATAACCTTTTCATCCACCGGATGTATTGTACAGGACCGCCTCTCAAAGAAGGTGATTGGGCGTGGCCATAGAGAGGGCGGACTTTACATTATGGATTATTTGCATAGTAAAGGATATGTTAATGTTTTGACAAATAATGCTCTTTTATGGCACAAGAGACTTGGACATCTTAATGCTCAAAAATTGTATCAATGTCCTCTTGGAATGAAATTTAAGGAATCTTTTTCTTGCAAAGATTGTGTTCTTGGTAAAATGCAACATCTCCCATTTCCAAACAAAACACATGTTACAACAAGACCCTTCGAAATAATTCATTCGGATGTATGGGGTTCGGCACCTGTTTTGTCTAAAGGAGGCATTTCCTGTTATGTTATTTTTGTAGATGACTTTACTAGGTATACATGGGTATATCTTTTAAAAGCAAAATCCGATGTCTTTCAAAATTTTGTTATTTTTCATAATCTTAAAGAATCAATTTGATTCAGAAATCAAAATTTTTAGATCGGATTCAGGAGGAGAGTTTATGTCAAAGGATTTTGAAAACCATCTCAATATGTTTGGGATTATACATCAAACTTCTTGTTCTAAGACTCCTCAACAAAATGGTATTTCCGAACGAAAGCATAGACATATCTTAGAAACCACAAGAACTTTACTTTTGTCAAGTGGTGTTCCCAAAAATTTTTGGGCAGAAGCTATTATGACTGCAGTCTATTTAATTAATCGGATGCCCTCTTCGGTTTTACAAAATATGTCTCCTATAGAAAAACTTTTTAAAGTTTCCCCTAACTATTCAAGATTGCCTGTTTTTGGATGTAAATGCTTTGTTTATACTGACAAAGATGATAAATTATCATCTCAGGCCATCGAATGTGTTTTTCTAGGATATGGAATAACCAAAAAGGGATATAGGTGTTATGATAGGTGTTATGATTGTAAAAATGATAAGCTTTATGTATCTCGAGATGTTAGATTTTTTGAAAATGAATATGTTTTTAAAAGCATGGATGATGATAACTCTATTAATGACTCCTCCTACTCCTTCTTGAATGATATTTTAGGTGAAGAGGTAATTCACGAAGAAAATGAGCTTGATGAACCTATGATTACCAGACATTCTATTACACCCTTTGATCAACATTACAATAGGAGATCTATGCCTATTCCTAGACGGTCAAATCGTGATTCTAGACCTCCTGAAAGATTTGTCTCATATGATAGTTTTTCACCAAGACATAGAGCTTTAGTAACAAATATTTCAGCTATAAAGGAACCTAGAACCTTTAAAGAAGCTCAATTATCACAAGAATGGACTCATGCAATGAATGAAGAGTTGGATGCTTTATTTAGAGCCCAAACTTGGGATATAGTCTCTAGACCATCAAACAAAAAGACTATAGGTTGTAGGTGGGTTTATAAAATCAAGACTAATGGTGATGGCTCATTAGATCGTTATAAAGCTAGATTGGTTGCCAAGGGTTATTCTCAAGAATATAGAATTGATTATGAAGAAACCTTGCTCTAGTTACTGTCCTTACTTCCGGGCTCGTACTCTTTTTCGTTATTGCACGTCACTGCGCAATTGAACTCTTAATTGGATGTAGATGCGGTGAAGAATGTCTTTTCTCTTAATGATTTAATTTAGAAAAGAAGTCTATATACTTCCACCACCACTAAGTTGACTATCATGTCCACCTAACAAGGTATGTCTTCTTCATAAAGCTCTTGATATAGTCCTTTAAAACAAGTTCTCCTCGAGCCCCGGCTTGTTAAGTGTCTCGGGCCCACCATCAATCAGCTTGGATACTCCTCTAGTCCTCATGATTAAACCCTCTTCATCATCCGTAAGACCGATAGTGCTATTGTACATTACTAATATTTTATGTTGATGACATGATTATTATAAAGATGATGACTTCCTGGCATTGTTGATCTTAAAGCATCTTCAGCCGTCAGCACCTTAAGACGAAGGATCTTGTTCCTCCCCGCTTATTTTCTAGATCTTGAGATTTTTTTCCCTTTGCTGATGGTGCTTTATTTGTCTTGCTGCAGAATATGCTTCAGATCTTATTTCTCGAGCCGGGCTTCTTATATAGTTGCACATAGTAATATGTTTACTCTTTAGAACCCAATGTGTCGTTTATACCTCTAGATGGTACTACACTTGATGATCCTACTTCTATCTAAGAATTAGTTGCCACTTAATTTATCTTACTATTACTTGTCCAGACATTTTATTTGTTATTCATCTAGTTAGTCGCTTTATGTCAAATTGCTCACTACTCATTATGCCAAGCTGTTTCTATGTATTATTTAGTATATAAAAGGAACTCAGCCTCTACGTGGCCTTCTCATTACTCTTAGCCAACTTCTCCTTAGTTCTTCTCGTGCTTAAGACTTCCACGTTGATCGGGTTGGAGATCTCACTGATCATTGGATCCAATTTAATTAGCTATTATATTCTATCTTGGTGATACATTTGTTTCATGGCGAAACAAGAAATAGGACTTTTAACCAAGCACGTTCAAATATTGAAGGTAATATCTAGCACTAGGGGCCGACACTATATTTGAGATACTTTGGTTACGCTTGGCTTCTTGATGACTTTGATATTTCTCGCCCCTTCTCCCACTCGCTCTCCATCATGTGACAATAGGAGTGCTATTCAGCATTGCCTTCTACAATGATGTTTTTCATGAGCGCACCAAGCATATAGAGATGGATTGTCACTATGTTCGTGAAGAGCATTTAGAAGGCAACTTGACACTACAGTTTGTAAAATCAGAATATCAACTTGCAGATGTGTTCACCAAGTCCTTACCTGCCCCTCAGTTTCAATCTTTAATTGGCAAACTTTAAGTCATGGAGTTGTCAGTTTGATGGGGGGTGTTAAGAAAAATGGGTTTGGGCCCCTCTGGCCCGGGCCGGGCAGGCCTTGGCATACTGGGCCATCCGGGCCAGGGCCAGGGGGGCCTCTAGTCGTTGGGGGCTGGCTGCAGCCAGCCCCCCTCTCTTCCCTCTTTCTTCTCCCTTTACTCCCTCACTCTCTCTCACTCTCTTTCATTTATTTTTCTTCTATAAATACGCTTGTAATCTCTTGGAAATTCAAGCCTTTGATGGCTAATGAATAACGATTATTTATTCAAGCTTGTGCTTTGTTTATTCTCTTTTTCGCATGCACTTGTTGCTCTCGGCTATTTCCTTTTCTAAGGGCTTGTGATTGCTACTTTGTGGTATTGTCCACTCTTTGATCTTCCGCAACTATATTGAAGCATAGACTTCATTACAGTATCTACCACCTCCATTAGCTTACCCGATAATGTTCCGATATTCCAAGAACCAATACAAATCTTATTATCTAGGACTAGCTTCCTTACCCCCTGCATCCGTCCATAATGAAAATGCGGAGACCCTCTCTGAAAATTTGAATAAGAATAATTTATGAACAAATAAAAATTGTGACAAAATCATTTTCCTTTCTGTTGCCAACTTTTAGATATATTTGTGCTACCAGTTTCTAATTTCATGAAATCACAAACAATGAAGAATAATTTCGTTGTCTCGGTTCATTGAATGGGCATTTCACAACTTCACTATTTTAGGGTTCACCTTACATGACTTCCATTGAGTTGAACATGATCAACATGTGTGAGTCTTAACTTAGTCTGTGAAGAGAGAAATGGAGCTCAAGCATTAGTTAAAAAGCTAGTCTCCAGTAAGAGAAAAAGAGGATATCATCAAGTAACAATATCAGATCAATGAGATGTCATAGACTCTATAATCAAAGAAATGGAGCTTATCGTTTTGCTCACATATGAAAATTAACAAATATGACAACTACATGTACAAAGCAGTTTGTTAATTTTGATATATTAGATGAGTGGATTATAGAAGATAACGAAGAAAATGCACTCCTTACCGAAGAAGACATTGCATGAATTAATTTGAAAGGATTGCAAATTACAACATCATGAAGGAGATAAAGATTTTGAATTTCAAGCAGAAGGTAGTGATGATGAGGATGAGGATCTTCAACAAGGAGAAGATTAAGATTATTTAGTTGATGATCCTCATTATAATATGTAAAATGTAAATGTATTTCATTTTTTGCTTCAAAATATGTAAATTTAGATGCAATTGTTCAATGTTGAATGCTCAATATGTACTAAACTTTGCATTATATGAATTCAAAGCAATTACCAGATTTTTCCTATTTTTTCCTGTTTTTTTCTGAATTTTTTTGGTTTTTTACTTAATTTTTTTTTATTTTTAAAATATTTTTTTTATTTTTTTAATATTAAAGTATGATACAATACGATACGCTACGATACGATACGCCTGTATCGTGGAGCCTAGCGATACGCGATACGATACGCGTCAGACAACACTGCTTAGGATTATCTTACTTTTGGAACCATAGAATCACTTTTGAGTTTAAAGGATATTTAAGGGCCTTGGGAATTGTATGTTTGACTTGAAGGTTTTGAGCTTTGCCTTAAAAAGATTGTTTGAGTTTGAGTTTATTCTTAAAACTCGAGTTTGAGCTTTTAGCCTAAAAGCTTGTTTGACTTGGCGGGTTTTGAGCTTTGCCTTAAAAAAGCTTGTTTGGGTTCAAGTTTATCCTTAAAACTCGAGTTTTGAGCTTAACCTTAAAAGGCTTATTTGATTTGAAGGTTTTGAGCTTTGCCTTAAAAAGCTTGTTTGGGTTTGAGTTTGTCCTTAAAACTCGGGTTTTGAGTATAACCTTAAAAGGCTTGTTTGATATACCAAGGTTCCCTTACAATATCAAAAGTTTGTAGTGATTTATGAATCTAGTTGTTATAATAGATAATCCTATTTGGATGATATCAATGTTTTCTATCAAATGACTTTCTTGAATTAGAGCAAAATTTTTTGTTTACCTTCTCGATTAGATATTGTAAATTGTCTTGGTGTTTTTAGAAATTGAGCGAATGTATGTATTGATACTTCATTAATCTTAATGCAGGATGAAAAATGAATTGATATCTTAATTATGGAAAGATGATATGGAGCTGTTTCAAAGGAAGCTGTGGCAACTTGTATATTATTTTTTGGAAATTCTTGTTACAAGCAAACATAAGAATTAAGTTGTATTTGATTTATGTTTTTGTTTGACAAACTTTCGGTATATACACCATAAGTTTAAGGGGGGGTGTTAAATGTAATAGGCAGTACGGGCCATTAGGGCCCGTGCACTTGGTATGGGTGGTGTGGGCCACTAGGGCCCGTAGCCACTTGCTCTTCGAGGCATTGAGCCAACAGCTACTTGCTGGCCTACGGCTAGTAGTGCTTGGCCAGCACTTGTTGTCCCTCTTTTGCTGCCTCTTTTTCTTTATTTTGCTGGTACAAGCCTCTATATATACTCCATCTTCATATCACTAAATCATGTTGTCTTGCACAACCTTTGTTTGTGATTTGACCTCTTAGTTTTTGACTCTTGTTGGCTTTTATTGTGTTCTTTATATGTGACATCCATATTTGGATGTTTTGAGATCTTGGCGATTTGATAAATTTTAATGTTGACTATTCGACCTTTGATTATCAACAATTATTTACACAGTCAGCAAGGCCAAGAGCCGCCTTACCTCTCTCTCTTCTTTTCTTTTATATAAAAATCATTAAGATGCTCGTAGGGTTTCTCCTTTTTAAATACTAGCATTACACTAATGAAAATTACCTAAGTGTCATTAATGAAACTAATTTACAACTACCTTTAAAAACAACTACTTAAGAAAGTAAAGCAGAAACTATAAACTACATAAAATAACTATGCATGGCCGTGTGTTGTAAGCATTTTTCACGTGCACTTTTGTTGGAAGTAAGTTGGGTTAGATATTGATGTTATACCCAACTTGCCACATAATCCCAATAATAGATTTATGTTAAGAGCTTTAGTTAGCATATCAACACAATGATCTTTAGACCTCACATGTTTTAGCTTGAATTCTAATGTCTTCACATTATCCTTAATAAAATGACGATCAATTTCAATATGTTTTGTTCTCTTATGATATATTGGATTAGAGGCAATCTGTATTGCTGCCTTTCTATCACAATATACTAGAATAGAGTTGTTCATGAGATATCCAATTTTCATCAATAATGACCACAACTACTTACCCTCACAAATGCCATAAGTAATAATAATGTATTCGGCTTCAGTTGTAGATCTTGCCACAATTGATTGTTTCTTGTTTTTTTAAGAGAGAATGTTCCTTTCACTAAAGCCACATATCCTGAAGCGGATTTTCTATCCTCCCTAGAACCTTCCAAATCTGCATCCGTGTAGATTTCAGTTTTAGAGCAACCATTTGCACCATTTGCTTTGTACATTATTCCATGTCGAGGTGTACTCTTTATATACCTGACAATATGAAATACTGCATCCATATGACTCTTAAAGGGAGTTTGCATAAAATGACTTACAATGTCGATTGTATAAGTGATATCGGGACTTGTAATCGTTAGATATATCAATTTACCAACTAACTGCTAGTATCTAACTACATCAACTTTATCTCCTCCAAGATCCTTAATGTCAAACAATCGATGTAATTCAAGCTTTAATCTTTGTATTTCTTCCATATCGTCTCTTGTCACTATTATATCATAACATACACCAATAACAATATTAGTTTTTCTCCTCTTTTAATAAATAAAGTGTGGTCACTCACACTCTTATTGTAGCCAAAATCAATAATACTCTTGCTGAACTTTTCAAACCATGCTCGGGGCGATTGTTTTAACCCATAAATTACCTTTTTTAGTCTACAAACTTTATTTTTTGGATTTTGATAACTCAATGGTAATTTCATATATATTTTCTCCTTAAGCTCCCCTGGAAGAATGCATTCTTCACATCAAGTTGCTACATAGTCTACCTTCTTTGAGATTATGACTCGTATAGATGTAAGTTTAGCACTTGTGCAAGAGTCTCTTCATAGTCAATCTCATAGGATTGACTCTACTCACAAGCCACTAGTCTGGCCTTTTCTCTCTAATGTCCCATCTGCCTTAAACTTAATGGTATTCACTTGCTTGCAATTGACTGTTTTTGGTAAGTCACTGACAACCCATGTCTTGTTCTTCTCAAGAACCTGCAATTCTGATTTCATTGCATCTACCCAGTGTGTATATTTCAATGCTTCTAAGAAGTTCTTAGGAATTTGATAAGTTTAAGCATTCAATATAAAACTGTGATAGTTTGAAGATAACTGATCATATGACAAGAATTGAGAAATAAGATACTTATTGCACAATCTTTTACCTTTCCTCGATGCAATAAGAATATCTAACTCTTCTCCATAATGTTCTTCCAAAGTTTGACTTCTCATCTGAGGTAGGATCTCCCCCTTGGTCCATGGAGTCTAAAGGATTGGGCATCACTATCTTCCTCTTTTCTTTTTTATACACTTTTAACTCTTTCTCTTCCATTAACTCTTCTTCTTCCCTATTCTTTTTCACTTCCACTCTCTCATCTTCATAGATATTCAAAGACACCCGAATATACGAGGTATAATGTGAAATAGTTTATCTGTAGGTTTGATCACTTGAAAAGGAGATCAACAAGATATAATAATTGAGAGTAGCCTATTAATAAGATGAACAACTTTGAGTGTTGCTTTGGGCCAAAAGAATTTAAGAACGTTTGCTCTAGAAATAGGGTCCTCGTCACCTTTAGTATATGTATATTTTTCCTCTTAGCAACTTTATTCTGGTGAGGAGGATAGACACGGGATGTGTGGTGCAAAATACCATGCGATTGGAGGTAATTCCTTAACTGACTATTGATAAACTCACCACCATTATTAGATCTAAGAATTTTAATTGAATAACCAAACTGAGTTTCAATAAGTTTATGAACAATGGGAAAGGTAAAAGAGCCTTTAGATTTGGATTTTATAAGATAAACAAAAGTAAGTCTGAAATAATCATCAATAAATATAACAAAGTATTTGAAATTACCAAGGGAACGCATCAAACAAGGGCCTTATACATAAGAGTGAACTAACTCAAATGGGATAGACAACTTGATTCTCTACTAGGAAACGACACTCTATGGTGCTTAACCCTTTGACAAATATCACAGTGAAGTACTAAGTCACCCAATCTTTCCAAATGAAATAACCCCCTAACTTTTGAAATGGGTAGATATTCCAATCTACCATGCTATAACTTTAACTTCTCTTCATCGGTAATAGTAGCTGCTAATGCTTTCTCTGTACAGATAACTGATTTTTGTGGAAGTAGATATAATCCATTCCTTAGCTCATCACGACCAAAGGTTTTTCCCGTCTTGAGATCTTGAAAAATACATCTAGTAGGAGAGAAAGTTCCTGAACAATTTAAGTCTCGAGTCAAGGAACTAATTGAGAATAAGTTATTGAAAATTTAAGAATGTATATCACAGAATTTAGTGTGAAATTCTCAGCTTGAATTACTCCATTTCCTTCTATCGGAAGTAGGAAACCATTTGCAACCTTAACATATTATGGTATAGGTGTAGTTTCATACTTCATAAATTGATTTTTATCACCTACCATCACAAGAATCAATTACCTAAAAATTAGATTCAGTAAGAAAGGAGTTACTACTATTACTGTAAGAGGTAGAAATATTTATTTCACTTTTTTGGGAAGAGGTAGATGGCTGCTCACACAGTCTTGACTCAATTTCAACGAGTTTCCTTTTTAATTCCACCATTTCATCGAGAAAGGAAGAGTCTACCTGCTTTTCTATGTTTGTTGCCACATGATTTATGAAGTCCTTATAATCGGCTTGTCTGCCTATGATTTCTTTTGCCCTCTTTCGACAAATGTCATCTTTTCTATTTTAGCTACATCTCTTTTCTCGAGATTTCTCCTATCTTCTTCTCTCAATAGAAGAGAGTATACAGTCCCAACTGATGGCAGTTCCTCCTTACTCTAAACGTTGAGTTTAATCTGCTCATATTCATGAGCTATGCCCTAAAGAAGATCGATTCTTGACTTCTGTATCAGTTGTTCGTTCTTTCATGTAATGGCTGAACTTGTTTTCCACAACATGTCTTTCTTTATTTCACGATCCGCGCAATTCTCCGTATTCACTCATCGATATGTCTTCTTGATGACATTTTCATATTTTCTCAAGAATGTCATATTCATTTGCTATGCTTCTTTGTCTTAAATAGGCTTCTTCTACGGCGGCCCATATTTATGCGGTTGTCTCTATATACATGAATGTCTTGCTTATTGTTGGATTCATCGATTGAATCAACCAAGACCTCACAAGAGCATCTTTCTTTGTCCATCGTTCATAATCAGTACTATCTTCACTAGGATAGATATGATTTTGATTAATGCAACCTAGTTTTCCTCCACATTTTAGGACAAGTTCTATAGATCTTGCCCATTCCCTATAATTGTGCCCATCTAATCGAATATTTGTTATTTGGAAGGGCTCAATTTTTTGGTCACTTCCAAGAAAAGAAGATGATGATTCTTATTTCAGCTGTCCATTATTTCTATCTTAACTTAAGGAAAAATGATGTTTACTTGCAGAATTTTATGACAATCAACTGCTCATGATTTCCCTCTTTGCTACTGCACACAGTGAGGTGAAATCAGCCTTACCATATCAGAAACAGCATACAATCAAGACAACACGAGATAAGAGAATTGAAGATGGAATTGGGGTTGCAGTCGCCAGGGCCAAGAGCCGCTGCACCCTCTCTCTCTTTCTTCTTTTCTTTTACAGAAAAATCATTAAGATGGTGGTAGGGTTTCCTCTTTTTAAATACTAGCATTACACTAATGAGAATTACCTAAGTGCTATTAATGTAACTAATTTACAACTACCTTTAAAAACAACTTAAGAAAGTAAAACAGAAACTATAAACTACAGAAAATAACTATGCACTGCTGAGTGTTGTAAGCATTCTTCAAGTATTCTTCACATCTTCCAACACAGTTAGCGTAAGTGCCTCGTGTAAACCAAGACAAAGTTATACACAATCTTGACACATAATGGTAAGGCGGGCACAGACGAAACAGACTCCTTTAATTTGTCTTTTAGATTTGTGACTTTTGTCTGTCTTATATTTTCTTTAAAGTTTGTACCAATTTTACAGTATCTTTCAAATAGAACATAGATTGATCAAATAATGACTCACCACAATAGTTTAGCAACCATAATTCAAGAATTTGGTTTATGACAATTTCCATGATTCTTTTGTTACATGTACACAAATGGTTGAATTCTATCATCTTCTTCACAAATTCTGGCGTTTTACCAATCCATTTTTACTATATCCAAAACTTTGTCCATGTCTTGGACGTAACTCTCATATTTGTTTACAATTTTTATCTTGTAAATCCATAGGCATGACTATTGAATATGTATGTGCTTTTTTCCCATTAAGTGTATGTTCATTACTGTTGTGTTTTAAGAGTTAACACCCACGAAAGCAAAATTAATATGGCCAAAATGTTTGAAGTTTTATTATGAACTCTGTACAGAAAGTGGACTTATGAAAGGTAGGCAATCCTAGAGGCAAAGCTTGCTCGTTGCTAGTAGTTAACACTTGCTTGCTCTGCAGAAGGGGCTTCATGTAAGATTTTCTCATAAATATATTTCTTTGAATCAACAGCCAACGCGACAAGGTTTTGAAGTAATTCATACTGTTTTAGCTTCACAAAAATTCTAGATTGTCCATAACTGGTTGTCTATATGTGAAAGATGGTTTAGACTCATTGAAACAGAACTCCTTTTTTTAGTTTAGGGAGAGAATACAATCATAAGAAAGCAGAGTGAGTGGTACAGCCAGAGCAGAATTCAACATGCTGGAAGACTTCGGGGTTTGGATGATGGTAGGGATGGCAATGCGGTGGGTAGGGGCTCCATCTGATCACGCCAGCACAAAATGTTTTCTCACTCCACCCTGCTGGTCTCCAAGCCCCACACTTGCCTTTAGAAACAATCTGCTCTATTGTCTTCCAGTTTCCTCCCAAATAAACGACCATAATCAGTGGACTGATCCACAAAGAAATAAACATTTCCTGATAGTTCACAGGACACATCCATCATCAATACATTGATATATATAAATTATCTATGGTACTTGATATAACTGATAGTATCTTGTACAGCTATAACAAGATGCCTGTATCATTTTGGTTGATGAACCAAGTAGCATAGGTATTGGTTCGTGGTTAATGAACCCATAGGTCAAAATCTTCACACGGGAAGAGATCCTCACCATGTCCAAATGGTACATATGGTGTCCTCATTAGCAGATTTTTTCGGACCTTTTGTTAAATTGCCAACTCATGAAGAGAAACCCTATCTGATGTACAGATGTGTAGGTATGTGTAATATAAAGCACCTTAAATGCATAAGAATAACATATGGTATACTACAAACTAAAATAAGCTAGCTATATCATAGGAACTCACGGTTTATGATGAGATTCCCAGCCAGCATAAGCTTCAAACTGTGAGGGGCTGACCTGAAAATGAATTCTTGAAGCATAGTCAGTCTGGGATTTTGCTACACATTTGGCATGCACGTGTGCTTGCATCGTAGAGAATATATCAAGTACCTCGGTGTTACAACAACAGAATATGCCAAATCCTTGTTTATATCCTTCAAGTAATCTCTGCACAAAAGAAAAGAATGACAAGTCAAAAAGATATCAACAATAATTAACATTTAACCACAGGCATAGTGTGCCACTTCAGTCCCATCAGGTAGCCCCTTTGATATAAAGACCAACTTGTGCAGGCCAAAGTCCCTACAACAAAAATTGTTATCATTGAATCAATACTAATCAGATGAAAAATCATAGCACAGACTGCATCAAAAGACAAAATATGCTCCAAAAGAAGGAAAGTACAAACTTTCTGGTTAGCTTGGATGGCGCACTCTTATTTTTCAATACCTTATGCACTAAGGTGGCAGAGGAGGCCTTGAGTGTAAGTGAGTTCGATAACCTAAAAGTACAGGAAGATTTAATCAAAAGAGAGCTCCCACATGTTATGTAATAACGGCAAGTGGAATAGAAACATAACTGAGGAAATAATAATGCATAAATCCACATGTTTCACCAACCACCTCCCAAACCTCAAGCACTTCTTGGGATTTAGTCATATCCAAAAGGTCTACAGTAAATAGTTTCACAAGAAGCCATGTAAACTTTCAAACAATTGTGGGATACAATCATACACCATAAATAGTTTGATGAATAGAATATACAGTCCTGTCTTGCTGATCAAATATCCCATAAAAGCAAATGTATATATCATTGAAAACATCGACACCTAGCCGAGAATATAAAACCAGTCATGACACGACTCATCCAACACTCATAACCTGCATAAAATAAGAAGGATGCTCAGTCATTATAGCTTCGGTCTTCTCTTCCTGCAAAAGGTTAAGATATTTTATTATTGATTATGTCACTCAAAAGGCTAATAAAATATCACTCAATATTTTATTATAGTGGCATTAAAACAAAATGCATGATATGCTCCCATAAAGGAATGTTTGATATGTAAACTTCATACAAATACATAACAATACATACTTCTCTTATCTTATTATTGAGTGACATGAAAAAAAAACAAAAAGAATTCGATAATGGAGAAAGCCTAAGTATAGAGAATGAAGGATAAGACAATTTATTGCTTGTCAAATGCCAAATTCATCAGAAAGGTGACACAGGCTCCTCTTTGTTGTTGTCCTCCAATTCATCATTCATAGTAACATAATCATCCACACTAAGTGGTTTAACATCTAAAAATTAAACAAACACTAAGTGGTTTAGCATCTAAAAATTAAATGAACAGACATTTAATATATTATAACAAACTAAACTACGTGCAAATATACTATAAAAATAATAGAATATAAGCAATTACCATTTTTCAAAACCCACAACCAATTCTAGCAACACGTTGGAGCTTCTATTATTGATTCTTTCCATTTACTTCGATGGTCATTGATTACTTGACCCCCAATACTAAATGCAGATTTAGAAGCTATGCTAGTGAGTGAAATGGCATATATATATGTCTAGCTATTTTCTATAGTATTGGAAATTTAACTCCATTTATTTTTTACCATAATAAAAGGTTAAAGTCATGAGTTCTTGTGAGTGTATCTTTTAAGTGGAAATCAACTTTAGTTTCAGCAGATGAACTTCTTTGGTGCTTTTGTAATTAAGGATGGCTGTCAAAAGGTGAAAGTATTTTACCTCTTGGGAACTAGGCTGATGCATGGTTAACAAACTTTTTTTTTATTATATTTATTGATTAAGTTATAAGAAATTTGTTTAATTCTTGAACTTCACTTACTGAATCATCTTCATGCAACTCAAAACTCTTGATGGTAAAATTCAACAACATACATTTTGTATCTTGGATCAAACACTACAACAACACACTAGATACATTATCCTAATATTTCTAGAACTTAATGAACATACCACTAGCCATATCCTTAATGAGCCAATCATTTAAAGCTAACTTAATTTCATAAATCTTGTCAAAGTACATGTTGGTAGTGTTGATTGGACCCTCCAAAATATATTTTATTCATTAGAACACACAAGAATACAAGAGGGAATGAAGAAGGGTGCAGGTCGGCACCCCTTGGCTGCCGCCACCTGCTGCCCACGTTTTTTCACACCCCACTAACCCTAATGACAACATTTTAAATACTACTAATCTAACTTGAAAGACTAAAATGCCCCTAATTAGTAACTAATAGGATTCGGGTCCCAATGGATTAGAATATGATCCATTGAGATTCAAACCGTACATAACTCACACTAATTACATAGAACTGAACATAAAGACATTACATGACACAACCTAGACTCTAAACATTCTGTCAACTTGCTCTTCACAACATGTCCCCTCAAGTTGACTCCTGAAGACTTCTAATTTTCAATTGTGAGAGTGTTTTCTGAAGGCCATTAACTGATGTTGATTTGGTTAAAATATATGTCAATTGATCCTCTGAGCGAACATAAACTAGATTGAAAATTCCTTTAAAAATCTTTTCTCTGATAAAGTGATAGTCGATCTCAATGTGCTTTGTCCTTTCATGGAAGACTGGATTCTGTGCTATTTGCAGGACAGCTTTACTGTCTATAAAGAATGTAATCAGAGAGCTTTCTTTAAATCCAATTTCTTCTAAGAGTGAGATAATCCACTGTCCCTCACACATACCTAGAGCGATAGCTTGGTATTCTGCCTCTGCACTAGACCGGGCTACCACAGACAGTTTCTTGCTTTTTCAGGATACAGTATTTCCTCCTATACGTATTACATAGCTTGATGTTGACTTTCGATCAGTCTTCGAACATGCCCAATCAGCATCGGAGTAAATTTCTATATCCAAAGTTGGGTGTAGAGTATATAGCAAGCCATACGTGATAGAGGATTTCAAATATCGAATAATATGGAAAACTATATTCATATGATGTTTAGAAGGACTGTGCATCCACCTACTTGCATATCCAACTGCAAAGCTGATATCTGATCTTGTAATCGTTACATATATCAGTTTTCCTACTAATCTCTGGTATTTTTCAACATCTTCATAGGGTTCTGCAAGCTCGAGATTATCACCCTTAGGGAACTAAATTTTTCAAACTATGCTCGTGGAGACCTGCTTTGAGTCCATAAAGAGAACGCCGTAGTTTGCAAACTAATCCAAATCCTCCAACGAGCAACAAAGCTTGGCAATTGCTCCATATAAATTTCCTCTTCTAGCTTCCATGAAGAAATGCATTTTTAATGTCCAATGATATAAACATAGCCAATGACGAAAATAAGGCGCGTGGCAAGAAAGAGACGAATCAAGTGATTTTTTTGCAACCAGGAGAAAAGGTATCCCCATAGTCAAGGCCATACCTCAGTGATAACCTTTGGCCACTAAACGAGGCTTTAAGGCGATCAATTTGGCCATCCGACCAACTTTGATAGTATACACCCACCTAGCATTCCAACTTGACTTGCACAGAGGAAGTGAAACTAACTCCTGTGTACCATTTTGTTCAAGAGCTTGCATTTTCATCATCATGGCTTGTCGCCATCTTGGATGATCAAGTTGCCTCACGAATATTTTTTGGAATTGGAAACAGAGGACAAGGATGATACAAAAGAAGAATAGGAAAGGAGATAAACGATGATAGCTTAAGAAATTATAAATGGGATGAGATTCAGAGTGGATTGAGTACCTTTTCGAAGGGCGATTGGCAAGTCGGCAAAGACCGGGTTCAAAGGTCCATGGTAGAGGTGGTCGGTGGAGTAGGACATGATTCTTCACGAGTCTTCAACTCTCTGTAAGTAGGACATGATTCTTCCCGAGTCTTCAACTTCTCGTAATGTTGGATCAAGAATACGTGGGCGATGATCTGATACGTGATAAGAGGAGGTGAAGATGGCTCGCGTGGTTGTACGAGAGAACTTCTTGTTCATTGGGGGCTTGTGGAAAGACTTGTTCTCGCAAAGGAGAAAGAGATGGACCAAAATAGGGAACAAGTAAAACGTCAAGGATAATGTTAGACTCAAGAAGAAAAGTATGCGCTTTCTTCAAAGAAGGTGACATCTGCAAGGACATGTAATAACGATTATTGGTCGGAGAATAACAACGGTATCCTTTCTCAGTCTGGAATACCCAAGAAAAACACATTTAATTGCTTCGAGCCAAGAGTTTATCTAAACCTGAGAGAGATCATGAACAAAACAAGTACAACCTGCAGTTAAAATCGCTTTACCCCAATAGAATTTAGGAGCATTACATCCAATGAGAAGTGTCCTTGCAACTTCTAATATATGTCTATTCTTTCTCTTTGCAACCCGATTCTGTTGAGGAGAACGGGTACATGAAGTCTGATGCAAGATTCCTTGTGCTAGAAAGTATGAATTAAGGGATTGAGACATAAACTCACCCCATTATCGCTGCGGAAAACTCTTATAGCTCTCTGAAATTGAATATGTACAAATTGGCAGTATATTGGAAGAATATTCTTCACTTCATCTTTGGTTTTCATAAGATATATCATTGTGAATCTAGTGCAATCATCAATAAAGAAAACAAAATACTTATATCCATGCACAAATGTAGTAGAGCAAGGGCCCCAAATATCCGAATAAACAATCTCAAAAGGAATAACAGATCTGTCTTCACTTAAAGGAAAAGAAACACGATCATGCTTAGCCTTTTGGCAAGTCTCACAATTTAAATTCAAGAATCCTTAAATTTTGTAGTAACATTCTCAGCTTAGATAATGGTAAATGTCTCAGTCTTTGATGCCATCGAGATATGTCCTCTTTCTGTTCCCTGGTGATCACAATTGATTGCAGTGCTTCTCCTTTATGATCCTCGCAAAAATATAAGCTTCTTCTCACACTACCCTGTCCAAAGATCCTCTCCGTCTGCATCTCCTGAAAGTAACACCTAGTAGAATCAAATATTATACTACATTTTTTATCTCTAGTCATAGCAAACACAGATAATAAGTTGATTGAGATATTTGGAACATGCAAGACATTCTTTAAGATACCAAATGAAGTAGTAATACTTCCTTTTCCAGCTATGGGAGTATAGAAACCACCTGCGAGTTTGATATTAATGTTGTCTTGAGACAATTCATAATTATCAAAAAACCCTCTTCGATTGACCATATGATATGTCACACTTGAATAACCCAAATACGTGAATAAGAATAACTAATATTACCCTGAGTCAGGAAAGAAAAAGGATATGCCACTGTGACCTAAGTATCACTGTGAGATGATGTAGACGCAGATTGAGAATCAGTTAGTCTGGTTTTAAGGAGTTCAATTTCTTTCTTCATATCTGTTAATGAGGCCCTACTATAATCATTCCTTGGTTTCTTTGTCTGATCACTGCTGAAGTAAGCCTTGTTGGATCGATTCTGATTCTGAAACTGAGTAGGTACTCCAACTAATTTCTAACATGTTTTTATCGTATGGCGTGATTTTTCATAATGTGAACAGATTAACTTATCCTTGTCTTCAGAAGTGGTCCCAGATCTGCCTTTGCCTCGTCCATAACCTCCTCTCATCCTAGAAAAGGTGAGAGTAGATGTACCTCTTCCTACGAATGCTGAAGTTTCTGATATATTTACTTTGGTTTCCTTTTGTAGCTGATTTCTGTCATTTTCACGAAGTAGGAGAGAATATACTGTACTCAATGGTGGGAGTTCTTCTCTACTAAGAATATTGTTCTTAACAGCCTCATATTCAGAAGAAATTCTCCATAGAAGATCAAATACTTTTCGCTCTTCAAATTCTTCATTGCGCTAAGTGTGCAGCTCTGACATTTGGTTTTGGAATAGAATTGTAATTCCTCCCACAGACCTCTGAGTTCTGTATAGTACTCACTGATAGTTTTTCCTCCCTGTCTGCACTTCCTAATCTTTTCTATAAGATCATACTTCTTTACAATATTTTTTCTCTAGGCATAAGCCTCCTGTACTGCCAACCATATCTCTGTGGCTGTTTCCAAGAACATAAAAGTACTGCCAATGGAAGGTGTCATAGACTGAATCAACCAAGCACTCACCAATGAATTTTCTTTTCTCTATCTAGAATAAAGAGGATCTCTACTTCAGGGTTGAGTTACTTCACCCGTTATATAATCCCAACGCCCCCTGGCCATAATTGCTAGTTCAATTGAACGAGTTCACTGGAGATAATTTTTTCCATCTAATTTCAGATTGGTTATCTGGAACCCTTCGTTCATTTGTATCACCTATCTTGGTTCTTTCCATGAATATTTTCAAGGTAATCCTTTTTTTTAATCACTACAATTTATATTAAATACACTTAAAACACGATCAAACCAGAAATTGTGTGTGTATGAAATACACCAAGAGACTGAAATACCCTAGCAATCTGCATCTCACTTCAAGAACCCGTGAACCCTAAGTTACTTATGCATAACCTTCTGTTATGTACTTCATAAAATCGTGAAACACGATATGAAGAAGAAATAGAATACCGATATAATCCACAAAATCATAAATATAATTTGTACTTCACCGATTCCTTAATCTCAATATAAAATATGCAAATCACGGTATCTTCAATCCAATAGATAGAATCCCCTCTTTTTATGGATTCTTTCTATGATCATTAAAATAGAAGAAAACATTCAACCAAACAATCAAATAGGCTTACGATTTTGGTTGAATCCACTTAATCGGCATGAGTACACTTCATGATGGCTGAAACTTCGCGATTAGGCTCTGATACGATGTTGATTTGACCCTTTAAAATATATTTTATTCGTCAAAATACAGAAGAATACAAGAGAGAATGAAGAAGGGTGCAGGTCGGCACCCCTTGGCTGCCGCCACCTGCTGTCCACGTTTTTTCACACCCCACTAACCCTAATGACAACATTTTAAATACTACTAATCTAATTTGAAAGTCTAAAATGCCCCTAATTAGTAAGTAATAGGATTCAGGTCCTGATAGATCAGAATCTGATCCATTGGGATCCAAACCGTACATAACTCACACTAATTACATAGAACTGAACATAAAGACATTACACGACACAACCTAGACTCTAAACATTCTGTCAACTTGCTCTTCACAACAGGCAGTTGGACATTATACAAACAACAACTAAGACTTTAACCTTTAACCTTTCACAAATTTATTTAGCAAGTATCCATCCACTATTAGTGAGCATTGTTTTGTGGATCAATTTGCCTCAAATGAGAAAAAACTTCTTTATACAAACTAACAACATCCAACGTCACAAATGTGGAATTCCATCTTGTTTTGAAGAAAAATAAGTAATTAGTAAATAACAGTAACAATTGAAGTCAAACAAAATATTGAATTGAATCTTTAAGTATTAACTAATACAAGATTACCTCTATGAGAGCCGAATGTTACAACGGATGAAAACTAAGTCATTGAGCAGCTTATGTTCCAACCTGTGACACATTTTTGTATGGATGTGTTTAAAGACACTATAATTCCTTTCAGAGACCATTGCACTAAAGGTTGACTCAGAACTCTTATAGCAAAATTTCTAAGGTTTGGGCAATCACTTGCAAACCTATTCTACCAAACATCTATAGAAAAAGACAAATACCAATGACTTAATCTATAATAAATATAAAATTTAAGAAACTTAAATACGAAGATAAATAGTTTGCCTAGGCGCATATTAGTGTAGTTGCAAATTACTACGGGGCAAACCCATTAAGTGAAGAGCATTATCATAGATCTCCATCTCTCGATGTATAACATTTGCTCTACTCTTATCAGTGACTAATATGTTTATACAATCAATGATGTGTCGATTAACCTCACCGTCTCTTTTAAAGCTTATTGAGTACTTGAATGTTGGGTTTAGGTAATAAGTTGTTGCATGAATAGGCTTATGCAATTGTTTGTTCCATCTATTATCTATAATGTTTCACACGGGCACATAATCTCTTTCTTCTATTGAAATTACTTCTAATGGCTTTTTTTGCCCTATCCATGACTTCATAAAGATAACACATAGATGTTTTCTTCTTGCTATCAACCAATCTTAAAACCTTCACTAAATAACATGTAATCCTCAATAGTCTAACACATACATTCCAAAATATGCTTCAATAGTCTAACACATACATTCCAAAATATGCTCCTGAAGACTCTTTGAAATCTTATTTAACTTTTTGTTTCTTTTTTTATGCAACTCTATAAATTATTGTCACACATGAACATTCTGTTAAGGCTTTCTTTTGTTTCATAGTGCTCTGTACATATAGAAATTAGTTGCAATCTGAGTTGCAACTAGACAAACGAGCTCTGCACCATCTGTATATCTCCTCATCATACATAATACGAAGGCATCGTTATTAGATAAATTTGGTGATATCTTAGCAATACTAATTTGCTGCCTTTATGTCAACAATCTCACCAATTTCCTTAAGGATGAGATCTAAACAATGGGTTGCACATGGTGTCTAATAGAAAGTCCCATAAGTATCTACTAACTCCTTCCCAATTGCTTTATAGTTCGCTGCATTATCTATAATGAATTGGACTACATTCTCTAGCTCAACCTCAGATATTACCTTACCAAACTCTTGCCTTAGGATATGCCTCTCATCTAACATGTCTAGAGATATAAAAAACATAAGTCTGTTAAGACAATAGATAAGAAAGTTTTAAAAAGTCCTTTATCACTTATTTGTCCATCCATCTGCCATAATAGTGCATCCTGTCTCCTTTCATGAGTCTCTCAAAGTCGAATAATATTCTTGCACTTCAAGGACAATATTATATAATAGTTTTCCTCTCAATTTTGATAAGAGGGCATCTTATATCCTGGACTAATATTAACAATTGCATCTGTCATTGCTTGAAAATGAAAACTGTTTGCTGCATTAAATTGAATGAATGCATCATAAAACCATCTGCCCACTTCAAGGTCTGCCTCCTCATGCAATTGTTCTAAAGCCATAGCAACATGAATTCCAAGTTGAGCACCATGTGTAGTGCTAGGAGGGAAAAATGACTCTATGCCAAAAGAAGCTTTTTCTCTACTCCTTCCTCTTTTACTAAAATCTTCAACAACTCTCTTTCCCCTTGTTGATAGTCAAAAATTATTATTAACAACATCTGTTCTACCATGAGAAGGAATACTATCACCCAATCCAATAGCATCATCATCCTCTTTCTTAAACATCTCTAAATCATCCTTCAGTTGTCTCATCTCATGTATCCTCTCAATCATCTGTAGATATTGACATTTAATGACTTCTAACAATTTTCTAACTTTGCCCGTGCAAGGAGTAACTTCTTTCTTAGTCTCTATTAGGTGGTGTTTTAATCGTGAAATTCCACCATTAACTACATTCTCACAAAATAAATAATTTATCTTCTTCCCTCAACGGTTGTATCCCACTACCATGCCATATCATCGGACCGAGATTGTGAGTCCTTAACACCCTTTATGCAATCTCAATTGAACATTTTAATCCTATAAAAAACATGAAAATAAAAGCACTTCATAAATCCTCAATCTTCATATAACACTAAAATAGAGTGTCTCCCACTTCATAAATGCAATAAAAATCATATCCACGTGCTTCTTTATATTTTGTCATTAAAAAAAACACAAATAACAACAACAACAACTAAGCCTTTTCCCATACTAGACGGGGTTGGCTACATGGATTCTTTGTTTCCACAGATTCCTATCGTGTGCCATGTTAGCAGTTAACTCCTAATAAGCTAGATCATTCTTTATTGTTTCTTTCCAACACTTTTGTGGTCGTCCTCTACCACTTTTAATACTTTCCAAATTTAGTTTTTCTAACATTCTTAGAGGTTCTTCTTTTGATCTTCTTTCTATATGTCCAATCCATCTTAAACGATGTTCTCTCATTTTATCCTCTATTGGTGCCACTCCTAATTTGTTTCTAATAACCTCATTATGTATACGGTCTTTTCTTCTATGACCACTCATCCATCTCAACATCTTTATTTCTGCCACAGACATCTTTTGTACATGTTGATGATTAACTGCCCAGTACTCAGAACCATAAAACATGGCAGGCCTAATTGTTACTCTATAATATTTACCTTTTAATTTTAATGGTATCTTCTTATCACAAAGAATACCTGATGCTCCTCTCCATTTTAACCAACCAACATTAATTCTATGTGTAACATCTCCATCAATTCTTCCATCACTTTGAAAAATTAACCTTAGGTATTTAAATCTTTCCTTTTGGGGAATGCAATGTGTGCCAATTTTTATTTCTATGTCCTCTGAAGTAGCCAAATGATCAAACTTACATTCCATATATTCTGTCTTTGTTCTACTAAGTCGGAGGCCTTTCCTTTCTAACGTTTCTCTCCATAGTTCCAATTTTCTATTAACTTTTTCCTTAGACTCCTCCACTAATACAATGTCATCTGCAAATAACATACACCAAGGTACTTCATCTTGAATATGTTTTGTTAACTCATCCATCACCATTATAAATAAGTATGGACTTAAAGTTGATCCTTGATGTAACCCAATATTAACTTCAAAGAAGTCTGTCGTTCCTTCATGAGTCCTCACACATGTTTTTGCACCATCATACATGTCTCTTATAAGGTTAATATATGTCAATGGGATACCTCTTTTTTCCAAAGTTCTCCAAAGAACCTCTCTCGGTACCCTATCATAAGCTTTTTCTAGATCAATAAATATCATGTGAAGGTCTTTCTTTTTTGCTCTAAAATGTTCCATAAGACGTCTCAAAAGGTAAATCGCTTCAATAGTAGATCTGCCTAGCATGAATCCAAATTGGTTTTCTGTTGTACTTGATACTTGTCTTAACCTACGTTTGATAATTCTTTCCCATAATTTCATAGTATGACTCATTAACTTGATACCTCGATAATTCGCACAATTTTGAATGTCTCCCTTGTTCTTATATATGGGTATAAGTGTACTTGCTCTCCATTCCTTGGGCATCTTTTGGTTTTTCCATATTTCATTAAATAGTCTTGTGAGCTAAGTGATTCCTATTTCTCATAGTATTTTCTAAATTTCTATAGGAATATTATCTGGTCCTACCGATTTACCACCCTGCATATGTTTAAGAGCCTCTTTGACTTCATTCTTTTGAATACGCCATTAGAAATTGTGGTTTATATACTTTTCTGACTTGGCTAAATCTCCTAAACTAATACTATCTTTATTTTCATTAAAAAGATTATAAAAATAGTTTTTCCATCTATTTCTTATATCATCATTTGCCACTAGAATTTTTTCATCCTCGTCTTTTATGCATCTAACATAATTAAGATCTTTAGTTTTCTTATCTCTAGCCCTAGCTATCCTAAAAATATCTCTTTCACCCTCTTTTGAGTTGAGTTTTTTTATATAAGTCCTCCCAAATCTTAGCTTTTGCTTCACTAACGGCCTTTTTTGCTTCCTTTTTTGCTTTCTTATAAGCTTCTAAAGTTTCACTAGTTTTCTGAGCATAATGTAATTTGTAACATGCCCTCTTTGCCTTGATTTTATTTTATACTACTTCACTCCACCACCAAGCTTCTTTTTTGTACCGGTACACCTCCCTTAGATACCCGTAACACATCTTTCGCCACTTTCCTAATATGTACAGCCATATTGTTCACATATCACAGGGTGTGCCAACATAATTCCAAACATCTCCTTGAAGGACTTTCTTTTTAAATATATCTTCTTTCTCGCTTTTGAGGTGCCACCATTTAGTCCGAATAGCTCGATGCACTCTTTTCTTCTTTGTCCAATTTTTTATTTGTAATTCCATAACTAAAAGTCTATATTGGGTGGTTAAGCTTTCTCGTGGAATTACCTTACAATATTTACAACACGCTCTATCTTTTTTTCTATAAATAAAGTAATCAATTTGTGTTTGTGATAAGCCACTCTTATAAGTAATTAAATGTTCGTCTCGTTTTTTGAAGATTGTATTGACTATAAAGAGATCAAATGCCATAGCAAAATTTAAAATCTCCCTACCTTCCTCGTTTATATCCCCAAAACCAAAGTTTCCATGAATCCCTTGATATCCTAATGCCTCTTTACCGACATATCCATTTAAATCTCCTCCTAAACAAATCATCTCCCTTTGTGGAATCTTTTGAAACACCTTATCTAACTCTTCTGAAAAAACTGTCTTTACACTATCTTCTAGTCCTACTTGGGGTGCGTAAGCACAAACTATATTCAAAATCTCTGCTCCTAACACTAATTTCAACGTCATGATTCGGTCACCATATCGTTGTATGTCTACTACACTCTCCTTTAAATCTTTATTTATGATAATACCAACTCCGTTTCGAGCCTTTTCTTTACCTAAGTACCATAATTTAAAACTTGTATCCTCTATCTCCTTTGCTTTTTCTCCAACCCATTTTGTCTCTTGTAAACATAGAATATGAATCTTTCTCCGAATCATAGTATCTACCATCTCCATTAGCTTACCCGATAATGTTCCAATATTCCAAGAACCAATACGAATCTTATTATCTAGGACTAGCTTCCTTACCTCCCGCACCCGTCCATAATCAAAATGCGGAGACCCTCTCTGAAAATTTTTCACTACATTCGGACGACAATGTAGCGGGACTAACTTCTTTACCCACATCCATCCATGATGTGGGAACCCTCTTTACAATTGATTCACTACATTCAGGCGAAAATATAGTGGCCCTTGCTTACTTCTTACTGCATTCGGGCTCTACAGCACGTCGCTATGCTGGAACGCCCCAAAGGAATGCTCATAATTTTTGTAATCCATGTTATAAAAATCCGACGAAGTTTTACACTGGCTGTCGGAAGCCTAACACAACCCTCCTCCTTTATCCGGGCTTGGGACCGGCAATGCAAGGGTGATCCCTTACATGGGCGGAGTTAAAAAAAACACAAATAACACCAATGAAAAACTAAATTTGGGAAGTATTAAAAGAGGTAGAAGACGACCACAAAAGTATTAGAAAGAAACAATAAAGAATGATCTAGTTTGTGAGTTAACTGCTAACATGACACATGATAGGGCTCTGTGGAAACAAAGAATCCATGTAGCCGACCCCATCTAGTATGCGAAAAGGCTTAGTTATTGTTGTTGTAACACTAAGAAACAACAAATACAGAGAAAAAAATTCTAAAAATACAAAAAAATATACCAGAATCTGGGTTAGGAGCCTTACACGGACGTCGTAGAACACTTTTTTTAGACACAAAATGATCAAAATGCCCTTAGTACTACGAGTAAGCAATTACAATAATACCTAAAACATCAAAATTACTAAAAACTAATACTAAAACAACAAATATTCATATTCTTCAACACCCCCTCAAGTTGGGAGTGAGATACTTCGATCTCCAAATTTGCCAAAAAATTGATTCTTGTTTCTTCTTCTTCTTTTTTTGATTTTTCGGCCCTCTTGGTTGTCTCCTTTTCAACAACCTTCCTTGCTGTAACATTCTTTATCAACCTTATAGTTGTTCTTCAGCAACTTCATGACTGCACTAATCTTCTGCAGCTTCTTAGCTGCAACATCTTCAACTCGGTCCTTCAAGGCTGATCATATTCAACAACTTCTTTGGCTGCAACATCTTTAACTCAGCCTTCCAAGGCTGGTCATATTCAACAACTTCTTTGACTGAAGGCTAGTCATATTTAGCAACTTGTTTGGTTGCAACATCTTCAACTCAGCCTTCTAAGGTTGGTTATATTCAGCAACTTCTTTGACTGCAACATCTTCAACTCAGCCTTCTAAAGTTGGTTATATTCAATAACTTCTTTAGCTGCAACATCTTCAACTCATCCTTCTAAAGTTGGTCATATTCAGCAGCTTCTTTGGCTGTAACATCTTCAATTCAGCCCTCCAAGGTTGGTCATATTCAATAACTTCTTTAGCTGCAACATTTTTCAATAGCTTCTTTGGTTGTAAATTCTACTAACCTCATGATTGCAAAACACATTTCAATAATCCACATGACTGCATTTCATCAAACACTTGGTGTGCAGGTGAACATCTCTTCTTGGGCATTTCATCAAACAGTTGGTGTGCAACTCACTTCATCCTTACTTGTATGTTAAATATCACAATCCTTTGCATACGAAACAGGTGATTCCACGACTTCACCAAAAGTTCCAAAAACCTCACATAAAAGTGCACCAAGATGCAGTGTTCCCATCAGACAACTAAAATCAACTAACCTTGAAATATCTCTACAACTCCACTTCTCAGTTGAAAATCCAACTAAATTGGATCCCAAATAGGGATTGTTCTCTGTATGCGGGTCCATTCTGGAGTCGATAAGATACTGAATTGTCTTCTCAATTTGTCTCATATCGACCCTTCCCGTAAGTACTTATTGAAAAGATCACCGTGCTTGTTCTCTTCAGCCATCCACACTGCCCAAGAAGTTGGGCTCGCACCAGTCTCGTCTCTAACACCATCTAGCGTGTTTAGCATTGTTTGGTATGTGGGCAGAGCCTCCTCGATTATCATATCTCCAACCAAGTAGATGAAGTAGTCGTATAGAATCTCCTTTGCCCATCCCTGCAATTCCTTGAGTTCATCATCACATGAATCCTTCACAAAATCCGGGAGAAAATCTTACGGCTGCCACAAATCCTCGATGGGCTTCAACAACTGTAGGATGGTTTCTTCCGCCCATGATTCCAAGGACCGGAAGATCTCTATTTTCTCCGCCGGCATTGAATGCGCGACCTGCACTTGCACTTCTCTTGGACTCAGGTGCTTTCTGAGGTTGTCTACTGCCTTGAATTTTGGGGGAATGACTGTTGTCATCATGACCCTTTCGGATCTAGAGTTCCAAGGAAGTCCCACCTTCCCTAAAGAGGGTTGTGAGGTAAGAGACAACTTAACACCATGGTCACTCTTCACATAGACACACCTTTTGAGACACACATAGAGAGAGAGATGCCCACACGGCGGAGTCCATGAGCGCCAGTTCAACTACATATTTCATGAGAGAGTGAGAGGGCGAAGAATCCCAAGAAGCCCACAAGCCAAAAGGCGACTACGAAGACAATGTCGCGATTCACAAGAGGAAGATCGTGAATCCAACACCACGGTTGACAGCTTCGGTGATCTCATGCATCTTTATGAGTACCATCTTCATCTCTTTCCTCTGCTCCCATCTATGGCTCTGATATCATGTTGAAAAACATGGAAGCATAGCGGAAGATTGAATATGATAGAACGATAAGAAGTAACGAAGAGAAAACGTAGAGATCAGAGGGGTGTTGAAGAATATGTGTTTAGAGTCAGTTTTAGTACATTTGATGTCTTAGGACAATAAATTTGATGTTTTAGGTATTATTGTAATTGTCCGAAGTCGTAAGGGCATTTTGGTAATTTTATATACTAGGGATATTTTGGTCATTTTATATTTTACAGCTCCTTATATAAGGGCTGATAGGTTGTATTAGGTTTTAAGGTTGCTGAGAAGAAAGAGAGAGAAAGAGGGGGGGGCGGCCTCCATTGGAGGTCTGCCCCCTCCTCCGATCTCCACATTTTCCTTAATTGTGTATGATCTTTTTCTTTTCCACTGCGCAACCACGTTTCCAACAGGGAGAGCAGGCACTCCAATGGAGGCCACTCCCTTTTTTCTCTCTTTCTTAATCTTAATCTCTTAACCCTAATACATAATGTTCAACCCTTATATAATGGGTTGCTAGACACAAAATGACCAAAATGCCCTTAGTACTGCGGGCAATTACAATAATACCTAAAACATCAAAATTACTAAAAACTAATACTAAAACAACAAATATTCATATTCTTCAACACAAGTCCGACAAGCTCCAATGGCCCGTGTTGTTCCCGTAAAGAGATATGGGCCCTTGGCCCGTGTTGTCCTATTACAAAATATAAAAACAGGCCCTAGTGACTTGTCCTATTACAGTATTTTAACACCCTCCCTCAAACTTACGGTGGATTACTAAAAATTTGTCTAACAAGTTCATAAATCAAATACAACTCAATTCTTGTGTTTGCTTGTTACAAGAATTTCCACAATAATAGTATCAAGTTGTCACAACTTCCTTTGAAACAACTCTAGATCATCTTTTACAATCAATGTATCAATTCATTTTTTATTCAACACGAAGATCAATGAAGTATCATACATTCACTCAATTTCTAAAAACAATAAGACAATTTATGATATCTAATCTAGAAGGCAGATCGAGTCAAATAAGTTGATAAAGTTGATTTGCTCTAATTCAAGAAAGTCATTTGATAAAAAATATTGATATCATCCAAATGGGATTGTCTATTATAACAAGTAGGTTTAAGCTTAAGATCAAAACCCAAGTTTTAAGGACAAACTCGAACCCAAACAAGCTTTTTAAGGCAAAGCTCAAAACAAACAAGCTTTAAGGCTAAGCTCAAACCCGAGTTTTAAGGACAAACTCGAACTCAAACAAGTTTTTTAAGACAAAACTCAAAACCTTCAAGTTAAATAAGCTTTTTAAGGTTAAGCTCAAGTCAAACAAGCAATTGATGTTTGTTTCAAAAAATATCTAGTTTAAAAACATTAAATTTCCTTGTGTAGGAAGGAATTACAAAAAGTGTAAAATTAAAAATAATATAACGCAAACCTTGTTTTCATTCTCCTTATGGAAAAATTAAGTTATTCTCCATTTATGAGAAAATTGAGTCTTATGACAAGGCTCGAACCCAAACAAACTTTTTAAGGCAAATCTCAAAACCTTCATACATACAATTCTCAAGGCCCTTAAATATCCTTTAAACTCAAAGTGATTCTATGGTTCCAAAAATAAGACAATCCATTAAGATATCAAAACAAGTCAAAGGAGTCAACTTCATGTTTTTTAGTCTCACAATTTTCTTAGAACAATTTTATCAAATACAAGCCAATCAAAACAACCTAAGTCACACAGACACTTCTAAGGGGTGGAGTGTTGACCCCGACACTGGTGCGACACTGACACCGTGTCGGTGCGGCATGGCCAAAAAAAAAATTTGCAAATTTTTTTTTATAACTCATGGATAAATGGGTCCGAATAATAAAGATTGATTTGTGTATTATGATGAAATTAGTAGTTGTTTACCATTTATATGTTTTGCTAAATATAAAGTTGTGTACTTGCTATTGTAGTTGTATACAATATAAAGTTGCTTGAATGATTTTGGGTGCAAACAATTGGTTTCTTATTACTCAATCTGATTGGATTCTTGACTCCATACTGTATGCCTTTGCACAGAATAATCTCTGTCACCAAACACATTTAAAGACCACGAACATTGCCAGATCAATAGAACATAAGAGTATGACATCACTAGTGGATCCTAGCACAAATACTAGTATATGTTATATCCTACAAAAGATCTCGAAACTCTTTGAATCCATAACTTGGATATTTTGCAGCTCGTAAAATCATTGTAAGTTTCAGATCATTATGAGGGAACTTGCTAATTGATACCTACATGTACCAAAAATTAACAAATAGTAGTTGTATTATGATTGATTTATGTAGCTTGAATATTATATATAATATATAATATTATATACCCTAGCCGTGTCGCCGCACCCAAAAATTTTGAAATTTGCCGTATCCCGCACCCGCACCCGTGTGACATAGAAAACAACTATAAGTGCTTTTTGAATATTGATTACTCTCCAACCAAAAGGCCAACAACATGGAGCATAATCACAAAGATCTCTAACAAAAGGCTAACTGACGGAGATCATAATCTCATAAAAAAGCAACCTTAAAGTTATCAAGATCACAAATCCTCAAAATACAATAAGTGCATCTTCAAATATTATTTAAATTCTAACAAAAGACCACCAAAATAAAATACCTTAATTACAAAGGTCTTCAACAAAAGGCCAACAACATGGATCTTAGTCATACAAGTAGATGTAACTCATTGTCAACAAACATTTTTCCAATTCATTCAATAACCAAGTTTTGATTCTCAAATAACAATAAGTATATCTTCAAATATTAATTGATTTCCAACAAAAAGTCACCAACATGAAGCACCTTAATCACAAAGGTCTTCAACAAAAGGCCAACAACATGGATCTCAATTATAAAGAAATTGTTTTCCAATAAATACATCTTCGATCTTATCAATAGTCAAGTTTCAAAATCGTTCAAATGTGAAAACACATTTTTCTTCTAAACAAGCGAACAAATAATTTGATACAATCAATATTGCATATAACCAAGTCGGAAGGAACACACATGGATGTGAAGTATGAATATCATGCACAGTTGAATCAGATTGAATAGCCAAATCTATTCATTTAACTCAACAATGCAAATACTATACAAACATGCAATAATATCCAAACTGATTTCAAACAATGTAATAAAACAATAATTATTATAGTACCAAACCTTTTCAATCATGATTATATAAGCACAAATTTGCACCAATGATTTTTATTATCTCACAGGCAAGTGTTCTCACAAGATTTTTAACAGGCCAAGCAACCAAATAAGTCAAATCAACACAATGTAAACTAACAAATGGTCCTTCAAAATCACATTAAGAAAATTTTCAAATACAATCAAATTGAGGAATCTCAAAGCACAAAATATAGTGATTTCTTCAAAATCCAGATAATTATTCAATGACCATTTCAGAGTTTTTCTAATGAACATGCTTCAAGAAATCATAAGGAACCATATTTGCACCAAAACAAATTAAGATTTCTCATAGAAAGGGGAGATAAACCAATAAACCGTTCTTAAGCCAAAAACAGATCGCATAACAGACAAATGAAACAAGTTGTGATAACAACCATGAACTAAAACTTTCAAGGGACAACAACGACTATCAAGATTCATAGCAAAATAAATACTATTAAGTTTCTGTTTTTCTGTATTAGAACTTTAGATGTCATGTAAGGTTTCCCAGTAGAGCAGATAAATGCAGCTCCTCAAACCATCAAAAGAAAGCAAATTTCTATAGAAAACAAAGGTATGGGTAACCGAACTACTATCCATGGACCAGCAAAACGAGAAGATGGAATTCGAGAAATGAAACAAACAACGCAAATACAAGCTTAATAGTCATATGAGAAAATCTAATTTTGGTGATAGGCAACTCGAATGAGCTAATCTATCGTCTTCTTGAATAAATTGATGATCATAGCTCAAAACATTTTTAATGAAAGCGAAGCACAACCAGAAAACATATATTACTTAGATCAAGCAACTCAACAATTTCTAGAAACTTTATGTAAAAAACAACAAACTCATTAAGGGCAAGGCATGGATCAATAACTAAAAACCTACACAACTTTTAAAAAACAAGAATGTCAAACACACTAGCCTCACTCATGTGTATTTTTCAAAAATAAGGTGAGCTTTAAAACTTAAGTATCTAATTGGAAGCACACGCAAATCTTACTTA
This sequence comes from Brasenia schreberi, assembly GCA_036023115.1. Classification (NCBI taxonomy): domain Eukaryota; kingdom Viridiplantae; phylum Streptophyta; class Magnoliopsida; order Nymphaeales; family Cabombaceae; genus Brasenia; species Brasenia schreberi. Next base: position 16,897,459 of record JAYKKT010000089.1, on the reverse strand, counting down.
GAACATCTAAGACGTTCAACAAAAACTAAGTTTTCAAATATTCTGAACATATTAAGCATCAAACATGACCAAAAATTTATTTTAGCCAAGAATCGTTCATTAAAATCACAAGATCAAGTTCAAAAACACAAGAAGCGTGTAAACTAAAAAAACTATAATCATATATTACTAAGAAAAGTTATAATCGATATTTTATAAACAAAGTACAAACACATCCAAAATTATCAAAAGTCAAGAAATGTTTGCTACGAGAAATCGTATATTACTAAAGAAAATTTTATAAGTGAACACATTAAAACACAATGTCATACTAGTAAGATTTAAGAGAAGACTAAATTTACAAGAAATTCCAAAACTTTCATGAAGACAACATAATCACTTGAGAACTTCATTCTTTTCTTTATTATCAAAACAAACAAATTTTCTAAAGTTAGCTTGAACTTTGCAATGTCAAAAATTAAGAGTCGTAGATTTTTTTAAGTTGACACGCTTCCCAATGTGCTCAATTTCTTTGAGACGAGGCTATGATACCGTGTAAACAATCGTCAATATTCGTATTTGGAAGCAGCCCGATCATATATCATCATGTGTCAAGCTAACAAGTCAAATACAAACGTACCAAAAAAAGGATATTTTGAGTAAAGAACAAGTCAATATCGCAAGGCAAACTGAATGTCAAAGGACTACAAATCATAACACAATTTATTGATGAAGGAAGGCTCTATTTATAGAGCAATATTTACAATATTTACATCATGGAGAGACAAGAATAGCCGTTGGGCCCCCAACGGCTAGTTGGGGCCATCAGCACTAACTGGCCTTGGCCCTAGTGGCCAGGCCAGTTGGTCAAAGTATGACAGGCCCCAGTGGCCCGTGCTGTTCCTGCAAAGAGTCACGGCCCTTATGGCCCGTGTTGTCCTTTTATAAAATATAAAAACAGTCCCCTCTCCTTGTCCTATTACAGTATTTTAACAACCCGGCCCTCTGCAGTGAGCAGGACCCATGGGTCGGGTCGAAATTGCCATCCTTAATTGAAAGAAATCATACCAACTAGGTTGCTAGGTTTCATGCAATGCCTATGCAAGCCTCCAAAGAGATCAACATTGAGTTTAGAACATAATGCTCCTCTGGCATAAAAGAGACATAGAAGATGGAGAACTCTTTCTTTATTATATTTTAAATAAAAGACTCAAATAAAGCTGGAGTATGAATTTTGAAAATCATGAGAGAGCATGCCAGTTGCCCAGTTTACCGATTAAATATATCTTTACTTTAGACCCATGTCCTGAGCATCATATCGATTGATATTTGGCAAACCAAATTGGAAGGCGTTCAATATACACATAGTAATTCATGCAGTCAAATTCTGTTTCAGAGAGTTGGTATAACGAGAGCAGAATTTGACATCCTGTAAGACTTTTGATTGAAAGAATTGTATCGACTGGGTTGACAGTTGCCTAGCTGCTGGGTAAGTGTATATTTTGACTTTAGACCCATGTCCTGAGTATTGCATTGGTTGATATTTGACAAACCAAATTGGAAAGCATCCAAAATACAAGTAGTAGTTCTTGCAGTTTTCATGCTATATTATTTCAAATACATGAATGTGGTCATCACTTGTTTAAGTCTCCTGTATAAACTTGGGATTTGTGCTTTAGACTAATCTTCTTCCTGAGGTAAAATAGAACATCCATCTGGATAATGTATTGTTAGGAATTTGCATACAACAATTAGGCAAACTTTGAAATTTGTAAAGAAAGTTACTGTAATATCCAGATCTTGTGTTTTTCCTACTCCTCCTATTTTATGATGGTAAGAACCGATTGCATCTTCCTTGCCCACTTCGAGGTGGTGAAAGTCATCTGAAGCCATGCATATCTTTGACAAGAAAATTAAATGTATGAGGCTTTTTATTCTTGCTAAGTGTTTCCCTTCTACACTATCATACTCAGGGACCGTTTCCTTTTATGCAATTATTTCTTTGTAATATCACATTGAAGTCGTTTTTGGTATGTCCATTTGACCTCTTCTCTTGGATGTTCATTTTACTTGATATTTCTATGTACATGAGTTGAATTAGGCATAATTCCCTCTTGTTCTTGCTAGTGCAGGGAGCCTGGAGCCGAGCAGAAGTTTAAAGATATTAGTAATGCTTATGAGGTATTTTGGATCCATTGATTGTCTAAAAAAACGTTGCTCATATAAGCCCGGATAAGAGAGGAGGGTTATAACCTATCATAAAATTTTGTCAAACTTTTTTGGACTTATTTACAGAGCTACTACCCCATCTAGTATCGACCCATGTTATTGATTGTCTAAAAGAGAGAAAAACTATGCACTTGCAAGAACATGGTTTGATTTAAGTTGCTGAATGCCAATGTGCCACAGGTCTTATCTGATGACGAGAAGCGATCTTTGTATGATAAATATGGAGAGGCTGGTCTGAAAGGCGCTGGCATGGGCATGGGGGTGAGCTCTCTAACTAGGAGCTGATCTTAAGGGAAAAACACGGTGCTATTAATGCACGCAGACATGCTACATAGAGTTGCATCTCACCCTCTTCTCTTATTTTTCTTTTGGCAGGATTTCAGCAGTCCATTTGATCTCTTCGAGTCTCTCTTTGACCTTGGAGGTATGGGGGGAGGGCGAGCTTCAAGAAACAGGCCAATGCAGGGTGAGGATGAGACCTACAATCTTGTTTTGAATTTCAAAGAAGCTGTATTTGGGGTTGACAAAGAGATCGAAATTACTCGACTTGAGAGCTGTAACACTTGTAACGGATCTGGAGCAAAGCCTGGTATGAAGCCAACCACATGTACTACTTGTGGAGGTCAGGGACAGGTGGTCTCATCAGCCAGGACCCCACTAGGTGTGTTCCAGCAAGTCTCTACATGCTCTGCATGTGGCGGAGTTGGAGAGTCCTCAACACCGTGCAACACGTGTGGTGGTGATGGGCGGGTTCGCAGAACAAAACGAATCAGTCTGAAAGTTCCTGCTGGTGTTGATTCAGGAAGCAGGCTGCGGGTGCGTTCTGAAGGAAATGCTGGTAGAAGAGGTGGACCTCCTGGAGACTTGTACGTCTTCATTGAGGTGCTTGCGGATCAGGTACTCAAACGTGATGGTACTAACATAATGTACACATGCAAAGTTTCCTACATAGATGCTATTCTTGGCACGACGACGAAGGTGCCAACAGTGGACGGAATGGTTGATTTCAAGATACCTGCTGGAACTCAGCCAGGCACCACCTTGGTTATGGCAAAAAAGGGTGTCCCGTTTCTTGGCAAGCCGAATACTCGAGGTGATCAGCTTGTGCGGGTACAGGTAGAGATCCCGAAGAGGCTCAGCAATGATGAAAGGAAGCTGATAGAAGAGCTAGCCAATTTGAGTAAGACCAAGACTGCAAACAGCAGGAGGTAGTACACAAACACCTCAGTAGATTATTTTTTTTCCTGCTTGTGGTTATAAATCAGATGAAATCAGATTATTTGAACCTGCATTGGCCATGGGACAACATGAGAATATCTTGTCGGGGGCTTCTCTTATGCGATGCACATTTATGACATCATCATGGGCGACACTGACACATAGATTGAGCACCCATTTATCTAGGTCTCAGTCATCTGGTTCACACCCAGTTAACGAGTCAGATCCATTCCACCTTATGTTTTACACCTTGGCGTTGTAGTGCAAGGCCTTCGAGATATTTTTTAGCATTTAAAGGTCATATGGTTAGTCTTGTTTTGAAAATATTGCTACACAGTTAGTGTGAGCTGATGATGTTGGTACCTTGAAATCTATGCATGACTCTTTTTAGTTCTCGAAATGATTCCCTTCAGGGCACGGGTGTCTGGGTTTCAATTAGGCATGTAAAAGAGTGCAATGCACTAATTCTTCGGAAATTACTAGATATGTTGAAGGAATTTTGTCTGTTTGATATTCCAAGATCCACATTCTCACATGATGAGAAACCGCTCTTGCAACACTGGCCTGAAACCCGAATAATGGAGGTTTCATAGGGAAGCTGACGGCCGGCAGAAAACTGTCTGAATTGAAACTGCAGAGCGCTTTCCGCACTGAATCTCATGGATAGCCTGTTTGAGCAAGAATAACACCAGGATAGTGTCTTAGGAAGTCCTTGTGTTGCACGTCAAAAGCCTTTGTTATATGTGTTGACCGAAAGCATTCACAATCTAGTCAAAATGGCTTCTATTGCTGGTGTGCTTCAACAGCGTATAGTTATCATCAGATTAAGTTCTGTCTATTACATAATTCTGTTTACTTGTGATGAATAGCATCCCAAATGCCGTATTGTGATTCTTGCATTGGTGATCATTTTATGCCTACTTCGATTAGACTATTCGATTGCGGTCCTGATGCTTGGAGGTGTCTCGATAAATTTCACGTATTCATTGTGTGAATCAGAGTTATCGATGCTAATGGTTCACTACCATCTCGTGTCGAAGAATGGGTTTGTCGGTTCCTCAGGTTTTTGGAAGTTGTATCCTTTGGTGCACGGGATTTAGTGTTTGTAGATGAGGAAGTTCGAGTTATTACAAGATGGTGACAGATAGAAGCGAAGGAGTTGAAGGATTGCACTCTGGGCGTAAGCTCATCTGACAGTGCTCCGTAACTCCGACGTTGCAGGTGGTCAGCTCAATTCAGGGCATGCATGGCGTGTGCGCGCTTGCATGTGTTAACTTCAGCTTTCTACAACAACTAAGCCTTTTCTCATACTAGATGGGATCGGCTACATGGATTCGCCCTATCATAATTTGTAGAATCCATGGTAGATAAGTTCGACAAAGGTTTACTCTAGCTGTCAAAAGCTTAACATAACCCTCCTCCTTTATTCGGACTTGGGACAGGTCATACAAGGGTGATCTCTTACATGGGCGGAGTTTTGTCTTTTAAAAATGAAGAGAAAAAAAGATCAATTGAATAAAAAAGAATACTGTAAAAATAAAGAGAAAAAAAAACTTTTCAAAAATTTTCCAACAAAAAAACAAGAATCTATTTTAAAAAGAACACAAGGCTTTACTTTAAAGAAAATCATATTTATTTTGTTACTAAGTACAAGATGTTTTAAGGTAAAACGAAAAATAAAAGATAGGTGAATATCTTCAACAAAAAATGATTTTCTAAAGCAAGCAAGAAGATAAGATTAAGAATGAAATATTTGGCAAAATAGCAGAAAAAGTAAGCATTGTATTAAAATCAAGAGGGAAATATCTTTAATGATGGCGAGCCCAAAAAGAGTACATGGAAAAAAGTATACTCTTTTTAAGATAAAAAGAAAATCAGAGGGGTGGTGAATATATCTCACTAAGAGATGATCTCCTAAAACAAATAAGAAGCTAAGAAGAAAACTTTTGGCAAAATGAAGACAAAAAAGATCAATTGAATAAAAAAGAGTATTGTGAAAATAAAGAGAAAAAGTAACTTTTCAAAAATTTCCCTACAAAGAAACAAGAAACTATTTTAAAAAGAACACAAGGTTTTACTTCAAAGAAAATCATATTTATTTTGTTACCAAGTACAACATTTTCTAAGGTAAAATAAAAAATAAGAGATAGGTGAATGTCTTCACCAAAAAATGATTTTCTAAAACAAGTAAGAAGATAAGATTAAGAATGAAAATTTTGACAAAATAGACGAGAAAGTACATGCATAATGTTAAAATCAAGAGGGAACCGTCTTTAATGATGGCGAGCCCAAAAACTATGGAAAAAAGTATATGTTTTTTTAAGATAAAAGGAAAATCAAAGGGTAGTGAATATTTTCACTAGGAGATGATCTCCTAAAACAAATAAGAAGCTACAAAGAAAACTTTTGGCAAAATGAAAAGAAGGAATCAACATTTTGCCGAAATCAAGAGGAAAACACCTTTAATGATGGAGAACCCAAAAACATTACATGGAACAAAGTATGCATTTTTGGCGTAAAAAGAAAATCATAAAGAGGTGAATATCTTGAGTAGAAAATGATTTTCTAAACTAGACAACAAGCTGAGAACTAAACTTTTGGCAAAATAGAGGAGAAAGAATACGCATGATGTTGAAATAAGTGGGAAACATCTTTAATGACTGAGAACCCAAAAATGTTTGATGAAAACAAAGAGAACTAAAAGCCATGTTGAAAAGGATTTTCCTTTTCAAACTAGAGGAAAACAAAAAGGAACTTAAACGGAAACAAACGAAGCAATGCCATTTTCCTAAAACAAATAGAAATAGAAGAAATTCTGCCCTTCAACAAAGAAATAACTTCCGTACAAAAAGAACTTTTCTTGAAACAAGAAATCTTGAAAAAGAAAAAACATTAGAAAAGCATAATAGATTGACCGATCAGAGTAATACATGCAAGCTGAACTAATAAAATACAGAGACCTAAACACCACTATAGACAGAAGCTCTTCTATAACGGTCAAAGCAAACCTTGGTGCCTATTTGTAAATTATTGTGCATATAAACGGATGAAAGTACAAAAAATGATTAACAGGAATGTAGAAAGTGTTAATGGATTAAGATAAACTTATCTATTGCCCTTCATAAAGACCTAGATGGTAGAAGAATTCTCTCGTACGCTACCTTCTCCATGATAAGGTATAAGGTATTTTGTTTAACAAGAAGGTGCGGCTAAGTTCCAAGGTAAGTATCATCAAGAGAGACTAAAAACATTTATCACAACAATCTCAGGAAAGTTATCAAAACAGCAACTTGAACTGGCTTCTAATATGAGTAAAATTCGCATACCTGTTTTCAATTCTTTTGACAGGTCAACTTGTAAACACCCCGAATTTTTCAAAAATCAAAAAACTCTCAAAAACACAAAAAGCTCGTTTGAGCCAAAACAACAACCTGTTTTAAAATGTGAAAACAGGTACAAAAGGCAAAAGAAAAGCCCAGGCAAGAAGAGGATTCGAGTCCGGAGTCTCAAAAGCCACCCCCTGCTCAAAAACGGAAGAAAAAAGAGCCAATTTGGAGAAAAGCCCGATAGAAGGGTAAAAATGTAATTTGGGTCAAAGAAAAAGCACAAAGCAGCTCCAAAATGCAGAAAGAAGCCCAGTACCTGAGAAGGTCGACAGAAGTCCGAGACACGTCTCGTCAGAATGAAGAACGGAATCCGTACGGCAATCTGAGTTCGATATCAATAGGAACCGGCCAAAAACCAAAACAGCGGACCGAAACGAACGCCAAAAAAGTCCTGAAAAGCAGAACACCGGTTAGAAGAAAGACTTGGGGAAGACCCAGGCCAAAGTTGGGCGTCCGATGAATCGAAGCCCGCTCGAAACCGACGGTGAAAAGCATCAGAAAGGACCAGAAAACCAAGGAGCAGAAGAAAAGTCTGGATTGGGTCTGGACCCAAAAATATCCAGATCTAGATCCAAATTGTGTTTGGATTGGATCTAGATCTCAAAATATCCGAGATCCGAGATCCGAGATCCAAACCCAAATAAATATTTGGACTGGATCTAGTTCTCAAAATATCCGAGATCCGCGATCCAGATCCATATAGAGTTTGGATTGGATTCGGATAGCCAGACCCAAATCCAAGACCCAATATCCAAGACCCACTTAAAACCTCTATAAATAGAGGTGCTGGGCTTGAAAAAAATCAGATGAGGGAGGCTCCAGGGAAGCACCTCACGTGAATAAAAGGGGGGGATGAGAGAGAAAGAGGCCCATAGGCCAAAGTTGTTTTTTGTTGAGAGTTTGGGTTGGCTCGTGAAGCCAAGGGTTGCACCAACTAGGGAACGTCCCCTACAAGATGGCTGGGAGCGTTGCATGGTGGAGCTTGGCGGCTTGAGCGGCGGCTTGGAGCGGTGCTGCAACTAGGTAAGCCCCTAAGACCTAAAACCTAACCCCTTTCTTCCCTAAACCTCTCTAGACCACCCACCCTACCCAAACATCCTCCCAAAACCACCACCAAACCAGCCAAGTGCTGGCCGTTTTTCACCAAGTCTTCCACCCAAAACCACCACCTAAACAACCTATCCTAAGACCTAAACCAATTCGGCCAGGTGTTGGCCGAACTTCACCTTGAATCCCATCAAGTTCGGCCAACCTTGGCCGAACTTCCCTTTGAGAACCACCTAGCTCGAGCCACCTTGGCTCGATTTCTTTCCCTAAAACCCACGGCCTGCAAGTGCAGGCCGTGTCCCATTTCCTACCTAAGTCCCGGCCTGCCCTAAAGGCAGGCCAACTATCTAAAAACCAGCCCAACCATTGGCTGGTTTCCCTTTCCCACACACCCAAAACAGCTCAACCAAAGTTAGCCGGGCGTCCTTCCTTTCACCAAGGCCATTCACCTTGAAACCACTTGGCCATACTGGCGGTGGTCCCTTACCTAAGCTCACCTTGGCCCATCTTAGTTAGCCAGCCCTCAACCTAGTCGTGGTTTGCCTAGGATCAGCCCCCATACTTACCTAAGTCGACCCAAGACAACCCCACAACAACCTTGGCCGAACCTTAGAGCAAGTCACTCCTACTCGAGCCACCTTGGCTCGAGTTTCACAAGACCTAAACTAAGGCCAAGTGCTGGCTGTATTCCTTACTAAAACCATGCCACTCGAGCCACCTTGGCCGAAATCTTAAAACTTTAGCCAACACCTGACCTAGGACCAGCCAACTCTATCCTATACCTAAACCAAGGCCAAATGCTGGCCTAATACCAAGCCTAAACTATACCTAAACCAAGGCCAAGTGTTGGCCAAATCCCATACGAAAACCCAATCACTCGAGCCAAGGTGACTCGAGTCTTACCTTGCCCAAACCAGCCCCAACTAGCCCCAAACCCATTGTAGCTTGCAACTCCCGGAACTCCAAGTCTCTCCAAGCTCTCAAGCTCTCCGGCTTCGCTCCCACATGCCCCGGACTCCATAAGAAGAAGGCGGATTCGCCCCTTGTACGATCCTAACTCAAAAGGCTGGAAAGTGTAAGTTGATTTCGATATATATCAAATCCCTTTCTATTCAATTCAATTTGTCATATGGGGTTGTAATAACGGAGCATCGTCTCCCTCCGGATGTAATATATGTGCAAAACACACACACGTACACTCGAGCCTTTCCGCTCTTATCTGCACACTTTTGCACACAAACGGGTCTCAACAGCCCATAGGATATAGCCCTATTTATATACATTCAGCTGGGTTTTAAGGTTCAAGTCGTGTGAGTTGTCTTTCAATTTATACACTCAAAGCACTCACTCACATTAAGCCTTCTCGCTCTTATATAAATCTATATCTCCCTTCTGCTGTGTTTTATGGTTCAGTTGCGTGTGTTGCATTTCAATTTATACACAACACCCACGCACACATTGAGCCTTTCCGCTCTTAAGATATAGATATATTTAAATTTCTGCAATTTATATTCAAGTCATGTGAGTTGCATTCAATTTGCGTTTTCCCTTCTGCTAAGTCTTTAAATTTCGGGTTTTACATTCAAGTTGTGTGAGTTGCATTGCATACTCGCCATACTCGAGCTAGGTTGCATACCTGCATCGAACACCCCGAACAAAAACGTGCAAAACGCCCAACTCAGGCCACTGGATGCACACACTCCACGCCCAAGTGATTAAAATTGAAAGACTTAGGGTCGCCCAAACCCAGTAAAAGCAAAAACTCGCCAAGTGCATGATTTCCAAGGTTTTCAAACACCTGATCATTCAAAAATCGAATTTTTGTGTAACTTATTCAAACGAAGTCTCTAAGCGTACAGACTGACCCTTACGCATCGGTGCAAGAAGGTCTGCGACGAAAAGATCCCGCTTGCCTATAATCGCCTTTTAAAAGTCAGATATTTCAAAACTACTTCGCTAGTTTGAGTAAGCTAGCTGGCACACCCTAAAAGCGAACGTAGATTGCGAAAAGATTCACTCCAGGCCTAAGAAACCCGGAGTCGAGGATTTTCCGTGTCTACACAACTCATCATTAAAGAAATTGAAGTTCCAAGGTAAATATCATCAAGTACTAGTAGGACTAAACATTTATCACTACGATCTCAGGAAACGTATCGAAACAACAACTGACCTCCATAATGAGTAAAATTCACAGATATGTTTTCAATTCTTTTGACAGTTTAACTCATCATTAAAGAACGTGGAATCCGCTAAGGGCTCTAATCACAATCCGCAAGTATGAGGATATATTCCCGAGAATCAACCTACTCATTCAGTTCCAACGGTTCCATCTACTTTGCTACATACAGTAATCATCAAAATCTGAGTGAATCTACATGTACTTCTGGCAAGAACTAACAAGATAGTGTTGGAGATGCTTTGCTTCCGGCGACGTGCTTCAGTTCTTTTCGGTCCTGCCTGTTCACCTAAAAATCATGCAGCGGAAGTTTGTTTGTGTTTGAGGTTCCCACATAGGAGTTTCCCGGGAGAGGAACTCGGTTTTCTTTTTCAGGCTATTTCTTTTTGTGTGTATTATGTATCAGCTGCTTCGTTTAAATAGGCAACTTGCTCCTCCCTCTTCCCGAATTTCCTTCCTACAGCTTCCCTCATCTGGAGCATTATCCAGAGCATTACCGGAAATCTTGGTAACTTCCTCTCGTTATGATCCTTTCTTATCCATGCTACAGGTAACGGTTTGGATGGCCAGTCCAGCCGTTGCTTGAGTCGAGAATGGTCAATCCAGTCGTTACCCTAGCCGAGAATGGCCAGATCATATCATCTCCCACTTAGCCATTCGAGCCAAGTGTATAGACATACTGGTTTCCTCCCACTCTTACAGGGTTTCACCTAGTACTGTCTTTCCACGACTTCTACTGTAATCAATACCCGTTGTGTGGTTATTTCCCTACACAACAATTTATCCGTTGTATGGTTGTTTACCTATACAACACTTTTATCCGTTGTGTGGTTATTTTCCTACACAATAATCAAACATACCTCAAACCCATGTTTGTAACATGTTTTGAGAAAAGTTCCTCTGTTATGCCTTTTGTCAAGGGTTCAGCCAACATATCTTCTGTTGGCATGTATGAGATGGATATTTCCTTTCTCATCACCATATCATGAACATAGTGGTATTTCACCATTATATGCTTGCTTTTTGAGCAATCAGCTCCACTCTTGATAAGAATAATTGCTGCATTGTTATCACAGTGGATAACCACTGGCTTGTCTGTTATTTTCAACTTCAAATCTCGTATGAAGCGGCTTATCCAGACAACACTTGTTGCAGCCATACAACAAACTACATACTCAGCTTCCTATGTATACAATGCTAGACAGTCTTATTTCTTACATGCCCAAGAAACAACACCACCTCCAAATAAGAATACTTGTCTCGAGGTTGATTTGCTGTCATCTTTACTCCCAACAAAGTTAGCGTCTAAGTATCCTACCACTTTCAGTTCATCTGCATGAAAACACAGTTTCAAGTCTTTTGTTCCTCTCAGATATCTTAAAATCCTTTTCACAATTATCCAATGCTGCCAACCAGGATTACTTTGATATCTACTTATAAGACCAACAGCAAAACTGATATCAGGTCTTGTACACAACATAGCATACATCAAGCTACTAACAACTTGTGCATAAGGAACATTAGGCTTATCGTCTTCTTCACCGGGACAATCAACCTTACTTAATTTGACCCCTTTTACAATAGGTGTATCTGCAGACTTGCATTCACCCATTTTAAACTTCTTGAGGATATAATCAATATATCTCTCCTGACTCAAGCATAAGAGTCTACATTCTCTATCTCGAGAAATCTTTATTCACAGGATATAGGATGCTTCCCCCATATCCTTCATTTCGAACTTCGAGTTTAACCATGACTTGGTTCTGACAATCATCTCGTTGTCGTTCCCAGTCAACAATATGTCATCTACATATAATAACAAGATAACAAAGTGGCTCTCACTATTTCAAACATATACACAGTGATCAAGTTCATTAGCCACAAACCCAAATTCTATAATGGCATTTTGAAAAGTCAAATACCATTGGCGAGGTGTCTGTTTCAGGCCATATAGGGATTTTTTCAACCTATATACTTTATCTTTATATCTAACTGATGTAAATCCAAGTCATATTATACAGATATTGCCAGGATTATACGTATGGATGCAAATTTCGCAACTAGGGAATATGTTTCAACATAATCTATCCCCTCTTTTTGCGAAAAACCCATTGCAACCAACCTCACTTTAAACTTGTCGATTGTACCATCGACCTTGTACTTCTTTTTCAGAACCCATTTATAACCTATGACTTTTCTTCCTTTTGACAAATCAGTCAACTCACAGACTTGGTTTTTCTCAATGGATTCAATTTTCTCATCCATGGCTTTCACCCAGTCTGTTGCTTCTGATGAGTTCATTGCATGCTGATAAGTCAAGTTATCAATCAACTCATCCAAATCCACTAAATTACACACTTCTTCTGCAAGATAAGTGTGATAATCTTTTAAGTAGGACGGAGTGACTCTTGGCCTTTTATGTCTACTTAAGGTATCTGTAGTTTCAGGAAGATCTTTAATGTGCTCAAAAGATGATTGGTCTAAGTCTACCATATTATCCTCATATTTATCATTGTTTTCTAGGATGTCATTCTTGGTATCTTCTAAGAATTCAACATCTCTGCTTTCAATGAGTCTATGGTCTTTATGATGAAACCGATATCCTTTTGAACCTTTCGAATATCGAATAAATATACATCTCAAGGACCTACTATCTAGCTTATCTCTACACTGATCAAGGATCTTTATATGTGCAACAGATCTCCACCTCTAGAGATGACCTAGGCTGGGTTTTCTGCCAAACCACATCTCATATGGTGTAGTGAATATAGCCTTACATAGTACTCTATTGAGTATGTAAACCGATGTACTTACTGCTTCTCCCTAAAATACCCTTGGAAGAGAGGCATCGATCAACATTGACCTTGTCATATTTAGCAAGGTACTGTTATATCTTTCAGCTACACTATTTTGTTGAGGTGTCTTGGGCATTGTATTTTGTTTTACAATACCAAAGTCTTTACAGAATTCCAAAAATTCTACAAAGGTAAACTCACCACCTCTGTCTGATCTTAAGACTTTGATCAAATACTTTAATTGGTTTTCCACTTCTTGCTTATATTCTTTAAAAGCATCAAGTGCCTCAGATTTATGTGTCAAAAGATATAAATACATATATCTAGAGTAATTATCGATAAAAGTTATAAAATAACACTTTTCACGATGTGTCTTTACTCTAAAAGATCCACATAAATCTATGTGAATAACCTCCAACAGGATTGTTGCCCTTGTTATTTCCTTAAAAAAAATTTCCTTGTTATTTTTCCTTATATACAAGCTTCACACTTGTTGAAAGTATTTTCCTCAAATTCATGCAATAAGTCAAAGTTTGATAATTTCCTCAACTTTTTCAGACTTATGCCCTAGGTGTTTATGCCATATATTCACATCAACTATAAAGACACTCTCAATATAAGTAGAAGTTGTATCAATTTCATTATCAGAAAGCTTAAATAGTCAACGTTCTACATCGAATTCCTCAAAGAATAATATTCTCCCATGCTTTCCCACAATCACCTTGTTAGGAATAAACCTAACCTCAAAACCTTTTTTTACCTAGGTAGGGACCGAGACTATATTGCCCCTTATAGATGGCACAATTAATACATGAGTCAATATAATTGGTTTGCCTTGCACAAATATTCTGAAGGACCCAATGCCCAAAATATCTGAGAAAGTATTATTTTTCATGTAGACTCGATGTTCCTCAGGTTTGTATTCCTTCAGATCCATTGCCCCTTCTTTGATCTTCGAGATGTGCCGTGTAGCTCTTGAGTCTATCCACCAACCTGTCATTGGGCGGTCCAAATACAAGCATTCTGAAATCATGCAGATTATGTTCTGCTTCTCTGACTGTCCGCACTGTGAGTTGTTTTCTCCACCTTTTTTGTTGCGACAGTCCCTTTTGTAGTGTCCCATCTTTCCGCAATTGAAACACTTGACCCGAGAAGCGATTTCTAGCGATTTCTTAAAATTTTGACCGCCTTTTTTATTATTCTTACCAAACATTTTATTTGTTTTTTTCTTTTGATTGATTTTGGAGCTAGACGCTATCTCATCTTGGATGACTAACAACTTTTCTTTCCTGTTTTTTACCATGTGTTTTGCTCTATAGCTAATTTTAGGGGCAACTTGAAAAGGTTAATTTAAGGCCCTAATCTGAGGGTTGTGGTGACCATATTCCATGAAGGAAAAAGACTGTTTAGGATGGTAGATATTTACATCAGTTCCGGGATGACTGATTTTGCTACGGCTAAGTCTCTAGCTATTACCAACATTTGGTTTACATGCTCTACCACATTATTTCCTTCTTTCATTTTGAAAGAGTTATACTTTTGTAATAACAACTACACATGCAATTTTGCAGTTGTATCATACTTGGCTCTTATTGAGTCAAACAACTCTTTAGCGGTCTCGTATTCTTCGAAGACCCTAATCAAATCATCCTCCATATAGGTCAACATGATTGTCCTTGCTATAGTGTCATCTTTTATTAATTTCTACTTATTGCTCACTTGCGTCTAAAGGTGGTGGACGCAAAGTTTCCTTTAACACATAATCAACACCTTCAAGTGTTAGACCCAGTGAGATTCTCCTCTTCCATATTTGGAAGTTAAGACCGTTCAACTTCTCAGTTTTTGCCAACTCACACACACATATTCGAGAGCTCATTTTTATGTGTTTGGCAATAATAACAATTAAACGGTCTAAAAAGGAAACAAATATAAAACAAAGAACACACATAGCAAGAATCACGTTAGAACGATGCATAATATTATAAAAGTAAACTAATGATAATATCATAATCTCCTTGGGACAATTTTGAAATTTTTTCAAAGAATTTCTGCCTTTATACCCCTTAAATAATACCAAGGGCAAATCCATAATTTTAATTGTCTGTCATTCTTTGAAATTTTTGAAAAAACTTAAGGACAAACTTGTAAAATTACTCTTTGGTATTTTTGTAAAACTGTAAAACCGAAACAAAATTTATGGCAGAAACTGTAATTTTACAAAAGTATAGGGGCAATCATGTCTTTTGACTTTATGGCAGAACTAAAATTTTCTCAACCGGGATGGGTATAAACGTAAAACGATAGTTTGGTATTTGGTAATTTTTATAAACCGCCTGAGGGTAAAACAAACTTTTTGCTCCATAAGGGCAAAATAATCTTTTTACTCAAAAATATCTAGACAATTTCATAATTTTACCCAGTGGCAAAATTGTAAATATTGAAAACTGACTGGGGCAGAACAAACTTTTTAGTCCACTACCCAAGGCAGCTTCTCAAAACCTGCGATTTTCTAAAACCGCCTAGCGGTTTTCTATGCAGATATAAAAGGAGGAGAGAGAACGTAAAACTGACAGGGGGAAGAGAGAGAGAGAGAGAGAGGGAGGGCGATCGTCCGCTAACCGCTGGTGTTTCCCTGGTTTTTACGACGGGAGATTACAACGGGAGGGGAGAGAGAGAGTGACTTCTCAGTTTTTTTGTTTTTCGCTCTGCGACAGTGATTTTTGTCCTGATCTTGGTGGCCCGCCTTTAGGCCGCTGGAGGCTTTGGCCGTTTCAGGCTTTCTGCCTTCTGGCCGTGGGCGACTTTGGCCTTTTCGGCTTTCTGCCTTATGGCCGTGGGGGACTTTGTTTGTTTCCGGTTTTCTGCTTTATATTTCCTTCCTCTTCCACCTCCCTTTCTTTTCTCTCATCTACTTTCTCCTTTTTTTTTTGTTCTCTGAAAAACTCCTTTTTACCTTAACGTTTGATTTTTTGCAAGGTCAATGACGAGGCCCTGATACCAGATGTTGGAGATGCTTTACTTCCTGCGACGTGCTTCAGTTCTATTCGGTCCTAACTGTAGTTCATGTTCGCCTGAAAATCATGCAGCGAAAGTTTGTTTGTGTTTGAGGTTTTCACACAGGGGTTTCCCGGGAGAGGAACTCGGTTTTATTTTTCAGGCTATTTCTTCTTCTTTTTTGTATTTTGTATCAATTGCTTCGTTTAAATAGGCAGCTTGCTCCCCCCTCTTCCCGGATTTTCCTCCTGCGGCTTCCCTCATCAGGAGCGTTATCCAGAGCGTTACCGAAAATCTCGGTAACGTTCTCTAGTTATGATCTTTCTTTGCCAGTCCAACCGTTACCTCAGTCGAGAATGGCTAGATCATATCAGATAGTTCCAACACAAGCAGTTGAAATGATTTGCCACGCAATAAGAAAGTGCAAAATATCGTTTGGAGAAAGATGGGCAACGCAATGAAATCAGAGATGCGTCATATGCCTAACCGCATCCTGACTCATTTTCTGTTATGGTAACTGAGAAGAGACATAGAGTTCCCCTTACCCGGTCGTCAGCCTCGCAACTTGCCGTGAATGACGGATAATGACCACCACTTCCACCGGTAGGCAATTGGTATCTACCATTGTAGAGCACCGACGGCCTCCAAAATGTCATTGGCGTCCACATTGGTTTCAGCTTTCTGTTGTAACAAAAAAAAGGTGAAAGCAGGAAGTTGGATTGAGATTTTTGAGGAATCTAAGCATGAAAATAAGTTGATTTCTCTTCACATTCTCACTCCAATCTGAGTGTGACCTTAAAGAGTAAGATAAATTTACAGAAGGAAATAACTGAGTAGAATTTACAGAAAGAAATAACTGAGCACTACTTATTGGTGGCAATTCGTCGCTTGCTACGCCCTTACTCATCAGGGTGCCTACCTAAGTCTTTCCTCGTTATCTGGCCATTAACGTAAGGCTATGTCATCACAAGGTGCTGCTAAATGAAAGGATCTTATCAAAGTCCATGAATTAGAAATCATAGATCGAATTGCCAAATCGAAAAGATGCAATTTGGTGCTATCATATACCTTGTCTAAGACAATGAGCTGGAGATAAGTATGGCCAATGATGCACGATAACCACCCCCAAGTGCCTGAACCAATCAAAAGTTCGATTGTAAGCTACTCATGGCGTCCACATTGTTCAATGACCTACTTTGAAGGAGTATCTATATGAAATCTTGCTGATGTTACTTTTAGCTGCTCATCTTATTAGACGCTCTTGGGGCCTAAATTAAGTTGATGCTGATCCATCAAAGAGGTAATCTTTCTTTAGTGGCGGACTGACCACATTTGATAAACCGAAGGCGAAAATCGTTCTTCATTGAAATGGGTGGAAATGCTATTTCCTACTCAGGCAGCTATTTGACGTAATATATGGAGATTAGGTGTTCTGAACATAATATTAGTATATATGAAGTTAGCTGGTTGCTTTAAAGATTCAGTTTTGGCCTTTACATTCATATCAAACATGATTAAAATCAAACTACGCCGGTATTTGATTGGTCAGATTCGATAGTCACATCCAGTCTAAATCTGATCCATTTAAATCCCTTCACTTGGAACAGTTTCAGAGGAACATAGTGCAACTCTGATAGACGGCAGGGATTGTGTCTGTCAGACTTAGGAATATTGCTACTTTTTCTGAAAAGTATAGTGCTATATTGTCGTGGACACAAATTGCGTCTGTCAGACTTACGAATATTGCTACTGTTTTTGGAAAATGTAGTGCAATATTATCGCCGACACAAATTGAGAGCCTGTTTTGTTATATATATATATATATATATATATATATTACATAATGTATATATAGAGGGCATCAATAACAGTGTTTGGTGACAAACATTTTAAGATCGATACTTAACATTTAATATACCAATATGCGTTAAATACAATACACAAGTACAACATTATATTTGATTCAAATCTTCACTGTTAAAAATTGGATGGTGTAGTTTATATATATATATATATATATATATATAACTGTTAAACATTCAAATTCAAATCTTCACTGTTAAAAATTGGATGGTGTAGATTTTCTGAGTAAGCTTGTGTCTAACCATTTGGATCCTACAAGTTACATTTATAACTGCAAAATTGTTAATGTTGCGGTCGTCTAGCATTGAAATGCATTATGGTTCTAAGACTTAAATGGAAAGAAGTGCATTCTTTTGTGGGGTGTTACTACTGAGAACGTTACCCTGCAAACAGAAAGATCAGGTGTATTCGCTTCCTCTGCTCTATAAAGGTCCCTGTCGCTAGAGACACACACACAGACAGACAGAGAGAGAGAGAGAGAGAGAGAGAGAGAGAGAGAGAGAGAGAGAGAGAGAGATGGCTACCCTTACTATTTCTGAGCTTTTCCCTTCACCAGCAGAGGACGCTGAGCGGCTTCGCACAGCTTTTCAAGGTTTTCTGTCTCTCTCTCTCTCTCATAGACACGTTCATCACACACACACACACAATTGTTGTATAGACTCGCATTTGTCAATGACGACAAAATTGGCCACCAGACAATGATTTTAGCGTGTGTTCGCTTCCCGCCTTTGCTACTGAAACCAGGAGGCTAGCACTCCTCATGTAGGGGATGAGGCCGGAAACATACTACTGCCGTTGAAGTCAGTAATCAGATCATCCATGTTACGGCAAGTGCTAGCCAGATCATCCATTAATAACTCGGTGAAACTGTCATAAAAGGAAAAGGATAAGTCAGTGAAACAGCATTTGGCGGAGTTGTAATGACTCCACTTCCATGCTCTTTACTGGGTAGCTTGGACAAGGTGCAGCATCTGTCGGAATTGAACCTTGACTACCCATGAGAGCAAAAGCCTTTCCGTCAGGCTGAGCTGTTCGCTTCTAAATTTTGGCCTTCACATTTCAGCATCTTCCCGTTCGTTCTTTGGAAAAAATAAGATTTTCCTCATGATGTTCTACGTGCAATACTGACACTCGATGGTCATGCTTGTTATATGTATGTCTCCAGTTTAAGCCAAGCTTGTTATATGTCTGGTAGGACGCTAAATACTTGCAACTACCACAGTGAGGCCTCGGGGCTTTGCTCCTTGGCCGGCCAGCTATGTTTACCCTGCACAATGTGCACTCCCTGTGCAGTGTTTGCGACGATATGGAAGCCAGTATACGAAGCGAAACATATGACCATGCGAACTCAACCCATAAAGAAGTTTGTCTAATCAGTGAATACATAACCGAACATGCAGGATGGGGTGAGGATGGGAAAGCCATCATATCTTTATTGGCACACGGGGATGCTGTCCAGCGAAGTAGCATGATAGATACCAGCAAATCTATTGTGAGGATCTCATCGAACGCCTACAATCCGAGCTCTCCAGCCACTTCGAGGTATACTAACTCCACCCATCTTTGAACGACATAAGTTTAAAATTCGTTACAAAAGACTGGATTTGGACGTTTACAGACGGCTGTTTATTGGTGGATCTTTAAACCGTTCGACCGCGAAGCCGACATGGCGAACACAGCAGTGAGCAAGGAGATAGACTACAAGGTCTTAGTGGAGATTTCTTCCACTCTGTCACCAAATGAATTGCTGAAAATAAGGCAGGCTTATCATGCCCGCTACAAACGCTCTCTTGAGGAAGATGTTGCTGCTCACTCGACCGGAGATCTTAGAAAGGTGTGTGTGCGTGAGTGCATGCGTGTGTGTACAACTATGCCTAACCAGGAAGTTGGTTGTGATGCAGCTTCTGGTAGCACTGGTGAGTTCATATAGGTATGAAGGTGCCGAGGTGGATGCTACCCTTGCAAAATCTGAGGCCAAGATACTCGAGGATACCATAGACGGGAACGCCGGAGAAAATGAAGATCTAATCCGCATTATAACAACACGAAGCAAGGAACAACTCAATGCCACCTTTGACAAATACAGGGATGACTATGGTCAGTCCCTCACTAAGGTCTCTCTCTCCATATGGAAAGGAAGGGAGGTCGATAGTTATATATCTTCCAGGACTTGATCAAGCCCAACCCAGATGATGAGTTCCTCACAGCAGTACGGGCAGCTATCAGATCCATCAATGGCCCTCATTGATACTTTGCAAGGTACTCCTTGCTTCATCTGGGCATCTCCAGCATAGAAATTTAATGGGGACCAAACTTTTCAGTTGCTGAACGTGTCATTTTTAAGTGTCCGGTGTCCCTCAAACAATAACAATGGTCTGTCTTCGTGTTGTAAATCTCTAGTCTCAAACAATACAAACTTCAGTTCATGGCAGTGGCGGTTCTAGGAAATCTTTAGAGGAGGGAGGGTGAATAACTCGGTGAGTTTTGTAGTTAGGGGTTTAACCATGAGCTATTTCGCACTGGTTAATTTTCTAAAATTTGGGTGGCGAGGAGTCTCCACCTCAGCTCAATGACTACCCCTCCATTTATTGTACATACCAAACCAAAATCAAAGCCAAGCTTCGTCGGGCACGAGTTGGAGTTGACTAAATAGGATTGATCGCAAGAAATGCATCCATGTGCCAGTATAGAACTTATGCAATCACATGAACAATATATGCAGGTGCTGCGTCAAGCATTAAACAATGTTGATGGAGATGCACTGGCTCGGGTGATCGTGACACGTGCCGAGTTTGACATAAAGGGAATAGAAGAAGTATTTTACAAGAGACGACATTGCATTGGATGGATACATTCGGAAGGCAACTTCTGGGGATTACAATGCCTTCCTCCTCGGCTTGCTTGGAATCTGGGAATATTAGCACAGGCATTATTACTAGTTTTATTTCCTTTCTAGCTGTTTGTTTCAAGCAGGTCTGGTGGGAGCTTTGGTAGTCATTTGATTTATAGTCCATAGTGAAATAACTTCAAATAAGTGATGACTGACTTGCATCTATAAGCAAGTGAACTGCGCAATTAGTTGCCTCTCTCTCACACACACACACGCACATACGTACAGCCCTCCAATCTTTGTTTATGAAATTCGTCCAAGACTTCCTTATCTGGTTGAAGCTACAAGAGAACATCAAATGCATTGGTTTTGTTTGACAGGAGTTGTCTCATGTTAGGTACAAGCTACTCGTATTATTCAAGATGAAAGGAAGTGCCTTGCATTTTGCAATCAGAATGGGTGATAATCATATACCTCAGTTTTGGAACCCGACTGGGTGAATCATATACCTCAGATTCTGAATCCAAGTGGATATTGGAAGCATGTTCTTCAACTTATGCTACAAGCACATTGAATTGATCGATGAGTCACAAAGAGGTCAGCTGTCCTGAGTCATTAATCAATCCCATTTGTTTCTATGAGTTGCCACTAGTTCTATAACGAGCTTTACCCACCGACTTTTGATTCACATAGAAACTTCACATATAAAACAAAACTGAGAGTTGTTAAACACTCTTTCATGTCAAACTCTACTAGATGATCTGATCGTACGAACAATACAAATCAAACCACCCATTAACGATGTCACGAGAATCACTACCATTTCAAGTGAGTACATTAAATGTGATGCCTTGATCACAACCATCTGATTGTACAGAGTATATTGAATGTGATGCCTTGATCACAACCATTTCATTGATTGCAGACAGTGGTGATGATCAAACAATGTCTACCATCCCCCTTCTCTATATATATTATATATACATATATATATATATATATATATATATATAGAGAGAGAGAGAGAGAGAGAGAGAGGAATTTAACAGGAAACCCCACCGAAACTATGCCGACGTTTGGATTAATGCAACCAAACTATCCAACCATCACAAAAAGTATTGTTCAAGCCAGCACATACTCCGGCTTACATATCGACCATGTTTGAGAGAATTCATCCACGTAAACATTCCAATTTGACTGGCATCACGAAAGAACTACAAAGGAACACAACGAATTACATTTGCGCGAGATAGAATGTCGAAAATTCCACAGGCAAATTCAATAACATCAGATAATCTAATGAGAAAACAAAAGCTAACGAATATACAAGATCAATAAAAATAGTGAATCTTTTTCCTTTCCAAAAGAACAAAACTACCTCCGCGAACTGCCTTGTTCAGAAACAACTCATCAGAAAACGGTTCAGCAGTAGTAACCTGTACAGAATCTAATCAGCTGTGTTCATGAGTTTTCTGTCCATTACAGAAGATGCTCAAGCTATACTTCAACTTCCATTCTATTAAGTAATTTCCCTTTTATTTACCAGTGTAGTCTGCTCAACGCACATGCGTCGTTCAATTTTTACGAGCCAAAGCAGCAGCAACGCCACCAGCCACAAGTCCTACTGCAGCAGCAGCAATCCCAATTCCAATAATGCCATCTGTTGAAAAACATTATTCGTTTAGTTTGTTCGAAGTCTTGCTTCGACATTAAAACAAAATAGCGATGATACAATGGGAGTCATGGATTACATGCTTCTGATCTTTAATCGAGTCTTCTGCTGTACAAAAGCTGTTGTGATTCATCCAATTTCATTCATGAAAATTACATTTAATAGGCTTCCTAAACCCATGCTTAACTCAATGCATTCACAGAATTAGGAACTAACAAGTATGCATCCTTGTTATGTCGCATTTTATTTAGCACGGTACGCTAAATGTAATGCACCCAAATTTGGATTACCATAACAGTTGGCTGAAACAGATATGAAGATTCATTCGGCAGTAGATCTGATTCACCACATCATATATAAAATCTCAATATGACAGAGACTTCACCTTTGGCTATTGTTTCTTCAACCACCTTTTTGAGAACCAATGCCTGAAGACAATCTAGAGCAATCTGAAAATCCATAGCACCACTAGATTTTGTAAATATTTGTCAATGAACGAAGGTTGATGTTGCACGAATCAAGATCACCAAGTCGCCAAGAGTCAAATGACATTCAATCACGAATGCCGATCTTCAAGAATAATCAACAAGGGCGGACGCACATACAAAACAAGTCAAAAAGCAGTGCTAGACTTACTAGCCGTTGGAGCTTCCAACGACTTTAGCCAGGGCCATGGTGGCCCTGACCCTCCCTTACACCATGACTTCACATGCCCTAAGGGCCCGTCCTATTACATACATTTACACCCCCCCTCAAACTTACGGGGTATACACGAAAAGTTTGTCTAACAAAAATTGAAACCGAGTAGCCGAAAGGGATTTGGTGAAGAAGTCGGTTAGTTGCATCTCGGATGTGACATAACACAATGAGATCTTATTCAGACATTCTTCACGAACAAAGTGGCAGTTCATCTCGATATGCTTCGTTCGCTCATGAAAAGTGTTGTTGGAGGCAATGTACATGGCGCTGTAAAGTAACTCCCATATCTGCTAGAATGATGGTGATCCATGAGATCTCCATCGCGGCTTTAGCCATAGCTCAATACTCGGCTTCCGTAGATGAGAGAGACACCTTCTGTTGTTTTTTGCACTTCCAAGAAATAAGAGATTTACCTAAAAACACACAAAAACCAGTCGTAGAGTATCTATTTTTGACATCTCCACCCCAATCAGCATTCGTATATACAGATAAATCAAAAGATGAAGAAAAAGTTAAGAGAACACCCTTGTGGGTAGTATTTCTAATATATCGAATAATACGCAAGACAACACTCATATGAACAGAAGTGGGTGCCTATTGAAATTGACTTGTGTGTACTACATGAGAAATATCTGGTCTAGTAATGGTGAGATAAGTAAGTGCACCTATGAGCTGTCGATAAGGGGTGGGGTCATCTAATTTCTCACAATCAGTGGATCGTAGTTTGATGCCAACCTTAGTATCTGTAAGACCAGATCTTTCAACAATATCATTAGCAAATTTTGTTTGAGACATAAAGTATCCATAATTATTTTTTGTGATCTCAATACCTAGAAAGTAATTCAGCAAGCCTAAGTCTTTCATATCAAATTCGTGATGAAGATTAAGTTTAACTTCAGCAATTCCTGCTTCATCACTTCCTGTGATGATCATGTCATCCACATACAAAAGCAAGATAACAATACCAGATTTTGTTTTTCGTACAAACAACGCAGTATCAGTATAGCAAGTCACAAAATTATGCAAATGCATGAATTTTTCAAATCGATTAAACCAAGCTGTAGGAGCTTGTTTCAGACCATACAAAGCCTTTCACAATTTAAGAGCATGACCAAGAGGGAGATTGATACCAGTAGGAGAACTCACATAGACTTCTTCATTCAGGTAACCGTTCAAAAAAGCATTCTTGACATCAAGTTGGTATATATTACATTGCTTAATTGCACTGATGGTTATAAGAATTCTAATTGTGGTCATTCTAGCTACTGGGACAAAAGTTTCATCATAGTCAATTCCTTGTATCTCTCAATGTGACCATTGCTATGAGTTTTTATTTTATATACTCATCGACATCTAATGATTTTCTTATCCTTTGGTATGGGTGCAATGATCCATGTCTGAGCCTTATCTAGGGCGTTGAGTTCATCTTTCATAGCATCTTCCCATTCTGAAATACCTTTAGCTTGATGATAGAATCTAGGTTCCTTGACTTAACGAATGGTGGCAATCAAATTTCTTCGTTATGGTTCAAAAGATTCATAGGACACAAATCGTTGGAGAGGTCTTGAAACCCTAGGTTATAGTCTTGTAATATCAGGTTCTATGTGGACATCATTGGTTTCTCTAGGACGTCTTGTATAATGTGAGGGAAAGGGTTCGACACTTGATTGAGTATCAATAGTTGTGTGTGAAGTGTCATTGTCTTCAACATGATTTTCTTGAATGTCTTGATGATATACTGAGTCACAATCATTATCTTCTTCTAGCTCAAAAAAAATCTTGAGGAATGCAAGGTTCAGAATTTTCGAAGGGTTTGGACTCATAATAAATCATTCTCAAAAAATTTTACATCTTTAGATACATACAATTTGTCTTCTATGGGATCAAAACACCTATAACCCTTCTTGTCAATGTCGTAACCAAGAAATACACATTCAATAGCTCTAGGTGATAGTTTATCATTCTTGTCTGTATACACAAAACATCTACATCCAAAAACTCTAAGTCGTTCATAGTATAGAGTGATGTACAATTTTTTGAAAGGTGAAGTATTTTCAAGGTTAGATGAAGGCATTCTATTTATAAGATATACTGCGGTAAGAGTAGCTTCGGCCCATAAATATTTAGGAACCCTACTAGCAATTAGCATAGTTCTACAAGTTTCAATAATATGCCTATGTTTTCTTTCCGCTAGAGCATTTTGTTGGGGTGTTTTAGTGCATGATTTTTGATGAAGAATACCATTAGTTTCAATAAATTTTTGAAATTCATTAGACATGTACTCTCCTCCCGAATCGGATCTAAAGATTTTAATGGTGGCTCCAAAGTAGTTTTTGATCATATTACAAAAGACCAAATTTTTCAAACACCTCGGATTTGTGTTTCAAGAGATATATCCACGTAAAGCGAGTAAAGTCATCCACAAAAGTCACATAGTATTGCACTCCTCCTTTAAAAACAACGAGCGCGGGGCCCCAAACATCCGAATGTATGAGATCAAAAGCTTTCTTTGGTAAATAGTTTCTTTCTCCAAAAGGAAGATGATGCATTTTTCTAAGAATACAATCTTTACATTCAAACTTTTTCTCTCTAATGGTTTTCATCAAGGGAATAT
Organism: Brasenia schreberi; assembly: GCA_036023115.1. NCBI lineage: Eukaryota > Viridiplantae > Streptophyta > Magnoliopsida > Nymphaeales > Cabombaceae > Brasenia > Brasenia schreberi. Next base: position 16,871,957 of record JAYKKT010000089.1, on the reverse strand, counting down.
TACATAATTTTTGAGAGTTTAAGTGTCCAAGTCTTTTATGCCAAAGTGTAGCATCTTAGGATAAGTTACAAAAATCAGAATTTGACATAACAAGATAGTCCATTTTGTATAGTCCACTTTCTCTATGGCCTTGACCAATCACCTTCCTTGATAAGTGATCCTGCACCACACAATGTTTGGATGAGAAAGTGACTACAATTGTTATCACATATTTGAGCAATCGAAAGTAGGTTTAAATTAAGTTTTGGTATAAAACTTACATTTTGAATTTTAAAGTTTTGTTTTTTAAGATTTCATATTTTTTTGATTTGGAGTTTTGTTCCATCTACCGTAAACACATGTTTTCCAATGGTTTCACAAGAATTAGTCAAAGAATCTTCACTATGTGTCATATGAAAAGATGCACTAGAATCTAAAAACCAAGACATACCTTGAGAAGTGGATAGGGCATTCCCAGAGATGCTTACTTTTTCTTTGAAGATTTCTTCTATGTAGGCTTTGATGTTAATGGGTAAGACACCCCCTTCTTCTACGGCTCCCACATTTTCACTTCTTTTCTGAAGTAAAGGACAAGTGGTTTTGATGTGTCCACTTTCCTTGCAATAGTGGCAAATAATGTCTTTGTTGGGTCACGGTCCCATGGGCTTCTTTGACATGCCTTCATTGTTCTTTGCATGAGAAGGCTTGTAGGTCTTCAAATTTGCTCCCGATTTTGATGCGGCAAGCACGACTTTTTTGGCCACATTCATATTCTTCAATCTTGTTTCCTCTATAACAAGATCGGTCAAAAAGGAATCCCCTTTAGGTCTAGGTTTTCTATGTATAAGGTTTGACCTCATATTTTCAAATTCGTCTCTTAACCCACGCATAAACAAGAAGTATTGGTTGTCTAGAAATTCTTGAAATTCATCTAATTTGTGAAGATTTCCAAATTTGTCAAAGCTTCTTAATTGAGTCCATAACTCTGAAAATTCATTATGGTAGTCTCTAATGCTTAGGTTCTCTTGTTTAAATATAACCATTCTTTCCATTAGATCGATTTAGAAAACAAAATCATCATGAGAATAAAGTTTTTTCAAGTATTCTCAGGTTTCAAAAGCGTTTTCAAAAGCACTAATCCTATTTCTAAGTTTTTCATCCACATTTTGGCAAATAATCCATGTAATTTTTGCATTCATCTTTTCTCACAATTTCAAATCTAACTTTATTTTTCATGAGCTTTAATGATTTCATCATCGTCTAAACCATCAATGTTCAAAGTTGGTTCCTTTATGGTTTCATCTATGTAATCCCAAAAATCTTTCGACAAAAAATACTTTTTCATGATCGTAGCCCAACTTTAATAACATTTTGGGTCTAGGATACATCTAAACGACTCGTTTTTACCTTCCACTTTGTATAAAATCAAGAATTATGAACTAACCTTAAGTTTGGTGAAATTCTTCAAATTTTGTATCGGTGGCACGCTTCCCAATGAACTCAATTTCTTCAATCCGAGGCTCTGATACCATGTAAATATTTGTCAATGAACGAAAGTTGATATTGCACGAATCAAGATCACCAAGTCGCCAAGAGTCAAATGACATTCAATCACGAATGCCGATCTTCAAGAATAATCAACAAGAACAGAAGCACATACAAAACAAGTCAAAAAGCAGTGCTACACTGCATACTTTATTCATGTCTTGAAGTGGTTTTTATAGACAACAATATGTACATGAATGATAGAAGAAACAACAAGCAAAAGGGGAGCAAGAGGTAGCGTTGGAGCTTCCAACGACTTTGGCCAGGGCCATGGTGGTCCTTGCCCTCCCTTACACCATGACTTCACGGGCCCTAAGGGCCCGTCCTATTACATACATTTACAGATTTTAGGCAACAAAACAACAACTAAGCCTTTTCCCATACTAGACGGGGTCGGCTACATGGATCCTTTGTTTCCACAGAGCCGTATCACGTGCCATGTTAGCAGTTAACTCACAATAAGCTAGATCATTAACAGATACCAAAAACTTAAAATAAGGGAACATACAAAAGAACATGCTATCATCCATCTCCATCGTTATAGACAATACAAAAAATGCATAGGGTAAAAACTACCACAAAATAAAATGGCTTAACACAAGCTCGTTCATTGGCATTTCTACAGTATCGAGGTCTATCTTCGTATCATTTTGAAGGGTCAAGTAGATCACATTAGAGAAAAGAACGACTCTCTCTCTCTGATGCCAGTGCATGTAGGAAAGTTCATGAAAAGTAAAGAACTTCAAATTCAACAAGCAACATCTTGTCTTAGTTGTCTAAAAGAAGGTTATGAGGTTACAGAAGCAAAGTCTTGAAACACACTTTACATTATTGAGAAAAGGTCCCAACTCCTACAAAGCTTGGTTATGTCTGTTATGAGTACCTCAGAACACTAATAGTGCTCACTAATGTAGATCAAGCATATGGATATATGCATATCATGTGACACCACCGACTGATACTCCATCTTCGACATCCACATCGATAGCAACATGGAAATGTTTCAGATGATCTACTGTTAATGTAAACATTGCAACGAACACTAGATTCCTACTACAGAGTCGACATAACACTGTTACACTGATAAAACCCAAAATTCAATAGCAGTATGTGATCGGTTAAGGAGAAATTTTGTTGATAATTTTTCTTTTGTTATTATAGTGAGAAAAGATGAAGCATCCTTAAGTATATTTTGCTTGACTCCTAGTAATACACAATTAAAGGCCCTCAATGCAATTTCTAATGATGAATTTACTATTTCTACTGGAAAAACACCAATACCTCCAGTGATTGATCGAGAAGAATACAGCTTCGAGGGTAGTCACCACTTCTATAGTATCCAACAGCCAAAAGGTAAAGCTTTTCCCTTTGTTGGAGGGGACTGCTTGAGCTATCCAGAGCAGCAGAAAAATCAAAAGCTACTTTTTAAGTACCAAAGACTTCAAAAAGTTCAATCATTTATAGATGGCAATATTTCCATGAATCATAAAAGCTTGAGGGGAGAAGTGCTCCACCGATAAAATATTTTAACATAATGGAAATTATTAAGGAACGAAAAAGCTTGAGGGGAGAACATGTTTTAGAAGGCTTTCAGATGCTATGCACACATATAATGAACTCATTGACTGCAAAAAAAAATCCAGAAAATAAGTACAGTATTTGGCATGTACACATGTAGATTTCTCATTAATATATATACTAAAATCACTTGTATTATTGCATTATTAATAGATACATTGAACTGATGAAATTCTCAACTTCAGATGCAAAATGGCATAGGTCTACCGCTGATTCAGTTCCATAGTGAAAGGTAAGTCAATTATGATTATAAAGATTACAAAAGGCAACATAACAAGTTTGGCTGTCCTGCGCACTAATAAATATAATTACATGTGTTCTCAAATGCAGAAGATCATAACATTCTTTAGACTATCATAAAAATATTTATGATATACTCAGCCATTTGAAAATGTTTAGACTACCATACATTCAGTAAATATCAGTTTCCTAAATATTGAGACTCACAAGAAGGATCACTGATAAGGATTTGTAATTTTATATGCTGTACCATATTGTAGTCTAAGATACAGGATGTATAAGAATGTCTTATAAACGTATAATGCTATATCAAAATGTTTATACAATTACAATTTTTGGGATAAAATAAGTGGTACACAGTGAATATAGGATAGTCCAAACTACAGTCCCCTGTTATTGGTTTTTCTCCTTCTTTTTGAGATTTAGGTTAAAATTAGATTAAAAGAAACAACTAAAGAATATGATTTGGTTTCAAGATCTGGTTAAACCCCCATCTTAGCCTTAAAAACCCCTATAAAAGGATTACTAGATGGGGTTGGCTACATGGATTCTTTGTTTCCATACAGCTCAATCGTGTGGCATATTAAGAGTTAACCCAACATAAACTAGATCATTCTTTATTGTATGATATATGGACCCAAATAAGTTCTTAAAGCTTGGTTTGATAGATTTGAGAAATTTATGTATACATGTATGTAAGAAAAACTAATGTAGGTATTGTGATTCTACTTCTGTATTTAGATGATAAGATAATCACTGAAAGTGATGAAAATGGGATATTATAAACCAAAAGAGATTTGACACTTCTTGTTTGTAAGAAAAACTAATGTAGGTATTGTGATTCTACTTCTGTATGTAAATGATAAGATCATCACTGAAAGTGATGAAAATGGGATATTATAAACCAAAAAAGATTTGCATAAAGAATTTAAAATGAAAGATCTCGACTCCTTAGTTACTTATTGGGAACAGAAGCAAAACGTAATAACAAAGGTTATTTTAACAAATTTTCTAGTGATAATGTTAACAAGTCAGGTTTGATAGATGACAAGCAAGTAAGCATGCCAAAGGTGATGGGGACCAAATTGAGAACCACGGATGGAGAAAAATTAGAAGATCCCACTCTGTACAGGCATATGATAGGAGCGTTAACGTATCTTATTATCACTCGTCCAGACATAGTACACTCAATACATGTGGTAAGTCAATTTCAACAAACTCCAATTAATATACACATGAGTGTTGTTATGCAGATTGTGAGATAAATAAAGGATACGCTTGAAAGCGTATCATTCTAACCTCATCATCTTCATTTAAATTAATTGCTTACATTGATGCTTATTGGGGTGAGGATGTTAATGAAAGATATTTTCCTACGGGATTTTGTGTGTTTTTAGGTGATTCTCTAATTTCTTTAAGATGTAAAAAGCAACAAAAAGTGTCTTTATCATTTATAGAAGCATAATATAGAGTCATGGCCACCACAACAGCTGAGATATCTTGTATCACTGAACTCGTAGCAAACATGGAGGTTGTCCTGGAGGACTCTACAAAATTACTTTATGACAATAAAAACACCATGTATATTGCTTCAAATAATACATTTTATGAAAGAACAAACATATTAAGATGGATTATTACTATATTCGGGAGAAATGCTTAAAGAAAAGATTGACTTGATGTTATGTTCCTTCAGAACTATAATTAGTAGATTTCTTCACTAAATTATTGTCAACACCTAGATTTATCTTTATGTAAGGCAAACTTTTGGTATATACACTCTAAGTTTGAGGGAGTATTAAATTGTAATAGGTAAACTAAGCTAGTAAGGCCCAACAGGTCCACCAAGGGAGGGACCATGTTAAAACATGTAATAGGCATGGGCCGTTAGGGCCAGTGGATCACCTTCACCTGGTCTGGCTGATAGGGCCCCCAACTAGCCCTTGGGGGCTGATCATCCAGCTCCCAACGACTAGTTGAGATAGTCGTTGGGACCTTCTCTCTCCTATGCATTCTTGGTTGCTGTAAATTCCCTCGCTTTCTTTATAAATAATGTAATCTCACATTAATAAATTTAAACTGTAATTGAAGCCCTTTGTAGCTGACTGTATATAGATGTGATCATCAATAAAGGATATTCATGAACTTACCTATTTCTTTACATTATATCAAAACCGACGGTGATGTTTGCATGAGCTGGGAGGCGTTCGATGGTCTAGGTGATTGTTGACGACGTGATGTGGTGATTGGCTCTTGGTGGTGGTTCTGGCAACAGTTGGGTCAAGGGAGGCCTTGAAAAGGAGAAACTCAAAGAGAGGAGGGAGAGGTAAGGCACCCGAACAATTGCAGCTGGTATGTAGTGGCGACGTGCGACGATGGTGGTGGCCATGGCAATGGGGACTCTAATAGGTTAGACAAAAGTAGGCCATGGCTGAAACCAACGATTTTGAGGCTTTTCAATATGAGGAGAAAAAGGGGGCAATGAGAATGATGGGTGATTTGGGTGACCGTCGCCAGCGAAAAAAAAGAAAAGAAGATCCAGACAAATGGATAGGTGGATCGGATGGGACTCAACTGGTGGTTGATAGGTTATGGGTCTTTGTGTTGGTGGCATTTGAGAATGGTTGGATGGATTCCAGTGAAGGAGGAAGGATGCACCGGTGGACAGGCAAGGTTCAAGTGGGTTGTGATGGAAACAATCGGACACTGTCAACTCTCATTTTTCTTTAGATTTTCGAATTTTTCAGGATACACAATGAAGTTGATGATGTCATCCGGCCTCTTCCTCTTCTCTCTCTATGATCCATGATGGCTGAGGGCACACTCGAACATGGAAGACTTGTCTGTTGCGTCGTTTATATGCAGGACGATTCAAGTCATGGATCGGGTCCTAAATCCAAACCCACTCTAAGTTAGATATGAGATTGGTCTTTGTTCGACTGGTCTTCTTGTGAATTTTCACAACTATTTAACTTGACCTATGGTCCGATATGATCTAGTTTGACTCCTGTTTCAGCGTTAATCAAAGTCCATCCAGGTGTGTTCTTTCCATCTTGTTTGTTTTTAATATTGATTGTGTTAGTGGTTTGTTGGCATGTTTAGAGGAAAAATGTGTTGTAACATTTGAGTAATTTCAAGCTTAACTATTAATTAGAGAAAAAAATATATTTGTTGGAAAACAATAACAAAACATATTCAAGATGAAGTACCTTGGTGTATGTTATTTGCAGATGACATTGTACTAGTGGAGGAGTCTAAGGAAAAAGTTAATAGAAAATTGGAACTATAGAGAGAAACATTAGAAAGAAAAGGCCTCCGACTTAGTAGAACAAAGATAGAATATATGGAATGTAAGTTTGATCATTTGGCTACTTCAGAGGACATAGAAATTAAAATTGGCACACATTGCATTCCCCAAAAGGAAAGTTTTAAATACCTAGGGTCAATTTTTCAAAGTGATGGAAGAATTGATCGAGATGTTACACATAGAATTAGTGTTGGTTGGTTAAAATGGAGAGGAGCATCAGGTATTCTTTCTTTGTGATAAGAAGATACCATTAAAATTGAAAGGTAAATATTATAGAGCAACAATTAGGCCTGCCATGTTTTATGGTTCTGAGTGTTGGGCAGTTAATCATCAACATGTACAAAAGATGTCTGTGACAGAAATGAAGATGTTGAGATGGATGAGTAGTCATACAAGAAAAGACCGTATACATAATGAGGTTATTAGAAACAAATTAGGAGTGGCACCAATAGAGGATAAAATGAGAGAACATCGTTTAAGATGGTTTGGACATATAGAAAGAAGATCAAAAGAAGAACCTGTAAGAAGGTTAGAAAAACTAAATTTGGAAAGTATTAAAAGTGGTAGAGGACAACCACAAAAGTGTTGGAAAGAAACAATAAAGAATGATCTAGCTTATTATGAGTTAACTGCTAACATGACACACGATAGGGATCTGTGGAAACAAAGAATCCATGTAGCCGACCCCATCTAGTATGGGAAAAGGCTTAGTTGTTGTTATTGTTGTTGTTGTTGGAAAACAATAAGTTGCATCTTCCTTTATAATTGAGATCCATATTGTTGGCTTTTTGTTGAAGACCTTACTTTGTGATTAAGGTGTTTCATGTTGTTGGCTTTTTGTTGAAAATCAATTAATATTTGAAGATGCATTTATTGTTATTTGAGAATTAAAACTTGGTTATTGAATGAATCAGAAAAATGTTTGTTGACAATAAGTTGCATCTACTTACTTGTATGACTAAGATCCATGTTGTTGGCCTTTTGTTGAAGACCTTTGTGATCAAGGTGTTTCATATTAGTGGCCTTTTGTTGAAAATTAATTGATATTTGAAGATACACTTATTGTTATTTGAGGATTTGTGATCCTGATAACTTTAAGGTTTTTTTTTATGAAATTATGATCTCTGTTTGTTGACCTTTTGTTCGAGATCTTTATTATTAAGATGCTTCATATTGTTGGCCTTTTGGTTGGATAATAATCAATATCGAAAAAGTATTTATAGTTATATGGATCAACTTGCAATTGATAAAATTGTTTTAAGAGAATTATGAGACAAACCTTGTGACACTTTTTGAAAAACATGAAGTTGATTCCTTTGACTTGTTTTAATCATCTTAATTGATTGTCTTATTTTTGGAACCATAGAATCACTTTTGAGTTTAAAGGATATTTAAGGGCCTTGGGACTTGTATGTATGAAGGTTTTCAGCTTTGCCTTAAAAAGATTGTTTGGGCCACTATATGACTTGTCACTCCTGATTTCACGTAGTTGAGGAGATCCCAAGACATGCATTAACAAAAGAAACGAGAATGGAGTGGAATTATAGTCTATTAGCAGTGGTGTTGGTTCTGGTGACCAAGTTCTTTGATGTGGGTTCAGCCCAGGGCTCACCAAGGACAATTGTCACTCCTGATTTCTTCAATAGCCTCCTTGCTGCAACTCCTAGTTGGTGCAAGGGAAAGAATTTTTACAGCTACGATGCTTTCATATCAGCTGCCGAGGACGGGAAGTTCGGTGGCTTCGGCACCACCAGAGGGCCTATCCACCGAAGACGGGAACTTGCTGCCTTCCTTGCCAATGTCATGCATGAAACTGAGGGTACGCTTCTCCGGTTAACAATGTACCTAGGAACTTGATTGATACACCACCACATTTGGGATAAGAACACAACACAAAGAAGCCTAACCAGATCTCAGTGTGCAGGTTTATGCTACAAAAAAGAGAGACTCGGGAGTCGTGGGAGCAACATTTACTGTGATCCCAGTAAATCTCTGTGGCCATGTGCCCCGGGCAAGAAGTACTTTGGAAGAGGACCCATCCAATTGACATGGTAAGCATTCATATAACTCATGCTTCGTTGTGGGTTTCTTGTTTACTGAGTGAGTGGCCCATCACTGGCGCCATAAGTCAAATATGTGTTGCTTGTTATCATCTCGATTATAGCTAAGCCCCACCATGTATCTCTCTCTTTTATATATATGAGTGCGTGCGTATTTGGAATATATGGGACTGATCCAGCTTTTGAACGTATCATGCAGTGCAGTACCTTGGGTTTGGATTGGACCTAGATTTGAACCCAATGACTTGAATCAAATGTGAAGGAAAAAATATTGTATTAGTTTGTAAATGATGTAAATTGTATTTGTAATTTTGCAATATGTAGATAATGATACGTAAATTTATTTTGAATTGAATGAGAGAATTTTAGGAAAAATATTGTTCACATTTGAAAAATTCTAGCATTTCACGCCCCCAGCTCTCCGATCTCACGTCGAACGGATCAATAATGTAGGCTGACTGGCAGGGTACCTCTAGCATTTTAGTTCAATGGTAGAGGGAACCTCTCAAAATTGTCCATTGCACATTACTAATATTTATAGGAATGTGAATTTGCAGGAATTTCAACTATGGCGCAGCTGGTCAAGCCATTGGATTTGATGGACTGAACAATCCTGAGATTGTGGGTCGGGATCCTACCATATCTTTCAAGACTGCAGTCTGGTTCTGGATGGCAAAGGTCCATCAAGGGATCACCACCGGTGGTGGTTTTGCTTCCACCATTAGGGCTATAAATAGTGGGGAATGTAATGGCAGGAACCCCAAGCGAGTGGCTAGCCGGGTGAAATACTATCAAAGTTTCTGCAAGCAATTTAGAGTCGACCCAGGCCAAAATCTCTACTGTTAGTCTTGGTATAAGTCTCTAGGAGGGCTGTGCCATCAAGACTCATTGTGGCCACATCTCTCTGCATTATCCTAGTTATATTTGCAACTCTCTTATGGTCCATTAATAGGTTGAAGGATAACATAGAACCTTCAATGACTCCTAGCTGCGTTTCTGTCAACAACTTCAACAACCTTCAACAAACCTTCAACAACTCCTAGCTGCAGCCTTTCAACAAACCTTCCACGGTTCCTAGCTGCAGCATATCTGCAACAGACTGAAGAAGGAGGAGAAGATCACGTTCAAGGCAGATGAGATCAAAGAAGGATAAGATAACGTTCAAGGCTTACCAGATAAAGGAAGATCATCAAATGTAGATAACGTTATCAACTGCAGATAACGTCCCAACCAATTTACAAGAAATCAAATGCCGATGATATTCAAATTACAAGGTAACGTTCAACAACAGATAAAGTTCAGCAACACAGATCAGATCACGGTTCAGATAAGATGAAATCAGGTACCAGATGAGATCTTATCAAAACAATAAGATCAAGCTCATCCAAATCCCAACAAACATGTATTCGTGAGCCTATAAAAGGGGTCTCCCAAGTGCTGCAGGGAGGATCAACCAGCGAGCATCAACAGAAAACGATCAACCAAGATACAGCCACATTCAGTCCGAAAATACAGAGAAATAGAGAGAGAAAGGAGGGGAAGAAGAAGAAAAAAGGGAGGCCGGACTGGTTCCAACATCCGACGATCATCCGACGAAGCTCTTCTACGTTCCCTCTCACTCACACAGGTTCGAATCCATGCACAAATTTGTTTTAATTCATGAGAATCTGAAGATGCACAGATTCTAGAAATTTGTATATGAATCAAGGCCTCGAGCTCATGTTCTTCGTTTATATCGATATAAGCACACATGATTCCTTCATGAACGAAATTAAAATCCATGTTTAGATGATTCCCATGCATTATTAGGACTGATACAGGTTGAATTTCGTTTTAGAATCACGTTAGGAACATTCTGAAATTTTTTGTAAAACTGATTTCTGAAACTGTCTGTGCACACATGTCTGATCACGGAATTTTTATAGACAAACGGATAATCCAATTGCTTCGATATTTTGAATGAATAATCTAGACATATCAGACTTTATCAGATAAAAGTTTGAGGAATTTTTATAAAATATTGCCTAGTCAATTAACTCCGTGAAGTTTATACAAAATCCAGATTGCGTTTTACAGAAACAGAACGTTCAATAACAGACCTCTGTTCTTTTGCCCATATCTCTGCAACCACTGAATGAAATTGGATGAAATTTGATTTTTTGGAAACCTAACATCCGTATCTTTCTTATCGAAATTGGATGACTGAGTGCTGAGATATTACTGTTTTTCTGAGCTTCTGATCACAGAAACAGGACTGTTCTGAATTTTATAACAGTTTCTGATTCTTTATTTAATTCTCAGAAAATAAAGAATTAAATTATAAAATAAAAATATATTCTGATTCTACACACACGTGTCTCTATTCTATAAAATGTTTAGAATTTTTGGAGAATCAGAAGTATTTTTAAAAATTCGGAGAACAGGTCTTTGGAACTGAACAGATTCTGCAACTTTCAGAATCTGAAAATTTTCAGAAATCAAGAACTTAAACACAAATCTGAAACTTTAGAAAATCTGGTTTTTCCTTTCTCGAATTAACGGATTCAAACAAATTTCAAGCGTCTAGGCTGACCCTTGAGCGCCGGTTCAAGAAGGCCTAAGTCGAAAAGATCTCACTTGTCCACAATCGTTCTCAGAAGTCAGAAAATCAGAATTTGTTAGTTTTGATAAACTAACTGGCACGCTCGCGCAACCCGACGTAGTTCGAGGGTTTGATTTCGAATCCCACGATTTGAAATAAAATCACGTCTACACTATACAAGTCTACTGAGTCGTTCTCAGAAGAGCCTGGACTGCTCGCCTGTTATTTAACTATGCAAGCCAATACTAGCTTGTTTTGTTTGGTTCCAGACCCGAGCTAAAATGAACTTAGCACAAGGCAGGCCAAGCTGAACGATAAGCGGCTTTGTCTAATTTGCAATCGACAAAGCCTAGGCATTACTCAAGTGGCCTAATCAGTTAACACTGAACTGAACGTCAGAAGTACAACATCAGGGTGTACCCAGCTTGCCAATCAAAAGAATTCATAAAAAATTGATCTCATTGGCATAAAGGCTGTCACGTCTGTTGTGCTTTGTGACATATGATGAATCCACAAACGAATTGGTAGACTGCATCGCTCTACAAGTGCCGGCGTGTGGCCTGAGGTTGCCTTCAAATCGCTAGCCTAATCTTTTAGTCTTATCACAACGAACTATGTATATCCAGGTTATAATCCATCTGCCAACGATTAAAACTCAGGTTTGAAACTTGTATATGTCGAGCATGTAACCTTGTCCAACCATCGGTTGAACCCTAGTACTACTGCTAGTCAGCATCTCTTTTCACCATGGCACGCTAGAATGGCAATTTTTGTGCATTTTCATGTATCAAGTAGCGCGAGGAGACACGACACAAGCACAGGTTGAAGTGTCCAGTAGACATAGCTAGTGACATAATGCTGCATTTGCTCACCTAGCAGGTCGCTTGACTCACTAGATCAAGGTCATGACTTCGATTCCCTGGGTGTGCATTGAGAGTCTTGCCTAAGTCAGCTTAGAATATGGAATCAATAACGCGAGCTCAAGTGCTCAGCATTTAGCAAACTGGAGGCTGCCCAAAATTGAATCCCGCTTACTTCCATAGAGAAACACATTAATGGCCCCAAGCTACGAGTTCCATTTTGATAAATTTCAAGTCAAGTGAAGCTATGATACAGGCTTTTACATTGCCTTGAATAAAGAGATATTTCTCTATATGCTTGTCCCACCTGGAATTCGAATAATGAATGAGAAAACCAAAAGCTCATGATTGAAATCTATTGCCATAATACATTGTTCGCCTCACCTTAAAGAGAGCCAAGGCCTATTTCACCCCATCCTACACAAATTCTAGATCCACCATTTGCCAGCCACATGTGCCAAATATAAGTTTCACTTGTGAAGATAAGGTGGTCATTCTCGGCAACCCCAGCACAGAAAACCAGGGGACCAACAGCACTAAGATACTACACCTGCTGATAGAAATTCACTGAGACGCGAATGCTCATGTCGGATGCAGCATGTACCTACGCTCTCGATGATTTTTTCATAAGAAAACAAAAAAACTTGTGTTACTAACTTAATGTTATTGCCGAAAATGGAGGCAACCTGGGTGCCGTGGGAGCTGGCTAGAAGGAACCAAGGCAGTTAATGACTTATGACACTGAAAAGTAAGAAGTCGACCTTATGGCGAAAACTGGATAATGAAAAACTCAAGCAGGGAGATGTGCTGACGAAATTGAAGGACGACTCACTTACTACCGCTTCAAGGGCCTGTAAAAGATAAGGAGGCAATCACAAAAGGGGCGACAATCCAGAATCAGAGCTTTTACTTTCGTTTCCTTTCAAGGAGTAGTTTTCCATAGCATTAGCCATTTGTGATAGCTTCCCCTCTATTGTTAATGAGAGGAGTTTTATTCCATGACTTCTATCTTTTTAATCTCATCATCTATTAACATTATCCTTATCAACTTAGGTGTAGCACGAAAGGCATCGGGAGATGTTTGAATGGATTCCTAGGATCTCGGAGTTGTCACTTAGGCCTTGTCTAAACCCTCTCTAACAGAGATCGATGTCTCTAGCACGCCCCACACTTTGTAGACATATCTAATGAGAGAGAACTTGTACCATTCGAATTAAGTCATTCTTAACGTCAACACATGATGGGACATTATGCGCTTTGGTGCTAAGTATTACATTCAAACACTACCTAGTTAGGAGTATCTAGTCTACTAACATTGCAGTCAATCCTTATCAACTTAAGTGTAGCACGAAAGGCATCGGGAGATGTATGAATGGATTCCTAGGATCTCACAATTGTCACTTAGGCCTTGTCTAAACCCTCTCTAACGGAGAACGATGTCTCTAGCACACCCCACACTTTGTAGACATATCCAATGAGAGAACTTGTACCATTTGAATTAAGCTATTCTTTACGACAATACATTCTTTGACACACCCAATAGGACATTATGCACTTTAGTGTAAGTATTACATTCAAACTTTGTAGACATATCCAATGAGAGAACTTGTACCATTTGAATTAAGCTATTCTTTACGACAATACATTCTTTGACACACCCAATAGGACATTATGCACTTTAGTGTAAGTATTACATTCAAACACTATCTAGTCAGGAGTATCTAGTGGCTTCAAGTAGTAATTAATACTCCTAGCCATGACCATAGTTTGCCAATTTCCAGCAATCATATACTACTGTCAGATGATCAGTATGACCAATCTTCAGTCATACAAAGGTCTTCATTTCAACTCATCAAAGAGATAATGCCAATGATAGTCGCAAATTAGCTAGTTGTGGTATGAGAGCAGGAGTTGCTAGATGAGAATTTGAGGTAGGCAGTTGAAACTACTGCCCAAGCTTAATCCTAGCCATAGCCTATATTCAATATGTATATCGAGAGTTATGCAATCTCCGAATTGACTCCTAATTATCATCCAGACCTCTAGTATAGTCACATCAATATTGCTCAAAGACCATAAGATTTAGTAGAAAACTTGGGTTCCTTTATTGTCCTCATTTATATTATGTTTTGCAGCTCATATAAGACAATTGTTTCATCCTTGAGGAGGATTACATATACCTATGAGGACGTTGTAGGCACGTATTAGGTTCCTCTTTTCTCATGCCATCACTTATAATTTGTTTTGCTCAGTTGCATGTGGTTGCTGGTTTTCATTCCACTCCTCTATTGCCTCACATCAAGCTTGTCCCACAAGTATTCTCACATTGACTAGTTTATCCAAACGACCATAATCAGTTGGTGCCTTCGACTCTACTACAACATCATCCACCAAGCAATCGACACAACTAGCCAACCACCTTTTGAACCCAATAATGCACCTTTGAACAGGGAAGGGGTAATTGATTTTATCCATAATGCTATAGGGCTTCAAGCACTCAATGCCAGAGTTGATAAAAAAAGCTATACTGATTAATGAATAGGATCGCCCTTATTCTAAAAAGTTTTAAAGCAAAATTTATAATCTTTTCATGATAGGATGGTATGTACCTAGGATAGTTCATGGTTGTTTACCTTGGAATGCAGGGCAGTCGGGGATAGCATTACAAGCTCAAGCTCATTATTTCTTCTTTGACTGGTGAAGCTTATGCTTGTTATATGTCTTTGAAATACAAATTAATACAGACATGCATCGAGATGCAAAAAGCCTTCTTAAAAAGATAAAACAAGATAATGCCTCAGTCTACTCTTGACAACTTGATTAACCTACCGTAGAAGGCCAACAAGATAGTTGAGGCCGTCTTTCAGAGGTTTGACAACATGATGACTTACTGCCAGATATAATTTATTGACGCTCAATACATCACTCTAGAGAGAAATTGTTTAGGACCTAAGATCAACAAGGGTTTGAACGATCACTTTTGCCTAAATCTGGTACAATAGTAATGCTCAATACGAGATTGAGTACATCTTAAATACTCTGAATGCTTCAGTTACAAAATGAAATGAGGTACAAAGGAAGCTCCAATCGCAATATGTTATATCGGGCATAGAAGAGATGATGGAAGAAACATACATAGATGACACTAATACTTTCGATATCATGGCGATAGAGTTAACACAGGCCCTACGCATACTTGCACGACCTTCCAACCTCCAAAGAAAAATGTGAAGAAGGCCACTAGTAACGACCCCTTTGACCTTATCAAGACTGACCAAAATTTGATGTTTTGCTTAGAAATTATAAAATAAAGCTATTAGAAGGGCACTCCATCCCTTTTAGAGAAGAGTTGAAAAGGTTGCTAAAATATTGTAAATGGTATAATATAAAGACTAACAATACTAATGGTACATTGTCAAACCTGAAGAATGCCTTCACTTTCTCCCGAAAGAATACTGATAAATGGATAGAATCATATAACCATTATTGAAAAGGAAGTGGCAGATTGTATTATTGAAAAAGTTGTGCAAGAGCCAAATACAAGATTTTCAACCTTGTTAATTAAGTTATAGAGTTGGGTCCTGTATTAGAGCCACTAGACCCATTGATACAAAAGGATCTAAGCATTTATATAAAACCTTAAATTTTAAGGAGCGCGGACTCAAGAACCCTTTTAAAATTTCAAAACCACGCCATTGATGTTGAATCAATCAAGCCCGGTAAGATTGAAGAGTGGAGTAAAGAACATGTTGACGACATAGGAAAGATGGGAGGGATGCAGTTGAACCTTATAAGGAGACTTATTGGAAAGTGACTATATATTGGATAAGGATTTTGACAATGAAAAGTTTTACATGCAAGAGAATTTGATCACCATCTTATCAACAAAATTCGCTCTAGTCAAATATACACAAGCTAACATGGAAGATGACTGTTTAATGGATGTCCCATACTAGGCTATACTCGTTAGAAAAATAGACTCAACAATGATCTTCTATCAACCATATGAGAACGTGACATGGCACTTGAGGTAATTGTACATCAAGACAATAGTAAATGACCAATTTAAACGAAAGGGTTTTGGTTGATCGAGAGGAGTGCTAAACATCATATGCCCCTAGAGACCTTGTGTCAAATTGGGAAGGAGGTCGCTAACTTAATCCAAGCTAACTTGAAGATCTCAAGCCTTTGGGGTGAACCATCCATTAGAATGGGGGTCATAGTTGTCAAATTGGCAATCATATTGAGGACCCTAACAACCCATTCTTAGTGATGGATTCAAAGTCGGGTTATTCCTTGCTTCTTGAAAGGGATTAGATCCATGCAAATTATTGTGTTCCTTCAACTTTGTATCAGAACATCATGTTTTGCATAAACGATATTATCAAAGTGGTTGAGGCTAACGTTTATCCCTTCTTAGTGGATGCCCATACCATCAAGGCTCTTTTCTACTCACCTTGGATAAGTTTGATCATCATGCCAGAGGACTTGAAAGCAAAAGATGTGTGATCATACCAATTAATTCTCTAAGAACTTGCATTCTATCATGTCAAATAATAACTTATGCTAGAGATCACCAATGGATGAGGATTTTTGGATAATCAATTCCTACATCGAATGGTTTAAGGTCTTTCGAGATGAGAAAAGAGTCAAGGGGAACGATATGATTATGCTTGGGGGCATCTAGAGTGACTCTCCACTGAAGCAATATTTCCACTAGAAGAAGGAGGAGCAAAATTTAACTACGAGAATAAAAAGAAAACCCAAATTTTATTTTTGTTGATCCTTTAGCAGAAATTGATTTTGGGATTAATGGTGTTTCAAGGTAGACAAATGTGAGTAGGGTCTTGCCTAAGAAGAGATAACTTTATTTGACTAAGCTATTATATTAGTATAGAGACTGTTTTGCTTGAGAATACTACAAAATGCTTGGTTTGTCTCAAGATTTGGTAGAATTCAGTATTAACAACCTTACCAAGAAAATCATACCAACCTTGTCCCATCAATTTTTGGCAATGTTGAGGATTGGTAATAGTCTCTCGCCTTTTGTTTGGTCTCCTCTTAATACAAACAAAACGGTTGTTAGGCGTTCTAGTTGAAATGATTTCTATCCTTCCAGGAAATTCTCCGTCACAATCGGGACTCATAAGGGTAATGAACTTGGTAATTACTACTAAACCCAAGCTAGCTAAATTTAAATGAGATAAGGGAAACAAAGATACTTTCAAACAACAAAATGCCTTCACCAAAAAACTCTCCCTCAATTCATTTCATTTCAATGTTTTAAATAGAGATTACAATGCAGTAATGATAGGCATTAAAACAAGTTGAAAATAAAACCTAGGAACTAACACTACATGTTTATCCTGCAAACTAAAGGAAATGAGCATGATTTAATAGTCAATCGGCTCATTAATGAGCATCTTAATCAATTGGTACTAGTTTGGATAACCATTTATGAAATCTTCTTGGGTTGGATTTGTCACTGGTTGACTTACCCTAGACTTGGATCATGTTACCGGTCCCAGGGTTCCACTTGGATGGTTAATGTTTTGAGCAATACCATTGTATTCTATAATATCGTCAACATTACAATAATTTCTAGATATGTATATATACATATCTTATTCTTTAGATGTGAGTTGGTTCAAGCTTGATGCAGGGCATCATCTTTTTTAAGTTTCTGTTTTTCAGCTTTGATGTCTGCATCGTAACCTCCAGGTGGAAGAAAAGATTCATCCTCAAATATAATGATCTTCAGTAGTTGCATATAAGGGTTGCAACATCTAAGCAACTCATGATAGTGTTGGGAGTTAATTTTTAAACTAGTCCAACCAACATCTAAATACTTTGACTCAGTCTCGAGGATCCCATAGTTCCCTGTTATTGTAGGTTCCAAACAATTTTCAATAGCGGTGATTGATGGTGAACTCAATTGTGCTAGATGCAAGAAGACTTACTTCTTGATCATCATTTTCCATAGTAGAGACATGTTGTGTGGTAACAAGGTGCTGACTTCATATAAAATTTTCTTCCATACACATGATAGCGGCTAGAATTCTCGATTATAAAAGAAAGATTTTCCCTGATAAGATTTTTTTATCTTAAGATTTCTTTGTTGATCATCAACTTGATGTTACTTGCTTATTTTTCAGAGAAGAAAAGGAATAAGTGAAGGTCGTGATTGTTCTTCAGACATCCTTGTTATCATAGTAAATTTGCTAAACTAAGGATCATCTATGGTGAAATTCCAGGTAGTTGAAATCAAGTCAAGTTTTTGTGAGTCCTCTTTGTTGAAAATATATTGTATTATTTTCATGGTTGGTTTGATGTCCACCGCTACAGAATATTTGGTAACCAGTTTGGTTACCTTATTGACATCAACCTCAGTAGTAAGTGTATCTAAAACTTGTTCTAGGTTTGCATCAAGGTTTTTAACAAAGCTTGAAACCTCCTTAGATTTAGTAGAGTGTTCATTGGTATCCTTAGTACATTTATAGGTTCTTTAGTACTTTCTTTGTAGATATATGGATAATCGATGAGTTTGTATCTATATTCAAAACAAATATAACATTTGGCAGATTAACTGCAGGTGTACATATCCATGGATTCTTCAATATGCTTTCTTTTGATGGGACATTGACTAATTGTTACATGTTTGCCTCGTTGTCTTCTAATAATCTTGTTAAGAACTTGAGATATCTCTTGTAATTGCTTCTTCATTTGTTCTTGTCATTGAATAATTTTATTCCATATGGTGTCTTCAAAGGACAACCCTTCACCTTCCAATGGATTAGGAGCAACCAAAAGGCGATGGAAACTCAATGCGTTAGAGGTAGACATTATTATAGGATTAGGATTGGAATGGTACCATAGGTTTAGGATTGTGAAGAGATCGCTTTTGCAATGTGCGGGATCTCAATGAAAGCACCAAATGATGTGAATCAAATTATTATTAGGCGTTTTGCTTACAACAGTTTCTAGCCTTCAAAGAATTCTCTGCCACAGTCAGTCCTAATAAGGACAGTGAATATGGTAATCACCACTAAACCCAAGTTAGCCGAGTTTAGATGAGATAAGGAGAAGAGAGATACTTCCAAACAGCAAAATGCTTCCACCAAAAAATTCTCTCAATTTGTTTCATTTCAATGGCTTAAATAAAGATTATAGAGTAGTAATGACATGCATTAAATAAGTTAGAAATAACACTAGAAACTAACACTACATGATTATCCTATAAACTAATAGAAATGAGAGTGATTTAATGGTCAACCGACTCATTAATGAGTATAGCAATCAGTTGGTATTAGTTTGATTGTTTATGAAATCTTTCAGTAATGCACAACTTGTCTCTGCGTGCTCTTGGATTCCTATCATACTCCTAAGATTGGTGAGGATTTGTCCTCAAATCTATCAATTGGTGATCTTAAGTGATCTTCCCTCAACTGCTTGCAAAGAGTTTTTGCCACTATTCGTTACAAGGTTTTCCTACTAAGACACTTACATGACTTGAGACCTAATACACTTAACTACCAAAAGAGACAATCATAAGCAAATACCTACTATGGCTAAACTAGAGGAAACTATGCCTCAAGAACTAAAAATATATTCTACCCTAGGTACTACAAAAAATGGTGGGGTTGCTCTTGGCCCTTCAATCTTCATTACAATGATAAACTTGCACGTGTTCATTCTCAATGAATTCATGAGGCTTGCAAGAAAAATAGTTAAGCATGTCATGTCCAAATAGGAGAGAGAAACTTCTCTTATATTCATATATACCAGTTCGAGTTCATGCTTGACTAGACTTAGTAGACCTGCTGCAATCAAATCTACCACTACTTTATGTTGGTACCCATTGGCCCAATTAAGAAAAGGATCATAGAAGGAGCCAAATGAGTCTACGGGAAGTTGAATTGGATCAAGGTCAAGGTCTAAATCTTTAGGCTCTTGATTAGTAAACTTGCTAGCAAGAAGAAATGATATAATGTTTGCAGAAGGTTCGATTTGCTTTCATGAATAAAAAAGTCACCATTCAGCTATAAATTTGTTATGGGTCATGGAGGTTTTGAATTATCTTGGTCTTGAGGAGAGGCAACAACCTTCCCCAACCTTGATTCGGTAGAAAAATAGTCCCTACTTATCGGATTTTTTGATGAGATATTCTATCTATTCTCTTTTTTATTTTTATTTTATGAGTGAAATTCCATCACCTATGGCTAATATTATTCTTGACGAGGAGAGGTGATGAGTACATCAAAGCTGAAATACAAAAATCCAAAAAAAGAAAATGCCCTTGCATCAAGCTTGAACCAACTCACATTTCAATAACAAGATATGTATATATACATATCTAGGAATTATTGTAATGTTCAGGATATTATAGAATACAACGGCATTATTCAGAACATTAACCTTCCAAGTGAAACCTTGGGACTGATAACACGATCCAAGTCTAGGGCAAGTCAAGCAATAGTAGATCTAACCCAAGAAGATTCATGATCTGACCCAAAGTATATGATCCAAAGTATCAGACGATGTAAAAGAAGTAGGAGGAGGTTAATGAAGCATTAATCAATAATTGAAGAAGTTCAATCATCAGTGATTCAATTTATTTACATTTCAATTTCTGCAGTAGTTTAGATTTTCCTTTCTTCGTAGCTTGTATTTGTAAGATTTTCTCTTGAAGTAGATAATTTTATTGTTCATTTTCTCTTTTATGACCATTGATTGAGATCCAATTCTTGTTAAGATCATTGATTGAGATACTTGGTTGGAGGATTCCTAGAGGCCCAAAGAATCGCTTGAGCCTCCTCGTAAATAGGTCTTTGTCCTCTTACATGTCCATGCATCCTCTATGTGTAATCCGTAGGATGCTATTACTTGAGCAGGTCTCAGTGCCAGCTTCAAGTGTATGTTTCAAATGCCAACAATAACTTGGATCACAATCATTGAACTCATACCCAAACATTATCATCTCACAGCATATGAGAATTAAGACAAAGCATCAAGAAGAGAGTCAGCAACTACCTGCAATGAATGAGATATGTCGATATTCAGAGAATGCAAATAAGCTACTACATACTAAGGTGACTTCCAAAGAGAAACCCGACTAGGGGCATTGTGGATGTCAAAACCTAGTCGCATTCTAAGTGAAGAGTAGTTGCACCAGGAACCGCTGCCTTTATGGTGGCTTGGGGTTCGATCAAAAGGCATTCGCCTAAACGAGCTCATGAGTTTGATATCATGGTGCATTTCCTGAAGGAATCCGCTTCACCTTAGCTGATCAATAAAAAAAACAAATAAACATCAGTTGCTGATTATTGGGAATTTTGTAAACATGATATTGGACCCAATATGGAGCTGGGGATAGATCGAAGTGTAGATCTTATCATTTCATATGATACTGTACATGTTCCTTTTCTTTATTAATTGAACAACAAAGTTAATAAACAAAGTGAAAAATTATTCATCGATATCATATATTACACTAAGGTTCTGCCGTACTGTTAAATATGCACCAATGAGTAGGCACAAACCATACAAGTCTCTGGTATTATATCTAGGGCTCGGTGGTTCGGTTTGGATTGGTTCCAGGTTCAACATCAAACCACACCAATATAATTGATTCTTCTTTTATAAATCAGGAAAAAGATACAGACAGCCATTTGTTATAGTTTGATTCAGTGAACCAAGCAATCGTTTTGTATTTCTTTTCAAACAGAAACATATCAAGCAATATCATAGGTTTGGACTAATTTGATTGGTTTGGATTGGCTTAATTAGTTTAATTGTTTTTAGAACCTAGGAGACAAATAATTGGAAAATAAATGCTTTCAACTTAGTAAAACAAAGACAAAACATTTGTAATGTCAGTCCAATCATTTGGTTATTAAAAATTATATGAAAATTAAAATTGACACATATTGCATCTATTCAAAAAATTGAATACCAAAAGTCAATTTTTTTCAAGTGCTAGAAAAATTAATGGAGCTGTTATATTTGAAATTAATATAGGTTGATTAAAATTGAGAGATGCATTAGATATTTTATGTGACAAAAATATATCATTAAAGTTGAAAGCTAAATATTATAGAACAACAATTAAACCCATTATGTATATAGTACTAAGTGTTGAGCAGTTGATCATCAAAAAGCATTAATAGTATTCATGGTATAAATGAAAATACTGAGATGGATGTATAATTACACAAAGAAAAACCATATTGATAATGAGGTTATTAGAGACAAACTAAGAGAGACACCAATGAAAAAATAAAATAGAAAAAAGTTATTCAAAATAGTTTAGATATATTAAAATGTGATCAAAAGAAGCTTTAACAAGAAAGAATGAAAAACTTCATGAACAAAATATTAAAAGAGGAAGAAGAAGACTATAAAAGTGTTAAAAATAAATAATAAAGAATGATTTGACTCTTATTGAGTTAATTTGTACAAGCTCCATGAAATAAAAAATCCATATAGTCAAACCATTCTAATATGAGAAAAGGTTTAGCTGTAGTAGTAGTTGTATAATCAGACACTTACAATGCCATTTCTTGGTGAAAACATATTTGGAACCTGTTCTGGTGAGATTCCTTTTGTAGAAAGGAGCCTGCTATCAAATTATCAATGTGGCTCGCCTTCATGGAACCATTGAGTATGGACCCCATGAATCAAAAAGTATGTATATCAACTTTGCCTTGATCCCCTATAGTGGGAACAAAGATGTCAAACACGAGATGGATTCTCTTTAGATGAAGGGAGTAAAGTTATATTCGTGATGTCAAACAGGGAGAGAAGTTGAGGAGCGCCTTCTAAGTGGTAGAAGTGAATGTCGAATACTTTGTGCAGAAAGAGCTCTTGGTGCGGCACTATTTTGTATCTAGAAATGAATGGACGAGGCACAGTCATCTTGTGCATCAATAATATTTATCCGCCGTCCATCTTTCAAGATTGATGGTTGATATAATGAACGCATCCAACCAAACCAAACCATTTCCTTATGGTTCAATCCTAGCGCAATATGTACTTTCTGGAGGTCAATCGAATTTCATGTCAAGCGATGAGAGAGAGAGAGAGAGGTGGGTTCGAGCAGACAGCAGACAGCAGACAGGGAATCGATGGTCGATCTGCGGGATGACCCTCCACCACAAGGTGTGTCCTTTTAACTGTCCATAAGACAAAACCCTACCTCCCCGGCCTTTCCAGTCTTCCCTTTCCCTATAAAATCTAATTCCTTCTCAGGAGCTCAGGATATATACCCCTGAAAGAAAGAATCCTACCTCTCTCTCTCTCCCCCTTGGGAGCTTCACCACTTCGGCCTTGAAGAAGATGACAGACTACATAGGGGGAGGAGCAGCGACGGCGATGGCAATGGTGGCTAGAGGAGACCGAGAGTGCACCGGAGGCTCAGAGGACGAAGAGGCGGCGGAGAGTGGAAGCCCCGCCAACGCAGGCGGAGTTGCAACCTCCGGCAACCCAAAGAAAACAACGACAGGAACGGCGATTGACGTCGCTCGGAAGCCGCGGGGCCGGCCACCGGGATCGAAGAATAAGCCGAAGCCGCCAATCGTTATAACGCGCGACCCAGAGAACGCGATGCGCCCTCACGTCCTTGAACTCTCCGCCGGCTGCGACGTCGTAAACAGCGTTGCGCAATTCGCCCGCCGCCACCACCTCGCCCTCTGCGTCCTCACCGCCAAGGGAACCGTCGCGAACGTCTCCCTCACCGGAAGCAACTCCGCTGGTCGCGCCTCCGCCGCCACTACGCTCACCTTTCACGGCCGCTTCGATATCCTTTCGCTTACCGGGACCTATCTTCCTTCTAACCCTTCAGCCTCTTCCTTCACCATCTCCCTCGCGGGTGCCCAGGGCCAGGTCGTCGGAGGTACCGTCGCTGGAAGTCTCATTGCTGCCGGACCCATCGTCCTGATAGCCGCCGCCTTCACCAACCCTTCCTTTCACCGGCTTCCGGCGGACGAAGGGGAGGAATGCGGCGATGGTAGGATGGGGAATGGGGGTGGTTCTGGTGGTGGTAGTGTTAAGAAGGAGAATGACACAGAAATGGAGGCATGTTCTTCTTTGCCAATGTATAGTCCATTGAGTTGCCAACTTCCTCATGATGCTTTCACGTGGGTGCCTTCCTCCAGACCCTCTCCTTATTGAGAGCGAGAGTGACATTCTTCTTCTTGCATGGGATGATGATGATGGCCATGATCATTCATGTCATGTACAAGTTGCCATGCGATGCACGCATCGTCCATTAATGGTGATGGATCCTTCGCTTACTGTGGAGTTGTACTAATTAATCTTTCTTAGTCCTGTTGAAAGCTAACCTTTTTTGTTTTTCTAGTGAAATCAGCCTCTTTGTTCTAAAATTGCTGAAGAGATATGTCCTTTTGGGGCCTCTAATATGAAGGGTCGATATCTCTCCTAACATAACAGTTCATAGTTTACTTCAGCTGATAAAAAATGGCTGCCATCAAACTCATCTCCAGATGAATGTACTACCATGGGTCCTTACACAAGGCTGGGATGAGTGTTTCATCGTTCATGTCTCATGCATAAAAAGTTGGCCTATTGGTTGGGGTATATACGAGTGACATGGTAGAAGAGTTGAAAAGTGATTGAATGAAAAGAAATAAAACATATTGCCAGAGAGAGAGAGAGGTGGCCAACCCCTCTTTCCTTTCGAAGCTGGTTGAAGATTTATTTTGAACAGTGAAATAATAGAAGTATTAATGAATGTTTGAGTCTCGAGTGGGACTCGCACGAAACAACGGTGAGAGAGAGGGAGAGAGCACTAATGCGTGAATGAGAGTTGGCCGGAGGAGAGGGGCGTGGAGTGTCTAGCTGGACTTGACGGGATTGATTTGATGTAAGGATGAGATTCCCATGGGCAGCTTGAACAAAAATAGGTGGCGCATATATATATATATATATATATATATATATATATATATATATATATATAACTCCTGGATCCATTTTTGTCGTTAACTTTTAGAGTAAATAATTTGTTGATTAAGTAGCTGCAAATGTTAAGAGTAAGAATTGAGATTTTAAGACTGATTGTTGTCCTGGATCCAAATTGGTATTGATCGACCTTACTTTCCGGCCACGATTCCCAAGAGGTCAGCCACTCCATTACCTATGGACCCAATCACATGAACTACCCTCCGAAATTGTTCTTGCATGGTAAAAAAGCTGGGTTTTTTATACCTTGACGTGGTTTTGGTTGTCTAAGTAATCTCTGGGGTCCCCTTTTATTCTCCACTTAGGCGGTTGGGGACTGTAAAGTAATTAGAGACTAGATCAAATCTCGAATTTGGCTAATCATCCTAGTTTACTCTCAAAACATGGTTTTAGATGGCACAACCCTTTCAGCAAGTGTGGTGGGAAAGAAACAACTAAAGGATAGTTCTTTATACTGATTGTTATGCTTGAATCCTTCTGTAATCAAAGGCTACCAGGGAAATGTGATCATGGTTTACGGCTCATGCGCATGAACTCAGCTTATGCGACATTAGTGAATGTGACAGCATTGCAACGGTATTTTATATAAGTATAAAGTTATAACACTTGTGTAATTGTGAAGGAATTGTGACAGCATTGCAACGGTGTTTTATAAATACTCAACTTTTCTGTAGTGTGTCAAGGAAAGAAAAAAAGGATTCAGCTAAACACTAAGTTCTTCCTAGTTCTCCCATCTTTAGTGAATGTCTATATATATATATATATATATATATATATATATATATATATATATATATAGAGAGAGAGAGAGAGAGAGAGAGAGAGAGAGAGAGAGATGCCAAGTCTGGAGGGCCTTTATGGTGAGAGCGGTAATAGCAAAAGTGATGGGAGGGAAAGGGCCTGTTATAGTCGGTCATGTCCACCTGATTTGACAAGTGATCAAAGGCATTCATGATGCTCTCAGAAACAAGAATCTCTGCCTGGCTTGCTCATCTGACCCAGTTCCTTTCATACATGCCTTTCTTACCGAAATATGCCCATCTTTCACTGCATTGGTCTCACTCAAATCAACTATTTCAGCTGTTGATGCAGACCTCACACACTATGTAGCGTGCAGCACGGTAGTATCAAACTCTTGGTTGAAATGACGCCGTTTGTGATTGAATGTATAATAAGTCTTAAAGCGTTAAGGCCAAAGATCGACCCTAGAGCTTGGATGGTAATGTATAATAAGTCTTAAAGCGTTAAGGCAAAAGATCGACCCTAGAGCTTGGATGGTTCTAACTATTGTGGACAAAGTTTTCGTAAGAAGTGTGTAGCTCCAAAACTGTACTAAATAGCTCTAACGGAAAAAGGTTTTACAAAGTCTGCTCAATCCAAAAATTTGGTTATAAGCACAACGAACAATAACTTACCTAGCTAAGGGGTCCACTCACAAGTTGAAGGTCAAGACTTGGACTTTCCTCGTCAAGGGAGTAGACTCAATATGTGGCTCCAGTCTCCCCATTATACCTAAATATAATTAACTATAACGAATTTCGCTCATGTAACAGATCACCTTTGCATAGTCCATCTCAAGCTCAAATAAAGGAAGAGGGTTGTGCTAGGCTTCCGACAACAACATAAAATTTTGTCAGATTTTATATCATGGATTACACAAATTATGAGCATTGTGTTGGGACATCTCTTCTTAACGACACGTTACACAGCCTGAATGCAATGAAAAGTAAGCAATGACCTCTACATTTTTGTTCGAATGTAGTGAATCAATTGCAGAGAGGCTTCACAAGTGTCGATAAAGAAGTTATTCCTGCTATATTGTCAGTTGAATGTAGTGAATAAATTATAGAGAGGGTCTCTGCATTTTCAATATAGACGGATAGGGAGGATAAGGAATCTAGTCCTAGATAATAAGATTCGTATTAGTTCTTGAAATATCGAAATCGGTAAGCTAATGGAGGTGGTAGATACTATGATTCATAAAAATATTGATATTCTATATTTATAATATACAAAGTAGGTTGGAGAAAAAGTAACAGAGATTGAGGATATAGGTTTTAAATTATGGTACTCAGGAAAGGAAAAAGCTCGAAATGGAGTTGGTATTATCATAAATAAGCATTTAAAAGATAGTGTAATACACATATAATGCTATGGTAATCGAATCATGACATTGAAATTAGTGTTAGGAGTAGAGGTTTTGAATATAGTTTGTCCTTGTACACCCTAAGTAAGACTAAAAGATAGTGGCAAGAGTTAGATAAGATTCACAAAGGGAGATGATTTGTCCCAACTTAGGTACCAAGGAAGCTTTTGAGGTCCGTGTTTCCCGGTGTGTACAAATTTGTATGGCAAAATCTCATTTTATAGCCCTATTGGACGTACTTTTGTTATGCAGTCTCTATATTTTCACAAACACCAAACTATGAACTCACATCCAAGTTCATAACCAATGTAAAACATGCCCCAGTAAGTCTTCCAAAAGTGTTCAGGACACGTGTGACTTTTAACAGTGAGCTACAGTTTTTCTTGATTGTGGATGGTGATTTGCGATGGTTATGCACTCTAGTTTAACCTTCAAATTAGCAAATAATACTCGGCAGAACCCAACCGTACTCGACTTTGAACAAGAGGTTGATCCGAGTCGTTCTGTTTAAAGAAAAGCTAAGCAGTCGAATAAGTATAACGTTACGTCCTTTCTAGTTGATACTCTAAGAGAGAGAGAGAAAGAGATTTCCTTTTTTTCCGGTGGGTGCACGCGTGGTGTTTTCATTCATGTGCACACGAATCCTGCCGCAGGTACGCCTCTGAACATCTGCTCTGATTAGTCACAAATCATGACCCAAATCTCTTCCTTCTCTCTCAATCAACTAACAAGTCACATGCCTCTCTCTCTATGTATACGAAAAAAAGGCTGACAGTGGTGTATGGTGGCCTCCCAGGCTTTTCCAGAAGAACGAAGAAGGGTGTTTTTCTTCTGCTTTCTCTTCACCCAAGGGCGCTCGTACCGCTTAAACAGACCTGCACTATTTGGAGGTGTCAATGTGATCGAGCGAGTGTCATTGGCGTTAAAATTCTCTCCCTCTCTCTCTCACGTGATTCTAACATATTCTCTCTCTCCCTCTCGCACACGCACGCACACTCCACATCCCCAGTTTTCAGTCTGGAACGCAATGCTGTGCCTTCGGTAGGCTTGTTGTTCGTACCAACTCTTGCAGCCTACTGTACTTCAAAAGCAGGGAACACGTTCAGGTTTGTGGAAGGATTGCACCGTATTTATGGCACATGACTGACTACTCCACCTATAATAAGAACATATTCAAATAAATAAATAAAATACAGTAAAGACTACCCACATTTATTTCAACACAGCACATTCATTTTAGCAGTAGATTATCAAATAACAAAGTGGTAAAAGGAGACATTGATCCACTGCGAACTCTTCCTTTCGATTTGCTGCTCTTTGAAGCAATACTTTTTGTATATTTTAACCAGTTCAATTAGCTCATCATGCACATGCCTTCCTTTTAGACTTTCGAATCTGACCCAGGAAGCCTGTGAGTACAGGTTCCACGTTTGGCTATTATCATTGTCACTGCTTTTTAAAAATATTTTAATGCCGTATTCTTTTCTGGAGGCGTATCTCATTCGTTGAAAAGATCTTTCACCAGGTTTAAGTAGCTAAGAGTTTACGTGATTGTTCACCTTTCAAAGTGAAACAACAATAGGTAAAACGTGTGGGTAACCGAATAGATTTGTTTCTTGGCGTAGTGATTTTTTTTTGCCACCAAAAATACAGAGTTTCATTAACGTAATGAAAGGTACAAGAAGCTAGAGCAACCACAATCAAAACATATAGGGAATTCCCAAGAAGATTTTAAAATATCTTTATCCACAATCTTGGATTTATATTTTGGTAATACATGACAGACTTTGAGAGCACTGCCGAAGACCTTCTTGAACTTCTTCACCTTTAAACGGAACTACTGAGCCCGAGGCCTCCATAGCAACGCGACTCTGTTGTTGAGACTCCACAGTAATGTCCAGATAGTAGCCGGAAAATGGTAGTTTCCTGTACCAAGGCAGTTATAGCACTTCAATTTCGGTGGTTTGAAACCGTCAAAAATGTTTTTTTTCGGCGGTTCTTTTGATTAGAAATAGTTTTATTATAAGACGACTAAATCCTTAATCCCGAATACTCTTTCTTCCTCTCTCGCGCGCGATTTTTCAGTGACACTCAATTTTCCAGCAACTCTCTCTTGCGATTCTGGCTACTCTCTGTCACACGCGATTCCGGCAAGCAAATCCCTTTAGAGCAGGTTCTCAGGTAACAATCTCTCTCTACTCTCTACTTAATCTCTCTCTCGTTGATCGATTTCTTCCATAATTTCTTCCTTGTTAGAAGCCACAATTTCATTTCACTCATTGTGAAATTCTTTTTTTTTCAATTGTTAGATCGTGTTCTTACTTTTGTTGGAGATTTGGTCATCTTGACCTTTCTTTTTCGATTTCTATCATATGCTTCTAGAAAGGCTACAACATTTAGTCCCAATGAATCACACTAACGATAGCATATCATACATCTTGACCTTTTCTTTTAGATTTTCATCACACTAATGATGGTGAATTAACACGTGTGAATCAAAGAGTAAAACATTGTGATTTTCTAATTTTTATATTTATATACTTCACTAGATGTTCTTAGGGAAAATATGGAGAGATTATATAGTCGAGAGAAGTTAGATCTACAAGCCTAAGAATAGTAATGAACGTTTGCAAGATAATGAATATAGAGTTGGTCTTCTTGCATTTATGGAACATGTACTTATGTTACATAAGGTATGAATAAGGGAAATATTTATTATCCTTAGAAGTGTGACAATAGATCACTTCTTGATAAGGAAGTGGTGAAGGTGCATTTTATGTAAGATAGATTTACAACGAACTACACACCATGACACTTTCATAGTGAATTACCATAACAAAGTGTTACCTAGACGTGACATAGATAGTATGACAAATATGGTGCAAGATACTTATGGTCCCTTAATACCAAATGTTCAAGGTGGAAACGAAGAATATAGAAGAGATGTTGAGAAATACAACAAACATTGTGGCACGAATGTCAAAAATACACATTGTTATTTTTTGTTGTACAATTATTTCAAATTAAATGTATGCATAAGTTGTTGAACAAGTGCATCAATGACCTCTTAAAGATATTTGGGGATATTGTTCCCACACATAAACTTATACCAAAATCTTTGTATGATGTGAAGAAATTATTAACTGATTTAGATAAGGACTACATCAAAATAGATGTGTGTCATAATAATTGTATTCTTTATAGAGTCAAATTTAAACATGCAAACAAGTGTCCTAATCCACAATGTAATCATCCAAGATCGAGATCTACCTTCGAGATAATACGAAAAAGAATGCCCCTATAAAGAGTAAGGCACTTTTCGTTGATACCAAGACTACACCGCACAAGATACAGTTTGGTATGGTATAAGTAGAAGATATACTTTAGGCAAAAAGAGTCATCCTTGACATTCAAAAGTATGGAGACATTTTGACGATGTGCTTCTTTCTCTTTTGAATCGCGTAATGTACGGCTTAGGTTTGCTAGTAATAGATTAGTCCATACAAGATTTCATCGAGTAACCATAGTTGTTGGTCAGTTATATTAATTCCTTATAACTTGTCTCTATAGTTGGCTATGAAGCAACCATTTATCATAATGACTTTGCTTATAGATGGACCAAAATCACCTTCTCACAATATTAATATTTATCTACAACCATTAATTGATGAGCTAAAAATTCTTTGGAATGATGAAATCATCACATTTGATGCATATAAGAAAGAAATGTTTAGATTTCATGCAACAATATTATGGACTATCAATGATTTTCATGCATATTTAATGTTGTCAGGTTGGAAAACTTAAGGATTTACAATTTGTCCTATGTGTCATACTCACACATCCCGCCTTCATTTACCATGTAGTAAAAGATATGTATAAATGGGTCATCAAAGGTTATTACCTATGTATCATAGATGATGATTTGATAAAATAACATTTAATGAGAGAATAGAAGATGGCGAAACTCCAATTCCTTTGAGTGTTGAAGATACATTACAACAGTAGAAAGGTTATGAAAACATTTGCATATTGAGAAAAATGTTTGATAATGTCTTTAATAGAGTGATGGATATTAAAGACAAAATCAAAAGACAATGTTAAAGCTAGAATGGATATGAAAGAGTATTGTAGATGGAGGGAACTACGAGTTGCAAGAATTGCCTAATAGAAAAATTTTGAAGGCTAAAGCAAAATTTGTGTTGTCCATGGAGCAAAAAAGGCTGTATGTAAATGGGTTAGTGAATTAAAAATGCGATGGATATGTCTCTAATCTACACTAGATGTGTAAATATGAGATAGGGGAAGCTATTTGGGATGAAAAACCATGATTGTCATGTGCTTATGGAGCGATTGCTACCAATTGCTTTTGGTGCATTGCAGATCGGTGTGAAAGCCTTTAGCTTAGTTAAGTAAATTTTCAAAGATTTGTTCTCAGCAGTGTTACGTGTGTCGATTTGTTGCTAATAGAGTAAAACATCGTGATTACAACATGTAAGTTAGAACAAATCTTTTCACTGGATTCTTTAATTCAATGGAGAATTTACATATTCATTTGCCGTATGAGGCAAGAGTAGGAGACCACTGTTCAATATTGATGGATGTATATGCTCTCAAATAGTATCTTAAACTTTATTGAGTTGATTGGTTTGATGATTTTATAAGTATGTCTCATGTTAATGTGTCATAGTGTTTCTATGATATATTATATGTATGTAGTGACATAAGTTTGTATAAGTGCTCAGGTACATAAATATATTGATCTGCCAATTGAAGTACGTAGTATTGACATGGGTCCTTTACTTTCAAATATTGAACGATATGATTCTTTCTTTTGTAATGATTACAAGTTTAATTATCGAGCATTGCAAAGAGTACGCACCACTCAGAATAGTGGTATTTCCACATTTGGTGAAGAAGAGGAATTATTTATGGATTCTTATATGACATTATTAAAGTCCAATTTGTAGGCATAGAGAAACCTATTTTTTGTTTAAGCGTGTTTGGTATGACATAGATCGAGGATGAATATGAAAGAATTTAAGTTGACCTCACTACGTACTTCTTTGTGAGCATATCATGGTGAACCATATATATTTCTAAGACAAGCATAGAGAAACCATACAAGTGTAGTATGCAAATGACTAAAGTAGAGGAAATTGGAATATTGTTTGTCATTAGAAATCAAGAGATACATATGAAATGCCAACTGAAGATTCAATAGGAGACATATTTTCTATTATTGATATATACAGTGATAATAGTAGTATAATTCTTTGTGTTTGAGATGATGCAAATATGCGTACACGTGTTTCAAAGCAATGGGTAAAAGAGTTAATTGAAACTAGAAGTAAAAAGGTTAATTGAATTAATATGTTATTAGTAAATATGTATATTGTGATATTAAATTCCTTATGATTATGTCTTTTATTTCATTAAGTTTATAACATTTTATATTTTATTTATTTTTGCTTTTTATTAATAAGTCTGATATGCCTAATTGTTTTATAATGACAAGATATCACTACAGTATCAATGAGGTAGAAGAAGAGGTGAACAAGATAAGAGCAACAGTAATAGACATCATCATAATAATGACGATGAGGGTATACTATTGTATTATTTATTTTTAACTATATTATGTTTTCATTATGAAACTTAAATATCTCATTAATAGGTATCGATGAAAGACACTTATAGGCCATGATAAGAAATGAAAAAAGACTAATGATCGTAGAAAAAAAGATATTATAAATTAAAAAATAAGAGAAGAGCAAGAAGAAGAATCACAACGAGAAGTAACTTCAATGTCTTCTACAAAATGAGGAAGGGTAAGAGTATTTTATACTGTTGTATGCCTCGAGAAGGAGAAGTATGGATGGTAGAGGTGTTAGACTTCAAAGTAGTAGGTGAAAATGGTTTGAAGTTGGATCATGCTACACAAAGCAAGATAATTGCTTTCTCTTATATTAGACATGGTGGGATAATAATGTTGAATAAGTCTTTGATATTATTTGAGGGATATAATGGTAATGTTAGTCATTTAATATTATTATATAATATTTTAAGGGTTTATATCTTACTACATATTTAATTTTTTATAGAAAAGTTTATATTTGAGCATTGAGAAAGTCATGAACCTATTTCAACTCATTTGATAAAGAAAAATTATAAAAAAACATTACAAAATGCTTTAAATGACTATCAAAATGAATTAAAGATGAGGTACTTTATGCCTTACTTCAATGCAAATTAGCATCTTTCTTAAGAGAGTCCTATAATTAAGGTCCCAACCTCTACATGGCACGGATATTGTGAGTTATGCTCAAATGAAGTAAAAATAAGATGGGCAAAAAAATAGAGCAAATCATACTCAAATGGTGAAAAAGCATAACAAAAGATTTAAATCTATTGTTAGACAGTGATTTATTATATTATGTATGACTTTATTTATTATTTTGGTAGTATATATCAGTTTTTATACTCTGCCTTACAAGACATTCTATCATAGGAGAAATCATGTGAAGAAGAATATATGCCAATCACACTATATGATGCATTCATAGATTATTATAAGGATTAGAAAAGTGGATAAGTTTTTGATGAGACAAGTGGTAGAATATATGTAAGTATACATATTATTTTATATATTATTAGTCTCAAAAACTATTTGATGTGTTCATGTTCTTTTATTATCTTATTTACTACAACAACAACTAAGCCTTTTCTCATACTAGACGGGGTCACCTACATGGATACCTTGTTTCCACATAGCCCTATCATGTGTCATGTTAGCAGTTAACTCACAATAAGCTAAATCATTCTTTATTGTTTCTTTGCAACACTTTTGTGGTCGTCCTCTACCTCTTTTAATACTTTCAAAATCTAGTTTTTCATACCTTCTTATAGGTTCTCCTTTTGGTTTTCTTTCTATATGTCCAAACCATCTTAAACGATATTTTCTCATTTTATCCTCTATTGGTGACACTTGTAATTTGTTTCTAATAACCTCATTATGTATACGGTCTTTTTTTGTATGACCACTCATCCATCTTAACATCTTCATTTCTGTCACAGACATCTTTTGTACATGTTGATGATTAACTGCGCAACACTCAAAACCATAAAACATGACAAATCTAATTGTTGCTCTATAATATTTACCTTTTAACTTTAATTGTATCTTCTTATCACAAAGAATACCTGATGCTCCTCTCCATTTTAACTAACCAGCATTAATTCTATGCATAATATCTCCATCAATTCTTCTATCACTTTGAAAAATTGACCCTAGTTATTTGAAACTTTCTTTTGTAGGGATACAATGTGTACCAATTTTAATTTCTATGTCCTCTGAAGTAACGAAATGATCAAACTTAAATTCCATATATTTTGTCTTTGTTCTACTAATCCGAAAGCCTTTACTTTCTAATGTTTCTCTCCATAGTTTCAATTTTCTATTAACTTTTTTCTTAGACTCCACTAATACAATGTCATCTGTAAATAACATACATCAAGGTATTTTATCTTGAATATGATGTACTATTTACATATATTATAATTAACATATTATTTCATGTATTATTAGTCTAAGGTCCAACAAGAATATCACATGATTCGTAAGAGTGAAGATGGTTTATCTTATACAATAAGTTTTAGAAAGGCTAAGTATCATGTGCATGGAAAGCACCATGGTGGATACAAGAGGGGAATAGGGTCTGGAGCACCCAGTAGAACAAGAAGAAAATTTATTTTTGTTTATGGAGATATGCCAGATGTTTTGTGACTTAGCAACAAGATCCTTCTATTCAACACAAAAATGGTCATCGTAAGTAAATCATCTATGCTTATTAGTGGTCTTTCATTATTTTACATGTTTAGAACTGTATGTAATCTTATGCATATGTGACATTTGAGATAACGATTTGTACAAGTAGAATTATTTATTTATTACTTCAAATTTGTAATAGTGATTGTTTTAAAAATATTACTTCACATACCCTTAAAATTTTTTGTTATATATTTAATAATGGTGTCCACTAATTATATCTTTAAGTATGTATTATGTTTTATTTTTTATTGCAGGAATCATAGAATATAAGAATTGCTAGAAGAGATGATCAAAGAAATGTTATAAGAGATGATCGACCATGACCTGCACTAGCTTTATATTAAACTACGGATGATGATCTTTGTCATATTTTATCAATTTCTTTTTGTTTATGTACTTGTTTTAGATTCTTGCAATATTGGATATTGGTCTTAGATATATCTAACCTATATAGCATGTATGTACTCAGTTTAAAAGTTTATAATATTAGACATTGAATATGGTTTTATTTGGCCCATATGACACTTAGTAGTTATTTTAAATGTTTATATATTGGACATTGATCTTTGTAGATATATACAAATTTGCAAGATAATTTATATTTTGATAATATCAAATTGTATATTAGATGTTTGTGATGGAATTATATTTCAAAATTTATGTAAAAATTTAAATAATTTTGAAA
Organism: Brasenia schreberi; assembly: GCA_036023115.1. NCBI lineage: Eukaryota > Viridiplantae > Streptophyta > Magnoliopsida > Nymphaeales > Cabombaceae > Brasenia > Brasenia schreberi. The sequence goes on along the minus strand of JAYKKT010000089.1, from coordinate 16,836,167 downwards.
AATAGGGAATATAAGCAAATTATTTTTGGCAGTTTTTCTAGAAGGCATTTTCGATGGTCAAACCATCGGCCAAAGGGATTTTAAAAATTCTTTTTCCATAGTTTTTTGGTACATTTGTGATGGTCAAAGGAAGCATCAGAAATGGACCATTTTTTGCTATTTCAACCTAATTGACTATTTCTGACGGTTGCTTGAGTATTTTTGAGGGTTGTTTAGGTTTTTTCTTATGCTTTTATTTTTAGCAGACTTTCTACGAGGGTTTTAAGCTTTTTTTTATGGTTGATCCGATGGTTCAACCATCGGAAATGACCTTTTCTAGCAGTTTAAACCGTCGGAAATAACCCTTTTAGTACTAGTATTCGACCCTCAATGTATTTGATTTGCGGTTCGTAGCATGTGGCACTGGAACTTGGGTTTAAGCCCATACAAAATCAGGATAATTGTTCCAATGAACCATAATTCCATGTTTGATTTGCATATGAAATTGACATTGTAGTTCCATGTTTGAAGCTACATCTACATAGGAGGAGGGGCTTGAAATTTTGATATTTTCTTGTAAATGCTATATTTTACAGTTGAATACTGGTTGGGATTCATGCTTCTTCCCCCCTCTAACACCATGAAATATATACTTCATCCCGAAACACTATTTTCTAGATCTGCTACTGTTTGAATCCCTTCCCATATGCTCCAATATGCATGTATAAAGCTCTCATAGCCTACTCAATAGATATTATTATCAAGATTATAACTAGTAAGATTCTTTGTGTTCATGGTTCTCACATATATAACTTAAATAAGATATCCACTCTCTTAACCATCTTGCAATTATCCTAACCAGCATAAGGATGAAACCATAACAGAGTAACCATAAGCTTGAAACCATCCGTAAGATGTAAAGTACATTTAGAAAAAAATTAGGTAGTTTAGGAAACAAAATACCAATTATGGTACAATCATTTCAGTTAACAAATAAGCCTCACAATACTAAATCATCAAGCAAAAAGAATTTCAGACGCTAATAGATAAATAAAGATAGTCAATGCAATAGCATTCAGATCATTTTTGTTAGTTTTGAAACACACAATATTATGAAATTTACTAATGTACATTGCATTCAAATGTATGAAATCACTCCTCAATGAAAAGCAAAATAAACTCACATAGACCTCCTCCAATCCACTAAGAGATCTTAGGCAATATGAAAAATAAAAAGAACACAATCTCAGTATCTTCATCCTCATGAATCAAATATATCTAAAGAATTGGAAATAAAACCACCACACGATATGGTCATTACACATGAAAAATATGAAAAAGACGATGAATACCATCATCATATACACATCAGAACACAATCTTGAAGAAAAAAATAGAACATGTGTTATTGATTAGGTAATTATATCTTGATATAAATTAATATCAACAGACAATTTTGGGTATTCATATAAGAGCAAGAAGATGAAAAAAGAGGAAGAAGAAGAGGAAAGATGATAAGAAACATATATAAAGAGGTGAGAAAGTGAGAAAAAGAAAAGGACCTCACTTAAGTTGTGAGAGAGAACGATGGTGTTATTGCTTTCTCAATGATTTTTTCCACGTTAAAGTTTTTCATCACTAGGTAGAGTGTGAGATGAAAGACAATGTGTGGAAAAACTCATACAGGAATGATGACTCGTCCATCGAGGCATGAGGCCCATGCCCAAGTTGAACAGCCCACTTCAGGAAGTGAGTTGCTTTTTCAATTGAAAAAGGGCCTATTGAACTCAAGTTCCACAGCCTCGCCTGGTGCAGCGTTTGATTCATGCATGGAACTGGCACAAAAATCCCTGATTTTTTAGGTCCCACTCCCCTGGCACCATGAATCAAACACCCCCGTAAGGGGCACAACCTAATCCACTAATGAACACCTCTCTCTCTCTCTCTCTCTCGGAAAGGTAAGTTGGTATTGATTTTTATAATCGTTATTTCCATTGTACTTGCAATGGTGATCCAATTGGAGCACAATTAGCCCCATGAGATCGTTATATATATATATATATATATATATATATATATGGAGAGAGAGAAAGAAAGAGAAAGAGAGAGAGAGAGAAAGGGTATAGTGGTAAATGTTCAAATTCATGTGTGATCAAATTTACTCAAACATCTCTAATGTTTGATTAGCATGATCAATGGTTGATTTTAATTTAAAAATCATTTAATACACTATTTGAATTAAATGTTAAGTACACAAAGTACAATAATATTTTTCAATTTTAAATTTAAATATTCACTGTTAGTCAAGCAGATCAAACTATGAACATGAGTGGCTTTGAGCATAGATGAGTATGTACATATACCAATTTCTCTCTCTATATTAGGTGGTTTTGATAGCTTTAAGCAATGAAAGACCGTGAAATAAAGTCTTTGAGTATGAGTGATTATGAGTAGGGATCACATCCTCTCCCTCTCTCTCTCTATATATATATGTTAAAATACTTCGGAACTACCATCACCATTCAATTGCCGTGAAATTAACTAACTTTTTGAGATTAATCTCTCTCTCTCTCTCTCTCTCTCTATATATATATATATATATATATATATATATATATATATATATGTTAAAATACTTCGGAACTACCATCACCATTCATTTGCCGTGAAATGAACTAACTTTTTCAGATTAATTGTTTCTCGTTTCTCTTATAGTGCAACATTGTGTTTGTCTATATATGACGCGGGTTGTGGCAGCTTTAATCGAGTAAATGTAGTTAGGAAGTGATGGGGGTTGGTGAAATGTAATGAATGGAAACTAGCTGTGGTTCAAGTCGCGAAAGGCGCCTAGTGGAGGTTCAGAGCATGATCAAGCATTGAGTTGGGACTCTCTCTCTCTCTCTCTCTCTCGATATATATATATATATATATATATATATATATATATATATATATATATATATATATATATATATATATATAATACAAGACTGCTAATGCCGCCATAATTCCCTCGAGAGTTGCATTTGCAACGAAAAGCCAACTGATCAACAATGGAACTCCTGTTCTATAAAACTGGCGGCAAATTTGAGACGGTCAATTCCGTAAACCCGTTGCACTTCCCTCACCACTCTTCAGTTTTGACTTCCTTTGGTCTCTATCTTCGCACTTCATCACTATACTGTATTTGTGCACCTTACTACTGTTGTGGTTATATATATATATACCTGTCAATGCATGAAAAGCTTATAACAAAGATCAATGACCTACTCATTCACTCTTCGCATAGAACACATCAAATGCATTATCATATTGAGCAGAATATAACATTGTTTTTTAGTAATTTACACGAGGTTTATATGTATGAAAGATAGAGATTGATAGAAGCATTAAATGAGAGAACATCCATTGAAAGGTCATTTTTCTCCTTTGCATCTCCCTCATTATCTCTGCTGCCTTTTCTTAAGAAAAAGTTGCACTCCTGCAATAAGGAAGAAAGAAGCATTCGTAATGATCTATAGTTTGATGTGTTTCTATCGATGACTACAAACTTCACACGGACATAATATCAAAGCTAGTGGGGCAATAAGCTACATCTTCATGTTTTACTGTTTTATTTGCTTTGTCTCAACTAACCGGCAAAATATAATAGAGAGGATAATGATTCACGAATAAAAATGCTTTTGATGTGCTTCAAAAATCAAATTGATAGATATAATGAACTGGTTAGCTGAAACATTATATTTATGAATTCGCGATGGCTGTTATCAGTCTACAACATCTAAGATCTTTCGTTTTCTTTTTTGGTCTTCACTTTTTCTTCTTTGGAGGCCGCTCACTAATTTCATACAGCTCACCCAATCATATTTGCTTATACCACCAGTATATGCATTTCAAAATCCAGTATATCCAACTGAACAGTATAACCTTGCTATGGCTTTAACATAGCTCTCTCTCTCTCTCTCTCTCTCTCACACACACACACACACAGAGCGTCACTAAGAATTGCATCAGTAATGCTACTTATATCAATAGAATAGTAAAGCATGAATAATTTAAAGATATAATAGACAAAAAATGTGTTTTTATGTTCAGATCTTCCCATGTCAGTCACACAAACCGAATGTACATGGCGTACTTGATATAGGTAGCTAGTAATTCATGTCTAGGAAATCAACGGGTTCGGGCTGTTTTATCATGGATAGTGTCTCTGCTATCGGCAGAGATCTTGCTGAACTTTGAAATAGAGGTATACCAAGTCAAGTGAAAACTGCCGGTACCAACACTTGCAGCTTGTTATTCAAAAGAAGAAGGAATACAAAGGTAATAGCTTTATTGTGAACAAACCAGAAGCAAGACAGACGAAAGGCTTTAACACTGAACGTACATTTCACATGAAGCCAGCTCTTTTTCTTAATATATAAGAATAATACTCACATTAATACTCTCATATATAAGAATAATACTCACAGTCACGACACGAGGACATGTTGAGGTGTCGCATGACATGAGGACACGTTGAAGTGTCCAAGTGACAGGTATAATTAGGGGTTTGCATCGATCAGTTTGGTTCAATAACCGTACCAAACCAAAATAACCGAAACTGAATAGCCACTGAATTTCAAGACTGAATCCTAACTGAACCATAATATTTCGGTTTGGTTCGGTTCTGTTATTCAGTTTACCCTATACGACTGAATTATATATACAACAACAACAACTAAGCCTTTTCCCATACTAGACGGCGGCTACATGGATTCTTTGTTTCCACAGATCCCTATCGTGTGCCATGTTAGCAGTTAACTCCCAATAAGCTAGATCATTCTTTATGGTTTCTTTCCAACACTTTTGTGGTCATCCTCTACCTCTTTTAATACTTTCCAAATTTAGTTTTTCTAACCTTCTTATAGGTTCTTCTTTTGATCTTCTTTCTATATGTCCAAACCATCTTAAACAATGTTCTCTCATTTTATCCTCTATTGGTGCCACTCCTAATTTGTTTCTAATAACCTCATTATGTATACGATTTTTCTTGTATGACCACTCATCCATCTCAACATCTTCATTTCTGTCACAGACATCTTTTGTAAATATTGATGATTAACTGCCCAACACTCAGAACCATAAAACATGGCAGGCCTAATTGTTGCTCTATGATATTTACCTTTTAACTTTAATGGTATCTTCTTATCACAAAGAATACTTGATGCTCCTCTTCATTTTAATCAACCAGCATTAATTCTATGCATAACATCTCCATCAATTCTTCCATCACTCTGAAAAATTGACCCTAGGTATTTAAAACTTTCCTTTTGGGGAATGCAATGTGTGCCAATTTTAATTTCCATGTCCTCTGAAGTAACCAAACGATCAAACTTACATTCCATATATTATGTCTTTGTTCTACTATGTCGGATACCTTTGCTTTCTAATGTTTCTGTCCATAGTTCCAATTTTCTATTAACTTTTTCCTTAGACTCCTCCACTAATACAATGTCTTCTGCAAATAACATACACCAAGGTACTTCATCTTGAATATGTTTTGTTAACTCATCCATCACCATTATAAATAAGTATGGACTTAAAGTTGATCCTTGATGTAACCCAATATTAACTTCAAAGAAGTCTGTCGTTCCTTCGTGAGTCCTCACACATGTTTTTGCACCATCATACATGTCTCTTATAAGGTTAATATATGTCAATGGGATACCTCTTTTTTCAAAGTTCTCCAAAGAACCTCCCTCGGTATCCTATCATAAGCTTTTTCTAGATCAATAAATATCATGTGAAGGTCTTTCTTTTTTGCTCTAAAATGTTCCATAAGACGTCTCAAAAGGTGAATCGCTTCAATAGTAGATCTGCCTAGCATGAATCCAAATTGGTTCTCTGTTGTACTTGATACTTGTCTTAACCTACGTTTGATAATTCTTTCCCATAATTTCATAGTATGACTCATTAACTTGATACCTCGATAATTCGCACAATTTTGAATGTCTCCCTTGTTCTTATATATGGGTATAAGTGTACTTGCTCTCCATTCCTCTAGCATCTTTTAATTTTTTCATATTTCATTAAATAGTCTTGTGAGGAAAGTGATTCTTATTTCTCCTAGTATTTTCCAAACTTGTATAAGAATATTATCTGGTCCTACCGATTTACCACCTTCATATGTTTAAGAGCCTCTTTGACTTCATTCTTTTGAATACGTCGGTAGAAATTGTGGTTTATATACTTTTCTGACTTGGCTAAATCTCCTAAACTAATACTAACATCTTTATTTTCATTAAAAAGATTATAAAATAGTTTTTCCATCTATTTCTTATATCATCATTTGCCACTAAAATTTTTTCTTCCTCGTCTTTTATGCATCTAACATAATTAAGATCTTTAGTTTTCTTATCTCTAGCCCTAGCTATCCTAAAAATATCTCTTTCACCCTCTTTTCAGTTGTGTTTTTTATATAAGTCCTCCCAAATCTTAGTTTTTCCTTCACTAACGGTCTTTTTCGCTTCCTTCTTTGCTTTCTTATAAGCTTCTAAAGTTTCACTAGTTTTCTTGGCATAATGTAATTTGTAACATGCCCTCTTTGCCTTGATTTTATTTTGCACTACTTCACTCCACCACCAAGCTTCTTTTTGTGCCGGTACACCTCCCTTAGATACCCCTAACACATCTTTCGCCACTTTCCTAATATGTATAGCCATATTGTTCCACATATCACAGGGTGTGCCAACATAATTCCAAACTTCTCCTTGAAGGATTTTCTGTTTAAATATATCTTCTTTCTCACTTTTGAGGTACCACCATTTAGTCCGAACAGCTCGATGCACTCTTTTCTTCTTTGTCCATTTTTTTAATTTATAAATCCATAACTAAAAGTCGATGTTGGGTGGTTAAGCTTTCTACTGGAATTACCTTACAATCTTTACAACATGCTCTATCTTTTTTTCTACAAATAAAGTAATCAATTTGTGTTTGTGATAAGCCACTCTTATAAGTAATTAAATGTTCATCTCGTTTTTTGAAGATTGTATTGACTATAAAGAGATCAAATGCCATAGCAAAATTTAAAATCTCCCTACCTTCCTCGTTTATATCCCCAAAACCAAAGTTTCCATGAATCTCTGGATATCCTAATGCCTCTTTACCGACATGTCCATTTAAATCTCCTCCTAAACAAATCATCTCACTTTGTGGAATCTTTTGAAACACCTTATCTAACTCTTCCCAAAAAACTTTCTTTATAATATCTTCTAGTCCTACTTGGGGTGCGTAAGCACAAACTATATTCAAAACCTCTGCTCCTAACACTAATTTCAACGTCATGATTCGGTCATCATATCGTTGTATGTCTACTACACTCTCCTTTAAATCTTTATTTATGATAATACCAACTCCGTTTCGAGCCTTTTCTTTACCTGAGTACCATAATTTAAAACCTGTATCCTCTATCTCCTTTACTTTTTCTCCAACTCATTTTGTCTCTTGTAAACATAGAATATGAATCTTTCTCCGAATCATAGTATCTACCACCTCCATTAGCTTACCGGATAATGTTTCGATATTCCATGAATCAATACGAATCTTATTATCTAGGACTAGCTTTCTTACCCCCCGCATCCGTCCATAATCAAAATGCGGAGACCCTCTCTGAAAAATTTTCACTATATTCGGACGACAATGTAGCGGGACTATCTTCTTTACCCACACCCGTCCATGATGTGGGAACCCTCTCTGCAATTGATTCACTACATTTGGGCAAAAATATAGTGGCCCTTGCTTACTTCTTACTGCATTCGGGCTCTGCAGCACATCGCTAGGCGGGGACGCCCCAAAGTAATGCTCATAATTTTTGTAATCCATGTTATAAAAATCCGACGAAGTTTTACGCTAGCTGTCGGAAGCCTAACACAACCCTCCTCCTTTATCCGGGCTTGGGACCGGTAATGCAAGGGTGATCCCTTACATGGGCGGAGTTACAGTTGAATTATATATATGTATATATATAGGTATGTGTATGTATATATATGCATATATATATATATATATATATATATATATATATAGATACACTATATATGTTCATGTATATGTACATGTATATATGTAAGTTTGACATTGTGTATGTGGAAGAGTCTAAGGCTGAATAGCCTTGGTGTATGATATTTGCGGATGACATTGTGTTAGTGGAAGAGTCTAAGAAAAAAGTTAATAGAAACTTGGAACTATGGAGAGAAGCATTAGAAAGCAAAGGCCTCGGACTTAGTAGAACAAAGGCAGAATATATGGAATATAAGTTTGATCATTTTGTTACTTCAGAGGACATAGAAATTAAAATTGGCACACGTTGCATCCCCCAAAAAGAAAGTTTTAAATACCTAGGGTCAATTTTTCAGAGTGATGAAAGAATTGATGGAGATGTTACGCATAGAATTAATGTTGGTTGGTTAAAATGGAGAGGAGCATCAGGTATTCTTTGTGATAAGAAGATACCATTAAAGTTAAAAGGTAAATATTATAGAGCAACAATTAGACCTGCAATATTTTATGGTTATGAGTGTTGGACAGTTAACCATCAACATGTACAAAAGATGTCTCTGACAGAAATGAAGATGTTGAGATGGATGAGTGGTCATAGAAGACAAGACTGTATACATAATGAGGTTATTAAAAACAAATTAGGAGTGGCACTAATAGAAGATAAAATGAGAGAATATCGTTTAAGATGGTTTGGACATATAGAAAGAAGAATTTGTAAGAAGGTATGAAAAACTAAATTTGGAAAGTATTAAAAAAGGTAGAAGACGACCACAAAAGTGTTGGAAAGAAACAATAAAGAATGATCTAGCTTATTGTGAGTTAACTTCTAACATGACACATGATAGAGCTCTGTGGAAACAAAGAATACATGTAGCCGACCCCGTCTAGTATGAGAAAAGGCTTAGTTGTTGTTATATATATATATATATATATATATATATATATATATATATATATAACGTTAGATACTCATTGGATCTTTCAAAACGCTAGATATCGAAACACAGGCCAAGCTTTTTCTAAACATCGGACATGACATAATAATTAAAATGAAGGACAAACAATTTAACCAAATTAGAGCAATAATCTTCATCAGAACAGTAAGAGGACTGCATCTCAAGGAATCACTTTCAGTTGGAACTTTTCCCATAGACACTTTGAATATTTGTGTGTGATACTCATGTCAGAGTAGCAAAATAGTCATAGATATTCATTGAAATATTGTAACAGGCATTGAAACAAGCATTGTGTGTATAAGGGAATCTGAACCTGTTACAAGCACCAGAAACAAGCATTGGAAAATTGTAACAGGCATTGAAACATCTTTAGAACTTAAGTTCCGGAGGATAGGCTTTTTGTATACAAGGGAATCTGAATTCGTTTCAAGCAATCATGACTAAATGAGAATGTTTCCAAACCTCAGCCACCTCAACTAATTTTATCTTTCGAGATGAAGGAGCTAAAACCTTTGTAATGAAGATCAAATTTATTTTAGACAGTGTAGAAAGAGTCAATAAATGGAAAGAGAAAACTGGAAATGTTCTCCTTAGAATTGCCAGGAAATTATTTCATAAGCTACTGATTTTCAACATTTCATAGAGAGTTAAATAACATCCTATTTCAAACAGTGTAGGAACAGAAGATGCAAAAGTAAGGATAGATATTATTTTGTAAACAAACAGAAAGATGAAATTTATTCTTTTGATATACAAGAAAGAAAACATCACAAAGAAATCTTTCTCAAGAATACTAGAATTCATTTAGATATAAATGTCAGATATAAGCATTTCTAGCTAGGAAAATACATCAAGAAAAGTATCAATGACACATGAAAACCAAAACAGAAGTGGTGTAAAGACAAAGTTAAATGGTTCTCAAATTCTGGGCAATTGAAGAATACAGTAAAAGTTATGCAAAAAAGGCAAGTAACAAGTTTTCCAAACAAAAAGGTTTTCTTAAGCTAGGAATGGATTTATCCATTACACAACTGTCCAAATGCGACCCAATCCAAAACATTGTGATGGTTAAATAATGCATACTAAGATGTAATGAATTCAAGTGCTTAGGCAAAGATGTGTTAAGATATATAACCAATTATATAGGTTATAGAGCAAAAACCACCTAAGTAGACCCTTAAAGACTTCACATTACACTCAGGCTTTTAATACTTATGAAGCAAGGATGACTAGAAATCTACGTTGTAGAATGAGGTTGTGCATGCACTTTATAAGTGTGAAATTGCACCAATATGCATCAATAGAGAAGAAATCAATTAAATGTAAAATTTATTCCTGAGAAAGAGTGAGACGCAATAGGAGAGAGGGAGGGAGAGAGCTAAGGGAGGATGAGGTTGTGAGAGGGCGGCACTGTACATGGAAGAGGACGACGACGAGGTTGTGAGAGAGCAATGTTGCATAGGGAGGACGAGGAGGATGACGATGCAGAGAGAGAGAGAGAGAGAGAGAGAGAGAGAGAGAGAGAGAGAGAGAGAGAGAGAGAGAGAGAGAGAGGTGAACTAGGGCTAGGAAAGTAAGTTTTAAAAAATTGATTTTTCGGTTGGGTCAGTTTTGGATCCCATGAAACCGAAACCAAAGTGAAAACTGTTTTTTTAAATCAACTAAATCTGAACCCGAACTATATAAACCTGAATTGATCTAAACTTGATCGATCGGTTAGGATTTTTGGTTTAACCTGAATTATGCACACCCCTAGGTATAATAGCAAATTAATTCGCTGCCACCTAAACAATTTCTACTGAAACTACGGCAAATCTTCCCTATAATTTCCAAACTTAAATTCAACTGTCAATTATGAGCTAATAACATGCAAACTAACTGATATGTATGTGATTCATGCGAGTCGAATTCATGTGTTCTCTTCGATCCCTTTTTCTCATCCTCACCAGCGAGACATTTTCATGGTTATGATCATAGGTGAAACAGGATAGTATTTCACAACCTCTATTTCAAAGTTCAGCAAGATCTCTGTTGCTGCATATTTGATATAGGTAACTAGTAAATTGCATCGGCAACGCTACTTATTTCATCTGCACAAACCTGATGCATATGGCATTGGATATATCATGTAATATGTTTGGTCCAGAGAAAATAAAACACCATGCATCCGTTCACATTAGTTGGTAACACAGTCACAAAGTTGCTGATACTTTGGAAATTCCATCACAGTGTAGTCTATTTGTGGCCCAGCTGTAGAAACACAGCGTCACAATATTTTAAGGATGTGAACAAATGTTGAATATACTAAGATTGCATCATCGGATCTCAGTGCTTTGTTGTAATCATCAGATCTCATTCATGAAATCTGGCTCTTTTAGTCACCAATAAATTGCATCAGCATCTCTACTTGTATATGAATTATATACATGGAACTCATAGACTTCCTCTAAAACGAAATTTGATGAATGTTGAGGCTGTAATGAAGTTTGAAGACTACAAAATCATAATCATCATGAACTAAAAAGGACAATGCAAACAATGTGGAAGCAGGATAAGTTTAGTCTCGTGGCATTCATGCAATTCATAGATTTGAATCGTTTGTTATTATTGTTGTTATTGATTGCATACCTGTATGAAAGATTCATCAAAGCTCATCGATACAATCATTCTCATGATCCATGCTGGTTATGTTATCAATAGCGCGCTATAGCGTTTTAGTGGAAGAAAAAATGCTATAGCAGGTGACCCTTACCAGGATGACATAGTGGTCTACAGCGACTCAATGGAGCAAGACGCAATGAGGCAATGCAGCACTATAGGAGCAAGTCGTGTGCTTATCTTACAGTAAGGACAATCCCTCACTCCTACCGCTTATAGAACCGAAGCAAAGACTCACTTTGCAAAGGCTTGTCTAACTTTAGCTTACTGTAAGCGCCCTAATCTTGGTTCCTTATTTTAGGTAATGCCTCCGTTATGGTGCTGGTTAGACTATGGTTTGGACACCCTGAGGTCTTACCAGGGACAATGACAAGACAACCTTTTCTCTGCCCTACGGATCACATATTTGAGGTATCACTTGTTCAAGTGTTGTATTGCTGTAACAATTTATGTTGCTATTTCATGTTAGACTAGCTATAGATATTATTGTAACCATAGTTACCATGGTTGTTCTTGTATCCTCATTGCGCACAAGTGTTTGTTACAAAACTTAGGTAAATGTGATGATGTCTGAAATGCCTGAGGAATTTGGCCCACAGATAGAATTCAGAGAGTACTCATTCCTTGAGAACCAATCACTGCTGCCTAAATCGGTACAACCAGTTTTAGCTGATAAATAAAAGTAATTATTTTGTTCCACGTTAAGCTTAATTCTTCTTTTTGTGGATAAAAGATTCAAGGCTATATGTAGAACTTTGTGATCCAGCATCGCCCGATTGCCAGATATCCAACGCCACCGTTAGCCATGGAGTTATGAGGTTTCCAAAATATAGCATGGAAGAAACGGTAAATTTCAGGCATGAGTTGAGTTGACAAGTAATGGAGAAGTTATTGTTACCTGTTTTCTGACTTAGCTTTATCATAACATATGATTCTCAAGGTCAATAGGTGTTTGTGCTATTTGTAAAATCTTAATTTGCCTAGAACTCTATAGCTACTGCCTATCATATTGAGGGCACAGACCTTATAGCTATACTACCTAGAGATTTATACTTTGTCTTGTTATTTAGCCCTTCCTGTCTTTGCTAGTTGGGTTCCTGTAAACCTAACAAGACTTTTCAAGACTAATTGGCCTTGCAGTTAAAAACTTAAAGTCAGTCTTCTCTGCCCACAAGGATGTAAAGATCATATAGTTCTCATCCATGGATGATGTCTTTCAAGGTTTTAATGACAAGGTAATTTTCTCCAATGAATTTTGTTAAACTTTCTCTAGCAGACTTTAAATCATAGTGTCATGTGGACGATGATTATCGACATATGCTAGAAATGCAGTTGACAGAAAAGAAATTTAGGCATCGTATGACATACTCTAAAAGATAAGTTGAGGCTTTGCATTTCATTGTGGAAATTGCATCATTCGAAGGATTGAGTCGCTGTTTGGTGAAAAGCCTCAGCATGTTTGGCATAAATTAGAGAACCCATTATAAAAGAAGTGGTTGTGTTTCTTGATATTTCTTATAAATTAGAGAACTCATTATATATATATATATATATTTATTTATTTATTTATTTATTTATTTAATCATAAACAAAAGTGTACCGCTAAATCCGCTATATCCCCGCTACCGCTATTTCAGAGTCGACCGCTAACAACCCGCTAACCGCTATTGATAACATAGCATGCTGGCTCCTTCACGTTGCCCACGTCTCAAGGGTCTCTAGATCCAAGAAGCCTTAAAATCAAGTTCTCCTTCATTGACCCACACGAGAATGAACCAATGAAGTCAGCCTCATGTATTACATTGTTTATGTATTCTTTTGCTGCAAGAGTTACTTGAGAAGGCCCAAATCCTTCAGCCTCAACTGCCACATGGGATATACAAGTGGTGGTGGTGGGTTCTAAAATCCAAGCCATGGCCCATTTTTCTTGGGAGCTGCAATGTTTAGCCATAATTCTGCATTGACTTTAGGATAGGTAGAAGTTTCTTCACTGCATCTTCGAGACGTTGCATTATCAAGTTTTTCCTACAATGACAAATACAAAAAGCATCATGGTTTAATCAAATTTATCTAAGATCATTAAACAAAAGGATAACATCCAAAGTATTAAATAAAATGAATGAACTTTATCGAAGGAAAAAGGCTCTATGACACGCATTGCATGAGGAGAAAAAGATACATTTTATTAGAATACATGATAAGTAACAAGGATCAACAATATATACACAAGCAAAATAGATACTTGAATAAATCTCTTGAAAAATTCATATACAAATTCTCCATTAGTATTCATGAAACTAGACACTGAAGTTTCCTTTCTTGCAATTGACATCCACTAGGATATATGATAAGTATATCATAATTACAAAATTGAATGCTACGTACAGTCATAATTACAAAAGCCATTGCTTTTGCCATTTCTCTTTTGTGTTGACCAAAGCTTCTTGAACCTTTTGTGTGTTTCGACGGTCAGGCATGCCTTGTCCGTTACTTCATGCAACATCAACAATTTTCTTCCATTCAATTGTTCTCCAATAATCTACTAGTCCATCCCAAACCTCGCTTCTCATCTCTTTAGGACCATGTCCCTTTGTATCAGCTACTTTGAGTGAATGTGCATTACATAAGGCACGTCTTCTTACATTTGTAGCACATCAGAGTAGCGATCATGAACCATTCTTTCTCACATAGTTCTTGCCAACTTCTAGTCGTGCACGATCTCAAATCTATACTTTTCTTGTAACAAGAAAGAGTAAAGAATTTTGAGGAAGTACTTGAGCTTCAAATGTTATGAAGATCTCACTACTTCACAGAATGGAGAATGCACCATTTATATGTTATCGTAGATGGTAAAAGTATTGGAGTTGGTTTGAATGTTTTAAAAAAAAGTTAGGTAATCAGATGCAATTTGTTCGAGGAAGTACTTCAAACAGTTCAGAAGATATAGCTGTGCATTTGTAGTAGAAATCAAAATTATAGCATTTTGGTGCATAAGCCATAGGAAACCATCAAACAGTTCATAAGATATAGCTGTGACAAGTCAAGGGGGTTCAGTGCATTTGGCAACAAAAACCAAAATTATAGCATTTTGGAGCATAAGCTTATAGGGAACTATCAGTAGTACCAAATGCAATGAGAATTCATTTGGGGGATATTCAAAACATCAGCTAACTCCTCCAATTTAAAGATGCCAATTTGAAGGTCTTAAAGAAGACACAATTCAATCATTCAAAGTTCTTAATTTTTTTATGATAAAAACATAGTTTTAATATTCTATATACAATTACGAATCCAACAATTTCAAATTGGACTTCAAACGGCTCCGGAATACCCAAAAACTCAATCTGAATACTTTTAGCTTGGTTTGAATCTAATTAAAAGGATTCAGATCCATTTTGTTTATAAAACTGAATCATGGTTCAAGTTCTAAAGCCCAAACTGGATCCCGATCCGTGTCTCTTCTAAGGACACTAGTCCGTGGGTAGCCTAGTGTCATAACCGTCCGATTTGACATGCTTGTGTCAACCCCTACCAAGTGTCGGTTCGACTGCCCAAATGAGCAGTTTTGGCCAATTTCCTCTTGAGCAACACCACCAAACGGTCCGCCACCTTAGGCGGACTGTTTCTCCCCATCAATTACCGTCGTTTGGTGGTGGTTTCCCATGAAAGGAAAAGGGGCGAACCCCATTTCCATCAAATCCCACCAGAAACCACGTGGTTTCTGACGGTTATAGCGGCCATTACGGCCCAAGAAAGGCTGAATGCCCCCCGCCCTCATGTTCCTCTATCCTTCTTCACCTCAAAAGCAATAACCAGATTTTCACTGGAAAAATCAAAAGGAGAAAAGGAAACCCTTACCTTGCGAGAATCCGCTCTTCGGTACGATTTTCGGCTTCCAACAACACCCACGATGTTGCAGCATACCGTAAGACACAAAGCAGCCACCTCATGTGCTCTGTGGCATATGGGGAGGGAGGGGCTATAACCCCCTTTCCATGAGGATTGGGCCGGGTCTGACCCAACCCAGGTATTACACTCTAGGTGTTCCTTAACAACCTTAATGAATTCTTCACTAACGTGACCATTAGGTTCTTTTCTATGCAACACCCAACAACTTGGATAAGGTCTCATAATTATACAAAAACCTAAAATAATAATAAGAGTTAAAAAAAATAATGGCGGTTCAGAAGGTAATGATAAATCATCAGTATAAAGTCCAAAACATATAACGATAACCTGTGATGCTAAAGAAAGCAATATTTTGTAATGCACATAGTAATCTTCTCAAAGATAATATGGTATTCTACTTCTTCCAAATACTTATAAGAAAAGTAGCTACACTACATGCATATGACTTGGCAGGAAAGATCCATGCGAATACTAGCTGAATGTTTGTTCAGGACTCCTAGTTGAAGAACTTTTTTATAAATTAGTATACAATGAGATTTCTTTTCCAATTGGCCATTTGACACCAATTTCTGTGTTGGTTTCATCTATTAGGAAACAAGTGTTTCTATGGACGCCATATGGGTGTTGGTGCAGGACACTAGTGCGGATGCAAGATACAACAATTCAAAAATTTCAAATGAAGGCACAAATATATGTATGCATTTACATACGTAAGTGCAAAGAAAAGAATGTGGTGCTTTATCAATCCTAATGAAGACCACTAGGCCTCCCCTGTAACCTACGTGGACTGAAATTTAATTAATAAAGGTGCTCCATCATTGCATTGCTATCACGCCAAAGACTGCATCTTTCAGCTAACTTGTGCGATGATGCAGATTGTGGCAGAGGAATAAAAAGGAACAAATGCAATCAACAGATAAGAACATACTAGGTATTTAGCAGCTAAACAAATCACAGTTGAGACACCTTATTTGATTGATTAAAGTAAATAATATTTACGCTTCTTAAGAGTAAATTGATGATCCTATTATAACCATCAAACTCTGCATCATGAAATAAGAAGATAACACAAAATGACTATCTTGTGAGTCAACAACTATGGCAACATTAAATAAGAAAACAGTTATTATGCCACCATATGCATAATATAAACTTTTGTCTTGCATAGAAACCGGCCACAACCTTCAGTTTTGTGATGCATATACAAATAAGGTTAATATTAAGAAATAGTATGTAATGTGAATATCATAAAAGAGGTATACAAAGCCAAATAAAGGAAGAGGTTTCACATGTCTTGCACATTAATTTCAATCAAGCATATGGAGCACCATGTGTTCTCTTGTTTGATGCCTTAGCTTTGCGGTGGGAGTGACTCCTTTATAAATAACCCACATCAGACCTAATCTTTTTATCGAACCATATACCAACAGTCTTTCAGGTCATGTTCTGGCTGCCATTGGGTCGGTTAGTTGGGTTGTTGTCATTATTACCCATTTTAGCTAGCAATATTTCTGTTCGACTGGCATGATTGTTACTTAACAAAATCTTATTATGTGGCAAAAAATAAATCAATCAACAGTACATCACATGTAGTATTGAAGTGGATTATGTTTAAAATACATTCCACATTTTGGCTAACGATGTAACTCAGACAAAGATTTGTTTATCTATGACAAAATATAAACTTTAAATGAAATCAGATATAGTCATACCATGACATAAGATTGATCACAATGGTTAGTTAGGTACTTATTTTACTAAACTCAACAAAGTTACTTAGGTGCTTATTTTTACTAATTTTGTAAATGATTCATCACTAAGGAATATATAGCAATATGAACAAGTTATATAAGTTCAAAAGAAAATGCAACAGAAACCAGGCGAAAGAGGAGCTTCTGTAACTATCAATATCTTGGTCTTTTGCTGGTTATTTTTTTGGCTTTTATCACCATTTTAGCTGTTAATAATATCTTAAAACTTGTAGATATGCCCATTAAGATCTCAACATAAATCTATAATCAACAAGAAATGCCAGCCGATCAAAATCACATAAAGTGTTCATGTTCACACCAAAATCAATGTGAAATAAATCTTAATACAATCATTCAAAATCATTTAGTTCTACAAATTCTTAATCCAAAACGACAAGAAATGAAATTAGAGACAAATTTGTATGTACTTTGGGTAGTGTTTTTCCACAAATATTGGACCAGGATCAAACAATAGCTAATTCCGGAGCTCTGCCTATACAAATGAAGTCAATATGCAATATAGCAGAAACTCTACAAATTCGATAGCACAAAGATAGATAGTCTTACCATGGCTGGAAGAGGATTCAACAAGAATGTGAATGTCAACAATTTCTGGTAATGCCAAAGGCAATGAAAATCTGACAAGTTTGAGTGACGATGGATCACACAAACAGCCAAATGCCTCTACATCTAGAAGAGGGTTTTGTAAGCACTCCAAATTTTCTTTAAGAAAACTCTGTTTTGATTCATAGAATTGGTTTTTAAATATGGGAGATGATTCTGAAAATCTTGAACAATTGGTGAAAAGCAGATATAAAAGTTTTTTGGATCCAATTGAAGAGACCTCACAATAACATGATGCCATCAATATGTCCGTCACCTAATACGAGCATAGGATGGGTTGTCAAAGGTTAAGTTGAACCTTTTTCATGTTCTAATTATGGGGCTTAAGCCTAAGCCTTACCATTTTCATAAAGCAAGTTCGATTTTCTTAGCCAATCCATTGTTAAACAACATGGAACAATAATTGTATCCATGAATTTGGCATAAACTTTTGTCCCAGCTATATCGATTTGAATCATAGAAGAAGAACCTATTAGGCTATATAAGTATATATATTTATATGTATGGATATCCCACATATATATATGTGTATTCTTGGCACGATTTTCATGGAACATGTATATGTAAGCTTAAGTACACATGCATGAGGAGTTTGATACATAAATATCATAAAGCAATCCAACCTAGAAACTTACATGGAAAGGGCCAAAGCAGCTAAAACAGGTCAAGTTACACAACAACGATCTAGGGCAAGGAGACCCCTGAGGCATCACAATCCAACAGGTGCTTGGGACCTGGGGACACTCGTCATAAGTCTTGATTCCAATGAGCAGAGCAAAGTTATCACGCCCCGGCGCTGGAATCACCCAAGGCGCGGAACGCATGACCGGTACTAGGCTGCACACAACCTAGCAAGCCTTTCACCAAGGTTGCAGAGGTTCAACGGAAGCTTTAAGCCTGATGATTGGGGAGGGTCGTTTGGAGATAGCAAGGATACTTGAGAATAAATAAGAAAGCAGATTGTATTGATAGCAAATAACGGTGCGTGGCCCGCGACACGCTTACAACTCAGATGCGGGACTCTTCCCCCAAATGGGAGTTTATTGCTAGAGTTACCAGGGCGGTTCCCACGTAGGGGCCCTGGTTACACAACCATGGTTCAGTTCACGGTCGAAGGGTCACATTCTCCCCCACCTAAGCTCTTGACGACCTCGACAAGTTTCGTGGTAATGTGTTTGCAACTCTAAAGCTCTTGGTGCGCTTGTCCGCCTCTCGACCCATTGTACCTTTATCTTCTGCTGCTCCTGTTGTCCTCCAGGGCGCAGGTTCCCGTAGTAGCTACGGCCTGCACGTTCCATGTCTGCATGATAAACCTTAAGTTTGCTCGCATGGAAGGCAGTTAGCAATCTGTCATGGACGGGCTCCAGTCAGAACACCCGATCCCCTACCCTCAAGATGATTGGTTGAGGACCGTCATCCTTCTAGACCATCGCAGCGCGTTGCCTCGAGACGAGACCATCGCACCATTTCGAATTCGTCTACTTCTTCATGCGCATCGCTGCCTTCACATGGAGCGGTTGGGCAAAATCACGCCGCTCCTATTGATCAGCGCAGAAGTTGTGTACGGTTGGCAGTGTCTTGGAGTCTTGTACAGCCATCCTTTGTCGTGCCTCCAACTGCCCTCTGGGTCTTTCGCTCCTATGCAACTTACCTTGCATCCCTCGTCTTGTCTTGCAAGCAACAGACTTGCGTCGTCGTCTCTTAGGATCGGAATTTGCACTTGCTTGCTTATTGCCTTGCTCGCCAGTCTTCCAGTGCTGACGACCTACCCCTTTCCCATGAGGTAGGTTTCTTGGACATGCGGTGAGCCGAACGTCTTCGTACTCCTTCAGTCTTACGGCACCAGTCTTCGAAGACACCCTGCCGCCAGGCATCTTCTGTAGTGCCAGTCTGCGTGTGGCATTCCCCTGCTTCTAACCTTCTTCAAGCCGAAACGCTGACACCTTCCGAACTTGACCATCATCTGAAGCCGATACACGAACAACACAGGGTTGATCGCAATCCATGAAGACCACTACATTCGAGACTGGTTGTATCTCTGCATGGCTAGCCCTAAAGAACTCTATGCCAAGTATCACCCGATACTCATCCAACGGTGTCACTGTGAAGTTGGTTACCCCGCGCCAACTCCCTATTCGAGTCGCAACAACAACTGTCTCCCCCAGAATGGGTTTGGACTGTGAATTCACAACTTTCATGTTGCTACTGTTTCCCACTACCCTTAGGCCCAAACGTTTAGCTTCTTTTGGGCACATAAAGTTGTGAGTTGCGCCAGTGTCCACCATTCCTACTGTATCTTTACCATTGACGATAACTGGTATGTACATGAGAGCCTTGTCCGTGGGCTTGTGTGACGTTGATCCCCCATCTATGGCGTTCAACAGTCTCATTGCACCAACCCTCATAGTGTTTTCCCTTAGGTCGCCATCTGAACCATCTGTCCTTTGCACGACATTAGCGGCGCGCGTAAAGTCATTTTTCTTGTGTTCGCACTCATATGAGAAATGTTGGCCACCACAATACCAATATTCCTTCTTAAAGGATCCTTTGGCCTTACCCTTCTTTGTATGGTCTTTGTTTTCTTGTTCTCTTGGTGTGGAAGACTCGACTGGGATATCTTTTAAAGTTTCCTGCCGATTCCCATTCTTCTAACCATTCTGCCTTTTAGTGTCATGCCTGTCTTTCTTCGGACTAGTTGGTCGACGATTGTCAAGTAGACGTTCTGCCGCCATTATAGCTTCAGAAAGGGTGTGCGGGTTGATCCTGTTCAGCTCTTGCTCAGCCCACGGCTGTAACCCATTAAGGAACTTGAATAAACGATCTTTCGGGCTCATCGTCTGGATGCTCAACATAAGGGTTTGGTATTCCTTGATGTAGTCTTGCAACGATCCGTTGTGCCTTAAGCCATCAAGCTTCCTTTTAGCGGCTACCTCAGTATTGCACGGGAGAAAGTGTTCTCATAGAGCCTGCTTGAACAGATCCCAAGTGTGGATGTGAGTGAGTCTTGCCTCAGCATCCTCCTGCATGCGACGCCACCACAACATAGCATCGTCTTCTAGAAACATAGCCACTAGCGCTAGTTTCTCTTCTTCATCCTCAAGCTGACCAACCTTGAGGTATAGGTTCATTTGGTAAAGGAAGTTCTCCAATACCTGTGCATCACGACCCCCAACAAAGGCCCTCGGTTCTCTAACCTTGATGCGACGTGGTCGGTCTACTCCACCACCATGTTCATGCCCGTTTGCCAACCTACGCTCGATACCATCTAATCGAGGCAGCATCTCTAGCTGAGATCGTTCCAAAGCCTGTCTCTCCGGAAGTTGTGCAGATGCACTCTCCTCGAGTCTCTATAATCGGGTCTTAACGTCTGCCTCCATCTCTTGGATGCGCTGCTCCAAGCGCTCCACGCGGTCACTAGTCACGTTATAGGTATACTCGCAAGCATCCGTGCATCGTTCCACTTCTCTCACTGCGGTGCTCATCTCGCCCGTCAACCGGTCGAAGCCTTCCGCAATACGCGCAACTACAGCATCCAAACGACCTACCAACTTTTTGAGTTTGGTAAGTCTAGCATCCACGTCAGGCAGGATACCTGACGTAGACTCGACAGGGTCAGCCACTGGTAGAGC
Source organism: Brasenia schreberi (assembly GCA_036023115.1). Classification (NCBI taxonomy): domain Eukaryota; kingdom Viridiplantae; phylum Streptophyta; class Magnoliopsida; order Nymphaeales; family Cabombaceae; genus Brasenia; species Brasenia schreberi. The sequence continues at coordinate 16,814,621 of JAYKKT010000089.1, read as the reverse complement.
CTTTACCTTTCCCTTTCTACGAATGGGGTCGACGGCCATCTCAGTGTCAGTGGCAATGAGTCAACGTGGGGTTTTCGTTGACCAAGGGGTTACCTATTTGCTATCAATACGGAGGGGGTGTGTCCCGCACCCACTAGCAATTCTCCAAACAAGAATCGCTCTGATACAAAAGTTGTCACACCCCGGCGCTGGAATCACCCAAGGCGCGGAACGCATGATCGGCGCTAGGCTGCGCACAACCTAGCAAGCCTTTCACCAAGGTTGTAGTGGTTCAGCGGAAGCTTTAAGCCTGATGATTGGGGAGGGTCGTTTGGAGATAGCAAGGATACTTGAGAATAAATAAGAAAGCAGATTTTATTGATAGCAAATAACGGTGCGTGGCCCGTGACGCACTTACAACTCAGATGCAGGACTCTTCCCCCAAATGAGAGTTTATTGCTAAAGTTGCTAGGGTGGTTCCCACGTAGGGGCCTTGGTTACACAACCATGGTTCAGTTCGCGGTTGAAGGGTCACATTCTCCCCCACCTAAGCTCTTGACGACTTCGGCAAGTTTCGTGGTGATACGTTTGCAACTCTGAAGCTCTTGGCGCTGGAATCATGAAGATATAATTTATGAATTTCTAAATACATGAAGATATAATTTAGATTTTATGACTTTCTAAATTTTATGAACATATAATTCAAATTTATATACTTTCTAAATCCCAAAACCAGGTTTTCAACTTTTCAAATCCTTGAACCATATTTTTAACTTTTCAAATCTTTAAATCAGATTTTTAACTTTCAAAACCCCTCAATCATATTTTTAACTTTCCAAACTTGTGAACATATTTCAATTTAAGTTATTCTGCTTGAATTCAGTTAATCAAAAAGTATGAACGCGCAATCATTGCATATTATTGTCTCGGAATCGTGTGATGGCAATTGTTGACATAAGACTTCATGAATATCTGGGGCCTTAGGACTGAAAGAGGAATGTGCTACCTTTTGATTTATGCCAACAATTTCATGAATGGTATTCTAGATTCTTACCCTTTTGGAACGTATAAGTAATTATATTTGCTCATTCAACAAAAAAGGTTCTTTTGTCCTATTAGTTCTTTAGGATGTCAAAACTTGCCTCACGTATAATAATTTTAACCAACCATTAGTGATTTATCTCTCCATGGTTCAAGTATACCCATCCTGTTTTTTAAAGTTTTAGACATATTAGCGGGTATCTGCTTTTGGGGAATGTTGAAACCAGGTTTCCCGGAAATATCTGGGTGTGTGAAGCGTTTGGGAGACAAATCACAAACAATATGGAGAAACAAGTAGTGATGGACATAGAATGTAGTTAAAAACCCCTCTTCTTTTTCTCCCTAAAACTACCATGAAAAACGGTAGATATGTAATTATCATGATAAAAACTTGACCTGTATAATGAAGCTTCAGTCATTTTTACTCTCGGACTTAACCTTCGAAAACACTTCGCTTTGATTTTTTTTTTTTGTATTTGTTCATCAGATCTTCTGGAACTATGGCTTTCGGATCAAATCATGTGATTAAGGATAACCAAACCAAAAAGTAAACAAGAAACACTCCTACCCTTATGATTTCCATTGGGGCATTCAGGCTACAGGAATACACCGTGGAGTCCTCAGTTGCAGTGATAATTGATGGAAGTGTTAACCTTAAAGTAGACACGCAGCACCTGAGAGAGATCAACTTCACAATCGGTTCCATTTATCAATTCATTGGCGAGCTACTAATCGAATCTGGTGGCAATGTGCGTATTTCCTCTACCCTTGGAATTGTTGTAGCTTAATTCGCACAGAATTCCTCGGTAGGCTTATTCATTCATTTCTGTTACAGGTTATTCTACAAGCAAAGGGTTGGAAGAAATGTGGATGGCATTGACCTCAACCTCTACCACCAATCTCTTCAGCTTAGAAGACAATTTGTAGCTAACCACATCAACTCCGCAACTTAACTCCTGCTCGGTCTTGAACTAACTCTAGAAATTAGCATTGTTCCGTGTAAAGAATGACTAAAGCAAGTTATAAATGTTTGCACCCTGGTGATAAGTCAGTTGATTTGTTTTCCATGTAATGAGCTACCTTTTGCGTTTATTTTCCCAAAGTAATTAAAATCATATCGTATCATTCAATACGAAACAAAACGATTTTATTGTGTGATAGTACTTGAATTGATACCTGAATTGCAATGTATCATTTATCGAGTCATATCATACAGTATCATACGATAATGTTTGATATGACCCCTATATCATATGATATACCCTAGATTGTACAATACATTGCTGATCATTTGAAGTCCATGCTTTTCAACTTTCAAGGCTTGGCTTTATTTTAAACCTCCTAAGCCCACATTGTTCGGCTTTCCTACTTCTTCCCCTCTCCAAGCGGTCTCTTGTTCTCTCCTCCAAAGCTCAAACCGTCAGTGACTAACAACTCTAATTCCCTCTCCAATACATGTATCGTACAATATCATTCGATGCAGTAAAATAGACACGTATAAGTATCTTGTATGATATGGGCATCGATATGCTATTTACAACATTGTGTTCTTTCTTTCATGCGCTTGCATAACTCTATTTGAGAATGAACACGGGGCATCTATTAAAATGAAACAAAATCTATTTATTCGCTGAATTTTGTAATTTTTGTAATTATATGGATCCTCTCTTTCTAGAATTAAGTGTTGTAATGGGGCTAAGAAGCCTAGCTCTTTCATATGGGTCATACGAAGTATCGCAGCACTCAGGGCAACAGCTCACCTGTCTACGGGTCTATGACACAAGTAGCAGGTTGTGAGTTCCATACCCGCTGCAGCAGGGTGTTCATCTGGCTTTGTCTCCCCCATTGTAACAAAAAAAAGAAGTAATTGAAACACTTGGGAATGAGTTATTTCATATTTGGGATCAGACCTCATCTTGTATCGTGCAGGTAACTTACATGAACTGTTGAAACTTTCTATGCTGATATTGGGGCACGTTTTTTAAAAGTTTGGATGGAACTTTCGATAGGTCAACCATTGAAGGTGGCTACTTCTGTTTATGGTCCCACTGAGATTCGGTCTCTAAATGGTGGATTTCTTGAAAATCCTTGTTAGATATCATGTAGTGTAATCATGAATGGCTATAATTTTGTTTTAGTGAGAAACGAAGTACCAGCCCAGTTCGGAAAGGTAGCTCCATTGTGTGGCTCATCCACGTCATTGCGTTGTGACCATCCTGACCCTAAGTAGCTTTTCATTATTTTCTTTCATATAAGGAGTGCCGCTATGTCAAAAGGGGTTCGCCGCAAAGGCCCTTGGTTCAAGAGTCCTGGGTGCTGTGCTGTAGCTTTATCAGGTGGGGCACGTAAGGCACTGTGACAGTCTCCCACTCAGAGTTTACTTCAAGAGGGTGCCCAAAGATGGTCAAAGAGTCTCCAACTTTCATGGATGCGCACTCATTGTCATGACAGTCGTGATTCTTTTGAGCCAATGATCAGAAAGTGGAAATGACTTAATTGATATCAGGAGCTTACTAAGACTAATCACCATACCAATAACGCCTACAATTCATACGAAGTGCAGCAGCTCACCTGGCCATGGGGTCGACTCACAAGTTGAAGGTAAGTCATGAACTCAATGCCCGGGGCGTGCATCTGGCTTTGGTCTCCCCCAGTTGTATCACATATTAATAATGGTTAGAATTCACATGATAGTGAAAAGAGATTTATGTATCATAGTGCAGTAGACATGGTGTAATTGTGGACTGTCTGGTGCTTCATGCAACTGTTAGACAACTCATGCTTTATAGAATAGTTGAGGAAAAAGAGATGAATGATTCATAATTAAATAATAGTTATTTTATGTTTTTTAATAAGTGTATTTAAGTTCCTATTTTATAGCATGTGCTTACCATAAGAAAGCAAAAAGTGATTTTTGCTATTATAATGGGAACCAATCATCTCTTTTGAGGATTATATTAAAAAATAAAAAGTTAACTTTTGTTTCTCAAATGGGTGTATTGGAGTTCGTACTTTACTTGTCATAGAAAAAGGCTTCTTGTTTTCTAGATGGATGTACTTGACTTCCTATTTAACCACTTATCTTTAAAAAAAATGAAAGGCAATCTTTTTATGTTTTAATATGAATTATTTATTTCTTTTGAGAGAATAAAAAATTGAGGCTTTGGCCACAATCTCCATGTTCAAGCTAATCTGAGCTCAATCCAGAAAGAAAAGGAGAGATTTCTTTGAAAAAATAGAATTGTCGGAAGAATCGGATAGACTACATGCATAAACAAGTAATATGTAATAAATATTAACATGCCCAAATCAATCAAAACCATAGATCTAAAGAATAAACAAACAATACAACAAGACCAAATAACCAAAATAAAATTAGTAAGTCAATTATCTAATTGAGTTATCCTCACGAACTTGCTTTAGAGAATTCAGCCCCTATTATGAAGGCCGACAAGGGTATCATTGCCTTTCTCCTAGGATAAAACGATCACATGATAGGAACATGTACCTCAACTCAAGTCATCTTTGATCACGTCTCAATTGTCGGCCAATCAGAGAGTAGAGTTAAAGGAAACCGCAAGAGAGTGGTTCAAAGAACGGTGAATAGAGAGAGGAGAAGCTTTTTAGTTTTCACTAACTATAGATTAGGAATCCTTATTTGAATTTTATAGTAAGGCAATGGATATGTTATGCCTTCTCGAATATGCTCTGTAACCACTTCCATGCCTTTTTATGAGAGTATCATTTGACTGTTAAGTCAAAACATTCTTGTACAAAAGGAAAGACCGAAGACAATTCCCATAAACTCAAGCTTGCCTCAGCCTAGCCAGCATGCATGCACACGTGTGATTATTCATCCCCTATCCAAGCTCTTTAAAATACATGTTCAAAGCTATCACATATATAAAAGGATGTGTGAGATTCTTTTCTCAAGCAATGTGAGACTAAAGAATAGCCTATAACATTTGCATGTGCAAGCCCCTCCTACACACATGATTTTAACATTGTGGACTTTCAACTTTATTAAATATTTATCAATTAATCTTTAGGAGTACTTATTTATATGAGCTTAATTGGGCCAACAATACTTAATTACACCATTAAGTCAAACAATCCTCCACAAAGTCTAAAGTATGAAGTGCTCTACCGAATCAACCATCATATTATGCTTTTAGTAATGGAACCTTCCAATTTGAATTATTACCTAAGTTATCTAATATTATTCTTATAGGAACTAAGTAAACATATATCTTGAATCTGAATCTTGGGTATAAATGTGTCTATTCATAACAATATAATAAAGATTGTGACAATGATCTTTAGGGTTGAGGTATTAATGGTCATACATCTATATCATGTAACATGATTGATTTTAATGAACAACCAAATTCTCGTATTGTGGCCTCATAATATCACACTTAGTTGGACATCTCAAAGAATATATTAGTAGCATCATGTCCTAAAACTTGATTTCATTTACAGAAAAATCTCTTATTAACTTGCAATCATAACACTTTTAGGTTTACAAGGAACAAACACACAAATACTAAAAACATCACCATTAATTCAGTGTTATCTAATTCACCTAACAACTTATTATTACTATATTGAACCTATTTCGTGCGATCTCCACTCATATTATTACTATATTGAACCTATCATCAACCTGGATTTCTCAACTAAGGATAATGTTAATTCATTCATCAAAGGATCAACTATATTATCTTCATATATAATAAAGTCTACAATCATAACCTCATCAAACATAAGTGCTCTTATAGACTTAAGTCTGACTTGGATGTATCTCCTTTATTTTTCTATTATACTTATAACTTATGCTTTTAGCAATAATAGTCATGCTAGCATAGTGTATTGAGATTGCAAAAAGTCTTTATCATAAGTGAACTAGACATAAGTCCATTAAGTTAGTCTACTTCTATTTTAATTTCATCCAAAGTAAACAACTTTGCCTATGAAGACAAAATATTTTGTTTCTTTGACTTCTAGGTGACAACGCTACCTCCTAAACTAATATCACTATATCTTTCAAGAATAGTAGGATACTTCTCATAATGCAATGCAAAGGAAATATTTCACTTTAAATACCTAAGTACTTTGTCTAATTCCACTTTCATTTTAGTACAAGATTTTGAGGGATCATATGGAGTCTTTACTATTCTACATGTTGTATACCCCAATCTTTCTAAAATTTTCTTAACATAATGAGATTTAGAGGTTATAAGTAATGATGCCAAAAAATAATATAACATGATTGAATTTTTTATGTTCTTGTTCTTAGGCTTGTTCTAAACCATATAAGGATTTAACAAGTTTACACGCCTTGGATTCATGCCCATGAGCTACAAAACCCTTTGGGAATTCCATATAATTTTTCTCATTGATATCACAATACAAGAAAGTAATTTTCATATTCATTTGATAGATGATGAGATCATATATGGTGTCAATGATATGAGCATTCAAATTGTGGACATGCAAGTAAAAGGAAAATATATATCAAAAGAATTTATTATTTTTGTATGTATCTCTTGATAACTAACTTGATCTTGTAGTTATTGATTTTTTTGTCTATATTTAGTTTCTTATTGAAAATCCATTTGCATCCATCTGTTGAAGAACAAGAGAAAACAACTAATTTTTAAGTTCTATTCGAGAAAATTGATTGAATTTCATGATGAACAACTTTCTTGTAAAATTTAACCTTAAGTGGATCATAGCCTGCTAGAATGTAACATAATCATCCTCAATATCAAAAGTGACAAATTTACTTCAAAAGCTATTGGATATCTTAGCTCATTTATCCTTCTTGGTTTAGTTATTTCCCTAGATTCCTCTAATATAAAATATTTGGCATCCTTTTCACTTTGATCGGGAATGAAACCAATAGCAGGGATATGATTTCATGAAAAAACATTTTAGGCCACACCAATCTTCATAAAAAACACATTCTCAAATAATGTTGTGCCACCTAATTATACTACTATATTGAAATCTATGCCAAATACATTAGATCTAATAACCAAGAATCTATACGTATAACTAACCTCTATATAACCCAAGAATATGACATCTACTATTTTAGATCCCAATTTTTTTTTCTCTTGTGCTTTGGAATAAGTATTGTTACAAGACAGTCCTACACTTCGATATATTTGATTCTCATCATTTGATCTCTAAAGTGTTCAATATGACTATTTTCTTTATATTTATGAGAAACTCTATTCGAAATATGGCAAGCCATATTCAAAACTTTTTCCTACATATAAGTAGCTAATCCTAAACTCTGTAGTAAAATATTAACAATATCCTTTACGATTCAATTTTTTTATTGTTCTATTCAATTTGATTGTGATAATATTGACATTTTGATAATATTCATGAAACATATTTGAGGTATATTCTCCCTCCTATAAGACCTTAACCTTTTAATTATCCTACCAGCTTGATTTTCAGCTTCATTCTCATAAATTTAGAATTTTTCTAAAACCTCATATTTATTTTTTCGTAAGTAAATATAATAATATTTAATACAATCATCAATGAACATAATAAAATATCTTTTATTATTCCTAGTTGTGATCCCATTGAATATTAGTGTGCACCAAACCTAGAATGTCACATTTTTTATTAATTGTATGAAAAGATTTTTAGATTGTTTCACTTGCACACATTTCATATTTGTATTTTTCATCTATAATAGTTTAGGGATCATACTTAAATTTATTATTCTTTTCATAGAATCAAAATTTACATGTCCTAACATTTCATGCCAAACATTAGATAATTAAACATTTAAAATATCATAACAAGCTTTATTAAAATCCATAGAAGAAACACAAATAGGTTAAACATAAATTTTAGATAGGTCCTTAACATCACACAAATAGCCCTTTCTGAAGTACTTAGTTACGTGATCATAGCTTTATTACATTTATAATCTAATCTTAAACTCTCTATAATGAAAATAGAACCACTTAAAATAATCCAGTGAATCATAGGGATATGTCTAACTTCTTGAAGAGTTAGAACATTTCTAAAAAAAAAAACTTTAAATCCATGTGACCAACACCCTTGACCTCAACTGTGGAATGATCCTTTAGTGTCATGGCATGCTTCTCATGGCCTAGTAAGATACAAAGAAAACATGATCATCACAAACTTGTATATTAACCCCAATGTTTATAATCTTATAATGTGGTTCATAAATAGATAGAAGTTTGTGTTTAAGAGATAGTTACTCGTTGTTGATCCCAGATGTAGTGGTCACCATGTTACAATCACTTTCTCAACAATCTTTTTAGCTTCCTCAAAGGGACACTCCTTAGCCTAATGTTCAACCCAACCACAAGTTCATGTTAGATTTAATTTAGGATTGCATTCAATTGGCATAATTTGTTCCTAACTTTTGTGTTCTTCTATTGCTATATGTTTATTATGAGATCATCCAAAGTTATTTTTCTTTTCTTACGTTTTGAGATCTAGACTGAAGTGCTCCCAAAACTTAGGTAACTTCTCATTGTAAACTTATTAGGAAGTTTCATTCCTTTTTTCAACAATCTTTTTAGCTTCCTCAAAGGGACACTCCTTAGCCTAATGTTCAACCTAACCACAAGTTCATGTTAGATTTAATTTAGGATTGCATTCAATTGGCATAATTTGTTCCTAACTTTTGTGTTCTTCTATTGCTATATGTTTATTATGAGATCATCCAAAGTTATTTTTCTTTTCTTATGTTTTGACATCTAGACTGAAGTGCTCCCAAAACTTAGGTAACTTCTCATTGTAAACTTATTAGGAAGTTTCATTCCTTTTCTTAAGAATCATAGCACATAAACAAAAACTCATGTGCTTGCTCAGTCACAAGTTTCCTCTTGACCATCTCATATTTTAGAAACTTGACCACAATATACTTTTCATGACTTAAGACTTTAGTATTGTATTTTCGATCTAAGGTTGCCCACAAATCTTTCACTATCATGGAAGAGAAAAAACTGTATATGTCAAACAAAATATTCCATATTACCGATAACATACAATGGCCTTTTCCTTCCACTCGATGATTTCATCCAAGTTTTTAAGGTTAGAAATATCGGGTTGGGACCATCCGATTTGATAAATGAATGCAATCTTAACACAGTTAACCAAATTTTTATATATGGAATAAGGTCCAACAAATTTTTCTGGCAGTCTGATCTTATCAACCTTAGGACCGATGATGGCATATTAACTATAAATGATTTCTCTAAGAACATTGGAAGAATCCAATGGGCTACATGCATAAACACATAATACACAATGAATGTTAACATGCCCACATCAAATAAAATTGTAGATCTATAGAAAACCATATGCAAACAGTGTAATAGGACCTTAGTAAGTCACTTATCTGATTGCATACTTGTCTTAGAGAAATTAGTGTCTTGTTATCATGGCACACACGTGTATCATTACCTTTCTCCCAAGATAAATCTCTCGGATAAAAGCACATACCTTAACTCAAGTCACCTTCAACCATGCTTTGATCACCCAACCAATCGAAAAGCAAAGTCAAAGCTAAAGGAAACCATAGGAGAGTGGTGCTGGGAGCGGAGAATAGAGAGAGGAGCAGCTTTTTAGTAACCACCTTCACACCTTCTCGTAATAGTCAAAACTTTCTTGTACAAAAAGAAACCAAAAACCGAAGATAATTCATGACAACTGGAGCTCAGCCCAACCGACATGCATGCCTGCATGTGTATGATCCCTATCTAAGCTCTTTACAACACATGTTTAGAGGTATATATATAGATAGATAGATAGATACATATACATGTAGGATTCTTTCCCCAAGCAATATAGGACTAAAAAATACCCTAGCCCTTCCTACATACATGACTAACACTTTGGGTTTTGGCCTTTATTAAACATTTATCAATAAAGCTTTTAGGGGTACTTATCATGAACTAAAGTGAATAATGTCGTATAGGCTTAATTGGGCCCAACAACACTTAATTACACCATTAAGTCCAACAGGAACATGTTTGTGTCCGAGTGTGCTGGAGAACTTGAGTGTAATCTCTGCTAGTGAATAACTTAGAACACTTTTCTTAATTTTATTTGTGATGAGATCTATCTAAGCACAGGGATCATCAACACTAAGTATTGAGGTTCTAACATATGCTACGTGAGTTGGAAAGTCCATTACTTTACCAACTTTTTTCTCAAAGTGAAAGTGTTGAAAAATCATCCATCCGGTGAAGCCTTTAGTTGAGGCACCATACGTGAATGACTTGTGGCTTACATTAAAGACATCACTTTTAGAGTCATTTCCACTAACTTGGTCATCCTGGAAACATCTCCAAAATTACTCCATAACGGACAAAATTTTGAGCTAGGGTGCACGCACGCATATAACCGACCTCGCCTATTGCGGGAAAAGACTTGGATGCTGTTGTAGTGCATTGCATTGCATTCATGTGCTATCATATCGGTGAACTATCTCATATGGCGAGCTGAGTCCAAAAAAGTGAACCGAGCTTGAACTTGTCTGTGCCCATTTTTGCATAGGCGCGTTCACTTGTAAATGATCTTTAACCATTCAAAACCCAGCGGTTTACCTGCGCTTACCAGTTTGTGACGAGACAAACAGTCAGACTTTCTTGGCGTTCTTCACAAGATGAGTTGAGCCGAAAACACACTACTCGTGTTCATCTCAATTGGGAGCAATTGAGCCAAACATGAAGTGGGGTTTGAACGAGCCGGGCGGAGATGATCAAGGTGCAGGTCGGTTCCTTCACCAGCCCTAGATCCATCTTGTTTCACACTTCGCTTTAGAAGGATGATCATATTTTTCTGTAAGGAAACAAAAAAGGTACCTTGCGGAACACAAACTTTCTGTAACGTTGTGAAAGTTTGTTGATCTACCCCAACAATAAAAGAAGGCATCCCAGATGACATTTACCTACTTTAGTTTTCTTCCTTAAGGTTCCATCCTACTTATTTTCAAAGTTTTACAGCAAAGAACCACGCAACCGGTCTTCATCTTTGAGGCAAACCCCGAACCACCATCCCTTCCACATATTTGGTGCCATATCGGGTCAACATAGTCAGGTGCTTAAGGTTCAGGTGGAAACAAATCAACCCTGAGCGGACCTGTCTTCTCCGTCAAGTTGCTTCGCGCAACCCTAAGCCAAGCCAACCTGACTTCCTTTCAGTTCAACCCACAAGAAAAGGTTACACACAAATAATGTCAAAACCCTCAATAAGCAACAAAAAAAAGGATACTGAATATGGATAAGAAAAACTGAAATATATTAACTTAGTTAAGCACTATATATACTCTATAGAGAGAGAGAGAGAGAAATTGGAAGCTACTAGATTGCACGCACTCATCATGTATGACATTGACGATCATATAGAAAGTACACATTGTCTCACCCGTCTACAATGACAAACCTTGACGATATTGGTGTGCATTTAGTGGACATCGTGTATGACATGGACAGGCATATTAATCACCATGGTTAGTGTAATGGCATGGACAATGGTGATCGTCAAGAAACTCTAGTATGAGAAGTTGTCTAGCAGCTCCCATTCTTTCTCTCTCACTCTCTCTATATTTTGCCCATCACTGATGTTGCTCACTCTTGTGTGACCTTTTTCGATACATAAGTATAATGATATTGTTCTTCATCCTTTTCAATTTTTTTAATATTTTTAATATACATTCGTAGCCGACCCCGTCTAGTATGGGAAAAGGCTTAGTTGTTGTTGTTGTTTTAATATACATTCATGCCACTGAAAAGTGATTAGTGGGCATGTCAAAGATGGTTAGGATATGGTTTTAGTATATATATATATATATATATAGAGAGAGAGAGAGAGAGAGTCATCACCAATAAACCCTTGCCCTTTTCCTTTCTCAACATTTTCACCCCTCTTATGTCATCCCTCCGTTAATACTGCCACCACATCTACGGACACCACCGGATACATGTGCAGAAGTGTTGCATGATCTCCCTTGTAATGGTATCGATCGTAGCCTCACTTCACTGTGATCACACATGCATGAGGTTGGGTGAGAAAACTATATATATAGATAGATAGAGAGAGAGGAAAAAATTGGATACTACCCAGCTTTGACATATCCACTTGTGTCACTTTTTTTTAGTACCATGAGTATAATTTGAAATTTTTAAAGGGTTTTCAGAAAAAGATAAAGGATAATATTATAATATTCAAGGGATAGTGGTTTGTAGGACCCAATTACTGTATGAGCATATCTTATCAATGCTCAAATCCAACTTATCATCTCAAACGTTCAATTTTTGACATGAACGATCAAAGTAAAAAGTATTCAAAATATAAAGTACAAAAAGTAGAATAATAATTTTCATTTCTTAAATAGGTTTGAGCATAAAATGTATGCATTTACAACATATATACATATATAACAAAGAAGAGAATACAATTGCATGCACTCATCCTTAATAGTCGATTATGAGTCATGCAACCACCAAGTTTTACCACTATGGGCAAAGAAGAAGAGATCACCTTGGGCACTCAACCTTATATGCTCGTGATCACCTCTCAACCCAATTACACTCTCGACCAGAGTATGGTAGAGAGAGGAGGAAGACGTCAACCTCCCCGACGATTCCTCTACACTGGACTCTCTCCCATTATCTCAATTTCTCTCTCTCTATCTTCCTAAATCTCTCTCTCTACAAGTCCTTTATATAAAGGGCTAGTTACTTAGGAAACCTATATCATCTTAGTTACCTACTCTTCTTAGAAAATCTACTTTTACTAGAAAACTTAGTTTATCTCGATTCTCACTAACTTAAGGGTTCTACTAATACATGACATCGTAGCAACTTTGTAAATCAGCACCGAACTAAGTCTTCTGAAACCTCCATTGTACTGGCCCTTGTTGCATGATCCTTCTTTTTTATGGTCAATCACCTTCTTTCTCTCTCTTTTTCTTTCTCTCTCTCCGCATTATCCATTAGTTGCTTTTCCTCAATCTCCTCTAATCTGTGCCCTTCTAGCTAATGACGGCGCATTCTCTTCTTCCACCACCATAGTGTTGTAGTTGTAGGGACGTGAAACAAAGGTGGTATTTATAGACTATTATATTGTTGCCATTGGTGGTGGCTGTGAAAATCTTTTCTCGGATCATCAAATGTGTAGTAGAGACCATGCAAAACTGAGAAGAAGAATAGGAAGAGGAAGAGAGAGGATAAAAATGGTTACCAAGGTTTTCAACATGGAAGAGTTTTGTTTTTGTTTTGTATATCATGTATGTCCATAAACAAGCATAAACTTGTTTATATATCTAGGCATTTTTATTCCTCGTGATTTACTCTCTAAGCTTTTCTTTAAAGCTTTTTTATGTTTTGTCGAGAGATTTTAACATTTTTAATAAAGTAAAAAAATATTTCATTTGAATGTGTTTGTCTTTTGAAAAAGGCAACTCAAAAAATGTAGGTTCTTCATCAATTTTTTAAGTGCATATTATATGGGTCTTAAGAGGCCACACAATAACTAACATCTCCCACTTGGACACTTAAGTCAACTTATGATACACTAATTTTCTCTCACTATTTTGTGGTTTCTCAAATTGTACCACTTCTAGTTGGAAGTGAATTGAAACTTATACTAGTTACGTGGTTTTTCGTAATAGATATATTTTTCTTGTATAAGAATCATTACATTATTTTTCCACACTAAAACTCTAGGCATATCTCAAACTCGTGTGTAACATGCTTTATAAAGAGATCTTCTAAAATACCTTTAGTTAAGGGGTTAGCCAATATAATTCTAGTTGGCATATAAGATATTTATATATCTCATTCATCTTAAGCATATCATGAACATAGCGGTATTTAACTATTATATGTTTGCTTCTAGAGCTGCTCCACTCTTAATAAGATAATTATCGGTTTGTTGTCACAATAAACGACAACTGACTCATTGGCTATGTTCAGCTTCAAATCACATATGAAACAACTTATTCAAACATCACTCATTGTAGCCATACTACAAGTAGCATACTCAGCTTCTTATATGTGCAATGCTATAAACTTTATTTCTTAAAAGCCTAAAAAATAACACCACCTCTAAATAAGAATATATGATCGAAGGTTGACTTGTTGTCATCTTTGCTCCCAACAAAGTTAGCATATGAGTAACCTATCACTTTTTGTTGATCTATTTGAAAGTATAGTTTTAAGTCTTTTGTTCCTTTAAGATATCTTAAAATCTTTTTCACAACTATCCAATGTTGACAACTAGGATTACTTTGATATATGTTAATAAGACCAACAACAAAACTGATATCCGGTCTTCTACATAATATATCATACATCAAGCTACTCAACTTGTACATAAAAAACATTAGGGTTATTTTCTCCCTCATTGGGATAACTCCTTTATCAACAAGTCCATTTGTAGGTTTGCAATCACCCATTCTAAATTTTTTGACGGTATAATTAATATCTATCTCTTGACTCAAATATAAAAGTTTATATTCCCTATCCTAAGAAATTTTTATGCTCAGAATATAGGATGTCTCTTCCATATCCTTCATCTCAAACTTCAATTTTAACCATGATTTGGTTTTGATAATCATCTTATTGTCATTTTCAGTCAACAATATATCATCTATATATAAAGATAGAATGATAAAATAGCTTTCATTATTCTATATATATAATGATTCATTTTATTAGTCATAAACTCAAGTTCTAAAATAACATTTTGAAAAGTCAAATTTAAGGTCATATAGGAATTTCTTCAACTTATATATTTTATCTTCTTGACCTTTAACAACATACCCTTCTGGCCACTGCATATGAATGATTTCATCTAAATCACCATTTAAGAAAGTTGTTTCTACGTCTAATTGACGTAAATTTAAATCATAAGATACAAAAATAGCCAGAATAATTCTAACATATGCAAATTTCGTAATAGGGGAATATGTTTCTACATAATTTATCTCTTTCCTTTACGAAAATCTCTTTGCAACTATTCTCGTCTTAAATTTATCGATTATTTCATCGATTTTATATTTCTTTTTAAGAACCCATTTACAGTGTATGACTTTCCTTCCTTTTGACAAATATATCAATTCCCAAACTTCATTTTTCTCCATGAATTCAATTTCCTAATCCATTATTTTTTTTTAATCTATTGATTCAAATGAATTGATAGCCTACAAATATATTATATTTCTCTAAAATACCTTAAGAAGAAAAATATCTATTAATATGAACCTAGTCATATTCAATAAGGTCATCTTATATCTTTGACCTACTGCATTTTGTTGGAGTGTTTTAGACATGATATTATATTTTGAGATACAAAAGTCTTTACAATATTCAAGAAATTCTTTATAGGTATATTCTCTACCTATATGAGATCTTAAGACTTTAGTTGTCAATCCTAATTATTTTTAGCTTTCTACTTATATTCTTTATATATTTAAATATCTCATATTTGTGTACTAAGAGATATAAATATGCATATCTTCAATAATTATCAATGAAGGTTATAAAATAAACATTCTCATGATGAGATCTTACATCAAAGGGTTTATATATATTTGTGTGAATGATTTTTAATAGGGTTGTTGCCTTAATTATTTCTTTAGAAATGATTTTATAGTCATTTTCTCTTATATACAAGATTGACACTTATTGAAAGTGTTTTCCTAAAGTTCAAGCAATAAATTAAAGTTAGCTAATTTTCTAAGTTATTCAAACTTATATACTCTAACTATTTATGCCATACATTCACATAAATAATAAATACACAATTGACATAATCAGAAGAACTTTCATTATCATCAACATTTAATTTAAATAGTCCATGCTCAGAATAAAAAACTAAAAAAAATTATCCTATCATTTTTTTTCCATCAAAATAAGATTGCACCTAATAGAAATCACAATTAATACACCAATAAGAACAACTATTGTATATTTTACAAAAATCCTAAATGATGCAATTCCTAGAATATCAATAAAAGAATTGTTTCTCATATAGACTCGATGTTTCTCAAGCTTGTATTCTTTAAGGTTCATTGCTCCCTTTTTGCTCTTCGAGATGTACCAGATTGCTCTAGAATTGATCCACCAACCAATCATAAGTGGTCCAAGCACAAACACTTAGAAATGGCATAGGTTATGTCTTACTTCTCTATCGAGTCATGATATTGGGTGTTTTTGCTATTGTTCCTTTTGTTACGGAGTCTCTTTTATAGTGTTTCATCTTACCACAATTGAAGCACTTGATTGAATAAGCAGGTTTATGTGATTTCTTAGAAATTGATCGCCCTTCTTGTTATATTTGTCAAACTTTTTATTTGATTTTTTTGTTAGTCCCGCTACATTGTCGCTCGAATGTAGTGAATAATTTTTAGAGAGGATCTCCACATTTTGAATATGGATGGATGCGGGGGGTAAGGAAGTTAGTCATAGATAATAAGATTCGTATTGATTCTTGGAATATCAGAACATTATCCGGTAAACTAATGGAGGTGGTAGATACTATGATTCAGAGAAAGACTCATATTCTATGTTTACAAGAGACAAAATGGTTTGGAGAAAAAGCAAAGGAGATAGAGGATACATGTTTTAGATTATGGTACTCAGGTAAAGAAAAGGCTCGAAACGGAGTTGGTATTATCATAAATAAAGATTCAAAGGATAGTGTAATAGATATACTACGATATGGTGACCGAATCATGACGTTCAAATTAGTGTTAGGAGCAGAGATTTTGAATATAGTTTGTGCTTACGCACCCCAAGTAGGACTAGAAGATAGTATAAAGATAGATTTTTGGGAAGAGTTAGATAAGGTGATTCAAAAGATTTCACAAAGGGAGATGATTTGTGTAGGAGGAGACTTAAATGGACATGTTGGTAAAGAGGCATTAAAATATCAAGGTATTCATGGAAACTTTGGTTTGGGGATATAAATGAAGAAGGTAGAGAGATTTTAAATTTTGCTATGGCATTTGATCTCTTTATAGTCAATACAATCTTCAAAAAACAAGATGAACATTTAATTACTTATAAGAATGGTTTATCACAAACACAATTTGATTACTTTATTTATAGAAAAAAAGACAGAGCGTATTGTAAAGATTGCAAGGTAATTCTAGGAGAAAGCTTAACCACCCAACATCTACTTTTAATTATGGATTTACAAATAAAAAAATGGGAAACAGTGCATCGAGCTATTCGGACTAAATGGTGGAACCTCAAAAGCGAGAAAGAAGATATATTTAAACAGAAAGTCCTCCAAGGAGATGTTTGGAATTATGTTGGTATACCCTATAATATGTAGAATAATATGGCTATACATATTAGGAAAGTGGCGAAAGATGTGTTAGGTATATCTAAGGGAGGTGTACCAGCACAAAAAGAAGCTTGGTGATGGAGTGAAGTAGTGCAAAATAAAATCAAAGCAAAGAAGGCATGTTACAAATTACATTATACTAAGAAAATTAGTAAAACTTTAGAGGCTTATAAGAAAGCAAAAAACGAAAATGGCCGTGAGTAAAGCAAAAACTAAAATTTGAGATGATTTATATAAAAAACTCAACTCTAAAGAGAGTGAAAGAGATATTTTTAGGATAACTAGGGCTATAGATAAGAAAACTAAAGATCTTAATTATGTTAGATGCATCAAGGACGAGGATGAAAAAATTCTAGTGGCAAATGATGATATAAAAATAGATAGAAAATTTATTTTTATAAGCTTTTTAATGAAAATAAAGATGTTAGTATTAGTTTATGAGAGTTAGTCAAATCAGAAAAGTTTATAAACCACAATTTCTACCAACGTATTCAAAAGAATGAAGTCAAAGAGGCTCTTAAACATATGAAGAGTGGTAAATCGGTAGGACCAAACAATATTCCTATAGAAGTTTGGAAAATACTAGGAGAAATAGGAATCACTTGGCTAGCAAGACTATTTAATGAAATATGGAGAAACCAAAAGATGCCCAAGGAATAGAGAACAAGTACACTTATACCCATATATAAGAACAAGAGAGACTTTCAGAATTCTGCGAATTATCGAGGTATCAAGTTAATGAGCCATACTATGACATTGTGGAAAAGAATTATCGAATGTAGGTTAAGATAAGTATCAAGTAGAACAGAGAACCAACTTGGATTCATGTTAGGCAAATCTACTGTTGAAGTAATTTACCTTTGGAGACGTCTTATGAGACATTTTAGAGCAAAAAAGAAATACCTTCACATGATATTTTATTGATCTAGAAAAAGCTTATAATAGGATACCGAGGAAGGTTCTTTGGAGAACTTTGGAAAAAAGAGGTATCTCATTGACATACATTAACCTTATAAGAGACATGTACGATAATGCAAAAACATGTGTGAGAACTCATAAAGAAATGATAGACTTCTTTGAAGTTAATATTGGGTTATATCAAGGATCAACTTTAAGTCCATACTTATTTATAATGGTGATTGATGAGTTAACAAAATATATTCAAGATGAAGTACCTTGTGTATGTTATTTGCAGATGACATTGTGTTAGTGGAGGAGTTTAAGGAAAAAGTGAATAGAAAATTGGAACTATGGAGAGAAACATTAGAAAGCAAAGGTCTCCGACTTAGTAGAACAAAGAAAAAATATATGGAATGTAAGTTTGATCATTTAGTTACTTCAGAGGACATAGAAATTAAAATTGGCACACATTGCATCCCCCAAAAGAAAAGTTTTAAATACCTAGGGTCAAATTTTCAAAGTAATAAAGAATTGATGGAGATGTTATGCATAGAATTAATGTTGGTTGGTTAAAATGGAGAGGAGCATCAGGTATTCTTTGTGATAACAAGATACCATTAAAGGTAAAAGGTAAATATTATAGAGCAACAATTAGGCTTGCCATGTTTTATGGTTCTGAGTGTTGGGCAGTTAATCATCAACATATACAAAAGATGTCTGTGACAGAAATGAAGATGTTGAGATGGATGAGTGGTCATACAAGAAAAGATCGTATACATAATGAGGTTACTAGAAATAAATTAGGAGTGACACTAGTAGAGGATAAAATGAGATAATATCGTTTAAGATGGTTTAGACATATAGAAAGAAGATCAAAAGAAGAACATGTAAGAATGTATGAAAAACTAAATTTAGAAAGTATTAAAAGAGGTTGAGGACGACCACAAAAGTGTTGGAAAGAAACAATAAAGAATGATCTAGCTTATTGTGAGTTAAGTGCTAACATGGCACACGATAGGGATCTGTGGAAACAAAGAATCCATGTAGCCGACCCCGTCTAGTATGAGAAAAGGCTTAGTTGTTGTTATTGTTTTGTTATTTTGGTTGTTCTTAGATCTTGTCTGTAAATTATCTTGAGCAACTAGCAATTTTCAAATTTACCTTTGTTAATATATTTTTATTCAATTGATAGTTTTAAAGAGAGTTTAGAAAGGGTAACGTCAGACCCATGTCCTAGGGTTGTGGACATCATGTTCCAGGAAGGAAGAAGATTATTCAAGATAGTGGATATATGTATGGCTTCTAACATGATTGATTTTACTATAAGTAAGTCTTTAGCCATAACCAATATTTGGTTTGCATCATATACATTGTCTCTTTATTTTATTTTATGAGAATTATATTTTTAAAGGAGTAGTTGAACATGAAATTTAGCTATTATAGAGTCAAAACAATCTTTAGCGATTTTGAATTTCTCAAAGACCTTAATCAGGTCATCCTCCATGTACATAAACATAATAGTCTTAACTATTGTGTCATCCTTTATGAAAGTTCTATATTTTCTTTTTCTTCATCTATTGCATTTGGTGTAAGGGGTAAAATTATTTCTCTAAGCACATAATCAATGCTCTCTAGTAAGGCCAACGAAATTCTTCTTTCCGTGTTACCAAGTTTAGGCCATTTAGTCTTTTTATCTTTGTCAATTCAGAAACACAGTTTCTGGTAGTCACTTTTAAATATTTGATAAAAATAACAATAAGAGAGTCTTAGCATTTCAAATGGAAAACAATGACCAAGCAACAAATAAAAAGAATTAAGATAAATTCTATTAAATGAATAATGAAAACTAGCCCGACACTAAATTATAATACAATAAATACTAGGTACTAATTTGTAAATATTTTTTAGGCATCTATCTGTAATATCAAATAAAATGCAAGTACCATTTTAGAAATAAATAAAATTTAGACAATTTCATTAATTTTAGAACTAGTCTAAGGATATTATCGTAAAACATTATATATGTCTATTTTTCTAATTCTCTTTATAGTTAAGGGATATACAATCAATTTTATCTTTTTGTCTATTTTGGTACAACAACAACAACAACAACTAAGCCTTTTCCCATACTAGACGGGGTCGGCTACATGCAGTCTTTGTTTCCACAGATCCCTATTGTATGCCATGTTAGCAATTAACTCACGATAAGCTAGATCATTCTTTATTGTTTCTTTTCAACACTTTTGTGATCGTCCTCTAGCTCTTTTAATACTTTCCAAATTTAGTTTTTCATACCTTCTTAGATGTTCTTCTTTTGATCTTCTTTCTATATGTCCAAACCATCTTAAACAATATTCTCTCATTTTATCCTCTATTAGTACCACTCCTAATTTGTTTCTAATAACCTCATTATATATACGGTCTTTTCTTGTATGACCACTCATCCATCTCAACATCTTCATTTCTATCACAGACATCTTTTGTACATGTTGATGATTAACTGCCCAACACTCAGAACCATAAAACATAGCAGGCCTAATTGCTGCTCTATAATATTTACCTTTTATCTTTAATTGTATCTTCTTATCACAAAGAATACTTGATGCTCATCTCCATTTTAACCAACCAGCATTAATCATATGCATAACATCTCCATCAATTCTTTCATCACTTCGAAAAATTGACCCTAGGTATTTAAAACTTTCCTTTTGGGGGATGCAATGTGTGCCAATTTTAATTTCTATGTCCTCTGAAGTAACTAAATAATCAAACTTACATTCCATATATTCTGTCTTTGTTCTACTAAGTCGGAGACCTTTGCTTTCTAATGTTTATCTCCGTAGTTCCAATTTTCTATTCACTTTTTCCTTAAACTCCTCCACTAACACAATGTCATCTTAAAAATATATTTTGTTAACTCATCAATCACCATTATAAATAAGTATGAACTTAAAGTTGATCCTTGATATAACCCAATATTAACTTCAAAGAAGTCTATTATTTCTTTATGAGTCCTCACACATGTTTTTGCATTATCGTACATGTCTCTTATAAGGTTAATGTATGTCAATGAGATACCTCTTTTTTCCAAAGTTCTCAAAATAACCTTCCTCAGTATCCTATCATAAGCTTTTTCTAGATCAATAAAATATCATGTGAAGGTATTTCTTTTTTGCTCTAAAATGTTCAATAAGACGTCTCAAAAGGTGAATCGCTTCAACAGTAGATCTAAATGGCATGAATCCAAATTGGTTCTCTGTTATACTTGATACTTGTCTTAACCTACGTTCGATAATTCTTTTCCACAACTTCATAGTATGGCTCATTAACTTGATACCTCGATAATTCACAGAATTTTGAATGTCTCCCTTGTTCTTATATATGGGTATAAGTGTACTTCCTCTTAATTCCTCGAGCATCTTTTGGTTTTTCAATATTTCATTAAATAGTCTTGTGAGCCAAGTGATTCTTATTTCTCCTAGTATTTTTCAAACTTCTATGAGAATATTATCTGGTCCTACCGATTTACCACCCTTCATATGTTTAAGAGCCTCTTTGACCTCATTCTTTTGAATACGTCGGTAGAAATTGTGGTTTATATACTTCTCTTATTTGACTAACTCTCTTAAGATAATACTAACATCTTTATTTTTATTAAAAAGCTTATAAAAATAGTTTTTCCATCTATTTCTTATATCATCATTTGCCACTAGAATTTTTTCATCCTCGTCTTTGATGCATCTAGCATAATTAAAATCTTTAGTTTTCTTATCTCTAGCCCTAGCTATCCTAAACATATCTCTTTCACTCTCTTTTGAGTTGAATTTTTTATATAAATCCTCTCAAATTTTAGCTTTTACTTTACTCACGGCCTTTTTCGCTTCCTTCTTTATTTTCTTATAAGCCTCTAAAGTTTTACTAGTTTTCTTAGTATAATGTAATTTATGACATGCCCTCTTTGCCTTGATTTTATTTTGCACTACTTCACTCCACTACCAAGCTTTTTTTTGTGCCGGTATACCTCCCTTAGATACACCTAACACATATTTCACCACTTTCCTAATATGTATAGCCATATTGTTCCACATATCACAGGGTGTACCAACATAATTCCAAACATCTCCTTGAAGGACTTTCTGTTTAAATATATCTTCTTTCTCGCTTTTGAGGTTCCACCATTTAGTCTGAATAGCTCGATGCACTCTTTTCTTCTTTGTCCATTTTTTTATTATTTGTAAATCCATAACTAAAAGTCGATGTTGGGTGGTTAAGCTTTCTCCTGGAATTACCTTGCAATCTTTACAACACGCTCTATCTTTTTTTCTACAAATAAAGTAAAAATTTGTGTTTGTCATAAGCCACTCTTATAAGTAATTAAATGTTCATCTCATTTTTTGAAGATTGCATTGACTATAAAGAAATCAAATGCCATAACAAAATTTAAAATCTCCCTATATTCCTCATTTATATCCCCAAAACTAAAGTTTCCATGAATCCCTTGATATCCTAATGCCTCTTTATCGACATGTTCATTTAAGTCTCCTCCTAAAAAAATCATCTTCCTTTGTGGAATCTTTTGAATCACCTTATCTAACTCTTCCCAAAAAATTGTCTTTATACTATCTTCTAGTCCTACTTGGGGTGCGTAAGTACAAACTATATTCAAAACCTCTGCTCCTAACACTAATTTCAATGTCATGATTCGGTCACCATGTCATTGAATGTCTACTACACTATCATTGTATGTCTACAAACATATATATATATATATACATTGTATATATAAAAGAAAAAGATTAAAAATATAAAATTGAATCACAATGAAGGCGGGCTTAGCCAATGGGCCTGACCTCATCCAGGCATGCTAAAACCATCCAAATCAGGATGTTTTAACGGCCACTTAAGAATGTCTTCCCTTTAGGTTGTCAAACTAGACTACTTAACCTTATAATCGTGTTTTAGATAAATTCAATTTACATTTCTTAATAATCATTATCAATCCAAAACTTTAAAGGATAAAGTGAAACTACCTCATCTAAACTTTTGAAAAAGAAAAAGAGAAAGCGGTGACATGTAAACCTTTAGGATATATTTGATTCATGATCTCAGGCTCTTGGTACTAAAACGGTTGGCTTAAACTCACATTGGCTTATGACTGTGGTTTCAAAGAGTCATAGTTTTGTCATAACAAATTTCAACCATCTATTTTTGGTGATAGATGATTGAGATTTAAAATATAAAAGTTAAATGTATTCATGTGAATAAAGTATACTTACAAAATATACACATCTATTTTTATTTTATAAATTCAAATCTCAACCATCCATCATAAAAAAAATAGATTGTTGAGATTTGTTTGAATTTGCTAACACATAAGAGTGCTAGTATATACTGGTTTCTCTCTCTATATATATAAAAGGTTTGGGTCAGGACAAGTATCATGTTAGCTATAGATTGGGGCATCTTATCTCCAAACCCCAGACCCAAATCTAATCGAGTTGAATATTTCCTGCCCCTCTAGGGTGGGATCAATATTGTCATCCCTAGGAACCATAGCAATTTGCTATGTATTAGCCTGCGACAAAGGCCTAACTGCGCTTTGTGAGTGCTTTAAGATACATCAATGTTGTTAACAAAACTTGGGTTTTATGAAAAAAAAATAAGGTGGTGGGGAAGGGGAAAGCAGATCCCAAGCGTTTGAACCTCTTATATTTTCTTGCATTAAAAGAAGTAAAGAGCCTCTGAAAGAGCAGTTTTCATACGGAAGGGGTAATTCCGTAATTCGAAATAGACGGTGTTCACACGGTTGCTTCCCCGCGAACCGCAGATAAAACGAACCCGGGCCTTCCCTTCACCGGCGGAGCGATCGCCGGGCGGTGTCGGCTTTCCAATTCTGAAGCGAAGAGAAGACGCAAAACATTGGTTTTCCTTTTCCTTCCCTTCCAGAGTCCTGCCATTTCCAAAATTAGGGTTTTCATGAGTTCCGTCTATTCAGATCGCCACTTCGAGGTCTGCCGTAGATGGATTCGTCATTTGAGAGCTTCGTTAGATCTGATGCGTTTCAATTCGTAACCTTCGGTTCGAATTGCTTTGTTCGTCTTCTTTCCCGAAGTTTTCTTTGGTCGCCTTCGGGAATTAGTTTTGGTGGGATGTGATACCATCCGATCTGCCGGAATTAAGGGTTTTGAAGTGTTAAAAACGTTCGGTGACAGCGTGCGTTCTTCCATACCTGATTGACTGTTTCCGCGACGAATATTTGGGCGAGATTCACGCTTGATGGGAATTTTGGGAAAGTTTAACTTTGTTTAGTCCGTCGGATTTGTTGTGATTTCATAGGTTAGTGATGATTTTAGCTATATCGGAGTACTGAAAAAGGTGGCTTGATAGGGTTCTGGACTCAATGGCAACGGCGACGGTGGCAACTGCTACTGGGGCTGCCGTTCTTCTGTATTATATGATGAACAGAAGAACCCTATCTATTGAGGGTGGACAAAATGGTGAAAGTGAAAGGAACGGCGAGTTAGCGCGGTTGCGTTCAGGGAGGAGGAGAAGCGTAAGAAGACCGGCACAGGCGCCTGCGAATTGGTTTGAGGCGATCGCAACTCTGTCGGAGACTTTGCGGTTCACTTATTCTGAGACTCTGGGGAAGTGGCCGATCGGAGACTTGGCTTTCGGTATCAATTTCCTGTTAAAGAAGCAGGTCTGTTTCTTCAGCATTCTTAACATGGGTACCACTGTTTTATCCAAGGGATCGGCCTATTTTCTGAATTTCTAACTGCGAGAATTTTCCGTATTTTGTTACTTCGTGATTAGTTGTTCTTACTTGATAGCTTCTGCTTGCTTCATTTTTCTTTTGCTGTTGAATGAAACCAGTCTCATAATTTTCTGTCAATTCCCAAGATCCGACTGAATTTTACGAGGGTCACACCCTCAAGCATAGAAGTTATTTTGTAGATATTGTAGGTTTACATAATTTATCTTCACTAAAACACTTCAGGGTCCGTCTGGCCTCACGTCATATTTCTCTTTCTAGATTATGATATTAAGTGTGGGTTGATCATTAGATAGAGTAGGTGAAATGTCAATATGTGACATGAGGTGAAGATTTGAAGTCATTCTCATCAGAAGTTCATATTTCATAGTTACTATGCCCACTGTTCTTGAGACTTCAATCGGCTGAGATCCTGGTTGGAGGATTATTGATATTTTATCATACTTCTTTTTAAACAGTTTTAGAGGTCCTAGAGAATGATGCTTTGTCTTTTGTATTTCCCTTCGAATCTCATGAATGCAACATAAAGAGGACGGAAATTTGATTACTTGTTGATTATATGCAGGGTAACCAGCACGTTGCAAGTGTCTATGCTGGCAGTGACTCTGTGGAACTTCGAGAACCTCAAGTGAAGGATGAACTGATTTATCTTTTGAAGCTACTTACTGTCTGCATGCATTTTTCAAAAAAAACATTCCCGGTATTTTTGGAGTGCACTGGCTACTGTCAGGAAGATGTTCTTTTACAGGAGCCTAAGGCTGGGGTGAGGCTTTATAATGTGCTTTAGTCTAACTATTTGTTGGGTTTGTATCTCTATCTTGTATGGGTTGTCAGATGGGCTGTCTAACAACAGGTACTTTTATACCATTTTTTCTGCAGCTCTTGAAACCTGCTTTTACAATCCTAGCAGATAAAAGCTTGAAATGCTTCCTCCTGTTGATTAGGGGAACTCATAGCATTAAGGACACATTGACGGCTGCAACCGGTGCAGTTGTTCCTTTCCACCACTCAGTCTTACACGATGGTGGTTTTAGTAACTTAGTTTTAGGCTATGCCCATTGTGGGATGGTAGCAGCTGCACGATGGATAGCAAAGCTCAGTACACCTTGTCTTCTTAAAGCTGTTGATGAACGCCCTGATTATAAAATCAAGGTAATAATCTCTAAATCTGAAGATTCGCTTTTTGCATTGTTGTATTTTCTTACTGTTCTTTGTTACTGGTGTTCGATTGAAAATGCAAATCGTTTATTTTTCCCCTAGTCATATTTCTTTTGTATCTTCACTTCTCTTGTTTTTTAATTGTGCGGTCAAGTATCATTATGTGCAGCCCTGAAATATTATTGCATTTCTGACATTTATTTTACCAAACAAATATGGGGCTAAAGACACAATTTCCACTGTGCTACAAGGATCCTAATGTGTATCTTATATGTGGGTTTCATGTCTAACATGAACTCTTGAGAGTTTTCTTGAGAATTAGGCCACACAGATATACTAAACAAATTTGTGAATCTTTATCTGGGAAGTGGTTATGAGCAAAAATATTCATTCAAATTTTTTATGTTGGTAGATATATAACAGTCAAATGAAGCATGTAAAAGTAGCAAAGTGATAACAACGTGGAAATATGTAAAAAGAACATTAACTAGATCTTAGTGGTCGAAATAAAGATGGTGAAGTGGTAGAAAAGAGTTGAAGTGGAAGAAAAGAGTTGAAGTGGATGTATTGCCACCAAAGAGAAAACAATATTCATAATGAGGCCATTAGGAAAAAAAGTTGATGTGTCACAAATTGAAGATAAAATGGAAGAGAAGCTTCAGGTGGTTTGGTCATTAGAGAGGTGGCTGGAGATCTGATTGGACTCTGAGAATTTAAGTGACTTCAAAAGAGACAAAGGAAGTCATCAAAAGTGCTTGAAGAATGTGAACAACCCATGTACATCTGTTATGATTTTTGGAAAGACCTTAATCTTTCAAATTTGTAGGATATGACTCTTGTCGAGGTTGTAGAGTATCTACCTATAAAAATCTTGTTCAATTCTTATATATATGATGGAACTAAGCCTGTTCAGGATTTGTAAAATAGTGATTCTTTGTGTAACTTTGATCATTAAAATCTGGTTAATTATGTCTTCCCTGGAAGAATAGCGTTGATGAAACATGTGTGTGCTACTACTTTGACCAAAATGTTAAGGAAATCTTTTAAGCAACAAGAACCTTCTTATGAATGAATGCTGATAATGTAAAATAAGTGAATCTGATTCTTTCGTGTGGCTTCTTGAATTGGGAAGCTTCAGTGGTATTAAAATTGATCAAGAAAGGTGCTTTAAAAAAAGAATTTAATGTGAAGGACAGTACTATGTTGAAAGTCATTAAAAGCATAGAAGACTGTTCTGATAGAGAAAATTGTGCGAAAATCATGCTGACAACGTCTGTGTGAGGCCATTTTGCTCATCTTCTGTACCCGATGGGTTCAACAAAATTAAGAACATGCAAATGGTCTGGGAAAGGACAGATCGGTTATTGTAGCCTTATCCACCTCACTAAGAAGGTTGATCTTAAGATATGAGAAATTTCTTTTAAGGATCTAGAGATTGGATGCAAATCAATGAACTTGTCTACTAGTTTGTGGAAAGAGTGGCAGTATGGAGTCCAACAAAATTTTGGGTTTGTCAATGTTGCTGAAAATCAG
Source organism: Brasenia schreberi (assembly GCA_036023115.1). Classification (NCBI taxonomy): domain Eukaryota; kingdom Viridiplantae; phylum Streptophyta; class Magnoliopsida; order Nymphaeales; family Cabombaceae; genus Brasenia; species Brasenia schreberi. The sequence goes on along the minus strand of JAYKKT010000089.1, from coordinate 16,786,870 downwards.
GTTGATCCAGTTTTCGTTTTATTCTTGATGTTTTAGAAGTCCATGAAACTTAAACATCTTTCAATGAATCGAGTAGTAATGTATTTGCTTTCTAGATGTGACCTCCTGTCAAGTTCTGCTGTTGTGATCAAACAAAAGATAATAAATTTCAACCTTTCATTGAAGCTGCAGTAATTGTTCCAACACAAACTGAAATAATAATTTTTTTCAACCTAGATATCTTTCTGCAGATCCTATCTTGGATATAAATTCATATGGTTTTCTCCTTTAAGTGGTTCCTAGTTTATTTTGTGTTCCTATGTGAATTTTATCCAGTTCTCAGTATGCTTGATAATGATGGATTTGGTTGCATCTTGCACTTGAGATTAAAATGGTCGTTAGAGGAACCTGCTGGCAGGGTTGCAGTGTGCCTTGTTAAATGGAATAAAAAGTTGTTGGACATCTGGGCCTTCTTACTTTTTCTTCTGAACAGCAATGATTCTGTAATGTCAGATTGTTGGGCATTCTCTTGGCGGTGGTACTGCTGCATTATTGACATATATACTTCGAGAGAGGAAAGAATTTTCTTTGAGCACTTGCGTTACCTTTGCCCCAGGTATGAGTTCAATATATATCCTGTTTGAGTGTGAAGTCTTGGCTGCAGAAATCGTGCTGCATGTCCTCCTGCTATAACGTGTTGCAGCCATATTTTGTAATTGTACATTTTTTCATGCACTTTTGGTAGTGTATTTTAATTGGTAGTATCTGGAACTCTGATTAGGCATTGTTGGTCTCATATGCTTGCAAGACCTCCATAGATGTTCTTCTTTTTAGGATAAATTGGTGCTGAACACGATGAACATTATAAATTTTATCTCATTTTTGTTTAATATGCGAACTCTCCATGTGAGAACATTTCCTGATCATGTTATTTCTGTTGCATTGTTAATGGGTAGTAAGAGTTGGTTGTCGCACACCCTTTCTTTGGATCCCCATTCTATGCAAAAGGCTGGCCCAGTAGGAAAGTATGGCGATAGGGTGAGGCCCGTCGAGGATGCTGTGTGGTATTCATATTGAGAACACCTGTTTCTTGTGAAATCTGGGCAACATGGTGAGAATCCTATGGGGCCTTCTGTTTCACCTTTTGCGAAAAGGGGACTCCATGTCTTACAAAGTCGTTCCCTTCTCTGTTTCTGGAATATAACATGGACCCTTAGAATATGCCTCGTCAATGTTTTTCAGTTCTCTTTCCTAGTTTTGGGGTGAACAGGAAACTTTGGAATATCTTGTCAATGTTTTTCAGTTCAGGGATAAAATTGTCCTGTTAGTTCACTTCACATACATCTCATTACCAATCTTGATAATTTCCATATTGCACCTGTCTCTGTGCATGCGTGTGTGTGTGTGTGTGTGAGAGAGAGAGAGAGAGAGAGAGAGAGAGAGAGAGAGAGAGAGAGAGAGAGAGAGAGAGAGAGAGAGAGAGAGAGAAATTTAGTGGTTCTGTGGTTGACCTTACCATCTTTATGAATTTATTGCATTTACACTTATGCCAAGCTATTGATATGCGGGATGGACTGGTGCAATCTGTGCAGCTGCCTGTATGACATGGGACTTGGCGGAGTCCGGGAAACATTTCATTAGTACTGTCATTAATGGTTCTGATTTGGTCCCCACATTTTCTATTGCTTCGGTTGATGATCTACGTTCAGAGGTACGGTCATACTTCTCTTCCTGTACTGTCTACTATTGTTCTTAGTCCATGGACTGTGTAGTACAAAACTGCGATATTGATGTAGCTTGTTTAGAGCATAGAAGGTATTGTCCTTTGTGTTCTGCATGTATGCAGGCATTTGTGTGGGTTCCATGCCCACTTGTTATAATCCGTGGATGGCATATCAGGATCTTTGGGCACCTGGTGCTGCATGATCCTCCGACTTTTTTGAACTCTGCATATGCTGGTTTTGTTTTGTCGTTTATGTGCTTAATTGAGAGGAACTCTGGTTGGTCTGACATGTGCATCGCAAGGAGGCAACTGTCCGTGGTTGTGTGTGCTTACATCTGTGGCTATCTGTAGGTGCCTAGTTGAGTTACCCTAAAAGCTCAATCATCGAAGGCAGGGAGCAGCCAACTACTCAACTACTTGTTATTTGTCAATGTCACGTGATGTTATGTTTTTACGACCGGATCAACTAGGGCTTCCTAGTCCATGACTGAATCTTTTAGGCAAGTCAACTAGGTGCCCACTAGGAATTTTTATTAGAAAGTCAATTACGTTCCTGCCATGACTTACATTGTGAGACCCGAAATAGGGAATTCTTCAGGAGGCCCCATATTAATGTAACTCAGTGCGGGTATCTCCACTTGTCCTCTTGTTTTTGGATTTCTTTCTTGAATTGTCTAAAGTTGGTTCGTGCTGCAACATACCTCTTTTGTGTTTTCATAGTATAATCTTATTCCGTTCAATGTATTTGTGAGAATTAGAGAGAGATGTAATTAAACTTGCAGATGCAGGCTTAGTTTGAAGATTCAACCTTACGGATGCATCTAGAGTAACTAACTTTATAGAGATGTTATGGACAGTGTTATGCGTATTGCACAATATAGGGCATATCGTATCATGAGGAATCATGATACGATGCAAGAGGTGTATCGTAAGCTGGTTGTGTATCAACATGTATCATGTGATATGGGATGTATGATGTGTATTGCCCGTATTGTATGATACAGTTGATACACCTCAATCTTATAAAAATCAGTCCTTGTGTTGCTTGGAATGAGTAAGGATTGATCCCTTTTGGCAAGAAAGACTTTTTTCTTTGAAAGGTGACTTCCCAAGAATAACAACCAAGGCCTATAAGAATAAGCAGTTTTTAAACTTGTCATGAATGAGAGAGACAATTTCCTTTAGCAACTTACCAATTATGATCGCATCGAGTTTTGGTAGGTTATATAAGTGCCCGACTTTGGCAACTCCAAGAGCAATACCATCCAAAGGAAACTAGTTTAACTTAGAATAGTTCTTGATTTTTACTGATTTTTGTTTTTCTTGATTTTTAAAATATTTTTTGTTTGGTCATGATACAAAAATATTCTTTAACAAAGCAATACTCATGAAGAAAAATGATACATGATATGATATGGTACAAATAATATTGGTTATGGGAGTGTTATGTGTATTGCCTCCTTTGCCGGTATCTTGCAGTACATGCTGTATTGCATGATAGATGCTTGTATTGCTCGTATTGTACGATACGAGCGATTTACCTTATTTATATAAAAACCAATTCTTTCTTGTTTGGAATATGTAAGAATTGATTTGATCTTGTCATGGCAAGAGAGACTTCTTCGGATGACCTCTCAAGAATAACAATCAAGGCCCATAAAAATAACTAATTTTCAAAGTTCTCGTGAATGGGAAAGGCAATTTTCTTCAGCAAGGTTGCACAACACAACTGTTTCTGCCCAAGTTTGGCAATTCCAAGGGAAGCTTAATACCTTCCCAATTGATCTATCCCATGAATTAGAAAACTTGTTTAACTTAAATAGTTCTTGGGTTTTTATTTTTTCTTGATTTTTAAAATATTTTAAATTTTTTTACTATATAATACGATACACATATGTCATAAAGAAAAATGATATATAATATGATACGGTATAAACAATACTTGGTTATAGATTGAATCAAAGAGGGTTGACTAAACTAAGAGGTGGTTAAGGTATTTGTTATGATAAAAAGATATCACTGAAGTTGAAAGGCAAGTATTATAAAGTAGTAGTTAGACCAAAATGTTATATAGTGTTGATTGTTGTGCAGTAAATCATCAACATGTACAAAAGATGGTGGCAGAAATGAAAATGTTGAGATGGATGTGTGGCCACACAAGGAAAGAAACGCTATTAGAGGAAAACGTTAGGAGAACACTGATAAAAGATAAGATGAGAAATAGAGATGTCAATCTAGGCAACTTTGACCCTTTCCCAACCTTGGTGGGCCAGGAAAAATATGGTCGGGTTGTATATATATACATGTGCTATTAGGAGTTGCTAGACTCCATTCATGTTAGGTCATAGATGCCAATCCAAATGGTTGGATGGAGGAGACATGGTTTAAATGAAAAAAACAAAAGATGAAAAGTTACTTTTGAAAAACAAGAAACATTTAATTCCAAAAAGCAAAAACAAAAAGTTGCCTTTTTAGAAAAATTAAATGTATAAAATAGATCATGTACCTTTTCGCCTTTTGCTTTATTTGTAATTTAGAGACCAACCATATATCTAGTTCAAGCGATGGTCTATTATGAATGAGAGTCTAGCAACTCTCTCTTTATTTTTATATATATAAGCCCTACAGGCCAGCATGCCCCATCCCACCTTGTTAGAGAGACCTTTGGATCCTGCTCCATTGATCCAATAGGAGCCATAAGACATACTTTCTTTAGTATAGGGATATATTAGTCATTTTATTTATTTTTGTTCTTTTTAAATATCCAAACTTCCCCATCTAGTATGGGAAAAGGCTTAGTTGTTGTTTAAACAATCAGACTTATCGTGTAATCAAGAGAGAAAGGAGAGAAGAGAGAAACGTGTGAGGAAGGCGGCAGCCAAGCTAGCCCCCTTTCTTCCATCTTCTTCATCTATGTGTCTTCTTATTAATTAATGAAAATTTAAGTGAAAAATCAACATGGTATCAAAGCCTAATCAGTATGATTAGGGAAGATTTGTGGTCCAGTGTAGTTCAAAGCAGTGCAGACCAATTCCAGCATTAGAGTGGCACAGAGGAAGCATGGTTGCTTGGTGAATTCTGCATGAAGATTCTTGGGCACTAGAGTGGTGCGATAACATCAGAGTGGTGCGGTGAGCGTGGAGATTTCCAACGCAGAAATTTTTAGCGTGAATAAAAAGGGGGTTGCAACCTATAGTAAGGGGGTGATCATGACACAAAAAGGGAAGGTGGTGGATTATGCAGAAATTTTCACCATAGAAAAAGGAGAAGGGTTTCAGATAACAAATATAAAACTAGATAACATAAATTATTTGCAATAGGCAAGATCGATAGAGCTTGCGATTATAGTTAAGGGAAGAACATCTAATAGGAAAAGTCCCTAAGCATAGCGTGGATAACACTACTTACTCACGGTGGTGTAAAGAAAATGCTCTGGTAAGTGCATGGCTAATCCAGTCTATGATCCCTGCGATTTGCAACACGTTTATGTTTGTGAAATCAACCTATGAAATATGGATAGCAGTTCATGATGCATATGCTTAAAGAAAAAATATTGCAAAGAAGTACGTACTTATAGAAAAAAATCGAAAATACAAGCAAGGAGGAAGATCTATTAGTGAATATTATGCATAACTTAGAGGCCTTTGAGAGGAGCTTCAATTCTTCTCCAAGATAAAATGTCAAACATGCACTAAAGAGAAAAATGAGGAGTTTGAAAAAAGGAAGGAGTTTGATTTATTATGGGGCATTTCATCTTAGTACAAAGTTGTAAAGAACAATATTTTGAGTAGGAAAGAACTTTCTTCATTAAGTATTGTCTATTCTTTATTTCTAAGAGAGAAAGACAAGAAGAATTTGGAAAAAAAAGGGAAACCCAAAACAGAAATGTACATAGACTTTTATACTCACTGCACAATTTATTGGACATTGAAGTATTTTTCAGATGCTGATTGGGTAGGTTTAGTGGATGATAGAAAGTCTACATTAGGCTATATTATATGCGTAGGCGGTAATGTGATATCTTGAAAAAGTAAGAAACAATCTCTAGTTGCAAGATCAAGTGAAGAGGCTGAGTATCGTGCTATTGCCCTTGGTATGTGTGAGGGCTTACATGTGTTATCACTTATAGAAGAAATCGATATTGAAAGAAATATCACTGTTAACTTCTTTACAGATAGCAAGACAACTCTAAAAATAGCTTCAAACCTTGTCTACCATGAGAGAACTAAGCATATTGAAGTAGATTATCACTTTATTCAAGAAAAGATAACTCAAGAGATAACTCAAGGAATATTCAAACTCATTCATGTGCGCTCAGAAGATGAATTGATAGATATCTTGACCAAACCCGTGATGGCAGGTAGCTTAAAGAGAGCTCTCAGGAAGTTGGGAATAATGAGTTTCCTAACCCCAACTTGAGGGGTATGTTAGAGAGACCTTATTTGGACATGTATTGATCCAATGAGTCATAAGCCATACTTTCTTCAGTATAGGGACAGATTAGTTATTTTGTTTATTTTCTGTTCTTTTTAAACAGCCCTAGACTTATTGTGTAATCAAGAGAGAAAGGAGAGAACAGAGAAAACGTGCGAGGAAGGCTGCAGCCAAACCAGACCCCTTTCTTCCATCTTCTTCTTCTATGTATCTTCTTATTAATTAATGAAGATTTTAGTGGAAAAATCAGCACACCTCTGCCCCCCTTTAGGGCCGGACAATGGCCTGAAATTTCAAGACAAACACTGCATTTTTCCAGGGCTGAGAATAGGTTGCCTCCCTGGTCAAGCCCATTTTGATATCTCTAATAAGAGAGACATATTTAAGATGTTTGGACATCTAGAGAGGTGAACAAAGGACACTCCGATAAGGTTGTGGCAAATAAACAATAAACATTTTTAGAGTGAGAGGAAGACTGCAAATGGAAAGAGCCGATTAAGCATGAAATGGCTTTTCTGGAGATATATATTATATGGCACAATTATTGTGTGCTATGGTGCTAAAGAATTCATGTAGCAGACACCACCTAGCTTGGGGAAGACTTGATTGTTGTTGTATCAGGCAAGTTTTAGTTGAATGGTAGTAAATGGTTGTTATCAGACCGACATGAGTGGATTTGGAATTCACAAAGTAACTTGTGTATCTAAAATGAGTCATCTAAGTACGCTTTTGGCCAAGCATAGCCTATACTGCCCTTAAAAAAAAGGTTCAAAGAAAACAATATAGATTGTATCCACAGGGCTGATCAGGAAAAAAGGAGAAAAATTCAACTTGTTGACAGTGACCTGCTAACAACCTTTGACTCTGGAAGTGGATACCTGCATGTCCCACTTCTGTAAAGCTTGATCTGAAAAAGTAAAGTTCCAGAAAAGAAACTTCTTGGAAATTTTGTGTTGTGGTTTAGATCTGGTAGGATCTGGATCTGGGTTTGCGATTCTCTCAAGGAAAGTAATTTTGTCCGAAACTGGTGGAAAACCACCAAGCCCATATGTAAAAGGTTAAAATTGCAAAGGGGAATCGATCTTTGTCCGCATCTATGCAACTTGAGGTACTTGCTAATAAATTAGGTCTTTTGTTGCATTACAGTAATAGCAAATAACAATTTTCCTGTCTCACCAATTCCCAATTATCCAAAATTTTGTTTAGCCGATCAGTTTGAGTTTCAGTATTTAAGAACTTTATTTGGTCTTATAAGTTTTTTATTGCATTCACGAGGGCTACCAGGCCTGAACCTGGAGCTGACCTTATATTCAAAATTTGGATTATCTTTGATTTACCCTGATGCAGTAACTGACAGGCTTACTGCTCATCAATGAAGCAAATGAATTCCCTGTCTGAGAGAGAGAGAGAGACAGTCTTGAGGGTGTGAGGACCATTTTTGCTCCCCTCCCCTGCCTCACTTGCGTTTTTGCTTATAAGAAAGCATGATCGCACTGCTCTTAAGAAAAAGCAAAGGAGTGATGTTCCTGTACTTTATTTACATGTTTTCACTTTTGCTTCTATGGTTCAAGTACAAAAGTGGCTAGGTTCCTCACCGTTTTTTGTATGAATTGGTTTTCTTTGTGTAGGTGACAGCATCCTCTTGGTTGAATGATCTAAGAGATCAAATTGAGCACACAAGGTTCCTGAGTACTGTCTATCGCTCAGCATCTGCTTTAGGTTCTCGTCTTCCATCTATGGCAAGTGCAAGAGCCAGGGTTGTCGGAGCTGGGGCACTTTTGCGTCCAGTCTCTAATAGCACACGGGTAAGAACAAAAATATGGGCACCTATCAAGATTTTATCCTAAATAAGTAAAAGAATTATACTCATTTAGACTCCTGACATTTCTAAACCGTGAATGTTTTTACTTCATGATTGCTCAGATGAAATTAGGTAAAGCTGGTTTTGTCCTATACAGTTAGGTAGGGAAAATGCTTTCCCGAAACGGCTCCAATTCTTTGTATGTGCAAAATCTTTTGTAATGTCTGATTAGATGGTAAAACAAAACTTACTAGTTTTGCATTTGAATTGGTTAACCTAGATGCATGCCTTAAGGAACAAATTTGCCAAACTCCTTTCTGCGCATGCATCTTTGATTAGATTACTACAATTTTGCTTTTGAAATTGGTTTCTGTACAGGTTTTTGGATTTGCATCCTTACCAAAACCAAATCCTTCTCACCCTCTAAGTGGGGTGAGCTACGTAGACTCTTAGTTGCCATTGTGAACGATCACGTCGTATTCATAGTTAACTGAAAAATGTTTGTGTTTTATGTTTTATTGTTTTCCTCTACCTTTCTCCGTCTCTTTTGAAGTGTTCACACTCGTACCTTTTCTACTTAAAAAACCATAAAGGATGCAATCTATGCTTGTATGGCCACATCCATTTCAGCGTGTTCGTTTTCAAAGTTCCACTGCAAGCAAAGCATTACTAGTCTTACTAGTCACAGTGACGAAGGAAAAGTTCCCATATAAAATTATGTCTCTTGTATCAGGTGATGAAGACATGATACTGTCTGCAATGGTAGGGTACCTCTTGAGTTGATCATTAGTTTTCAGGTTAAAGGTTGCTGTATTTTGTGAAGTACTCTCTCTCTCTTCATACGTGTGTGCTTGTGGTTATTAGGTGAGGTTGAGTATAGCGGTTTTGGTTACTAGGACCTATCTGCTTTTTAAGTAATTTGCGCTTTTGACTGGTTGGTTTTATTTGTTGACTATTGCGTGAATATGTCAGTTGTCTTCACAGAAGTGAGTTATTCAACTTTTCTGCAGTTTCAAGTCTTTTGGCACGCACTTCAGTGTGTATCTTTTATTCTGGACTTACAGGTGGTGATGAAGAGAGCACAAAATGTTGCACTGGCTGTTGTTAGGACAAGGTCCTCTCTCTCTTCATGGTCATGTATGGGTGCACGGCGTCGTAATGTAGGAAACTTGTTAAATCCTGAACCACAAGGAAGTGAATCTATGATCTCTACGTCGGTAATAAGCTCAAGCTCCACAACTACTGAACTGGCTGAAGGTGACCATGTCATGGAGCACTCCAGAGACATGGAACATGAGGAAACAGAGGAAGATGATCTTATAAATAGAAACCGTACATATGGTAGCATTAGAACTGAAGATATGACAGAGGAAGAGCTGTGGCAGGAACTTGAAAAGGAGCTTCAACGAAAGGGCCAACTTGATCGGCAAGTGCAAGAAGAAGAAGCGGCTGCCATGAAAGAAATGACTGAAGAGGAAAACGGAGTTACTGAAGCTACTACTGGAAACAATGCTGCGGCATCCGTGAACGCCTCTGAGACCCAGAGATTCTACCCTCCTGGGAGGATCATGCACATAGTTTCTCTTCCACCATGTGATGGTGAATCGGTTGTTGATGCGACTCCGGTCAACAAAGAGAAAGTGAGAATCTATGAGACGCCACGACACCTTTACAGTAAGATTAAACTCTCACGAACTATGATAAATGACCACTACATGCCGGCCTATAAGAGAGTGATGGAATTACTTATCAGTCAACTTGAGGAGGAAGCAGAAGAAGTGGAAGCGAGTGTCTGAATCCCCTTATACCATCTTCGTTTGTAGATAACGAGTGAAGGTTGATAAGCTGAAGAAAAAATCATGTACAGCTTGGGTAGCTTTCAATGTATCATTAAACTAGCGAAGTTGCTTTCTACCATGCCAACCTCATCGAGGGGATCATGATCATGAACCTCCTTTTCCACGATCTAGAGAATGGTATGATCAAATTTACTTTGAAAGGCTTTCTATTTTTCGAATAATGCATTCACGGGTGAATGTAATGTATAAAGTTGCATGTATAAACCTCTCTCTTTTCATGTTTTAACTAGAATGAGTATATTTTATACGGTTGCGGATCTCGATTCTGTCTTAACTTGTTTAAACTGCAGATAGCCCAGCTTTTGGATGCATACGCTTGAGAAACGATACGAGATGCTAATTATGTCATCTATTAGCGAACATGCTCTCTCTCTCTACTAACCTTACATCAATTAATTCGATACAAATATCCTAGAATGTGCTGTTTTTGACATTACAGCGTTATCCTTGTTATGTTTTACCGAGCTAGCATTTGATTTATTTCTGCATCTGTTTAAGTGCACCAAATTCTTTACCAAAATGCCTCCGTGCATAATTAGGAGCCAACGTTAATAGGGTGTTACTATACATCCACCTAACAGGGTGTACTATACATGCACTCTTATTTCTGTTTGGTTCAACAATATCCTTTTAATTTTCTCATAGAGAACCTAGAACGCCATTTTGTCTCTCATACAGAACCGATCTTCTGGTGTTCGGCATTCTCTCGATCCTGGAGTGTGTCTTGTCCAATCTCATTTGAGAGTATGCAAGAATCTCATTTAAGACTTCCTTCAATGTGAGCTTGTGGTTGGTGTTCCATCAATTTCGTTGTTTATGTGCTTGTACCGATTGAAGGATCGTGCTCCTTTGGATTGAAGAATTATGATTGAATCGATTGAAATTGAGTCAGGTATGTTTCGTTTCTTCGGATTTTTGTTTCCAACAATTGAAGGTCGTGGTGGTTGGGAAAGAGAGTTAGAATGTGGCATCGCATTATTCATGTAGGTTCCTAGCCGCACCTGGTCTTTGTAGGTGATGTAGTTAGATTGTATTTCCTTATTTCAAATGCATGGTCCATCGTCTAAGTAGGCGTGCTTGGATCATGGGAGTTGCCTTTGTAAGGTGCACTTTTCTTTCTCGTAGGACTGCCCAGTTCGCACCTCCTTCCTTCTTTGATATTCACTTATTTGAATGAGACACTTGTTTTAGATTTTATAACAAAAATAGCTCGGAGAAGTAATGATCTATCTTATAAAGGTGAATGAGTAGAAAGCCGTATTGTTACAATATCGTCGAGAAGATGAAATGCTACAACTACGGTGACAACATAAGTGTAAACACCCCAAAATCCCACGATTTTTCTCAAATATGCTTGGTTTTGCAAAAGCAGCCCCAAAGGGCTATTTTGAGTCTGGAAACCCAGGAGCCTTCCAGACAACCTTGTACATATGTTGAAACCATATATGTTTTAAAAATATATACATACAGTTATAAAACCTTAAAAAGGTGTTTTGAAACCCCAAAAAGCAGCTTGGCCTGATGAAAGCAGGACCGAAGAAGCGAAAGAGAGCCCAGACCCGGAGCATATTTCAAGCCCGGCACATCAACTCTCATATCAGAATCATCCCCAAATTCTCGGACATCTATGCCCCTGATATCAACAAATTTGTTCAAAATGATCTCCGAAAGGTGAGAAGAAGAGCGGACGACAATGTTGGCGAAGACCCAACGCAAGACGGAGTACTGATGTAGTCAGGCCCCGCATAAACCGTCCGTTTCGAAACGCCATGAAGGAGTCAGAAAATCATATTTGGGTCGGATCTGGACCATATATATCCAAATCCAAACCCAATATGCATTTGGATCATCCAAATCCAATATCCACATCCATGACCCACATCACCTTCTCATAAATGGAGGTGGGGCTCACAGATATTTCACGTGAAAAGCTTGGATAGAGAGAGAAATGGGGTGATAAAGTATGAGTGAGAAAGTTGGTGGGCTTGACTTTTAGTCAAGGGTGGGTTAACCATGTGGGTTTAGCCTAGAGTGTGGGTTTGAGCTTGTATGCACCTACACCTAACTTGGGGCTGCACCAACATGAACATGGCTACAACTAGGTCCATGGATCGATGCCAAGGGGATGTTCCTAAAACCTAGCCCTAAGCTAACCCACCTCACCTAGCCACTCCCCCCTAAACCTGACCCAATCCTAGCCGTCCTCACCCAAAACCACCCCAACCTCACCTAACTAGACCACCTAGACCCTAACTAGACTAAACCTAATCCCACCTTAATACACCTAATTAATTCCCTAACCATTAATTCCCAGCCACCCTAACCGACCTACCTAAACCACCATACAACCCACCCTAACCGACTTAACCAAACCACCCCACAAGCCCACCTTATTGTAAATATCTACCCCATACCACTCCCCACCAACCCAGCTCTTGGGCCTATAAAAACCCATTTTCTTGCGTGAAACTCTCTCTCTCTAGCTCCCTCTTCCATTCACATCCCCTCTCACTCCCCCAACTGCACCAACATCCACCGCCACTCCACCCGACTGCCACCTTCCCACTCCATCACCCGATTGCACACTCCACCCGGCTGCCACCTCTTCGCTTCAACCACCTGCCCGCACCTTCCACCTCCGGCTGCAACCTTCTTCCACCACCTCCGACCACCACCTCATCCCCCAACACCACGGTTAGCACCCCATCTCAGCCCCATCTAGCCTCTCTTCCACCCCTTTCTTACCCGGCCACACACTCCATCACCCTTCACCACAACCCGACCTTCTCCCTTACACCCGGCCACCTCACACCCTACCTCACCGCCTTCCCTTAGCATCATCCACCTTAGCTCCTAGCTAGACCTTCTCCCTTAACCTGCCACCACCTAGTCAACATCCTAACCTGCCACAACCCAACCAACATCCCTCCTTGCTGCGCCCATCACCCGGCCAACACCAAGACATCCATCCGGCTAGCACCCTACTTGCCGCCCACACACATCCAAGGAGCTCCCCTTCAGCTGTCCAAGGCGACTCACTAGGCCAAAGCCAAGCAAGTTGAGCACGGACCAGCTACAGGTAAGTGCCTAACTTGGTCCTTGATATGAACTTGCTTACATTTAATTAAATTTGATACGGGGTTGTAATAATGGAGTGTTGTCTCCTCCCGGTTGTAATAATGTGGTTTGACACACCAACACACACGTGCACTTGAGCCGTTCCGCTCTTAGTTGCACACCATTTTTGCACACACATGGGCCTAACCAGCCCCTAAGATATAGTTATACTTATACATATTAAGCTGCGTGGGTTTTAATTCAAGTTGTGTGCGTGGTCTTTCAATTTCCACACTCACACACATTGAGCTTTCGCTCTTATTCCCAAGACCCTAGTAAGGGCCATATTGCAATTTCGTTTGGGTGTTTTAATTCAAGTTATGTGCGTGGTCTTTCAATTTCCACACTCACACACATTGAGCTTTCACTCTTATTCCCAAGACCCTAGTAAGGGCCATATTGCAATTTCGTTTGGGTGTTTTAATTCAAGTTGTGTGCGTGGTCTTTCAATTTCCACATTCACACACATTGAGCTTTCGCTCTTACTCCCAAGACCCTAGTAAGGGCCATATTGCAATTATATTTGGGTTTACATTACAAGTCATGTGAGTTGTCTTTCCATATACACACAACACCCACGCACACGTTGGCGACCTTCGGGCCCATATATATTATAAGTATTTCCCTTCGGCTATGTCTTTTAGATTTGGGTTTTAAGGTTCAGCTGTGTGCGTAGTCTTTCCATATATACACGACACACACTTGCACAATTGAGCCTTTCCGCTCTTAAGATATAGCCATATTTCCCTTTTGCAATTTCCCTTTTGCAATTTACATTAAGTCATTTCCCTTACGCATTGTCTTTCAATTCGGGTTTTTCCTTTGGAGTTGTGTGAGTTTGCATTGCATATTCGCCATACCACGAGTTAGGACGCATATTGCATCAAAGCAAGCCCCACATTCCTGTGCAAAAATCGCCCAACTTAGGTCACTTGTGCACACACCTAGTTGGCCCTAAAAAGCATAAAAAGAAAGACATAGGCACGTGCAAATCCCACGTGTGATAAAACTTGTAATCGTATAAACAAAGCCCAAACACTTCGGGTATTTTTCAAAGAGGTTTGATTTTAAAGACTTTGCCAAGCATACAGACTGACCCTTGCGCATCGGTGCAAGAAGGTTTGTGACGAAAAGAGCTCACTTGCTCACAGTCGCCCCGATAGAGTCAGATTTCAAAACTTTCTTCGCTAGCTTAAGCAAGCTAGCTGGCACGCCCTTTTTGTTAAAAACGACTTAGACACACGAAAAGGTTCACTTCGGGCCTAAGAACCAGAAGTGGGAATTTTCCGTGTCTACAGTAAGGAGGAGCAGGTAGCACAGGAGAATCATCTTAGGATATAACTGCACTTTGAGATGGATACTACAACTTCTTTAGGATAGCATGATGAATTCAGTCTTTCAATCTTTGTCTTAATATCCGAGGGTGATGTGATGTAGCTCCCTCAATCCCAGAGTTGCTCCTTAGTTTTGTAGGCCATATTGCATATACAGTTTGACATGAATAGGCAATTTATTTCGTCCATAATAAGTAAAAGATTATTAGATATGTTACTAATAATATTGTGTATAAATATATAGAAATTGTTAAAATGGATGGCATGCCTCATGATATACAATGTTGTGGTAAAGGACTTGTTTTCACAAGAAGTAGTATTATCAGGTAGTTGGTAGGATATTACGCAACGACCTAGGTTATCTGAGTTGGGAGAATTGTTGTTTCATACTTTAGACGAGTCATTGCTTATTGCTTTTATTGAGAGGTAGCAACCGAACATTAACTACTTTCATATGTCATGGAGTGAGATAACTATCACTCTACATGAAATTTGAAGGTGTGAAGTTTGAGATACTTTGATTACATGATAAGAGAAGGGGAAAATATTTGTAAAAGGCATTATTTTTTGTGCATCACCTAGGGTGTATCATATAATACAATAAGTCGAGGAATAGTGTCGATTTCTATTGTATAGTTATTGATTTCTATGTTACCAAGGGTTGACGAGTATGCTTAGGGTGCAACGACGCTAGTTTACTTATACAAAGAGTTAGGGAAGGCTTTTCGCACATAGGCGCACTAGCTTAGTGGCCATAATACTTTGTTGTAGGTAATACTTGTGCATTATATTTGTTTCAACTTAGAAATAAGTTGACGTTGACCTAGTTTGTTTGTTTTGAGGATAGAAAAATGGTTTATATGTTGTAAACATAGATTTACGATTACTTTTTGGTATTTAGAGTTAGGCAATGCCTTCAATGGGTTGATAGGCAATCTTGTAGAGCTAAGTGGATTAGTAAAATATCACTCATAGGGATCATCCTTCTTATTGTCTTGCTGTGTGTTATGGGGAGTTGTTCTCGGTATGTGTTTATTGATATGTATTTGGTTGATGTTTATCATACACAATGAATGTTATTGTAATAATGTTGATATCACAGATCACATTGAAGCCTTGTTGGAATATATACATAAACAACAACTATCATTTGTTTCTATTCTATAGATGCATTTGATGTTTGGATATTGTGGAGCCATATATCCCGAACCAAGTTGCTTAGTCACTCTTAATAGATCCTAGTTGGGTCATTAAGACCCATTGTAGCATATAAGCTACTAAAGCCACATATCTATAAGGTAGAGTATCATCCACAAGATATACCATAACAGTCACATAACTTACATTGCCTTCAATTGCATTACTTTGGTGTTCAAGCCTCATACTCGTAAACAAGTATGATGATTCATATATGAATTGGTATGTTACATGAACACATCGATTTATATCAAGAGATTTTATGCGTTGATACGAACACCTTCAACCTATATCGGGTAATTGACCTTCAATGTCATATAAGATAATGTAGTATTCTTGCATTTGTCATTTGTCATTTGTTTTATACTTCATCCTATGAAAGTATTTACTCATCTACTATGTTTGGCATTATAGTGTATTGCTAATGCCCTACAGATGATGAGACATGTGATCCAGACAACCAAACAGTACCAACATTTGTTGTTGTTATGACATGATGTGACAGACCTCTTTGACGATTGTTGAGAGCAAGTATACAAATTGATAATTGACAACATGCCCGACCATGATGAAGAGTAGATGCATCTATTTAGTGTGCTTTTCATTGTATGTAATTATTTTGCACCTATGTAACTGTGTCTATGTATATTTGTAACTACATGAGTAATTGCATTTGATTTTCCTTCTCTTTCTTGTTTCTCTTTCTCTCTATATATAAATGCACATAGACTATGGTATGCCTTTCATGACATGCAAAAGAAATTTAGGCAAATACATTATCATGTAAAAAGAACTTACAACTTAATACAGAAGTCACTAATCATCATCTACATTATATACATTATCATCACCCAATCATCTTAGTTTAAGATAATATGCAATACATCTACTGAAAAGTAAATCTAAATTAGAAACGTTGTCTTGCCTATAGCACTGTGAAGATGGAAGTTAGGCAGCATCGAGGATCCATTTACCATATGTATATGTAGAAAATGCAACACAAGATACTTAAGTAATCAAATTCAATACAACAAGTCAACCAATATATAACAATTTGACAAGCATGTTTTTACCTCTAGAAAATGTCGTACTGATTTTTTTGGTCTTTTGTAAGGAAATGACAGGAGGAGAAATGTAAATCACACTTTTTTTAGATTTTTCAAAATTTTCTAATGTTTTTGAGTTTTGAGGTTTTTTCAATTGTTTTTGAATTTTGAGAATATGTAATTTTTTTGGATTTTTGGTTACGGAGGGTTCTTCCATCATACCTATAAAGAAAACACCATGAATCAGTCTCTAAATAAGAGGTCTAAGTCATAGGTTTCGATTTTAGGAGGTTTCAGGGTACCCTTGACCCAAGTGGTCATAGGTGGTGGTTCTGGGGGTATGGTTGGAGTGTAGCCTATCCCATGCCAGTTTTGATTTGGATTTGGTAAGATGGGCTATAAGCAACCCCGGTTTTGGTTTCCTAAACTTTGATAGGGCATGTAACCCATGTTTAACATCATGTTCCAAGGCTTTTTTAGTTTTGCAAATTCTTTGTAAAGTGGATGGCCTTGGAACTTGGTGTCATCCATGTTATGCTCAAATGGTTTTTTGTTTAGGGATTTTGGGAGAATTTGGACTTTGGTTTTTCCTAGGATGGTCATGGTTTTGGGCAGGCGGGTTTTGGGCTGCCCCTTGATATACACGACATCCTTAGGTTTTTTGAGGACGAACTTGGGTGGTTCGACCAAGGGTTTTTCTAGGTTGGTCCTGCATGTTTGATGGCTTGACAGGCAAGGGATGTTTTGAACTCCCTTAAGCTGAGGGTGGTTTTCTCCTAGAATTACCACAATTTGGCTTTCATAGGGGATCTTGACACACCTATGGAAGGTAGATGGTACGGCTCGAAGGCTATGTATCCATGGTCTTCCTAGGAGTAGGTTGTAATGGAGGTGTATGTCTAAGACATGGAACACCCCTGCATGGGTTATACCCTCTATTTCCATTGGTAACTCTACGGTTCCTAGAGGTTTGGATGCATTTCCATCGTATCCTGTGATAACGATGGGGCTTGGATTTACAGAGGTCAAGGAGACTTCGATTTGATAGGCCACGTATAATGGAAGGATGTTTAGACCTTCTCTCCCATCAACCAAACACCTCTTTAGAGGATGGTGATTCAATACTACCTCTATATGCAAGGCTTGGTTATGGGTTTGGTATGATCGTTCTAGCTCATCTTCTGAGAACACAATGGGGGTTTTAGCACAGATAGGTGCGACTAGGAAGGATAGGGACTCAGGTGTTATTGTCGAGTTAACCTTGTCTCTTTATAAGATTTTCTCTAAAACCTGTCTATGCTTGGGAGAAGTTTGGATTAGTTATAGGATAGACATGTTTATAGAGATCTTGGAAAGATGTGTTTCGAAATCATATGGGGTTAACACATTTTTTTCCTTTGTCCATGACCTGAGATGCTTTGGGAATGCATGATTTTGAAGGGCCGGGAACACTGACCACTTCTTTGGTAGCATCTTGGCTAGATATGGGGGTTGATAGATCCTTTCGAACCTGGTTATCTCATCCACCCTTTCCCTAAGGCTTGTTCCTATATTGGCTCTAATTTTGTGCTTCGGAGTACCCCAAATTTCTAAAATGGCTCTAGCCAGGGCCGGGACTCTGAGTGCTCCCCGGATTACTACTTGCTTGCCTTTTTTGATTATGATGAGAGAAGGTGGTGTGTGACAAGTAGTGAAGCCTGTCTCTAAACCTTTTAAGGAAGCCGAGAAAACACATACCTCTTTTCACTTCCCACTGGTGCTTGCGTGGTTGAGGAAGGATTCTTTAAGAGCAGCTTGGGTAGGCTCCGGTTCCTCAATGACCTGGAGCCGACCCTGCTTTATCAAGTCCTCGATTTTGTTTAAAAGGGAGTAACATTTGTTTGTATCATGATCCTTGAGCCGATGATACTTGCAAAACTTGTTTAAAAATTTTCCTTCTGGAGGCGTCTCCTCGGGAATCTCGGGGAGTGTTACTAGTCCTTGGGCGAGCAGGAGGTCAAGGACCTCCGAGACGGGCTGCCCAAGTGGGGTATACTCCCTCCTTTCAAATGTTTTTTGAAACTTTTTTTCCATTTTTTGTTAATTCTTCTTTGAAGTGCCGGTCGGGTTCGTTTTCACTCGAACATTAGCAATTTTTTGGGGTTTTACCCCCTTGTCTGCAGTGGGTAGCCCGTAAGTCCCGGGTTTTTCAAATCGTGGTTTTGGAAGCATTTTTCCTTTTCACAAGTCATCGTAGACCCCTTTTTCAGATTTGTTTCGAAGAGGGAAGCCTTTTGATTAATTTGTGAAAAGTTGAAATTTCGTGCAAAGAAAGAAGTGTTTTCAACTCCGTTTTGAAATTTTCAAGGATGAGCATTACTGCGCATCTTTCAGAGATGGGCTCTCTCACTTGCCCGAGGAGGGACCTCCATCGAACGATGAATGCATTTACATCCTTGTTTGATGCTTGTTTTGTGTCCCATAGGGTGTTCAAAGTGGGGGTCACTTCTACGTTGTGGGAAAACCTTTGCATAAAGCTATTCACTAACTCTTCAAAAGTTGCGAACTGGCTTAGGTTGTAAGAAGCGAGCCATTTTGAAGCAATTCCCTTGAGGGAGAGGGGAAACCAATATATCCATTTCGTAGAGTCCTTTTTCTTTTTGTGGACTCTGCGAGAAAAGAGTTGCAGGGGGGATCTAGGATCCCCCGTGCCATCATACCAATGGAAGTTCGGTATATCGTCATCACTATCTGTTTCATAATTTGTAGGAAGAAAATCAGATAGGGCGTATGATCTCTTTTCTTTGTTTTGGCCCCTCAATAGTTGTTGGAGGGCTTTTCGATCCTTCAGCGTGAAGGATTCATGATATTGGTCCCCCTCCATGACGGAGGTTTCTTTGGGCTTTTTCGACTTGCTAGGTTTTTTCTTAGCTTTGGCAGGTTCGCCATGAGATGAACAAGAGTCATTCGCCTCGGCCTCTTGGCTAAGGGTAGAGATTTTTGCTTCGAATTCCTTTGGCAAGTCTTTGAGCTCTTCTTTTTTGCTTTTGAGATTGGTTTTTGAAAACCTTTTGGAAAAGGACTTGATGAGCACGAGGCTCGGCTAGACACTTCATTGGAGTCTGAACTCGACATGACTCGACACGAGGCTCGGCTAGACACTTTTCTTAATTTTTTTTTTTGAAGTTTTGATTTGTTTGATCAAAGTTTGCTTAAGACCCGAGTCCCACCGGGCGTGCCAATCCTGTAAACATGAAAATTTTTATTCCTAATTTATGGAACTCGAAGTGAACTTTTTCGTGCGTATGCTTGTACGAGCGTGCCATCTAGCTTACTCAAACTAGTGAAGGTTTTTGAAATGATTTTATGACTTCGGCGATTGTGGGCAAGCGGACTCTTTTCGCTTAAACCTTCTTGAACTGATGCTCAAGGGTCAGTTTAAGCGCTTAGAAACTTTGATTTTTCAAACAAGTATTTACTTCGAACGATAAGTGTTTGATGAATTTGGTTCGTGCACTCTTTACAATTTTTATTACGGGGCTGGACGCCCCTACTTTTCTTGCAAGTTTTATCTGTTTAGGCCTGATGTGTGTGTGGAATGTGTGGCCTAATTTCAACGTGGTTTTGAGTGATTTGTTTGAGGACTTTGAAAGAGAGCGAAATGCAGGGATGCTGAAAATCTTTTTGGGTTTTCGAGAACGATGATGCAAACTTACCCAAATTAAAATTGTAACTCACTCGACTTTCACAAAAGTAAACCCACACGAATTGAAGTGCAACTCTACTTTCACAAAAGTAAACTCACACGAATTTAAGTGCAACTCTACTTTCACAAAAGTAAACTCACACTAATTGAAATGCAACTCTACTTTCACAAAAGTAAATTCACACAAATTTTAAATGCAACTCTACTTTCACAAAAGTAAACTCACACTAATTGAAATGCGACTCTACTTTCACAAAAGTAAATTCACACAAATTTTAAATACAACTCTACTTTCACAAAAGTAAACTCACGCGAATTTATATATACATATATATATATATATATATATATATATATATATATGTTTATCCTAAGAGTGGAAAGGCTCGAATACACGTGAGTGTAAAAACCGGAAAGGCTCAAGTGTTCGTGGGTGTACTCGTGTGCAGTTTAAGAGCGGAAAGGCTCGAGTGCTCGTGGGTGCGATTACTCGACTTTCACAAAAATAAACTCACACAAATTTAAGTGCAACTCACTCTGCTTTCACGAAAGTAAATTTACACGAATGTAAGTGCAACTCACACGACTTTCACGAAGTAAATTTACCCGAATGTAAGTGCAACTCACATGACTTTCACGAAGTAAATTTACCCAAATGTAAGTGCAAGTCACATGACTTTTATGAAGTAAATTTACCCAAATTTAAGTATGTATACTTGCTTAAGGAAAGATGGGGTTCGAAGTATATAATTTTTATAATTGTATATTGGGGCAAAGAGTGGAAAGGCTTAAGCGCATGTGAGTGTAAAGTGCGAAAAGGCTCGAGTGTTCATGGGTGTATTCATGTTCATCCACCAGATAAGAGCGTAAAGGCTCAAGTGCTCGTGGGTGCGATCGTGTTCATGTGAGAATATTACAACCCGAGGAGAGACTTTGCTCCATTAATACAACCCCGTTACGAATTGAATTTAAAGGAAAAAGTAGTTTGAAATAAAGTTTGAAAGACTTACCCTTTTCCCCTAACTCGAGGTCGGGATTCGGCTCGGTCAAGTCCAGCCCACCCCAAGATGGTTCAGCTCCAACTGTCCACGGTCCTTGTGTAGCTGGTTTTGGTCAAGCTCGAGTGGTTTCAGCCCTTGCCATGGTTAGCTTGTTGCAGCCAAGGTAGGTTCAAGAGGTGTAGCTCCAAAGACAGTTCAAGTGAAGGTTCAGCCACTAAGGAGTGAGCTAGGTATAGGTCGGTTAAGCTAAGTCTAGGGTTCAACACAGTTCGGTTGGGTCAAGTTTAGTTAGGTTTTGTGGTCAGCTCAAGAGGGTAGGTCAACCAAGAGTAGGTTGGCCAAGTGGGTTAGGTGCAGTCAAGGTCAAAGTCGTGCTACCCAAGTTTCGGCCAGATGCAACTCCAAGTTCAAGGCCGGGTGCAGTCAAGAAATTTGGTTGGTTAAGTTTGCTGGTCAAGGTCAGGTCAAATGCAACTGAGTTCGGCCAAATGGGTTCAGCAAGGTGAGTTTGCAAGGTTCAGTTTTAGCAAGGAGGGCAGGTTCAAGGTCAGTGTGTGAGTTTACACGATTGGAAGGACTGGACCAATCGAGTGGCCAACTCGTGATATGGAAGCAGTTTCTCATTACGTACTTGCCAAAATTTCAAAACCTGGTTTATGATAAGGAGTGAATCTCCAAAGACCTCGATGCATGATGCCCCTAGAGTTTTCGAAATTCTTAAGCCTTGTATGAGTGCTTCATACTTAGCTACATTGTTGGAACATTCGAAATCTAAGCAGACTGCTATAGGAATCTCGCCCTTTTCAGGGGAGATGAGGATGACCCCAGCACCAGCCCCTCGTTGGTTTCGTGCCCCGTCAAAGTGCATTTTCCACACTTGGTTTTCGAAAGAGTTTGCTAAAATGTGGTTTTGAAAATGGTTTTGTAATATGCCTTCATCAGGCATTTCAACAAGTGTGGGATATGCGTCCTCTAAGGGGAACTCAGCCATGTAATCTGCTAGGGCTTGCCCCTTAATGGAGATCTGGTGATGGTATTTCAGGTCATACTCCATTAGAAGGAGTTGCCATTTGCCCAATCTACCCGTGAGAATGGGTTTTTCGAACAAGTGCTTGATTGGATCAAGCTTGGACACTATCCAGATTTCATGATCTAGGAAATAATGTCTGAATTTCTGGCAGGCCCAGACTAGGGCCAAGCACGTCTTCTCCATGGCTTGATAATTTCATTCATAAGCCAAGAGAGTTTTCGAAATATAGTAGATGGCATACTCCTTATGGGTGTCATCCTCGTATTGAGCCAATAGGGCTCCTAAAGCATTCGCATGCACGGAGATGTAAAGTAAAAGTGGTTTTCCTTGCTTCGGAGGATTTAAAACAGGGGGATTAACCAAGTATGCCTTTAGTCTCTCGAAGGACTTCTGACATTCATCATCCCATAAGAATTTCGTGCCCTTCCTCAACAGTTTGTTGAAGGGTTCGCATCTAGTTGTTAGATTCGATATGAATCGGCGAACGGATTGTAAACGACCCTGGAGGCTACGGATTTGGGTGAGATTGGAGGGTGGTGCCATGTCTATGATGGCTCGACACTTAGAGGGGTCGACTTCTATACCCCTTTGGCTCACCATAAAGCCCAGAAGCTTCCCTGATTCTACCCCGAATACACATTTTTGAGGGTTTAGCTTTACTTTGTAAAGCCTAAGCCTTTCAAAAATCTTTTGTAAACATTCGATATGAGTGCATCGGGTTTTGGATTTTGCCAAGAGATCATCTACATACACTTCTACGAGCTCATGAATTTGATCATGGAAGATCGTGGTCATGGCTCGTTGGTATGTTGCGCCGGCATTTTTCAAACCAAAGGACATGACTGTATAGCACTACGTGCCACATGGGGTTGTGAAGGCGGTCTTACCCTGATCTCGTGGACTTAGTTTGATTTGATTATAGCCTGAATAGCCATCCATGAATGAAAACATTTCATGATTTGCAGTACTATCGACTATCAAATCTATGTTTGGTAAAGGATAATTATCCTTCGGAGTGCGCAGTACTATCGACTATCAAATCTTGGCTCTAAGTATGAGTTGAGGAGCACCTTGAAGTTTTAAAACTGGTTTTGCCAGGGATTCAGCTCTTGGTGGTCCTCGGATGACGACTTGGGCGGGCTTCTTGTAAAGCACAAGAGTGGGCGCAAAGTGGGTCGACCAGACACAGGTTTTTGCGCTAGTTCCTTAGAAAAGGTGAGGGTACATACCTCCTTTCCTTTCCCACTGCCACTAGCGTGCTTGGGAAAGGGTTCTTTGAAGATAGCTTGAGGTGGCTCAGGTTCCGTAGTGACTTGGAGCCAGCCCTCCGCTATCAAGTTCTCAATTTTATTTAAAAGGGAGAAACAGCGTTTGGTATCATGGCCTTTGAGCCGATGATACTTACAAAATCGATTTAAATACCCCCCTTTGGAAGTGACTCCTTCGGGGATTTCGGGGAGTTCTATCATGCCTTGGGCAAGTAGGAGGTCTAGGACCTCCGACACAGGTTGCCCCAGTGGAGTGTACTCTCATTTTTCAACCGGTTTTTGAAAGGTTCGCTCCCTTTTATTTTCTAGTTTTTCAAAATTTTTGGAAGTGCCCGCCACGCTTGGATCCACCCGGACATTGGCGATTTTATGGGGCTTTGCCCCTTTGTCCATCGTGGGTAGCCCATAAGTGATGGGCTTCTCCAGGCGGGTTTTAGAAATGACACTTCCTTTCCACAAGTGATCGTATGTCCCTTTTCTCAAATTCGTTTCGAAAAGGAATGCCTTTTTGATCAACTTATGGAAAGTTGAGATCTCATGGAGCGAGAGAAGGGTTTTTAACTCGCTTTTAAAGTTATCCAGGATGAGCATGACTGCGCATCCTTCGGATATGGGCCCTTGCACTTGGCCCAAAAGTGACCTCCATCGTATAATGAAGGCATGTACGTCTTCGTTCATGCCTTGCTTTGTATCCCTTAAGGTATTCAGAGTCGGCGTGACTTCTACGTTGTGTGGAAATCTTTGCATGAAGCAGTTCGCTAACTCTTCAAAAGTAGCGAACTAGCTTTACTTATAGGAAGCCAGCCATTTGGCAGCTGTGCCCTTAAGGGATAAAGGGAACCAATACACCCATTTCATCGAGTCCTTTTTCTTCTTATGGGCTCGACACGAGAAAAGCTGCAAGTGAGACCTAGGGTCTCCCATGCCATCATACCGATGGAAGTTCGGTATTTTGTCGTCACTGTCTGTTTCGTAATCCATAGGAAGGAAATCAGACAGGGCATAACTTCTTTTCTCTTTGTTTTGCCCTTTCAGCAGCTGCTGTAGGATTTTACGGTCCTTTTGTGTGAAGGACTCATGGTATTGGTTGCCTTCCATTACGGAGGCCTCTTTGCGCTTGTGAGGTTTTTCAGATTTTTTCTTAGGCCTTTGTTCACCGTTTGATGAACACGAATCGCCTACTTCAGCCTCTTGGCTGAGAGCATCGATTTTGGCCTCAAACTCCCTTCTCAGGTCCTCGATCTCATCTAGTTTGTTTTTGTTTTTGAAAATCCTCCTAGAGTGAGAACTTGATGCGCATGAGCCTTGGCTCGACACTTCACTTGGGTTGGATTTTGACATGCTTTTCAGGCTTTTTCAAAATTTCCTAAGTACAAGCAAAGAAAACAAAGTTAAAAACGACACCTCTTTGAAAATTTTTCGCAAGCTTCTAACTTAACTCGATTTTTTTTGAAAGACTCACGTCCCATCGGATGTGCCAAACTCTGTAGACGCAGGAAAATCCCCGCCTCCCTAGCTTCTATAGGCCTGGAGTGGATCCTTTCGTGTGTCTAAGTCCTATTTGTATAAACAGGGCGTGCCAGCTAGCTTACCTAAGCTAGCGAAGATACATTTTAACCTGACTTCTAACTGTAGACACAGGAAAATCCCCACCTCCCTGGCTTCTGTAAGCCTGGAGCGGATCCTTTCGTGTGTCTAAGTCCTATTTGTATAAACAGGGCGTGCCAGCTAGCTTACCTAAGCTAGCGAAGATACATTTTAACCTGACTTCTAACGTGGCGACTGTGAGCAAGTGAGCTCTTGTCGTCGCAGACCTTCTTGCACCGATGCGCAAGAGTCAGTCTGTACGCTTTAAAAATTGAGTTTAGGGTAGAAAAAGCCTACGAAAGTGGTTCGAGGTGTTTGATTCGGGTCTTTTTAGTGCGATTGCAGATTTTTAGATCACGTGGATTTGCACGTGCCTAAGTCTTTCTTTTTATCCCTTTATGGGACACCTAGGTGTGTGTTATGAACACTCCACTACATGGGGCGAATTTGAGCGGGAGTACGGGGTTTTGCTTTGATGCAATATGCATCCTACCTCGTGGTATGGCGTAGATGCAATGCAAACTCACGCTACTCCAAAGGGAAAACCCGAATATAAAGACAATGCCGAAGGGAAATAACCGAAGGGAAATAACCGAAGGGAAATGACTTGTAATGTAAATGCCGAAGGGAGATATGTATATAAGGTATATATGGGCCCTTACTCGGGTCTTGCAAATAAGAGCAAAAGCTCAATGTGGGTGCGTGCTTGAATTGAAAGACTTACACACACGACATGAAATAAAACCCAAATATAACTTGCAATAGGGCCTTAACTAAGGTCTTGGGAATAAGAACGAAAGCTCAATGTGGGTGCGTGCTTGAATTGAAAGACTTACACACACGACATGAAATAAAACCCAAATATAACTTGCAATATGGCCTTAACTAAGGTCTTGGGAATAAGAGCGAAAGCTCAATGTGGGTGCGTGCTTGAATTGAAAGACTTACACACACAACATGAAATAAAATCCAAATATAACTTGCAATATGGCCCTTACTTGGGTCTTACAAATAAGAGCGAAGGCTCAATGTGTGTGAGTGCTTGAATTGAAGTACTACGCACACAACATGAAATGAAACCCAAATAGTATAACATGGCCCTTACTTGGGTCTTACAAATAAGAGCGAAGGCTCAATGTGTGTGCGTGCTTGAATGGAAAGACAACACACTCAACTTAAGCAAAACCCTACGTAAGTTAAAGTATATATATATATATTTATATCTTAGGGGCTGATTAGGCCCGTGTGTGTTCAAAATCGTGCACGACTAAGAGAGTGCACGTATGTGTGGGTGTGCCAAGCCACGTTATTACAAGAGAGGGGAGACTATGCTCCGTTATTACAACCCCGTATCGAATTAAATTTAAGCAAGTATACAACTATGGATCGAGTTAGGCACTTACTTATAGCTGGTCCAAAGATGCCTTGCTTGAGCGTGGGCTTGGCCTTCGCCTTGGGCAGCAAGAGGGAGCTCCGCGGAGTTGAACGGCAAGAGGGGCTGCTGGCCGGATGCCTTAGGTGCGCGGGAGGGGCGCCTCGAAGGTGGCCGGCTGTTATGAAGGGGGCTGCCTTGGCGTGTTAGGCTAAAGTGACTAAGTAGGGTCACTAAGGGAGGGTGTAGTGTTAGGAAGTATGGCACTAAGGGGGAGCCTAAAGGAGTGTCTAAGGGAGTACCTAATGTTGGCGGGTGGCTAGCCGAATGGGTGTGTACAGTCGGTTGGAGTGGCTGTAAGGGAGGCTTGGTGGCGGCTGGCTGCTAAGGTGGTTAGGGACATGGTGGATGGGAAGGGAGCTAGATAGGGTATGGGATAAGGTGGAGTTAGGGGCTGAGGGAAGTGATATGGGTAGGTCTTAGGGAGTTAAGTGGAGTGGCCGAGTGTAGTTAGGGTGGCTAGGTAATGGCGGGTGTTTGAAGTGGCTGAGTTTTGGCCGAATGGGTTGGATGGCGGGTAGGTGGTGTTGGGGTGAGGTGGTGGTGATGCAGGTGGTTGAGAGTGGAGGGGGAGTGAAGAAGAGGTAGGGTGAAGTGAAGATACTAACCGGCAGTGATGGGAGGCGGCGGATGGAAGAGGAGCAGCCGGGCAATTGAGGTGGATGGTTCGGCCGGATGGAAAGGGTGGCGACGGGTGGTTGGCTGGCTGGGGTGTGGTGGTGCAAGTGGAGCAAGGTGGTGGTGCTTGACTGGGAGGTAGTGGCGCAGGTGGAGCAAGGCTGGAGGTTCAGTTGGCAATGGTGACTGGAGTCGGCTGGGCTGGCCGGGCTGGAAGAACTTGGAAAACCCGCCCCTTGGGGGGGGGTTTATATAGGGCTGAAGAAGTCGGTTGGGGCTGGTATTAGGAGGGTGGTTAGGTGGTTTAGGTAGGGGTGGTGTGGTGATAAGGTGGGCTGGTTTTGGGGAGGGGCCAGATATTTTCATACAAGGGGTTTTGGGTAGATGGTGTGCTAGGTTTAGGTGGGGTGGTTTAGAGGTTTAGGGTTTAGCTAGGTGGGTTGGTTTTGGGGTGAGGTTTAGTGAGGTGGGTTAGGTGATTAGGCTAGGATTAGGTTAGGTTTAGGGAAATTAACCTAGGTTTAGGGAAGGATTAGGGAAGTGGGTTAGGTGATTAGGTTAGGATTAGGCCGGGATTAGGGAAGTGGGTTAGGTGATTAGGCTAGGATTAGGACATGATTAGGGTAAAAGGCTAGGATTAGGTGTTTTTGGTTAGGATTGGATTAAGGAGCTCCCTTTGCATGACCCATAGACCTTAATTACATCATGTTGGTGCAGCCCTAGGTTAGGTTTTGGCTAATTACAAGCTTAAACCCATGTTAACTAGGCTAACCCACATGATAAACCCCAAACTTGACACACAAGTCAAGCTTAATTACAACACACTCTAATGTTATCCTCCCCCACTCTCTCTCACGCCCATAATCCCACGTGAAATTCAAGTGGGCCCCACCTCCATTTATGAGAAGGTGATTGGGCTATGGATGTGGATATTGGATTGGATCTCTGGATCCAAATCTAAATCCAAGTCCACACATGGGTTTGGATTGGGATCTGGATATATATGGTCTAGATCCAATCCAAACTGAATTCTGACTCCTTCGGGATGTGTTCGAAATGAACGGTTTGTGCGGGGTCTGACAACATCAGTAATTCGTCTTCGTTGGGTCTTCGCCAACATGATTGTCCGCTTCTGTTTTCGCCTTCCGGAGATGACTTCAAGTGATGTTTTGTTGATAACAGGGTCTTAGACGTTAGAGATCCTGGGGGTGGATTCAATACGAGAGTTGCTGTGCCAGGCTCGACTTGTGCTCCGGTTCTGGGCTCTCTTTAGCTCTTCTGGTCCTGCTTTGATCAGGCCAAGCTTGCTTTGTGGGGTTTTAAAACATATTTTAACAGTTTTTAAAACATATTATACATATTTAAAACATATAAAAGTTTAAAACATCTGTACAGGGTTGTCTGGAAGGCTCCTGGGTTTCCAAACTCAAAATAGCCCTTTGGGGCTGCTTTCATAAAAACCAGGTTGGTTTGAGAAATTCGTGGGATTTCGGGGTGTTTACAGATACATATCCCATACTTGATCAAATGTCCGATGAAGGCATATTTGCAAACGAATTTCAAAACCATGTTTTATCAAATTATTTTAATGAAAATCAAGTATGAAAAATGTATTTTGATGGGGCAAGGAATCAACAAGGGGCAGGTGTAGGAGTCATTCTCATATGCGCTGAAAAAGGAGAGATCCCCATTGCTAGTTGACTAGATTTTGAACGTTCAAATAATATGGCCAAGTATGAAGCACTCATACAAGGCCTAAAAATGTTGAAAAATCTAGGGGCATCATGTATTGAAATATTTGGAGATTCCTTACTTGTAAACAAAGTTTCGAAAATTTGGCAAGTCAAAAATAAAAAACTTCTACCATACCAAGAGTTGGCTACTAGATTGGTTGATTCTTTCAAATCATGCACACTCACTCATATAGGAAGAGAGGACAACACCATAGCGGATGCCCTCTCATCTCTAGGCTCATCTCTAAGGGTCGATCCCACCATGGGAACCCGATCCTTAGAAATTTGGCACTCACCCACTCCATCTACTCACGATTTGGAGATTTGCCAAAATGACCAAAATTCAATCGAAAAACCTTGGTTTCATGATATTAATTTTTTTTTAGAAAATGGAGGATTTCCCGAATTTGCTTCTTCCAAAGATCAAGCTTCCAAAAATCCCACGATATTCTCACATTACCTGGTTTTGCAAAAGCAGTCCCAAAGGGCTATTTTGAGTTTGGAAACCCAGGAGCCTTCCAAGCAACCCTGTACATATGTTCAAATCATATATGTTTTAAAATATGTGTTATACAGTTTTTAAACCTTTAAAAAGGTATTTTGAAACCCAGAAAGCAATTTGGCCTGATGAAAGCAGGACCAGAGAAGCGAAAGAGAGCCCAGAACCGGAGCATATGTCAAGCCCGCCACATCAACTCTCGTATCAAATTCATCCCCAAAATCTCAGACATCCAAGCCCCTATTATCCACAAATTGTTCAAACTGATCTTCGGAAGGTGAGAAGAGGAGCGGACGACAATGTTGGCGAAGACCCAACGCAAGACGGAGTACTGATGCTGTCAGGCCCCGCACAAACCGTCCGTTTCGAAATACCATGAAGGAGTCAGAAAATTAGATTTGGATCGGATCTGGATCATATATATCCAGATCCAAATCAAAACATGCATATGGATTTGGATTTAGATTTGGATCCAAAGATCCAATCCAATACCCACATCACCTTCTCATAAATGGAGGTGGGGCCCACAAGGAGTTCACGTGAAAAGCTTGGGAAGAGAGAGAATGGGGGATAAAGTATGAGTGGTGGGCTTGACTTTTGTGTCAAGTTTTGGGTTAATCATGTGGGTTTAGCCTAAGAGTGTGGGATTAAGCTTGTATGCACCTACACCTAACCTGGGGCTGCACCAACATGCTGCAACTAGGTCTATGGATCGAAGGCCAAGGGGATGCTGCTAAACCTAGCCCTAAGCTAACCCACCTTACCTAGCAATTCCCCCCTAAACCCGACCTAATCCTAGCCACCCTCACCCAAAACCACTAAACCATACCTAGCCGACCTCACCTAGCCCACCCCACCTAACTAGACCACCTAGACCCTAACCAAACTAAGCCTAATCCCCCTAATCTTCCCTAATCTCACCCTAATCCTAGCCTAATCACCTAACTCACTTTCTTAATCCTCCCCTAATCCTAGCCTAATCATCCGTAACTTTACCCTAATCCTAGCCTAATCACCTAACCCACTTCACTAAACCTCACCCTAAGCCCAACCCACCTAACTAAACCCCAAACCATCAAACCAGCCCACCTAAATAGCTAGCACACCATATCCCCAAACCACCCAAAACAAATATCTGGCCCACCTAAATATCTAGCACACCATACCCCCAAACCATCACTACCAAACCAGCCCACCAACCGACCTCCCATATCCCAGCCACCGACCCATCTAGCCTATAAAATCCCTTCCCCTTCATGCGGGTTGGTCTCTCTTGGCTCTCAAAAATCTGGGACTTCTTCCTCCCTCTTGGAACTCGCCCCTTGGCTCACTTGGGACTCGGCCAGTATCACTCATTCCACACCACCTTCCACCTTCCACCTGCTGCACCCGGCCAACACCATTCCACGCCACTTTCCACCTGCCACCTTCTTCCATCGGGCCAAGACCTTACACCCGCCACCTTCCACCATTCGGCCAGGACCTTCCCCTTGGTTAGTACCCCATCTCAAACTCCATCCTTCGTCCCCTCCATTCACCACCTTCCATCTACCCAGCCAGCACCTATTCCATTCGGCCAACCCAACCCCCCAACACCACTCGGCCAACACCTGTACCACCTGCCCCTCTTCCCTTAGCTAGTAGCCCTACCTCTCCCTAAGACTCATCCCAGCTCCTAGCATCTACCTCAGCACCCATACCTCCCTAAAACACTTCAACCTCAGCCAAGACGCCAGCCCTTCCACTCGGCCAATACCTGCAACTTCTCCCATCCGGCCAGTACCTCCACCTGCCGCAGCCATCCAAGGAGCTCCCTCTTGCAGCCTGAGGCGACTCACTAGGCCAAAGCCAAGCAAGTCACACCCGGACTAGCTATACGTAAGTGCCTAACTCGGTCCTTGTTATGAACTTGCTTATGCTTAATTAAATTTGATACGGGGTTGTAATAATGGAGCGTTGTCTCCCCCCACTTGTAATAATGTGGTTTGGCACACCCACACACACGTGCACTTGAGCCTATTTCGCTCTTAGCTGCACACGATTTTGATACACACAGTGGCCTAATCAGCCCTTAAGATATAGTTATACCTATATGATTTAAGTTGCGTGGGTTTTTATTAAGTTGTGTGTGTTGTCTTTCAATTTTCACACTCACACACATTGAGCTTTCGCTCTTACTCCCAAGACCTTAGTAAAGGCCATATTGCAATTTCGTTTTGGGTGTTTAAATTCATGTCGTGTGCATAGTATTTCAATTCTACACTCACACACATTGAGCTTTTGCTCTTACTCCCAAGACCTTAGTCAAGGCCTATTGCAATTATATTTGGGTTTCATTCAAGTTGTGTGCGTAGTATTTCAATTCTACACTCACACACATTGAGCTTTCGCTCTTACTCCCAAGACCTTAGTCAAGGCCTATTGCAATTATATTTGGGTTTCATTACAAGTCATGTGAGTTGTCTTTCAATATACACACAACACCCATGCACACGTTGGCGACATTCAGGCCCATATATATTATAAGTATTTCCCTTCGGCTATGTCTTTAAGATTTGGGTTTTAAGGTTCAGCAGTGTGTGTAGTCTTTACATATATACACGACACACACTTGCACAATTGAGCCTTTTTGCTCTTAATATATAGCCATATTTCCCTTTTGCAATTTCTCTTTTGCAAATTTACATTAAGTCATTTCCCTTCCGCATTGTCTTTTAATTCGGGTTTTCCCTTTGGAGTTGCGTGAGTTTGCATTGCATATACGCCATACCACGAGTTAGGACGCATATTGCATCAAAGCAAGCCCCACATCCCGCTCAAAAATCGCCCAACTTAGGTCACTTGCGCACACACCTAGTTGGCCATAAAAAGATAAAAAGAAAGACATAGGCACGTGCAAATCCCACGTGTAATAAAATTTGAAATCGCACATACAAAGCCCCAAAACACTTAGGTTATTTTCAAAGAGGTTTACATTTTAAAAGACTTTGCCAAGCATACAGACTAACCCTTGCGCATCAGTGCAAGAAGGTCTGCGACGAAAAGAGCTCACTGGCTCACAGTCACCCCGATAGAAGTCAGATTTCAAAAACTTTCTTCGCTAGCTTAAGTAA
This sequence comes from Brasenia schreberi, assembly GCA_036023115.1. Lineage (NCBI taxonomy): Eukaryota > Viridiplantae > Streptophyta > Magnoliopsida > Nymphaeales > Cabombaceae > Brasenia > Brasenia schreberi. Next base: position 16,754,414 of record JAYKKT010000089.1, on the reverse strand, counting down.
TCTAGCTGGCATGCCCTTTTGCTAAAATATGACTTAGACACACGAAAAGGTTCACTTTAGGCCTAAGAACCAGAAGTGAGGATTTTCCGTGTCTATAGTTTTGGCACGCCCGGTGGGACCTGGGCCTTGTGCAGAGTCAGTTCATGTAGAGAAACCTCATGAAATTTTTTTTCTAAAGTGTTTTAAACTTTGCTTGTTTGCATTTCCATACTTAGGATTTGTTTTGAAAAGCATATTGAAGCATGTCGAGTCCAGGCTCCCAAGAGGTATCTAGCCGTGGCTCCTACGCATCAAGTTCTCAATCTCGAAGGTTTTCAAAAAAACAAGAGATTGAAGATTTGAGAAGGGACTTCGAGGCCAAAATCGCCGCTCTTAGCCAAAAGGCTGAAGCAGGTGATTCATGTTCGTCCAATGGCGAACCAAAGGTCAAGAAGAAATTTGAAAAACCTCACAAACACAAGGAGACTTCCGCGATGGAAGGTAACCAATACCACGAGTCCTTCACACACAAGGACCGTAAAGCCCTACAGCAGTTGCTAAGAGGGCAAAATAAAGAGAAAAAGAGTTACGTCCTGTCTGATTTCTTGCCTGTGGACTACGAAACAGACAGTGACGATGAAATACCGAACTTCCATCGGTATGATGGCATGGGAGACCCTAGGTCTCACTTGCAGCTTTTCTCTCGTCGAGCCCATAAGAAAAAGGACTCGATAAAATGGGTGTATTGGTTCCCTCTGTCTCTCAAGGGCACAATTGCCAAATGGCTGGCTTCCTACGATCTTAGCCAGTTCGCAACTTTTGAAGAGTTAGTGAACTGCTTTATGCAGAGATTCTAGCATAACGTAGAAGTCACGCTGACTTTAAACACCTTGAGGGATACAAAACAAGGTATGAACGAGGACGTACATACGTTCATCGTTTGTTGGAGGTCTCTCTTGCGTCAAGTGCGAGAGCCCATATCAGAAGGATGTGCAGTTATGCTCATCCTCGATAATTTTAGAAACGAGCTGAAAACCCTTCTCTCGCTTCACGAAATCTCTACTTTCCATAAGCTAATAAAGAAAGCATCCCTTTTTGAAACAAATTTGAAAAAGGGGGTGTATGACCACTTATGGAAAGGAAATCCTATTTCGAAAACTCGCTTGGAAAAGTCCATCAATTATGGGCCATCCACCACGAACAAAGGGGCAAAGCCCCATAAAATCGCTAATGTCCGGGTAGATCCAAGCCCGGCAAGTGCTTCAAAAGCTTTTGGAAAAGTTGAAAATAAAAAGGAGAGGAGTTTTCAAAAACCCTTCGAAAGACGGGAGTATACTCCGCTGGGGCAACCTGTGACGGAGGTCCTGGACCTCCTACTTGCCCAAGGCATGATCGAACTCCCCGAGATTCCCGAGGGAGTCACTTCGAAGGGAGGGTTTTTAAACAAGTTCTGCAAGTATCATCGGCTCAAAGGCCATGATACAAGGTGGTGCTTCTCCCTCCTTAATAAAATTGAGAACTTGATAGCAGAAGGCTGGCTCCAGGTCGCTGAAGAACTTGAGCCTGCCCAAGCTATCTTCAAAGAACCCTTCCCCAAGCACGCAAGTACCAGTGGGAAGGCAAAAGAGGTATGTGCTCTTACGATTTCAAAGAATCTAGCGCATGCATGTGAGTCTAGTTCATCAACTTGTGCTTCTCCTCTCATACTTTATAAGAAACCCGCCCAAGTAGTCATCCGGGGATCACCAAGAGTTTCGTCCCCGGTTAAACCAGTGTTAATCATTCAAGGTGCTCCAAATCTCTCGATTAGAGCCATGATTAATATGAAACCTAGGTGGATTGTGGGAGAGGTGACAAGGTCCGGGAGGATCTACCAACGCCCACATCTACAAAGTGCTGAAAAGGTGATCAGTGTGCCTGGCCCCTCAAAAGCATGTATTCCTAGAGTTCCGTAAAAAATAGACAAAGAAAATGTTGTTTTAAAGGTGTATGATTTCGAAAACCATCTTTCAAAGATTCCTATCAATATATCCATCCTAGAGCTAATACAAACTTCGCCTAGGCATAGACTAGTGTTAGAGAAAATTCTAGAAAGAGCAAGGGTTAGTTCGAACATTACCCCTTAGTCTTTGTCCAAACATGTGGGCTCTATAGGAGCGAAAACGCCCATCATATTCTCAAAAGACGATGTAGGTAGACCCTACGAAGCCCATAACCAGGCCCTGCATATCGAGGTGGTTCTGAATAACCACTCTCTGGATAGGTGTCTTGTCGATGGGGGAGGAGGGCTCAACATCCTTCCACTTCATGTGGCGAATCAAATCGGAGTCACCTTGACATCCGTTCATCCAAGTCCCATTATTATCACTGGATACGATGGGAATGCGTCTAGACCCATAGGATCTATCGAACTCCCCATGGAAACGAGAGGGATAGCACACACGGGGGTGTTCCATGTCCTGGACATCCACCCCCATTATAACCTGTTGTTGAGAAGGCCCTAGATACACAGCTTGTGCGTTGTGCCATCCACCTTCCACAGGTGTGTCAAGATCCCTTTCAGGGACCAAGTCGTTGTGATCCTAGGAGAGAGTCACCCTCAACTTCAGGGGGTTATAAATTCTCCCTACTTGTCAAGCTCCAAGACCCATGAGGTAAAATTGGGGCAAACCATGCTTGAGCCAACAAGGCTCGTATTGAACAACCCTAGGAAGGTCCTGTATGTGCAGGGGCCGCCCAAGGCTGGCCCCCTCAAGGTTTTCACCCTTCTAGGAAGACCCAAGCATCCCTTATTTCTAAAAACCCTGGACAAGAAGCCCTATGTGCACGACATAGACGACAGCAAGTTCCAGGACCACAATTTGTATTCAAACTTCTCCAAAAACAAAAAATCATGGAACATGCTGTTGAACATGGGCTATGTGCTTTATAAGAGTCTAGGGGCACAAAATCAGGGTCTCCTAGAACCCATACTTTCTAGGGCCAATCCAAGCCGATATGGGATCGGCTATACTCCAAAAATACCACCAGAGCCACCCCCTGTTACCACCTGGGTCAAGGGTGCCTTGGAGCCTACCCTAGAAGAAACCTACGATTTGGACCTCTTATTCCGAGTCTAACCCATAGTGTTTTCCCTTTGTAGGTATGATGGAAGATCCCTTTTTACAAAAATACAAAAACATTTGAAAAACTCAAAATCGAAAAAATGGAAAAATTGCAAAACCAAAAACATTGGAAAATCAAAAACTCGAAAAAAGAGTAGTTTGTATAGTTCCCATGGTTTTAGTTTTACAAAAACACAAAAAAATAAAAAATTTACAAAATACCAAAAAGTTTATTACATAGCTGCTCCTGGTAAGACTTTGGAAAAAAGAAAGGATTTCGAAAGAAACGTTGTCTGCATAACCAAACCAAACATTTCGAAATCAATAGAAATTCTAAGTATAAAACCAAGTCTTTTGAAAATCCACGCATCAAATTCTCTCGGGTCTATAACCCACGAGAATGATCGAAGCCCAGAAGTGGATCCCCTTGAGGAAGATCCCACTTCTGAGCTCCCTGAATTTCATAAAATTCTCGATTTTGAAAGACCTTCCAATTTAGTAGGAGGAGATTTCATAGAGGTGAACCTAGGGAGTGATTCAAATCCCAAACTCATTAAGGTAGGCGCATGTTCGCATGAGCATGAAAGATTAGCATTCATTGCATTTCTACAAACCTACTTAGATGTGTTTGCATGGACGTATGAAGACATGCCGGGCATAGATCCCAGTATTGTCGAACATCGTCTTCCCTTAGATGCGGATGTGAAACCCATAAAGTAAAAGCTTAGGAAAATACATCCGAATGTACACGCACAAGTCAAAGAGGGTTTAGAAGATTTGCTAAAAGCCGGATTTATAAAACCCATTGCGTATTCTGATTGGTTGTCCAATATCGTTGTGGTTCGAAAAATCAATGGGAAGATTCAAATATGCATCGATTTCAGAAACCTGAATAAAGCCACTCCAAAGGATAATTATCCTTTACCAAACATAGATTTGATAGTCGATAGTACTGCAAATCACGAGATGTTTTCGTTTATGGATGACTATTCAGGGTATAATCAAATTAAATTAAGTCCACGAGATTAGGGTAAGACCGCATTTACAACCCCATGGGGCACGTATTGCTATACAGTCATGCCCTTTGGTTTGAAAAATGTCGGCACAACATACCAGAGATCCATGACCACGATCTTCCATGATCAGATTCATGAACTCGTAGAAGTGTATGTAGATGATCTCTTGGCAAAACCCAAAACTCGATGCACATATTTTCGAAAGGCTTAGACTTTACCAAGTAAAGCTAAACCCTAAAAAATGTGTATTCTGAGTAGAATCCGGAAAGCTTCTAGGCTTTATGGTGAGCCAAAGGGGTATAGAAGTCGACCCCTCTAAGTGTCAAGCCATCATAGACATGGCTCAACCCTCCAATCTCACACAGATCCATAGCCTCTAGGGTCGATTACAGTCCATTCGCAGGTTTATATCAAACCTAGCAACTAGATGCGAACCCTTCAACAAACTATTGAGGAAGGGCACGAAATTTTCATGGGATGACGACTGCCAAAAGTCCTTCGAAAGACTAAAGGTATACCTAGTTAATCTCCCTGTTTTGAATCCTCTAAAACAAGGAAAACCTCTTTTGCTTTACATTTCCGTGCATGCGAATGCCTTGGGAGCATTACTAGCTCAATACGAGGATGACACCCATAAGGAGTGTGCCATCTATTATATTTTGAAAACTCTCTTGGCTTACGAAAGGAATTACCAAGCCATGGAGAAGACGTGCTTGGCCCTAGTCTGGGCCTGCTAGAAATTTTGACACTATTTTGTAGATCATGAGATCTGGATAGTGTCCAAGCTTGATCCAATCAAGCACTTATTAGAAAAATCCATTCTCACTGGTAGATTGGGCAAATGGCAACTCCTTCTAATGGAGTATGACCTGAAATACCATCATCAGATCTCCATGGCAAGCCCTAGCTGACTACGTGGCTGAGTTCCCCTTAGAGGATGCATATCCTACATTTAGTGAAATGCCTGATGAAGGCATATTGCAAAATCATTTTCAAAACCACATTTTGGCAAACTCTTTCAAAAACCAAGTGTGGAAGATGTACTTCGATGGGGCACGAAACCAACGAGGGGCTGGTGCTAGGGTCATCCTCATCTGCCCTGAAAAGGGTGAGATTCCCATAGCAATCCGCCTAGATTTAGAATGTTCCAACAACATAGCTGAGTATGAAGCACTCATACAAGGCTTAAGGGTTTCAAAAACTCTAGGGGCATCATGCATCGAGGTCTTTAGAGATTCGCTCCTTGCTATAAACCAAGTTTTGAAAATTTGGCAAGTACGTAACGAAAAACTTCTTCCATATCATGAGTTGGCCACTTGATTGGTTGAGTCATTCCAATCGTGTAGACTCACACACATAGGAAGAGAGGATAATGGCATTGCCAACGCCCTCTCCTCCTTGGGTTCAGCCCTAAAGGTCAATCCCATTTTAGGGACCAATCCTTAGAAATATGGCATGCGCCCAACCCATCTACACACGATTTGGATATTTGCCAAAATAACCCAGATTCTGTTGAAAAACCTTGGTTTTATGACATCAAATGTTTTCTAGAAAATGGGGGATTCGTCGAGGATGCCACATCCAAAGATAAGGCATTCATTCGAAAAATTTATACCCGATACACCATTCTGGGTGGGGTTTTATACAAAACAAGTTTTACCGACATCCTACTAAGATGTGTTGATCTAGAGGAGGCTAGGACTGTTATGCATGAGTTCCACGATGGAGAATGTGGAGGTCATGTTAATGCCAACATGATGGCAATGAAAATACTTAGAGCGGGCTATTTTTGGTCCACCCTGAAAAAGGATTGTCACGATCATGTTAGGAAGTGTCATCCATGTCAAGTGCATGGGCACGCCATTCATATCCCCTCATCTTCATTGCATTCCGTGGTCAGCCCCTAGCCATTTACCATGTGGGCGTTTGATATTGTAGGCCTGATCTTTCCAAAGGCATCGAATGGGCATAGATTCATCTTAGCAGCCATTGAGTATTTCTCCAAGTGGGTGGAAGCCATGTCCCTGACCAACGTACAGGGGCAACATGTGGTGGCTTTCATTAGGAGGAATATCTTGGCTCGATTTGGGGTTCCAAGAGACCTTGTGTCCGATAATGGCACCCCATTCAAAAACGAGCGGATGGTTAAGTTGTGCAACACGTATGGCATAACTCACCACTTCTCCTCGCCCTACTACCCTCAAGGCAACGGCCAAGCCGAAGCCACGAATAAGACTCTCATTAGTATAATTGAGAAGACTTTAGAGAAGGGTAGGACATGGCACGAGAAGCTGGATGAAGCCTTATGGGCTTATAGGACTTCCATCCGGACTCCCACAAATGCCACACCATTCGAATTGGTCTATGGCACAAACGCCATTCTTCCCATTCATACACAATTGCATTCATTCCATACATCCATTGCACTCGACCTCCCCTTAGAAATGCTTCAGCATGCTAGGATGGCCGAACTAGATTTGCTAGATGAGAGGCGACTCCTTGCTATGGATCATGCTCATGCATACCGGCAAAGGATAGCTCGACATTATGGCAAACACATGAGACCTCGCCACTTTGAAGTGGGAGATTTGGTTTTGAAAATCATCCACTATCGTGGCCCACATCTACTTGGAAAGTGGCACCCCAAGTGGCCCACATCCACTTGGAAAGTGGCGCCCCAAGTGGGATGGACCCTATGTTGTGCATGCAACTACCACGAACAACTCATATTGGTTGATCGATGTAGAAGGTAAGAATTTAGCAGATCCTATAAATATTCAATACTTAAAGAAGTATTATGTGTAGGATTTGGGTTAAATTCCCATTTTCGAAAACCTTTAGGGATAGCTGCTTTGAAACTTCGAAAGTAAGCTTCAAAGGCGAATCATGTGACCTTGAGTGAGAGAATTCGCACTTGTGAAAGAGTGGAGTCTTCCAAACGCGTGGTTACATTTCAAAATCCTTCTTCTTACAAAGAAAGGCCTAGTTTAAAAATGCAAGATACTTGCAAGTAGTACTTGCTATTTCTAAATAGGCTGATCTAGAATGGATCGAGTATAACCTTGGGATAAGTCCTCCCCTCTTCTCTTCTCCTTCCAAAAGGAAAACGTGGCCAAAATAAAGGGAATTCTCCATCAAAAGTCTCTTTCCCAAAGAAAGAAACCAGAATTTAAAAGGAAAAAATTGATTCTCTTATGAAAAAGAGGGATTAAAGAAAAAATACTCCCAAAGGGAGACCCTCTAGGGAAAAAAAAAGGAAAAAAGGCCAAAAAGCTCAAAAAGAGCAGTTTTCCGCCTTCTATGCCTTAAACCACGGGACGCTTAAGAAGGGACCGTGGTATCTCTTTCCCATCACTGGCTTATCCCAAGTAAAACATGGTTCATTTTGAGGAATCCTAAAGTAAAAATAGGATTTACTTACTTGAATTTCATTTTGTTTGAGAATTCGACGTTTCGATTAAGACGTAGGAATTTTGAAATATAGCTTGTTTTCTTATAAAACCTCCGCTAGATTAGCGAGTGTCAAGACTCAAGCAAAGGCAAACACGAAGAGCTCGAGATCCTTAGGATTGAGGCTCAAAGTAGTGTTCCCTTTTGTAAATAGATTTTAAAAAAAATCGAACATCGAACAGCATAGGGTCTGCTCACTTGGAGCAGCAGGCCTTCGTAAGTCTTAAGAGTTCGACCATGTCGTCCGGTCTCTGGGAGGTCGCCATTCTTGGCATCCCATCCATGTCATACATCTGCATATCCACGCATAAACACCTGCATAACATGATCCCATATAGGACCAGATCCCATAGAAGTCCCTTTGGCGTGATATCTCCTCCTATCAGGGTTTTAAAAGAGAGATTTTGCTTAAAAATTGGGACGATCCCATATTTTCGTGGATAGATCTAGGGAGACATCGAAAGGGGTGTTGTCGTCTTTGCCATTATCCAAATCAATTTGGATAATGTCAAAGAGGGGCATCGGTAAACACCCCAAAATCCCACGATATTCTCATATTACCTAGTTTTGCAAAAGCAGCCCCAAAGGGCTATTTTGAGTTTAGAAACCAAGGAGCCTTCCAGGCAACCCTGTACATATGTTCAAATCATATATATTTTAAAATATGTGTTATACAGTTTTTAAACCTTTAAAAAGGTATTTTGAAACCCCGGAAAGCGATTTAGCCTGATGAAAGCAGGACCAGAGAAGCGAAAGAGAGCCCGGAACCGGAGCATATGTCAAGCCCGGCACATCAACTCTCGTATCAGATTCATCCCCAAAATCTCGGACATCCAAGCCCCTGTTATCGACAAATTGTTCAAACTGATCTCCAGAAGGTGAGAAGAGGAGCGGACGACAATGTTGGCGAAGACCCAACGCAAGACGGAGTACTGATGCTGTCAGGCCCCGCACAAACCGTCCGTTTCGAAATACCATGAAGGAGTCAGAAAATTAGATTTAGATGAGATCTGGACCATATATATCCAGATCCAAATCTAAACATGCATATGGATTTGGATTTGGATTTGAATCCAAAGATCCAATCCAATACCCACATCACCTTCTCATAAATGGAGGTGGGGCCTGTGAACACCCCAAATCTTCTATATTTCAAAAACTCTCGAAAACACCGAAAAGCTCGTTTGAGCCAAAACGACAACCTGTTTTAAAATGTGAAAACAGGTACAGAAGGCGAAAGGAGACCCTAGGCCCGAAGAGGATCCAAGCCCAGAGCTTTAGAAGCCACTCCTTGATAAAAAACAAAAGAAAGCAGAGCCCGTTTGAAGAAAAAGCCAAAAATGGTGAAAATCAAGAAAAATGGAGTCCAGAACGGCGAGAAGGAGTCCGGACGACAAAGTTGGGGAAAACCCAGCATCAAACGTGTAGATGCAGAAAATCTCCGCTTTCCTGCTTTTTAGGCCTGGAGCGAACCTTTTCGTGTGTCTAAGTCTTATTTAAATAAACAGGGCGTGCCAGCTAGCTTACCTAAGCTAGCGAAGATATATTCTAGAACCTGACTTCTAAAGTGGCGACTGTGAGAAAGCAAGCTCTTGTCGTCGCAGACCTTCTTGCACCGATGCGCAAGGGTCAGTCTGTACGCTTTTAAAGATCGAGTTTTTGGATAGAAGGACCTACGAAAGCGGTTCGAGGTGTTTGATTCGGGTCTTGTTTGTATGATTTTCAGATTTTAGATCATGTGGATTTGCACGTGCCTAAGTCTTTGCTTTTTATCCCTTTATGGGCCACCTAAGTGTGTGTTATGAACAATCCACTAAGATGTGGCGATTTTGAGCGGGAGTATGGGGTTTGCTTTGATGCAATATGCGTCCTAACTCGTGGTATGGCGTATATGCAATGCAAACTCACGCTACTCCAAAGGGAAAACCCGAATTTAAAGACAATGCCGAAGGGAAATGACCAAAGGGAAATGACTTGTAATGGAAATTGCCGAAGGGAAATAACTTGTAATGGAAATTGCCGAAGGGAAATACGTATATAATGTATATATGGGCCCTTACTCGGGTCTTGCAAATAAGACCGAAGGCTCAATGTGGGTGCGTGCGAGAATTGAAGTACTACACACACGACATGAAATGAAACCCAACTATAACTTGCAATGTGTGTGAGTGCTTGAATTGAAGTACTACGCACACAACATGAAATTAAACCCAAATATAAATTGCAGTATGGCCTTAACTAAGGTCTTGGGAATAAGAGCGAAAGCTCAATGTGTGTGAGTGCTTGAATTGAAGTACTACGCACACAACATGAAATTAAACCCAAGAATAATATAACACGGCCCTTACTTGGGTCTTACAAATAAGAGCGAAGGCTCAATGTGTGTGAGTGCGAGAATTGAAAGACAACACACACAACTCAAGAAAAAACCCTACGCAACATAAACTATATAAATAAATTTATATCTTAGGGGCTGATTAGGCCCGTGTGTGTTCAAAATCGTGCACAACTAAGAGCGGGGTAGGCTCAAGTGCACGTGTGTGTGGGTGTGCCAAGCCACGTTATTACAAGCGGGGGGAGACTATGCTCCGTTATTACAACCCCGTATCAAATTTAATTTAAGCAAGTCTACAACTAAGGACCGAGTTAGGCACTTACTTATAGCTGGTCCGGAGGTGACTTGCTTGAGCGTAGGCTTGGCTTCGCCTTGGGCTGCAAGAGGGAGCTCCTCGGAGGTAAACGGCAAGGGGAGATGCTGGCCGGGTGACTCTGGTGCACGGGAAGGGCGCCTTGAAGATGGTCGGCTGCTAGGAAGGTGCTGCCTTGATGCTTTGGGTTAAGGTGACTAAGGAGGGTCACTAAGGAATGGTGTAGTGTTAGGAAAGGTGGCGCTAAGGGGAGCCTAAGGGGATGCCTAAGGTAAATGGGGTGGCTACCGAATGGGTTTGATGCAGTCGGCTGGGGTGGCCGACTAGGGATATTTTTGTGGTGGCCGGCTGCTAGGGTAGCTAGGGATGTTATGGATGGGAAGGGAGTTAGCTAGGGTGTTATGGAAGGTGGGACTAAGGGCTGGTGGAGAGTGGAAGGGGCAGGTCCTAGGGAGCCAAGTAGGGTGGCCGGGTGTCACTAGGCGAAGGTAGAGTGTCGAGTGGTGGAAATGGTTGAGGTTTGGCCGAATGGGTGAGGATAGCGGGTGGCTGTGATGGGGTGATGTGGTGGTGGTATAGGTGGTTGAGAGTGGAGGGGGAGTGAAGAAGAGGTGGAGCTAAGTGTAGGGTACTAACCGAAAGGGGAAGGAGTTGGCGGATGGAAGTGGTGGTGTAGGAGGAGCTTGGCCGGGGGCAGTGGTGGTGCAGGTAGAGGAAGGTGGAGGATTCGGCTGAGAGGTGGCTGGCCAAGGTCGGCTGGGCCAAGGTGGTGAAGACTTGAAAACCCGCCCACTAGGGGGGGGGGGGGGGTTATAGCCTTGGGGATGGCAGTTGGGGCTGGTTTTGAGGAGGGGCGAGATATTTTAATACAAGGGGTTTTAGGTAGATGGTGTGATAGGTTTAGGTGGGGTGGTTTAGGGGTTTAGGACTTAGCTAGGTGGGTTGGTTTTGGGGTGAGGTTTACTGAGGTGGGTTAGGTGATTAGGCTAGGATTAGGTTAGGTTTAAGGGAATTAAGCTAGGTTTAGGGGAGGATTAGGGAAGTGGGTTAGGTGATTAGGTTGGGATTAGACCAGGATTAGGGAAGTGGGTTAGGTGATTAGGCTAGGTTTAGGACAGGATTAGGGTAAAAGGCTAGGAAGAGGGTTTTTTTATTAGGATTGGGTTAGGGAGCTCCCTTTGCATGACCCATAGACCTTAATTGCATCATGTTAGTGCAGCCCTAGGTTAGGTTTTAGCTAATACAAGCTTCAACCCATGCTAATTAGGCTAACCCACATGATTAACCCCAAACTTGACACACAAGTCAAGCTTAATTACAATCACCCTCAAATCTTATCCTCCCCCACTCTCTCTCATGCCCATAATCCCACGTGAATTTCAAGTGGGCCCCACCTCCATTTATGAGAAGGTGATGTGGCCATGGATGCGGATATTGGATTGGATCTCTAGATCCAAATCCAAATCCAAATCCACACATGGTTTTGGATTGAGATCTGGATATATATGGTCCAGATCCGATCCAAACTGAATTCTAACTCCTTCAGGCTGTGTTCGAAATGAACGGTTTGTGCGGGGTCTGACAGCATCAGTACTCCGTCTGCGTTGGGTCTTTGCCAACATGATCGTCCGCTTCTGTTTTCACCTTCGGGAGATGACTTCAAGTGATGTTTGATTATTTCAGGGTCTTGGACATTCGAGATCCTGGGGGTGGATTCAATACGAGAGTTGCTGTGCCGGGCTCGACATGTGCTACGGTTCCGGGCTCTCTTTGGCTCTTCTGGTCCTGCTTGTATCAGGCCAAGCTACTTCATGGGGTTTCAAAACATATTTTAACAGTTTTTAAAACATATTATACATATTTAAAACATATAAAAGTTTACAACATCTGTACAAGGTTGCCTGGAAGGCTCCTGGGTTTCCAGACTCAAAATGGCCCTTTGGGGCTGCTTTTATAAAACTAGGTTGATTTGAGAAATTCATGGGATTTCAGGGTGTTTACAAGAAGGAGCGCTGATGAAACTAGTGCCAGCACAGACCGTTCACCTCGAGAAGCCAAGAAGGACTGTCCGAAGAAATTTTGATTTGGATCTGGACCATAAATATCTAGATCTAAATCCATGTAATGAATAGTGTTTGGATTTGGGCCAATCCAAATAGTGTTTGGGTCGATCCAAATAGTATTTGGATTTGGATTGGATCCAAATAGTGTTTGGATTGGATCGGATCTGGACCAAAATATCCAGATCCGTATCCATAAAAATATTGGGTTTGGATCGGATACGGATCTCAAAATATCTGAGATCCAATGTCCAGATCAAAATGGTGTTTGGATTTGGGTCTGGATCCAAACCCAAACCCAAACCCAAATCCAAGACCCACCTCAAATCTCTATAAATAGAGGTGAGGGGGTCCATGTAAAGGGTTCATGCAAATATTTGGGAGGAGAGAGAGGGAGTGATAGACCTAGCCATGTGGGCTCATTGGGTGAGGTGGGTTCAAGCCATGTGGGCTATATGGGTCTAGACCAAGGGGTTGCAACCAAGGTGGGCTGGACCAAGAGGCTGCAACCATGGAGACGTGGGCTCAAGCTATGAAGGACCGGCTCCAAGAGGTAAACCTAACCCCCAACCTAGCCTAGGTTCGAACCTACCTAACCCCCAACTGAACCTAACCCCAACTGAACCAACCTAACCCTAACTGAACCCTAACTAGACCTAACCTAACCCCAACTGCCTCAAAATATCCCGCAAACCATGAACCGAAACCCCCGGGCTCCTACCGCGCGCCCTGCGTCTTGTCGCGCAACCTTGACACTGCCGCGCCCCCCTGAGTCCTGCCGCGCGCCTCACATGATGTTGCTGCGCCCCTCTACTGCCTGCCGCGCCACAACGCGCCCCGTGCCGCTGCAGCCCGCCTGCGTGACCCGTCTGCTGCACCAGGCGCCTGACGCCTTCTTGCCGACCTGACCACCTCCCTGCCGACTTGACCTGCACCCTGGCCGTGACCTGCACCCTAGGACAGACCCTACACAGCCCCCGTCTTGGCCGAACCTTAGTTCCCCTAAGACCCTAACTGCGCCTCACAGAACCTCCCTCAAAGCCACTTAGGATAACCCCCCTTGGCTGCCCAAGGTGAACCGTGAGCCCACGCGCAAGCAAGTTGAACATGGACCAGCTATTTGTAAGTATCTAAACTTTGTCTATTATATTAACTTGCTTTATATTCAATTAAATTTTGATATGGGGTTGTAGTAAAGGAGCTTCGTCTCGCCCCGATTGTAATAACGTGTTTTGACACACCCACACACACGTGCACTTGAGCTTTTTCGCTCTTAGTTGCACACTTTTGCATACACACACGGGCCTAACCAGCACACACATTGAGCTTTTGCTCTTACTCCCAAGACCTTAGTCAAGGCCTATTGCAGTTATATTTGGGTTTCATTTATGTCGTGTGCGTAGTACTTCAATTCTACACTCACACACATTGAGCTTTCGCTCTTACTCCCAAGACCTTAGTTAAGGCCATACTGCAATTTATATTTCGGTTTCATTTCAAGTCGTGTGTGTTGTCTTTCCAATTCTACACTCACACACATTGAGCTTTCGCTCTTACTCCCAAGACCCAAGTAAGGGCCCATATATATTATATAAGTATTTCCCTTCGGCTATGTCTTTAAGATTTGGGTTTTAAGGTTCAACTGTGTGCATAGTCTTTCCATATATACACGACACACACTTGCACAATTGAGCCTTTCCGCTCTTAAGATATAGCCATATTTCTCTTTTGCAATTTCCCTTCGGCAATTTACATTTACAAGTCATTTCCCTTCGGCAATTTCCATTACAAGTCATTTCCCTTCGACACTGTCTTTTAAATTCGGGTTTTCCCTTTGGAGTTGCGTGAGTTTGCATTGCATATACGCCATACCATGAGTTAGGACGCATATTGCATCAAAGCAAACCCCCATACTCCCGCTTAAAGTCGCCACATTTTAGTGGAGTGTTCATAACACACGCCTAGTTGGCCCAAAAGGGATAAAAAGGAAGACTTAGGCACGTGCAAATCCATGTGAAATAAAATCTGAAAGTCATACCAAACAACCCGAATCAAACACCTCAAACCACTTTCGTAGGTTCTTATACTCAAAAACTCGATTTTAAAAGCGTACAGACTGACCCTTCCGCATCTGTGCAAGAAGGTTTGTGACTGTAAACACCCTAAATCTTCTATATTTCAAAAACTCTCAAAACACCAAAAAGCTCGTTTGAGCCAAAACGACGACCTGTTTTGAAATGTGAAAACAGGTACAGAAGGCAAAAGAAGACCCTAGGCCCGAAGAGGATTCAAGCCCAGAGCTTCAGAAGCCACTCCCTGAGAAAAAAACAAAAGAAAGCAGAGCCCATTTGATGAAAAGCTCAACGGAGTCCAGAACGGCGAGACGAAGTCCGGACGACAAAGTTGGGGAAAACCCAGCACCAGACGGAGCGCTGATGAAGCCAGTGCCCGCACAGATCGTTCGCCTCGAGAAGCCAAGAAGGACTGTCCGAAGAAATTTTGATTTGGATCTGGACCATATATATCCAGATCCAAATCCATGTAATGAATAGTGTTTGGATTTGGGCCAATCCAAATAGTGTTTGGGTCGATCCAAATAGTGTTTGGATTTGGATTGGATCCAAATAGTGTTTGGATTGGATCGGATCTGGATCAAAATATTCAGATCCGTATCCATAAAAATATTGGGTTTGGATCGGATACAGATCTCAAAATATCCGAGATCCAATATCCAGATCCAAATAGTGTTTGGATTTGGGTATGGATCCAAACCCCAAACCCAAACCCAAATCCAAGACCCACCTCAAATCTCTATAAATAGAGGTGAGGGGGTCCATGTAAAGGGTTCATGCAAATACTTGGGAGGAGAGAGAGGGAGTGATAAACCTAGCCATGTGGGCTCATGAGTGAAGTGGGCTTGAGCCATGTTGGCCAAGGCTAGATCAAGGGGGCTGCACCAACTCGAGCTTAGCTGCACCAAGAGGTGGACCGCGGGCGTGGAAGTGGGCTGGACCGATTGGAGGTGGCTGGACCTAGTGGGCTGCACCTAAGGTAAGCCTCAAACTAAACCTACCCCTTCTCCTTACCCTTCTAAACCTAACCCATATGAACCCACCTACACCTAACTGACCCTAAACCACCCCAAGTAAGTCCGGCCAAGTGCTGGCCGAACTTCACAAAAATCCTGTCCCAACCGACCTGCCCTAGCTGGCCGAACCCCACCTCGCCACCATCCAACATCCCTTAGTCGCCGCCCCCACCACCGGCCGCAGCCTGGCCGAACCTACCTATCACCGCCCCAACCAAAACCCACCCTGACCTGCACTACCTAAGCCTACCACCACCTGCCCTTAACCACCCAACTCCACCTGCAACTCACCTACCCCGACTAGCCTACCACCCCCTACAAACCGCCGCCCCTAACCTGCCTTTAACCGAAACCCACTTCGCCACCATCCCTTGCCCCAAACCAAACCCAATGGCCTGCTCCTTGGCAGGCCATTCCCTTTAATAAACCCACGGCCTGCTGGTGCAGGCCGTGCCTCATCTAAACCCAGCCAGGGCCTGCCACTCGGCAGGTCACTTCTTACCAAAAACCCGCAAAGGCCTGCCACTCGGCAGGCCCTCTCCCTACCAGCCCACGGCCTGCTAGTGCAGGCCGGGCTTCCCCTCCTTTACCAAGGGCAGGGCCTGCCACTCGGCAGGCCACATCTCCTTAAAAACCCCACGGCCTGCTAGTGCAGGCCGTGTCCCTTCCTTCACCCCCAAGCCCACGGCCTGCTGGTGCAGGCCGTGTATCACCCACATCACTAAAGCCCCGGCCTGCCACAAGGCAGGCCGTTTCCTTGAACCCACCTACCTCTAGCCATGACTCCACCCAGCCAGGCCGAGCCCTAGCTCAGCCCTGGCCGGCCTGCCTTGGCCTTGACTGACTGAACCTAACCTAGTTAGGGTTTCCCCTAAAAACCTAACTCGAACCACCTTGGCTCGAGTCATCCTAAGGCACTCCCTTGCAAGGTAAAACCCCGGGCTGCACCAAGACAGCCCGAGTTGCCCCAAGCACCCCTAGAATCCAACTCGAGTCATCCTAAGGCACTCCCTTGCAGGGTAAAACCCCGGGCTGCACCAAGACAGCCCGAGTTGCCCCAAGCACCCCTAGAATCCAACTCGAGTCATCCAAAACCAGGCCCATACCAAGCCTACTCAAACACCTCTCCCAAGTCCTCAAAGGTTCTCAAACACCTCCAAGCTAGCCGGTTCCACTTCCATGTGATCCGGGCTCCACACGCAAGGCGTACGCGTCCTAGACACACCCCACATAGCGGGCTAGGTAAGTTGTAAGTCCTTACATTTGGTGTTTTATTAAATTTTGATACGGGGTTGTAGTAAAGGAGCTTCGTCTCCCCCCGATTGTAATAACGTGGCTTTGACACACCCACACACACATGTGCACTTGAGCCTTTCCGCTCTTAGTCGTACACTTTTTGCACACACACGGGCCTAACCAGCCCTTAATATATAGTTATATTTATATATTTTAAGTCAAGGGGGTTTTTAATTAAGTCGTGTGTGTTGTCGTTCCATTTTCCACACGCACACACATTGAGCCTTCGCTCTTACTCCCAAGACCTTAGTAAAGGCCTTATTGCGGTTATATTTGGGTTTCATTTATGTCGTGTGTGTAAGTCTTTCAATTCAAGCACGCACACACATTGAGCCTTCGCTCTTATTTACAAGACCCAAGTAAGGGCCCCTACATATACTCTATATAAAGTATTTCTTTCGGCTACGTCTTTAAGATTCGGGTTTTAAGGTTCAAGTCGTGTGCGTTGTCTTTCAATATATACACGACACACACTTACACAATTGAGCCTTTCCGCTCTTAAGATATAGCCGTATTTCTCCTTCCGCTATTTATTTTACAAGTCATTTCCCTTCGGCAATTTCCCTTCGGCATTGTCTTTTAATTTCGGGTTTTCCCTTTGGAGTAGCGTGAGTTTGCATTGCATCTACGCCATACCACGAGGTAGGACGCATATTGCATCGAAGCAAGCCCCGTACTCCCGCTCAAATTCGCCCCATGTAGTGGAGTGTTCATAACACACACCTAGGTGGCCCATAAAGGGATAAAAAGAAAGACTTAGGCACGTGCAAATCCACGTGATCTAAAATCTGAAAATCGTACAAACCCGAATCAAATCGTGCAAGACTTAGGCTATTTCGATGCACGCCCATCGTGCCTAAGTAGATTAAAATTTGAAAGACTTAGGGTCGTCCAACCCTTACAAAGTCAAAATCGCCCAAATGCATGGTTTTCAAAAGGTTTTAAAACACTTCTTCATTCAAAATATATTTTGAGTTAAACTTGTTTCAAAACGAAGTCTCTAAGCGTACAGACTGACCCTTGCGCATCGGTGCAAGAAGGTCTGCGACGTAAAAATCCCGCTTGCCTACAATCGCCTTTCAAAAGTCAGATTATTTTCAAAACATACTTTGCTAGTTAAAGTAAACTAGCTGGCACGCCCATAAAGCGAAGTAGATTGCGAAAAGGTTCACTTCAGGCCTAAGAACCCATAAGTGAAAATTTTCGTTGTCTACAATTTGGCACGCCCGGTGGGACCCGGGACTTAAGCAGACTTCAAACAAACGAGTTATACTCAAATTTTCGAAAAAAAGAGTGTTTTTCAAAAATCGTGCATACTTAGGAAAATTGCATGAAAATGGATAGAAAGCTACAAAAATCTTCGTTGAGTAAACTAAAAGAGGTTTTCAAATCAGATAAAGCCCAAAGAGAGCTCGATGAGATTGAAAAAATATTTCAAAAGATGGATGCTTTAAGCAAGGAGCTTAAAGCCCATCGAACACATAGCAGCTCTTCGAGGGCACATACAGATCGTGAATTGAAAACCGATCTCAAACTCAACGAAGGATTGGAGATTAGAGACAAATCCCGGCAAAGGGATAAGTCGTCCACTCCTACAACTTCAAGCTTTTCAAAATCCATAGAAAAACCAAAAAAAGATTTTTCTATTTCAAAAAACCAAAAAAATCTTGAAAATTTGGAAAAAGACCAAAAAATTGAAAAACAAAATTTTGAAATTTTGAAAACTTCAAGTAAAAGTCCTAAGTCTAGGCACACACATACAGTGGGACATGAAGTCCACACCCTACAAAGGAACGAGAGTGAAAAACAGGAAGGTTTCGAAAGGAAACGCCTCGTTAAACCCCGGGGGCTCAAAACAGAGTTACCCGGGAAATCGGCTTGCTCTCACCCTGAAAAGGTAGACAAGCCACAAAGAGGTATGCCTGAAACCCATCCTTCTCAAGACTCTCTTCTTCATGTAGGGTCATCAGATGCATTGGATAACCCCTTTGCACACACAAACCCACAAACTGTGCCAAAACTTGAGGATTTTCAAGGTGCGCCAACTATCGCGCACCATTCAAAGGAATTTCAAAAACAAAAAGAAGTTTCGAAAATGGTAGACATGGAGACCCCTAATGCATGCATCGACATCTTAGGAGCTCATAACCCTACCATAGAAAAACCCACTTCTTCGAGCCTAGTCCTGTGCCCTGGAGCCAAGGCTATGGCTTTGAAACAAAAAAATCAATCCCTAGGGGCACCACGAGTTGAACCTAGGGACCAAGTCAAAAACTTCAAGGGACCTTGCATGGCTCCCCTTGAAGTAAATCTTTCCCAAAATAGGGTATGGAACCATAAGTTTTCCATAAACCTGCTATGTCCAAAACTCCTCAAGGAACCAAGCTTGGCTTTCCTTGAGGGCAAAGTCTCCCAAACCAGGTTTGTATGGAAGCCCAAGTCTTCCATCACCCCGGAATCCAAACTCCCGATATCCAAAAGGGTATATATCCCCAACATGGACGATTCCATGTTCCAAGACCATGATTTATACCAAAACTTTTCGAAAAGCAAAAAGTCTTGGAACATGATTCTGAATATGGGATATAAACCCTACGCGGGCCTGGGAACCCGAAACCAAGGTAGGCTTGAGCCTGTCCTACCTAAAACCAATAGGGAACGATATGGACTGGGCTACAGCCCACCCATACCACCAGAGCCGCCACCTAAGACCATCTGGGTCAAGGGTGCCTTGTAGAACCTCTAAAACCGAAACCCATGTCTTAGACCTATCTGATTAGAGTCTGATTCATGAATGTTTTCTTTGAAGGTTCAATGGAAGATCCCTACTTTTGAAAAAGACAAAAAAAGTTGAAAACTCTCAAAATCTCAAAAACATTTGGAAAAACGAAAAATTACAAAAAGAAATTTATTTCCAAAAGCCTTTGGCCATGTACAAAGCCCATTTTTGAAAAATTGTAAAAATGCTTTCGAAAATTGTATATACTCCCTGAAACCAAGTGTGCAAAAAGCTGGTCCTATCTACCCTTTTGCCTAGAGCTTTTTCAAAAATGAAAAGCTCGAGAATCACCAAAGCAAGGAGGAATAAACACCTCCAAGCTTCCTGAACTTCGCAAAAATCCTTAACTTATGGAAAATTGGGGATTTTTAGAAATAAGTTAACCCATAGTGTGTTCATAAGCATCATGCATTACACTTTGAAATCATTCATATGCATCGAGTCTAGACATCATTCTAGAAATCGAATTCAGGGTTTTGCAAAATCAAAGGGGCAATAAGAGTCGACCCCCTAAGTATCGAGCCTTCATAGGCATGTCTCCATACAAATCAAAACCAACACCTTCGAGGCAAATTTTAAAAAGGAAATGAGAATCTCGAAAAAGGGTTAGCATTTCACAAAAACCCTTGATGGCTTTGAAAAGAAAGATTTTCTTCAACTTCTGGTTTATATGAAAACCTTGATTGTGTTAGGATAAAGAACATGAATCTCACGATGAAATATGGAGACCATGTCAAAACTAAAACCTGATGGCCATGACGATCACTTAGGGCTGGTTATGTTTCCCATCCTTGAGCAAAAAGTATCATAATCATGTTAGAAAAACCATGGAAGTGCATGGACATGAACATACCATTGTCCATCCAAAATCCCTTTGAAAAGCCATGGCCCTTCACCATACGGCCATGCGAAATTCCCATCAAGCTAGGGGCATTTTTAAACACAGCCCCTAGACACTTTCCATGGATAAGCGAATGCATCTCCTTCGTGATTTGTTAGATACATTTCATGTGTTCATCGTTGCATAAAGACATGTATTTCCATTTTAAAACACATGGAGTGCATAGCATGCATCATATCACCCCGAAGAAAGCCCAAAAGGGTGGCAAACTCGAGTAGAAATATCCCCATGTCTTCAAAAGGGCAACAAAAAGTAGAAATTTGTTGATATTGTGGGTAGAAATTAGCAAAACCCCGAAAATGCCCGAATATTCAAAAGGGTTTATGTTGAATTCTTTTTCAAAAGGATTTTGAAAAAATCGAACTCCTTTGAAACTTCTTAAAAGAAGGATCGAAGTAGATTGTATAACCCCGAATGGAGGAATCTATACTTTTCGAAAAGTAGAGTCTTCCAAAAATGAATTGGCTATATTTCAAAGAACCCTGGCTTACAAGATTAAGCCTTGTTCAAAATATCAAAATATTTTCGAATAGCAGATGCTATTAAGAAATAGGACGATCTCGTTTGAATCGAGTAACCAAAGGGATAAGCCCTCCCCCATCCTACTTTCTCTCCGAAAAGGAAAATTGGCTATTTTCAAAAGAAAGAAAAAAAAATCGAGAATACAAAAACTCCTCCGAAAGTGGTCTTCCCTTCATAAACCGGGAATACAAAAACTCCTCCGAAAGAGGTCTTCTCGTTCAAAAGAAAAAGGAGATATAAAAACACTCCTCCCAAAGAGGTCTTCCCTTCATAAACAGGGAATACAAAAACTCCTCCAAAGAGCTGCTCTCCTTTAAAGAAAAGAGGGATTAATGAAAAAATACTCCCAAAGGGAGACCCTCTATGAAAAAGAAACAAAAAGCCAAAGCTCCAAAGAGCGATTTTCCGATTCTTTGCCTAAAACCACGGGACGCTTCAGAAGGGACCGTGGTATCTCTTTCCCATATCCCTACGGCTTATCCCCAAAGAAAAAGATTCAAATTTGCGGAAATCCTAAAGTACGAATAAAATCGGCTTATTTGGATTTCATTTTGTTTGAGAACTCGACTCTGTTTTGTAGGAAATGGAACTTTGAAATGTTTTCCAAGTTTTCCTACCCAAAAACCTCTACTGAGTAGCAGGTATTGAAACCCGAATGAAGGTAAGTATGAAAAATGGAAGTCCTTTTCGATACAAGTTAAAAGGAGTTCCTTTTCAAAAAGAAACTTTCGAAAAACCCACGAATGTCAAAAAGACATGGGTAAAAACCTGCTCGGAGCAACCAGCCTCAAAAGGCTCTCTTCGGGCTCAAAAACAAAAAAATAAAAATTTTCTCATGCATGCATTCAAAGAGTCATTCGTGCATGATCATACATATAGGGAAATAGCTAGGAAAAGACCCCTTTTGCTAAAAATCCCCACCTGTGTAAAAAGAAAACAGGGTTTTTGTGAAACAAATGGTGTATTCTCGAGAAAATTTGAGAGAAAAACCAAAATGGGGTGTTTCTTCTTTGCCATTATCCAAATACATTTGGATAATGCCAAAGAGGGGCATCTGTAAACACCCCAAATCTTCTATATTTCAAAAACTCTCAAAACACCAAAAAGCTCGTTTGAGCCAAAACGACGACCTGTTTTGAAATGTGAAAACAGGTACAGAAGGCAAAAGAAGACCCTAGGCCCGAAGAGGATTCAAGCCCAGAGCTTCAGAAGCCACTCCCTGAGAAAAAAACAAAAGAAAGCAGAGCCCATTTGATGAAAAGCTCAACGGAGTCCAGAACGGCGAGACGAAGTCCGGACGACAAAGTTGGGGAAAACCCAGCACCAGACGGAGCGCTGATGAAGCCAGTGCCCGCACAGATCGTTCGCCTCGAGAAGCCAAGAAGGACTGTCCGAAGAAATTTTGATTTGGATCTGGACCATATATATCCAGATCCAAATCCATGTAATGAATAGTGTTTGGATTTGGGCCAATCCAAATAGTGTTTGGGTCGATCCAAATAGTGTTTGGATTTGGATTGGATCCAAATAGTGTTTGGATTGGATCGGATCTGGATCAAAATATCCAGATCCGTATCCATAAAAATATTGGGTTTGGATCGGATACAGATCTCAAAATATCCGAGATCCAATATCCAGATCCAAATAGTGTTTGGATTTGGGTATGGATCCAAACCCCAAACCCAAACCCAAATCCAAGACCCACCTCAAATCTCTATAAATAGAGGTGAGGGGGTCCATGTAAAGGGTTCATGCAAATACTTGGGAGGAGAGAGAGGGAGTGATAAACCTAGCCATGTGGGCTAATGAGTGAAGTGGGCTTGAGCCATGTTGGCCAAGGCTAGATCAAGGGGGCTGCACCAACTCGAGCTTAGCTGCACCAAGAGGTGGACCGCGGGCGTGGAAGTGGGCTGGACCGATTGGAGGTGGCTGGACCTAGTGGGCTGCACCTAAGGTAAGCCTCAAACTAAACCTACCCCTTCTCCTTACCCTTCTAAACCTAACCCATATGAACCCACCTACACCTAACTGACCCTAAACCACCCCAAGTAAGTCCGGCCAAGTGCTGGCCGAACTTCACAAAAAATCCTGTCCCAACCGACCTGCCCTAGCTGGCCGAACCCCACCTCGCCACCATCCAACATCCCTTAGTCGCCGCCCCCACCACCGGCCGCAGCCTGGCCGAACCTACCTATCACCGCCCCAACCAAAACCCACCCTGACCTGCACTACCTAAGCCTACCACCACCTGCCCTTAACCACCCAACTCCACCTGCAACTCACCTACCCCGACTAGCCTACCACCCCCTACAAACCGCCGCCCCTAACCTGCCTTTAACCGAAACCCACTTCGCCACCATCCCTTGCCCCAAACCAAACCCAATGGCCTGCTCCTTGGCAGGCCATTCCCTTTAATAAACCCACGGCCTGCTGGTGCAGGCCGTGCCTCATCTAAACCCAGCCAGGGCCTGCCACTCGGCAGGTCACTTCTTACCAAAAACCCGCAAAGGCCTGCCACTCGGCAGGCCCTCTCCCTACCAGCCCACGGCCTGCTAGTGCAGGCCGGGCTTCCCCTCCTTTACCAAGGGCAGGGCCTGCCACTCGGCAGGCCACATCTCCTTAAAAACCCCACGGCCTGCTAGTGCAGGCCGTGTCCCTTCCTTCACCCCCAAGCCCACGGCCTGCTGGTGCAGGCCGTGTATCACCCACATCACTAAAGCCCCGGCCTGCCACAAGGCAGGCCGTTTCCTTGAACCCACCTACCTCTAGCCATGACTCCACCCAGCCAGGCCGAGCCCTAGCTCAGCCCTGGTCGGCCTGCCTTGGCCTTGACTGACTGAACCTAACCTAGTTAGGGTTTCCCCTAAAAACCTAACTCGAACCACCTTGGCTCGAGTCATCCTAAGGCACTCCCTTGCAAGGTAAAACCCCGGGCTGCACCAAGACAGCCCGAGTTGCCCCAAGCACCCCTAGAATCCAACTCGAGTCATCCTAAGGCACTCCCTTGCAGGGTAAAACCCCGGGCTGCACCAAGACAGCCCGAGTTGCCCCAAGCACCCCTAGAATCCAACTCGAGTCATCCAAAACCAGGCCCATACCAAGCCTACTCAAACACCTCTCCCAAGTCCTCAAAGGTTCTCAAACACCTCCAAGCTAGCCGGTTCCACTTCCATGTGATCCGGGCTCCACACGCAAGGCGTACGCGTCCTAGACACACCCCACATAGCGGGCTAGGTAAGTTGTAAGTCCTTACATTTGGTGTTTTATTAAATTTTGATACGGGGTTGTAGTAAAGGAGCTTCGTCTCCCCCCGATTGTAATAACGTGGCTTTGACACACCCACACACACATGTGCACTTGAGCCTTTCCGCTCTTAGTCGTACACTTTTTGCACACACACGGGCCTAACCAGCCCTTAATATATAGTTATATTTATATATTTTAAGTCAAGGGGGTTTTTAATTAAGTCGTGTGTGTTGTCGTTCCATTTTCCACACGCACACACATTGAGCCTTCGCTCTTACTCCCAAGACCTTAGTAAAGGCCTTATTGCGGTTATATTTGGGTTTCATTTATGTCGTGTGTGTAAGTCTTTCAATTCAAGCACGCACACACATTGAGCCTTCGCTCTTATTTACAAGACCCAAGTAAGGGCCCCTACATATACTCTATATAAAGTATTTCTTTCGGCTACGTCTTTAAGATTCGGGTTTTAAGGTTCAAGTCGTGTGCGTTGTCTTTCAATATATACACGACACACACTTACACAATTGAGCCTTTCCGCTCTTAAGATATAGCCGTATTTCCCCTTCCGCTATTTATTTTACAAGTCATTTCCCTTCGGTTATTTCCCTTCGGCAATTTCCCTTCGGCATTGTCTTTTAATTTCGGGTTTTCCCTTTGGAGTAGCGTGAGTTTGCATTGCATCTACGCCATACCACGAGGTAGGACGCATATTGCATCGAAGCAAGCCCCGTACTCCCGCTCAAATTCGCCCCATGTAGTGGAGTGTTCATAACACACACCTAGGTGGCCCATAATGGGATAAAAAGAAAGACTTAGGCACGTGCAAATCCACGTGATCTAAAATCTGAAAATCGTACAAACCCGAATCAAATCGTGCAAGACTTAGGCTATTTCGATGCACGCCCATCGTGCCTAAGTAGATTAAAATTTGAAAGACTTAGGGTCGTCCAACCCTTACAAAGTCAAAATCGCCCAAATGCATGGTTTTCAAAAGGTTTTAAAACACTTCTTCATTCAAAATATATTTTGAGTTAAACTTGTTTCAAAACGAAGTCTCTAAGCGTACAGACTGACCCTTGCGCATCGGTGCAAGAAGGTCTGCGACGTAAAAATCCCGCTTGCCTACAATCGCCTTTCAAAAGTCAGATTATTTTCAAAACATACTTTGCTAGTTAAAGTAAACTAGCTGGCACGCCCATAAAGCGAAGTAGATTGCGAAAAGGTTCACTTCAGGCCTAAGAACCCATAAGTGAAAATTTTCGTTGTCTACAGTGACGACAAGAGCTTGCTTGCTCACAGTCGCCACGTTAGGAGTCAGGTTTAAAATATATCTTTGCTCGCTTAAGTAAGCTAGCAGGCACGCCCTTTTGCTTAATTAAGACTTAGGCACACGAAAAGGTTCGCTTCAGGCCTAAAAACCAAGAGCAGGAATTTTCTGCGTCTACAGGGCCCACAAGGAGTTCACGTGAAAAGCTTGGGAAGAGAGAGAATGGGGGATAAAGTATGAGTGGTGGGCTTGACTTTTGTGTCAAGTTTTGGGTTAATCATGTGGGTTTAGCCTAAGAGTGTGGGATTAAGCTTGTATGCACCTACACCTAACTTGGAGCTGCACCAACATGCTGCAACTAGGTCTATGGATCGAAGGCCAAGGGGATGCTGCTAAACTCCAACACCATTCCACGCTACCTTCCACCTTCCACCTGCTGCACCCGGCCAACACCATTCCACGCCACTTTCCACCTGCCACCTTCTTCCATCCGGCCAAGACCTTACACCCACCACCTTCCACCATTTGGCCAGGACCTTCCCCTTGGTTAGTACCCCATCTCAAACTCCATCCTTCGTCCCCTCCATTCGCCACCTTCCATCTACCCAGCCAGCACCTATTCCATTCGGCCAACCCAACCCCCCAACACCACTCGGCCAGCACCTGTACCACCTGCCCCTCTTCCCTTAGCTAGCAGCCCTACCTCTCCCTAAGACTCATCCCAGCTCCTAGCATCTACCTCAGCACCCTTACCTCCCTAAAACACTTCAACCTCAGCCAAGATGCCAACCCTTCCACTCGACCAATACCTGCAACTTCTCCCATCCGACCAACACCTCCACCTGCCGCAGCCATCCAAGGAGCTCCCTCTTGCAGCCCGAGGTGACTCACTCCGCCAAAGCCAAGCAAGTCACACCCGGACCAGCTATACATAAGTGCCTAACTCGGTCCTTGTTATGAACTTGCTTATGCTTAATTAAATTTGATACGGGGTTGTAATAATGGAGTGTTGTCTCCCCCCGCTTGTAATAATGTGGTTTGGCACACCCACACACATGTGCACTTGAGCCTATTCCACTCTTAGCTGCACACGATTTTGATACACACACGGGCCTAATCAGCCCTTAAGATATAGTTATACCTATATGATTTAAGTTGTGTGGGTTTTTATTAAGTTGTGTGTGTTGTCTTTCAATTTTCACACTCACACACATTGAGCTTTCGCTCTTACTCCCAAGACCTTAGTAAAGGCCATATTGCAATTTCGTTTTGGGTGTTTAAATTCATGTCGTGTGTGTAGTATTTCAATTCTACACTCACACACATTGAGCTTTCGCTCTTACTCCCAAGACCTTAGTCAAGGCCTATTGCAATTATATTTGGGTTTCATTCAAGTTGTGTGCGTAGTATTTCAATTCTACACTCACACACATTGAGCTTTCGCTCTTACTCCCAAGACCTTAGTCAAGGCCTATTGCAATTATATTTGGGTTTCATTATAAGTCGTGTGAGTTGTCTTTCAATATACACACAACACCCACGCACACGTTGGTGACCTTCGGGCCCATATATATTATAAGTATTTTCCTTCGGCTATGTCTTTAAGATTTGAGTTTTAAGGTTCAGTAGTGTGCGTAGTCTTTACATATATACACGACACACACTTGCACAATTGAGCCTTTTCACTCTTAAGATATAGCCATATTTCCCTTTTGCAATTTCCCTTTTGCAAATTTACATTAAGTCATTTCCCTTCCGCATTGTCTTTCAATTCGGGTTTTCCCTTTGGAGTTGCGTGAGTTTGCATTGCATATACGCCATACCACGAGTTAGGACGCATATTGCATCAAAGCAAGCCCCACACTCCCGCTCAATAATCACCCAACTTAGGTCACTTGCGCACACACCTAATTGGCCATAAAAAGATAAAAAGAAAGACATAGGCACGTGCAAATCCCACGTGTAATAAAATTTGAAATCGCACATACAAAGCCCCAAAACACTTAGGTTATTTTTCAAAGAGGTTTACATTTTAAAAGACTTTGCCAAGCGTACAGACTTACCCTTGCGCATCGGTGCAAGAAGGTCTGCGAGGAAAAGAGCTCACTTGCTCACAATCGCCCCGATAGAAGTCAGATTTCAAAAATCCTACACATGATACTTCTTTAAGTATTGAATATTGATAGGATTTGCTAAATTCCTACCTTCTACATTGATCAACCAATACGAATTGTTCGTGATGGTTGCTCGTACAACATAGGGTCCATCCCACTTGGGGCGCCACTTTCCGAGGGGATGTGGGCCACGATAGTGGATGATTTTCAAAACCAGATCCCCCACTTCGAAGTGGCGAGGTCTCATGTGTTTGCCATAGTGTCGGGCTATCCTTTGCCGGTATGCATGAGCATGATCCATGGCAAGGAGTCGCCTCTCATCTAGCAAATCTAGTGCGGCCATCCTAGCATGCTGAAGCGTCTCTAGGGGGAGGTCGAGTGCTATGGATGTATGGAATTAATGCAGTTGAGTATGAATGGGAAGAATGGCGTTTGTGCCATAGACCAATTCGAATGGTGTGGCATTCGTGGGAGTCCGGATGGAAGTCCTATAAGCCCATAAGGCTTCATCCAGCTTCTCGTGCCACGTCCTACCCTTAATGAGAGTCTTGTTTGTGGCTTCGGCTTGGCCGTTGCCTTGAGGGTAGTAGGGCGAAGAGAAGTGGTGAGTTATGCCATACGTGTTGCACAACTTAACCATTCGCTCGTTCTTGAATGGGGTGCCATTGTCAGACACAAGGTCTCGTGGAACCCCAAATCGAGCCAAGATATTCCTCCAGATGAAAGCCACCACATGTTGCCCCAGCATGTTGGTTAGGGAAATGGCTTCCACCCACTTGGAGAAATACTCTGTGGCTGCTAAAATAAATCGATGCCCATTCGAGGCTTTTGGAAATATTGGGCCTACGATGTCAAATGCCCACATGGTAAATGGCCAGGGGCTGACCACGGAATGCAATGCAGATGATGGGATATGAATGGCATGCCCATGCACTTGACATGGATGACACTTCCTAACATGATCGTGACAATCCTTTTTTAGGGTGGACCAAAAATAGCCCCCTCTAAGTATTTTCATTGCCATCATGTTGGCATTAACATGACCTCCATATTCTCCATCGTGGAACTCATGCATCACTATCCTAGCTTCCTCTAGATCGATACACCTAAGCAGGATGCCGGTAAAACTCTTTTTGTATAGAACCCCACCCAGAATGGTGTATCGGGTCGAAATCTTACGGATGAATGCCTTATCTTTGGATGTGGCATCCTCGACAAATCCCCTATTTTCCAGAAATTGTTTTATGTCGTAAAACCAGGGTTTTTCAATAGAATCGGGGTTATTTTGGCAAATATCCAAGTCGTGTGTGGATGGGTTGGGCGCATGCCATATTTCTAAAGACCGGGTCCCGGCAATGGGATCAACATTTAGGGCTGAACCCAAGGAGGAGAGGGCATCGGCGAAGCCATTGTCCTCCCTTCCTATGTGTGTGAGTTTACACGATTGGAAGGACTGGACCAATCGAGTGGCCAACTCGTGATATGGAAGTAGTTTTTCATTACGTACTTGCCAAATTTTCAAAACCTGGTTTATGACAAGGAGCAAATCTCCAAAGACCTCGATGCATGATGCCCCTAGAGTTTTCAAAATTCTTAAGCCTTGTATGAGTGCTTTATACTCAGCTACGTTGTTGGAACATTCGAAATCTAGGCAGACTCCTATGGGAATCTCGCCCTTTTCAGGGGAGATGAGGATGACCCCAGCACCAACCCCTCGTTGGTTTCGTGCCCCATTGAAGTGCATCTTCCACACTTGGTTTTCAAAAGAATTTTCCAAAATATGGTTTTGAAAATGGTTTTGTAATATGCCTTCATCAGGCATTTCAGCAAGCGTGGGATATGCGTCCTCTAGGGGGAACTCCGCCACGTAGTCTGCTAGGGCTTGCCCCTTAATAGAGATCTGGTGATGGTATTTCAGGTCATACTCCATTAGAAGGAGTTGCCATTTGCCCAATCTACCCGTGAGAATGGGTTTTTCGAACAAGTGCTTGATTGGATCAAGCTTGGACACTATCCAGATCTCATGATCTAGGAAATAGTGTCTGAATTTCTGGCAAGCCCAGACTAGGGCCAAGCACGTCTTCTCCATGGCTTGATAATTTCGTTCATAAGCCAAGAGAGTTTTTGAAATATAGTAGATGGCACACTCCTTATGGGTGTCATCCTCGTATTGAGCTAACAGGGCTCCTAAAGCATTCGCATGCACTGAGATGTAGAGTAAAAGCGGTTTTCCTTGCTTTGGAGGATTCAAAACGGGGGGATTAACCAAGTATGCTTTTAGTCTCTTGAAGGACTTCTAGCATTCGTTATCCCATAAGAATTTCGTGCCCTTCCTCAACAGCTTGTTGAAGGGTTCGCATCTAGTCGCCAGATTCGATATGAATCGGCGAACGGATTGTAATCGACCCTAGAGGCTACGAATTTGAGTGAGATTGGAGGGTGGAGCCATGTCTATGATGGCTCGACACTTAGAGGGGTTGACTTCTATACCCCTTTGGCTCACCATAAAGCCCAGAAGCTTCCCTGATTCTACCCCAAATACACATTTTTGAGGGTTTATCTTTACTTTGTAAAGCCTAAGCCTTTTGAAAATCTTTTGCAAACATTCGATATGAGTACATCGGGTTTTTGATTTCGCCAAGAGATCATCTACATACACTTCTACGAGCTCATGAATCTGATCATGGAAGATCGTGGTCATGGCTCGTTGGTATGTTGCGCCAGCATTTTTCAAACCAAAGGGCATGACCGTATAGCAGTACGTGCCCCATGGGGTTGTGAAGGCGGTCTTACCCTGATCTCGTGGGCTTAGTTTGATTTGATTATAGCCTGAATAGCCATCCATAAACGAAAACATTTCATGATTTGCAGTACTATCGACTATCAAATCTATGTTTGGTAAAGGATAATTATCCTTTGGAGTGGCTTTATTCAGGTTTCCGAAATCGATGCATATTCAAATTTTCCCATTGGTTTTTCGAACTACAACGATGTTTGACAACCAATCAGAATACGCAATGGGTTTTATAAATCCGGCTTTTAACAGATCTTCTAAACCCTCTTTGACTTGTGTGTGTACATTTGGGTGTATTTTCCTAAGCTTCTGCTTTATGGGTTTTACATCTGCATCTAAGAGAAGACGATGTTCGACAATGCTGGGGTCTACGCCCGGCATGTCTTCATACGTCCATGCAAACACATCTAAATAGGTTCATAGAAATGCAATGAATGCTAATCTTTCAGGTTCATGCAAACATGCGCCTATTTTGATGGTTTTGGGATTGGAATCATCCCCTAGGTTTACCTCTATGAAATCTCCTCCTACTGAATTGGAAGGTCTTTCAAAATCGAGAATTTTATGAAATTCTGGGAGCTCAGAAGTGGGATCTTCCTCAAGGGGATCCACTTCTGGGCCTCGATCATTCTCGTGAGCTATAGACCCGAGGGAATTTGATGCGTGATTTTCAAAAAGACCTGGTTTTGTACTCGAATTTTTAATTGATTTCGAAATTTTTGGTCTGGCTATGCGGACGACGTTCCTTTCGAAATCTTTTTCCAAAGTCCTATTAGGAGCAGCTATATACAAAATCCTTTTCGGATTTTCCAAATTTTCGATTTTTTTGGGTTTTTGTAAAACAAGAACTTTAGGAACTATACAAGCACTCTATTTTCGAGTTTTTGTTTTTCCATTGTTTTTGGCTTTTCTTCTTTTTCAATTTTTTTTATTTTAAGCTTTCCAAATATTTTTTTATTTTTATAAAAGGGATCTTCCGTCATACCTACAAAGGGAAAACACTACGGATTAGACTCGGAATAGGAGGTCTAAATCGTAGGTCTCTTCTAAGGTAGGTTCCAGGGCACCCTTGACCCAGGTGGTCACAGGGGGTGGTTCTGGCGATATTCTGGGAGTATAGCCGATCCCATATCGGCTTGGGTTGGCCCTAGGAAGGATGGGCTCTAGGAGACCTTGGTTTTGCGCCCCTAGGCTTTTGTAGGGCGTGTAGCCCATATTTAACAACATGTTCCACGATTTCTTATTCTTTGAAAAGTTTTGATAAAGATCGTGGTCCTGGAACTTGTTGTTGTCCATATCGTGCTCATATGGCTTCTTGTCCAGGGGCTTTGGAAATAGGGAACGCTTGGGTTTTCCTAGAATGGTTAGAATCGGGAGGGGGCCTGCTTTGGGTGGCCCCTTCACACATACAACCTTCCTAGGGTTGTTTAACACGAGCCTTGGTGGCTCAATCATAATCTGCCCCAAGTTAGCCTCATGGGCCTCGGAGCTCGATAAACAAGGGGAGTTTATGATCCCCTGAAGCTGTGGGTGACTCTCACCTAGGTTCACTACCACCTGGTCCCTGAAAGGGATCTTGACACACCTGTGGAAGGTGGATGGCACAACGCACAAACTGTGTATCCAGGGCCTTCCCAGCAACAGGTTATAATGGGGGTGGATGTCCAAGACATGGAACACCCCCGTGTGTTCGATCCCTCCCGTTTCTATTGGGAGTTCGATGGATCCTAAAGGTCTAGATGCATTCCTATCGTATCCAGTGATAACGATGGGGCTTGGGTTCACTGAAGTCAAGGTGACTCCGATTTTGTACGCCACATGAAGTGGAAGGATGTTGAGCCCTCCTCCACCATCGACTAGGCACCTGTCCAGAGAGTGGTTGTTTAGAACCACCTCGATATGCAGGGCCTGGTTATGGGTTTCGTAGGGTCTATCTACATCATCTTCTGAGAAAGTGATGGGCGATTTTGCTCCTAATAAAGCCACTTGGGCAGACAAGGATTCCAGACTTATGTTCGAATCAACCTGGGCCCTTTCTAGAATTTTCTCTAATACAAGTCTATGCCTAGGCGAGGTTTTTATAAGCTCTAGGATAGGCATGTGAATAGGAATCTTTGAAAGGTGGTTTTCGAAGTCATAAGGATTTAGGATGACTTTATCCTTGTCTGCTTTTGGCAGAACACCAGGGATACATGCTTTTGAGGGGCCAGGCACACTGACCACCTTTTTTGCACCTTGAAGGTGCGGGGGTTGATAGATCCTCCCGGATCTAGTCACTTCCCCCATGACCAGCCTAGGGTTCGCGCTAAATTTGGCTCTAAGGATGAGTTGAGGAGAACCTTGGATTTTCAAAATTGGTTTTGCCGGGGATTCCACTTTTGGTGGTCCCCGAATGATGACTTGGGCGGGCTTCTTGTATAATACAAGAGTGGGCGCATAAGTGGGTCGACCAGATTCTGGTTTTTGCGCTAGTTCCTGAGAAAAGGTGAGGGTATATACCTCCTTTCCTTTCCCACTGTCACTGGCGTGTTTGGGAAAGGGTTTTTTGAAGATAGCTTGAGGTGGCTCAGGTTCCGCAGTGACTTGGAGCCGGCCCTCCGCTATCAAGTTCTCAATTTTATTTAAAAGGGAGAAACAACGTTTGGTATCATGTCCTTTGAGCCAATGATACTTACAAAATCGATTTAAATACCCCCCTTTGGAAGTGACTCCTTCGGGGATTTCGGGAAGCTCTATCATGCCTTGGGCAAGTAGGAGGTCTAGGACCTCTGACACAGGTTGCCCCAGCAGTGTATATTCCTATTTTTCAATTGGTTTTTTAAAAGGTTCGCTCCCTTTTGTTTTCTAGTTTTTCAAAATTTTTGGAAGTGCCTGCCACGCTTGGATCCACCCGGACATTGGCGATTTTATGGGGCTTTGCCCCTTCGTCCATCGTGGGTAGCCCATAAGTGATGGGCTTTTCCAAGCGGGTTTAGAAATGGCACTTCCTTTTCATAAGTGATCGTATGTCCCTTTTCTCAAGTTTGTTTCGAAAAGGGATGCCTTTTTTATCAACTTATGGAAAGTTGAGATCTCATGGAGCGAGAGAAGGGTTTTTATCTCGCTTTTAAAGTTATCCAGGACGAGCATGACTGCGCATCCTTCGGATATGGGCTCTCGCACTTGGCCCAAAAGTGACCTCCATCGTATAATGAAGGCATGTACGTCTTCGTTCATGCCTTGCTTTGTATCCCTTAAAGTATTCAGAGTCGACGTGACTTCTACGTTGTGTGCAAATCTTTGCATGAAGCAGTTCGCTAACTCTTCAAAAGTAGCGAATTGGCTTAAATCATAGGAAGCCAGCCATTTGGCAGCTGTACCTTTAAGGGATAAAGGGAACCAATACACCCATTTCATCGAGTCCTTTTTCTTCTTATGGGCTCGACACGAGAAAAGTTGCAAGTGAGACCTAGGGTCTCCCATGCTGTCATACCGATGGAAGTTCGGTATTTCATCATCACTGTCTATTTCGTAATCCATAAGAAGGAAATCAGACAGGGTGTAACTTCTTTTCTCTTTGTTTTGCCCTTTCAGCAGCTGTTGTAGGGCTTTACGGTCCTTTTGTGTGAAGGACTCGTGGTATTGGTTGCCTTCCATTACGGAGGCCTCTTTGTGCTTGCGAGGTTTTTCAGATTTTCTTTTGGCCTTTTGTTCACCGTTTGATGAACATGAATCGCCTACTTCAGCCTCTTGGCTGAGAGCATCGATTTTGGCCTCAAATTCCCTTCTCTGGTCCTCGATCTTGTCTAGTTTGATCTTATTTTTGAAAATCCTCCTAGAGTGAGAACTTGATGCGCATGAGCCTTGGCTCGACACTTCACTTGGGTTGGATTTTGACATGCTTTTCAAGCTTTTTCAAAATTTCCTAAGTATAAGTAAAGAAAACAAAGTTAAAACAACACCTATTTAAAAAAATCCTTTCGCAAGTTTTTAGACTAACTCGACTTTTGAAAGACTCACGTCCCACCGGGTGTGCCAATCTTCTGTAGACGCAGAAAATCTCTGCCTTCGTGGTTTCTTAGGCCTGGGGCGAACCTTTTCGTGTGTCTAAGTCCTTACTTGGGTCTTACAAATAGTATAACACGGCCCTTACTTGGGTCTTACAAATAAGAGCGAAGGATCAATGTGTGTGTGAGTGCTTGAATTGAAGTACTACACACACAACATGAAATTAAACCCAAATAGTATAACACGGCCCTTACTTGGGTCTTACAAATAAGAGCGAAGGCTCAATGCGTGTGCGTGCTTGAATTGAAAGATAACACATTCAACTTAAGCAAAACCTTACATAATTTAAAGTATATACATAGATTTATATCATAGGGGCTGATTAGGCCCGTGTGTGTTTAAAATTGTGCACGACTAAGAGAGTGCACGTGTGTGTGGGTGTGCCAAGCCACGTTATTACAAGAGGGGGGAGACTATGCTCCGTTATTACAACCCCGTATCAAATTGAATTCAAGCAAGTCTACAACTAAGGACCGAGTTAGGCACTTACTTATAGCTGGTCCGGAGGTGACTTGTTTGAGCATAGGCTTGGCTTTGCTTTGGGCTGCAAGAGGGAGCTCCTCGAAGTTGAACGGCAAAGGAAAGTGCTGTCCGGGTGCCTTGGGTGCGTGGGAAGGGCGCCTTGAAGGTGGCCGGCTGCTAGGAAGGTGTTGTCTTGATGTGTTGGGCTAAGGTGACTAAGTAGGGTCACTAAGGATGGGCTGGTATAAGGAAGGTAGTGCTAAAGTGGGAGCCTAAGGGAGTGCCTAAGGGAGATGTAATTGCTGGTCGGGTGGATGTGGTACAGTCGGTTGGAGTGGCCGACTAAGGGAAGCTTGGTGGTGGCCGGCTGCTAGGAAGGATAAGTAATGGCGAGGATGGGAAGGGAGCTAGCTAGGGTATGGGGTAAGGTGGAGTTTAGGGGCTGGTGGGAAGTGATATGGGTAGGTCCTAGGGAACCAAGTGGGTGGCTGGGTGCTACTAAGGGAAGTTTGGTTCAAGGTGGGTGATTGAAATGGCTAAGGTCTAGCCGAATGGGTAGGGATGATGGATAGGTGGTGTTGGGATGATGTGGTGGTGGTGTAGGTGGTTGAGAGTGGAGGGGGAGTAAAGAAGGGGTAGAGTTAGGTTGATGTACTAACCGGGTGATGAAGAGGGGGCGATGGATGGAAGAGGGGGAGCCGAG
Source organism: Brasenia schreberi (assembly GCA_036023115.1). Taxonomy (NCBI): domain Eukaryota; kingdom Viridiplantae; phylum Streptophyta; class Magnoliopsida; order Nymphaeales; family Cabombaceae; genus Brasenia; species Brasenia schreberi. The sequence goes on along the minus strand of JAYKKT010000089.1, from coordinate 16,718,938 downwards.
TGATGGAAGTGGATGGAGTTCGGCCGAGGAATGAAGGTGGCGCAAGGTGGAGCCTGGCTGGAGCGGTGGTGGTGGTGGTGGAGCTTGGCTGGGAGGCAGTGGCGCAGGTGGAGCAAGGTGGAAGACTCGACTGGAAGAGGATTGGCCAAGGTTGGCTGGAGTGGAGTTCGGATTGGCCAAAGGTGGAAAAGCTGAAAAACCCGCCCACTAGGGGGGTTTTATAGCTTTTTGAAGGGCGGTTGGGGCTGGCATTGGTAGGGTGGTAAGGTGGGTTAGGTAGTGGTGGTGTGGTGATAAGGTGGGCTGGTTTTGGGGAGGGGCCAGATATTTTAATACAAGGGGTTTTGGGTAGATGGTGTGCTAGGTTTAGGTGGGGTGGTTTAGGGGTTTAGGGCTTAGCTAGGTGGGTTGGTTTTGGGGTGAGGTTTAGTGAGGTGGGTTAGGTGATTAGGCTGGGATTAGGGAAGTGGGTTAGGTGATTAGGCTAGGTTTAGGACAGGATTAGGGTAAAAGGCTAGGATTAGGGCTTTTTGATTAGGGTTGGGTTAAGGAGCTCCATTTGCATGACCCATAGACCATGTTGCATCATATTGGTGCAGCCCTAGGTTAGGTTTTGGCTAATTAAAAGCTTAAACCCATGCTAATTAGGATAACCCACATGATTAACCCCAAACTTGACACACAAGTCAAGCTTAATTACAACCACACTCTAATCTTATCCTCCCCCACTCTCTCTCATGCCCATAATCCCATGTGAAATTCAAGTGGGCCCCACCTCCATTTATGAGAAGGTGATGTGGGCCATGGATGTGGATATTGGATTGGATCTCTGGATCCAAATCCAAATCTAAGTCCACACATGGGTTTGGATTGGGATCTAGATATATATGGTCTAGATCCAATCCAAACTGAATTCTGACTCCTTCGAGCTGTGTTCGAAACGAACGGTTTGTGCGGGGTCTGACAGCATCAGTACTCCGTCTGCGTTGGGTCTTCGCCAACATGATCGTCCGCTTCTGTTTTCGCCTTCCGAAGTTGATTTCAAGTAATGTTTTGCTGATAACAGGGTCTTGGACGTTCGAGTTCCTGGGGGTGGATTCAACACGAGAGTTGCTGTGCCGGGCTCGATTTGTGTTCCGATTCCGGGCTCTCCTTAGCCTTTCTGGTCCTGTCTCGATTAGGCCAAGCTGCTTCGGGGTTTCAAAACGTATTTTAAAAGGTTTTTATAACCATATTATACATATTTAAAACATATAAAGTTTAAAACATATGTACAGAGTTGCCTGGAAGGCTCCTGGGTTTCCAGACTCAAATGGCCCTTTGGGGCTGCTTTTACAAAACCAGGTTGATTCGAGAAATTCGTGGGATTTTGGGGTGTTTACAGTTATATTTGGGTTTCATTTCATGTCGTGTGTGTAGTACTTCAATTCTCGCACGCACCCACATTGAGCCTTCGCTCTTATTGGCAAGACCCGAGTAAGGGCCCATATATACATTATATACATATTTCCCTTCGGCAAATTTCCATTACAAGTCATTTCCCTTCGGCAATTTCCCTTCGACATTGTCTTTTAAATTCGGGTTTTCCCTTTGGAGTAGCGTGAGTTTGAATTATATATACGCCATACCATGAGTTAGGACGTATATTGCATCAAAGCAAACCCCATACTCCCGCTCAAAATCGCCATATCTTAGTGGAGTGTTCATAACACACACCTAGGTGGCTCCAAAGAGGGATAAAAAGAAAGACTTAGGCACGTGCAAATCCACATGATCTAAAATCTGAAACCATACCAAAAAGACCCGAATCAAACACCTCGAACCGCTTTCGTAGGTTTTCTCTACTCAAAACTCGATTTTAAAAGCGTACAGATTGACCCTTGCGCATCGGTGCAAGAAGGTCTGCGACGACAAGAGCTTGCTTGCTCACAGTCGCCACGTTAGAAGTCAGGTTTTAAAGTATATCTTCGCTAGCTTAGGTAAGCTAGCTGACATGCCCTGTTTATTTAAATAGGACTTAGGCACACGAAAATGTTCGCTCCAGGCCTCAAAACCAGGAAAGCGGAGATTTTCTGCGTCTACACCGGCTACCTTAGCACCCACACCCGCTTGCCAATACCCGACCACCTTAGCACTCACACCCGCCTACCTACCACTACCCCCACTCAACCGAACCCCTTTCCTAGTACCCCACACTAACACCTTCCTAGTACCCGGCTAGCACCCTAACACAACCCCTCACCTACCTACCCCACATCCCTTACCATCTCCCGGCTATCATTAACCCGCCTGCCACACCAGCCAACTCCCAGCCATCTTCCTAGCACCTTGACGTACCCTAGCGCCACACATCCTCCAACCTGCTGACTTACCTCAGCAACAGCACCCTTCAGCCATGACTTGCCTCAGCCAGCCCACCCCTTAGCCGTGACCTTGCCGCGACTTACCTTAGCCTCGACTAGGGCTCAAAACAGACCTAGACTCGACTAGGGCCGCACCTTGCCGTGACTTACCTTAGCCAACATCCCTCTTGGCCGAACCTAAGTCCTTCCTAAGCCTAGACACCCGGTTGCTCCAAAAGCCCAAACTCACTTCAAACCCACCTAGGGAGACCCATCCCTTGGCTGCCAAGGTGGACAAAAGCCCAAGCACGATTGAGAGGAAAAGTCGTCCACTTGTAAGTATTTAAATTCGATTTTTACCTTACTCATTTCAAAATTCAATTCAATTTGATACGGGGTTATAATAATGGAGCGTAGTCTCCCCCCAAAATATAATATTGGTGCTTGATACATGAAGCACACATGTATACTTGAGCCATATTGCTCTTAAACGTACACAAAACACCCACATGCACTTGAGCCTTTCCGCTCTTAATTGCACATGATTGCACACACATTGAGCCTTCGCTCTTAAGCTAAAGTATATATTTCTCTTTGGGTATTTACTTTAGTGAAAGTTGTGGGAGTTACAATTCAATTCGGGTTGTTACATTCATGTCATGTGAGTTTGTCATTTAAATTTCACACTCGCACCCAAGAAGTACTTGACCACATGCTCCACACTCTCACGCACCTTTTGAGCGTGTTTGCACGTGACCCTAAGTCTTTCAATTTTATCCACTTTAGGCGTGTTTGCACGTTTTGTTAGGGTTTTATTTGATGCAGGTATGCACTCTAGCTCGAGTATGGCAAGTATGCAATGCAACTCACACAACTTGAATGTAAAACCCAAAATTTAAAGACTTAGCAGAAGGGAAAACCCAAATTGAATGCAACTCACACGACTTGAATGTAAATTGCAGAAATTTAAATATATCTATATCTTAAGAGCGGAAAGGCTCAATGTGTGTGTGGGTGTTGTGTATAAATTGAAATGCAACACACGCAACTGAACCGTAAAACGTAGCAGAAGGGAGATATAGATATATATAAGAGCGAAAAGGCTCAATTGTGGCGTGTGTGTGTATGTATGAATTGAAAGACAACACACACGATTGAATTTAAAACCCAGAATTGAAATGCGTACACAACTGAACCGGGAAAACTCACGCAGCAGAAAATATATAGATATGGCTATATCTTAGTGGCTTCTGAGGCCAAAATGTGCGTGAGGTGTTTGAGCAATCGCTCGGGTGTTTCTTGGGTGCGAGTGTGTAATTGAAAGACAAACTCACATGACTTAATGTAACAACCCAACTGAATTGAAATACGTATGTATATGATAAGAGCGAAAAGGCTCAATTGTGTACGTGGTGCTTGTGTATGAGATAAGAATGGAAAGGCTCAAGTGTACGTGTGTGTCTCGTGTGTCCAGCACCGTTATTACATTCCGGGGGGAGACGATGCTCCGTTATTACAACCCCGTATCACGAATTGAATTGAATGGAAAAGAGACTTGATATTATCAAAAGACTTACACTTTTCCAGGTTCTTGAGTTAGGATTGTACAAGGGATGAGTCTAGCATCTTCTTATGGCATTCGTGGCATGTGGGAGCGAAGCCGGAGAGCTTGGAGAGACTTGGAGTTTCGGGAGCTGCAAGCTATAATGGGTTTGGGGCTACTTGGGGCCGGTTTGGGTAAGGCATGACTCGAGCCAAGGTGGCTCGAGTGGTATGGTTTTTGTGTGGGATTCGGCCAACCTTTGGCCTTGGGTTTAGCTTGTGTGACTCGAGCCAAAGGTGGCTTGAGTGAACTTGGTTTAAAGGGGCCTTGGGGGTGGTCCTAGCTAGGTTTTGTCTAGGCTAGGGTGGCTCGAGCCAAGGTGGCTCGAGTTTGGTTAGAGGTGAAACTGGGGTTGGTTACTTAAGATGGCCAAGGTGGTTGTGGGGTCGTCTTGGGTCTTTGGTAAGGGACCACGGCCAGTATGGCTGAGTGGTTTTAAGGTGAATGGCCTGCCTTAAGGCAGGCCTGGTATGGCTTCAAAGAGAGTAACACACTGCCTAGTTTGGCCATGTGTTTAGGTTTAGGTGGCCTGCCGAAAGGCAGGCCAGGTTATGGTGAAAAAGGAAGGACGCTCGGTCACCTTTGGCCGGGCTGTTTTGGGTGTGTGGGAAAGGGAAACCAGTCAAAGGCTAGGTTGGTTCTTAGGTAGTTGGCCTGCCTTTAGGGCAGGCCAGAACTTAGGTAGAAAATGGGACACGGCCTGTTGGTGGAGGCCGTGGGTTTTAGGGAAAGAGTTTGAGCCAAGGTCGCTCGAGTTGGGTTTTGTTTTAGATGGGAAGTTCGGCCAGCTTTGGCCGAACTTGGTTGGGTTCAAGGGAGAGTTCGGCCAGCGTTTTGGCTCAAACGAGCTTTTTGTGTTTTTGAGAGTTTTTGATTTTTGGAAAATTTGGGGTGTTTACACACACCAAGAGCACTCACTCACAATTGAGCTTTTTCGCTCTTAAGATATAAGTATATTTCAATTCTACAATTTACATTCAAGTCGTGTGAGTTGCTTTCAAGTTCGGGTATTTCCCCTTAAAGCTGCGTGAGTTGCACTTCCATTCGGGTATTAAGTTGTGTGTGTGAGTTGCTTTCAATTCGAGCCTAGCTCACATCATATCAAACCCAAAAAATATTTGTGCATCCTTGCATTCACGCGTTTTCAAAGAGGAAACCCTAAATCTACGCTCAAACTCGATGAAATTAGGCTACTTAAAGCACACACTTTCGGCCTAAATAGCTTAAAAGCTCAAAGACTTGAAATCGTCAACCCCCTTAATAAAAACTGCAATTTAGGCATACAATCATCGAAACACTTACTTTTCTTTATACGTTTGTTTAAAAGATCAAAGGTTTTCTAAGTGCTTAAACTGACCCTTGAGCACCGGTTCAAGAAGGTTTAAAGCGAAAAGATCTCGCTTGCTCACAATTGTCTTTCAAAACGTCATATATCTCAAAAACTTCGCTAGCTTGAGCAAGCTAGCTGGCACGCCCTTTTAAAAGCGATGTAGGTACAAGAAGGTTCATTTCAAGCCTCAAAAGCCAGAAGTGAGAATTTTTGTTGTTACAGGTTTGGCACGCCCAGTGGGACTCGAGTCTTGAGAAAACCTAGATCAAACAAACAAAACTCTTGAAAATTTTTCCAAGAAAAGTATTTAATTCTTTGCCTTTTGCATTTTATAGTTGATTTTCAAAAACAAAGGATCGGAGTCATGTCGAGTTCAGACTCCAATGAAGTGTCTAGCCGTATCTCGCTCTCATCAAGATCCCATTCCAAAAAAAAATCGAAAAATTTCAAAAACAAAAGAGAAGAGATTGAAGACTTACAAAAAGACTTCGAAGCAAAAATCACTGCACTTAGCCAAGAGGCAGAGGCAGCTGATTCCTATTCGTCTCATGGCAAACCGGCAAAAGCGAAGAAAAAATTCGACAAGTCTAGAAAGCCCAAGGAAACCTCTGCAATAGTGGGAAACCAATATCACGAGTCCTTCACACATAAGGACCGAAAAGCCCTGCAGCAGCTACTAAAATGGCAAAATAAAGAAAAGAGAACGTATGCCCTGTCTGATTTCCTTCCTTTGGATTACGAAACAGATAGTGACGACAAGATACGGAACTTTCATCGGTATGATAGCATGGGGCATCCTAGATCACACCTGCAACTCTTTTCCTGTCGAGCCCATAAAAAGAAAAAGGACTCGACAAAGTGGATATATTGGTTTCCCCTTTCCCTCAAAGGTACTGCTTCAAAATGGCTGCTTCCTACGATTTAAGCCAGTTTGTGACTTTTGAAGAGTTAGCGAACTGCTTTATGCGAAGATTTTCGCATAATGTAGAAGTAATGCCAACGTTAAACAATTTGAGGGATACGAAGCAAGCTTCGAATGAGGATGTACACTCATTCATCGTTCGTTGGAGGTCCCTCCTCAGGCAAGTAAGAGAGCCGATTTTTGAAGGATGCGCAGTAATGCTCATCCTCGACAATTTTAAAAATGAATTGAAAACTCTTCTCTCTTTGCACGAAATCTCGACTTTCTACAAGTTTATCAAGAAAGCTTCTCTCTTTGAAATAAATCTGAAAAAGGAGTCTACGATCACTATGGAAAGGAAATATTTTGCCTAAATCACGGTTAGAAAAATCCAGAACTTACGGGTTGCCCATTATGGACAAAGGAGCAAAACCCCAAAAATTTGCAAACATCCGAGTGGATCCAAGCTCGGCGAGCACTTCAAAAAAGTTTGAATAAAAAAATGAAAAAAAGTTACAAAAAACTTTTGAAAAACGAGAGTATACCCCAATAGAGCAACCTGTCTCAAAGGTCCTTGACCTCCTGCTCGCCCAAGGGTTTATAACACTCCCCAAAATTCTCGAAGGAACCCCTTCGAAAGGGAGATTTTTGAACCATTTTTGCAAGTATCATCAGCTCAAGGGCCATGATACAAACCAATATTTCTCTCTTCTAAATAAAATCGAGAACTTGATAGAGCAGGGCCGGCTCCAGGTCACCGAGGAACCAGAGCATGCCCAAGCTATATTCAAAGAACCCTTCCCCAATCATGCAAGCACTAGTGGGAAGGGAAAAGAGGCATGTGCTTTCTCGACTTTGAAAAGTTTAGTGCATCCATCACATTCTAGTTTTACTACTTGTGCATCATCTCTCATCATTTGTAAGAAAAACGCCCAAGTAGTAATCCAGGGAGCGCTTAGAGTCTCGCCCTCAATTAGAGCCATTCTAGAAATTCGAGGTGCTCCAAAGCACTCAAATAGAGCCACAATAGGAACGAGCCTTAGGCAAAGTGTAGGGGAAGTGACCAGGTCTGGGAGGATCTATCAACCCCAACACTTAGAAAAAACTGCTAAAAAAGTGGTTAGTGTCCCTGGCCCTTCAAAAGCATGCATTCCTAAGGTTTCGCAAAAAACGGACAAAGGCAAAAATGTTTTAACTACATATGATTTCAAAAATCATCTTTCTAAGATCCCAATAAACATGTCCATCCTAGAACTAATACAAACCTCACCTATGCATAGGCTTGTTTTAGAAAAATCTTAGAGAGAGCCAAGGTTAACTCAAATATAACTCCTGAGTCCTTGTCATTTCAAGTGGCACCGATCTGTGCAAAGACGCCAATCATGTTCTCGGAAGACGAGATAGAAAGACCGTATGAAACCCACAACCAAGCTTTGCATATTGAGGTAGTATTGAATCACTATCCTCTCGACAAATGCTTAGTTGATGGGGGAGGAGGTCTCAACATCCTTCCGCTCTATGTGGCATGTCAAATCAGAGTCACCTTGACTTCCGTAAACCCAAGTCCCATCGTAATCACTGGATATGATGGAAATGCATCTAAACCTTTGGGAACCATAGAGTTACCCATGGAAATAGAGGGCATAGCCCACGTAGGGGTGTTCCATGTCTTAGACATACACCCCCATTACAACCTACTGCTTGGAAGACCATGGATACTGTAGACACCGAAACTTTTCAACTCCGGGTTCTTAGGCCTGAAGTGAACCTTTTCACAATCTACATTGCTTTTTAGGGCATGCCAGCTAGCTTACTCAAACTAGCGAAGTATGTTTTGAAATATCTGACTTTTAAAAGGCAATTGTGGGCAAGCAGGATCGTTTCGTTGCAAACCTTCTTGAGTCAATGCTCAAGGGTCAGTTTGTACTCTTAGAGACTTCATTTGAAACAAGTTAAATTCAAAAATCGATTTTAAGTAGAGAAGTGTTTTAAAAGCTTTGGAAATCATGCACTTTGGCGATTTTTTATTTGGGCGACCCTAAGTCTTTCAATTTCAACCACTTAGGCGTGGGGTGTGTGCATCAAGTGGCCTAAGATGGGCGTTTTTGCACGATTTGTTCGGGGTTTATTCGATGTAGGTATGCACTCTAGCTCGAGTATGGCGAGTATGCAATGCAACTCACACAACTTGAATGTAAAACTCGAAATTTAAAGACTTAGCTTAAGGGAAAACCCAAATTGAATGCAACTCACACGACTTGAATGTAAATTCCAGAAATTTAAATATAGATATATCTTAAGAGCGAAAAGGCTCAATTGTGTGCGTGGGTGTTGTGTATAAATTGAAATGCAACTCACGCAGCTGAACCGTAAAACGCAGCAGAAGGGAGATATAGATATAAGAGCGGAAATGCTCAATGTGACGTGTGTGTATGTGTGTAAATTGAAAGACAACACACACGACTGAATTTAACAACCCAAATCGAATTGCAATATGGCTCTTATTAGAGTCTTGGGAGTAAGAGCGAAAGCTCAATGTGTGTGAGTGTGGAATGGAAAGACAACGCACACAACTTTGAAAATAACACCCCAAATTGAATTGCAATACGGATCTTATTAGAGTCTTGGGAATAATAGTGAAAGCTCAATGTGTGTGAGTGTGGAATGGAAAGACAACACACACAACTTTGAAAATAACACCCCAAATTGATTTGCAATATGGCTCTTATTAGAGTCTTGGGAATAAGAGCGAAATCTCAATGTGTGTGAGTGTGGAATGGAAAGACAACGCACACAACTTGAATGTAAACCCATGCAGCTGAATTTATATAAATAGAGCTATATCTTAGGGGTTGTCAAGGCCCGTGTGTGTTCAAAAGTGTGCAACTAAGAGCAGAAAGGCTCAAGTGCACGTATGTGATTGTGTATCATGCACCAATATTACATTTCGGGGGGAGACTACGCTCCATTACTACAAACCGCATCAAAATTTAATTAAGTACCAAATGTAAGGACTTACAACTCACCTAGCTCGCTATGTGGGGTGTGTCTAGGACGCGTACGCCTTCTTTGTATGGAATCCGGGACACGTGGGACCGAAGCTAGAGAGCTTGGAAGCTTGGAAGCACTTGGAGAGGAGAGCAGCAAGTTATACCAGATTAGGGGCCACTTGGGGCTAATTTGGGCTAAGGTAGGACTCGAGCCAAGGTGGCTCGAGTGGGAGGGTTTGGTTTGGGGTTCGGCCAGCACCTGGCCTTGGGTTTTGTCTTGTGAGACTCGAGCCAAAGGTGGCTCGAGGGAGAAGTGCTTTGCTTTAGGGTTTGGCCAACACTTGGCCTTAGGTTTTGCTTGTGTGACTCGAGCCAAAGGTGGCTCGAGTGAACTTGGTTTAAAGGGGACTTGGAGCTGGTCCTAGCTAGATTTGTGTCTAGGCTAGGGTGGCTGTCCTAGGTGCTGGCTAAGGCAAGTATGGCTAGGTTTTGGGGGCTCGGCCAAGGTAGATGTGGGATTGGTACACGACCAGCACTTGGCCGTGTGCTTAGGGTTTAAGAGAAGACACGGCCTGCCTTATGGCAGGCTGGGGCTTAGGGCAAGATGGCCTGCGTAAGGCAGGCCATGTCTTGGTGAAAGGAAGGACACACGGCTGTAAAGACCCCAAAATCACACGATTTTCTCAAATATACCTGGTTTTACAAAAGCAGCCCCAAAGGGCTATTTTGAGTCTGGAAACCCAGGAGCCTTCCAAACAACCCTGTACATATTTGAAAACCTGTATATATGATTTAAAACTCTGTACATGTTGCTTTATAGACTAGAAATAGTGTTTTAAAGCCCCAAAAGCCTCCTGGCTTGATAAAAGCGGATCGAAAAGGCAAAGGAGAGCCCAGACCCGAAGCATACTTCAAGCCCGGCATATCAACTCTCATGTCAAAAGGATCCCCAAATTTTCAGACATCCAAGCCCCAAATATCAGAAAAATTATCAGAATGAAATCCTAAAGGTGAGAAGGAGATCGGACGACAATGTTGGCTAAGACCCAATGCAAAATGGAGTACTGATGAAGTCAGGCCCCGCACAAACCGTCCATCTCGAAACGCCATGAAGGAATCAAAAAAATCAAATTTGGATCGGATCTGGACCATATATATCCAGATCCAAACTCAAAATGTATTTGGATTTGGATTTGGATCTCAAGATCCAAATCCATTATCTGTATCCATGGCCCACTTCACCTCCCCATAAATGGAGGTGAGGGGCCCACAAAATTTCACGTGAATGGCCTTGGAAGGCTTGGGTAGAGAGAGAAAGGGGGCCATAAAGTAAGAGTGAGAAAGTTGGTAGGCTTGACTTTTGGTCAAAAGTGGGTTAGCCTTGTGGGTTTAACCAAGAGTGTGAGTTCAAGCTTGTATGCACCTACATTTGACCTAGGGCTGCACCAACTTGGATATGGCTGCAATGGACTGGCGCCAAGGGGTGGTTCCTAAACCTAGCCCTAAGTTAGCTCACCCCACCTAGCCATTCTTCCTAAAACCTAACCCAAACCTAACCTAAACTTAGCCCTTCTCACCCAAAACTGCACCCATTTCACCTAGTCGACCTCACCTAGCTGGACCACCTAGACCCTAACCAACTAACCCTAAGCTAACCTTAGTTCACCTAACTAAGTCCCTAACTAACTAAACCCAGTCCACCTAACCGACCTACCCCAAACCACTAACCCAGCCCACCTAAATGAAAATATCTAGCCCACCATATCCCAGCCCACCAAAATAAATATCTGGCCCACCTAACCGACCTAAGCTCCCTTATCCCAGCCACTAATCCCTAGCCTATATAAACCCCACCTATCACCTGCGGGTGGGCTCTCTCTTCTTGGCTCTCCATGCTCCCGGGACACTCTCTTCGCTCCTCTCTTCACCCTCTTCCTCCCAGCACCACCTGCCCTTCCTTCAACCTTCGGCGAGGAACTCCACCTGCTGCACCCGCCACCTCCTTTCCACCTGGCCATCAACATCACCTATCACCACCTTCCCGGTTAGTACCACTTTCCCTTCCACCTGCCAACACTCTTCATCCTCCCATTCGGCCAGGACCTGAGCACTCCACCTCTCTTTCACCCGGCCACCCACACCACCATACCCCACTTCAACTTCACCTAGCCAGAACCTCTCTTCCTCCCAGACGAGCATCACCCAACACCTGCCCAGCCGACCTGCACCATACCCCACTCCAACTCCACCCAGCCCTCCTTCCTTCCACCTAGTCGAGCACCCCTACCTGTCCCTAAATTCATCCCAACTCCCAGCATCCCACCTTAGATCAACCTACCTTCCCTAAAACATCTCAACATCAGCCGACCAGCACTCCTACTAGCCGCGACAAGCTGCCTAAGGGATTCCTCTTGGCTGCCCAAGGTGAATCACAAGTCCAAATCCACGCAAGTTGAAGATGGACCAACTACATTTAAGTGCCTAAACTTGGTCTATCATATGAACTTGCTTTATATTCAATTAAATTTTGACCTGGGGTTGTAATAATGGAGCGTAGTCTCCCCCCAAGATATAATAACTTGGTTTGACACACAAGCACACACGTGCACTTGAGCCTTTCCGCTCTTAGTTGCACACCTTTCACACACACACGGGCCTTGACAGCCCCTAAGATATAATTCTATTTATATAAGTTCAGCTGCATGTGTTTTCCTTTAAGTCGTGGGTGTTATCTTTCAATTCTACACTCACACACATTGAGCTTTCGCTCTTACTCCCAAGACTCTAATAAGAGTCGTATTGCAATTCAATTTGGGGTTTTCATTCAAGTTGTGTGCGTGGTCTTTCAATTCCACACTCATACACATTGAGCTTTCGCTTTTACTCCCCAAGACTCTAATAAGAGTCATATTGCAATTCTATTTGGGTTTTACATTCCAAGTCGTGTGAGTTGTCTTTACATATACACACAACACCCACGCACACGTTGGCGACCTTCGGGCCCATATATATAGTTGTATTTCCCTTCCGCTATGTCTTTAAAATTTGGGTTTTAAGGTTCAGTTGTGTGAGTAGTCTTTCAATATATACACGACACACACTTACACAATTGAGCCTTTCCGCTCTTAAGATATAGCCATATTTCCCTTTTGCAATTTCCCTTACGCAATTTCCCTTAAGCATTGTCTTTCAATTTCTGGTTTTCCCTTGGAGTTGTGTGAGTTTGCATTGCATATTCGCCATACCACGAGTTAGGACGCATATTGCATCAAAGCAAACCCCATACACCCGTGCAAAATCACCCAACTTAGGTTACTTGCGCACACACCTAGTTGGCCTAAATAGCGTAAAAATTGAAAGACATAGGCACGTGCAAATCCCACGTGAAATAAAATTTGCAACCATACAAACAAAACCCAAACACTTCGCATGTTTTCAAAGAGGTTATACTTGCTTAAAATCAACTTTGCTAAGCGTACAAACTGACCCTTGCACATCGATGCAAGAAGGTATGTGACGAAAAGAGCTCACTTGCTCACAGTCGCCCCAAACGAGTCAGATTTTCAAAACTTACTTCACTAGCTTGAGTAAGCTAGCTGGCATGCCCCTTTTTATAAAAATGACTTAGACATACGAAAAGGTTCACTTCAAGCCTAAGAACCAGAAGTGAGAAATTTCGGTGTCTACAACGGCCAACCTTGGCCGTGTGGTTTAAGGGAAGATGGCCTACCGAATGGCAGGCCATTTTTTTTTTGGCGAAGGAAGGGAACACATGGCCTGGTTTGGCCGTGTGTTTGATGTTAGGTGGCTTGTGTGAGACACAACCAGCAACTAGCCGTGGGCTTGGGGGGTGAAATAAGGACACGGCCTGCCTTGTGGCAGGCCGGGCTTTTGCTAGGGTAGAAGATACATGGCCTGCACCAGCAGGCCGTGGGATTTAGGGTAGATGAAGGGAACACATGACCAACTTTGGCCATGTGTTTGATGTTAGGTGGTCTGCCGAGTGGTAGGCCAGACTATGGTGCAAAGAGAGGGAACACATGGCTTGGTTTGGCCATGTGTTTAGGGTTAGGTGGCCTGCCGAGTGGTAGGCCAGACTATGGTGAAAAACAAGGAAGCCCGGCCACCTTTGGCCGGGCTGTTTTAGGTAGGTGGGGAAGGAAACCACAGCCACAAGCTGGGCTATTTTTAGGGTAGGTGGCCTGCCTCAAGGCAGTTCAGACCTTGGGTAAAAGGATGGGACACGGCCTGCTGGTGCAGGCCGTGGGTCTTAGGGAAGGCTCGAGCTAATGGGTGGTTCAAAGGGGAAGTTCGGCCAGGTGGTGGCCGAACTTGACTGGGCTTTGGGGATGTTGTTTAGGGTAATGTTTAGGGTAGAGTTTAGGGTGGGATGTTAGGTGAAAATCAGCCAGGTCTTGGCTGGTTTTAATGGAGTTTAGGGAATGGTTTAGGTGGTATTAGGTTGGGTGGTTTAGAGTGGTTAGGAAAGAGGTCGGTTTAGGTTAGGGTCTAGGGACTTACCTCAACTTGCAGCACCACTCCAAGCCGCCTCCACGCCGCCAAGCTCCACCACATGCAGCTCCACTCCTAGCTTGAAGAAGACGCCACCTTGTTGGTGCAGCCCGGGCCTCAATGGCCCAATCCCAACACTCTAAACAACAAGCCCAAGGGCCTAGGGCCCACTCTCTCTCCTCCCCTTGATTTCACGTGAAAGGGCTTCCCCTTTTGAAGTTCACGTGCCCCCCCTTTTTCAGCCCCCTCACCTCTATTTATAGAGGTTTGAAATGGATCTTGGATCTTGGGTCTTGGATTTGGGTCTGGGTATTCGGATCCAATCCAAATACTATTTGGATCTAGATCGTAGATCTCGGATATTTTGAGATCCAGATCCAGTCCAAATATTTATTTGGGTTTGAATCTCGGATCTCAAATATTTTAAGATCTAGATCCAATCCAAACACTATTTGGATATAGATTCGGATATTTTTGGGTCCTGATCCAATCCAAACTTTTCTTCTGCTCCTTGGTTTCTGGTGCTTTTCACTGTCGGTTTATAGTGGGCTTCGATTCATCGGAGGCCCAACTTTGGCTTGGGTCTTCCCCAAGTCCATCTTCCAACTGGTGTTCTGCTTTTCAGGACTTTTTCGGTGTCTGTTTCTGTCCACCGTTTTGGTTTCTGGCCGGTTCTTGGTGATATCGAACTTAGATTGCCGCACGGATTCCGTTCTTCATTCTGACGGGATGTGTCTCAGACTTTTGTCGACTTCACCAGGTTTTTGGCTTCTTTCTATATTTTGGAGCTGCTTTTTGCTTTTCTTTGACCCAAATTATGCTTTTGCCCTTCTGTCGGGCTTTTTTTCTGAATGGGCTCTTCTTTCTTCTGTTTTTGGGCAGGGGATGGCTTTTGAAGCTCTAGGCTTGAATTCCTCTTCTTGCCTGGGTTCTCCTTTTGCCTTTTGTACCTATTTTTGCATTTTAAAACAGATTGTCGTTTTGGCTCAAACGAGCTTTTTGTGTTTTCGAGAGTTTTTGAATTTTAGAAAATTCAGGGTGTTTACATATGCATAGCCTGCGAGCTGTGACATCCACCTTCCATAGGTGTGTGAAAATCCCCTATAAAAACCAGATTGTGGTAATTCTAGGAGAAAACCATCCTCAACTTCAGGGAATACAAAACTTCCCTTGCTTATCGGGTCACCAAGCCTATGAGGACAACCTTGGAAAACCTTTGGTCGAAACTCCCAAGATCGTCGTCCAAAAACCTAGGAAAATCCTACATATCAAGGGGCAACTCAAAGCTTGCCCGCCCAAAACCATAATCATTCTAGGAAAGACCAAGCACCAACTATTTCCAAAGTCCCTAAATAAAAAATCATTCAAGCATGACATGGACGATAGCAAGTTCCAAGGCCACCCTTTATACAAAGAATTTGTAAAACTAAAAAAGCCTTGGAACATGCTATTAAACATGGGTTACATGCCCTACCAAAGCCTAGGGACCCAAAACCAAGGTTGCCTCGAGCCCATGATACCAAATACAAACCCAAGTAGGTATGGGATAGGATATATTTCCTCCATACCCCCAGAACTACCACCTGTGACCACTTGGGTCAAGGGTGTCCTGAAACTTATTAAAACAGAAACCTATGATTTAGACCTCTTATTTATAGACTAATTCATGGCATTTTCCTTTGTAGGTATGATGGAAGATCCCTCCTTAACCAAAAATCCAAAAAAATTACAAATTTCCAAAATCCAAAAACAAATGGAAAAATCTCAAAATCCAAAAACATTAGAAATTTACGAAAAATCCAAAAAAACTGTAGTTTATATTTCTCCAAATATCTTTTCTTTGCAAAAAACCAAAAAAATCGATAAATTGGAAAATTCAAAAAGCCAAATCATGTACATACCAGCTCCTGGTAAAAATTTGGAAAAAACCAAGGATTTTGAGGAAAAAATCGTCTTCATAAAAGGACCCAAGTCTTCAAAACCTGTAGAAATTCGAAAACCAAAACCAGGTGTTTGCAAAAAACATGCATTAACTCCAAATTCCCTAGGATTTAGAATTCTCGAGAATGATCAAAGAACAGAGGAGGATCCCCTTCTCCATGAGGAGGATCAAACCTCCAAGCTTCCCAAGTTTAACAAAATTCTCGATTTGGAAAAACCTTCGAATTCCATAGGAGGGGATTTCATAGAGATCAACTTAGGCAGTGAGTCAAAACCTAAACACATTAAGATAGGCGCATGTTTGTATGAGCATAAAAAATCATCATTCATTGCATTCTTGAAAACCTATATTGATGTGTTCGCATGGACTTATGAAGACATGCAAGGTATAGACTCGAAAGTGGTAGAGCATTGTCTTCCCCTAGATCTAGATTCAAAACCCATAAAACAAAAGCTTAGAAAGATTCACCCGAATGTACACTCGCAAGTGAAAGAGGGTTTAGAAGATCTGCTTAAAGCTGGTTTTATAAAACCCATTCCGTATTTCGATTGGCTTTCCAACATTGTTGTAGTTCGAAAATCCAATGGGAAAATTTGAATTTGCATTGATTTCAGAAATTTGAACAAAGTCACGCCAAAAGATAATTTCCCTTTGCCAAATATTGATTTGATAGTCGATAGTACTACAAATCATGAAATGTTTTTCTTTATGGATGGCTACTCGGGTTATAATCAAATTGAGTTAGCCCCAAGAAACCAGGCTAAAACTGCTTTTACCACACCCTGGGGCACGTACTGCTATACAGTCATGTCCTTTGGTTTGAAAAATGCCGGTGCCACATACCAAAGAGCCATGACTACGATCTTTCACGATCAAATTCATGAGCTCTTAGGTGATTAGGCTAGGATTAGGGAAGTGGGTCAGGTGATTAGGCTAGGATTAGGTCAGGATTAGGAGGAAATGGCTAGGTAAAGGGGATTAGGCTTAGGATTAGGGTTAGGAGCATCCCTTTGCATGACCCATGGACCTAGTTGCATCAAGTTGGTGCAACCCTAGGTTAGGTGTAGGTGCATACAAGCTTAAACCTACACTCATTAGGCTAACCCACATGATAAACTTGACATACAAGTCAAGCTTAACACATGTTCACTCATATTTAATCACCCCATTCTCTCTCATACCCAAGCTTTCCACATGATTTTCTTGTGGGCCCCACCTCCATTTATGAGAAGGTGATGTGGGCCCTGGATGTGGATATTGGATTGGATCTTTGGATCCAAATCTAAATCCAAATCCACATATATGTTTGGATTTGGATCTGGATATATATGGTCCAGATGCAATCCAAAGCTGATTTTCTGACTCCTTCATGGTGTGTTCGAAACGAACGGTTTGTGTGGGGCCTGACAGCATCAGTACTCCGTCTTGCGTTGGGTCTTCGCTAACATTGTCGTTCGCTCCTCTTTTTACCTTCCGGAGATGATTTTAAGCAGTTTGTTGATAACAGGGGCTTGGATGTTCGAGATTCTGGGGATGAATCTAATACGAGAGTTGATGTGCCGGGCTCGACATGTTCTCCGGTTCCAGGCTCTCTTTCGCTCTTTTGGTCCTACTTTCATCAAGCCAAGTCACTTTGTGGGGTTTCAAAACATCTTTTAAAAGGTTTTAAAACTATATTATACATATTTTAAAACATATATAGTTTAAACATATGTACAGGGTTTGCCTGGAAGGCTCCTAGGTTTCCAAACTCAAAATAGCCCTTTGGGGCAGCTTTTGCAAAACCAGGTGTTTTGAGAAATTCGTGGGATTTTGGGGTGTTTACAGGAGTCATACTCTCGTGTGAGAGTGGAAGCCTAGCTAGCTGATTGATCTGAGTGTGAGAGTGAGCAACCAACTGAACTATCTTGGTTCAGTCACGTAAACCTGAAGTTGTCTGATTCAATAAGAACTTATGTTCCTTCTTTCGTGACCATACGTGTGATCAAGTGTTGCTCTTGTCTACGTGTGCGTGCGTAAAACAAAGGAAAGGCATGGAGGACTTCCGTAAAAGAACAATGGACGTGCAGCTCAGTAGAAGCCATGGTTGATGCAGATCGGCCAAGAAATACTGCAGTCTGCTCGCCTGAAGAATGGGCTGAAGGATGCTAGCTTATGTTCTTGCCATCATAGGTGAGTTGATTCCGTTTTTTGTTGACACAGTCCCACTTAGAACTAGACTCGGGGCTGATGAATGGCCCGGTTCAGCCGCTGCGCTCCAACCCCAAATCCACAACCCGACGCTAAAGCAGCTGCATGTCGACTTCGTGTGGATTGCTGGTCGGGCACGTTAAACCTCATTGTGACAGAACTGGTCGAGGGGCACCACCCACACAAGGAAGACGCTCAGCCGCGTCAGCGATCGCCCCCTTACAGTAGTGCAACGATCTGTTGTTTTTTAATGCTTTTTAGAGCTCGAGCAGTCTCCCTCAAGTCTCGTCACGACAGCCAGTATCACCTCAATGCGGTTGCAGGCATCCGCAACCGCATTCTGCCGACTTGGTCGGTATACCCAACTTCAGTCATACTCCACTAACTCCAGCTTGTAAGTAGTGCGCCCCGTAGAAACTTACACGTGTTTGCAACTCCCTGTGAGAGATATGTTACAACATTCAGTCATCACGCTCATATGCAGCAGACCGAACTATACTGAACCAGCCTCCTTTGGTTCTGGTTTCGATTTTGCCAATTCCAGTCCAGCTGTAGAACAGTTCTATTTCGGTTTCATTTCCAATTTCATTAAAAGAACATGCATTAAGAGTGAGATTTTAGTATGAGGGTGTGTAATGCTTTCAACAAGTTTATCCCAAAATACTTAACAAAATAGTTTTTTGTACAGCATATGAACTTTTTTTAATTAAAATAATTAGCTAACGACAATCAAAGCCGATGGAATAATGCCATTTCTAAAATAATACAAGGGCCAACTTTTGATGCCATGATGCCCTTCATCAGACTACGAACTTGTAGAATAGATATAGAAAAGGTGAAAAGGTTATTCACTTCTTGCACAACAAGCTTTTATGCCCAAGGCCAATGACATACGGATATTTTGGTTTCGACCTAATGCAAACCTGAAATCCCAAAATCCAATTGGTTAGGTTTCTCACCCACCCCGAAACGAGTCTCAACAGTAGGTTCCATGAAACCCAATCTGTTCCTGATCGCAGCCAGCGGTGGGAAGGGAGAATGACAAATTAAAGCAGTCCACGCAATCAAAATGAATCGCTGGACCGCATCAGTTATATGGACCAAGCAAAACTGAAACCAAAACTAAGCCTTCTTTCACACTAAGTGGGGTTAGGTACATGAATTCTTAGTCAACATTGTACTAGATCTTGTTCATATGGATAAAGTGCCTTGCAAAAAATGAATGAACAAATGATTAAAAAGTTCTACCTTTATGCATATCATAGGCCTTCAGTGTAGGACCCAAACCCTTTGGAACAAACACCTACAGTAACATAGAAAGCTCATTTACTTGAGAGAAAAATGGAAAATAAACTCATATCAGGCAATCACAAGGTAGATAAGCAGCACAACATTGTGGTTTGGCTTGTTCTTCGGCATGATTTACATAACATCCTCCAAAATTCTCAACTGTCTTACAGAGTGAGAACCCAGGAATACTACAGCCTGATAGGAAATACAGTTCCAGCTAACTTGTCAGGCAAATGTAACCAGCACGAACAAATATACTAGAAATCTTCAATCGGTGTGCAGCCCATGTTCTCCACTGCTGTGAGTAGAAACGGAAGGTGTGCTGAACCTGTCTACTGTGAATGTGCCTAAACTGGGAAGCAACAAACTTCAACTCTTCTGCTTCCAAAGCAAAAGCCTCCACTTCATTTATAGCCTTCACTGTCCTTGTAGATGATGGCAAGTTAGCAGCAGATTTGGGGTCCAGTGCCCATGTTAATAGCTCTTCTCCACAGAAGTCACCTTCTTTCAGAAGACCACTGTTGAAAAATCCACTTCTTCCACCATCTGTAGTAACACTCTCTAGACGACCACGTATGATGAAGAGCATCTCATTAACTGGATCACCTTCCCGAATTGTTAAGGATTGCAGATATGTCTATCAATCACAAAACAAAACCATAAGAAAATGCCAGAAGAGCCCATCATGTGCACATCAACCTAAATATATGCAAATGCTTGGAAGCACATGGCATTTGACAAACGTCTGCAATTAGAGGCATGTTGAGCAATGAAGCTATAAATTTCAGGAAAGAGACGATAAATGACCAAAACTCCGCCCATGTAAGGGATCACCCTTGCATTGCCGGTCCCAAGCCCGGATAAAAGATGAGGGTTGTGTTAGGCTTCCAACAACCATCGTAAAACTTCGTCAGATTTTTATAACATGGATTACAAAAATTATGAGCATTGCTTTGGGGCGTTCCCGCCTAGCAACGTGTTGCAGAGCCCGAATGCAGTAATAAGTAAGCAAGGGCCATTACATTTTGGCCCGAATGTAATAAATCAATTGCAAAGAGGGTTCCTATATCATGGACGGGTGTAGGTAAAGAAGTTAGTCCAGCTATATTGTCGCCCGAATGTAGTGAATAATTTTCAAAGAGGGTCTCCGTATTTTGAATATGAACGGATACGGGGGGTAAGGAAGCTAGTCTTAGATAATAAGATTCGTATTGGTTCTTGGAATATCAAAACATTATCCGATAAGCTAATGGAGGTGGTAGATACTATGATTCGGAGAAAGATTCATATTATATGTTTACAAGAGACAAAATGGGTTGGAGAAAAAGCAAAGGAGATAGAGGATATAGGTTTTAAATTATGGTACTCAGGTAAAGAAAAGGCATGAAACATAGTTGGTATTATCATAAATAAAGATTCAAAGGATAGTATAGTGGACATACAAGGATATGGTGACCGAATCTTGACGTTGAAATTAGTATTAGGAGCAGAGGTTTTGAATATAGTTTGTGCTTACGCACCCCAAGTAGGACTAGAAGATAGTATAAAGACAACTTTTTGGGAAGAGTTAGATAAGGCGATTCAAAAGATTCCACAAAGGGAGATGATTTGTTTAGGAGGAGACTTAAATGGACATGTCGGTAAAGAGGCATTAGGATATCAACGGATTCATGGAAACTTTGGTTTTGGGGATATAAATGAGGAAGTTAGGGAGGTTTTAAATTTTGCTATGGCATTTGATCTCTTTATAGTCAATACAATCTTCAAAAAATGAGATGAACATTTAATTACTTATAAGAGTGGCTTATCACAAACACAAATTGATTACTTTATTTGTAGAAAAAAAGATAGAGCGCGTTGTAAAGATTGCAAGGTAATTTCAGGAGAAAGCTTAACCACCCAACATCAACTTCTAGTTATGGATTTACAAATAAAAAAATGGAAAAAGAAGAAAAGAGTGCATCGAGCTATTCGGACTAAATGGTGGAACCTCAAAAGCGAGAAAGAAGATATATTTAAACAGAAAGTCCTTCAAGGAGATGTTTGGAATTATGTTGGTACACCCTATGATATGTGGAACAATATGGCTATACATATTAGGAAAGTGGCGAAAGATGTGTTAGGTGTATCTAAGGGAGGTGTACCGGCACAAAAAGAAGCTTGGTGGTGGAGTGAAGTAGTGCAAAATAAAATCAAGGCAAAGAGGGCATGTTACAAATTACATTATGCTAAGAAAACTAGTGAAACTTTAAAGGCTTATAAGAAAGCAAAGAAAGAAGCGAAAAAAGCCGTGAGTGAAGCAAAAGCTAAAATTTGGGAGGATTTATATAAAAAAATTCAACTCAAAAGAGGGTGAAAGAGATATTTTTTAGGATAGCGAGGGCTAGAGATAAGAAAACTAAAGATCTTAATTATGTTAGATGCATCAAAGACGATGAAAAAATTCTAGTGGCAAATGATGATATAAGAAATAAATGGAAAAACTATTTTTATAAGCTTTTTAATGAAAATAAAGATGTTAGTATTTGCTTAGGAGAGTTAGCCAAATCAGAAAAGTATATAAACCACAATTTCTACCGACGTATTTAAAAGAATGAAGTCAAAGAGGCTCTTAAACATATGAAGGGTGGTAAATCGGTAGGACCAGATAATATTCCTATAGAAGTTTGAAAAATACTAGGAGAAATAGGAATCACTTGGCTCACAAGAATATTTAATGAAATATGGAAAAACCATAAGATACCCGAGGAATGGAGAGCAAGTACACTTATACCCATATATAAGAATAAGGGAGACATTCAAAATTGTGCGAATTATCGAGGTATCAAGTTAATGAGTCATACTATGAAATTATGGGAAAGAATTATCGAACGTAGGTTAAGATAAGTATCAAGTACAACAGAGAATCAATTTGGATTCATGCCAGGCAGATCTACTGTTGAAGCGATTCACCTTTTGAGACGTCTTATGGAACATTTTAGAGAAAAAAAAATACCTTCACATGATATTTATTGATCTAGAAAAAGCTTATGATAGGGTACCGAGGGAGGTTCTTTAGAGAACTTTGGAAAAAAGAGGGATCCCATTGACATACATTAACCTTATAAGAGACATGTACGATGGTGCAAAAACATGTGTGAGGACTCATGAAGGAATGACAGACTTCTTTGAAGTTAATATTGGGTTACATCAAGGATCAACTTTAAGTTCATACTTATTTATAATGGTGATTGATGAGTTAACAAAACATATTCAAGATGAAGTACCTTGGTGTATGTTATTTGCAGATGACATTGTATTAGTGGAGGAGTCTAAGGAAAAAGTTAATAGAAAATTGGAACTATGGAGAGAAACATTAGAAAGCAAAGGCCTCCGACTTAGTAGAACAAAGACAGAATACATGGAATGTAAGTTTGATCATTTGGTTACCTCGGAGGACATAAAATTAAAATTGGCACACATTGCATCCCCCGAAAGGAAAGTTTTAAATACCTAGGGTCAATTTTTCAGAGTGATGGAAGAAATGATGGAGATGTTATGCATAGAATTAATGCTGGTTGATTAAAATGAAGAGGAGCATCAAGTATTCTTTGTGATAAGAAGATACCATTAAAGTTAAAAGGTAAATATTATAGAGCAGCAATTAGGCCTGCCATGTTTTATGGTTATGAGTGTTGGGCGGTTAATCATAACATGTACAAAAGATGTCTGTGACAGAAATGAATATGTTGAGATGGATGAGTGGTCATACAAGAAAAGATCATATACATAATGAGGTTATTAGAAACAAATTAGGAGTGGCACCAATAGAGGATAAAATGAGAGAATATCATTTAAGATGGTTTAGACATATAGAAAGAAGATCAAAAGAAGAACCTGTAAGAAGGTATGAAAAACTAAATTTGGAAAGTATTAAAAGAGCTAGAGGACGACCACAAAAGTGTTGGAAAGAAACAATAAAGAATGATCTAGCTTATTGTGAGTTAACTGCTAATATGGCACACGATAGGGATATGTGAAAACAAAGAATCCATGTAGCCGACCCCGTCTAGTATGGGAAAAGGCTTAGTTGTTGTTGTTGTAGACGATAAATGACCAAGTATGAATAGGATGGCATTGCCTAAAAGCAGGTCATCAGAACATCATTCGCATAAAGGGCAAAAGATTCAATGAAATTATGTACTTGTCAAGGCGAACTAATTCATTCACATAAGATCACCATCTCAAGATTATCCATATATCTGTTTATGAATTGTAGATTCCAGTATTCTGATACATACCTGCATGTTTCCAATGAGGAGAGCAAACAGTATTAGACCAATTATTGCCAGAGCAATAGAAAATATCACCTCTCCAAGGTAGGTGCTAGTTTGGAGACCTTGCCCTAAAGTGCTGCAAGCAAAGATTTAGTTAAATTCTAGCCTCTGGAGGCTTACAAAAAGTTGACAACAGAATTGTAACATTGGCATGTCGTCCTCCAATAGGATGCATAATGTCAAATACACCAATAAGTTCTAGTGATCATAAAAGTTTTAGTTCCTACCTCAAATTCTGTAAACCCCACCACAAACAAAAACAGTACTTTGATAAGAACTTTTTTGATGCAACAATCCCGGAGGACAAAGCTTGACTGAATATCCCAAAGTTGAATTCACCGTTGTTTCCATCTGCTGGGCAATGTGCATTTAGGACGTTGGTACTTATATTTTGCCAGGCAGCAAATCCTTGCAAATTCTGACTACCACAATACAAGTAAGCCAGATTGCAAGTAGAGTTTCCACTACAAGCTTCACGCCAACATGCATCCTCACGCTCAACAGCTAAAAGATACCAATAAGCACCAATGGTCTAGAGATATGTAACATGTTAGTTCTCAGTAATTGAACTTTGGACTGAACGATTCAAGAAAGAAAACTTAGAATGCGGCATGCAATTGAAACTAAAAGATGATTCACGTTGATTCACTGTTAAAAGTTTTGGGGAGATTTTCTGGGTTAAGAATAAACTGTATACAATAGACTATCAGAGTTTAATATGGCTAAAGTACACTATATACCAAGTAAACATATTAGGTAGTACATCTCCAGGCACTCTGACTGCAAAAGGCTACCAAATATTGAGGGAAAGGAACACCACCAAACAGGATTCTGCATGAACAAAAAGAGAATCTCTAATTCTAGAAATTTTCCCCTGGCTGCTAAATTCCTCTACTTAAAGTCGTCTTATCTATTACACTTGCACATACGATATTGATTTCATTCACAATGGTTTTCCCAATTAGGTCATAAGCCAGGTTTCCAAAGAAGAATAACGGGAAGATAAGGTAGTTTTCCATGCCAAGAAAAGCAATAAAATGAGGACAAACACATTCGTATCCCAGCAACTGCTTTCCGAACAAAATGACATTAAAGAAATACGTTGAGTATTAAATGACAGCACACTTACATGACTGGCGAGCATGTACCAGAGCAAATAGTAGGCAGCACCAGCCCAAGCAGTTTCAGCAAAAACACCAGCTGTCTTTTTCAGCTCCGAAGACAGTGGCAGTATCCGGAAGAATCTTGGTAGATATTGGCACAATATGGTATAGTGCAGTGACGTTTTTGTAGCCAAGACTGTTGAACCCTCTGAATTATGGAGAAATCTAGCTACTATAATCTACAGAAGAGACAAAAGATCAACATGAGCACCCATTTGTACTACTTTTGAATAATCCTATAAAACAACACAAGAAACAAAAACTCTCAAATGCACACCACTAATGCTTTATAAACACAAAGCGGTATAAAGATATCCTCATCTAACTAAAAGGAAACAAAGATCTCATAGGGCGCAACTAACATACTCAATCACCAAGTTACTTCTGAATTTCTTAAGCCAAAAGAATTTTTGCGTTAAATTAAAAGGACAATGAAAAGAGTCAATGTAGCTTGCGCTGCTTAACATGGGGAAAAGCTTGATTTTGGATGTTTTGGTTTCTAAGTAATCCAATGACAGATGACCAGTTTCCTCAACAAGGTCATGAAATGTTTATCATAAGGTTTTAAGTAGGATGTCATTTTATGGAATAATTGCCAACACAAAAGCTGATGAAAAGAACTTGTGCAAGGTCCAAAAGCTGTTACTTGAGACAATTTCCTTTAGAACCAAAACAAAACAACAATCAAGATCACCGTGTGCTGTGCAATCATTCAGCATATACAACCCACTCAGCCACTCCGCCACCTATCCCTAATTTTGCTCTTCCAAAAAGGAATAGATGCCTCAGATTTCAAACTTGTACATTCACAATCTCAACAACAAAGGAATATATAAAAGAATACAGAACACAGATAGAAATGATATCCAGTTTCATCCCCATGCACAAGCATGGGCCTCAACTGATTTCTGTACTACAGTTTGTATGGATATCGAAGAAAATAACAAGGTGGAAAATATACATCTAAGAGCATACTTCATACTGAAAGGAAATTGTGACATAGAATGCAACGTGAGACAACAAAAATACACCTAGGTGCCAATAAACCTCTTATATCATGCACAAATTAACCCTGTCAAGAACGTAGATTAGGCCTCTTTGCGTAGATCAAAGTTGAGGCAGGAGTAAAAAAAATTTAGGATAAAGTTGTATCAGTTTCGACCCCAAGGTGGTTAAGCAGAAGAACCATATCGAGGTATTTAGGGAGTTGAAGAAGTGTTTTTGTTTTTCCTTTATTCAGGTATAAGGCAGGCTATATGTCCTATAAGAGGAGTGCCTAGGAACTTCCAAGAAATAATTTCAATTGTGTGTTCTACCTGTCCAACGCATTATGCCATCTTGCACCTGAATGAAGTACAAACTTGAGAAATCAAGATTTTGTTAGGAACATCTCTATCCTATAAAGAGCAGCATAGAAATGGAAAGTGACGGCACTCAAAAATAAACTTCTAACTGAGGAGAAAAGGCAAGCTTCTATGAGTGATATAAGGGGGCAAGGAAATTTACCTGTGGAATCGGTAACATAGAACACAAGTCTATAACAAATTGCTTTTTCAGGTAACGTACTGCTATTTGTCCAGGGTCTATAACTAGCTCTCCTCTACCAAAAACCCTTGAGGATGGAGCAACAAAAGCAGTACGAAATTGCAGATACATGCGAACTCCATAGAACAAGTCAAGGACAGTTCGCAATGAGATGACAGTGGCAGCTAAGTTTCGATCAATTCCAAGGCAATTTGATCCATTATCAACCACTGGAAGGTAGAAAAATAAGGGATCCACTGACACTGCAAGAATACAACATACGACAAAAAGCCTATTCCATTTTTGGAGGGATTTATTCTGAGGATCAAAAATTGTCTTGTCAGAAACCTTGAGATCCTCAGGAAATACTCCTCGGGAGACACCTAACCGAAGTGATCGCCCAAGTGATATAAGTCCTTGAGAACCTTTCTTCACACCCTTCGTAAAGGAGTTTGATGCATCTGTGGTTGATGAATTCCATCCTTCCAGATTAAATCCACAAGTTTTAACCCCATACTGAGAACTTATTGAAGTCCGAGGATCCAAATCATCCAGCCTAAAGCCAAATCAGCATCATGTAAACCACAGACGTTACATTTTCAGTCCAAATGAAAAACCAAGTTTAGGAACACAATCATGGAACATAAGGTAGCCAAAAGCATATTTCTGACATGGTGCAGATAGCAGCAATTCACTATGAAGATAAATAAATGAACCACGGTGAGATTATAAACTACCAAAGAGATGTTGTGAAGATCTCCAAATAAAACATATGAGAACAAGAAACACTGAACCAATTAAAAGCACAAGCCTCTTGCTAGGTAACAATGCGAGAATAAATGATCATTTCCTACTTAATTGAGCCGCGAGGATATGCATGCACTACTTGCCATAAAAAGGAAATTGTATTTTTTTAATATCTTGTGCACTAAGAATGCTTCCCAAACTTTAATATACAAATTGTGTGTAGATTTTATCAAAGACAGATATTTATCCACATATTAGTGAACTAATATCCTTGCATTTTGACTGTTGTCTCTATAGTTTATATGTCAACGTTTGTGCCACTCAGTCCACAGGAATACAACAGACGACCAAAGTGAGGTGTCCTGTGGTATTGGACCATTCTTGGGATTCAGAAAATGGCGTTAATATAGAGTGTAGCGTATATTAGTATAAGAAACTTTAATATTAAGATTCATTGTTCTAACAATATGAATGAAACATGAAAACATATATATAACAAGAAAAGCTTAAATGTACTAGCACATGACAGTCACATTGTTAAGTAAAACAGGCTAAAATAATTGATGTGCTTCCTACTAGAAGTTTAAACAAGTTTATTATCCAGGAGCGATTACAAATTTAAAATCATCTCACAAGCAAAAAACAATTAAATCTCATTTTCCAAGGATCAAAGATGAAGACAAGAAGAGGAAGAAGAAAAAAGAATTCAGGAAAGAAGATGCATCAAGAAGGAGAAGAAAACGATACAAAGAAAATAAGAAGGGGGGGGAACTTGAAGAAGAAGAAGAAGGGTATAAGAGTGCATTATAGAATGTAACCTTTAAATTCAATTAATTCAATAGACATGCATATTGTATCTAACTGTCGTACTTTTTGTAACTTTCTCTAAAAAACTTAAACTTTGAGAAAAAATATGTGCCACTAAAATATCACTTTGTACATTATTTAATTTTAGTTGCCCAAATTACACTTTGAATATAATAATCAAATATAGTAATTCAAATATGGCAAAGCATGCCCATGAAACAAATGTGGGAGGGACACAAAGTTCAAAACTTATATAAGAACATGAAAACTTTTCAAATCTTTAAAATCACACTTTTAACCATTCTTTTATATATTCAAATAGAGGAGTATTTGCTCATTTAAATGTAATGAGTAAACAAGAATTAAAAATAAAACAAAAATGAAAATTTACTTAAAGGAAATAATATATCAAGAAGAAATATAAACAAGCATTAACACTTAAGAATGTTGTAAAATGTGCTCCTAAAGACTGTCTCTGAAATCTCATTAAGCTTTCTGTTTCTTATATTTTAAGGAAACTATGCAAATTGTTGCCATTCGTTTGAGGAGAACATTATGTTTAAGGCTTACTTTTGTTTCACAATGCTATGTACAAATAAGAAATTAGTTGCAAACTAAGTTGCACATATACGAAGGAGTTCTGCACCATTTGTATATCTCCTCATAATGCATAATACAAATGCATTATTACAGATAAATTTGGTGATATATTGCCAACATTCAGTTGTTTTTATCTCATCCATCTCACCATTATCTTCAAGGATGAGAGCTAAATAATGGGTTGCAGATGGTGTTCAATAGAAAGTCCCATAAGTATCTTCTAACTCCTTCCTAGTTGCTTTATAGTTAGTTGCATTATCTATAATTAATTGGATTACATTCTCTAACCCAACCTCGGACATCACCTTATCAAACTCTTGCTTTAGGACCTCTGCAGTATGCCTCTCCTCTGTCATGTCTAGGGATCTCAAAAACATAAGTCTTTTAGAACAATAAACAAGAAAGTTTAATAAAGTTTTTCTTCGTCTATTTGTCCATCCATCTTCCATAATAGTACATCATATGTCCTTTCATGACTCTCTTAAAGTGGAGTAATACTCCTCAACTTTAAGAACGGTCTTATCTAATAGTTTTCTTCTTAACTTTTAATAAGAGGACATCATATATCCTTGACCAATGTTAGCAATTGCATATGCCATTGCTTGAAAATAAAAATTATTTGTTGCATTAAATAGAATGAATGTATCATAAAACCATCTTTCCACTGTAAGGTTTGGTTGCTCATGCAATTGCTCTAAAGTCATAATAGCATGAATTTCAGGTTGAGTATCATGTGTACTACTATGAGGGAAAATGACAAAATGCTGGAATAAGTTCTTCATCTACTGCTTCCTCTTCTATCACTTCCACTTGCAACCTCTTCAACAACCCTCTTTCTCCTAGTTGGTGGTTGAGAACTACTATTACCAACCTATGTCCTACTTGTACCATCAGAAGAAATACTATCACCCAATCTAACAATATCATCCTCTTCCTCAAACATCTCTCAATCATCCTTTTGTTATCTCCTTTCAAGTATGTTTTCAATCTTATGTAGACATTGTCATTTAATGGCTTCTCGCAATTTCCTATCTCTGTCCGTGCAAGGAGCAACTTCTTTCTTAGTCTCTTCTACGTGATGTTTTAATCGTAAAATTTCACCACTAACCACCTTCTCACAAAACAAACATTTATCTTCAATCTGTTTCTCTCAACTATTGTATCCCACTTTCATGCTGGATCATGAGACTAAGATTGGAAGTCTCTAACACCCCTTCCTGCCATCTCAATTGAACACTTCAATCTAATAAAAAACCTAAAAATAAAAACACTTTTTAAATCCTCAATCTTCACTTAACACTCAAATAAAGTATCTCCCACTTCACGAATGCAATAAAAATCATATCCACACACTTTATAACTTAATATATTATCATTCAAATAAAGAATAACACAAAAAAACAACAAATACAAAAAAATTAAAAAATCAAGGTACACCACATCGTTGGTTGGGAGCCTTGCACAGATGTTGTAGAGCACCTTGGGAGCCTTATCGTGGGAATGTTAGGAGCCACCGGAGAGCACCTTGACAGCTTTCAACAAACACCAAAAACCCATAGAAATGTGTGTTTCTGTTCATCCCTAGCCATATCATATCATACAATACCAGTTGTATCGTGCGATACAACCTGATAAACTACACATTGCGATACATGGCCCTGTATCGTACTGTGGAGCCCCACGATATAATATGTATCGTATGATATGGTACGATATGGATAATATTGCATTAAACGCACATGTGCGTGAACATGCACACATAAATACGATAGATGTATGAACTAATCAAAATGTCACATCCGGAATGCATCAAATGAACAAATTTGGTTTAAATAATCTTTCAAACAAGCATGAAGAATTTAGGTTGCTAAGTGGATTCATAATCTAGTAACGTGATGAAAGAAATGTACTATAAAATGAAACACAAGAAACAAGGTTAAGAAGCAGCAGTTGGATATTTGAATAAGACAGTACCTTACAAACTTTTCTCTTTCACCTCCCATGTGCTATAAATCAAAAAAAATTGACGTTTCTTAACAGTTGCATACTCATGTAAATAGATCCCATGCTTAACATGTTAGAAAGGCATAGAGAATAAATGGCCATCAAGAAACCTGGCATTGACAATTTTGTGCCAGCATTTAAGCAAACACATAGTCCTGCAAGGAAAAAAAATTGTCAACAACACATAGAGTTATGCATTAAAGAAATGGCATTCTAATTTTGCACAGAGCACACATTTAATTGCATATCTATGTGAGCCTATACTTAATAAAGATTATAGAATTAAATCCAGGATGATGGCTTCCACATATCTACCGTGCTGTGACTACCAAGCTCAGGACACGTCGCATTCTCTCCTCATATTCAGGCCTAAGTCCTAACACACTCATGCACACACCAAGTACATGCATGCGCTTGCTCACGTGCACTCACATCCATGACAAACTTCTTCTATTGCCAAATAATGTTATAAGCATGAACCCACAACCTAAGTTTAGGAAATTGCCCAAAAGATTGGTTTTAATGCAAAGAACGGTACTTTGATTGTCAAACAATTTGTTTACAACAATAATATTACATAATAGGACAGCCTCTCATTAGCTACACCAAAGGATTACTCTTCCAAAAGAACACAAATCTTATAATTCATCTTTCAAATGGTTAACATGTACATTGTTTACGTTTCGAAGGGAAAATATTAATCCGGTACATCCAGTGGAATAAAACACGTAGCCTCAGCTTGTAGCCAACAAAGGAGGTATCTCTCCTTTTCTTCCTGATCTTCATCTTTAATCATCTCGTATAATCTCTATGTCACATCGTATGCGGTTTTCACCAAATTAGTTGAACTAAAAGCTGACTTTGGCATAACCTACTAACAGTTAAATAAACAGAGATCTAACTCTCGTAATTCACAAAAATAAATCACAAACGGAGAAATGTTGTTACTCGCAAAAATAAAAGCTGATTTTGGCATAACCTACTAACAATAACAATAAGGAACACAGTTTGAAATTAAATGTTGTTACTCGCAACTTTCAAAATAAAGTCAGAAATCCTAACTTTCGGAAAATAAACAGTAACCTGAATGCTAGTACAGAACAGAGAAGTAAGAAAACTAGAGAAGAACATTACGCAGATATAAGAGATCGAAAACACACAAGTAACAATAATCTTACATATGCAGCTACTACCCTAAAGTCCTAAGAGGCAAGCAAATGTATGAATCTACAAAAATCAAATCAAAATCATACCATAAAAGCAGTCCCGTGTAACTCGAATGAAAACCACTTTAAAGGAAATAGAAAAGACTAGAGTTTTCTATCTATATCTACCGAAACAAAGAAAGTGTCACAAACCGGCATAAAACTTGCTTATTTTTCGAAATCAGCAAGATTTATGGACGTTAACCATATCCGATCAAAAGGTTCTGAAGCTACCGCTTGGCCGTAGGTGGTGGCGGAACGGTTTCTCCTTAGGATGCCGACCCGGTCGCCGGCGTAGAGAGAGGGAGGAGGGGAGGATTGTAGTCCACGGATCAGGACAAAAGGTTCCGCTCTCCGCGTTGACTACCAGAAAAAACAGTAAAGGAGAAATAGACGAGCGGATCCCGGGTCAGGTTTCCGTGAAATTTGGCTCCAACTCGAAACCCGAGAATCCTCTGCCGAGACCGTGTGGGTACGGGTGTGAAGGGTACCAACAGATGTTGGAGCTTTCGTGTCAAAAGCAGGTCATCCGAAAGACAGCCAGATTTATCATCACTTTCTTTTGTACGATAGCTATCATGTAACTTTGGGTGAATAAACACCTATATTCTTTAACGAGTTCATGTAGGGTTTTTATGGTCTTTGAAAATGACAGCAACTTTCGTGTTCAATGTTGCTTTTAGTCCTCGTGTCACAAGCATGTCAACCTGAACACAGTTTTCAGGTCGGTACATGTGGGATGAGTGGAGACTTTTCAGGTTGTGGTTGCTTCCATTCCAGCTGTATAATCGAGTTAAGGTGACCTCAACTATCGATTTGGAATCAGTCCGACAGTTTGAACTGAAATCGAAACCGAAACTGAATACCTTTCAGTTCGGTTATGATTCAAGATATCCAAGAATTGGACCAGAGATGGTATATGGTTCGATTCTGGTTCGGCGACCAATTCGCGCCCCCCCGCCCCCGGCATGTCATGAGGCTACTAAACAACACTTTCTGTAGCATTCTCATGACAACTTCTATACAGCCTCATGATGATTCTTTATCATGAGGCTAGTTATTATTTATTTTAAATATATTATATTTTTTAAATTTAAAAGTTAGAATTTTAAATTTGTTTGGAGTCTTGAGTGGTTTCACATTTAAACCAAAACTATCTCAAAACTGTTGGTTCTCATAACTATAACCACAACTGTCTCTAAGTTGGTTCAATTATGATTCAAGGTTTTGAGAGAATCGAAACTCGTAATTTGGAAATATGAGTTCTGTTATACCCAGAACAGAACGTCTACTCGAGTATAGCTTCGACTCTTAAGGGAATGCTTGGATTTTGAACTTGATGAAGCTTTGTACTTCATGCTTGTAGATGTAAATTTTTATTCCGAAGTCTATATAGAGACTTGAAACTAAATTCGCAGACTACAAGTGCACGAGCATACCAGCTAGTTTGCTCAAACTAGCAAAATTAATTTTTGACTTCTGTAGTGATTATGGATAAGTGAATTCTTTTCGATGTAGGCCTTCTTTAACTTATTCTCAAGGGTTAGCCTAGACGTTTTAAAAATCGTTCGGGGTCTGATAAGTTTTTAAAAACCAATTCCCAAAAATATTACAAAAATTGTAAACTTAATTCTGGAATGAAAACATTTTAAATCTTGAAAAACAGAAACTGATTCTATTTTCAGAGACTTATTTCCTGATGATAACTTTTGAATCTCTAAAAATTTTTAAAATTTTACAGAAAGTAGAGTTTGATATGTAGATTCAAAAACTATTTTTATTTTAAGTGTAGTAAATGTATGCAATTAAATTTGAGAATATACCTTACTCAGGTATTTATGACAGATCTGTGACAGAGAAACAGAGGCTTAGAAAAGCGATTGTATCTTGATACCCAGGTATCCGATTTCTATGAAGTCTTATTGGAAAGCTATGAATCTCATCTTTGCAATATGACCATTTTCAATTAAAATGATTTACTGTATACAAAGATATGAGATTATAACACAATCTTTGTTGCAAGAATTATGGGTTTTACATACTCAGTTTCAATTTTATTTGATTTTTTCTAATTTTATTTGTCACGGCCCACGATCTTAAAATTCTTGAAAATTTTATGGATAGTGTATCTATGTGTAGATTAGGTGTGCAAATTTTCAATACATTTGAAACAAGGGGTAAAGAAATAAAAATCATTCATCAGACATATATATAATGTAGAAAACTTGACAAAAATTGTGAACTTAGTCTCAAAAATCTTGAAAAACATAAACTGGTTCTGTTTTTAGAGACTTATTTCCTCATTTTTTTGGATGGTTTTTGAATCTTGCAAAAATTTCAATTTGATAGAAGATAGAGTTTGATAAGTAGATTCATAAACTATTTTTATTTTTATTTCAAATGTTGTAGATATACTTAATTAAATCCTAGAATATACCCCACTCAAATTTTCAAGACAGATTTGTAACAGAGAAAAAGATGATTGAAAAGCAATTGTATCTTGATATGCATATCTCTGATTTCTATGAAATTGGTCTTATGAAAAAGCTATAGAGCTTTCCAATTGGACAATTTTCAATCAAAATGGTTAATTGTATACAAAGATATGGGATTGTGACCCAACTTCTATTACAAGAATAGTGAATTTTACAAACTCTATTTCGATTTTATTCGATTTTCTCTAATTTTATTTATGATGTTACACGATCCTAAAATTCTTGAAATTTTTATGGACAGTGTGTCTAGTTATGTAAAACTTTTAGCACATTCGGAGCATGAGGTAAGGAAATAAAAATCGTTTATCAGACATATGCAGAGTACAAAAAACAAATTTTTTGTTTTTCAGGATACGTGCATGCATCTCATCCGAGTTAAAAGACAATCTACAATAATTTTAAAATGAATAAAATTATGATTATATCATAAGCATAAAAGGGATTAGGAGGTATTAGATCTTATATTGTATATCGGAGTAGAAAGAATCGAAAATCAAACATGTAACAGATAATCTATGAATGTAAAGGGAATGGGGCAACATATAATCTTTAATTACATCAATATGGATACATAAACTTCTTAATTACAACCCCATTAATCTTAATAAAAGATGAGAAGATAAAAATTAAAAGATAAGAAAAGAAAGGACATGTAGCAAAAGAATAAGATGGTGGCCGACGGTTGGTGGCGGTGAGCCTCCTTCTCCTTCTTCTTTCTATCTTCCTCTCTCTCTCTCTCTCTCTTTCTCTTCCTCTCTTTCTCTCTCTCTCTTGCTGCTCATGAATTCTTCTTTGTATTGATGCTTGATCAATTGCTGGATGATCTTTCTTAGCCCCCCCTCAAGGGCTCTTTTATAGATGATAAGTTGTCTCTTTGATACTTCTCATTGTAAGTCAACTTACCCAATGCAATATGGCAAGTTACCTTGTTCAAGACGTACTAAAATTGGTTGGGCTTATGCTGTCTAATGGCCTACCAAATTGGGCATCCATGCTGCTGTTCCTATCCACTTGCTTGTTGAAATCAGCAAGGACTTGAAATGGTAAGTCTTCTTGTTTAATCTTGCTAAATTCAGCCAACCTTGGTATGGTAAGTGGCCTAATATTACTGAAATTGACTGATCCTGTTCCATATTACTGAACTCGACCAAACCATAGCTCGTCTCATGGCTGGACTTGGTATGGTAAGTTGCCTTGTTCCATCTTGCTAAAATCGTTCAACCCATGGTTGTCTCATGGTTGGACCTAAGATGGTAAGTTCCTTACTGAAATTGGCTAGCCCTTGATATAGTGCGTTGCCAAATCTGTTATGGTAAAATTGGCTCTTCATAATGCTTGATAGCTTACCAAATTGGGCACCAATGTTGCCCATGGTAAGTTATATGGTTCACCCATGTTGAAGTCAGTCAACCTATGTTGATGGCTTGCCAAATCGAGCACCATGGTTGCACAAGGTAAGTGATTTTATCCCATGTTACTGAAATCGTCCAGCCCATCTTCTTGATGACTACTTACCAAATCGGACATTGAGATGTGGTTTGGTAGGTTTTCTAATTCACTTATGTTGAAGTCGACTAGCATACCTTGATGATGACTTACCAAATCGGGTACTATGACTGCGTATGGTAAGTTGGTTGGTCCAATAATGCTGAAATTGGCCAGGCTATAGCTGCTCACATCTTGCCAAGTTAGGCCGCTTTCCTTTCTCTTGGATGTCGACTTTCCTTTCTCTTCAATGCCGACTTTTCTTTCTTGAACGTCTCCTTTCCTTTCTCTTAGATGCCAACTTTCCTTTCTTAAATGCTGACCTTCCTTCTTGGCAGTCACCTTAGGCCACTTGCCTAATACCTAGATCTAAAATGACAGGTTACCTTGTCTAACAATGTCGAAATTGGCAAGTTCTTGGTCGTTGTCTTTTTGGTTCTTACTATCTCCTCTTTTCGGAGAATTTACCTCCTTTCGGTTCGAGTTTTATATAAGGCAGGTATGGTTTCAAACGTTTTCTTTAAAACCATTTTTATATTTGAAAACATCAAGTTTAATAAAATCTTTAAATATTTAACTGCTAACACGGCACATGATAGGGCTCTGTGGAAACAAAGAATCCATGTAGCCAACCCCGTCTAGTATGGGAAAAGGCTTAGTTGTTGTTGTTTGTTGTTGTATTTATAAACACCCTAAATCAATTTTTTTTTAAACACACCCAATTTCGAAAGCCCAAATGATATTTAACCTTTTGCTTTAAAATGAATATTTTAAATCTTTTTAAAGGTTTCAAATTAAAGGTTTTAAATTAAAGTTAAAGGGACAAGGCCTGGAGGATATGAACGAATCAGGCGAATAGGTGAGGCCCACTTTAATCTAGGATCGAGCTCACGAAGGATAAGTCCAGAAGCAAAGGAGTGGACCACGTCCAAGCATATCTTCATAAAAAAAAATCAAATCAAATGGGCCAGCATCAAGGCAGCTCAAGTTGTATATTAAATCAAATCAAGAACTTGTTTGAATCAAATACAACCTTTTGATAAGGATTGGCTTACTTTTGCAAGATGGAACAGATTGAATCTTGGGTTGATTTCAAAGATTTATCAAGCCACATTCAGCCCATGTACCAAGTTTATATCAAGCAAGGAAGGATGAGCCACAAAGGAGGATGATTAAGGCCTTGAATCAAGCCTAGCCAAGTGCATTCAAGTCCAAACGGCTAGGACAAAAAGCACATGGCTAAAGTTCAAACCAGTCCACATGGGGTTGGTCCACCTTTGACTATGAAGGACCACTTGATCATGTGAAATGGAAGGCCTTGGGGCTGGGTTTGGACCTTGGATCACCCGCCCCAAGGAAGGGCCTAGAAGATCCACCCTTGGTCTATAAATTGAGGCCAAGGGTGGGGCGTGAGAACCATCTTGGGAGTTCATCTTGGGGAGTCCATCAAGGGTGCTGTACTTTGAGAGTTTTGTAAGAGTTTGAGTGCTGCTAGGGAAGAGCCTAGAGAGGGAAGGGAGTGTAGGATCTAGGCCAAGGCTTAGAGAGAGTGTGAGTGATTAATCAAAAGGGGGAAAGGAACCAAGTGAAGGCCAACCACTACCTTGGAGGTCGATCATTGTATAAGTCCGGGTAAGTGCTGCTTTAACTTGTTTCTTCTACATCTCTTCTTCATATTCAATTCAAAAGGGGTTGTATTAATGGAGCTTTGTCTCCCCCCATGATGTAATAGAAGTAGATGTTACTGAAATTTCTCTTTCTTTTGATTATGCACTTTACGTGTTTGAGATCTTATTTCTACCTCTTTATATTCTATAAAGACTTTATATTCTCTAATCCCCTCTATGCTTAAGCTATTAAGTATATTTCAATTCATTTTCCTTCAACAATTTAATTCATGATGTTGTGTTGTTGCATTTCAATTCGTATGAGTTTGCATCACGTCTGATTTTAAAAACCTGAAATATGGTTTTCATCATCTCTGTATATGTTGATTGCTTGATTTTTAATTATTAAATCTCTATTCCAATTATTCCAAAACTTTGCACACTTCTTATACACACATAAGCCCACTTCTAATAAAATTTACAAGAATTTTAGGGCCTCCAACATCGTAATTAAAACTATACAAAATAAAGAAAAGTTTTGGAAGCTGTCTATCCATTCAGTTTTTCTGCAAGAGAGCTTGGGTATTCATCCTATAACTCTGTAAGCAGGTGTCCAAAATCAATGATTTTTTATTCATTTGAAAGATGATATCTATAGCTTTCTAGCGAGACTAAATTCATTAAATTTGGAACTTTGAGTATCGAGATACAAACTCATGTTTGAGTCTCTATATTTCTGTGATATAACAGTTTTAGGTGCCTAAGTAGAGGCACTTCTTGGATTTAATTCTGCAACACCATAACTCTGAATCACAATCTGAAAGATGTCACAGACTCTTCATATCTCAAGTGTAGTCCTCTAAAATTTTTATGATTTTTGGATGTCTAAAAGATATTCAAAAGGATTTAGGAAACAAGTACTAAAAATAGAGTTTTCTATTTTTTAGAACTTGTTCATTTTGAAACTTGAAATCAAGTGCACTTTCCATTATCAAACACCTTTGCTTTCACGTGAATTTGGAAGTCTCACCTATTTAGTTGGAATCCCTAAGTACTTAAATTGACCCTTGAGCATCGGTTCAAGATGGTCTAATATGAAAAGAGCCTGCTTTGCCACAATCGCCAGTTAAATTTAACTTTTGCTAGTTTTTAAAAAACTAGGTGTTACGCTTGTGCATTAAGTAGAGTTGAAAAATTTATTTCAAGTCTCTACATAGGCTTAGAGTGAAAATTTCACGTCTACAATATTCTTTTTTGGAAAACACTTAGTTTTATTCTCAATTTTTGTTTGCATGGGTGACCTGCTTTTGCTCCGTGAGTTAGTCTTTATCGTTTCAACTACTTTAACCCTTTTGATGGGTGTAGGGTATCTGTAGATGTGATTTTATTTCAAATCGTGGAATTCGAAATCAAACCCTCAAACTATGTCGGGTTGCGCGAGCGTGCCAGTTAGTTTGCTAAAACTAACAAATTATGTTTTTCTGACTTCTTAGAACGATTGTGGACAAGTAAGATCTTTTCGACTTAGGCTTTCTTGAACCGACGCTCAAGGGTCAGCCTAGATGCTTGAAATTTGTTTGAATCCGTTAAATCGAAAAAGGTAAAACCAGATTTCCCAAAGTTTCAGATTTGTGCCTAAGTTCTTGATTTCTGAAAAATTTCAGATTTTGAAATTTGCAGAACCTGTTAAGTTTCAAAGTCCTATTCTCTGAATTTTAAAAAATACTTCTGATTCTCCAAAAATTCTAAAAATTTTAAAGAATAGAGATACAGTGTGTAGAATCAGAATATATTTTTATTTTATAATTTCATTCTTTATTTTCTAAGAATTAAATATAGAATCAGAAACTGTTATAAAATTCAGAACAGCCCTATTTTTGTGAATCAGAAGCTCAGAAAAACAGCAATATCTCAGCACTCAGACATCCAATTTCGATAAAATTTGTTGTTTTAGAAATATACGGATGTTAAATCCAAAGAATCAAATTTCATCCAATTTCATTCAGCGGTTGCGAAGATATGAGCAAAAGAACAGAGGTTTGTTACTGAACGTTCTGTTTCTATAAAACACAATCTGAATTTTATGTAAACTTCACGGATCTAATTGGCTAGGCAATAGTTCATAACAATTCCTCAAAATTTTATCTAAGAACGTCTGATATGTCTAGATTATTCATGCAAAATTTCGAAGCAATTGGCTTATCCGTTTGTCTATAAAATTCCGTGATCAGACGTGTGTGCACAGACAGTTTCAGAAACCAATTTTACAGAAAATTTCAGAAGGTTCCTAACGTGATTCTAAAATGAAATTCAACCTGTATCAGTCCTAATGATGCATGGAAATCATCTAAACATGGATTTTACTTTCGTTTATGAAGTAATCATGTGTGTTTGTATCGATATAAATGAAGAACATGAGCTCTAGGCCTTGATTCAGATACAAATTTCCAGAATCTGTGCTTCTTCAGATTCTCATGAATTAAAACAAATTTGTGCATGGATTCAAACCTGTGTGAGTGAGAGGGGACGTAGGAGCACTTCACCGGATGATCGTCGAATGTCAGAACCAGGCTGGACTTCCTTCTTCTCCTTCTTCTCTTCCTTTCTCTCTCTATTTCCCTGAATTCTCGGACTGAACGTTCCTGTGTGTTGGTTGATCGTTCCCTCTTGATGCTCGCTGGTTGATCCTCTCTGCAGCACATGGGGGAGCCTTTTTATAGGCTCTGGCTGTGATTTGGATAAGCCTGATGGTTGGGATTTGGATGAGTTCGGTTTTGATTGTGTTGATAAAATCTTATCTGGATTGGTTGGAACGTCATCTGCATTTGATAGGCATAATCCTTGTTTGATTGTTGAACGTTATCTACATTTGATAGGCATCTGAGTTGTTGAATTGTTATCTATATTTGATTTCATCTGCATTGGGCAATCTTGAACGTGATCTTCTGATCCTTCCTCAATATGTTGCAGATATGGATGAAAAGCTCTAGAAGTCGTTGACAACATGCAGTTGGGAGTCGTTGAAGGCTGTTGAGAAGCGGTTCACAAGGGTGATCATCACAATGGAACATCTCTTCTTCTTTTGTTGTGCCACACACACTATCTGCATCTTTCGGTTTTAACTGTTGTGGCAGAACGCCCTGTCATTATCGTTGCTGTGATGAATCTTTTATTGCACTGTCCTTTAGTGCTTCTTTGTCGACTTCATTGGTAAGCTTCAAAACAAAGAAAACCGCTAGCTCCTTCCAGCACTTTACCATGATGACTCCTTACAGGATGAGAAGACTTCAAATACTTTCCAGCACCTGACTTTTCATCCACTTAAACAGGCCTGGAAGGCTGACCTCAGTACCATCAAGCTGCTACAATAACAGAGCATTTTGGGCCTCCAAACCATTAAGCACTTCCTCCTATTATTTAACAAATGTTTGCATTTCATCTGCTACTGCAACATCCAGATCACGCTCTTGTAAAGTTTCTGACAGCTCCTGTCTAACTTCACCTTCAGTGCGAGCTAGTGACTCTTGAGCCTTCGCTGCTGTGTTTTCAGTTTCTAAATAGTCTGCAATTAGTTTTCTTAATTTCTTTGTCGGTTAGAGGTGCCTCAAAATTGAATTTATCACCATCCTTGGAGATCGGTGGTTCCTTATCATCAGAATGAACACTAGTTGCTTAACTGGGATCACCTTCTCCATCTTCCGAGTTCATCTCCTTTCCCTGCATCTCAATCAGGGATGGATTTTGCTCCTTTTGACATTCAGTTTCCTCGATAACAGAGTTGAAGACCTGTGTACAATCTCTCTTTTATCTGCACACTTGCAGTAAAAGTGGTTAAACAAATCCATGTTCCATACCCACATATTATGAAAGTATTAATTGGGCCTATGTTACGAATTTGTAAACCAGCCATCATGTTCTCGAGATTTACTCCATGAGCGTTGGAACATTAGCATTATTCTTATCATAATGTAACAAATGACGATGCAAACTGATGCATATCCACACTAATTACCTTGACACCCAAGTGTAACATGGACACGTTACGAAAGGTGTTCGATACCAAACCTTTGTTTTCGGAAGCTTTCGTTCTTGCTTCCATCTTTCCTTTCCTTTGATAACATCAACTTTTCCCTCCGGCAACTGATTTCTTTCCGAATATGAACTTTTCTTTTTGGGAAGCTCACTTTCCCTTTTTGATGCCCGCTTTCCTTTTTGGGCGCCCATCTGTCTTTTCAGGTGTCAACTTGTCCTATAAATGCCTATTTCTTTTCAAATAGAAAATTTCAAACAAGTTCATCCACATAAAGCTTTTAAGGAAACAAAATCCTACTTTTTCCATGCTGGGGGCAAAATCGTCATTTTCATTCAATCTAGTCAAAATTTGAAATTTTCAAAAAGGAAAGTATTCTTTCATCATTTTAAAGCTTCCATAAAATTTTGATACCGACATAAGCTCGTTTAGTGCCTTTTTCATTTGAAAACCTAAAATTGCCAAAAATAGTTATTTCCCTAAAAAGGTAAAAATTTTATAAGAAACTTTTGGGTGTTTACAATATCGAACCACTTTAACCCTTAAGTATAGGGTCTCGGAATGAGACTATTCTTGATCGGGTGAGTTTTTGAGGTGTGGTTTGAATTTTATTTGTTTTTGAATTTCAAGGTTTTTAGAATTTCGTAAATTTGTCAATTTACAAACATTTTTGGGTTTTGTTACTAATGTCTCCTTTTGATTTATTTCTTTGAGGAAAATTGTTTAAAACTATTCATTATTTGATGATAATTTTTTGAAATAGCAAAATCCTACCAATTTGGCCATGAGGGCAAAGTAGTTACTTTTTTGATATTTTATCAAAATTAGATTTTTTTGAGAGGGATGCAATATACCCTTATTTTGAGATTGCTACAAAATTTTGGTGTAGAAATGAGTTCGTTTAAGGTGTCTTTATTTGAAAAACCCTTAAAGACCCAAAACTACAAAAGCAAGAAAATTCTAAAAGATCAAATTTTTTGTTTTGAAATTTTTTTGGTTGTTTACAGATGCCCCTTTTTGTCATTAATCTAAATTTATTTGGATAATGGCAAAGAAGAAAACACCTATGAGATTTTCTTCCTAGATTTATCTTAAGAGTATGAATTTTTCCTTTATTCCATAACATCTATTTCCTTAGATTTGTTTTTGTGAAGGAGGGGATCTTAGCCAAAGAGGACTTGACAAGAAAACACCTGGTCCTACGATGATCATGCATGGACAACCCCTTTATGGATGCATGTATGTATGAAATATGAGGTGGGTGAAGTGAATATTTAGAGACCCATACCTGTGATTTTTGAGCATGAGAAAAAGCCTATAAAGGCCAGCTGCCTCAAGCAAGATGGTTCCTGCATTGTTTCTTTTGATGTTATGGGTTTTCAAAATTTCCTTTCAAAAGGGAACTCCTTTTGATTTCTATAAAAAAGGACTTCCAATTTTATACATTTTCCCTAACTTAGGTTTTAATATCCACTACTTAGCAAAGGTTTTGTAGAAAATTTTAGATAACATTTCAAAATTCAATTTCTCACACAATAAGGTCTAATTCTCAAATAAAATGAAATCCAAATAAGTAGGTGTAACACCCTAAAATGTTTTCAAAATTGGGGCATGCTTTAAACTTGTAATTTGAACATAGCTCACAAAATTTAGAAAACCACAAAAACAAAAGAAAATCAACAAGGCCAAAGCAGGATCGAATGAAGCATCCAAATCAAGCCTCGAAGCAGAAGCAAGCCTAGATCAAGCACACATTTCAAGTCCAATTCAATTTAGGGACAAGTTGCAAATCCAATTCAAAATGAAATCAAGACTCAATTCAAACCAAAGGGTCACACCAACCTAGCCCATGTCAGCTAGGGCGATCAGATCCAACATCAAGGTGTGTTTGGCCAAAGTAAGACAGACCAATGCAATGGTCGAATGGCTAAGGACAGACCATATTCATGTACCAAGTATGGACTAAAGCTGCACCAACCTAGCCCAAGTCAAGAACAACGGCAAAGATCAATGTGAGAGGACATGCCAAAGACATAACCAAGGTCGAGTAAAGGTTGGCATCAAAGAGCCCAAAGTTAGATGGTCAAGGCACGGTCTGCACTCAACCAAGAAGTCAAGGCCACGGCTAGGAGGTCAAGTTGCGGACTTCATGCACCAAAGTAGCTAAGGGACGATCACAAGCTTCACCAAAAAGTGGGTTGTACTTGGCAAGACTACCATGGGTTGGACTAAGACAATGAGTCAAGATGATCAAGTCATGGGATGGGCTAAAGAAGTCAAGACCAAGAGGTGCATTTGATCAAACCGAGCCCTTCCTAGCTGGGACAACACCAAGGGCTAAATCGCTCCTAGCCGAATCACACCCATGACCGAGCCATGTG
Organism: Brasenia schreberi; assembly: GCA_036023115.1. Classification (NCBI taxonomy): domain Eukaryota; kingdom Viridiplantae; phylum Streptophyta; class Magnoliopsida; order Nymphaeales; family Cabombaceae; genus Brasenia; species Brasenia schreberi. Next base: position 16,675,474 of record JAYKKT010000089.1, on the reverse strand, counting down.
GCACTGGACTCATCTTGACCAAGTGAGACCACCATGAGCCCCATGTGCTCCCATGAGAGGCCATGTCACCAACAAACCCATTGTGGATTGGGTCAAGCTTGGGCCAAGACCAAACCCATGTCCAACTCGTGAAGTCCCAAGAGACTTCTCTTGAAGGCTATAAATAAAGGCAAGGCATTGAAGAGAGTGGAGAGAGTGAGGAAAATCTACAGCTAGAGAGGGAGAAAGAGAGAGAGAGAGGGAGAGAGAAAAAGAGAGGAAGAGAGAGGGAAAAGAGGAAAGAAGGTAGAGGAGCTGCCCCCTTTCAAGATTGTCTTCATCCATTGCCATCCACAATCAAGGTCAATTCTTCTCCTCTTTCTTTATTATATATCTTCCTTACTTTCATTCAATTAAGAAGGGGTTGTAATTAAAGAGTAACTGGCTCCATTCAATTGATGTAATAGCTAGATGTTATGCTACCCAATTTCGTTTGATTAGATGCCTATTATGTGTTTGATTTTCAGTTTCTCCTACCTCAATATACATTGTAATCTCTTATATCTCATAATCCCCTCCATGCTTAAGCTATAATTATATTTTCTTTCATTTCTTTCAGTCATTTACATTGAAATTGTTGTGATTTATCTTTTAATTTCAGACAAAATGCATTCATGTATATTATAAACCTGAAAATCTGTTTTTTGTATCTTACATCCATCTGATGTTTGATTTTTAATTCCCTATTCTCTGCTCCGAATGCTCTAAAACTTTACACATTTAATCTACATTCAAGAATTTTAAGGCCGTGCAACCACATAAATAAAATCAGAATAGATTGTTAAAAATCGATATAGAACCTGTGAAACCCCTTTTTCTTGCAATAGAGGTTGGGTTATCATCCCATAACTTTATCTACAGTGAAACAAATTCATTGAAACTAGCCTCAATAGAAAGTTGATATTTTTCCAGCAAGACTAAGTTCATAGAAATCGGAGGTTTGTGCATCAAGGTACAACTGTTTTACTAAACCTTTGTATTTCTCTCAAAGAATTATTTCGAACGTCTAAGTAATAATCATTCTCTGATTTAATTGTGTACATTGACAATATTTAAAATCAGAACAAAAATAGTTCCTGAATCTCCATATGAGTCTCTATCTAATATAAAATTTTCATGATTTTTAGAGATTCAAAAGTATTGAAAAAAATTTGAAAATAAGTTAGAAGTCACCCCCACTCTCAACACCTTGAGAGATACCAAGCAAGCCCCTAATGAGGATGCACACGCATTTATCGTTAGGTAGAGGTCATTTTTAAGCCAAGTTAGAGAGCCCATTTCTAAAGGGTGTGCAGTGATACTCATCCTTGAAAATTTCAAAACTGATTTAAAAGCACTCCTCTCCCTCTATGAGATCTCAACTTTTCAAAAGTTGATAAAAAAGGCTTATCTCTTTGAAGCTAATTTTAAAAAGAGAGTTTATGAAGATATCTAGAAAGGAAAGAGCTTTTTTAAAACCAAATTTGAAAAACCCGAGGCATATGGGCCACATGCATCGGAAGGAGAAGTGAAAACTCAAAAAGTGGCCAACATCCGAGTAGAGCCAAGCTTAGTCGGGCCTTCTAAACCATCCAGACAAAGATCCTTTAGAAAAGAACAAAGAAATGAAAAAAAGTTTGAACAAAGACAATACACACACCTAGGACAACCACTCACGGAAGTCCTAGACATTTTGTTAGCATAAAGTCTTATAAGTCTCCCAGCTATTCCCGAATGGGCACCCCCTAAAGGAAAGTTTTTGAACGACTTTTGCAAGTATCATAGGCTCAAAGGCCATGATACTAATAAATGTTTTTCATTGAAAAACAAAATAGAAGACTTGATAGAGCAGGTAGGTTCTATGTCTCGAAAGAATCAGAGCCCCCTCAAGCGGTGTTCAAGGAACCCTTCCCGAATCACGCAAGCACAAGTAGGAAGGACAAAGAGGTTTGATGAAAGACCCCTTTCTTGAAAAAAATCTAAAAAAGTATATTTGAAAAAACCAAAAAAAATTTAAAAACTCCCAAAACTCAAAAACATTTGAAAAACCTGAAAATTCCAAAAGAAAGTTTTTTACGTTCATCCTTCTAGTATTTGTTTAGAAAAATCCAAAAAAATTGAAAAAGTTGAAAATTCTAAAAAGTTTGGTTTCAAAATCACGTGCAAGGCCAAAAATCGGGTTTGGCAAAACCCATGTACATTCTCAAGCCCAAGTCATTTCATACCATTGTGGATAATTCTCTTATGCATAATCCTTCTCTCTTGCATGATTCTTTCCTAGAAATCAAAGACTTGAGACTGATCAAAGCAAGGAGGAAGATCTCCTTATCCATAGGATGATCAAGCCTCCAAGGTTCCCAAATTTCATAGAATCCTTTACTTGAAAAAACATTAAATTCCGTAGGAGAGAATTTCTTAGAAGTAAATTTAGGGAGTGAGTATAACCCAAATTATGTCAAAATATGTACTTGTTTGCATGAGCATGAAAAGGCATCATTCATCACATTTTTGAAATCATATATAGACGTGTTTGCATGGACCTATGAAGGCATGCCTAGTTTACACCCTAAGATTGTAGAGCATCATGTACATTATAACTAAATGCAAAACCCGTGAAACAAAAGCTTAGGAAAATCTATCCCGATATCCACTCCCAAGTAAAAGAGGGTTTGGAAGATCTTTTAAAAGCCAGATTTATAAAACCCATTGCTTATTCTGAATGACTTTCAAATATTGTTGTAGTTCAAAAATCTAATGAGAAAATTCGTATTTGCATCGATTTTAGAAATTTGAACAAAGCCACTCATGAAATGTTTTCTTTCATGGATGGCTACTCGGGTTATAACCAAATCAAAATAACACCAAAAGATCAGGGTAAAACTGCTTTTACTATACCTTGGGACACATATTGTTACACCATTGTAAACATAAAAATTTTCACTCCCAATTTATGGAACTCGATGTGAACCTTTTCGTGCCTACGCTTTTGCGAGCGTGCCAGCTAGCTTATTCAAACTAGCGAAGGTTTTTTAAATGTTTTTCTGACTTTGGCGATTGTAGGCAAGCAGACTCTTTTCGCTTTAAACCTTCTTGAACCGATGCTGAAGGGTCGGTTCAAGCGCTTAGGAACTTTAATTTTTCAAACAATTTTGACTTCAAACTAACTTGAACAATAAGTGTTTTTGAAAGATTTTGATTTTGTGCATTTTTGCCAGTTTTATCACGAGGGTTGGATGGCCCTATGATTTTTGCAAGTTTTATTTATCTTGGCCTGTGTGTGGAGTGTGCGAGCCTAGTTATAGCGTGGTTTGGAGCGAGGTTCGAGCGATTTGCCGCAATGAGCGGATGCAGAGATGCTATAAAATTTTGTTTTGGGTTTTAGAGAATGATGATGCAAACTCACCCAAATTAAAAATTCATCTCACTCTTCTTGAAAGTAAACTCACGCGAATGTAAGTGCAACTCTACTTTCACAAAAGTAAACTCACACGAATTTAAGTGCAACTCTACTTTCACAAAGTAAACTCATACGAATTTAAGTGCAACTCTATTTTCACAAAAGTAAACTCACACGAATTTAAGTGCAACTCTACTTTCACAAAAGTAAACTCACACGAATTTAAGTGCAACTCTACGACTTTCACAAAGTAAACCCACACGAATTTAAATTGCAACTCATACGACTTTCACAAAGTAAACCCACACGAATTTAAATTGCAACTCATACGACTTTCACAAAGTAAACCCACACGAATTTAAATTGCAACTCAGTCGACTTTCACAGAAGTAAACTCACGCGAATTGAATTATATATATTTAGCTTAAGAGCGGAAAGGCTCGAGTGCTCGTGGGTGTACTCATGTTTAACCCAACAATTTAAGAGCAGAAAGGCTCAAATGCACGTGTGTGTGATCGTGTTCATCCACCAGATTAAGAGCGAAAAGGCTCAAGTGCTCGTGGGTGCGATCGTGTTTATGCACAAATTAAGAGCGGAAAGGCTCAAGTGCTTGTGGGTGTAAAGAGCAGAAAGGCTCGAGTACACGTGTATGTGATCGTGTTCATCCACTAGATAAGAGCAGAAAGGCTCAAGTGCTCGTGGGTGCGATCGTGTTTATGCACAAATATTACAACCCGGGGAGAGACTTCGCTCCATTAATACAACCCCATTTCGAATTGAATTGAATGAAACAAGTGGTTTAAAACCAAAACTAACTGCACTTACAAGTTTTCGTTCGGTTTAGCCCTTGGCTCAGCTTGTTGGATTCGCTCGAGCCGCTTTTGTTGCAGCCGTGAGCTAGGTCCACCTTCTTTGTGTCGAGCCTGGGTCAAAGCATCTTCATGTTGATGTTGCAGCCAAGGTAGGTTAGTCCACCTTTGTTGCAGCCCAAGTCCAGCAGCTCGGCCAAGTTCAGTTTTAGCCAAGTCAAGCTTGATTCGGTTTCAGTCGGCCCGGTCAAAGAGGGCTCGGTTGGCCAAGGTTCGGTTGGCCAAGGTTCATGATCAAGTCCAACCAGTTCGTCCAAAGGTGATTTAGTTCAAGTGCAAGTTAGCCAAGGTGCAGCAAGGGTTCGGTTCTTGCTGGGTTTGATTTGGCCAAGATGGGTCAAGTCGGCCAAAAGGGTGCAAGGTTCAAGCTTGGTTTGGTTGGGGCTGAGCAAGGTCGGTTCGGTCAAAGTGCAGAGTGCAGTCAAGTCAAACCGTGAGGTCTTGGTTCAGCTCTTGGGTTTGGCGCAACCAAGCTCAATTCTTGGGGAAGAAGGCAGCCAAGTCAAGCTTGATTCGGTCAAGGGTTTCAGCAAGGTGATCATGTGTAGGTCAATTTAGTTCAGCCGTGAGGTGCAGGTCTTGGTCAAGATCGGTTCTTGCTGGTTGCAAATGGGTTCGAAGAAGTGGTTCAATGCAGCCAGCCGAGTGGGTCGGTTCAGTTCAGCCAACAAAAATGGTTCAGTTTGTCAGTCAGCCAACTAGGTGGCTTGGTGCGGTTCAGTCCAAGTCAAAGGGGCAAGTTCGGTTGGCCTTGTTCCAGAAGCTTGTTTCAGCCGGTTTGGTCAAGAGATGCAGCCCACGTTAGGTTAGTTCAGTCAAGTGCAGCACTAGGGTAGCAAATGCTTTATTCGGTTGGCAGCAAGGTTCCAAAGTGGGTCAAGTGCAGGCTTACCTCTTGGTGCAGCCCAAGTCCAAGATCACGAGCCTTTGTTGCAGCCTTGTTGCTTTAGTCAAGGTCCCTTGGATTAGTAAGCCACTTTATTTGACTTTGCTCCACATGAAGGGCCTTCCACTCATTCTCTCTCCTTCTTCAAGCCCTTTTCAACACCATCCAAGGGTTTCACGTGAACCCCCTTGGTCTTATTTATAGGCCAAGGGGGTGGGTTATTTGGATCTAGATCATGAGATCCAAATTTGATCCAATTTCTTATTGGGTCTGGATCTTTTGGTTCATATCCAATCAAACTATTTTTCTTTCTTTCTTGAGTCCTTTTTGGCGTATGCAACAAATGGTTTCGAGCGGGCCCCGGTTACTCGGTGACCCAATTTTAGCCTGAGTTTTTTCCAAGTTTTTTTTCTGGCCGATGTTTTGCTTCTCAGGACGTTTTTGAAGTTTGATTCGATTCATCTGTTCCCGTTTTTGGCTTGTTTTTGATGAGGTCGATCTTAGATTTTCCCACAAACTTTGTTCTTCATTTTGACAGGCTGGGTGCTTGATTTCTGTCGGCTTTATTAGGGTCTTGGCTTCTCTTTGTATTTTTGGAGCTAACTTTGATTTTGAGCTGGATGCTAGTTTCGATCTTTTGTCTGGATTTCCTTCGAACAGACTTGGGCTTCCTTTTTCTCTTGATTTGACCTCGAGCTGACTTTTTGAAATTCAAGAGTTTTAAAAATATGGAAATTTTTGGGTGTTTACAACCATTATGCCTTTTGGTTTGAAAAATGTTAGTGCCACATACCAAAGAGTCATGACTATTATTTTTCATGATCAAATTGATGAGCTCTTGGAAATATATGTGGATAATCTATTGGTAAAATTAAAAACCCGATACACACATATAGAATCTTTGCAAAAGATTTTCGAAAGACTTAGGCTTTATAAAGTGAAGCTAAACCCTAAAGAATGTGTTTTTGGAGTAGAATCAGGAAAACTCTTAGGGTTCATAGTTAAACAAAAGGGCATATAGGTTTGTAGATGTGAATTTTTATTTCGAAACCTATGTGAAGATTTGGAAAGAAATTCTCGAACTACTTCGTGTGTGCGAGCGTGTCAGTTAGTTTGCTCAAACTAGTAAAGATTGGTTTTCTGACTTCGTATAGCGATTGTGGACAAGTGAACTTTTGTCAACGTAAGACTTCTTGAATTGATGCTCACGGGTCAACCTAGATGCTTTAAAAATTATTCAAGATCCGGTATGTTTTCAAAAACAAGATTCCAATTTCAAAAGCTTGACAAAATCATGATTTTGGTTCTTAACTTAAAAATATTTGAAGTCTTGAAAAATAGAAACTAGTTCTGTTTTCAAAGGCTTCCTTATTTTTTTTTTTTGAAATAGTTTTGTGTTTCCAAAAATTTTGAAAATTTTACAGAGAACAAATTTTCATGAGTAGATTCAGAAAATATTTTTATTTTTATTTTATATGCTATAGATTTATGTAATTAAATATGAAAATAAACCTCACTCAGACATTGAGGACCGACCTGTGCTAGAAAATGAGAGGTTTAAAAAAACTATTATATTTTTATGCTCAGACCTCCGATTTCTTTGAAATTGGTCTTTTAGAAAGCTATGGATTTAACCTTTCCAATGAGACTATTTTCAATCAAATTGGTTCACTGTGTACAAAGACATTTATAAATAACCCATCCTATATCACAGGAACTTTTGGTTTTTGAGAATCTATTCTGATTTTTATAAAACTTCTCTGATTTTATTAGTGATGTTTAATAAGCCCAAAATTCTCAAAACTTTTATTAGAAATGTGTCTGCATGTCTGACTAGACATGCAAAATTTTGAAATATTCGGAGTAGGGAATAATGAAAGATAAATTATTTACTGAACATGTGTAGAGTGTAGAAAAAAAGTTTTTAGATTTTCAGAGTTGTGCTTGTGTTTTAGTCCCTATTAAAATCGAATCTACAACTATAAAACAATAAACAAAATCCTAATTATTATGTGAGCATAGGGAGATTAAGAGGTCCATAATCTTACGTTATGTTATGGAGTAGAAAGAATCAACATTTAAAATATATAACGAGTAGCATAAGAATGAAAGAAGGATGGGGCAACATATGAACCTTGATTAATACATCATCATGGAGATCTAAGCTCCTTAATTACAACCCCATAAAGTTCAATATAAAAAGGAGATAATTATGAGAGCATGAAGGAAGAATGGACCTGTGACGGAAGGTGGAGGATGGCTGGTGGTTAGCGGCACCTTCTTCTTCCTCTCTTCCACCTTCTCCCCCTCCCTCCCTCTCTTTCTCTCCCTCTTGCTGGGTCATGGGATGTTGGATGGTTTTGAGGATGGGATGATTTAACTCATATTGATCAGTGTTGGTTGATGGCTATAAACACCCAAAATATTTTCAGCCTGCTTCAGAATTTTCAAAACAACAAGCTTGTTTTCAAAAGTCCCGATTTTTAATACAGATTGAAATTTAAAGGATTTTAAATTTTGAAATCAAGTTTTGAGAAAGAAAGGCTGAGGAAGCACAACACAGATCAAAGAGCGAATGCATCGCCAAAGATTTAGGGCACGACCCAACAGAAGATTGAAGCAAGGAATGGGTAAAGGCCACATCAAGGCAAGGAACCGCACCTTGCCTAGACAAATTCATCTTGAGAACATGGGTTACACCTTGGCTAACCAAGCTTACCTTGGCTGGACCAAAATGGACTCCATCAAAGGAAGCCCCAAAGGAGAACTCAACTGGCCACACCCATTCACATTAAGCCTAGCCAAGGAACTCACTCGGTCATGCTAGCTCGAGCCAAGGACCGCACCCACTCCAGTAAGGGTTGCATATGCTAGACTCTCCTTGACCTATAGGACCACAAGACCACTTGGGGCTATGTGCAGCCATACCTCTTTGGATTGGAGTCAAGTTGGGGCCAAGAAGGAACCTATCCGACCCATATCAAAGAAGGCTCTAGGAGCCCTCTCTCTTGGCCTATAAATAGAGGTCATGGGAGGATGATTTCCAGCATTGGAGGGATATCCAAGAGCCTTGCAAGAGGATCTTAGGGTCTAGGAGAGAGAGTATGTGTTATAAAGAGAGAGAAAAGAGAGAAAAGAGAGAAAGAGAGAGTGAGAAAAGAAGGCAAGAAGGGAATGTCCCCTTTCTTGGAGTCGTGAGCCATTGGAGAAAGTGTAAGTGTGTTTTCTTCCTCTTTTGCTGATCTTAATTCTTTCTTCCTCATATTAAGTTTGAAAGGGGTTGTATTAATGAAGCTTTAATCTCCTCTCATATTGTAATAGAGTAGAAATGCTGCCCGTTTTATTTCATTTACGTTTATGCATTTGTAGACACGCGAAAATTTCCGACCACAGGCTTCTTAGGGCCTAGAGCGAACCTTTCTGCATCTACGTTCGTTTTTATAAAGAAAAGGGCATGCCAGCTAGCTTACTCAAACTAGCGAAGTAAGTTTTCACAATATCTGACTTGTTTGGGGCGACAATGGGCAAATGGGTTCTTTTCGTTGCAAAACTTCTTGCACCGATGCGCAAGGGTGTAGACGCGCGAAAATTTTCACTTACGGGTTCTTAGGCCTGAAGTGAACCTTTTCGCAATCTACTTCGCTTTATGGGCGTGCCAGGTAGTTTACTTTAACTAGCAAAGTATGTTTTGAAAATAATCTGACTTTTGAAAGGCGATTGTAGGCAAGCGGGATTTTTACGTCGCAGACCTTCTTGCACCGATGCGCAAGGGTCAGTCTGTACGCTTAGAGACTTCGTTTTGAAAACAAGTTTAACTCAATATATCTTGAATGAAGAAGCATTTAAAACCTTTTAAAAACCATGCATTTGGGCGATTTTTGATTTTGTAAGGGTTGGATGACCCTAAGTCTTTCAAATTTTAATCTGCTTAGGCATGATGGGCGTGCATCGAAATAGCCTAAGTCTTGGCGTGTTTGCACGATTGATTCGGGTTTGTACGATTTTCAGATTTTAGATCACGTGGATTTGCACGTGCCTAAGTCTTTCTTTTTATCCCTTTATGGGCCACCTAGGTGTGTGTTATGAACACTCCACTACATGGGGCGAATTTGAGCGGGAGTACGGGGCTTGCTTCGATGCAATATGCGTCCTACCTCGTGGTATGGCGTAGATGCAATGCAAACTCACGCTACTCCAAAGGGAAAACCCGAATTTAAAAGACAATGCTGAAGGGAAATTGTCGAAGGGAAATAACCGAAGGGAAATGACTTGTAAAGTAAATAGCCGAAGGGAAATGACTTGTAAAGTAAATAGCGGAAGGGGAAATATGGCTATATCTTAAGAGCGGAAAGGCTCAATTGTGTAAGTGTGTGTCGTGTATATATTGAAAGACAACGCACACGACTTGAACCTTAAAACCCGAATCTTAAAGACATAGCCGAAAGAAATACTTTATATAGAGTATATGTAGGGGCCCTTACTTGGGTCTTGCAAATAAGAGCGAAGGCTCAATGTGTGTGCGTGCTTGAATTGAAAGACTTACACACACGACATGAAATGAAACCCAAATATAAATTGCAGTATGCCTTGACTAAGGTCTTGGGGAGTAAGAGCGAAGGCTCAATGTGTGTGCGTGTGGGAATGTAAAGACAACTCACACGACATAAATGAAACCCAAATATAACTGCAATAAGGCCTTTACTAAGGTCTTGGGAGTAAGAGCGAAGGCTCAATGTGTGTGCGTGTGGAAAATGGAAAGACAACACACACGACTTAATTAAAAACCCCCTTGACTTAAAATATATAAATATAACTATATATTAAGGGCTTGTTAGGCCCGTGTGTGTGCAAGAAGTGTACGACTAAGAGCGGAAAGGCTCAAGTGCGTGTGTGTGTGGGTGTGTCAAACCACGTTATTACAATCGGGGGGAGACGAAGCTCCTTTACTACAACCCCGTATCAAAATTTAATTGAATATAAAGCAAGTTAATGTAATAGACCAAGTTTAGACACTTACAAATAGCTGGTCCATGTTCAACTTGCTTGCACGTGGGCTCACGGTTCACCTTGGGCAGCCAAGAGGGGGTTATCCTAGGTGGCTTTGAGGGAGGTTCTATGGGGCACGATTAGGGTCTTAGGGGAACTAAGGTTCGGCCAAGACGGGGGCTGTGTAGGGTCTGTCCTAGGGTGTAGGTCACGGCTAGGGTGCAGGTTAGGTCGGCAGGGGGGGGTCAAGTCGGCTAGGAGGCAGTCGGGTGGCTGGCGCGACCGTTGGGCGCCTGGCGCAGCAGACGGGCGCCTGACGCGGCTACAGTGGCGCGGGGCGCGTTGTGGCGCAGGACGCGTTGCGGCGCGGGGCGTGCTGTGGCGCAGGAAGCGCTGCGGCGTGGGGCGTGCAGGCAGCCGAAGGGCGCGGCAGCGTCAGGTGAGGCGCGCGGCAAGGCGCGGCAGCGTTAGGGCTGCGCGGCAGGAAGCAGGGCGCGCGGTAGGCATCCAGGGGTTTTGGTTCGTGGTTTGGGGGATGTTTTGAGGCGGTTGGGGTTAGGTTAGGTCTAGTTTGGGTTAGGTAGGTTCGAACCTAGGCTAGGTCGGGGGTTAGGCTTACCTCTTGGAGCCGGTCCTTCATGGCTTGAGCCCACGTCTCCATGGTTGCAGCCTCTTGGTCCAGCCCACCTTTGTTGCAGCCCCTTGGTCTAGACCCACTTAGCCCACATGGCTTGAACCCACCTCACCCAATGAGCCCACATGGCTAGGTCTATCACTCCCTCTCTCTCCTCCCAAATATTTGCATGAACCCTTTACATGGACTCCCTCACCTCTATTTATAGAGATTTGAGGTGGGTCTTGGATTTGGGTTTGGGTTTGGGGTTTGGATCCATACCCAAATCCAAACACTATTTGGATCTGGATATTGGATCTCAGATATTTTAAGATTCGTATCCGATCCAAACCCAACATTTTTATGGATATGGATCTGGATATTTTGATCCAGATCCGATCCAATCCAAACACTATTTGGATCCAATCCAAATCCAAATCCAAAGACTATTTGGATCGACCCAAACACTATTTGGATTGGCCCAAATCCAAACACTATTCATTACATGGATTTGGATCTGGATATATATGGTCCAGATCCAAATCAAAATTTCTTCGGACAGTTCTTCTTGGCTTCTCGAGGCGAACGATCTGTGCGGGCACTGGCTTCATCAGCGCTCCGTCTGGTGTTGGGTTTTCCCCAACTTTATCGTCCGGACTCTATCTCGCCGTTCTGGACTCCGTTGAGCTCTTCATCAAACGGGCTCAGCTTTCTTTTGTTTTTTTATCAGGGAGTGGCTTCTGAAGCTCTGGGCTTGAATCCTCTTCGGGCCTAGGGTCTTCTTTTGCCTTCTGTACCTATTTTCACATTTCAAAACAGGTCGTTGTTTTGGCTCAAACGAGCTTTTTGGTGTTTTGAGAGTTTTTGAAATATAGAAGATTTGGGGTGTTTACAGATGCCCCTCTTTGGCATTATCCAAATATATTTGGATAATGGCAAAGAAGAAACACCCCGTTTTGGTTTTTCTCTCAAATTTTCTCGAGAATACACCATTTATTTCGCAAAAACCCTGTTTTCTTTTTCCACAAGTAGGGATTTTTAGCAAAAGGGGGCTTTTCCTAGCTATTTCCCTATATGTATGATCATGCACGAACGACTCTTTGAATGCATGCATGAGAAAAATTTTATTTTTGGTTTTTGAGCCCGAAGAGAGCCTTTTGAGGCTGGTTGCTCCGAGCAGGTTTTTACCCATGTCTTTTTGACATTCGTGGGTTTTTCGAAAATTTCTTTTTGAAAAGGAACTCCTTTTAACTTGTATCGAAAAGGACTTTCATTTTTCATACTTCCCTTCATTCGGGTTTCAATACCTGCTACTCAGTAGAGGTTTTTGGGTAGGAAAACTTGGAAAACATTTCAAAGTTCCATTTCCTACAAAACAGAGTCGAGTTCTCAAACAAAATGAAATCCAAATAAGCCGATTTTATTCGTACTTTAGGATTTTCGCAAATTTGAATCTTTTTCCTCGGGGATAAGCCGTAGGGATATGGGAAAGAGATACCACGGTCCCTTCTGAAGCGTCCCATGGTTTTAGGCAAAGAATCGGAAAATCGCTCTTTGGAGCTTTGGCTTTTTGTTTCTTTTTTTCATAGAGGGTCTCCCTTTGCTAGTATTTTTTCATTAATCCCTCTTTTCTCTAAAGGAGAGCAGCTCTTTGGAGGAGTTTTTGTATTCCCTGTTTATGAAGGGAAGACCTCTTTGGGTGGAGTGTTTTTATATCTCCTTTTTCTTTTGAAACGAGAAGACCTCTTTCGGAGGAGTTTTTGTATTCCCTGTTTATGAAGGGAAGACCACTTTCGGAGGAGTTTTTGCATTCTCGTTTTTTTGTTTTTCTTTTGAAAACAGCCAATTTTCCTTTTCGGAGAGAAAGTAGGATGGGGGAGGGCTTATCCCTTTAGTTACTCGATTCAAACGAGATCGTCCTATTTCTTAATAGCATCTGCTATTCGAAAATATTTTGATATTTTGAACAAGGCTTAATCTTGTAAGCCAGGGTTCTTTGAAATATCGCCAATTCATTTTTGGAAGACTCTACTTTTCGAAAAGTATAGATTCCTCCATTCAGGGTTATACAATCTACTTTGATCCTTCTTTCAAGAAGTTTCAAAGGAGTTCAATTTTTTTCAAAATCTTTTTGAAAAAGAATTCAACATAAACCCTTTTGAATACTCGGGTATTTTCGGGGTTTTGCTAATTTCTACCCACAACATCAACAAATTTCTAATTTTTGTTGTCTTTTTGAAGACATGGGGACATTCCTACTCGAGTTTGCCACCCTTTTGGGCTTTCTTCGGGGTGATATGATGCATGCTATGCACTCCATGTGATTTAAAATGGAAATACATGTTTTTATGCAACGATGAACACATGAAATGTATCTCACAAATCATGAAGGAGATGCATTCGCTTATCCATGGAAAGTATCTAGGGGCTGTATTTTAAAAATGCCCCTAGCTTGATGGGAATTTCGCATGGCCATATGGTGAAGGGCCATGGCTTTTCAAAGGGATTTTGGATGGACAATGGTATGTTCATGTCCATGCACTTCCATGGTTTTTCTAATATGATTATGATACTTTTTGCTCAAGGATGGGAAACATAACCAGCCCTAAGTGATCGTCATGGCCATCAAGTTTTAGTTTTGACATGGTCTCCATATTTCATCGTGAGATTCATATTCTTTATCCTAACACAATCAAGGTTTTCATATAAACCAGAAGTTGAAGAAAATCTTTCTTTTCAAAGCCATGAAAGGTTTTTGTGAAATGTGTAACCCTTTTTCAAGATTCTCATTTCCTTTTAAAATTTGCCTCGAAGGTGTTGGTTTTGATTTGTATGGAGACATGCCTATGAAGGCTCGATACTTAGGGGGTCGACTCTTATTGCCCCTTTGGTTTTGCAAAACCCTGAATTCGATTTCTAGAATGATGTCTAGACTCGATGCATATGAATGATTTCAAAGTGTAATGCATGATGCTTATGCACACACTATGGGTTAACTTATTTCTAAAAATCCCCAATTTTCCATAAGTTAAGGATTTTGCGAAGTTCAGGAAGCTTGGAGGTGTTTATTCCTCCTTGCTTTGGTGATTCTCGAGCTTTTCATTTTTGAAAAAGCTCTAGGCAAAAGGGTGGATAGGACTAGCTTTTTGGATACTTGGTTTCAGGGAGTATATACATTTTTTTGAAAGCATTTTTACAATTTTTTGAAAATGGGCTTTGTACATGGCCAAAGGCTTTTGAAACAAAATTTCTTTTTGGAATTTTCGTTTTTCCAAATGTTTTTGAGATTTTGAGAGTTTTCAATTTTTTTTGGTCTTTTTCAAAAGTAGGGATCTTCCATTGAACCTTCAAAGAAAACATTCATGAATCAGACTCTAATCAGATAGGTCTAAGACATGGGTTTCGGTTTTTAGAGGTTCTACAGGGCACCCTTGACCCAGATGGTCTTAGGTGGCGGCTCTGGGGGTATGGGTGGGCTGTAGCCCAGTCCATATCGTTCCCTATTGGTTCTAGGTAGGACAGGTTCTAGCCTACCTTGGTTTTAGGTTCCCAGGCCCGCGTAGGGTTTATATCCCATATTCAGAATCATGTTCCAAGACTTTTTGCTTTTCGAAAAGTTTTGGTATAAATCATGGTCTTGGAACATGGAATCGTCCATGTTGGGGATATATACCCTTTTGGATATCGGGAGTTTGGATTCCGGGGTGATGGAAGACTTGGGCTTCCATACAAACCTGGTTTGGGAGACTTTGCCCTCAAGGAAAGCCAAGCTTGGTTCCTTGAGGAGTTTTGGAGATAGCAGGGTTATGGAAAACTTATGGTTCCATACCCCATTTTGGGAAAAATTTACTTCAAGGGGAGCCATGCAAGGTCCCTTGAAGTTTTTGACTTGGTCCCTAGGTTCAACTCGTGGTGCCCCTAGGGATTGATTTTTTTGTTTCAAAGCCATAGCCTTGGTTCTAGGGCACAAGACTAGGCTCGAAGAAGTGGGTTTTTCTATGGTAGGGTTATGAGCTCCTAAGATGTCGATGCATGCATTAGGGGTCTCCATGTCTACCATTTTCGGAACTTCTTTTTGTTTTTGAAATTCCTTTGAATGGTGCGCGACAGTTGGCGCACCTTGAAAATCCTCAAGTTTTGGCACAGTTTGTGGGTTTGTGTGTGCATAGGGGTTATCCAATGTATCTGATGACCCTATATGAAGAAGAGAGTCTTGAGAAGGATGGGTTTCAGGCATACCTCTTTGTGGCTTGTCTACCTTTTCAAGGTGAGAGCAAGTCGATTTCCCGGGTAACTCTGTTTTGAGCCCCCGGGGTTTAACGAGGCGTTTCCTTTCGAAACCTTCCTGTTTTTCACTCTCGTTCTTTTGTAGGGTGTGGACTTCATGTCCCACTGTATGTGTGTGCCTAGATTTAGGACTTTTACTTGAAGTTTTCGAAATTCCAAAATTTTGTTTTTCAATTTTTTGGTCTTTTTCCAAATTTTCAAGATTTTTTTGGTTTTTTGAAATAGAAAAATCTTTTTTTGGTTTTTCTATGGATTTTGAAAAGCTTGAACCTGTAGGAGTGGATGACTTATCCCTTTGCCGGGATTTGTCTTTAATCTCCAATTCCTCGTTGAGTTTGAGATCGGTTTTCAATTCACGATCTGTATGTGCCCTCGAAGAGCTGCTATGTGATCGATGGGCTTTAAGCTCCTTGCTTAAAGCATCCATCTTTTGAAATATCTTTTCAATCTGATCGAGCTCTTTTTGGGCTTTATCTGTTTTGAAAACCTCTTTTAGTTTACTCAACGAAGATTTTTGTAGCTTTCTATCCATTTTCATGCAATTTTCCTAAGTATGCACGATTTTTGAAAAAAACACTCTTTTTTTCGAAAATTTGAGTATAACTTGTTTGTTTGAAGTCTGCTTAAGTCCCGCGTCCCACCGGGCATGCCAATTTGTAGACACGCGAAAATTTTCACTTACGGGTTCTTAGGCCTGAAGTGAACCTTTTCGCAATCTACTTCGCTTTATGGGCGTGCCAGCTAGTTTACTTTTGTCTAGCAAAGTATGTTTTGAAAATAATCTGACTTTTGAAAGGCGATTGTAGGCAAGCGGGATTTTTACGTCGCAGACCTTCTTGCACCGATGCGCAAGGGTCAGTCTGTACGCTTAGAGACTTCGTTTTGAAAACAAGTTTAACTCAATATATCTTGAATGAAGAAGCATTTAAAACCTTTTAAAAACCATGCATTTGGGCGATTTTTGATTTTGTAAGGGTTGGATGACCCTAAGTCTTTCAAATTTTAATCTGCTTAGGCACGATGGGCGTGCATCGAAATAGCCTAAGTCTTGGCGTGTTTGCACGATTGATTCGGGTTTGTACGATTTTCAGATTTTAGATCACGTGGATTTGCACGTGCCTAAGTCTTTCTTTTTATCCCTTTATGGGCCACCTAGGTGTGTGTTATGAACACTCCACTACATGGGGCGAATTTGAGCGGGAGTACGGGGCTTGCTTCGATGCAATATGCGTCCTACCTCGTGGTATGGCGTAGATGCAATGCAAACTCACGCTACTCCAAAGGGAAAACCCGAATTTAAAAGACAATGCTGAAGGGAAATTGTCGAAGGGAAATAACCGAAGGGAAATGACTTGTAAAGTAAATAGCCGAAGGGAAATGACTTGTAAAGTAAATAGCGGAAGGGGAAATATGGCTATATCTTAAGAGCGGAAAGGCTCAATTGTGTAAGTGTGTGTCGTGTATATATTGAAAGACAACGCACACGACTTGAACCTTAAAACCCGAATCTTAAAGACATAGCCGAAAGAAAATACTTTATATAGAGTATATGTAGGGGCCCTTACTTGGGTCTTGCAAATAAGAGCGAAGGCTCAATGTGTGTGCGTGCTTGAATTGAAAGACTTACACACACGACATGAAATGAAACCCAAATATAAATTGCAGTATGCCTTGACTAAGGTCTTGGGGAGTAAGAGCGAAGGCTCAATGTGTGTGCGTGTGGGAATGTAAAGACAACTCACACGACATAAATGAAACCCAAATATAACTGCAATAAGGCCTTTACTAAGGTCTTGGGAGTAAGAGCGAAGGCTCAATGTGTGTGCGTGTGGAAAATGGAAAGACAACACACACGACTTAATTAAAAACCCCCTTGACTTAAAATATATAAATATAACTATATATTAAGGGCTTGTTAGGCCCGTGTGTGTGCAAGAAGTGTACGACTAAGAGCGGAAAGGCTCAAGTGCGTGTGTGTGTGGGTGTGTCAAACCACGTTATTACAATCGGGGGGAGACGAAGCTCCTTTACTACAACCCCGTATCAAAATTTAATTGAATATAAAGCAAGTTAATGTAATAGACCAAGTTTAGACACTTACAAATAGCTGGTCCATGTTCAACTTGCTTGCACGTGGGCTCACGGTTCACCTTGGGCAGCCAAGAGGGGGTTATCCTAGGTGGCTTTGAGGGAGGTTCTATGGGGCACGATTAGGGTCTTAGGGGAACTAAGGTTCGGCCAAGACGGGGGCTGTGTAGGGTCTGTCCTAGGGTGTAGGTCACGGCTAGGGTGCAGGTTAGGTCGGCAGGGGGGGGGTCAAGTCGGCTAGGAGGCAGTCGGGTCGGCAGGAAGCAGTCGGGTGGCTGGCGCGGCCGTTGGGCGCCTGGCGCAGCAGACGGGCGCCTGACGCGGCTACAGTGGCGCGGGGCGCGTTGTGGCGCAGGACGCGCTGCGGCGCGGGGCGCGCTGTGGCGCAGGAAGCGCTGCGGCGTGGGGCGTGCAGCTAGCCGAAGGGCGCGGCAGCGTCAGGTGAGGCGCGCGGTAAGGCGCGGCAGCGTTAGGGCTGCGCGGCAGGAAGCAGGGCGCGCGGTAGGCATCCAGGGGTTTTGGTTCGTGGTTTGGGGGATGTTTTGAGGCGGTTGGGGTTAGGTTAGGTCTAGTTTGGGTTAGGTAGGTTCGAACCTAGGCTAGGTCGGGGGTTAGGCTTACCTCTTGGAGCCGGTCCTTCATGGCTTGAGCCCACGTCTCCATGGTTGCAGCCTCTTGGTCCAGCCCACCTTTGTTGCAGCCCCTTGGTCTAGACCCACTTAGCCCACATGGCTTGAACCCACCTCACCCAATGAGCCCACATGGCTAGGTCTATCACTCCCTCTCTCTCCTCCCAAATATTTGCATGAACCCTTTACATGGACTCCCTCACCTCTATTTATAGAGATTTGAGGTGGGTCTTGGATTTGGGTTTGGGTTTGGGGTTTGGATCCATACCCAAATCCAAACACTATTTGGATCTGAATATTGGATCTCAGATATTTTAAGATTCGTATCCGATCCAAACCCAACATTTTTATGGATATGGATCTGGATATTTTGATCCAGATCCGATCCAAACACTATTTGGATCCAATCCAAATCCAAATCCAAAGACTATTTGGATCGACCCAAACACTATTTGGATTGACCCAAATCCAAACACTATTCATTACATGGATTTGGATCTGGATATATATGGTCCAGATCCAAATCAAAATTTCTTCGGACAGTCCTTCTTGGCTTCTCAAGGCGAACGATCTCTGCGGGCACTGGCTTCATCAGCGCTCCGTCTGGTGTTGGGTTTTCCCCAACTTTGTCGTCCGGACTCTATCTCGCCGTTCTGGACTCCGTTGAGCTTTTCATCAAACGGGCTCAGCTTTCTTTTGTTTTTTTATCAGGGAGTGGCTTCTGAAGCTCTGGGCTTGAATCCTCTTCGGGCCTAGTGTCTTCTTTTGCCTTCTGTACCTGTTTTCACATTTCAAAACAGGTCATCGTTTTGGCTCAAACGAGCTTTTTGGTGTTTTGAGAGTTTTTGAAATATAGAAGATTTGGGGTGTTTACAAAGGGTTAGTTTGTACGCTTTCAAAAGTCGATTTTGAGCAAACATGACCTTTCTGAAAAGTATGCAAACTGTTTGATCGGTTTTACTTGTCTTGTTGCAGATTTTATTAACGTGGGATTTGCACGTTTCCTATGTCTTGGGTTTTAGCCAATTTTAGGCGTGAGATGTGGGCATCAAGTGCCTAAGTATGGGTGATTTTTGCACAGGTGTATGGGGTTTGCTTGGAAGCAAGTATGCGCCCTAGCTCGTGGTATGGCGAATATGCAATGCAAACTCACACAACTGAATGGGAAAACCCGAAATTAAAAGACATAGCTGAAGGGAAATTTCAAAAGGGAAATTGCAAAAGGGAAATATAGCTATATCTTAAGAGTGAAAAGGCTCAATTGTGTAAGTGTATGCCGTGTATAAATTGAAATGCAACTTACACGGCTGAACCTTAAAACCCGAAATTTAAAGACATAACAGAAGGAAAATACAACTATATATATATGAGCCCGAAGGTCGCCAACGTGTGCGTGGGTGTTGTGTATATATGTAAAGACAACTCACATGACTTGGAATGTAAAAACCCAAATTGAATTGCAATATGGCTCTTATTAGAGTCTTGGGAGTAAGAGCGAAAGCTCAATGTGTGTGAGTGTGGAATTGAAAGACAACGCACACAACTTGAAAACAAAACCCCAAATTGAATTGCAATATGGCTCTTATTAGAGTCTTGGGAGTAAGAGCGAAAGCTCAATGTGTGTGAGTGTGGAATTGAAAGACAACGTACACAACTTAAATGTAAACCCACGCAGCTGAATTTATATAAATAGAGCTATATCTTAGGGGCTGCCAAGGCCCATTTGTGTGCAAAAGTGTGCAACTAAGAGCGGAAAGGCTCAAGTACACGTGGGTGCTTGATGTACAATTAAGAGCTAAAGCTCAAGTGCACGTATGTGCTTGTGTGTCATACATCAATATTACATCTTGGGGGGAGACTACGCTCCTTTATTACAACCCAATATCAAAATTTAATTGAATATAAAGCAAGTTAATGTAATAGACCAAGTTTAGATACTCATAAATAGCTGGTCCGTCTTCAACTTGCTCGAATTTTGGGCTTGTGATTCGCTTTGGGCAGCCAAGAGGGGTTCCCTTTAGGTAGTTTTGAGAGAGACTGGGGCTCGGGGGTGTTTAGGAACACGTAGGGGTGCTGGCCGGGTTGTACTAAGGTGCTAGGTTAGGGTTTAAGGCAAAAGATAGCTAGGGTATGGCTGAGGGAGTTGGGTGTTAGGGGCTGGTCGGCTGGGAGTTAGGGGTTGGTTAGCTGGTAAGGGAGGTAAGGTAAGGGATGAAAGGGAAAAGAAGGAAGGGGCTGGTCGGCTGGGTAGGTGCTGGTCGGCTGGACGACTAGGGAAGCCGGGTGGAAGGGAGGTGGCAGCTGCTGCTGGTTGGGAAGGAGGCGGCAGGTGGTGCTGGCTAGGAAGGAGGTGACAGGTGCTGCTATCCTAGGGGAGCCAGGTGGAAGGGAGGTGACAGCTGCTGCTGGCTGGGAAGGAGGCGGCAGGTGCTGCTGTCCTAGGGGAGTCGGGTGGAAGGAAGGATGGCAGGTGATGGTGGCTGGGAAGGAGGGAGCTCGGGACTAATGGTTGTGGGCTTCGCTAATCACCAAGGTCAGTTAGGATTAGGTAGTTAGGGTGTGGCTGGGTTTGGTTAGGAACTAAGGTCGGTTAGATGGGCTGGGGCTAGATATTTATATTAGGTGGGTTGGGATATATTGTGGGCTAGGATTTAATGGTTTAGGATGGGGGTGGCTGCAACTAGTTTAGGTCGGTTTAGGGGATATTGTGGGCTAGGCTAGTGGTTTGGGGTAGGTTGGGCTAGTGGTTTGGGTTCTAGTTAGTTAGGGATTTAGTTAGGGTGAACTATGGTTAGCTTAGGGCTAGTTGGTTAGGGTCTAGGTGGTCCAGCTAGGTGGGGTCGGCTAGCTTGGGGTTAGGTTTAGAAACCTACCTCTTAGAGCCGGTCCTTCTTGGCTTGAGCCCACTTCACCACGGTTGCAGCCTTCCTTGGTCTAGACCCGATTAGCCCACATGGCTTGAACCCACCTCACCCAATGAGCCTACATGGCTAGGTCACTCTCTCACTCTCTCTCCTCCCAATTATTTATATGAACCCCTTGTAATGGACCCCTCACCTCTATTTATATGCATTTGAGGTGGGTCTTGGATTTGGGTTTGGGTTTGAGATCTGGATCCAGACCCAAATCCAAACACTATTTAGATATGAATCTTGGATCTCAGATATTTTAAGATCCGTATCCGATTATGAATATGGATCTGGATATTTTGATCCAGATCCGATCCAATCCAAACACTATTTGGATCCAATCCAAATCCAAACACTATTCACTATATGGATTTGGATCTGGATATTTTTGGTCCAGATCCAAATCAAAATTTCTCTGGATAGTCCTTCTTGGCTTCTCTAGGCGAATGATTTGTGCGGGCCCTAGTTTCATCAGTGACTCGTCTGGTGTTGGGTTTCCCCAATCTATGTCGTCCATACTCCTTTTTGCCTTTTGAACTTCGTTTTTGCTCATTTTTGGTCTTCCTGGTTCAGATTCGGGATGCTTGAGTGAGAATGGTTGATCTGGCTTTCTGGTGCTCCGGGCTTGCCATCTGCTTCATGCCTGGGCCTTCCTTTCGCCTTTTAAACCTGGCTTTTATTAGGCCAGGTTGCTCTTTTGGGCTTCAGAACAAACTTCTGAAGCTACTTTTGGTATTGGCCTTCGTGACCGGCTTGCTGGGCTATTTCTGGATCAGGTATCGTCTTCGCATGCTCCACCTGTTCACCTTGGGCTTTTGGGAAAGTGGGGCTTAGCCCGGGTTTCAAAAACTCCTATTTGATAAAGGGTTTCAAAACACTATTTACAGGATTAAAAGCAATATGTACAGAGTTTAAAAAGTATGTATATGTTTTCGAATATGTATAGGGTTTCTGGAAGGCTCCTGGGTTTCCAGACTCAAAATGGCCCTTTGGGGCTAGTTTTGTAAACCAGGTATGTTTCTAGAAAGTCGTGGGATTTTAGGGTGCTTACAGATGCCCTTCTTTGGCATTATCCAAATTGATTTGGATATTGGCAAAGACGACAACACCCCTGTTCAATGTCTCCCTGGATCTATTCTAAAAAATATGGGATCGTCCCAATTTTTGGGCAAAAACCTTTCTTTAAAACCTGGTAGGAGGAGATATAACGCCAAAGGGGAACTTTTCTATGGGTTCCTGGTCCTAAATGGGGATCATATTATAAAGTGTTAATGTGTATGCAAGTGCATGACATGGATGAGACGCCAAGATGGGCGACCTCCCAGAGACCAGATGGTATGGTTGAACTTTTGAGACTTATGAAGACCTGCTGCTTCAAGTGAGCAGGCCTTATGTTGCTCGATGTTCGAGTTTTCAAAATCTATTTACAAGAGGGAAACTGCTTTTAGCCTCGATCCTAAGGACCTTTGGCTCCTTGTGTTTGCCTTCGCTTGAGTCTTGACACCCGCTAATCTAGCGGAGGTTTTATAAGAAAATAAGCTAAATTTCAAAATTCCTATGCCTTACTCGAAACGTCGAATTCTCAAACAAAATGAAATTCAAGTAAGTAAATCCTATTTTTACTTTAGGACTCCTTGAAATGAACCATGTTTTACTTGGGATAAGTTGTAGGGATGGGAAAGAGATACCAAGGTCCCTTCTGAAGCATCCCGTGGTTTTAGGCATAGAAGGCGGAAAACTGCTCTTCTTGAGCTTTTTGGCATTTTCTTTCTTTTTTCATGGAGGGTCTCCCTTTGGGAGTATTTTTTCTTTAATCCCTCTTTTCCATAGAAGCATCGATTTTTTTACTTTTGACTCAGGTTTCTTTCTTTGGGAAAGGGATTTTGGTGGGGATTTCCCTTTGTTTTTGGCCATATTTTCCTTTTGGAAGGAGAAGAGAAGAGGGGAAGACTTATCCCAAGGTCATACTCGATCCATTCCAGATCAGCCTATTTAGAAATAGCACGTACTACTTGCAAGTATTTTGCTATATTGAACTAGGCCTTTCTTTGTAAGAAGAAGGATTTTGAAATGTAACCACGTATTTGGAAAGCTCCACTTTTTCGCAAGTGTGAATTCTCTCATTCAGGGTCACCCAATTCGCCTTTGATCCTTTCTTTCGAAGTTTCAAAGTAAATCTCCCTAAAATATTTTCAAAAATGAGAATTTAACTTAGACCCTACACATGATACTTCTTTAAGTATTGAATATTGATAGGATCTGCTAAATTCCTACCTTCTACATCGATCAACCAATAAGAGTTGTTTGTGGTGGTTCCACGCACAACATAAGGGCCATCCCACTTGGGCCACCACTTTCCAAGTGGATGTGGGCCACGATAGTGGATGATTTTCAAAATGAGATCTCTCACTTCAAAGTGGCGAGGTTTCATATGTTTCTCATAGTGTTGGGCTATCCTTTGTTGGTATGCATGAGCATGATCCATAGCAAGGAGTCGCCTCTCATTAAACAAATCTAGTTCGGCCATCCTAGCATGCTGAAGCGTCTCTAGGAGGAGGTCGAGTGCAATGGATGTATGAAATGAATGCAACCTTGTATGAATGGGGATTATGGCGTTTGTGCCATAGACCAACTCAAATGGCATGGCATTCGTGGGAGTCCGAATGGAAGTCCTATAAGCCCATAAGGCTTCATCCAGCTTCTCATGCCATGTCCTATCCTTTTCTAAGGTTTTCTCAATAATGCTAATGAGAGTCTTATTCGTGGCTTCAGCTTAGTCGTTGCCTTGAGGGTAGTAAGGTGATGAGAAGTTGTGAGTTATGCCGTCGGTGTTGCACAACTTGACCATCCGCTCGTTTTTGAATGGGGTGCCATTATCGAACACAAGGTCTCTTGGAACTCCAAATCGAGCCAAGATATTTTTTCTAATGAAAGTCACCACATGTTGCCCTTGGACATTGGTCAGGGAGGTGGCTTCGACCCATTTGGAAAAGTATTTAGTGGCTGCTAAAATGAACCTATGCCCATTCAATGTCTTTGGAAATATTGGTCCTACAATATCAAACGCTCACATGGTAAATGGCCAGGGGCTGACCACGGAATACAGTGAAGATGAGGGGATATGAATGGCGTGCCCATGCACTTGACATGGATGACACTTCCTAACATGATCGTGGCAATCCTTTTTCAGAGTGGACCAAAAATAACCCGCTCTAAGTATTTTCATCGCCATCATATTGGCATTAACATGACCTCCACATTCTCCATCGTGGAATTCATGCATTATAATCCTGGCCTCCTCTAGGTCGACACACCTCCGTAAGATGCCGGTAAAACTTTTTTTGTACAAAACCCCACCTAAAATTGCATAGTGGGTAGAAATTTTCTGGATGAATGACTTATCCTTGAATGTGTTCAACAAATCCCCCATTTTCTAAAAAGCCTTTTATGTCATAAAACCAAGGTTTTTTATCAGAATCTGGGTCATTTTGGCAAATTTCCAAATCGTGTGTGGATGGAGTGGGTGCATGCCATATCTCTAAGGATCAGGTTCCTGAAGTGGGATCGACCCTTACGGCTGAACCCAAGGATGAGAGGGCATCGACAATACCATTATCCTCTCTTCCTACATGTGTGAGTGCACATGATTGGAAGGATTCGACCAATCGAGTGGCCAACTCATGATATGGAAGAAGCTTTTCGTTTTTAACTTGCCAAACTTTTAAAACTTGGTTTATAACGAGTAATGAATCTCCAAAGACCTCAATGCATGCTGCCCCTAGAGTTTTCGAAACTTTTAAACCTTGTATGAGTGCTTCATACCCAGCTATGTTGTTGGAACAATCGAAATCTAGGCGAATGGCTATGGGTATCTCTCCCTTTTGAGGGGATATGAGGATGACCTCGGCACCAGCCCCTCTTTGGTTTCGTGGCCCATCGAAGTGCATTTTCCACACTTGGTTTTCAAAAGAATTTGCCAAAATGTGGTTTTGAAATTGGTTTAACAATATGCCTTCATCATCAAGTGTGGGATACGCATCCTCTAAGGGGAAGTCAACCACGTAGTCTGCTAGGGCTTTCCCATTAACGGAGATCTGGTGATGGTATTTCAAGTCATACACCATTAGGAGGAGTTGCCATTTGCCCAACCTACCCGTGAGGATGGGTTTTTCGAACAAGTGCTTGATTGGGTCAAGCTTGGACACTATCCAGATCTCGTGATCTAGGAAGTAGTGTCGAAATTTTTGGCAGGCCCATACCAAGGCCAAGCACGTCTTCTCCATGGCTTGGTAATTCCTCTCATAAGCCAGGAGGGTTTTCAAAATATAATATATGGCATACTCCTTGTGGGTATCATCTTCGTATTGGGCTAACACGGCAGCCAAAGTATTTGCATGCACAGAAATGTAAAGCAGAAGAGGTTTTCCATGCTTTGGAGGGTTTAAAATAGGGGGATTAACTAAGTATGCTTTTAATCTTTCAAAAGACTTTTGGCATTCGTCATCCCACAAAAATTTTGTCCCTTTTCTCAATAGTTTGTTGAAGGGTTCACATCTAGTTGCCAGGTTTGAAATAAACCTGCGAATGAATTGGAGTTGACCTTGGAGGATACGAATTTGCGTGAGATTGGAGGGTGGAGCCATGTCTATGATGGCTCGACACTTAGAGGGGTCGACTTCTATGCCCCTTTGGCTCACCATAAATCCTAAAAGCTTTCCGGATTCTACTCTCAATACGCACTTTTGAGGGTTTAGCTTTACTTTGTAAAGTCTAAGCCTTTCGAAAATCTTTTGCAAGCATTCGATATGAGTGCATCGAGTCTTTGACTTAGCCAAGAGATCATCCACATATACCTCTTCGAGCTCATGAATTTGATCATGAAAGATCATAGTCATAGCTCTTTGGTAGGTGGCGCCAGCATTTTTCAAACCAAAGGGCATGAATGTATAGCAGTACGTGCCCCATGGGGTTGTGAAAGCAGTTTTAGCCTGATCTCGTGGGGCTAATTTGATTTGATTATACCCTGAATAGCCATCCATGAATGAAAACATCTCATGATTTGCAGTACTATCGACTGTCAAATCAATGTTTGGTAAAGGGAAATTGTCTTTTGGCATGGCCTTATTCAGGTTTCTGAAATCGATGCATATTCGAATCTTCCCACTGGTTTTTCGAACTACTATATTGGATAACCAATTAGAATACGCAATGGGTTTTATAAATCCGGCTTTTAACAGATCTTCTAAACCCTCTTTGACTTGTGAGTGTATGTTCGGATGTATTTTCCTAAGCTTTTGTTTTATGGGTTTTGCATCCGAATCTAAGGGAAGACGATGCTCTACAACTTGGGGGTCTATACCCGGTATGTCTTCGTACGTCCATGCAAACACATCTAAGTAGGTTTTCAAAAATGCAATGAATGATGATCTTTCATGCTCATGCAAACATGCGCCTACCTTAATGAGTTTGGGATTTGAATCACTCCCTAAGTTTATCTCTATGAAATCTTCTCCTACTGAATTCGAGGGTTTTTCAAAATCAAGAATTTTATGAAATTCTGGGAGCTCAGAAGTGGGATCCTCCTCAAGGAGATCCACCTCCGGGCTTCGATCATTCTCGAGATCTACAGATCTTAGGGAATTTGATGCATGGATATTGAAAATACCTGGTTTTTGACTTGAGATTTCTATGGGTTTCGAAATTTTTGGTCTTGTTATGAAGACAACGTTTCTTTTAAAATCCTTGGCTTTTTCCAAGTTTTTACCAGGAGCAGCTATATACAAGGTTTTGTTTTTGATATTTTCTAAATTTTCGATTTTTTTGGGTTTTTGTAAAACCAGAACTTTAGGAGCTATACAAACAACTCTTTTTTTTGTGTTTTTCATCCTTTTCAAATGTTTTTGGTTTTTGGGGTTTTTCAAATTTTTGAATTTTGAGTTTTTTCAATTTTTTTGTGTTTTTGGATGAGGGATCTTCCATCACACCTATAAAAGAAAACGCAACGGGTTAGACTCTAAACAAGAGGTCTAAATCGTAGGTTTCTGCTTGGGTAGGGTCTAGGGCACCCTTGACCCAAGTGGTCACAGGGGGTGGCTCTGGTGGTATGCTAGGAGTATAGCCGATCCCATATTGGCTTGGGTTGGCCTTGGGCAATATGGGCTCTACGAGACCCTAATTTTGTGCCCTTAGACTCTTGTATGTGGTACGTGCTATTTCTAAATAGGCTGATCTGGAATGGATCGAGTGTAGGCTTGGGATAAGTCCTCCCCTCTTCTCTTCTCCTTCCAAAAGGAAAACAAAGGCCCAAAACAAAAGGGAATTTCCCATTCAAAGTCTCTTTTCAAAAGAAAGAAACCAGAATTTAAAAGAAAAATCGATTCTCTTATAAAAAAGAGGGATTAAAGAAAAAATACTCCCAAAGGGAGACCCTCGATGGAAAAAAGGAAAAAGAAGCCAAAAGGCTCAAAAAGAGCAGTTTTCTGCCTTCTATGCCTTAAACCACGGGATGCTTCAGAAGGGACCGTGGTATCTCTTTCCCATCCTTGACTTATCCCAAGCTAAAGCATGGTTCATTTCAAGGAATCCTAAAGTAAAAATAGGATTTACTTACTTGAATTTCGTCTTGTTTGAGAATTCGACGTTTCGAGTAAGGCGTAGGAATTTGAAATATGCCTTGTTTTCTTATAAAACCTCCGCTAGATAAGCGAGTGTTGAGACTCAAACAAGGGCAAGCACGAAGAGCTCGAGATCCTTAGGATCGAGGCTCAAGACAGTTGTCCCTTTTGTAAATAGCTTTTGTAAATAAGTTTTGAAAACCGAACATCGAATAGCATAGGATTTGCTCACTTGGAGCAATAGGCCTTGTAAGTCTCTAGAGTTCGACCACATCTGGTCCCTGGGAGGTCGCCACTTTTGGCACCACACCCATGTCATTTGCATTCCACGCATGGTACTTGCATGAACATGATCCCATTTAGGACCAGATTCCATGTAGAACCCTTTGACGTGATATCTCCTTCTACCAGAGTTTGTGAATTGAGATTTTGCAAAAAATTGGGGCGATCCCATATTCTTCGTGGATAGATCTAGGGAGACATTGAAAGGGGTGTTTGTCATCTTTGCCCTTATCCAAATCTATTTGGACAAGGCCAAAGAGGGGCATCTGTAAACACCCCAAAATCCCACGAATTTCTTAAACAAACCTGGTTTTGTACAAGCAGCCCCAAAGGGCCATTTTTGAGTCTGGAAACCCAGGAGCCTTCTAGACAACCCTGTATATATGTTTTAAACTCTATATTTCAAAAATATATAATATAGCTTTTGAAAACCTTTTAAAACACGTTTTTGAAATCCCGAAGCGGCTTGGCCCGATCAAGATAGGACCAGGAGAGCTAAGAAGAGCCCGAAACTGGAGCACATGTCGAGCCCAACACAGCAACTCTTGTATCACATCCATACCCCCAGGATCTCGAACGTCCAAGACCCTATTATTATCAAAATGTCATTTGAAATCATCTCCAGAAGGCAGAAACGGAGGCGGACGACCATGTTGGCGAAGACCCAACGCAGACGGAGTACTGATGTTGTCAGACCCCGCACAAATCGTCCGTTTCGAACCCAGCTCGAAGGAGTCTAAGTTCAGTTTGGATTGGATCTGGACCATATATATCCAGATCCCAATCCAAACCCATGTGTGGACTTAGATTTGGATTTGGATCCAGATATCCAATCCAATATCCATATCCATGGCCCACATCACCTTCTCATAAATGGAGGTGGGGCCCACTTGAATTTCACGTGGGATTATGGGCATGAGAGAGAGTGGGGATGGATAATATCAAGAGTGTTGTAATTAAGCTTGACTTGTGTGTCAAGTTTGGGGTTAATCATGTGGGTTAGCCTAATTGAGTGTGTTTAAGCTTGTAATTAGCCAAAACCTAACCTAGGGCTGCACCAACATGAGGTGGTTAAGGTCTATGGGCCATGCAAAGGGAGCTCCTTCACCTAAACCTAACCCAAAACACCTAATCCTAGCCTACCACCCTAATCCACCCCTAATCTGAGCCTAATCACCTAACCCACTTCCCTAATCCCGGCCTAATCCCAACCTAATCACCTAACCCACTTTCCTAATCCTTCCCTAAACCTAGGTTAATTTCCCTAAACCTAGCCTAAAACTAGCCTAATCACCTAACCTAGCTCACTAAACCTCACCCTAAAACCCAACCACCTAACCTAGCCCTAAACCCCTAAACCACCCCTAGCCCACAATCTACCCAAACCACTAGTATTTAAAATATCTGGCCCAACCCTTTCCAGCCCACCTTATCTTCATACCACCCTACCTAAACCACCTAACCACTACCCCAAACCCAGCCCACCTTATCTTCATACCACCCTACCTAAACCACCTAACCACTACCCCAAACCCAACCCTAACCGACCTACCCATCCCTATATAAACCCCCCCCCTTGGGGGCGGGTTTTCCTATCTGGTCGCCTTCCCCAAGCCCAGCCGGGACCCCACTTCCCAGCCCAGCCGAACCCAGCCACCTTCTCCACCTGCTCCGCCTGCACCGCCACCATCCCTCCATCCCACCACCACTTGCACCGCCATCTCCACCACCTCCCGGCCGAGCCTCACTACCTGCCCAGCTTCCTTCCAGCCGAGCGCCATCTTCTCTCCATTCGGTAAGTACCCCACACTCTACCTAGCTCCTTCTCTACTCCCTCTCCACTCCCAGCCACCCACCATACCACCACCTTACCTACACATCAGCACTCGCCGCCACCACTCCCACTCGGCCAAACCTTAGCCGCCCCAGCCATTTGCCACTACCTAACTCCCCTAACTACACCCAGCCACCCTATTAGACTTCCTAAGACCTGCCCATAACACTCCCTTACACCCACTATCCCCACTACCACCTAGCCCCATCACCTAACTAGCTACCTTCCCATACTCCAGCCTTAGTCATCCTAGCAGCCCGCCACCACCACATTCCCTTCCATTCGGCCAGCCATCTCTTTTCCCCTAGGTGTCCCACTCGACCTTCCCTTAAGCTCCCCTTAGGTCCATACTCCCTAACACTGTATACTCTCTTAGTGACCCCACATACTCACTTGGCTCAGCCCCTTTAATCCCCCATACCAAGGCGACACCCTTGCTTGCAGCCGGCCACCATCAAGGCGCCTATCCCGCGCCCTACTTGCAACCGGCCAGCACCCTTTGTCGCTCACCCTCGCGGAGCTCCCGTTTGCAGCCCAAGGCGAAGGCCAAGCCCACGCTCAAGCAAGGCCTCTACGGACCAGCTACTCGTAAGTGCCTAAACTCGGTCTTTAGTTGCATACTTGCTTGAGATTCAATTTGATACGGGGTTGTAATAACGGAGCATACTCTGCCCCCGCTTGTAATAACGTGGCTTGGCACATCCACACACGTGCACTCTCTTAGCGTGCACGATTTTGAACACACACGGGCCTAATCAGCCCCTAATACATAAGTATATACATATACTTTCATTTTCGAAGGGTTTTGCTTAAGTTGGGTGCGTTGTCTTTCAATTCAAGCACTCACACACATTGAGCTTTCGCTCTTATTTGAAAGACCCAAGTAAGGGCCGACCTATACTATTTGGGTTTCATTTCATGTCGTGTGTGTAAGTCTTTCAATTCAAGCACTCTCACACACATTGAGCCTTCGCTCTTACTCCCAAGACCTTAGTAAAGGCCTTATTGCAGTTATATTTGGGTTTCATTTATGTCGTGTGTGTAGTACTTCAATTCAAGCACTCACACACATTGAGCCTTCGCTCTTACTCCCAAGACCTTAGTAAAGGCCTTATTGCAGTTATATTTGGGTTTCATTTATGTCGTGTGTGTAGTACTTCAATTCAAGCACTCACACACATTGAGCCTTCGCTCTTACTCCCAAGACCTTAGTAAAGGCCTTATTGCAATTTATATTTGGGTTTAATTTCATGTCGTGTGTGTAAGTCTTTCAATTCAAGCACGCACCCACATTGAGCCTTCACTCTTATTTGTAAGACCCGAGTAAGGGCTCATATACATACTCTATATACATATCTCCCTTCGGCATTTATATTTCAAGTCATTTCCCTTCGGTTATTTCCCTTCTGTCATTTCCCTTCGGTTATTTCCCTTCAGTATTGTCTTTACATTTCGGGTTTTCCCTTTGGAGTAGCGTGAGTTTGCATTGCATCTACGCCATACCACGAGGAAGGACGCATATTTGCATCAAAGCAAGCCCCGCTCAAATTCGCCCATGTAGTGGAGTGTTCATAACACACAAACTAGGTGGCCCGAAAAGGGATAAAAGAAAAGACTTAGGCACGTGCAAATCCACGTGATCTAAAACATGCAATCACATTTAAAAGACCCAAAATAGACACCTCGAACCGCTTCGTAGACTTTCTATCCAAAAACTCGATTTTTGCAAAGCGTACAGACTGACCCTTGCGCATCGGTGCAAGAAGGTCTGCGACGACAAGAGCTTACTTGCTCACAGTCGCCACGTTTAGAAGTCAGTGTTAAAAATATCTTCGCTAGCTTAGGTAAGCTAGTTGGCACGCCCTGTTTGCATACATTAGGCCCTAGACACACGAGAGGATCCACTCCGAGCCCTAAAAAGGTGAGAGGCGGGGATTTTCGCGCGTGTACAGAGATTGGCACGCCCGGTGGGACATGAGCCTTTCAAAAATCGCGTCTAGAGCTATGTACAAAATCTTTTTGGTATTTTACAAATTTTCGATTTTTTTGGGTTTTTGCAAAACAAGAACCTTGGGAACTATACAAAGCACTCTTTTTTCGAGTTTTTGTTTTTCCATTGTTTTTGGTTTTTCTTGTTTTTCGATTTTTTTGATTTTAAGTTTTTCAAATATTTTTGTATTTTTAGAAAAAGGGATCTTCCGTCATACCTACAATGGGAAAACACTACGGGTTAGACTCGGAATAGGAGATCTAAATCGTAGGTCTCTTCTAAGGCAAGCTCCGGGGCACCCTTGACCCAGGTGGTCACAAGGGGTGGCTCCGGCGGTATTCGGGGAGTATAGCCGATCCCATATCGGCTTGGGTTGGCCCTAGGAAGGATGGGCTCTAGGAGACCCTGGTTCTATGCCCCTAGACTCTTGTAGGGCGTGTAGCCCATGTTCAACAACATGTTCCACGACTTTTTGTTTTTTGAGAAAGTTGGATACAAGTCGTGGTCCTGGAACATGCTATCGTCCATATTATGCTTATATGGCCTCTTGTCTAGGGGCTTTGGAAATAGGGAACGCTTGGGTTTTCCTAGAAGGATTAGAGTCGGGAGGGGGCCTGCTTTGGGCGGCCCCTTCACACATACAACCTTCCTAGGGTTGTTTAACACGAGCCGAGGTGGCTCAACCATAATTTGCCCCAGGTTAGCCTCATGGGCCTGGGAGCTTGATAAACAAGGGGAGTTTATGATCCCCTGAAGCTGTGGGTGACTCTCACCTAGGATCACTACGACCTGGTCCCTAAAAGGGATCTTGACACACCTGTGGAAGGTGGATGGCACAACGCACAAACTGTGTATCCAGGGCCTTCCCAGCAACAGGTTATAATGGGGGTGGATGTCCAAGACATGGAACACCCCCGTGTGTTCGATCCCTCCCGTTTCTATTGGGAGTTCGATGGATCCTAAAGGTCTAGATGCATTCCTATCGTATCCAGTGATAACGATGGGGCTTGGGTTCACTGAAGTCAAGGTGACTCCGATTTTGTACGCCACATGAAGTGGAAGGATGTTGAGCCCTCCTCCACCATCGACTAGGCACCTGTCCAGAGAGTGGTTGTTTAGAACCACCTCGATATGCAGGGCCTGGTTATGGGTTTCGTAGGGTCTATCTACATCATCTTCCGAGAAAGTGATGGGCGATTTTGCTCCTAATAAAGCCACTTGGGCAGAAAAGGATTCCGGACTTATGTTCGAATCAACCTGGGCCCTTTCTAGAATTTTCTCTAATACAAGTCTATGCCTAGGCGAGGTTTTTATAAGCTCTAGGATAGGCATGTGAATAGGAATCTTTGAAAGGTGGTTTTCGAAGTCATAAGGATTTAGGATGACTTTGTCCTTATCTGCTTTTGGCAGAACACTAGGGATACATGCTTTTGCGGGGCCAGGCACACTGACCACCTTTTGAGCACCTTGAAGGTGCGGGGGTTGATAGATCCTCCCGGATCTAGTGACTTCCCCACGACCAACCTAGGATTCGCGCTAAACTTGGCTCTAAGGATGAGCTGAGGAGAACCATGGATTTTCAAAACTGGTTTTACCGGGGTTTCTACTTTTGGTGGTCCCCGAATGATGACTTGGGCGGGCTTCTTGTATAGTACAAGAATGGGCGCACAAGTAGGTCGACTAGGTTCTGGTTTTTGTGCTAGTTCCTTGGAAATGGTGAGGGTACATACCTCCTTTCCTTTCCCACTGCCACTGGCGTGATTGGAAAAGGGTTCCTTGAAGATAGCTTGAGGTGGCTCAGGTTCCGCAGTGACCTGGAGCGGGCCTTCTGCTATCAAGTTCTCAATTTTATTTAAGAGAGAGAAGCAGCGTTTGGTATCATGGCCTTTGAGCCGATGATACTTACAAAATCGGTTTAAATACCCCCCTTTGGAAAAGACTCATTCGGGGATTTCAGGGAGTTCTATCAAGCCCTAGGCAAGTAGGAGGTCTAGGACCTCCGACACAGGTTGCCCCAGCGGAGTATACTCCCGTTTTTCAACCGGTTTTTGAAAATTTCGCTCCCTCTTATTTTCTAATTTTTCAAAATTTTTGGAAGTGCCCGCCATGCCTGGATCCACCCGGACATTGGCGATTTTATGGGGCTTTGCGCCTTTGTCCATCGTAGGCAGCCCATATGCGATGGGCTTTTCAAGCGGGTTTTTGGAACGTCACTTCCTTTCCACAAGTGATCGTATGTCCCTTTTCGCAAGTTGGTTTCGAAAAGGGAGGCCTTTTTGATCAACTTATGGAAAGTTGAAATCTCATGGACCGAGAGAAGGGTTTTTAACTCGCTTTTAAAATTATCCAGGATGAGCATTACTGCGCATCCTTCGGATATGGGCTCTCGCACTTGGCCCAAAAGCGACCTCCATCTTATAATGAAGGCATGTACGTCTTCGTTCATGCCTTGCTTTGTATCCCTTAAGGTATTCAGAGTCGGCGTGACTTCTACGTTGTGTGCAAATCTTTGCATGAAGCAGTTCGCTAACACTTCAAAAGTAGCGAACTGGCATAAGTCGTAGGAAGTCAGCCATTTGGCAGCTGTGCCTTTAAGGGATAAAGGGAACCAATACACCCATTTCATCGAGTCCTTTTTCTTCTTATTGGCTCGACGCGAGAAAAGCTGCAAGTGAGACCTAGGGTCTCCCATGCCATCATACCGATGGAAGTTCGGTATTTCATCGTCACTGTCTGTTTCGTAATCCATAGGAAGGAAATCAGACAGGGCGTAGCTTCTTTTCTCTTTATTCTGCCCTTTCAGCAACTGCTGTAGGGCTTTACGGTCCTTTTGTGTGAAGGACTCGTGGTATTGGTTGCCTTCCATTACGGAGGCCTCTTTGTGCTTGCGAGGTTTTTCAGGTTTCTTTTTAGGCCTTTGTTCACCGTTTGATGAACATGAATCGCCTACTTCAGCCTCTTGGCTGAGAGCATCGATTTTGGCCTCAAACTCCCTTCTCAAGTCCTCGATTTCATCTAGTTTTATTTTGTTTTTGAAAATCCTCCTAGAGTGAGAACTTGATGCGCATGTGTAAACACCCCGAAATCCCACGAATTTCTCAAATTCATCTGGTTTTGTAAAAGCAGCCCCAAAGGGCTATTTTGAGTCTGGAAACCCAGGAGCCTTCCAGACAACCCTGTATATATGTTTTAAACTTCATATTTCAAAAATATATAATATAACTTTTGAAAACCTTTTAAAACACATTTTTGAAACCCTGAAGCAGCTTGGCCTAATCTAGACATGACCAAGAAAGCTAAGAAGAGCCCGGAACTGGAGCACATGTCGAGCCCGGCACAACAACTCTTGTATCAAATCCATACCCCCAGGATCTCGAACGTCCAAGACCCTGTTATCATCAAAACCTTGTTTGAAGTCATCTCTGGAAGGCGAAAACAGAGGCGGACGATCATGTTGGCGAAGACCCAACGCAGACGGAGCATTGATGCTGTCATGCCCCGCACAAACCGTTCGTTTCGAATACAGCTCGAAGGAGTCAGAGTTCAGTTTGGATCGGATCTGGACCATATATATCCAAATCCCAATCCAAACCCATGTATGGACTTGGATTTGGATTTGGATTCAAAAATCCAATCCAATATCCATATACATGGCCCACATCACCTTCTCATAAATGGAGGTGGGGCCCACTTGGAATTCACGTGGGATTATGGGCATGAGAGAGAGTGGGGGTGGATAATATCAAGTGTGTTGTAATTAAGCTTGACTTGTGTGTCAAGTTTGGGGTTAATCATGTGGGTTAGCCTAGTTAAGTGGATTTAAGCTTGTAATTAGCCAAAACCTAACCTAGGGCTGCACCAACATGATATGGTTAAGGTCCATGGGTCGTGCAAAGGGAGCTCCTTCACCTAAACCTAACCAAAAACACCTAATCCTAGCCTTCCACCCTAATCCACCCCTAATTTGAGCCTAATCACCTAACCCACTTCCCTAATCCCGGCCTAATCCCAACCTAATCACCTAACCCACTTCCCTAATCCTTCCCTAAACCTAGGTTAATTTCCCTAAACCTAGCCTAATCCTAGCCTAATCACCTAACCTAGCTCACTAAACCTCACCCTAGAAGCCAACCACCTAACCAAACCCTAAACCCCTAAACCACCCCTAGCCCACAATCTTCCCAAACCACTAGTATTTAAAATATCTGGCCCTATGCTTTCCAGCCCACCTTATCTTCATACCACCCTACCTAAACCACCTAACCACTACCCCAAACCCAACCCTAACCGACCTACCCATCCCTATATAACCCCCCCCCCTTGGGGGCGGGCTTTCCCATCTAGAACCCCTCACCCATCCCAGCAGGGTCCTCTCCTTCCTCCAAGTCCAGCCGAATCCTCCACTTCCCCAGCTGCTCCACCTACTCCGCCTGCACCACCACCTACTCTCCATCCCCTCCGCCACCTCCCGGCCGAACATCACTACCTGCCCAACTCCCTTCCAGCCGAGCGCCACCTTCTCTTCACTCGGTAAGTACCCCACACTCTACCTAGCTCCTTCTCCACTCCCTCTCCACTCCCAGCCACCCACCATACCACCACCTTACCCTAATATCAGCCAGTTGCCGCCACCACTCCCACTCGGCCAAGCCTTAGTCACCCTAGCTACCCGCCACTACCTAACTACACTAACTACACCCGGCCACCCTATTCGACTTCCTAAGACCTGCCCCTAGCACTCCCTTACACCCACTACCCCCACTACCACCTAGCCCCATCACCTAACTAGCTTCCTTCCCATACTCCAGCCTTAGTCATCCTAGCAGCTCGCCACCACCACATTCTCCTAGTTGGCCACTCCAACCGACTATCCCTTCCATTCGGCCAGCCATCTCTTTTCCCCTAGGTGTCCCATTCGACCTTCCCTTAGGCTCCCCTTAGGGCCATACTCCCTAACACTATATACCCTCCTAGTTGTAGACACCGAAAATTTTCACTTACGGGTTCTTAGGCCTGAAGTGAACCTTTTCGCAATCTACTTCGCTTTATGGGTGTGCCAGCTAGTTTACTTTAACTAGCAAAGTATGTTTTGAAAACAATCTGACTTTTGAAAGGCGATTGTAGGCAAGCGGGATTTTTACGTCACAGACCTTCTTGCACCGATGCGCAAGGGTCAGTCTGTACGCTTAGAGACTTCGTTTTGAAACAAGTTTAACTCAAAATATATTTTGAATGAAGAAGTGTTTTAAAACCTTTTGAAAACCATGCATTTGGGCGATTTTGACTTTGTAAGGGTTGGACGACCCTAAGTCTTACACGATTTGATTCGGGTTTGTACGATTCTCAGATTTTAGATCACGTGGATTTGCACGTGCCTAAGTCTTTCTTTTTATCCCTTTATGGGCCACCTAGGTGTGTGTTATGAACACTCCACTATAGGGGGCGAATTTTGAGCGGGAGTACGGGGCTTGCTTCGATGCAATATGCGTCCTACCTCGTGGTATGGCGTAGATGCAATGCAAACTCACGCTACTCCAAAGGGAAAACCCGAAATTAAAAGACAATGTCGAAGGGAAATTGCCGAAGGGAAATGACTTGTAAAGTAAATAGCCGAAGGGAAATGACTTGTAAAGTAAATAGCGGAAGGGGAAATACGGCTATATCTTAAGAGCGGAAAGGCTCAATTGTGTAAGTGTGTGTCGTGTATATATTGAAAGACAACGCACACGACTTGAACCTTAAAACCCGAATCTTAAAGACGTAGCCGAAAGAAATACTTTATATAGAGTATATGTAGGGGCCCTTACTTGGGTCTTGTAAATAAGAGCGAAGGCTCAATGTGTGTGCGTGCTTGAATTGAAAGACTTACACACACGACATAAATGAAACCCAAATATAACCGCAATAAGGCCTTTACTAAGGTCTTGGGAGTAAGAGCGAAGGCTCAATGTGCGTGCGTGTGGAAAATAGAACGACAACACACACGACTTAATTAAAAACCCCCTTGACTTAAAATATATAAATATAACTATATATTAAGGGCTGGTTAGGCCCGTGTGTGTGCAAAAAGTGTACGACTAAGAGCGGAAAGGCTCAAGTGCACATGTGTGTGTGGGTGTGTCAAAGCCACGTTATTACAATCGGGGGGAGACGAAGCTCCTTTACTACAACCCCGTATCAAAATTTAATAAAACACCAAATGTAAGGACTTACAACTTACCTAGCCCGCTATGTGGGGTGTGTCTAGGACGCGTACGCCTTGCGTGTGGAGCCCGGATCACATGGAAGTGGAACCGGCTAGCTTGGAGGTGTTTGAGAACCTTTGAGGACTTGGGAGAGGTGTTTGAGTAGGTTGGTATGGGCCTGGTTTTGGATGACTCGAGTTGGATTCTAGGGGTGCTTGGGGCAACTCGGGCTGTCTTGGTGCAGCCCGGGGTTTTACCCTGCAAGGGAGTGCCTTAGGA
Source organism: Brasenia schreberi (assembly GCA_036023115.1). Lineage (NCBI taxonomy): Eukaryota > Viridiplantae > Streptophyta > Magnoliopsida > Nymphaeales > Cabombaceae > Brasenia > Brasenia schreberi. The sequence goes on along the minus strand of JAYKKT010000089.1, from coordinate 16,637,608 downwards.
TGACTCGAGTTGGATTCTAGGGGTGCTTGGGGCAACTCGGGCTGTCTTGGTGCAGCCCGGGGTTTTACCTTGCAAGGGAGTGCCTTAGGATGACTCGAGCCAAGGTGGTTCGAGTTAGGTTTTTAGGGGAAACCCTAACTAGGTTAGGTTCAGTCAGTCAAGGCCAAGGCAGGCCGGCCAGGGCTGAGCTAGGGCTCGGCCTGGCTGGGTGGAGTCATGGCTAGAGGTAGGTGGGTTCAAGGAAACGGCCTGCCTTGTGGCAGGCCGGGGCTTTAGTGATGTGGGTGATACACGGCCTGCACCAGCAGGCCGTGGGCTTGGGGGTGAAGGAAGGGACACGGCCTGCACTAGCAGGCCGTGGGGTTTTTAAGGAGATGTGGCCTGCCGAGTGGCAGGCCCTGCCCTTGGTAAAGGAGGGGAAGCCCGGCCTGCACTAGCAGGCCGTGGGCTGGTAGGGAGAGGGCCTGCCGAGTGGCAGGCCTTTGCAGGTTTTTGGTAAGAAGTGACCTGCCGAGTGGCAGGCCCTGGCTGGGTTTAGATGAGGCACGGCCTGCACCAGCAGGCCGTGGGTTTATTAAAGGGAATGGCCTGCCAAGGAGCAGGCCATTGGGTTTGGTTTGGGGCAAGGGATGGTGGCGAAGTGGGTTTCGGTTAAAGGCAGGTTAGGGGCGGCGGTTTGTAGGGGGTGGTAGGCTAGTCGGGGTAGGTGAGTTGCAGGTGGAGTTGGGTGGTTAAGGGCAGGTGGTGGTAGGCTTAGGTAGTGCAGGTCAGGGTGGGTTTTGGTTGGGGCGGTGATAGGTAGGTTCGGCCAGGCTGCGGCCGGTGGTGGGGGCGGCGACTAAGGGATGTTGGATGGTGGCGAGGTGGGGTTCGGCCAGCTAGGGCAGGTCGGTTGGGACAGGATTTTTTGTGAAGTTCGGCCAGCACTTGGCCGGACTTACTTGGGGTGGTTTAGGGTCAGTTAGGTGTAGGTGGGTTCATATGGGTTAGGTTTAGAAGGGTAAGGAGAAGGGGTAGGTTTAGTTTGAGGCTTACCTTAGGTGCAGCCCACTAGGTCCAGCCACCTCCAATCGGTCCAGCCCACTTCCACGCCCGCGGTCCACCTCTTGGTGCAGCTAAGCTCGAGTTGGTGCAGCCCCCTTGATCTAGCCTTGGCCAACATGGCTCAAGCCCACTTCACTCATGAGCCCACATGGCTAGGTTTATCACTCCCTCTCTCTCCTCCCAAGTATTTGCATGAACCCTTTACATGGACCCCCTCACCTCTATTTATAGAGATTTGAGGTGGGTCTTGGATTTGGGTTTGGGTTTGGGGTTTGGATCCATACCCAAATCCAAACACTATTTGGATCTGGATATTGGATCTCGGATATTTTGAGATCTGTATCCGATCCAAACCCAATATTTTTATGGATACGGATCTGGATATTTTGATCCAGATCCGATCCAATCCAAACACTATTTGGATCCAATCCAAATCCAAACACTATTTGGATCGACCCAAACACTATTTGGATTGGCCCAAATCCAAACACTATTCATTACATGGATTTGGATCTGGATATATATGGTCCAGATCCAAATCAAAATTTCTTCGGACAGTCCTTCTTGGCTTCTCGAGGCGAACGATCTGTGCGGGCACTGGCTTCATCAGCGCTCCGTCTGGTGCTGGGTTTTCCCCAACTTTGTCGTCCGGACTCCGTCTCGCCGTTCTGGACTCCGTTGAGCTTTTCATCAAATGGGCTCTGCTTTCTTTTGTTTTTTTATCAGGGAGTGGCTTCTGAAGCTCTGGGCTTGAATCCTCTTCGGGCCTAGGGTCTTCTTTTGCCTTCTGTACCTGTTTTCACATTTCAAAACAGGTCGTCGTTTTGGCTCAAACGAGCTTTTTGGTGTTTTGAGAGTTTTTGAAATATAGAAGATTTGGGGTGTTTACACTAGTGACCCTACATACTCACCTTGCCCAGCTCCTTTAATCCCCCACACCAAGGCGACACCCTTGCTTGCAGCCGGCCACCATCAAGGCGCCTATCCCGCGCTCCATTTGCAGCCGGCCAGCACCCCTTGTCGCTCAACCTCGCGGAGCTCCCGTTTGCAGCCCAAGGCAAAGGCCAAGCCCACGCTCAAGCATGGCCTCTACGGACCAGCTACTAGTAAGTGCCTAACTCGGTCTTTAGTTGTATACTTGCTTGAGATTCAATTCGATTCGGGGTTGTAATAACGGAGCATAGTCTCCCCCCGCTTGTAATAACGTGGTTTGGCACACCCACACACGTGCACTCTCCTAGTTGTGCATGATTTTGAACACACACGGGCCTAATCAGCCCCTAATACATAAGTATATACATATACTTTCATTTTGTAGAGTTTTTGCTTAAGTTGGGTGCGTTGTCTTTCAATTCAAGCACTCACACACATTGAGCCTTCGCTCTTATTTGAAAGACCCAAGTAAGGGCCGACCTATACTATTTGGGTTTCATTTCATGTCGTGTGGGTAAGTCTTTCAATTCAAGCACTCTCACACACATTGAGCCTTCGCTCTTATTGGAAAGACCCAAGTAAGGGCCGACCTATACTATTTGGGTTTCATTTCATGTCGTGTGTGTAAGTCTTTCAATTCAAGCACTCTCACACACATTGAGCCTTCGCTCTTACTCCCAAGACCTTAGTTAAGGCCATACTGCAATTTATATTTGGGTTTAATTTCATGTCGTGTGTGTAAGTCTTTCAATTCAAGCACGCACCCACATTGAGCCTTCGCTCTTATTTGCAAGACCCGAGTAAGGGCCCATATACTTACTCTATATACATATCTCCCTTTGGCACTTACTTTACAAGTCATTTCCCTTCGGTTATTTCCCTTCAGTATTGTCTTTACATTCGGGTTTTCCCTTTGGAGTAGCGTGAGTTTGCATTGCATCTACGCCACACCACGAGGTAGGACGCATATTGCATCAAAGCAAGCCCCGCTCGAATTCGCCCATGTAGTGGAGTGTTCATAACACACAAACTAGGTGGCCCAAAAAGGGATAAAAGAAAAAGACTTAGGCACGTGCAAATCCACGTGATCTAAAACATGCAATCGCATCTAAAAGACCCGAATTAGACACCTCGAACAGCTTCGTAGACTTTCTCTCCTAAAACTCGATTTTTGTAAAGCGTACAGATTGACCCTTGCGCATCGGTGCAAGAAGGTCTGCGACGACAAGAGCTCACTTGCTCACAGTCGCCACGTTTAGAAGTCAGTGTTAAATATATCTTCGCTAGCTTAGGTAAGCTAGCTGGCACGCCCTGTTTGCATAAATAAGGACTTAGACGCACGAGAGGATCCGCTCCGAGCCCTGAAAAGGCGAGAGGTGGGGATTTTTTCGCTCGTCCACAGAGATTGGCACGCCTGGTGGGACGTGAGCCTTTCAAAAATCGAGTTTTTAAGTAGAAGTCTTGCGAAAATTTTGTAAAAGGTGTCATTTTAACTTGTTTTCTTTGCTTGTACTTAGGACATTTTGAAAAAGCTTGAAAAGCATGTCAAAATCCAATCCAAGTGAAGTGTCGAGCCAAGGCTCATGCGCATCAAGTTCTCACTCTAGGAGGATTTTCAAAAACAAAATAAAACTAGATGAAATCGAGGACTTGAGAAGGGAGTTTGAGGCCAAAATCGATGCTCTCAGCCAAGAGGCTGAAGTAGGCGATTCATGTTCATCAAACGGTGAACAAAGGCCTAAAAAGAAATCTGAAAAACCTCGCAATCACAAAGAGGCCTTCGTAATGGAAGGCAACCAATACCACGAGTCCTTCACATAAAAGGACCGTAAAGCCCTACAGCAGTTGCTGAAAGGGCAGAATAAAGAGAAAAAAAGCTACGCCCTGTCTGATTTCCTTCCTATGGATTACGAAACAGACAGTGACGATGAAATACCGAACTTCCATCGGTATGATGGCATGGGAGACCCTAGGTCTCACTTGCAGCTTTTCTCGCGTCGAGCCCATAAGAAGAAAAAGGACTCGATGAAATGGGTGTATTGGTTCCCTTTATCCCTTAAAGGCACAGCTGCCAAATGGCTGGCTTCCTACGACTTAAGCCAGTTCGCTACTTTTGAAGAGTTAGCGAACTGCTTCATGCAAAGATTTGCACATAACGTAGAAGTCACGCCGACTCTGAATACCTTAAGGGATACAAAGCAAGGCATGAACGAAGACGTACATGCCTTCATTATAAGATGGAGGTCGCTTTTGGGCCAAGCGCGAGAGCCCATATCCGAAGGATGCGTAGTAATAATCATCCTGGATAATTTTAAAAGCGAGTTAAAAACCCTTCTCTCGCTCCATGAGATTTCAACTTTCCATAAGTTGATCAAAAAGGCCTCCCTTTTTGAAACCAACTTGCGAAAAGGGACATACGATCACTTATGGAAAGAAAGTGCCGTTTCAAAAACCTGTTTGGAAAAGCCCATCGCATATGGGCTGCCCACGACGGACAAAGGGTTAAAGCCCCATAAAATCGCCAATGTCCGGGTGGACCCAGGCGCAGCGGGCACTTCCAAAAATTTTGAAAAAATAGAAAATAAGTCGGAGCGCAATTTTCAAAAATCGGTTGAAAAACGGGAGTATACTCCACTGGGGCAACCTGTGTCGGAGGTCCTAGACCTCCTGCTTGCCCAGGGCATGATAGAACTCACTGAAATCCCCGAAGGAGTCACTTCCAAAAGGGGGTATTGAAACTGATTTTGTAAGTATCATCGGCTCAAAGGCCATGATACAAAACGCTGCTTCTCTCTCTTAAATAAAATTGAGAACTTGATAGCAGAAGGCCGGCTCCAGGTCACTGCGGAACCTGAGCCACCTCAAGCTATCTTCAAGGAACCCTTTCCCAAACACGCCAGTGGCAGTGGGAAAGGAAAGGAGGTATGTACCCTCACCATTTCGAAGGAACTAGCACGAAAGGTAGAACCTGGTCGACCTACTTGTGCGCCCATCTTTGTACTATACAAGAGGCCCGCCCAAGTCATCATTCGGGGACCACCAAAAGTAGAAACCCCGGTAAAACCAGTTTTAAAAATCCAAGGTTCTCCTCAGCTCATCCTTAGAGCCAAGTTTATCGTGAACCCTAGGCTGGTCGTGGGGGAAGTCACTAGATCCGGGAGGATTTATCAACCCCCGCACCTTCAAGGTGCTCAAAAGGTGGTCAGTGTGCCTGGCCCCTCAAAAGCATGTATCCCTAGTGGTCTGCCAAAAGCAGATAAGGACAAAGTCATCCTAAATTCTTATGACTTCGAAAACCACCTTTCAAAGATTCCTATTCACATGTCTATCCTAGAGCTTATATAAACCTCGCCTAGGCATAGACTTGTATTAGAGAAAATTCTAGAAAGAGCCAAGGTTGATTCGAACATAAGTCCGGAATCCTTGTCTGCCCAAGTGGCTTTATTAGGAGCAAAATGGCCCATCACTTTCTCGGAAGATGATGTAGATAGACCCTACGAAACCCATAACCAGGCCCTGCACATCGAGGTGGTTCTAAACAACCACTCTCTGGACAGGTGCCTAGTCGATGGTGGAGGAGGGCTCAACTTCCTTCCACTTTATGTGCCGTACAAAATCGGAGTCACCTTGACTTCAGTGAACCCAAGCCCCATCGTTATCACTGGATACGATGGGAATGCGTCTAGACCTTTAGGATCCATCGAACTCCCAATGAAAACGGAGGGATCGAACACACGGGGTTGTTCCATGTCTTGGACATCCACCCCCATTATAACCTGTTGTTGGGAAGGCCTTGGATACACAGTTTTTGCACTATGCCATCCACCTTCCACAGGTGTGTCAAGATCCCTTTTAGGGACCAGGTCGTAGCGATCCTAGGTGAGAGTCACCCACAGCTTCAGGGGATCATAAACTCCCCTTGTTTATCAAGCTCCCAGGCCCATGAGGCTAACCTGGGGCAAATTATGGTTGAGCCACCTCGGCTCGTGTTGAACAACCCTAGGAAGGTTGTATGTGTGAAGGGACCGCCCAAAGCAGGCCCCCTCCCGACTTTAATCCTCCTAGGAAAACCCAAGCGTTCCCTATTTCCAAAGCCCCTGGACAAGAGGCCATACGAGCCTAATATGGACGATAGCATGTTCCAGGACCACGACTTGTATCCAACTTTTTCAAAAAACAAAAAGTCGTGGAACATGTTGTTGAACATGGGCTACACGCCCTACAAGAGTCTAGGGGCGCAGAACCAGGGTCTCCTAGAGCCCATCCTTCCTAGGGCCAACCCAAGCCGATATGGGATCGGCTATACTCCCCGAATACTGCTGGAGCCACCCCCTGTGACCACCTGGGTCAAGGGTGCCCCGGAGCCTGCCTTAGAAGAGACCTACGATTTAGACCTCCTATTCCGAGTCTAACCCGTAGTGTTTTCCCTTTGTAGGTATGACGGAAAATCCCTTTTTCTTAAAATACCAAAAACATTTGAAAAGCTTAAAATCAAAAAAATCGAAAAACAAGAAAAACCAAAAACAATGGAAAAACAAAAACTCGAAAAAAGAGTGCTTTGTATAGTTCCCAAGCTTCTTGTATTACAAAAACCCAAAAAAATCAAAAATTTGAAAAATACCAAAAAGATTTTGTACATAGCTGCTCCTGGTAGGACTTTGGCAAAAGAAAAGGATTTTGAAAGAAACGTCGTCTGCATAGCCAGACCAAAAATTTCGAAATCACTTGAAAATCCAGGTACAAAACTGTAAACACCCCGAAATCCCACGAATTTCTTAAGCAAACCTGGTTTTGTAAAAGCAGCCTCAAAGGGCCATTTTTGAGTCTGGAAACCCAGGAGCCTTCCAGACAACCCTGTACATATGTTTTAAACTCGGTATTTCAAAAATATATAATATGGCTTTTGAAAACCTTTGAAAACACATTTTTGAAACCCCGAAGCAGCTTGGCCCGACCAAGACAGGACCAGCAAAGAGCTAAGAAGAGCCCGAAACCGGAGCACATGTCATGCCCGGCACAGCAACTCTTGTATCACATCCATACCCCCAGGATCTCGAACGTCCAAGACCCTGTTCTTATCAAAATGTCATTTGAAGTCATCTCCGGAAGGCAAAAACGGAGGCGGACGACAATGTTGAAGAAGACCCAACGCAGACGGAGTACTGATGCTGTCAGGCCCCGCACAAATCATCCGTTTCGAACCCAGCTCGAAGGAGTCAGAGTTCAGTTTGGATTGGATTGGATCTGGACCATATATATCCAGATCCCAATCCAAACCCATGTGTGGACTTGGATTTGGATTTGGATCCAAAGATCCAATCCAATATCCATATCCATGGCCCACATCACCTTCTCATAAATGGAGGTGGGGCCCACTTGAAATTCACGTGGGATTATGGGCATGAGAGAGAGTGGGGATGGATAATATCAAGAGTGTTGTAATTAAGCTTGACTTGTGTGTCAAGTTTGGGGTTAATCATGTGGGTTAGCCTAATTGAGTGGATTTAAGCTTGTAATTAGCCAAAACCTAACCTAGGGCTGCACCAACATGAGGTGGTTAAGGTCTATGGGCCATGCAAAGGGAGCTCCCTCACCTAAACCTAACCCCAAACACCTAATCCTAGCCTACCACCCTAATCCACCCCTAATCTGAGCCTAATCACCTAACCCACTTCCCTAATCCCAGCCTAACCCAAACCTAATCACCTAACCCACTTCCCTAATCCTTCCCTAAACCTAGGTTAATTTCCCTAAACCTAGCCTAAACCTAGCCTAATCACCTAACCTAGCTTACTAAACCTCACCCTAAAACCCAACCACCTAACCTAGTCGTAAACCTCTAAACCACCCCTAGCCCACAATCTACCCAAACCACTAGTTTTTAAAATATCTGGCCCTACCCTTTCCAGCCCACCTTATCTTCATACCACCCTACCTAAACCACCTAACCACTACCCCAAACCCAGCCCTAACCGACCTACCCATCCCAATATAAACCCCCCCCTTGGGGGCGGGTTTTCCTATCTAGTGGCCTCACCAATCCCAGCCGGGTCCCCTCCTTCCCCAAGTCCAGCCGAGTCCCACCATCTCCCACCTGCTCCACCTGCTCCACCTGCACCGCCACCTGCTCTCCATCCCACCACCACCTACATCGCCACCTACACCACCATCTCCCAGCCGAACGCCACCACTTGCACTACTTCCCAACCACCCGGCTTCTCTCTTCCATCCACCGCCTCTCTCCATACGGTTAGTACCCCTTTCTTCGTCTTACCTTCTTCACTCCCTCTCCACTCTCAGCCACCTAAACCCTACCACAACACCCTACCCCAACACCTTACCACAACACCCTACCGCCAGCCATTCCCCTTTGCTGCCACCCTTCTCACTCAACCGAACCTAGTCATCCTAGCAGCCCGCTACCACCACATTCCCCGAGGACTCCCATTCGGCCTTCCCTTAAACTCCCCTTAGGTCCATATTCCCTAACACTCTATACTCTCCATTCGTGACCCTACCTACATACTTGGCCCAACCCCTTTAATCCCCCACATCAAGGCGACACCCACTTGCAGCCGGCCACCTTCGAGGCGCCTATCCCGCGCCCCACTTGCAGCCGGCCAGCACCCTTTGTCATTCACCCTCGCGGAGCTCCCGTTTGCAGCCCAAGGCGAAGGCCAAGCCCACATTCAAGCAAGGCCTCTACGGACCAGCTACTCGTAAGTGCCTAAACTCGGTCTTTAGTTGTATACTTGCTTGAGATTCAATTTGATACGGGGTTGTAATAACGGAGCGTAGTCTCCCCCCGCTTGTAATAACGTGGCTTGGCATACCCACACACGTGCACTCTCTTAGTTGTGCACGATTTTGAACACACACGGGCCTAATCAGCCCCTAATACATAAGTATATATATACTTTCATTTTCGAAGGGTTTTTGTTTAAGTCGGGTGCGTTGTCTTTCAATTCAAGCACTCACACACATTGAGCTTTCGCTCTTATTTGAAAGACCCAAGTAAGGGCCGACCTATACTATTTGGGTTTCATTTCATGTCGTGTGAGTAAGTCTTTCAATTCAAGCACTCACACACATTGAGCTTTCGCTCTTATTTGAAAGACCCAAGTAAGGGCTGACCTATACTATTTGGGTTTCATTTTATGTCGTGTGTGTAAGTCTTTCAATTCAAGCACTCTCACACACATTGAGCCTTCGCTCTTATTCCCAAGACCTTAGTAAAGGCCTTATTGCAGTTATATTTGGGTTTCATTTATGTCGTGTGTGTAGTACTTCAATTCAGGCACTCACACACATTGAGCCTTCGCTCTTATTCCCAAGACCTTAGTAAAGGCCTTATTGCAGTTATATTTGGGTTTCATTTATGTCGTGTGTGTAGTACTTCAATTCAAGCACTCACACACATTGAGCCTTCGCTCTTACTCCCAAGACCTTAGTCAAGGCCATACTGCAATTTATATTTGGGTTTAATTTCATGTCGTGTGTGTAAGTCTTTTAATTCAAGCATGCACCCACATTGAGCCTTCGCTCTTATTTGCAAGACCCGAGTAAGGGCTCGTATACATACTCTATATATATATCTCCCTTCGGCATTTATATTTCAAGTCATTTCCCTTCGGTTATTTCCCTTCAGTTATTTCCCTTCAGTATTGTCTTTACATTTCGGGTTTTCCCCTTGGAGTAGCGTGAGTTTGCATTGCATCTACGCCATACCATGAGGTAGGACACATATTGCATCAAAGCAAGCCCACTCGAATTCGCCCATGTAGTGGAGTGTTCATAACACACAAACTAGGTGGCCCGAAAAGGGATAAAAGAAAAGACTTAGGCACGTGCAAATCCACGTGATCTAAAACATGCAATTGCATTTTAAAGACCCGAAATAGACACCTCGAACCGCTTCGTAGACTTTCTCTCTAAAACTCGATTTTTGCAAAGCGTACAGACTGACCCTTGCGCATCGGTGCAAGAAGGTCTGCGACGACAAGAGCTTACTTGCTCACAGTCGCCACGTTTAGAAGTTAGTATTAAAAATATCTTCGCTAGCTTAGGTAAGCTAGCTGGCACGCCCTATTTGCATACATAGGCCTTAGACACACGAGAGGATCCGCTCTGAGCCCTGAAAAGGCGAGAGGCAGGGATTTTCGCGCATCTACAAAAATTGGCACGCCCGGTGGGATGTGAGCCTTTCAAAAATCGAGTTTTTAAGTAGAAGTCTTGCGAAAATTTTGTAAAAGGTGTCATGTTTAACTTGTTTTCTTTGCTTGTACTTAGGACATTTTGAAAAAGCTTGAAAAGCATGTCAAAATCCAATCCAAGTGAAGTGTCGAGCCAAGGCCCATGCACATCAAGTTCTCACTCTAGGAGGATTTTCAAAAACAAAATAAAACTAGATGAAATCGAGGACTTGAGAAGGGAGTTTGAGGCCAAAATCGATGCTCTCAGCCAAGAGGCTGAAGTAGGCGATTCATGTTCATCGAACGGTGAACAAAGGCCTAAAAAGAAATCTGAAAAACCTCGCAAGCAAAAAGAGGCCTTCGTAATGGAAGGCAACCAATACCATGAGTCCTTCACATAAAAGGAACGTAAAGCCCTACAGCAGTTGCTGAAAGGGCAGAATAAAGAGAAAAGAAACTATGCCCTGTCTGATTTCCTTCCTATGGATTACGAAACAGACAGTGACGATGAAATACCGAACTTCCATCGGTATGATGGCATGGGAGACCCTAGGTCTCACTTGCATCTTTTCTCATGTCGAGCCCATAAGAAGAAAAAGGACTCGATGAAATGGGTGTATTGGTTCCCTTTATCCCTTAAAGGCACAACTGCCAAATGGCTGGCTTCTTACCACTTAAGCCAGTTCGCTACTTTTGAAGAGTTAGCGAACTGCTTTATGCAAAGATTTGCACACAACGTAGAAGTCACGCCGACTCTGAATACCTTAAGGGATACAAAGCAAGGCATGAACGAAGACGTACATGCCTTCATTATAAGATGGAGGTCGCTTTTGGGCCAAGTGCGAAAGCCCATATCCGAAGGATGTGCAGTAATGCTCATCCTGGATAATTTTAAAAGCGAGTTAAAAACCCTTCTCTCGTTCCATGAGATTTCAACTTTCCATAAGTTGATCAAAAAGGCCTCCCTTTTCGAAACCAACTTGCGAAAAGGGACATACGATCACTTGTGGAAAGGAAGTGCCATTCCAAAAACCCGTTTGGAAAAGCTCATCGCATATGGGCTGCCCACGACGGACAAAGGGGCAAAGCCCCATAAAATCGCCAATGTTCGGGTGGATCCAGGCGTGGCGGGCACTTCCAAAAATTTTGAAAAGTTAGAAAATAAGAGGGAGCGAAATTTTCAAAAACCGGTTGAAAAACGGGAGTACACTCCGCTGGGGCAACCTGTGTCGGAGGTCCTAGACCTCCTACTTGCCCAGGGCATGATAGAACTCCCTGAAATCCCCGAAGGAGTCACTTCCAAAGGGGGGTATTTAAACCGATTTTGTAAGTATCATCGGCTCAAAGGCTATGATACTAAACGCTGCTTCTCCCTCTTAAATAAAATTGAAAACTTGATAGCAGAAGGCCGGCTCCAGGTTACTGCGGAACCTGAGCCACCTCAAGCTATTTTCAAGGAACCCTTTCCCAAACACGCCAGTGGCAGTGGGAAAGGAAAGGAGGTATGTACCCTCACCATTTCCAAGGAACTAGAGCGAAAGCCAGAACCTGGTCGACCTACTTGTGCGCCCATCCTTGTACTATACAAGAGGCCTGCCCAAGTCGTCATTCGGGGACCACCAAAAGTGGAAACCTTGGTAAAACCAGTTTTAAAAATCCAAGGTTCTCCTCAGCTCATCCTTAGAGCCAAGTTTTGCGCGAACCCTAGGCTGGTCGTGGGGGAAGTCACTAGATCCGGGAGGATCTACCAACCCCCGCACCTTCAAGGTGCTCAAAAGGTAGTCAGTGTGCCTGGCCCCTCAAAAGCATGTATCCCTAGTGGTCTGCCAAAAGCAGATAAGGACAAAGTCATCCTAAATCCTTATGACTTCGAAAACCACCTTTCAAAGATTCCTATTCACATGTCTATCCTAGAGCTTATAAAAACCTCGCCTAGGCATAGACTTGTATTAGAGAAAATTCTAGAAAGGGCCAAGGTTGATTCAAACATAAGTCCGGAATCCTTGTATGCCTAAGTGGATTTATTAGGAGCAAAATGGCCCATCACTTTCTCGGAAGATGATGTAGATAGACCCTACGAAACCCATAACCAGGCCCTGCATATCGAGGTGGTTCTAAACAACCACTCTCTGGACAGGTGCCTAGTCGATGGTGGAGGAGGGCTCAACATCCTTCCACTTCATATGGAGTATAAAATTGGAGTCACCTTGACTTCAGTGAACACAAGCCCCATCGTTATCACTGGATACGATGAGAATGCGTCTAGGCCTTTAGGATCCATCGAACTCCCAATGGAAATGGGAGGGATCGAACACACGGGGGTGTTCCATGTCTTGGACATCCACCCCCATTATAACCTGTTGCTGGGAAGGCCCTGGATACACAGTTTGTGCGCTGTGCCATCTACCTTCCACAGGTGTGTCAAGATCCCTTTTAGGGACCAGGTCGTAGTGATCCTAGGTGAGAGTCACCCACAGCTTCAGGGGATCATAAACTCCCCTTGTTTATCAAGCTCCCAGGCCCATGAGGCTAACCTGGGGCAAATTATGGTTGAGCCGCCTCGGCTTGTGTTGAACAACCCTAGGAAGGTTGTATGTGTGAAGGGGCCGCCCAAAGCAGGCCCCCTCCCGACTTTAATTCTCCTAGGAAAACCCAAGCGTTCCCTATTTCCAAAGCCCCTGGACAAGAGGCCATACGAGCCTAATATGGATGATAGCATGTTCCAGGACCATTCTTTTATCCTACTTTTTCAAAAAACAAAAAGTCGTGGAACATGTTGTTGAACATGGGCTACACGCCCTACAAGAGTCTAGGGGCGCAGAACCAGGGTCTCCTAGAGCCCATCCTTCCTAGGGCCAATCCAAGACGATATGGGATCGGCTATACTCCCCGAATACTACCGGAGCCACCCCCTGTGACCACCTCGGTCAAGGGTGCCCTAGAGCCTGCCTTAGAAGAGACCTACGATTTAGATCTCGTATTCTGAGTCTAACCCGTAGTGTTTTCCCTTTGTAGGTATGACGGAAGATCCCTTTTCTAAAAATACAAAAACATTTGAAAAACTTAAAATCAAAAAAATCGAAAAACAAGGAAAACCAAAAACAATGGAAAAACAAAAACTCGAAAAAAGGGTGCTTTGTATAGTTCCCAAAGTTCTTGTTTTACAAAAACCCAAAAAAATCGAAAATTTGGAAAATGCCAAAAAGATTTTGTACATAGCTGCTCCTGGTAGGACTTTGGCAAAAGAAAAGGATTTCGAAAGAAACGTCGTCTGCATAGTCAGACCAAAAATTTCGAAATCACTTGAAAATCCAAGTACAAAACCAGGTCATTTTAAAAAACACGCATCAAGTTCCCTCAGGTCTATAGCCCACGAGAATGATCAAAGCCCAGAAGTGGATCCCCTTGAGGAAGATCCTACTTCTGAGCTCCCAGAATTTCATAGAATTCTCGATTTTGAAAGACCTTCCCAATGAGTAGGAGGAGATTTCATAGAGGTGAACCTAGGGGATGATTCCAATCCCAAAACCATCAAAATAGGCGCATGCTTGCATGAAACTGAAAAGTTAGCATTCATTGCATTTCTACGAACCTATTTAGATGTATTTGCATGGACGTATGAAGACATGCCGGGCATAGATCCCAGCATTGTCGAGCATCGTCTTCCCTTAGATGCAGGTGTAAAACCCATAAAGCAGAAGCTTAGGAAAATACACCCGAATGTACACACGCAAGTCAAAGAGGGTTTAGAAGATCTGCTAAAAGTCGGATTTATAAAACCCATTGCGTATTCTGATTGGTTGTCAAATATCGTTGTGGTTCGAAAAACCAATGGGAAAATTTGAATATGCATCGATTTCAGAAACCTGAATAAAGCCACTCCAAAGGATAATTATCCTTTACCAAACATAGATTTGATAGTCGATAGTACTGCAAATCATGAAATGTTTTCATTTATGGATGGCTATTCAGGCTATAATCAAATCAAACTAAGTCCATGAGATCAGGGTAAGACCGCCTTCACAACCCCATGGGGCACGTACTGCTATACAGTCATGCCCTTTGGTTTGAAAAACGCCGACGACACATACCAACGAGCCATGAACACGATCTTCCATGATCAAATTCATGAGCTTGTAGAAGTGTATGTAGATGATCTCTTGGCAAAATCCAAAACCCGATGCACTCATATCGAATGTTTACAAAAGATTTTCGAAAGGCTTAGGCTTTACAAAGTAAAGCTAACCCTCAAAAGTGTGTGTTCGGGGTAGAATCAGGGAAGCTTCTAGGCTTTATGGTGAGCCAAAGGGGAATAGAAGTCAACCCCTCTAAGTATCGAGCCATCATAGACATGGCTCCACCCTCCAATCTCACCCAAATCCGTACCCTCCAGGGTCGATTACAATCCGTTCGCCGATTCATATCAAATCTGGCAACTAGATGCGAACCCTTTAACAAACTGTTGAGGAAGGGCACGAAATTATTATGGGATGACGAATGCCAAAAGTCCTTCGAGAGACTGAAGGCATACTTGGTTAATCCCCCTGTTTTGAATCCTCCAAAGCAAGGAAAACCGCTTTTATTGTACATCTCCGTGCATGTAATTGCTTTAGGAGCCCTGTTGGCTCAATACGAGGATGACACCCATAAGGAGTATGCCATCTACTATATTTCGAAAACTCTCTTAGCTTATGAACGAAATTATCAAGCCATGGAGAAGACGTGCTTGGCCCCAGTCTGGGCCTGCCAGAAGTTCAGACACTATTTCCTAGATCATGAGATCTGGATAGTGTCGAAGCTTGATCCAATCAAGCACTTGTTCGAAAAACCCATTCTCACGGGTAGATTGGGCAAATGGCAACTCCTTTTAATGGAGTATGATCTGAAATACCATCACCAGATCTCCATTAAGGGGCAAGCCCTAGCAGATTACGTGGCTGAATTACCCTTAGAGGACGCATATCCCACTCTTGTCGAATTGCCTGATGAAGGCATATTACAAAACCATTTTCAAAACCACATTTTGGCAAACTCTTTCGAAAACCAAATGTGGAAGATGCACTTCGATGGGGCACGAAACCAACAAGGAGCTGGTGCTGGGGTCATCCTAATCTCCCCTGAAAAGGGCGAGATTCCCATAGCAGTCCGCTTAGATTTCGAATGTTCCAACAACGTAGTTGAGTATGAAGCACTCATACAAGGCTTAAGGATTTCGAAAACTCTAGGGGCATCATGCATCGAGGTCTTTGGAGATTCACTCCTTGTCATAAACCAGGTTTTGAAAATTTGGCAAGTACGTAATGAGAAACTACTTCCATATCACGAGTTGGCCACTCGATTGGTCCAATCCTTCCAGTCGTGTAAACTCACACACATAGGAAGAGAGGACAATGGCATCGCCGATGCCCTCTCCTCCTTGGGTTCAGCCCTGAAGGTCGATCCCATTTCAGGGACCAGATCTTTGGAAATATGGCATGCGCCCCACCCATCCACACGCGACTTGGATATTTGCCAAAACAACCCAGAGTCTATTGAAAAACCCTAGTTTTATGACATAAAACAATTTTTAGAAAATGGAGGATGCACCGAGGATGCCACGTCCAAAGATAATGTCGGGCTATCCTTTGCCGGAATGCACGAGCATGATCCATGGCAAGGAGTCGCCTCTCATCTAGCAAATCTAGTTCGGCCATCCTAGCATGCTGAAGCGTCTCTAGGGGGAGGTCGAGTGCTATGGATGTATGAAATGAATGCAGTTGAGTATGAATGGGAAGAATGGCATTTGTGCCATAGACCAACTCGAATGGTGTGGCATTCGTGGGAGTCCGGATGGAAGTCCTATAAGCCCATAAGGCTTCATCCAGCTTCTCGTGCCACATCCTACCCTTCTCTAAGGTTTTCTCAATAATACTAATGAGAGTCTTGTTTGTGGCTTCGGCTTGGCCGTTGCCTTGAGGGTAGTAGGGCGAGGAGAAGTGGTGAGTTATGCCATACGTGTTGCACAACTTAACTATCCGCTCGTTCTTGAATGGGGTACCATTATCAGACACAAGGTCTCGTGGAACCCCAAATCGAGCCAAGATATTCCTCCGGATGAAAGCCACCACATGTTGCCCCATTACATTGGTTAGGGAAATGGCTTCCACCCACTTGGAGAAATACTCCGTGGCTGCTAAAATAAATCGATGCCCATTCGAGGCCTTTGGAAATATTGGGCCTACGATGTCAAACGCCCACATGGTAAATGGCCAGGGGCTGACCACAGAATGCAATGCAGATGATGGGATATGAATGGCGTGCCCATGCACTTGACATGGATGACACTTCCTAACATGATCGTGACAATCCTTTTTCAGGGTGGACCAAAAATAGCCCCCTCCAAGTATTTTCATCGCCAGCATGTTGGCATTTACATGACCTCCACATTCTCCATCGTGGAATTCATGCATCACTATCCTAGCCTCCTCCAGGTCGATACACCTAAGCAGAATGCCGGTAAAACTTTTTTTGTATAAGACCCCACCCAGAATGGTGTATCGAGTCGAAATCTTACGAATGAATGCCTTATCTTTGGATGTGGCATCCTCGGTGAATCCCCCATTTTCTAAAAATTGTTTTATGTCATAAAACCAGGGTTTTTCAATAGACTCTGGGTTGTTTTGGCAAATATCTAAGTCGTGTGTGGATGGGTGGGGCGCATGCCATATTTCCAAAGATCTGGTCCCTGAAATGTGATCGACCTTCAGGGCTGAACCCAAGGAGGAGAGGGCATCGGCGATGCCATTGTCCTCTCTTCCTACGTGTGTGAGTTTACACGACTGGAAGGATTGGACCAATCGAGTGGCCAACTCGTGATATGGAAGTAGTTTCTCATTACGTACTTGCCAAATTTTCAAAACCTGGTTTATGACAAGGAGTGAATCTCCAAAGACCTCGATGCATGATGCCCCTAGAGTTTTCGAAATCCTTAAGCCTTGTATGAGTGCTTCATACTCAGCTACGTTGTTGGAACATTCGAAATCTAAGCGGACTGCTATGGGAATCTCGCCCTTTTCAGGGGAGATTAGGATGACCCCGGCACCAGCTCCTCGCTGGTTTCATGCCCCATCGAAGTGCATCTTCCACACTTGGTTTTCGAAAGAATTTGCCAAAATGTGGTTTTGAAAATGGTTTTGCAATATGCCTTCATCAGGCATTTCAACAAGAGTGGGATATGCGTCCTCTAAGGGGAATTCAGCCACGTAATCTGCTAGGGCTTGCCCTTTAATGGAGATCTGGTGATGGTATTTCAAATCATACTCCATTAGAAGGAGTTGCCATTTGCCCAATCTACCCGCGAGAATGGGTTTTTCGAACAAGTGCTTGATTGGATCAAGCTTGGACACTATTGTAGACGCGCGAAAATCCCCGCCTCTTCGCCTCTTTCGGGGGCTTGGAGTGGATCTTCTCGTGCATCTAAGGCCTATGTATACAAATAGGGCATGCCAGCTAGCTTACTTAAGCTAGCGAAGATATATTTAACACTGACTTCTAAACGTGGCGACTGTGAGCAAGTAAGCTCTTGTCGTCGCAGACCTTCTTGCACCGATGCGCAAGGGTCAGTCTGTACGCTTTTGCAAAAATCGAGTTTTGGAGAGAAAGTCCACGAAGCGGTTCGAGGTATCTATTTCGGGTCTTTAAGATGCGATTTGCATATTTTAGATCACGTGGATTTGCACGTGCCTAAGTCTTTTCTTTTATCCCTTTTCGGGCCGCCTAGTTTGTGTGTTATGAACACTCCACTACATGGGCGAATTCGAGCGGGGCTTGCTTCGATGCAATATGCATCCTACCTCGTGGTATGGCGTAGATGCAATGCAAACTCACGCTACTCCAAAGGGAAAACCCGAAATGTAAAGACAATACTGAAGGGAAATAACAGAAGGGAAATAACCGAAGGGAAATAACCGAAGGGAGATATGTATATATCTTATGTATATGAGCCCTTACTCGGGTCTTGCAAGTAAGAGCGAAGGCTCAATGTGGGTGCGTGCTTGAATTGAAAGACTTACACACACGACATGAAATTAAACCCAAATATAAATTGCAGTATGGCCTTGACTAAGGTCTTGGGAGTAAGAGCGAAGGCTCAATGTGTGTGAGAGTGCTTGAATTGAAGTACTACACACAAGACATAAATGAAACCCAAATATAACTGCAATAAGGCCTTTACTAAGGTCTTGGGAGTAAGAGCGAAGGCTCAATGTGTGTGAAAGTGCTTGAATTGAAAGACTTACTCACACGACATGAAATGAAACCCAAATAGTATAGGTCGGCCCTTACTTGGGTCTTTCAAATAAGAGCGAAAGCTCAATGTGTGTGAGAGTGCTTGAATTGAAAGACTTACTCACACGACAAGAAATGAAACCCAAATAGTATAGGTCGGCCCTTACTTGGGTCTTTCAAATAAGAGCGAAAGCTCAATGTGTGTGAGAGTGCTTGAATTGAAAGACAACGCACCCAACTTAAACAAAACCCTTCGAAAATGAAAGTATATATATACACTTATATATTAGGGGCTGATTAGGCCCGTGTGTGTTAAAAATCGTGCACGACTAAGAGGGTGCACGTGTGTGGTTGTGCCAAGCCACGTTATTACAAGCGGGGGGAGACTATGCTCCGTTATTACAACCCCGTATCAAATTGAATCCCAAGCAAGTATACAACTAAGGACCGAGTTTAGACACTTACGAGTAGTTGGTCCGTAGAGGTCTTGCTTGAGCGTGGACTTGGCCTTGGGCTGTAAACGGGAGCTCTGCGAAGGTAGGTGATCAAGGGTGATGGCCGGCTGCAAGTGGGGCGCGGGATAGGCGCCTCGGAGGTGGCCGGTGGCAAGTAGATGGCGGCTCCAAGTAGGGGGTTTAAAGTGGCTGAATGAGTGGGTTCTTAGGGTCACTAGGGGAGTTGAGAGTTTAGGGAATCTGGACCTAAAAGGTGAGCTGGTGGGAAAGGCCGAATAGGACACCTAGGGGAAGGTCGAATGGGAGATGATGGCTAGGTAGTGGCCGGCAGTTTGGGTTATACTAGGTTCGGCTAGGTTGAAGTGGTGGTGACAAAGGGGCTGAGATGAAGGTAGGATGGGTGGCTAAGAGTGGAGAGGTGGTAGAGAGGGGCTTTGAGGGAGTTTGGGGCACTTACCGAATGGGGAGAGGTGGCGGATGAAATGGGAAGCAGGCGGGCAGGTGACTGTTGGCTGGTTCAGTTGGGTTGAAGGTGGTGGCGTCCGGCTGGGCAAATGGTGGTGGTGGATGGAAGAGGGAAGGTGGCGGTGCAGGTGGTGGCTGGTGGAGCAGATGGAGCAGGCGGAGGTGGGGAGTGGTCCTGGCTGGGTGAGAGATGGGAGAAGGAGAGGGCCCGGCTGGGTGGAATGGTGGTTCCCACTTGGAAAACCCGCCCACAAGGAGGGGGGTTTAAATAGGGGATGGGTAGGTCGGTTAGGGCTGGGCTGTGGGTAGTGGTTAGGTGGTTTAGGTAGGGTGGTATGTAGATAAGGTGGGCTGGAAGGGGTTGGGCCAGATATTTTAAAACTAGGGGCTTGGGTAAATCGTGGGCTAAGGGTGGTTTAGGGGTTTAGGGCTAGGTTAGGTGGTTGGGTTTTAGGGTGAGGTTTAGTGAGCTAGGTTAGGTGATTAGGCTAGGTTTAGGCTAGGATTAGGGAAATTAATCTAGGTTTAGGGAAGGATTAGGGAAGTGGGTTAGGTGATTAGGTTGGGATTAGGACGGGATTAGGGAAGTGGGTTAGGTGATTAGGTTCAGATTAGGGGTGGATTAGGGGTTTAGGCTAGGTTTAGGCATTTTGGGCTAGGTTTATGTGAAGGAGCTCCCTTAGCATGGCCCATAGACCTTGATCACCCCATGTTGGTGCAGCCCTAGGTTAGGTTTTAGCTAATTACAAGCTTAAACCCACTCAATTAGGCTAACCCACATGATTAACCCAAACTTGACACACAAGTCAAGCTTAATACAACACTCTTGATATTTTTCAACCCCACTCTCTCTCATGCCCAATATCCCACGTGAATTTCAAGTGGGCCCCACCTCCATTTATGAGAAGGTGATGTGGGCCATGGATATGGATATTGGATTGGATCTCTGGATCCAAATCCAAATCCAAGTCCACATGTGGGTTTGGATTGGAATCTGGATATATATGGTCCAGATCCAATCCAAACTGAACTCTGACTCCTTCGAGCTGGGTTCGAAACGGACGATTCGTGCGGGGCCTGACAGCATCAGTACTCCGTTTGCGTTGGGTCTTCGCCAACATAGTCGTCCGCCTCCGTTTCTGCCTTCCGGAGATGACTTCAAATGATATTTTGGTAAGAACAGGGTCTTGGACGTTCGAGATCTTGGGGTGTGAATCAGATACAAGAGTTGCTGTGCCGGGTTTGACAGGTGCTCCGGTTCTGGGCTCTTCTTGGCTCTCCTGGTCCTGTCTTGATCGGGCCAAGCCACTTCGGGGTTTCAAAACATGTTTTAAAAGGGTTTTCAAAAGCCATATCGTATGTTTTTGAAAGATATAGGTTAAAACATATGTACAGGGTTGTCTGGAAGGCTCCTGGGTTTCCAGACTCAAAAATGGCCCTTTGGGGCTGCTTTGTATAAAACCAGATGGATTTTGAGAAATTCGTGGGATTTCGGGGTGTTTACAACTATCCAGATCTCATGATCTAGGAAATAGTGTCTGAATTTCTGGCAGGCCCAGACTAGGGCCAAGCACGTCTTCTCCATGGCTTGATAATTTCGTTCATAAGCCAAGAGAGTTTTCGAAATATAGTAGATTGCATACTCCTTATGGGTGTCATCCTCGTATTGAGCCAACAGGGCTCCTAAAGCATTTGCATGCACGGAGATGTATAATAAAAGCGGTTTTCCTTGCTTTGGAGGATTCAAAACGGGGGGATTAACCAAGTATGCCTTCAGTCTCTCGAAGGACTTTTGGCATTCGTCATCCCATAAGAATTTCGTACCCTTCCTCAACAGTTTGTTGAAGGGTTCGCATCTAGTTGCCAGATTCGATATGAATCGGCGAACGGATTGTAATCGACCCTGGAGGCTACGGATTTGGGTGAGATTGGAGGGTGGAGCCATGTCTATGATGGCTCGACACTTAGAGGGGTTGACTTCTATTCCCCTTTGGCTCACCATAAAGCCTAGAAGCTTCCCTGATTCTACCCCGAACACACATTTTTGAGGGTTTAGCTTTACTTTGTAAAGCCTAAGCCTTTCGAAAATCTTTTGTAAACATTCGATATGGGTGCCTCGGGTTTTGGATTTCGCCAAGAGATCATCTACATACACTTCTACAAGCTCATGAATTTGATCATGGAAGATCGTGTTCATGGCTCGTTGGTATGTTGCGCCGGCATTTTTCAAACTAAAGGGCATGACTGTATAGCAGTACGTGCCCCATGGGGTTGTGAAAGCGGTCTTACCCTGATCTCGTGGACTTAGTTTGATTTGATTATAGCCTGAATAGCCATCCATAAATGAAAACATTTCATGATTTGCAGTACTATCGACTATCAAATCTATGTTTGGTAAAGGATAATTATCCTTTGGAGTGGCTTTATTCAGGTTTCTGAAATCGATGCATATTCGAATTTTCCCATTGGTTTTTCGAACCACAACGATATTTGATAACCAATCAAAATACGCAATGGGTTTTATATATCCGGCTTTTAGTAGATCTTCTAAACCCTCTTTAACTTGCATGTGTACATTCGGGTGTATTTTCCTAAGCTTCTGCTTTATGGGTTTTACACCTGCATCTAAGGGAAGACGATGCTCGACAATGCTAGGATCTATGCCCGGCATGTCTTCATACGTCCATGCAAACACATCTAAATAGGTTCGTAGAAATGCAATGAATGCTAACTTTTCAGTTTCATGCAAGCATGCGCCTATTTTGATGGTTTTGGGATTGGAATCATCCCCTAGGTTCACCTCTATGAAATCTCCTCCTACTGATTGGGAAGGTCTTTCAAAATCGAGAATTCTATGAAATTCTGGGAGCTCAGAAGTAGGATCTTCCTCAAGGGGATCCACTTCTGGGCTTTGATCATTCTCGTGGGCTATAGACCCGAGGGAACTTGATGCGTGTTTTTCAAAATGACCTGGTTTTCCCATTCAAAGGGAATTTCCCATTCAAAGTCTCTTTCCAAAACAAAGAAACCAGAATTTAAAAGAAAAATCGATTCTCTTATAAAAAAGAAGGATTAAAGAAAAAATACTCCCAAAGGGAGACCCTCGATGGAAAAAAGGAAAAAGAGGCCAAAAGGCTCAAAAAGAGCAGTTTTCCGCCTTCTATGCCTTAAACCACGGGACGCTTCAGAAGGGACTGTGGTATCTCTTTCCCATCCCTGGCTTATCCCAAGCTAAAGCATGGTTCATTTCAAGGAATCCTAAAGTAAAAATAGGATTTACTTACTTGAATTTCGTCTTGTTTGAGAATTTGACGTTTCGAGTAAGGCGTAGGAATTTGAAATATGCCTTAGTTTTCTTATAAAACCTCCGCTAGATAAGCGAGTGTTGAGACTCAAACAAGGGCAAGCACGAAGAGCTCGAGATCCTTAGGATCGAGGCACAAGACAGTTGTCCCTTTTGTAAATAGCTTTTGTAAATAAGTTTTGAAAACCGAACATCGAACAGCATAGGATTTGCTCACTTGGAGCAATAGGCCTTGTAAGTCTCTAGAGTTCGACCACATCTGGTCCCTGGGAGGTCGCCACTTTTGGCACCACACCCATGTCATTTGCATTCCACGCATGGTACTTGCATGAACATGATCCCATTTAGGACCAGATTCCATGTAGAACCCTTTGGCGTGATATCTCCTTCTACCAGAGTTTGTGAATTGAGATTTTGCAAAAAATTGGGGCGATCCCATATTCTTCATGGATATAGGGAGACATTGAAAGGGGTGTTTGTCATCTTTGCCCTTATCCAAATCTATTTGGCAAGGCCAAAGAGGGGCATTTGTAAACACCCCGAAATCCCACGAATTTCTTAAACAAACCTGGTTTTGTACAAGCAGCCCCAAAGGGCCATTTTTGAGTCTGGAAACCCAAGAGCCTTCCAGACAACCCTGTATATATGTTTTAAACTCTATATTTCAAAAATATATAATATAGCTTTTGAAAACCTTTTAAAACACGTTTTTGAAACCCCGAAGCGGCTTGGCCCGATCAAGACAGGACCAGGAGAGCTAAGAAGAGCCCGGAACCGGAGCACATGTCGAGCCCGGCACAGCAACTCTTGTATCACATCCATACCCCCAGGATCTCGAACGTCCAAGACCCTGTTATCATCAAAACCTTGTTTGAAGTCATCTCCAGAAGGCGAAAACAGAGGCGGACGATCATGTTGGTGAAGACCCAACGCAGACGGAGCACTGATGCTGTCAGGCCCCGCACAAACCGTTCATTTCGAATACAGCTCGAAGGAGTCAGAGTTCAGTTTGGATTGGATCTGGACCATATATATCCAGATCCCAATCCAAACCCATGTATGGACTTGGATTTGGATTTGGATTCAAAAATCCAATCCAATATCCATATCCATGGCCCACATCACCTTCTCATAAATGGAGGTGGGGCCCACTCGAAATTCACATGGGATTATGGGCATGAGAGAGAGTGGGGATGGATAATATCAAGAGTGTTGTAATTAAGCTTGACTTGTGTGTCAAGTTTGGGGTTAATCATGTGGGTTAGCCTAATTGAGTGGGTTTAAGCTTGTAATTAGCCAAAACCTAACCTAGGGCTGCACCAACATGAGGTGGTTAAGGTCTATGGGCCATGCAAAGGGAGCTCCTTCACCTAAACCTAACCCAAAACACCTAATCCTAGCCTACCACCCTAATCCACCCCTAATCTGAGCCTAATCACCTAACCCACTTCCCTAATCCCGGCCTAATCCCAACCTAATCACCTAACCCACTTCCCTAATCCTTCCCTAAACCTAGGTTAATTTCCCTAAACCTAGCCTAAACCTAGCCTAATCACCTAACCTAGCTCACTAAACCTCACCCTAAAACCAAACCACCTAACCTAGCCCTAAACCCCTAAACCACCCCTAGCCCACAATCTACCCAAACCACTAGTATTTAAAATATCTCGCCCAACCCTTTCCAGCCCACCTTATCTTCATACCACCCTACCTAAACCACCTAACCACTACCCCAAACCCAACCCTAACCGACCTACCCATCCCTATATAAACCCCCCCCTTGGGGGCGGGTTTTCCTATCTGGTCGCCTTCCCCAAGCCCAACCGGGACCCCACTTCCCAGCCCAGCCGAACCCAGCCACCTACTCCACCTGCTCCACCTGCTCCGCCTGCACCGCCACCATCCCTCCATCCCACCACCACTTGCACCGCCATCTCCACCACCTCCCGGCCGAGCCTCACTACCTGCCCAGCTTCCTTCCAGCCGAGCGCCATCTTCTCTCCATTCGATAAGTACCCCACACTCTACCTAGCTCCTTCTCTACTCCCTCTCTACTCCCAGCCACCCACCATACCACCACCTTACCTACACATCAGCCACTCGCCGCCACCACTCCCACTCGGCCAAACCTTAGCCGCCCCAACCATTTGCCACTACCTAACTCCCCTAACTACACCCGGCCACCCTATTAGACTTCCTAAGACCTGCCCATAACACTCCCTTACACCCACTATCCCCACTACCACCTAGCCCCATCACCTAACTAGCTACCTTCCCATACTCCAGCCTTAGTCATCCTAGCAGCCCGCCACCACCACATTCCCTTCCATTCGGCCAGCCATCTCTTTTCCCCTAGGTGTCCCACTCGACCTTCCCTTAAGCTCCCCTTAGGTCCATACTCCCTAACACTCTATACTCTCTTAGTGACCCCACATACTCACTTGGCTCAGCCCCTTTAATCCCCCATACCAAGGCGACACCCTTGCTTGCAGCCGGCCACCATCAAGGCGCCTATCCCGCGCCCTACTTGCAGCCGGCCAGCACCCTTTGTCGCTCACCCTCGCGGAGCTCCCGTTTGCAGCCCAAGGCGAAGGCCAAGCCCACGCTCAAGCAAGGCCTCCACGGACCAGCTACTCGTAAGTGCCTAAACTCGGTCTTTAGTTGCATACTTGCTTGAGATTCAATTTGATACGGGGTTGTAATAACGGAGCATAGTCTCCCCCCGCTTGTAATAACGTGGCTTGGCACATCCACACACGTGCACTCTCTTAGCGTGCATGATTTTGAACACACACGGGCCTAATCAGCTCCTAATACATAAGTATATACATATACTTTCATTTTCGAAGGGTTTTGCTTAAGTTGGGTGCGTTGTCTTTCAATTCAAGCACTCACACACATTGAGCTTTCGCTCTTATTTGAAAGACCCAAGTAAGGGCCGACCTATACTATTTGGGTTTCATTTCATGTCGTGTGTGTAAGTCTTTCAATTCAAGAACTCTCACACACATTGAGCCTTCGCTCTTACTCCCAAGACCTTAGTAAAGGCCTTATTGCAGTTATATTTGGGTTTCATTTATGTCGTGTGTGTAGTACTTCAATTCAAGTACTCACACACATTGAGCCTTCGCTCTTACTCCCAAGACCTTAGTAAAGGCCTTATTGCAGTTATATTTGGGTTTCATTTATGTCGTGTGTGTAGTACTTCAATTCAAGCACTCACACACATTGAGCCTTCGCTCTTACTCCCAAGACCTTAGTAAAGGCCTTATTGCAATTTATATTTGGGTTTAATTTCATGTCATGTGTGTAAGTCTTTCAATTCAAGCACACACCCACATTGAGCCTTCGCTCTTATTTGTAAGACCCGAGTAAGGGCTCATATACATACTCTATATACATATCTCCCTTTGGCATTTATATTTCAAGTCATTTCCCTTCGGTTATTTCCCTTTTGTCATTTCCCTTCGGTTATTTCCCTTCAGTATTGTCTTTACATTTCGGGTTTTCCCTTTGGAGTAGCGTGAGTTTGCATTGCATCTACGCCATACCACGAGGTAGGACACATATTTGCATCAAAGCAAGCCCCGCTCGAATTCGCCCATGTAGTGGAGTGTTCATAACACACAAACTAGGTGTCCCGAAAAGGTATAAAAGAAAAGACTTAGGCACGTGCAAATCCACGTGATCTAAAACATGCAATCGCATTTAAAAGACCCGAAATAGACACCTTGAACCGCTTCGTAGACTTTCTATCCAAAAACTCGATTTTTGCAAAGCGTACAGACTGACCCTTGCGCATCGGTGCAAGAAGGTCTGCGACGACAAGAGCTTACTTGCTCACAGTCGCCACGTTTAGAAGTCAGTGTTAAAAATATCTTCGCTAGCTTAGGTAAGCTAGCTGGCACGCCCTGTTTGCATACATTAGGCCCTAGACACACGAGAGGATCCGCTCCAAGTCCTGAAAAGGTGAGAGGCGGGGATTTTCGCGCTTCTACACCAGCTTGCTGGGCTGTTTCTAGATTAGGTGTCGTCTTCGCATGCTCCACCTGTTCGCCTTGGGCTTTTGGGAAAGTGGGGCTTAGCTCAGGTTTCAAAAACTAATATTTGATAAAGGGCTTCAAAACACTGTTTACTGGATTAAAAGCAATATGTACAGAGTTTAAAACAGTACATATATGTTTTCAAATATGTACAGAGTTTCTGGAATGCTTCTGGGTTTCCAGACTCAAAATGGCCCTTTGGGGCTACTTTTGTAAACCAGGTGTGTTTTTAGAAAGTCGTGGGATTTTGGAGTGTTTACAGCATTCTACTTGTTTGATTTCATGTTTCTCTACCTCTCTATATTCTATACACTCTTATATCTCCTAATCCCCTTTATGCTTAAGCTAAATATGTATTTATAATCATTTCTGTTTATATATTTACTTTAATTTAGCTGTAGATTGCTTTTAATTTCGAATGAATGCATGCATGTATGTTCTAAAAACTGAAACTTTGTTTTCCAACATCCTATACATGTCTGTTGTTGTATTTTTCATTTCTTAATCGTTGCTTCGAATGATCTAAAATTTGGAACATTGAATCTACACACAAGCCCACTTTTAGTAACATTTTCAAGAATTTTAGGGTCGTGTAGCATCATAAATAAAATAGAAAAATATAAGCCAAATTGAGAGTTAGTTCTGCACATTATGTTTTTCTTGCAACAAAGGTTGGTTAATCTTCCCATAACTTTGTTTGCAGTGAGCCAAATTTGATAAAACTAGTCTCATTGGAAAGGTGATATCTATAGCTTTCCAACAAGACTAAATGCATAGAAATTAGAGCTCTGTGCACCAAAATACAAAGGTTTCTTTAGACCTTTGTGTTTCTGTAATAGAATGTTCTAAAATACTTGAGTAGTGTACTTTCCTTGATTTAATTTTACAAATTCACAAACAAAAACACAAAATAAAAATAATCTTAGAATCTCCACATTCTGCTCTATAGGATATTATTTTTTCATGAATTTTGGAAATATCTAAGCTATCCAAAAAAATTTAGAAACAAGCTCAGAAAACATAACCAGTTTCTTTTTTTTAAAACTTTAAATTTTTTCATTCTCTACATCAAGTGCACGAATTGTTTGATCAAAATTGTCTTTCAAAGTGAATTTTAGAAACACACACCTAGCACAAATTAATCCTTAAGGCGTCTAGGCTCACCCTTGAGCATCAATTCAAGAAGACCTAAGACGAAAAGATCCCGCTTAGCCACAATCGCCCCATGAAGTCGGAATTATACCCTTGCTAGTTTTAGTGAAAATAGCTGGCACGCTTGTAAACACCCCGAAATCCCACGAATTTCTCAAATTCATCTGGTTTTGTAAAAGCAGCCCCAAAGGGCCATTTTGAGTCTGGAAACCCAGGAGCCTTCCAAACAACCCTGTACATATGTTTTGAACTCTGTATTTCGAAAACATGGCTTTTAAAACCCTTTTAAAAACATGTTTTGAAACCTCGAAGCAGCTTGGCCTAATCTAGACAGGACCAGGAGAGCTAAGAAGAGCCCGGAACCGGAGCACATGTCAAGGCCGGCACAGCAACTCTTGTATCAAATTCACACCCCCAGGATCTCGAACGTCCAAGACCCTGTTATCATCAAAACCTTGTTTGAAGTCATCTCCGGGAGGCGAAAACAGAGGCGGACGATCATGTTGGCGAAGACCCAACGCAGACGGAGCACTGATGCTGTCAGGCCCCGCACAAACCATTCATTTCGAATACAGCTCGAAGGAGTCAGAGTTCAGTTTGGATTGGATCTGGACATATATATCCAGATCCCAATCCAAACCCATGTATGGACTTGTATTTGGATTTGGATTCAAAAATCCAATCCAATATCCATATCCATGGCCCACATCACCTTCTCATAAATGGAGGTGGGGCCCACTCGAAATTCACATGGGATTATGGGCATGAGAGAGAGTGGGGGGTGGATAAGATCAAGTGTGGTTGTAATTAAGCTTGACTTGTGTGTCAAGTTTGGGGTTAATCATGTGGGTTAGCCTAATTGAGTGGGTTTAAGCTTGTAATTAGCCAAAACCTAACCTAGGGCTGCACCAACATGATGTGGTTAAAGTCTATGGGCCATAAAAAGGGAGCTCCTTCACCTAAACCTAACCCAAAATACCTAATCCTAGCCTTCCACCCTAATCCGCCCCTAATCTGAACCTAATCACCTAACCTACTTCCCTAATCCCGGCCTAATCCCAACCTAATCACCTAACCCACTTCCCTAATCCTTCCCTAAACCTAGGTTAAATTCCCTAAACCTAGCCTAATCCTAGCCTAATCACCTAACCTAGCTCACTAAACCTCACCCTAGAGCCCACCCACCTAACCAAACCCTAAGCCCCTAAACCACCCCTAGCCCACAACCTACCCAAACCACTTGTATCTAAAATATCTGGCCCTACCCTTTCCAGCCCACCTTATCATCATACCACCCTACCTAAACCACCTAACCACTACCCCAAACCCATCCCTAACCGACCTACCCAGCCCTATATAACCCCCCCCCCCCCTTGGGGGCGGGTTTGATGATCAAGCCGCCTTCCCCAAGCCCAGCCGGGTCCTCCACTTCCCCAAGCTCAGCCGCCTGCTCCACCTGCTCCACATCCCACCACCACCTGCACCGCCACCTATACCACCACCTTCCAGCCGAACGACACCGCCTGCCCAACTTCCTTCCAACCGAGCGCCACCTTTTTCTTCACCCGGTAAGCCCCCTACACCCTACCTTGCCACCTCTTCACTCCCTCTCCACTCTCAGCCACCTAATCCACTCCCCTATCATCCTAACACTAGCCCGTCCACCTGTTGCCACCAGCCCCACTTAGCCGAACCCACAACACCCTAAATACCCGCCACCACCGAACTCCCCTAGTCGGCCACTTCAACCGACTCTCATCCCCTTCATTCGGCCAGCCATCCGCCAGCCATCACCCTCTCCTTGCTAGCTCCTTCCCTTAGTGCCATATTCCCTTAGTGACCTTACTTAGGTCCTTTAACCCAACACACCAAAAACAGCCCATCTCTAGTGGCCGGCCACCTTCAAGGCACCTCTTCCGTGCACCAAGGACACTCGGCCACCTCCTCTTGCCGTTCAACCTCGCGGAGCTCCCTTTTGCAGCCCAAGGCGAAGGCCAAGCCCACGCTCAAGCAAGGCATCTACGGACCAGCTACTAGTAAGTGCCTAACTCGGTCTTTAGTTGTATACTTGCTTGAGATTCAATTCGATACGGGGTTGTAATAACGGAGCATAGTCTCCCCCCGCTTGTAATAACGTGGCTTGGCACACCCACAAACGTGCACTCTCTTAGTTGTGCACGATTTTGAACACACACGGGCCTAATCAGCCCCTAATACATATATATATATATATATATATATATATATATATATACTTTGATTTTGTAGGGTTTTGCTTAAGTTGGGTGCGTTGTCTTTCAATTCAAGCACTCACACACATTGAGCTTTCGCTCTTATTTGAAAGACCCAAGTAAGGGCCGTGTTATACTATTTGGGCTTTCATTTCATGTCGTGTGTGTAAGTCTTTCAATTCAAGCACTCTCGCACACATTGAGCTTTCGCTCTTATTTGAAAGACCCAAGTAAGGGCCGACGTATACTATTTGGGTTTCATTTTATGTCGTGTGTGTAAGTCTTTCAATTCAAGCACTCTCACACACATTGAGCTTTCGCTCTTACTCCCAAGACCTTAGTCAAGGCCTACTGCAGTTATATTTGGGTTTAATTTCATGTTGTGTGCGTAGTACTTCAATTGAAGCACTCTCACACACATTGAGCTTTCGCTCTTACTCCCAAGACCTTAGTCAAGGCCTATTGCAGTTATATTTGGGTTTAATTTCATGTTGTGTGCGTAGTACTTCAATTCAAGCACTCTCACACACATTGAGCTTTCGCTCTTACTCCCAAGACCTTAGTTAAGGCCATACTGCAATTTATATTTGGGTTTAATTTCATGTCGTGTGTGTAAGTCTTTCAATTCAAGCACGCACCCTCATTGAGCCTTCGCTCTTATTTGCAAGACCTGAGTAAGGGCCCATATACCTACTCTATATATATATCTCCCTTCGGCATTTACTTTACAAGTCATTTTCCTTCGGTTATTTCCCTTCGGTTATTTTCCTTCGGTTATTTCCCTTCAGTATTGTCTTTACATTCGGGTTTTCCCTTTGGAGTAGCGTGAGTTTGCATTGCATCTACGCCATACCACGAGGTAGGACGCATATTGCATCAAAGCAAGCCCCGCTCGAATTCGCCCATGTAGTGGAGTGTTCATAACACACAAACTAGGTGGCCCGAAAAGGGATAAAAGGAAAGACTTAGGCACGTGCAAATCCACGTGATCTAAAATATGCAACCGCATCTAAAAGACCCGAATTAGACACCTCGAACCACTTCGTAGATTTTCTATCCCAAAAACTCGATTTTTGCAAAGCGTACAGACTGACCCTTGCGCATCGGTGCAAGAAGGTCTGCGACGACAAGAGCTCACTTGCTCACAGTCGCCACGATTAGAAGTCAGTTTTACATCTTCGCTAGCTTAGGTAAGCTAGCTGGCACACCCTGTTTGCATAAATAGGCCTTAGACGCACGAGAGGATCCGCTCCAAGCCCTGAAAAGGTGAGAAGCGGGGATTTTTTTTGCGCGTCTACAGAGATTGGCACGCCCGGTGGGACGTGAGCCTTTCAAAAATTGAGTTTTAAGTAGAAGTCTTGCAAAAATTTTGTAAAAGGTGTCATTTTAACTTGTTTTCTTTGCTTGTACTTAGGACATTTTGAAAAAGCTTGAAAAGCAAGTCAAAATCCAATCCAAGTGAAGTGTCGAGCCATGGCTCATGCGCATCAAGTTCTCACTCTAGGAGGATTTTCAAAAACAAAATAAAACTAGATGAAATCGAGGACTTGAGAAGGGAGTTTGAGGCCAAAATCGATGCTCTCAGCCAAGAGGTTGAAGTAGGCGATTCATGTTCATCAAACGGTGAACAAAGGCCTAAAAAGAAATCTGAAAAACCTCGCAAGCACAAAGAGGCCTCCGTAATGGAAGGCAACCAATACCACGAGTCCTTCACACAAAAGGACTGTAAATCCCTACAGCAGTTGCTGAAAGGGCAGAATAAAGAGAAAAGAAACTACGCCCTGTCTGATTTCCTTCCTATGGATTACGAAACAGACAGTGACGATGAGATACCGAACTTCCATCGGTATGATGGCATGGGAGACCCGAGGTCTCACTTGCAGCTTTTCTCACGTCAAGCCCATAAGAAGAAAAAGAACTCGATGAAATGGGTGTATTGGTTTCCTTTATCCCTTAACGGCACAACTGCCAAATGGCTGGCTTCCTACGACTTAAGCCAGTTCGCTACTTTTGAAGAGTTAGCGAACTGCTTCATGCAAAGATTTGCACACAATGTAGAAGTCACGCCGACTCTGAATACCTTAAGGGATACAAAGAAAGGCATGAACGAAGATGTACATGCCTTCATTATAAGATGGAGGTTGCTTTTGGGCCAAGTGCGAGAGCCCATATCCGAAGGATGCGAAGTCATGCTCATCCTGGATAATTTTAAAAGCGAGTTAAAAACCCTTCTCTCGCTCCACGAGATCTCAACTTTCCATAAGTTGATAAAAAAGGCCTCCCTTTTCGAAACCAACTTGCGAAAAGGGACATACGATCACTTATGGAAAGGAAGTGCCATTCCAAAAACCCGCTTGGAAAAGCCCATCACATACGGGCTACCCACAATGGACAAAGGGGCAAAGCCCCATAAAATCACCAATGTCTGGGTGGATCCAGGCGTGGCGGGCACTTCCAAAAATTTTGAAAAGTTAGAAAATAAGAGGGAGCAAAATTTTCAAAAACCGGTTGAAAAACGGGAGTACACTCCGCTGGGGCAACCTGTGTCAGAGGTCCTAGACCTCCTACTTGCCCAGGGCATGATAGAACTCCCTGAAATCCCCGAAGGAGTCACTTCCAAAGGGGGGTATTTAAACCGATTTTGTAAGTATCATCGGCTCAAAGGCTATGATACTAAACGCTGCTTCTCCCTCTTAAATAAAATTGAAAACTTGATAGCAGAAGGCCGGCTCCAGGTCACTACGGAACCTGAGCCACCTCAAGCTATTTTCAAGGAACCCTTTCCCAAACACGCCAGTGGCAGTGGGAAAGGAAAGGAGGTATATACCCTCACCATTTCCAAGGAACTAGCGCAAAAACCAGAACCTGGTCGACCCACTTGTGCTCCCATTCTTGTACTATACAAGAAGCCCACCCAAGTCGTCATTCGGGGACCACCAAAAGTGGAATCCCTGGTAAAACCAGTTTTGAAAACCCAAGGTTCTCCTCAACTCATTCTTAGAGCCAAATTTAGCGCGAACCCTAGGCTGGTCGTGGGGGAAGTCATTAGATCCGGGAGGATCTATCAACCCCCACACCTTCAAGGTGCTCAAAAGGTGGTCAGTGTGCCTGGCCCCTCAAAAGCATGTATCCCTAGTGTTCTGCCAAAAGCAGATAAGGACAAAGTCATCCTAAATCCTTATGACTTCGAAAACCACCTTTCAAAGATTCCTATTCACATGTCTATCTTAGAGCTTATAAAAACCTCGCCTAGGCATAGACTTGTATTAGAGAAAATTCTAGAAAGGGCCAAGGTTGATTCAAACATAAGTCCGGAATCCTTGTCTGCCCAAGTGGCTTTATTAGGAGCAAAATCGCCCATCACTTTCTCGAAAGATGATGTAGATAGACCCTACAAAACCCATAACCAGGCCTTGCATATCGAGGTGGTTCTAAACAACCACTCTCTAGACAGGTGCCTAGTCGATGGTGGAGGAGGGCTCAACATCCTTCCACTTTATGTGGCGAACAAAATCGGAGTCACCTTGACTTCAGTGAACCCAAGCCCCATCGTTATCACTGGATACGATGGGAATGCGTCTAGACCTTTAGGATCCATCGAACTCCCAATGGAAACGGGAGGGATCGAACACACGGGGGTGTTCCATGTCTTGGACATCCACCCCCATTATAACCTGTTGCTGGGAAGGCCCTGGAAACACAGTTTGTGCGCTGTGCCATCCACCTTCCACAGGTGTGTCAAGATCCCTTTTAGGGACTAGGTTGTAGTGATCCTAGGTGAGAGTCACCCACAGCTTCAGGGGATCATAAACTCCCCTTGTTTATCGAGCTCCCAGGCCCATGAGGCTAACCTAGGGCAAATTGTGATTGAGCCAACTTGGCTCGTGTTAAACAACCCTAGGAAGGTTGTATGTGTGAAGGGGTCGCCCAAAGCAGGCCCCCTCCCGATTCTAACCCTTATAGGAAAACCCAAGCGCTCCCTATTTCCAAAACCCCTGGACAAGAGGCCATATGAGCACAATATGGACGATAGCATGTTCCAGGACCACGACTTATATCAAACTTTTTCAAAAAACAAAAAGTCATGGAACATGTTGTTGAACATGGGCTACATGCCCTACAAGAGTCTAGGGGCACAAAACCAGGGTCTCCTAGAGCCCATTCTTCCTAGGGTCAATCCAAGCCGATATGGGATCGGCTATACTCCCCGAATACCGCCGGAACCACCCCCTGTGACCACCTAGGTCAAGGGTGCCCCAGAACCTGCCTTAGAAGAAACCTACGATTTAGATCTCCTATTCCGAGTCTAACCCGTAGTGTTTTCCCTTTTGTAGGTATGACGGAAGATCCCTTTTCTAAAAACACAAAAACATTTGAAAAGTTTAAAATCAAAAAAATCGAAAAACAAAAAAAACCAAAAACAATGGAAAAACAAAAACTCGAAAATAGAGTGCTTTGTATAGTTCCCAAAGTCCTTGTTTTACAAAAAACCAAAAAAATCGAAAATTTGGAAAATACCAAAAAGATTTTGTACATAGCTGCTCCTAGTAGGACTTTAGCAAAAGAAATGGATTTCGAAAGAAACGTCGTCTGCATAGCCAGACCAAAAATTTCGAAATCACTTGAAAATCCAAGTACAAAACCAGGTCATTTTGAAAACCACGCATCAAATTCCCTCGGGTCTATAGCCCACGAGAATGATCAAAGCCCAGAAGTGGATCCCCTTGAGGAAGATCCCACTTCTGAGTTCCCCAAATTTCATAAAATTCTCGATTTTGAAAAACCTTCCCAATCAGTAGGAGGAGCTTTCATAGAGGTGAACCTAGGGGATGATTCCAATTCCAAAACCATCAAAATAGGCGCATGCTTGCATGAAACTGAAAGGTTAGCATTCATTGCATTTCTACGAACCTATTTAGATGTGTTTGCATGGACGTATGAAGACATGCCGGGCATAGATCCCAGCATTGTCGAGCATCGTCTTCCCTTAGATGCAGGTGTAAAACCCATAAAATAGAAGCTTAGGAAAATACACCCGAATGTACACACGCAAGTCGAAGAGGGTTTAGAAGATCTGCTAAAAGCCGGATTTATAAAACCCATTGCATATTCTGATTGGTTGTCAAATATCGTTGTGGTTCGAAAAACCAATGAGAAAATTCGAATATGCATCGATTTCAGAAACCTGAATAAAGCCACTCCAAAGGATAATTATCCTTTACCAAACATAGATTTGATAGTCGATAGTACTGCAAATCATGAAATGTTTTCATTTATGGATGGCTATTCAGGCTATAATCAAATCAAACTAAGTCCACGAGATCAGGGTAAGACTGCCTTCACAACCCCATGGGGAACGTACTGCTATACAGTCATGCCCTTTGGTTTGAAAAACGTCGGCGCAACATACCAACGAGCCATGACCACGATCTTCCATGATCAAATTCATGAGCTTGTAGAAGTGTATGTAGATGATCTCTTGGCAAAATCTAAAACCCGATGCACTCATATTGAATGTTTACAAAAGATTTTCGAAAGGCTTAGGCTTTACAAAGTAAAGCTAAACCCTCAAAAATGTGTGTTCGGGGTAGAATTAGGGAAGCTTCTAGGCTTTATGGTGAGCCAAAGGGGAATAGAAGTCGACCCCTCTAAGTGTCGAGCCATCATAAACATGGCTCCACCCTCCAATCTCACCCAAATCTATAGCCTCCAGGGTCGCTTACAATCCGTTCGCCGATTCATATCGAATCTGGCAACTAGATGCGAACCCTTCAACAAACTGTTGAGGAAGGGCACGGAATTCTTATGGGATGACGAATGCCAAAAGTCCTTCGAGAGACTGAAGGCATACTTGGTTAATCCCCTCGTTTTGAACCCTCCAAAGCAAGGAAAACCGCTTTTATTATACATCTCCGTGCATGCGAATGCTTTAGGAGCCCTGTTGGCTCAATACGAGGATGACACCCATAAGGAGTATGCCATCTACTACATTTCGAAAACTCTCTTGGCTTATGAACGAAATTATCAAGCCATGGAGAAGACGTACTTGGCCCTAGTCTGGGCCTGCCAGAAATTCAGGCACTATTTCCTAGATCATGAGATCTGGATAGTGTCCAAGCTTGATCCAATCAAGCACTTGTTCGAAAAACCAATTCTCACGGGTAGATTGGGCAAATGGCAACTCCTTCTAATGGAGTATGATCTGAAATACGATCACCAGATCTCCATTAAGGGGCAAGCCCTAGCAGATTACGTGGCTGAGTTCCCCTTAGAGGATACATATCCCACTCTTATTGAAATGCCTGATGAAGGCATATTGCAAAATCATTTTCAAAACCATATTTTGGCAAATTCATTCGAAAACCAAGTGTGGAAGATGCACTTCGATGGGGCACGAAACCAACGAGGGGCTGGTGCTGGGGTCATCCTAATCTCCCCTGAAAAGGGCGAGATTCCCATAGTAGTCCGCTTAGATTTCGAATGTTCCAACAACGTAGCTGAGTGTGAAGCACTCATACAAGGCTTAAGGATTTCGAAAGCTCTAGGGGCATCATGCATCGAGGTCTTTGGAGATTCGCTCCTTATCATAAACCAGGTTTTAAAAATTTGGCAAGTATGTAATGAGAAACTACTTTCATATCACGAGTTGGCCACTCGATTGGTCCAATCCTTCCAGTCGTGTAAACTCACACACATAGGAAGAGAGGACAATGGCATCGCCGATGCCCTCTCCTCCTTGGGTTCAGCCCTGAAGGTCGATCCCATTTCAGGGACCAGATCTTTGGAAATATGGCATGCGCCCCACCCATCCACACACGACTTGGATATTTGCCAAAACAACCCAGAGTTTATTGAAAAACCCTGGTTTTATGACATAAAACAATTTTTATAAAATGGGGGATTCACCGAAGATGCCACGTCCAAAGATAAGGCATTCATTCGTAAGATTTCGACCCGATACACCATTCTGGGTGGGGTCTTATACAAAAAAAGTTTTACCGGCATTCTATTTAGGTGTATCGACCTAGAGGAGGCTAGGATAGTGATGCACGAGTTCCACGATGGAGAATGTGGAGGTCATGTTAATGCCAACATGATGGCAATGAAAATACTTAGAGGGGGCTATTTTTGGTCCACCCTAAAAAAGGATTGTCACGATCATGTTAGGAAGTGTCATCCATGTCAAGTGCATGGGCACGCCATTCATATCCCATTATCTGCATTGCATTCCGTGGTCAGCCCCTGGCCATTTACCATGTGGGCGTTTGACATCGTAGGCCCAATATTTCCAAAGGCCTCGAATGGGCATCGATTTATTTTAGCAGCCACGGAGTATTTCTCCAAGTGGGGCAACAGGTGGTGGCTTTCATTCAGAGGAATATCTTGGCTCGATTTGGGGTTCCACGAGACCTTGTGTCTGATAATGGCACCCCATTCAAGAACGAGCGGATGGTTAAGTTGTGCAACACGTATGGCATAACTCACCACTTCTCCTCGCCCTACTACCCTCAAGGCTACGGCCAAGCCGAAGCCACGAACAAGACTCTCATTAGCATAATTGAGAAAACCTTAGAGAAGGGTAGGACGTGGCACGAGAAGCTGGATGAAGCCTTATGGGCTTATAGGACTTCCATCCGGACTCCCACGAATGCCACACCATTCGAATTGGTCTATGGCACAAACGCCATTCTTCCCATTCATACTCAACTGCATTCATTCCATACATCCATAACACTCGACCTCCCCCTAGAGACGCTTCAGCATACTAGGATGGCCGAACTAGATTTGCTAGATGAGAGGCGACTCCTTGCCATGGATCATGCTCGTGCATACCGGCAAAGGATAGCTCGACATTATAGCAAACACATGAGACCTCGCCACTATAAAGTGGGGGATCTAGTTTTAAAAACTATCCATCATCGTGGCCCACACCCCCTAGGCAAGTGGCGCCCCAACTGGGATGGACCCTATGTTGTACGAGCAACCACTACGAGCAATTCGTATTGGTTGATCGATGTAGAAGGTAGGAATTTAGCAGATCCTATCAATATTCAATACTTAAAGAAGTATCATGTGTAGGATCTGGATTAAATTCCAATTTTCGAAAATTTAAGGGATAGCTGCCCTGAGACATGAGAATAAGGTGCAAAGGCAAAACCGTGTGACCCTAAGTGAGAGAATTCGCACTTGTGAAAGAGTGGAGTCTTCAAAATCGTGGTTACATTTCAAAACCCTTCTTCTTACAAAGAAAGGCCTAGTTCAATATAGCAAGATACTTGCAAGTAGTACGTGTTATTTCTAAATAGGCTGATCTGGGATGGATCGAGTGTAGGCTTGGGATAAGTCCTCCCCTCTTCTCTTCTACTTCCAAAAGGAAAACAAAGGCCCAAACAAAAGGAAATTTCCCATTCAAAGCATCTTTCCAAAAGAAAGAAACCAGAATTCAAAAGAAAATCGATTCTCTTATGAAAAAGAGGGATTAAAGAAAAAATACTCCCAAAGGGAGACCCTCTATGGAAAAAAAAAGGAAAAAGAGGCCAAAAAGCTCAAAAAGAGCAGTTTTCCGCCTTCTGTGCCTCAAACCACGGGACGCTTCAGAAGGGCCGTGGTATCTCTTTCCCATCCCTGGCTTATCCCAAGCTGAAGCATGATTCATTTCGAGGAATCCTAAAGTAAAAATGGGACTTACTTACTTGAATTTCGTCTTGTTTGAGAATTCGACGTTTCGAGTAAGGCATAGGAATTTGAAATATGCCTTGTTTTCTTATAAAACCTCCGCTAGATAAGCGAGTGTTAAGACTCAAACAAGGGCAAATACGAAGAGCTCGAGATCCTTAGGATCGAGACTCAAGATAGTTGTCCCTTTTGTAAATAAATTTTGTAAATAAGTTTTGAAAACCGAACATCGAACAACATAGGATTTTGCTCACTTGGAGCAGTAGACCTTATAAGTCTCTAGAGTTCGACCACATCTGGTCTCTGGGAGGTCGCCACTCTTGGCACCACACCCATGTCATGCATCTGCATTCCACGCATGGCACTTGCATAAACATGATCCCATTTAGGACCAGATTCCATACAACAAAACCCTTTGGCGTGATATCTCCTCCTACCAGAGCTTGTAAATTGAGATTTTGCTAAAAATTGGGACGATCCCATATTCTTCGTGGCTAGATCTAGGGAGACATTGAAAGGGGTGTTTGTCATCTTTGCCCTTATCCAAATCGATTTGGACAAGGCCAAAGAGGGGCATCTGTAAACACCCCGAAATCCCACGAATTTCTCAAATTCATCTGGTTTTGTAAAAGCAGCCCCAAAGGTTCATTTTGAGTCTGGAAACCCAGGAGCCTTCCAGATAACCCTATACATATGTTTTGAACTCTCTATTTCGAAAACATGGCTTTTAAAACCCTTTTAAAAACATGTTTTGAAACCTCG
Organism: Brasenia schreberi; assembly: GCA_036023115.1. NCBI lineage: Eukaryota > Viridiplantae > Streptophyta > Magnoliopsida > Nymphaeales > Cabombaceae > Brasenia > Brasenia schreberi. The sequence continues at coordinate 16,598,086 of JAYKKT010000089.1, read as the reverse complement.
AAGCAGCTTGGCCTAATCTAGACAGGACCAGGAGAGCTAAGAAGAGCCCGGAACCGGAGCACATGTCAAGGCCGGCACAACAACTCTTGTATCAAATTCACACCCCCAGGATCTCGAACGTCCAAGACCCTGTTATCATCAAAACCTTGTTTGAAGTCATCTCCGGGAGGCGAAAACAGAGGCGGACGATCATGTTGGCGAAGACCCAACGCAGACGGAGCACTGATGCTGTCAGGCCCCGCACAAACCATTCATTTCGAATACAGCTGGAAGGAGTCAGAGTTCAGTTTGGATTGGATCTGGACCATATATATCCAGATCCCAATCCAAACCCATGTATGGACTTGGATTTGGATTTGGATTCAAAAATCCAATCCAATATCCATATCCATGGCCCACATCACCTTCTCATAAATGGAGGTGGGGCCCACTCGAAATTCACATGGGATTATGGGCATGAGAGAGAGTGGGGGGTGGATAAGATCAAGTGTGATTGTAATTAAGCTTGACTTGTGTGTCAAGTTTGGGGTTAATCATGTGGGTTAGCCTAATTGAGTGGGTTTAAGCTTGTAATTAGCCAAAACCTAACCTAGGGCTGCACCAACATGATGTGGTTAAAGTCTATGGGCCATAAAAAGGGAGCTCCTTCACCTAAACCTAACCCAAAATACCTAATCCTAGCCTTCCACCCTAATCCGCCCCTAATCTGAACCTAATCACCTAACCTACTTCCCTAATCCCGGCCTAATCCCAACCTAATCACCTAACCCACTTCCCTAATCCTTCCCTAAACCTAGGTTAAATTCCCTAAACCTAGCCTAATCCTAGCCTAATCACCTAACCTAGCTCACTAAACCTCACCCTAGAGCCCACCCACCTAACCAAACCCTAAGCCCCTAAACCACCCCTAGCCCACAACCTACCCAAACCACTTGTATCTAAAATATCTGGCCCTACCCTTTCCAGCCCACCTTATCATCATACCACCCTACCTAAACAACCTAACCACTACCCCAAACCCATCCCTAACCGACCTACCCAGCCCTATATAACCCCCCCCCCCCTTGGGGGCGGGTTTGATGATCAAGCCGCCTTCCCCAAGCCCAGCCGGGTCCTCCACTTCCCCAAGCTCAGCCGCCTGCTCCACATCCCACCACCACCTGCACCGCCACCTATACCACCACCTTCCAGCCGAACGGCACCGCCTGCCCAACTTCCTTCCAGCCGAGCGCCACCTTTTTCTTCACCCGGTAAGCCCCCTACACCCTACCTTGCCACCTCTTCACTCCCTCTCCACTCTCAGCCACCTAATCCACTCCCCTATCATCCTAACACTAGCCCGTCCACCTGTTGCCACCAGCCCCACTTAGCCGAACCCACAACACCCTAAATACCCGCCACCACCGAACTCCCCTAGTCGGCCACTTCAACCGACTCTCATCCCCTTCATTCGGCCAGCCATCCGCCAGCCATCACCCTCTCCTTGCTAGCTCCTTCCCTTAGTGCCATATTCCCTTAGTGACCTTACTTAGGTCCTTTAACCCAACACACCAAAAACAGCCCATCTCTAGTGGCCGGCCACCTTCAAGGCACCTCTTCCGTGCACCAAGAACACTCGGCCACCTCCTCTTGCCGTTCAACCTCGCGGAGCTCCCTTTTGCAGCCCAAGGCGAAGGCCAAGCCCACGCTCAAGCAAGGCATCTACGGATCAGCTACTAGTAAGTGCCTAACTCGGTCTTTAGTTGTATACTTGCTTGAGATTCAATTCGATACGGGGTTGTAATAACGGAGCATAGTCTCCCCCCGCTTGTAATAACGTGGCTTGGAACACCCACACACGTGCACTCTCTTAGTTGTGCACGATTTTGAACACACACGGGCCTAATCAGCCCCTAATACATAAATATATATATATATATATATATATATATACTTAGATTTTGTAGGGTTTTGCTTAAGTTGGGTGTGTTGTCTTTCAATTCAAGCACTCACACACATTGAGCTTTCGCTCTTATTTGAAAGACCCAAGTAAGGGCCGTGTTATACTATTTGGGCTTTCATTTCATGTCATGTGTGTAAGTCTTTCAATTCAAGCACTCTCACACACATTGAGCTTTCGCTCTTATTTGAAAGACCCAAGTAAGGGCCGACCTATACTATTTGGGTTTCATTTTATGTCGTGTGTGTAAGTCTTTCAATTCAAGCACTCTCACACACATTGAGCTTTCGCTCTTACTCCCAAGACCTTAGTCAAGGCCTACTGCAGTTATATTTGGGTTTAATTTCATGTTGTGTGCGTAGTACTTCAATTCAAGCACTCTCACACACATTGAGCTTTCGCTCTTACTCCCAAGACCTTAGTCAAGGCCTATTGCAGTTATATTTGGGTTTAATTTCATGTTGTGTGCGTAGTACTTCAATTCAAGCACTCTCACACACATTGAGCTTTCACTCTTACTCCCAAGACCTTAGTTAAGGCCATACTGCAATTTATATTTGGGTTTAATTTCATGTCGTGTGTGTAAGTCTTTCAATTCAAGCACGCACCCTCATTGAGCCTTCGCTCTTATTTGCAAGACCCGAGTAAGAGCCCATATACCTACTCTATATACATATCTCCCTTCGGCATTTACTTTACAAGTCATTTCCCTTCGGTTATTTCCCTTCAGTATTGTCTTTACATTCGGGTTTTCCCTTTGGAGTAGCGTGAGTTTTGTAGACGCGCGAAAATCCCCGCCTCTTCGCCTCTTTCGGGGGCTTGGAGTGGATCTTCTCGTGTGTCTAAGGCCTATGTATACAAATAGGGCGTGCCAGCTAGCTTACTCAAGCTAGCGAAGATATTTTGAACACTGACTTCTAAACGTGGCGACTGTGAGCAAGTAAGCTCTTGTCGTCGCAGACCTTCTTGCACCGATGCGCAAGGGTCAGTCTGTACGCTTTTGCAAAAAATTGAGTTTTGGAGAGAAAGTCCACGAAGCGGTTCGAGGTGTCTATTTCGGGTCTTTAGGATGCGATTGCATATTTTAGATCACGCGGATTTGCACGTGCCTAAGTCTTTTCTTTTATCCCTCTTCGGGCCACCTAGTTTGTGTGTTATGAACACTCCACTACATGGGCGAATTCGAGCGGGGCTTGCTTTGATGCAATATGCGTCCTACCTCGTGGTATGGCGTAGATGCAATGCAAACTCACGCTACTCCGAAGGGAAAACCCGAAATGTAAAGACAATACTGAAGGGGAAATAACGGAAGGGAAATAACCGAAGGGAAATAACCGAAGGGAAATATGTATATAGATTATGTATATGAGCCCTTACTCGGGTCTTGCAAATAAGAGCGAAGGCTCAATGTGGGTGCGTGCTTGAATTGAAAGACTTACACACACGACATGAAATTAAACCCAAATATAAATTGCAGTATGGCCTTGACTAAGGTCTTGGGAGTAAGAGCGAAGGCTCAATGTGTGTGAGAGTGCTTGAATTGAAAGACTACCCACACGACATAAATGAAACCCAAATATAACTGCAATAAGGCCTTTACTAAGGTCTTGGGAGTAAGAGCGAAGGCTCAATGTGTGTGAAAGTGCTTGAATTGAAAGACTTACTCACACGACATGAAATGAAACCCAAATAGTATAGGTCGGCCCTTACTTGGGTCTTTCAACTAAGAGCGAAAGCTCAATGTGTGTGAGTGCTTGAATTGAAAGACAACGCACCCAACTTAAACAAAAACCCTTCGAAAATGAAAGTATATATGTACACTTATATATTAGGGGCTGATTAGGCCCGTGTGTGCTAAAAATCGTGCACGACTAAGAGAGTGCACGTGTGTGGTTGTGCCAAGCCACGTTATTACAAGCGGGGGAGACTATGCTCCGTTATTACAACCCCGTATCAAATTGAATTTCAAGCAAGTATACAACTAAGGACCAAGTTTAGACACTTACGAGTAGCTGGTCCGTAGAGGTCTTGCTGGGGCGTGGACTTGGCTTTGGGCTGCAAACGGGAGCTCCGCGAAGGTAGGTGATCAAAGGGGCTGGCAGGCTGCAAGTGGGGCGCGGGATAGGCGCCTCGAAGGTGGCCGATGGCAAGTAGATGGCGGCTCCAAGTAGGGGTTTCAAGTGGCTGAATGAGTGGATTTTTAGGGTCACTAGGGGAGTTGAGAGTTTAGGGAAGCTGGACCTAAAAGGTGAGCTGGTGGGAAGGCCGAGTGGGACACCTAGGGGAAGGCCGAATGGGAGATGATGGCTAGGTAGAGGCCAGCAACTTGGGTTATACTAGGTTCGGCTAGGTTGAAGTGGTGGTGACAAGGGGGCTGAGATGAAGGTAGGATGGGTGGCTAAGAGTGGAGAGGTGGTAGAGAGGGGCTTTGAGGGAGTTTGGGGTACTTACCGAATGGGGAGAGGTGGCGGATGAAGTGGGAAGCAGGCGGGCAGGTGGCTGTTGGCTGGTTCGATTGGGTGGAGGTGATGGCGTCCGGCTGAGGGGTGGTGGTGGTGGATGGAAGAGGGAAGGTGGCGGAGCAGGTGGCGGCTGGTGGAGCAGATGGAGCAGGCGGAGGTGAGGAGTGGTCCCGGCTGGGTGAGAGAAGGGAGAAGGAGAGGGCCCGGCTGGGTGAGATGGTGGTTCCCACTTGGAAAACCCGCCCACAAGGAGGGGGGTTTAAATAGGGGATGGGTAGGTCGGTTAGGGCTGGGCTGTGGGTAGTGGTTAGGTGGTTTAGGTAGGGTGGTATGTAGATAAGGTGGGTTGGAAGGGGTTGGGCCAGTTATTTAAAACTAGGGGTTTGGGTAAATCGTGGGCTAAGGGTGGTTTAGGGGTTTAGGGCTAGGTTAGGTGGTTGGGTTTTAGGGTGAGGTTTAGTGAGCTAGGTTAGGTGATTAGGCTAGGTTTAGGCTAGGATTAGGGAAATTAATCTAGGTTTAGGGAAGGATTAGGGAAGTGGGTTAGGTGATTAGGTTGGGATTAGGGAAATGGGTTAGGTGATTAGGTTCAGATTAGGGGTGGATTAGGGGTTTAGGCTAGGTTTAGGCATTTTGGGCTAGGTTTAGGTGAAGGAGCTCCCTTAGCATGGCCCATAGACCTTGATCACCCCATGTTGGTGCAGCCCTAGGTTAGGTTTTAGCTAATTACAAGCTTAAACCCACTCAATTAGGCTAACCCACATGATTAAACCCAAACTTGACACACAAGTCAAGCTTAATACAACACTCTTGATATTTTTCAACCCCACTCTCTCTCATGCCCAATATCCCACGTGAATTTCAAGTGGGCCCCACCTCCATTTATGAGAAGGTGATGTGGGCCATGGATATGGATATTGGATTGGATCTCTGGATCCAAATCCAAGTCCACATATGGGTTTGGATTGGAATCTAGATATATATGGTCCAGATCCAAACCAAACTGAACTCTGACTCCTTCGAGCTGGGTTCGAAACGGACGATTCATGCGGGGCCTGACAGCATCAGTACTCCGTCTGCGTTGGGTCTTCGCCAACATAGTCGTCCGCCTCCGTTTCTGCCTTCCGGAGATGACTTCAAATGCTATTTTGATAAGAACAGGGTCTTGGACGTTCGAGATCCTGGGGTGTGAATCAGATACAAGAGTTGCTGCGCCGGGCTCGACAGGTGCTCCGGTTCCGGGCTCTTCTTGGCTCTCCTGGTCCTGTCTTGATCGGGCCAAGCCACTTCGGGGTTTCAAAACATGTTTTAAAAGGGTTTTCAAAAATCGATATTATATGTTTTAGAAAGATAAAGTTTAAAACATATGTACAGGGTTGTTTGGAAGGCTCCTGGGTTTCCAAACTCAAAAATGGCCCTTTGGGGCTGCTTTTATAAAACCAGATGGATTTTGAGAAATCCGTGGGATTTCGGGGTGTTTACAAGTTTGCATTGCATCTACGCCATACCACGAGGTAGGACGCATATTGCATCAAAGCAAGCCCCGCTCGAATTCGCCCATGTAGTGGAGTGTTCATAACACACAAACTAGGTGGCCCGAAAAGGGATAAAAGGAAAGACTTAGGCACGTGCAAATCCACGTGATCTAAAATATGCAACCGCATCTAAAAGACCCGAATTAGACACCTCGAACCGCTTCGTAGATTTTCTATCCCAAAAACTCGATTTTTGCAAAGCGTATAGACTGACCCTTGCGCATCGGTGCAAGAAGGTCTGCGATGACAAGAGCTCACTTGCTCACAGTCGCCACGATTAGAAGTCAGTTTTACATCTTCGCTAGCTTAGGTAAGCTAGTTGGCACACCCTGTTTGCATAAATAGGCCTTAGACGCACGAGAGGATTCGCTCCAAGCCCTGAAAAGGTGAGAAGCGGGGATTTTTTTCGCGCGTCTACAACGCTCCCACAAGAACGAAGTAGATTGATGAAGTTATTCCAAGTCTCTGTAAACACCCCAAAATCCCATGATTTTTTGCAAAATTACCTGGTTTTGCAAAAGCAGCCCCAAAGGGCTATTTTCAGTTTAAAAACCCAGGAGCCTTCTTGTAGACGCGCGAAAATCCCCGCCTCTTCGCCTCTTTCGGGGGCTTGGAGTGGATCTTCTCGTGCGTTCTAAGGCCTATGTATACAAATAGGGCGTGCCAGCTAGCTTACTTAAGCTAGCGAAGATATATTTAACACTGACATCTAAACGTGGCGACTGTGAGCAAGTAAGCTCTTGTCGTCGCAGACCTTCTTGCACCGATGCGCAAGGGTCAGTCTGTACGCTTTTGGAAAAATCGAGTTTTGGAGAGAAAAGTCTACGAAGCGGTTCGAGGTGTCTATTTCGGGTCTTTAAGATGTGATTGCATATTTTAGATCACGTGGATTTGCACGTGCCTAAGTCTTTTCTTTTATCCCTTTTCGGGCCGCCTAGTTTGTGTGTTATGAACACTCCACTACATGGGCGAATTCGAGCGGGGCTTGCTTCGATGCAATATGCGTCCTACCTCGTGGTGGCGTAGATGCAATGCAAACTCACGCTACTCCAAAGGGAAAACCCGAAATGTAAAGACAATACTGAAGGGAAATAGCAGAAGGGAAATAACCGAAGGGAAATAACCGAAGGGAAATATGTATATATCTTATGTATATGAGCCCTTACTCGGGTCCTGCAAATAAGAGCGAAGGCTCAATGTGGGTGCGTGCTTGAATTGAAAGACTTACACACACGACATGAAATTAAACCCAAATATAAATTGCAGTATGGCCTTGACTAAGGTCTTGGGAGTAAGAGCGAAGGCTCAATGTGTGTGAGAGTGCTTGAATTGAAGTACTACACACACGACATAAATGAAACCCAAATATAACTGCAATAAGGCCTTTACTAAGGTCTTGGGAGTAAGAGCGAAGGCTCAATGTGTGTGAAAGTGCTTGAATTGAAAGACTTACTCACACGACATGAAATGAAACCCAAATAGTATAGGTCGGCCCTTACTTGGGTCTTTCAAATAAGAGCGAAAGCTCAATGTGTGTGAGAGTGCTTGAATTGAAAGACTTACTCACACGACAAGAAATGAAACCCAAATAGTATAGGTCGGCCCTTACTTGGGTCTTTCAAATAAGAGCGAAAGCTCAATGTGTGTGAGAGTGCTTGAATTGAAAGACTTACTCACACGACAAGAAATGAAACCCAAATAGTATAGGTCGGCCCTTACTTGGGTCTTTCAAATAAGAGCGAAAGCTCAATGTGTGTGAGAGTGCTTGAATTGAAAGACAACGCACCCAACTTAAACAAAAACCCTTCGAAAATGAAAGTATATGTACACTTATATATTAGGGGCTGATTAGGCCCGTGTGTGTTCAAAATCGTGCACGACTAAGAGAGTGCATGTGTGTGGTTGTGCCAAGCCACGTTATTACAAGCGGGGGGAGACTATGCTCCGTTATTACAACCCCGTATCAAATTGAATCTCAAGCAAGTGTACAACTAAAGACCGAGTTTAGACACTTACGAGTAGCTGGTCCGTAGAGGTCTTGCTTGAGCGTGGACTTGGCCTTGGGCTGCAAACGGGAGCTCCGCGAAGGTAGGTGATCAAGGGTGCTGGCCGGCTGCAAGTGGGGCGCGGGATAGGCGCCTCGAAGGTGTCCGGTGGCAAGTAGATGGCGGCTTCAAGTAGGGGGTTTAAAGTGGCTGAATGAGTGGGTTCTTAGGGTCACTAGGGAAGTTGAGAGTTTAGGGAAGCTGGACCTAAAAGGTGAGCTGGTGGGAAGGCCGAATAGGACACCTAGGGGAGGGTCGAATGGGAGATGATGGCTAGGTAGTGGCCGGCAGCTTGGGTTATATTAGGTTCGGCTAGGTTAAAGTGGTGGTGGCAAGGGGGCTGAGATGAAGGTAGGACGGGTGGCTAAGAGTGGAGAGGTGGTAGAGAGGGGCTTTGAGGGAGTTTGGGGTACTTACCGAATGGGGAGAGGTGGCGGATGAAGTGGGAAGCAGGCGGGCAGGTGGCTGTCGGCTGGTTCGGTTGGGTGGAGGTGATGACGTCCGGTTGAGGGATGGTGGTGGTGGATGGAAGAGGGAAGGTGGCGGAGCAGGTGGCGGCTGGTGGGGCAGATGGAGCAGGCGGAGGTGGGGAGTGGTCCCGGCTGGGTGAGAGATGGGAGAAGGAGAGGGCCCGGCTAGGTGCGATGGTGGTTCCCACTTTGGAAAACCCGCCCACAAGGAGGGGGGTTTAAATAGGGGATGGGTAGGTCGGTTAGGGCTGGGCTGTGGGTAGTGGTTAGGTGGTTTAGGTAGGGTGGTATGTAGATAAGGTGGGCTGGAAGGGGTTGGGCCAGATATTTTAAAACTAGGGGTTTGGGTAAATCGTGGGCTAAGGGTGGTTTAGGGGTTTAGGGCTAGGTTAGGTGGTTGGGTTTTGGGGTGAGGTTTAGTGAGCTAGGTTAGGTGATTAGGCTAGGTTTAGGCTAGGATTAGGGAAATTAATCTAGGTTTAGGGAAGGATTAGGGAAGTGGGTTAGGTGATTAGGTTGGGATTAGGACGGGATTAGGGAAATGGGTTAGGTGATTAGGTTCAGATTAGGGGTGGATTAGGGGTTTAGGCTAGGTTTAGGCATTTTGGGCTAGGTTTAGGTGAAGGAGCTCCCTTAGCATGGCCCATAGACCTTGATCACCCCATGTTGGTGCAGCCCTAGGTTAGGTTTTAGCTAATTACAAGCTTAAACCCACTCAATTAGGCTAACCCACATGATTAAACCCAAACTTGACACACAAGTCAAGCTTAATACAACACTCTTGATATTTTTCAACCCCACTCTCTCTCATGCCCAATATCCCACGTGAATTTCAAGTGGGCCCCACCTCCATTTATGAGAAGGTGATGTGGGCCATGGATATGGATATTGGATTGGATCTCTGGATCCAAATCCAAATCCAAGTCTACATATGGGTTTGGATTGGAATCTGGATATATATGGTCCAGATCCAATCCAAACTGAACTCTGACTCCTTCGAGCTGGGTTCGAAACGGACGATTCATGCGGGGCCTGACAGCATCAGTACTCCGTCTGCGTTGGGTCTTCGCCAACATAGTCGTCCGCCTCCGTTTCTGCCTTCCGGAGATGACTTCAAATGCTATTTTGATAAGAACAGGGTCTTGGACGTTCGAGATCCTGGGGTGTGAATCAGATACAAGAGTTGTTGCACCGGGCTCGACAGGTGCTCCAGTTCCGGGCTCTTCTTGGCTCTCCTGGTCTTGTCTTGATCGGGCCAAGCCACTTCGGGGTTTCAAAATATGTTTTAAAAGGGTTTTCAAAAGCCATATCGTATGTTTTTGAAAGATATAGTTTAAAACATATATACAGGGTTGTTTGGAAGGCTCCTGGGTTTCCAAACTCAAAATGGCCCTTTGGGGCTGCTTGTATAAAACCAGATGGATTTTGAGAAATTCGTGGGATTTTGGGGTGTTTACACTTCCAAACAAACCTGTACATATGTTGAAACCATATATGTTTTAAAAATATATACATACAGTTTTAAATCCTTAAAAAGGTATTTTGAAACCCCACAAAGCAGCTTGGCCTGATGAAAGCAGGGCCGAAGAGGCAAAAGAGAGCCCGGACCTGGAGCATATTTCAAGCCCAGCACATCAACTCTCGTATCAGAATCATTGCCAAATTCTCGAACATCCAAGCCCCTAATATCAACAATTTGTTCAAAATGATCTCTAGAAGGTGAGAAGAAGAGCGGATGACAATGTTGGAGAATATCAAATGCAAGACGGAGTACTGATGCAGTTAGGCTCCGCACAAATCGTCCGTTTCAAAACGCCATGAAGGAATCAGAAAATCAGATTTGGGTCGGATATGGACCATATATATCCAGATTCAAACCCAAACATGCATCTAGATTTGGATTTGGACTTTGATCCAAAGATCCAAATCCAATATCCACATCCATGGCCCACATCACCTTCTCATAAATGGAGATGGGGCCCACAGAGATTTCACTTGAAAAGCTTGGGTAGAGAGAGAAATGGGGTGATAAAGTATGAGTGAGAAAGTTGGTGGGCTTGACTTTTAGTCAAGGGTGGGTTAACCATGTGGGTTTAGCCTAGAGTGTGGGTTTGAGCTTGTATGCACCTACACCTAACCTGGGGTTGCACCAACATGAACATGGCTGCAACTAGGTCCATGGATCGATGCCAAGGGGATGTTCCTAAAACCTAGCCCTAAGCTAACCCACCTCACCTAGCCATTCCCCCCTAAACCTGACCCAATCCTAGCCGTCCTCACCCAAAACCACCCCAACCTCACCTAGCCGACCTCACCTAGCTCACCCCACCTAACTAGACCACCTAGACCCTAACTAGACTAAACCTAAACCCACCTTAATACACCTAATTAATCCCCTAACCATTAATTCCCAGCCACCCTAACCGACCTACCCTAAACCACCATACAACCCACCCTAACCGACCTACCCAAACCACCCCACAAGCCCACCTTATTGTAAATATCTACCCCATACCACTCCCCATCGACCCAGCTCTTGGGCCTATAAAAACCCATTTTCTTGCGTGAAACCCTCTCTCTCCAGCTCCCTCTTCCATTCACATCCCCTCTCACTCCCCAGCTGCACCAACATCCACCGCCACTCCACTCGGCTGCCACCTTCCCACTCCATCACCCGGATGCACACTCCACCCGGCTGCCACCTTCCCACTCCATCACCCGGATGCACACTCCACCCGGCTGCCACCTTCCCACTCCATCACCCGGCTGCACATTCCATTCGGCTGCCACCTCCTTCCACCACCTCCGGCCACCACCTCATCCCCCAGCACCATGGTTAGTACCCCATCTCAGCCCCATCTAGCCTCTCTTCCACCCCTTTCTTACCCGGCTGCACACTCCACCACCTGCCACAACCGCCTAGCCTTCTCCCTTACACCCGGCCACCTCACACCCTACCTCACCACTTTCCCCTAGCACCAACCACCCCAGCCCCTAGCTAAACCTTCACCCTTAACCTGCCACCACCTAGTAACCATCCTAACCTGCCACAACCCAACCAACATCCCTCCTTGCCGCGCCCATCACCCGGCCAGCACCAAGACATCCATCCGGCTAGCACCCTACTTGCCGCCCACACACATCTAAGGAGCTCCCCTTCAGCTGTCCAAGGTGACTCACTAGGCCAAAGCCAAGCAAGTTGAGCCCGGACCAGCTACATGTAAGTGCCTAACTCGGTCCTTATTATGAACTTGCTTACATTTAATTAAATTTGATACGGGGTTGTAATAATGGAGCGTTGTCTCCCCCCGGTTGTAATAATGTGGTTTGGCACACCAATACATACATGCATTTGAGCCATTCCGCTCTTAGCTGCACACCATTTTGGCACACACATGGGCCTAATCAGCCCTTAAGATATAGTTATATTTATATATATTAAGCTGCGTGGGTTTTAATTTAAGTCGTGGGTGTTGTCTTTCAATTTCCACACTCACACACATTGAGCTTTCGCTCTTATTCCCAAGACCCTAGTATGGGCCATATTGCAATTTCGTTTGGGTGTTTAAATTCAAGTTATGTGCGTGGTCTTTCAATTCCACACTCACACACATTGAGCTTTCGCTCTTACTCCCAAGACCCTAGTGAGGGCCGTATTGCAATTTCGTTTTGGGTGTTTTAATTCAAGTTGTGTGCGTGGTCTTTCAATTCCACACTCACACACATTGAGCTTTCGCTCTTAATCCCAAGACCCTAGTAAGGGCCATATTGCAATTTTATTTGGGTGTTTCATTCAAGTTGTGTGCGTGGTCTTTCAATTCCACACTCACACACATTGAGCTTTCGCTCTTACTCCCAAGACCTTAGTAAAGGCCATATTGCAATTATATTTGGGTTTACATTACAAGTCATGTGAGCTGTCTTTCCATATACACACAACACCCACGCACACGTTGGCGACCTTCGGGCCCATATATATTATAAGTATTTCCCTTCGGCTATGTCTTTAAACTTTGGGTTTTAAGGTTCAGTTGTGTGCGTACTCTTTCCATATATACACAACACACACTTGCACAATTGAGCCTTTCCGCTCTTAAGATATAGCCATATTTCCCTTTTGCAATTTATATTAAGTCATTTCCCTTCCACATTGTCTTTAATTCGGGTTTTCCCTTTGGAGTTGTGTGAGTTTGCATTGCATATTCGCCATACCACGAGTTAGGACACATATTGCATCAAAGCAAACCCCACACTCCCGTGCAAAAATCGCCCAATTTAGGTCACTTGTGCACACACCTAGTTGTCCCTAAAAGGCTTAAAAAGAAAGAATAGGCACGTGCAAATCCCACGTGTAATAAAACTTGCAATCATACAAACAAAGCCCAAACACTTCGGGTATTTTTCAAAGAGGTTTGATTTTAAAGACTTTGCCAAGCGTACAGACTGACCCTTGCGCATCGGTGCAAGAAGGTCTGTGACGAAAAGAGCTCACTTGCTCACAGTCGCCCCATTCGGCAAACATTGTAGACGCTGAAAGGGCGTGCCAAAGGCCAAGAAAAAATTTGAAAAACCTCGCAAACATTGTAGATGCTGAAAATCCCTGCCTCTTGGTTCTTAGGCCTGAAGCGGATCCTTTCGTGTGTCTAAGTCGTATTTAAGCAAAAGCGCGTGCCAGCTAGCTTACTTAAGCTAGCGAAGAAATATTTTGAAATCTGACTTCTATCGTGGCGACTGTGAGCAAGCAAGCTCTTTTCGTCATAGACCTTCTTGCACCGACATGCAAGGGTCAGTCTGTACGCTTAGAAAATCGAGTTTTAGACATGATAACCTAGGGAAAATGCTTGAGGTGTTCGATTCGGGCTGATTTGTATGGTTTCCAAGTTTTATTTCACATGGATTTGCATGTGCCTATGTCTTTCTTTTTATCCCTTTTTGGGCCAACTAGGCGTGTGTATGCACACGTGACCTAAGTGGGGCGATTTTGAGCGGGAGTGTGGGGTTTGCTTTGATGCAATATGTGTCCTAACTCGTGGTATGGCATATATGCAATGCAAACTCACGCAACTCCAAAGGGAAAACCCGAATTGAAAGACAATGCGGAAGGGAAATGACTTAATGTAAATTGCAAAAGGGAAATTGCGAAAGGGAAATATGGCTATATCTTAAGAGCGGAAAGGCTCAATTGTGCAAGTGTGTGCCGTGTATATATGTAAAGACTACGCACACTTGCTGAACCTTAAAACCCAAATCTTAAAGACATAGCCGAAAGGGAAATACTTATAATATATATGGGCCTGAAGGTCACCAACGTGTGCGTGGGTGTTGTGTGTATATTGAAAGACAACTCACACGACTTGTAAATGAAACCCAAATATAATTGCAATATGGCCTTAACTAAGGTCTTGGGAGTAAGAGCGAAAGCTCAATGTGTGTGAGTGTAGAATTGAAGTACTACGCACACGACATGAAATTAAACCCAAATATAGTTGCAATAGGCCTTGACTAAGGTCTTGGGAGTAAGAGCGAAAGCTCAATGTGTGTGAGTGTAGAAATGAAATACTACGCACACGATATGAAGTAAAACACCCAAAACGAAATTGTAATAGGCCCTTACTCGGGTCTTGAAAATAAGAGCGAAAGCTCAATGTGTGTGAGTGTGAAAATTGAAAGACAACACACACAACTTAAACAAAAACCCACGCAACTGAAATTATATACATATAGCTATATCTTAAGGGCTGATTAGGCCCATGTGTGTGTCAAAATTGTGTGCAGCTAAGAGCGGGATAGGCTCAAGTGCATGTGTGTGTGGGTGTGCCAAACCACATTATTACAAACGGGGGGAGACAACGCTCCATTATTACAACCCCGGATCGAATTTAATTAAGCATAAGCAAGTCTATAAACAAGGACCGAGTTAGGCACTTACGTATAGCTGGTCCGGGTGTGACTTGCTTGCGCTTGGGCTAGAGTGTCGCCTTGGGCTGCAAGAGGGAGCTCCTTGGATGGGCGCGGCAAGGGAAGGTGCTGGCCGAATGGCAAGGGTGCGGGTGGGTGGTGCCTTGGTGCTAGCCGAGTGATGGGGGCTGCCTTGGCTAGGGTTCAGCTGTTTAGGGAAGGTAAGGGTGTTAGCTAGGGTGTTAGCTAGAGGCTGGTTTAAGGGAAGAGGTATGGTTGAGGGTGTTAGCTAGGGGCTGTCTAAGGAAGGAGGAGGGGCAAGTGGTGCAGTTGGGTGATGCTGGCCGAACGGTGGAAGATGGCAGGTGGTGGCCGGTTGGATGATGTATTAGTTAGGTTAAGGGAAGGTGGCGGGTGGTGGCTAAGAATGGAGGGGGAGTGAAGAAAGGGTGGCATTGAGATAGGGGTACTAACCGGAGTGGAAGGTTGGCCGAAGGGTGAGATGGCGGGTGTCAAGGTGCAACCGGTTGAGGGAAGGTGGCAGGTGCAGCCGGTGGCGTGGAGTGGAGTTTGGCCGGAGGATGGAGGTGGCATGGAATGGAGCTGGCTGGGTTCCAAGAGGGGAGCAGGTGAGAGAAGAGAGAAAGGGATGAGAGAGGAGAGGAAGGGCTGAATTGCCCAAGAAAAGCCTCCAAAACCCGTCCACAAAGGGGGGGGGTTTATAGGTTTTTAGTGGGTCGGTTTGGGCAGGTATTGGGGGGGTGGTTTAGGGGTATGGTGGTGGTAGTTTGGGGATATGGTGGGCTAGGGATTTAGGTGGGCCAGATATTTATCTTAGGTGGTTTAGGGATATGGTGTGCTAGGGATTTAGGGGGGCTGGTTTAGTGGTTTAGGGCTTAGCTAGGTGGGTTGGGCTTAGGGTGAGGTTTAGTGGAGTGGGTTAGGTGTTTAGGCTAGGATTAGGGTGAGGTTAGGGGGATTAGGCTAGGTTTAGGAAAGGATTAGGGAAGTGGGTTAGGTGATTAGGTTAGGATTAGGGAAGGATTAGGGAAGTGGGTTAGGTGATTAGGCTAGGATTAGGTCGGGATTAGGGGGAAACGGCTAGGTAAGGGGGTTTAGCTTAGGTTTAGGGTTTGGAGCATCAAAATTACTTTCTAAAAAGGGATCAAAATTTCAAAAATTTAACCCTACATATGACTTTGAAAAGAAAGATTTGCAACTTCTGGTTAAAACCTTGATTGTGTTAGGATAAGAACGTGAATCTCACGATGAAATATGGAGACCATGTCAAAATCAAACATGATGGCCATGACAATCACTTAGGGATGGTTATGTTTCCCATCCTTGAGCAAAAAGTATCATGATCATGTTAGAAAAACCATGGAAATGCATGGACATGAACATACCATTGTCCACCCAAAATCCTGTTGAAAAGCCATGACCCTTCACCAGATGACCATGCAAAATTTCCATCAAGCTAGGGGCATTTTAAATGCAGCCCCTAGACACCTTCCATGGAGAACCAATTTTGAAAATGTATCTCCTTCGTGACTGGTGAGGTACATTTCATGTGTTCACCATTGCATAAAAGCATGTATTTCCATTAAGTCGCATGGAGTGCATAGCATGCATCACACTCATATCATATCACCCCAAAAAAAGCCTAAAAAGGTGGCAACTCGAGTAGGAATGTTCCCCATATCTTTAAAAGGGCAACAAAAATCGAAGTTTGTTGATATTGTGGGTCGAAATTAGCAAAACTAGAAAAAATGCCCGAATATTCAAAAGGATTTATGTTGAATTCTTTCAAAAGGATTTTTGGAAAAATCGAACTCCTTTGAAACTTCTTGAAAGAAGGATCAAAGTTGATTGTATAACCCTAAATGGAGGAATTTATACTTTACGAAAGGTAGAGTCTTTCAAAAACGAATTGGCAACATTTCAAAAATCCCTAGCTTACAAGATTAAGCCTTGTTCAAAATATCAAAATATTTTCGAATAGCAGATGCTATTGAAATAGGACGATCTCGTTTGAATCGAGAAACCAAAGGGATAAGCCTTCCCCTATTCTACTTTCTCTCCAAAAAGGAAAATTGGCTATGTCCAAAAGAAAAAGAAAAAAACTAGAATACAAAAACTCCTCTGAAAGTGGTCTTCCCTTCATAAACAGGGAATACAAAAACTCCTCCGAAAGAGGTCTTCTCCTCCAAAAGAAAAAGGAGAATACAAAAACTCACCCCAAAGAGGTCTTCCCTTCATAAACAGGGAATACAAAAACTCCTCCAAAGAGGTCTTCTCCTTTAAAGAAAAGAGGGATTAATGAAAAAATACTCCCAAAGGGAGACCCTCTGTGAAAAAAAGAAACAAAAGGTCAAAGCTCCAAAGAGCGATTTTCCGACTCTTTGCCTAAAACCGCGGGACGCTTTAGAAGGGACCGTGGTATCTCTTTCCCATATCCCTGTGGCTTATCCCCAAAGAAAAAGGTTCAAATTTGCGAAAATCCTAAAGTATGAATAAAATCGGCTTATTTGGATTTCATTTTGTTTGGGAACTCGACTTTGTTTTGTAGAAAATGGAAATTTGAAATGTTTTCCAATTTTTCCTACCCAAAAAACCTCTACTTAGTAGCAAGTATTGAAACCCGAATGAAGGGGAGTATGAAAAATGAAAGTCCTTTTCAATACAAGTTAAAAGGAGTTCCTTTTCAAAAAGAAATTTTCAAAAAACCCACGAATGTCAAAAAGACAAGGGCAGAACCTGCTTAGAGCAGATAACCCCAAAAGGCCCTCTCTAAAGCTTTAAAACTCTAAAAATATCAAAAAGACATGGGAAAAACCTGCTCAGAGTAGCCAACCTCAAAAGGCTCTCTTCGGGCTCAAAAACACCAAAATAAAAGTCATCCATGCATGATCATTAATAGGAAAAACAGCTTGGAAAAGCCCTCTTTTGCTAAAAATCTCCACCTGTGGTAAAAGAAAACAGGGTTTTGCGAAATTAATGGTGTATTCTCGAGAAAATTTGAGAGAAAAACCAAAATGGGGTGTTTCTTCTTTGCCATTATCCAAATCCATTTTGATAATGCCAAAGAGGGGCATCTATAAACACCCTGAATTTTCCAAAATTCAAAAACTCTCGAAAACACAAAAAGCTCGTTTGAGCCAAAACGACAATCTATTTTAAAATGCAAAAACAAGTATAAAAGGTAAAAGGAGAGCCCAGGCAAGAAGAGGAATTCAAGCTCGGAGCTTTAAAAGCCATCCCCTGCCCAAAAACAGAAGAAAGAAGAGCCCGTTCAGAAAAAAAGCTCGATAAAAGGGCAAAAGCATAATTTGGGTAAAAGAAAAGCAAAAAGCAGCTAAAAAATGCAAAAAGAAGCCAAAAAATTGGTGAAGTCGACAGAAGTCCAAGACACGTCCCGTCAGAATGAAGAACGAAATCCGTGCGGCAATTTAAGTTTGATATCACCAAGAACCGGCTAGAAACCAAAACGGTGGACAGAAACAGACGCCGAAAAAGTCTTGAAAAGCAGAACACCAGTTGGAAGATGGACTTGGGGAAGACCCAAGCCAAAGTTGGGCCTCCGATGAATCGAAGCCCGCTCAAAACTGATGGTGAAAAGCACTAGAAGCCAAGGAGCAGAAGAAAAGTTTGGATTGGATCTGGACCCAAAAATATCCGAATCCATATCCAAATAGTGTTTGGATCGGATCTAGATCTTAAAATATCTGAGATCCGTGATCCAAACCCAAATAAATATTTTGACTAGATCTCAAAATATCCGAGATCTGCGATCTAGATCTAAATAGTGTTTGGATTGGATCTGGATACCCAAACCCAAATCCAAGACCCATTTCAAACCTCTATAAATAGAGGTAAGGGGGCTGAAAAAGGGGGGGCACGTGAACTTCAAAAGGGGAAGCCCTTTCACGTGAAATCAAGGGGAGGAGAGAGAGTGGGTCCTAGGCCCTTGGGCTTGTTGTTTAGAGTGTTGGGATTGGGCCATTGAGGCCCGGGCTGCACCAACAAGGTGGCGTCTTCTTCAAGCTGGGAGTGGAGCTGCATGTGGTGGAGCTTGGCGGCGTGGAGGCGGCTTGGAGTGGTGCTGCAAGTTGAGGTAAGTCCCTAGACCCTAACCTAAACTGACCTCTTTCCTAACCACTCTAGACCACCCAACCTAACACCACCTAAACCAGTCCCTAAACTCCATTAAAACTAGCCAAGACCTGGCCGGTTTTCACCTAACATCCCACCCTAAACTCTACCCTAAACACTACCCTAAACAACATCCCCAAAGCCCAGCCAAGTTCGGCCACCACCTGGCCGAACTTCCCCTTTGAACCACCCATTAGCTCGAGCCACTCTTGGCTCGAGCCTTCCCTAAGACCCACGGCCTGCACCAGCAGGCCGTGTCCCATCCTTTTACCCAAGGTCTGGCCTGCCTGGCCTGTTTTGAGGCAGGCCACCTACCCTAAAAATAGCCCAGCTTGTGGCTGTGGTTTCCCTTCCCCACCTACCTAAAATAGCCAGACCAAAGGTGGCCGGGCTTCCTTGTTTTTCACCATAGTCTGGCCTACCGCTCGGCAGGCCACCTAACCCTAAACACATGGCCAAACCAGGCCGTGTATTCCCTCTCTTTGCACCATAGTCTGGCCTGCCACTCGGCAGGCCACCTAACATCAAACACACGACCAAAGTTGGCCGTGTGTTCCCTTCATCTACCCTAAATCCCACTGCCTGCTGGTGCAGGCCGTGTATCTTCTACCCTAGCAAAACCCCGGCCTGCCATAAGGCAGGCCGTGTCCTTATTTCAATCCCCAAGCCCACGGCTAGTTGCTGGTCGTGTCTCACACAAGCCACCTAACATCAAACACACGGCAAAACCAGGCCGTGTGTTCCCTTCCCTCGCCAAAAAAAAAAAACTAGCCTGCCATTCGGCAGGCCATCTTCCCTTAAACCACACGGCCAAGGTTGGCCGTGTGTCCTTCCTTTCACCAAGACCTGGCCTGCCTTAGGCAGGCCATCTTCCCCTAAGCCCTGGCCTGCCACAAGGCAGGCCATGTCTTCTCTTCAACCCTAAGCACACGGCCCTTTCACCAAGACCTGGCCTGCCTTAGGTAGGCCATCTTCCCCTAAGCCCCGGCCTGCCACAAGGCAGGCCATGTCTTCTCTTCAACCCTAAGCACACGGCCAAGTGTTGGCCGTGTACCAATCCCACATCCACCTTGGCCGAGCCCTCAAAACCTAGCCATACTTGCCTTAGCCAACACCTAGGACAACCACCCTAGCCTAGACACAAATCTAGCTAGGACCAGCCCAAAGTCCCCTTTAAACCAAGTTCACTCGAGCCACCTTTGGCTCGAGTCACACAAGCAAAACCTAAGGCCAAGTGTTGGCCGAACCCTAAAGAAAAGCCCTTCTCCCTCGAGCCACCTTTGGCTCGAGTCTCACAAGACAAAACCCAAGGCTAAGTGCTGGCCGAACCCCAAACCAAACCCTCCCACTCGAGCCACCTTGGCTCGAGTCCTACCTTAGCCCAAATCAGCCCCAAGTGGCCCTTAAATCTGGTATAACTTGTTGCTCTCCTCTCCAAGTGCTTCCAAGCTTCCAAGCTCTCCGGCTTCGCTCCCACGTGTCCCGGATTCCATACGAAGAAGGCGTACGTGTCTTAGACACACCCCACATAGCGGGCTAGGTGAGTTGTAAGTCCTTACATTTGGTACTTAATTAAATTTTGATACAGGGTTGTAGTAATGGAGCGTAGTCTCCCCCCGAAATATAATATTGGTGCATGACACACAATCACATACGTGCACTTGAGCCTTTCCGCTCTTAGTTGCACACTTTTGCACACACACGGGCCTTGCAGCCCCTAAGATATAGCTATATTTATATAAATTCAGCTGCGTGGGTTTACATTCAAGTTGTGCGCGTTGTCTTTCCATTCCACACTCACACACATTGAGCTTTCGCTCTTACTCCCAAGACTCTAATAAGAGTCGTATTGCAATTCAATTTGGGGTGTTATTTTCAAAGTTGTGTGCATTGTCTTTCCATTCCACACTCACACACATTGAGCTTTCGCTCTTACTCCCAAGACTCTAATAAGAGCCATATTGCAATTCAATTTGGGGTGTTATTTTCAAAGTTGTGTGCATTGTCTTTCCATTCCACACTCACACACATTGAGCTTTCACTCTCACTCCCAAGACTCTAATAAGATCCATATTGCAATTCGATTTGGGTTGTTAAATTCAGTCGTGTGTGTTGTCTTTCAATTTACACACATACACACACGTCACATTGAGCCTTTCCGCTCTTATATTTATATCTCCCTTCTGCTGCATTTTACGGTTCAGCTGCGTGAGTTGCATTTCAATTTATACACAACACCCATGAACACAATTGAGCCTTTTCGCTCTTAAGATATAGATATATTTAAATTTCTGCAATTTACATTCAAGTCATGTGAGTTGCATTCAATTTGGGTTTTCCCTTCAGCTAAGTCTTTAAATTTTGGGTTTTACATTCAAGTTGTGTGAGTTGCATTGCATACTCGCCATACTCGAGCTAGAGTACATACCTGCATCGAATAAACCCCGAACAAATCATGCAAAAATGCCCATCTTAGGCCACTTGATGCACACACCCCACGCCTAAGTGGTTGAAATTGAAAGACTTAGGGTCACCCAAATAAAAAATCGCCAAAGTGCATGATTTCCAAGGCTTTCAAAACACTTCTCTACTTAAAATCGATTTTTGAATTTAACTTGTTTCAAACGAAGTCTCTAAGCGTACAAACTGACCCTTGAGCATCGGCTGAAGAAGGTTTGCGACGAAAAGATCCCGCTTGCCCGCAATTGCCTTTTAAAAGTCAGATATTTCAAAACATACTTCGCTAGTTTGAGTAAGCTAGCTGGCGTGACCTAAAAAGCAACGTAGATTGCGAAAAGGTTCATTTCAGGCCTAAGAACCCGGAGTTGAAAATTTTCGGTGTCTACATCTGCATTGGACCTAGGCCTTCCTTTTGCCTTCTGAACTTGGCTTTTATCAGGCCAGGGTGCTTCCTTTGGGCTGCTAAACCTATTTTTGAGGCTGCTTTGGCATTCAGGCTTCACCTGTTGAATCTTGGTTTTTGCAAAATTGGGACTTTGCCCATGTTTGAGAAATTTGATTTGAATGGGGTTTTAACAAAATTCAAAGCTTTTACAGGCCCTAGGTTTTTGAAAACTCCAAAATTGGGCTTTGAAATGATTTTTCAAACTAGGTGTTTGGTTTTGAAATTCGTTTTATTTTGGGGTGTTTACAGTGCCCCATCGAAGTGCATCTTGCACACTTGGTTTTCACTTGAGCAATTTGATAGAATATGGTTTTGAAATTGATTTTGAAAGATGCCTTCGTCGGGCATTTTATCAAGTGTGGGATATGAATCCTCTAAAGGGAAGTCAGCCACATAGTTAGCTAGGCTTGCCCCTTGATGGAGGTTTGATGGTAGAATTTTAGGTCATACTCCATCAAGAGGAGCTGCCATTTACCCAGCCTACCCATGAGGATAGGTTTTTCAGACAAATGCTTTATTGGATCAAGCCTAGACACTATCCAAATCTCATGATCTAGGAAGTAATGTCGAAATTTCTGACAGGCCCATACCAGGGCCAAGCACGTCTTCTCCATAGCTTGATAATTTCTTTCATAAGCCAATAGAGTTTTTGAAATATAGTAAATGGCATACTCTTTATGGGTATCATCCCCATATTGAGCTAATAAGGCACCCAAAGCATTCGCATGGACAGAAATATAAAGCAAAAGAGGTTTTCCTTACTTTGGAGGGTTTAAAACATGAGGATTAACCAAATACGCTTTTAATCTTTGGAAAGCTTTTTGGCAATCATCGTCCCACACAAATTTCACCCCTTTTCTCAAAAGTTTGTTGAAAGGTTTGCATCTTGTAGCGAGATTTGAAATAAACCTTATAATTGATTGGAGGCGACCTTGGAGGCTTCGGATTTGCGTTAAATTGGAGGGTGGAGGCATATCTATGATGGTTCGACACTTAGAGGGGTCGACTTCAAAGCCCCTTTGGCTTACCATAAAACCTAAAAGCTTGCCAGATTCTACTCTGAAGACACACTTTTGAGGGTTTAGTTTCACTTTATAAAGCCTCAATCTTTCGAAAACTTTTTGCAAAGATTCGATGTGTGTATCTCAGGTTTTTGATTTCACCAAGAGGACATCCTAGGGGTGGATTCAATACGAGAGTTGCTGTGTCGGGCTCGACTTGTGCTCCGGTTTCGGGCTCTCTTTGGCTCTTCTGGTCTTGCTTGTATCAGGCCAAGCCGCATCGTGGGGTTTCAAAACATATTTGAAAAGGTTTTAAAAGCATATTATACATATTTAAAACGTATATAGTTTAAAACATATGTACAGGGTTACCTGGAAGGCTCCTGGGTTTCCAGACTCAAAATAGCCCTTTGGGGCTGCTTTTATAAAACCAGGTTTGTTTGAGAAGTTCGTGGAATTTCGGGGTGTTTACACTTACCAGGAGCAGCTATGTACAAAATCTTTTTGGTATTTTGTAGATTTTCTATTTTTTTGTGTTTTTGCAAAACAAGAACTTTAGGAACTATATAAACTACTCTATTTTCGAGTTTTTGATTTTCCAATGTTTTTGGTTTTTACAAATTTTCTATTTTTTTGATTTTGAGTTTTTCAAATGTTTTTGTATTTTTGTAAAAGGGATCTTCCATTATACCTACAAAGGGAAAACATTACGTGTTAGACTCGGAATAAGAGATCCAAATCATAGGTTTCTTCTAGGGTAAGCTCCAGGGCACCCTTGACCCAGGTGGTCACAGGGGGTGGCTCTGGTGGTATTTTGGGAGTATAGCCGATCCCATATCGACTTGGGTTGGCCCTAGGAAGGATGGGTTCTAGGAGACCCTGGTTTTATGCCCCTAGACTTTTATAGGGCGTATAGCCCATGTTCAACAGCATGTTCCATGATTTTTTGTCTTTTGAAAAATTTGAATACAAATCGTGGTCCTGGAACTTGTTGTCGTCCATATCATGCACATATGGCTTTTTGTCCAGGGGTTTTGGAAATAAGGGATGTTTGGGTTTTCCTAGAAGGGTCAGAACTTTGAGGGGGCCAGGCTGGGGTGGCCCCTTCACATATGCGACCTTCCTAGGGTTATTTAACACGAGCCTTGGTGGCTCAACCATGGTCTGCCCCAGGTTAGCCTCATGGGCCTGGGAACTCGACAAACAAGGAGACTTTATGATCCCCTGAAGCTGAGGGTGACTCTCACCTAGGATCACCATGACTTGGTCCCTGAAAGGGATCTTGACACACCTGTGGAAGGTGGATGGCACAACGTACAAGCTGTGTATCCAGGGCCTTCCCAACAACAGGTTATAATGGGGGTGGATGTCCAAGACATGGAACACCCCCGTGTGTGTGATCCCTCCCATTTCCATAGGGAGTTCGATTGATCCTAAGGGTCTAGACGCATTCCCATTGTATCTAGTGATAACGATTGGACTTGGGTTTACAGAAGTCAAGGTGACTCCGATTTGATACGCCACATGAAGTGGAAGGATGTTGAGCCCTCCTCCCCCATCGACTAGGCACCTGTCCAGAGAGTGGTTATTCAGAACCACCTCGACATGCAGGGCCTGGTTATGGGCTTCGTAGGGTCTATCTACATCATCTTTCAAGAAAGTGATGGGCGATTTTGCTCCTATTGACGCCACTTGGTCAGACAGGGATTCAGGGGTTATGTTCGAACTAACCTTAGCTCTTTCTAGAATTTTCTCTAGCATGAGTCTATGCCTAGGCGAAGTTTGTTTTAGCTCTAGGATGGACATGTGGATAGGAATCTTTGAAAGATGGTTTTCGAAATCATAAGGGTTTAAAATGATTTTCCTATTGTCTGCTTTTGGCAAAACTCTAGGAATACATGCTTTTGAGGGGCCAGGCACACTGACCACCTTTTTAGCACTTTGTAGGTGCGGGGGTTGATAGATCCTCCTGGATCTTGTCACTTTCCCCACGACCAACCTAGGGTTCACACCTAATATGGCTCTAACTATGAGTTTTGGAGTACCTTGAATCTTTAAAACTGGTTTAGCCGGGGATTCAGCTCTTGGTTGTCCCCGGATGATTACTTGGGCGGGTTTCTTGTAAAGTATAAGAGTAGACGCACAAGAGTACACAAGTAGGAGGTCTAGGACCTCCGTCACAGGTTGCCCCAACGGAGTGTACTCCCGTCTTTCGAAGGGTTTTTGAAAACTCCTCCCATTTTTATTCTCAGCTTTTTCAAAAGCCTTTGAAGCACTTGTCGGGCTTGGATCCACCCGAACATTGGCGATTTTATGGGGCTTTGCCCCTTTGTCCGCGGTGGATGGCCCATAGTTGATGGGCTTCTCTAAGCAAGTTTTCGCAATAGGATTTCCTTTCCATAAGTGGTCGTATACCCCTTTTTTCAAGTTTGTTTCGAAAAGGGATGCTTTCTTAATCAACTTATGGAAAGTTGAGATTTCGTGAAGAGAGAGAAGGGTTTTTAACTCATTTTTAAAATTATCCAAGATGAGCATGACTACGCATCCTTCGGATATTGGCTCTCTTACTTGCTCTAAAAGGGACCTCCATCGAATAATGAAGGCATGTACATCTTCGTTCATGCCTTGCTTTGTATCCCTTAAAGTGTTTAAAGTCGGCGTGACTTCTACGTTATGTGCAAACCTTTGCATAAAGCAGTTCGCTAACTCTTCAAAAGTAGTGAATTGGCTTAGATCGTAAGAAGCCAGCCATTTGGCAGCTGTGCCTTTAAGGGATAGAGGGAACCAATATACCCACTTCATCGAGTCCTTTTTCTTCTTATGGGCTCGACGTGAAAAAAGTTGTAGGTGAGACCTAGGGTCTCCCATGCCATCATACCGATGGAAGTTCGGTATTTCATCATCACCGTCTGTTTCATAATCCATAGGTAGGAAGTCAGACAAGGCATAACTCCTTTTCTCTTAGCTTTACGGTCCTTTTGTGTGAAGGACTCGTGATATTGGTTGCCTTCTATTACGGAGGCCTCTTTATGTTTGCGAGGTTTTTCAGGTCTTTTCTTGGCCTTTTGTTCACCATTCGATGAACATGAATCGCCTGCTTTAGCCTCTTGGCTAAGAGCTTCGATTTTGGCCTCGAATTTCCTTCTCAAATCCTATCTCTTCTAGTTTGTTTTTATTTTTCAAAACCTTCCTAGAGTGAGAACTTGATGCGCATGAGCCCTGGCTCGACACTTCATTTGGGTGTTGTGTGTATATTGAAAGACAACTCACACGACTTAAATGAAACCTAAATATAATTGCAATATGGCCTTAACTAAGGTCTTGAGAGTAAGAGCGAAAGCTCAATGTGTGTGAGTGTAGAATTGAAGTACTACGCACACGACATAAATGAAACCCAAATATAATTGCAATAGGCCTTGACTAAGGTCTTGGGAGTAAGAGCGAAAGCTCAATGTGTGTGAGTGTAGAATTGAAATACTATGCACACAACTTGAAGTAAAACACCCCAAAACAAAATTGCAATAGGCCCTTACTAGGGTCTTGAAAATAAGAGCGAAAGCTCAATGTGTGTGAGTGTGAAAATTAAAAGACAACACACACAACCTAATGGAAACCCATGCAACTTAAATTATATACGTATAGCTATATCTTAAGGGCTGATTAGGCCCGTGTGTGTGCTATAATTGTGTGCAGCTAAGAGCGGAATAGGCTCAAGTGCACGTGTGTGTGGGTCATTATTACAAGCGGGGGGAGACAACGCTCCATTATTATAACCCCGGATCGAATTTAATTAAGCATAAGCAAGTCTGTAACAAGGACCGAGTTAGGCACTTACGTATAGCTGGTCCGGGCGTGACTTGCTTAAGCTTGGGCTAGAGTGTCGCCTTGGGCTGCAAGAGGGAGCTCCTTGGAAGGGTGCGGCAAGGGAAGGTGCTGGCCGGATGGCAAGGGTGCAGGCGGGAGGCACCTTGGCGCTAGCCGAGTGGATGGGGCGCTGCCTTGGCTGGGGTCGGGGTGCTTAAGGAAGGTAAGGGGAGTTGAGGTGTGTCACTAAGGTGTGGGGTAGGTCTTAGGGAGAGGTAAGGTTGAGGGTGTTAGCTAGGGGCTATCTAAGAGAGAGGTAAGGATGCTAGTTAGGGTGTTAGCTAGGGGGCTGTCTAAGGGAAGATGTGGCAGGTGGTGGAGCTGGGTGATGCTGGCCGAATGGATGGAGGGTGGCAGATGGTGGCCGGTTGAATGAGGTGCTGCCTTGGCTAGGAGAAGGTGGCGGGTGGTGGCTGAGAATGGAGGGGGAGTGAAGAAAAGGTGGCGTTGAGATGGGGGTACTAACCGGAGTGGAAGGCTGGCCGAAAGGTGAAGGTGGCGGGTGTCAAGGTGCTGTCGAATGGAAGGGATGTTGCAGCCAATGGCGTGGGGTGGAGCTGGCCAAAGATGGAGGTAGCGTGGAGTGGAGCTACTGGAGGTTGGAGGTGGCGGTTTCCAAGAGGGGAGCAGGTGAGAGAAGAGAGAAAGGGATGAGAGAGGAGAGAAAGGGATGAGAGAGGAGAGAAAGGGGTCAGCTGCCCCAAGATTTCATGCAAAACCCGCCCATAAGGGGGGGTTTATAGGTTTTAGTGGGTCGGTTTGGGCTGGTATTGGGGGGTCGGTTGGGCTAGTTAGGTGGTAATGGTTTGGGGATATGGTGGGCTAGGCATTTAGGTGGGCTAGATATTTGTCTTAGGTGGGTTGGGGATATGGTGTGCTAGGGATTTAGGTGGGCTGGTTTAGTGGTTTAGGGCTTAGCTAGGTGGGTTGGGCTTAGGATGAGGTTTAGTGGAGTGGGTTAGGTGTTTAGGCTAAGATTAGGGTGAGGTTAGGGAGATTAGGCTAGGTTTAGGGAAGGAGTAGGGAAGAGTACTGATGCTGTCAGACCCCGCACAAATCGTTTGTTTCGAACACAGCCTGAAGGAGTCAGAATTCAGTTTGGATTGGATCTGGACCATATATATCCAGATCCCAATCCAAACCTATGTGTGGATTTGGATTTGGATTTGGATCCAGTGATCCAATCCAATATCCACATCCATGGCCCACATCACCTTCTCATAAATGGAAGTGGGGCCCACTTGAAATTCACGTGGGATTATGGGCATGAGAGAGAATGGGGAGGATAAGATTTGAGGGTAATTGTAATTAAGCTTGACTTGTGTGTCAAGTTTGGGGTTAATCATGTGGGTTAGCCTAATTAGTATGGGTTTAAGCTTGTATTAGCCAAAACCTAACCTAGGGCTGCACCAACATGATGCAATTAAGGTCTATGGGTTATGCAAAGGGAGCTCCCTAACCTAATCCTAAGCCAAAACCCCTAATCCTAGCCTTTTACCCTAATCTAGACCTAAACCTAGCCTAATTTCCCTAAACCTGACCTAATCCTAGCCTAATCACCTAACCCACCTCACTAAACCTCACTCCAAAACCAACCCACCTAGCTAAGCCCTAAACCCCTAAACCACCCCACCTAAACCTAGCACACCATATCCCTAAAACCCCTTTAAGTAAAATATCTGGCCCCTCCTCAAAACCAGCCCACCTTATCACCACACCACCACCACCTAAACCACCTTACCACCCTCCAAATACCAGCCCCAACCGCCCTTCAAAAAGCTATATAAACCCCCCCTAGTGGGCGGGTTTTTCAGCTTTTTCCATCTTGGTCCAGCCAACCTTGGCCAATCACATCCCAGCCCACCCTTGGGCCAGCCGAATCTTCCACCTTGCTTCACCTGCACCAGTTCCATCCAGCCAGCTCCACCTCGCACCACCACTTCCATCCGGCCTGCTCCACTCTACATCGCCACCACTTCCATCCGGCCGAACTCCATCCATCCAAATCACCCGACTGCCCTCCTTGGACACCAACTCCCTTCATCCATTCGGTTAGTATCTCAACCCAACTTCATCTCCTCTTCGCTCCCCCTCCACTCTCAGCCACCCATACCACCCCCACATAACTCTATCACAGCTTACCCGTCATCCCTACCCATTCGGCCAGACCTAACCCCTTATACCACCCGACTCCTTAAACCATTCCCCCTAGTGATACCCGGCCACCCTACCTTACTCCCTAGGACCTGCCACCTCCACTCTCAACCAACCCATTAACCCCACCTTCCACAACACCCTA
Source organism: Brasenia schreberi (assembly GCA_036023115.1). Lineage (NCBI taxonomy): Eukaryota > Viridiplantae > Streptophyta > Magnoliopsida > Nymphaeales > Cabombaceae > Brasenia > Brasenia schreberi. The sequence goes on along the minus strand of JAYKKT010000089.1, from coordinate 16,569,516 downwards.
GTTAGCTCCCTTCCCATCCATAACATCCCCACTACCCCAGCTGGCCACCACTAAAACTCCCCTTAGTCGGCCAACCCTAGCCGACTGCACCCAAGTCCTCCCGGCCAGCCACACCCATATCCTTAGACATTTCCTTTAGGCTCCCCTTAGCGCCACCTTCCATAGAGCCTTCCCTCCCTTAGTGACCTTCCTTAATCACATCTTATCCCCAAAGCATCACAGCAGCCCCCTCCTAGCAGCCGGCAAGCACCAAGGCGCCTCACCCGTGCTCTCTTGTCACCCGACCACACATCCTTGCCGTTCCACTCCGAGGAGCTCCCTCTTGCAGCCCAAGGCGAAGCCAAGCCCACGCTCAAGCAAGTCACCTCCGAACCAGCTATAAGTAAGTGCCTAACTCGTTCCTTAGTTGTAGACTTGCTTAAATTAAGTTAAATTTGATACGGGGTTGTAATAACAGAGCATTGTCTCCCCCCGCTTGTAATAACATGGCTTGGCACACCCACACACACGTGCACTTGAGCCTACCTCGCTCTTAGTTGTGCACGATTTTGAACACACACAGGCCTAATCAGCCCTTTGAATATAAGTTTATTTATATACTTTAAGTTGCGTAGGGTTTTGCTTGAGTTGGGTGTGTTGTCTTTAAATTCTCGCACTCACACACATTGAGCTTCCGCTCTTATTTGCAAGACCCAAGTAAGGGCCATGTTATACTATTCTTGGGTTTAATTTCATGTCGTGTGTGTAGTACTTCAATTCTAGCACTCACACACATTGAGCTTTCGCTCTTATTCCCAAGACCTTACTTAAGGCCATATTGCAATTTATATTTGGGTTTAATTTCATGTTGTGTGCATAGTACTTCAATTCTAGCACTCACACACATTGAGCTTTCGCTCTTATTCCCAAGACCTTAGTTAAGGCCATATTGCAATTTATATTTGGGTTTCATTTGAAGTTGTGTGTATTGTCTTTACATTTTCACACGCACCCACATTGAGCCTTCGCTCTTATTTGCAAGACCCAAGTAAGGGCTCATATATATACTATATACGTATTTCCCTTTTGGCTATGTCTTTTCAATTTGGGTTTTAAGGTTCAGCTGTGTGCGTAGTCTTTCAATATATACATGGCACACACTTATACAATTGAGCCTTTCCGCTCTTAAGATATAGACATATTTCCCTTTCGCAATTTCCCTTCGGCAATTTCCATTACAAGTCATTTCCCTTCGGCATTGTCTTTTACATTCGGGTTTTCCCTTTGGAGTAGCATGAGTTTGCATTGCATATACGCCATACCACGAGTTAGGACGCATATTGCATCAAAGCAAACCCCATACTCCCGCTCAAAGTCGCCACATTTTAGTGGAGTGTTCATAACACACACCTAGGTGGCCCAAAAAGGGATAAAAAGAAAGACTTAGGCACGTGCAAATCCACGTGATCTAAAATCTGAAAATCATACTAAAAAGACCCGAATCAAACACCTCAAACCGCTTTCGTAGGTTTTTATATCCCAAAACTTGATTTTCTAAGCGTACAGACTGACCCTTGCGCATCGGTGCAAGAAGGTCTGCGACGAAAAGAGCTTGCTTTCTCACAGTCGCCACGTTAGGAGTCAGATTTCAAAGTATTTCTTCGCTAGCTTAAGCAAGCTAGATGGCACGCCCTTTTGCTTAAATAGGACTTAGACACACGAAAAGGTTCGCTTTAGGCCTAAGAACCAGGAGAGGTAATTTTCTGCGTCTACAGTTATTTGGAACGCCCGGTGGGACGTGAGTCTTTTAAAGTCGAGTCACTCTAGGAAACTTGCGAAAAGATTTTCAAAGAGGTGTTATTTTAACTCTTTTTTCTTTACTTTTACTTAGGAATTTTTGAAAAAGGCTTGAAAGCATGTCAAAATCCAACCCAAGTGAAGTGTCGAGCCAAGGCTCATACGCATCAAGTTCTCACTCTAGGAGGGTTTTGAAAAATAAGATCAAACTAGACGAGATAGAGGACTTGAGAAGGGAATTCGAGGCCAAAATCGATGCTCTCAGCCAAGAGGCTGAAGTAGGCGATTCATGTTCATCGAATGGTGAACAAAAGGCCAAAAGAAAAACTGAAAAACCTCGCAAGCACAAAGAGGCCTCCGTAATAGAAGGCAACCAATACCACGAGTCCTTCACACAAAAGGACCGTAAAGCCCTACAACAACTGCTGAAAGGGCAAAATAAAGAGAAAAGGAGTTACGCCCTATCTAATTTCCTTCCTATGAATTACGAAACACAGTGACGATGAAATACCGAACTTCCATCGGTATGATGGCATGAGAGACCCTAGGTCTCACTTGCAACTTTTCTCACGTCGAGCCCATAAGAAGAAAAAGAACTCGATGAAATGGGTGTATTGGTTCCCTTTATCCCTTAAAGGCACAGCTGCCAAATGGCTGGCTTCCTACAATTTAAGCCAGTTCGCTACTTTTGAAGAGTTAGTGAACTGCTTCATGCAAAGCAAGGCATGAACGAAGACGTACATGCCTTCATTATACGATGGAGGTCCCTTTTGGGCCAAGTGCGAGAGCCCATATCCGAAGGATGCACAGTCATGCTTATCCTAGATAATTTTAAAAGCGAGTTAAAAACCCTTCTCTCGCTCCATGAGATCTCAACTTTCCATAAGTTGATCAAAAAAGCATTCCTTTTCGAAACAAACTTGAAAAAGGAGATATACGATCACTTATGGAAAGGAAGTGCCGTTTCTAAAACCCGCTTGGAGAAGCCCATCACATATGGGCTACCCACGATGGACAAAAGGGCAAAGCCCATAAAATCGCCAATGTCCGGGTGGATCCAGGTGTGGCGGGCACTTCCAAAAATTTTGAAAAACCAGAAAACAAAAGGGAGCGAAATTCTCAAAAACTGATTGAAAAACGGGAATACACACCTCTGGGGCAACCTGTGTCGGAGGTCCTAGACCTCCTACTTGCCCAAGGCATGATAGAACTTCCCGAAATCCCCGAGGGAGTTACTTCCAAAGGGAGATATTTAAATCATTTTTGCAAGTATCATCGGCTCAAAGGCCATGATACAAAACGTTGTTTCTCTCTTTTGAATAAAATTGAGAACTTGATAGCAGAGGGCCGGCTCCAGGTCACTGCGGAACCTGAGCCAACTCAAGCTATCTTCAAAAAACCCTTTCCCAAGCAAGCCAATAGTAGTGGGAAAGGAAAGGAGGTATGTACCCTTACCTTTTCAAAAGAACTAGAGCAAAAATCTGAGTTTGGTCGACCCGCTTGTGCGCCCACTCTTGTTCTGTACAAGAAGCCTGCCCAAGTCGTCATCCGGGGACCACCAAGAGCTGAATCCCCGGCTAAACCAGTTTTGAAACTTCAAGGTACTCCTCAACTCATAATTAGAGCCAATTCTAGTGCGAACCCTAGGCTGGTCGTGGGGGAAGTGAGTAGATCCGGGAGGATCTATCAACCCCCGCACCTACAAAAGTGCTAAAAAGGTGGTCAGTGTGCCTGACCCCTCAAAAGCATGTATTCCTGGAGTTCTGCCAAAAGCAGACAATGGGAAAATCGTCCTAAACCCTTATGATTTCGAAAACCATCTTTCAAAGATTCCTATCCACATGTCCATCCTAGAGCTTATACAAACTTCGCCTAGGCATAGACTCGTGCTAGAGAAAATTCTAGAAAGAGCCAAGGTTAGTTCGAACATAAGTTCAAAATCCCTGTCTGACCAAGTGGCATTAATAGGAGCAAAATCGCCCATCACTTTCTTGGAAGATGATGTAGATAGACCCTACGAGTCCCACAACCAGGCCATGCATATCGAGGTGGTTCTGAATAACCACTCTCTGGATAGGTGCCTAGTCGATGGGGGAGGAGGACTCAACATCCTTCCACTTCATGTGGCATACCAAATCGGAGTCACCTTGACTTCTGTAAACCCGAGCCCCATCGTTATCATTGGATACGATGGGAATGCGTCTAGGCCTTTAGGATCGATCGAACTCCCGATGGAAACGGGAGGGATCACACACACGGGGTGTTCCATGTCTTGGACATCCACCCCCATTATAACCTATTGTTGGGAAGGCCCTGGATACACAGCTTGTGCGCTGTGCCATCTACCTTCCACAGGTGTGTCAAGATCCCTTTCAGGGACCAAGTCATGGTGATCCTAGGTGAGAGTCACCCACAGCTTCAGGGGATCATAAACTCCCCTTGTTTGTCGAGCTCCCAGGACCATGAGGCTAACCTGGGCAGACCATGGTCGAGCCACCAAGGCTCATGTTAAACAACCCTAGGAAGGTTGTATATGTGAAGGGGCCACCCAAAGCAGGCCCCCTCCCGATCCTAACCCTTCTAGGAAGACCCAAGCATCCCCTATTTCCAAAACCCCTGGACAAAGGGCCATACGAGCACGATATGGATGACAGCAAGTTCCAGGACCACGATCTGTATCAAAATTTCTCAAAAAACAAAAAATCGTGGAACATGCTGTTAAATATGGGCTATACGCCCTACAAAAGTCTAGGGGCACAAAGCCAGGGTCTCCTAGAACCCATCCTTCCTAGGGCCAACCCAAGCCGATACGGGATCGGCTATACTCCCAAAATACCTCCAGAGCCACCCTCTGTGACCACCTGGGTAAAGGGTGCCCTGGAGCCTACCCTAGAAGAAACCTACGATTTAGACCTCCTATTCCGAGTCTAACCGTAGTGTTTTCCCTTTGTAGGTATGATGGAAGATCCCTTTCATAAAAATACAAAAACATTTGGAAAACTTAAAATAAAAAAAATCGAAAAAGAGGAAAAAACCAAAAACAATGGAAAAACAAAAACTCTAAAATAGAGTGTTTTGTATAGTTCCTAAAGTTCTTGTTTTACAAAAACCCAAAACAATCGAAAATCTAGAAAATACCAAAAAGATTTTGTATATAGCTGCTCCTGGTAGGACTTTGGAAAAGGATTTCGAAAGGAACGTCGTCTGCATAGCCAGACCAAAAATTTCGAAATCCATTGAAAATCCGAGTACAAAACCAGGTCTTTTGAAAACTCACGCATCAAATTCCCTCGGGTCTATTACCCACGAGAATGATCGAAGCCCAGAAGTGGATCCCCTTGAGGAAGATCCCACTTCTGAGCTCCCAGAATTTCATAAAATTCTCGATTTTGAAAGACCTTCCAATTTAGTAGGAGGAGATTTCATAGAGGTGAACCTAGGGAGTGATTCCAATCCCAAAACCATTAAGATAGGCGCATGTTTGCATGAACATGAAAGATCAGCATTCATTGCATTTCTACGAACCTATTTAGATGTGTTTGCATGGACGTATGAAGACATGCCGGGCATATATCCCAGCATTGTCGAACATCGTCTTCCCTTAGATGCGGATGTAAAACCCATAAAGCAGAAGCATAGGAAAATACACCCGAATGTACACACGTAAGTCAAAGAGGGTTTAGAAGATTTGTTAAAAGCCGGATTTATAAAACCCATTGCGTATTCTGATTGGTTGTCAAACATCGTTGTAGTTCGAAAAACCAATAGGAAAATTCAAATATGCATCGATTTCAGAAACCTGAATAAAGCCACTCCAAAGGATAATTATCCTTTACCAAACATAGATTTGATAGTCGATAGTACTGTAAATCATGAAATGTTTTCGTTTATGGATGGCTATTCAGGCTATAATCAAATCAAACTAAGTCCACGAGATCAGGGTAAGACCGCCTTCACAACCCCATGGGGCACGTACTGTATGCCGGCTCGACATACCAGAGAGCCATGACCACGATCTTCCATGATCAAATTCATGAGCTCGTAGAAGTGTATGTAGATGATCTCTTGGCAAAATCCAAAACCCGATGCACTCATATCGAATGTTTGCAAAAGATTTTCGAAAGGCTTAGGCTTTACAAAGTAAAGCTAAACCCTCAAAAATGTGTATTCGGGGTAGAATCAGGGATAGCTGCCCTGAGACCTAAAAATAAGGTGCAAAGGAAAAGTCGTGTGACCCTGAGTGAGAGAATTCGCACTTGTGAAAGAGTGGAGTCTTCAAAATCGTGGTTACATTTCAAAATCCTTCTTCTTACAAAGAAAGGCCTAGTTCAACATAGCAAGTTACTTGCAAGTAGTACGTGCTATTTCTAAATAGGCTGATCTGGAATGAATCGAGTGTGAGCTTGGGATAAGTCCTCCCCTCTTCTCTTCTACTTCCAAAAGGAAAACAAAGGCCCAAATAAAGGGAATTTCCCATCCGAAGTCTCTTTCTAAAAGAAAGAAACCAGAATTCAAAAGAAAAATCGATTCTCTTGTGAAAAAAAGAGAGGGATTAAAGAAAAAAAATACTCCCTAAGGGAGACCCTCTATGAAAAAACAGGAAAAAGTGGCTAAAAAGCTCAAAAAGAGCAGTTTTCCGCCTTCTATGCCTTAAACCACGGGACGCTTCAGAAGGGACCGTGGTATCTCTTTCCCATCCTTGGCTTATCCCAAGCTAAAGCATGGTTCATTTCGAGGAATCCTAAAGTAAAAATAGGATTTACTTACTTGAATTTCATTTTGTTTGAGAATTCGACGTTTCGAGTAAGATGTAGGAATTTGAAATATAGCTCGTTTTCTTACAAAACCTCCGCTAGATAAGCGAGTATCAAGACTCAAACAAGGGCAAATACGACGAGCTCGAGATCCTTAGGATTGAGACTCAAGACAATTGTCCCTTTTGTAAATAGATTTGTAAATAGATTTTGAAAAATCGAACATCGAACAGCCTAGGATTTGCTCACTTGGAGCAGTAGGCCTTGTAAGTCTCAAGAGTTCGACTATATCTGGTCTCTGCGAGGTCGCCACACTTGGCACCACACCCATATCATGCATCTGCATTCCATGCATGACACTTGCATAACATGATCCCATTTTAGGACCAGAAACCCTTTTGTATATATATCCCTTTGGCGTGATATCTCCTCCTACCAGGGTTTTAAAAGTGAGATTTTGCTAAAGATTGGGACGATCCCATATTTTCGTGGTTAGATCTAGGGAGACATTGAAAGGGGTGTTTGTCATCTTTGCCATTATCCAAATCAATTTGGACAATGCCAAAGAGGGGCATCTGTAAACACCCCAAAATCCCACGAACTTCTCAAACAAACCTGGTTTTATAAAAGCAGCCCCAAAAGGCTATTTTGAGTCTGGAAACCCAAGAGCCTTCCAGGCAACCCTGTACATATGTTTTAAACTATATACGCTTTAAATATGTATAATATGCTTTTAAAACCTTTTCAAATATGTTTTGAAACCCCACGAAGCGGCTTGGCCTGATACAAGTAGGACCAGAAGAGCCAAAGAGAGCCCGGAACTGGAGCACAAGTCGAGCCCGCCACAACAACTCTCGTATTGAATCCACCCCCAGGATCTCGAACGTCCAAGACCCTGTTATCAGCAAACATCATTTGAAATCATCACCGAAAGTTGAAAACAGAAGCGGACGACCATGTTGGCGAAGACCTAACGTAGACGGAGTACTGATGCTGTCAGACCCCGCACAAACCGTTCCTTTCGAACACAGCCTGAAGGAGTCAGAATTCAATTTGGATTGGATCTGGACCATATATATCCAGATCCCAATCCAAACCTATGTGTGGATTTGGATTTGGATTTGGATCCAGAGATCCAATCCAATATCCACATCCCACATCACCTTCTCATAAATGGAGGTGGGGCCCACTTGAAATTCACGTGGGATTATGGGCATGAGAGAGAATGGGGAGGATACGATTTGAGGGTAATTGTAATTAAGCTTGACTTGTGTGTCAAGTTTGGGGTTAATCATGTGGGTTAGCCTAATTAGTATGGGTTTAAGCTTGTATTAGCCAAAACCTAACCTAGGGCTGCACCAACATGATGCAATTAAGGTCTATGGGTTATGCAAAGGGAGCTCCCTAACCTAATCCTAAGCCAAAACCCCTAATCCTAGCCTTTTACCCTAATCCCGGCCTAAACCTAGCGTAATTTCCCTAAACCTAACCTAATCCTAGCCTAATCACCTAACCCACCTCACAAAACCTCACCCCAAAACCAACCCACCTAGCTAAGCCCTAAACCCCTAAACCACCCCACCTAAACCTAGCACACCATATCCCTAAAACCCCTTTAAGTAAAATATCTGGCCCCTCCTCAAAACCAGCCCACCTTATCACCACACCACCACCACCTGAACCACCTTACCACCCTCCAAATACCAGCCCCAACCGCCCTTCAAAAAGCTATATAACCCCCCCTAGTGGGCGGGTTTTTCAGCTTTTTCCATCTTGGCCCAGCCAACCTTGGCCAATCACATCCCAGCCCACCCTTGGGCTAGCCGAATCTTCCACCTTGCTTCACCTGCACCAGTTCCATCCGGCTAGCTCCACCTCGCACCACCACTTCCATCCGGCCTGCTCCACTCTACATCGCCACCACTTCCATCCGACCGAACTCCATCCATCCAAATCACCCGGCTGCCCTCCTTGGACACCAACTCCCTTCATCCATCCGGTTAGTATCTCAACCCAACTTCATCTCCTCTTCGCTCCCCCTCCCGTCTTCCCTACCCATTCGGCCAGACCTAACCCCTTATACCACCCGACTCCTTAAACCATTCCCCCTAGTGATACCCGGCCACCGTACCTTACTCCCTAGGACCTGCCACCTCCACTCTCAACCAACCCATTAACCCCACCTTCCACAACACCCTAGTTAGCTCCCTTCCCATCCATAACATCCCCACTACCCCAGCTGGCCACCACTAAAACTCCCCTTAGTCGGCCACCCCTAGCCGACTGCACCCAAGTCCTCCCGGCCAGCCACACCCATATCCTTAGACATTTCCTTTAGGCTCCCCTTAGCGCCACCTTCCATAGAGCCTTCCCTCCCTTAGTGACCTTCCTTAATCACATCTTATCCCCAAAGCATCACAGCAGCCCCCTCCTAGCAGTTGGCAAGCACCAAGGCGCCTCACCCGTGCTCTCTTGTCACCCGACCACACATCCTTGTCGTTCCACTCCGAGGAGCTCCCTCTTGCAGCCCAAGGCGAAGCCAAGCCCACGCTCAAGCAAGTCACCTCCGGACCAGCTATAAGTAAGTGCCTAACTCGGTCCTTAGTTGTAGACTTGCTTAAATTAAGTTAAATTTGATACGGGGTTGTAATAACGGAGCATTGTCTCGCCCCGCTTGTAATAACGTGGCTTGGCACACCCACACACACGTGCACTTGAGCCTACCTCGCTCTTAGTTGTGCACGATTTTGAACACACACAAGCCTAATCAGCCCTTTGAATATAAGTTTATTTATATACTTTAAGTTGCGTAGGGTTTTGCTTGAGTTGGGTGTGTTGTCTTTAAATTCTCGCACTCACACACATTGAGCTTCCACTCTTATTTGCAAGACCCAAGTAAGGGCCGTGTTATACTATTCTTGGGTTTAATTTCATGTCGTGTGTGTAGTACTTCAATTCTAGCACTCACACACATTGAGCTTTCGCTCTTATTCCCAAGACCTTACTTAAGGCCATATTGCAATTTATATTTGGGTTTAATTTCATGTTGTGTGCGTAGTACTTCAATTCTAGCACTCACACACATTGAGCTTTCGCTCTTATTCCCAAGACCTTAGTTAAGGCCATATTGCAATTTATATTTGGGTTTCATTTGAAGTTGTGTGTGTTGTCTTTACATTTTCACACGCACCCACATTGAGAATTCACTCTTATTTGCAAGACCCAAGTAAGGGCTCATATATATACTATATACGTATTTCCCTTTTGGCTATGTCTTTTCAATTTGGGTTTTAAGGTTCAGCTGTGTGCGTAGTCTTTCAATATATACACGGCACACACTTGCACAATTGAGCCTTTCCGCTCTTAAGATATAGCCATATTTCCCTTTCGCAATTTCCCATCGACAATTTCCATTACAAGTCATTTCCCTTCGGCATTGTCTTTTACATTCGGGTTTTCCCTTTGGAGTAGCGTGAGTTTGCATTGCATATATGCCATACCACGAGTTAGGACGCATATTGCATCAAAGCAAACCCCATACTCCCGCTCAAAGTCGCCACATTTTAGTGGAGTGTTCATAACACACACCTAGGTGGCCCAAAAAGGGATAAAAAGAAAGACTTAGGCACGTGCAAATCCACGTGATCTAAAATCTGAAAATCATATTAAAAAGACCCGAATCAAACACCTTAAACAACTTTCGTAGGTTCTTATATCTCAAAACTCGATTTTAAAAGCGTAAAGACTGACCCTTGCGCATTGGTGCAAGAAGGTCTGCGACGATAAGAGCTTTCTTAATCACAGTCGCCACATTAGAAGTCAGGTCTAAAATATATCTTCGCTAGCTTAGGTAAGCTAGCTGGCACACCCTGTTTGTTTAAATAGGACTTAGGCACACGAAAAGGTTCGCTTCAGGCCTAAGAACCAGGATCGGGAATTTTCTGCGTCTATAGTAAGGCTTTGGAAAAAGAAAAGGATTTCGACGGGAACGTCGTTTGCATAACCAGACCAAAAATTTCGAAATCAATTGAAATTCCAAGTGTAAAACTAGGTCTTTTGAAAATCTACGCATCAAATTTCCTCGGGTCTATAACCCACGAGAATGATCGAAACCTAGAAGTGGGTCCCCTTGAGGAAGATCCCACTTCTGAGCTCCCAGAATTTCATAAAATTCTCGATTTTGAAAGACCTTCCAATTCAGTAGGAGGAGATTTCATAGAGGTGAACCTAGGGTGTGATTCCAATCCCAAACTCATGAAGGTAGGCGCATGTTTGCATGAGCATGAAAGATCAGCATTCATTGCATTTCTACGAACCTACTTAGATGTGTTCGCAAGGACGTATGAAGACATGCCGGGCATATATCTCAGCATTGTCGAACATCGTCTTCTCTTAGATGCGGATGTGAAACCCATAAAGCAAAAGCTTAGAAAAATACATTCGAATGTACACGCACAAGTCAAAGAGGGTTTAGAAGATCTGCTAAAAGCTGGATTTATAAAACACATTGCGTATTCTGATTGGTTATCAAACATCGTTGTGGTTCAAAAAACCAATGGGAAAATTTGAATATGCATCGATTTCAGAAACCTGAATAAAGCCACTCCAAAGGATAATTATCCTTTACCAAACATAGATTTGATAGTCGATAGTACTGCAAATCACGAAATGTTTTCGTTTATGGATGGCTATTCAGGGTATAATCAAATTAAATTAAGTTCACGAGATCAGGGTAAGACCGCATTCACAACCCCGTGGGGCACGTACTGCTATACAGTCATGCCCTTTGGTTTGAAAAATGCCGGCGCAACATACCAGAGAGCCATGACCATGATCTTCCATGATCAGATTCATGAGCTCATAGAAGTGTATGTAGATGATCTCTTGGCAAAATCCAAAACCCGATGCACTCATATCAAATGTTTGTAAAAGATTTTCGAAAGGCTTAAACTTTACAAAGTAAAGCTAAACCCTCAAAAATGTGTATTCGGTGTAGAGTCCGGAAAGCTTCTAGGCTTTATGGTTAGCCAAAGGGGTATAGAAGTCGACCCCTCTAAGTGTCGAGCCATCATAGACATGACTCCACCCTCCAATCTCAGACAAATTCGTAGCCTCCAAGGTCGATTACAGTCCATTCACCGGTTTATATCAAACCTGGCGACTAGATGCGAATCCTTTAACAAATTGTTGAGGAAGGGCACGAAATTTTCATGGGATGATGACTGCCAAAAGTCCTTCGAGAGACTAAAGGCATACCTGGTTAATCCCCCTATTTTGAATCCTCCGAAGCAAGGAAAACCGCTTTTGCTTTACATTTCCGTGCATGCAAATGCCTTGGGAGCTCTATTAGCTCAATACGAGGATGACACCCATAAGGAGTATGCCATCTATTATATTTCGAAAACTCTCTTGGCATACGAAAGGAATTATCAAGCCATGGAGAAGACGTGCTTGGCCCTAGTTTGGGCCTACCAGAAATTTCGATATTATTTCCTAGATCATGAGATCTGGATAGTGTCCAAGCTTGATCCAATCAAGCACTTGTTCGACAAAACCATTCTCACTAGTAGATTAGGCAAATGGCAACTCATTCTAATGGAGTATGACCTGAAATACCATCACCAGATCTCTATTAAGGGGCAAGCCTTAGCTGACTACATGGCTGAGTTCCCCCTGGAAGACACATATCCCACATTTGATGAAATGCCTGATGAAGGCATATTGCAAAACCATTTTCAAAACCACATTTTGGCAAACTCTTTCGAAAACCAAGTGTGGAAAATACACTTCGATGGGGCACGAAACCAATGAGGAGCTGGTGTTGGGGTCATCCTCATATCCCCTGAAAAGGGCGAGATTCCCATAGCAATCCGCCTAGATTTCGAATGTTCCAACAACATAGCTGAGTATGAAGCACTCATACAAGGCTTAAGGATTTCGAAAACTCTAGGTGCATCATGCATCGAGGTCTTTGGAGATTCGCTCCTTGTTATAAACCAAGTTTTGAAAATTTGGCAAGTGCGAAATGAAAAACTTCTTCCATATCACGAGTTGGCCACTCGATTGGTTGAGTCATTCCAATCGTGTAGACTCACACATGTAGGAAGAGAGGATAATGGCATTGTCGATGCCCTCTCCTCCTTGGGTTCAACCCTAAAGGTCGATCCCATTTTAGGGACCCGATCCTTAGAGATATGGCATGCGCCCAACCCATCCACACACGATTTGGATATTTGCCAAAATAACCCAGATTCTAATGAAAAACCTTGGTTTTACGACATCAAATGTTTTCTAGAAAATGGGGGATTCGCCGAGGATGCCACATCCAAAGATAAGGCATTCATCCGTAAAATTTCAACCCGATACACCATTCTGGGTGGGGTTCTATACAAGAAAAGCTTTACCGGCATCCTACTAAGATGTGTCGATCTAGAGGAGGCTAGGACTGTGATGCGTGAGTTCCACGATGGAGAATGTGGAGGTCATGTTAATGCCAACATGATGGCAATGAAAATACTTAGAGCGGCTATTTTTGGTCCACCCTGAAAAAGGATTGTCACGATCATGTAGGAAGTGTCATCCATGTCAAGTGCATGGGCAAGCCATTCATATCCTGTCATCTGCATTGCATTCTGTGGTCAGCCCCTGACCATTCACCATGTGGGCGTTCGATATCGTAGGCCCGATCTTTCCAAAAGCATTGAATGGGCATAGATTCATTTTAGCAGCCACTGAGTATTTCTCCAAGTGGGTGGAAGCCATCTCCCTGACCAACGTACAGGGGCAACATGTGGTGGCTTTCATTAGGAGGAATATCTTGGCTCGATTTGGGGTTCCACGAGACCTTGTGTTCGATAATGGCACCCCATTAAAAAACGAGCAGATGGTTAAGTTGTGCAACACTTATGGCATAACTCACCACTTCTCCTCGCCCTACTACCCTCAAGGCAACGGCCAAGCCGAAGCTACGAATAAGACTCTCATTAGTATAATTGACAAGACTTTAGAGAAGGGTAGAACGTGGCGCGAGAAGCTGGATGAAGCCTTATGGGCTTATAGGACTTCCATCCGGACTCCCACGAATGCCACACCATTTGAATTGGTCTATGGCACAAACGCCATTCTTCCCATTCATACACAATTCCATTCATTACATACATCCATCGCACTCGACCTCCCCCTAGAGACGCTTCAGCATGCTAGGATGGCCAAACTAGATTTGCTAGATGAGAGGCGACTCCTTGCTATGGATCATGCTCGTGCATACCGGCAAAGGATAGCTCGACATTATGGCAAACACATGAGACCTCGCCACTTTGAAGTGGGAGATCTGATTTTGAAAATCATCCACTATCGTGGCCCGCATCCACTTGGAAAGTGGCGCCCCAAGTGGACGATGTTTGACAACCAATCAGAATACGCAATGGGTTTTATAAATCCGGCTTTTAATAGACCTTCTAAACCCTCTTTGACTTGCGTGTGTACATTTGGGTGTATTTTCCTAAGCTTCTGCTTTATGGGTTTTACATCCACATCTAAGGGAAGATGATGTTCGACAATGCTGGGGTCTATGCCCGGCATGTCTTCATATGTCCATGCAAACACATCTAAATAGGTTCGTAGAAATGCAATGAATGCTGATCTTTCATGTTCATGCAAACATGCGCCTATCTTGATGGTTTTGGGATTGGAATCACTCCCTAGGTTCACCTCTATGAAATCTCCTCCTATTAAATTGGAAGGTCTTTCAAAACCGAGAATTTTATGAAATTCTGGGAGCTTAGAAGTGGGATCTTCCTCAAGGAGATCCACTTCTGGGCTTCGATCATTCTCGTGGGTTATAGACCCGAGGGAATTTGATGCGTGAGTTTTCAAAAGACCTGGTTTTGTACTCGGATTTTCAATTGATTTCGAAATTTTTGGTCTGGCTATGCAGACGACGTTCCTTTCGAAATCTTTTTCCAAAGTCCTACCAGGAGCAGCTATATACAAAATCTTTTTGGTATTTTGTAGATTTTTGATTTTTTTGGTTTTTTGTAAGACAAGAACTTTAGGAACTATACAAACTACCCTATTTTTGGGTTTTTGATTTTCCATTGTTTTTGGTTTTTCTTCTTTTTCGATTTTTTTTATTTTAAGTTTTCCAAATGTTTTTGTATTTTTATGAAAGGGATCTTCCATCATACCTACAAAGGTAAAACACTACGGGTTAGACTCGGAATAAGAGGTCTAAATCGTAGGTCTCTTCTAAGGTAGGCTTCAGGGCACCCTTGACCTAGGTGGTCACAGGGGGTGGCTCTGGCAGTATTTTGGGAGTATAGCCGATCCCGTATCGGCTTGGGTTGGCTCTAAGAAGGATGGGCTCTAGGAGACCCTGGTTTTGTGCCCCTAGACTTTTATAAGGCGTATAGCCCATATTCAACATCATGTTCCACGACTTTTTATTTTTTAAAAAAGTATGATAGAAATCGTGGTCCTAGAACTTGCTGTCGTCTATATCATGCTCGTATGGCTTTTTGTCCAGGGGTTTTGGAAATAAGGGGTTTTTGGGTCTTCCTATAAGGGTTAGGATTGGGAGGGGGCCTGCTTTGGGTTGCCCCTTCACGTACACAACCTTCCTAGGGTTGTTTAACACGAGCCTTGGTGGCTCGACCATGGTCTGCCCAGGCTAGCCTCATGGGCCTGGGAACTCGACAAACAAGGGGAGTTTATGATCCCCTGAAGCTGAGGGTGACTCTCACCTGGGAACTTGACACACCTATGGAAGGTGGATGGCACAACGCACAAGCTGTATATCCAGGGCCTTCCCAGCAACAGGTTCTAATGGGGGTGGATGTCCAAGACGTGGAACACCCCCGTGTGTGTGATCCCTCCCATTTCCATCGGGAGTTCGATCGATCCTAATGGTCTAGACGCATTCCCATCGTATCTAGTGATAATGATGGGGCTTGGGTTTACAGAAGTCAAGGTGACTCCGATTTGGTACGCCACGTGAAGTGGAAGGATGTTGAGCCCTCCTCCCCCATCGACTAGGCACCTGTCCAGAGAGTGGTTATTCAGAATCACCTCGATATGCAGGGCCTGGTTGTGGGACTCGTAGGGTCTATCTACATCATCTTCTGAAAAAGTGATGGGCGATTTTGCTCCTATTAGTGCCACTTGGTCAGACAGGGATTCCGGACTTATGTTCGAACTAACCTTGGCTCTTTCTAGAATTTTCTCTAGCACGAGTCTATGCCTAGGCGAAGTTTGTATAAGCTCTAGGATGGACATGTGGATAGGAATCTTTGAAAGATGGTTTTCAAAATTATAAGGGTTTAGGACGACTTTCCCATTGTCTGCTTTTGGCAGAACTCTAGGAATACATGCTTTTGAGGGGCCAGGCACACTAACCACCTTTTTAGCACTTTGTAGGTGTGGGGGTTGATAGATCCTTCCGAATCTAGTCACTTCCCCCACGACCAACCTAGGGTTCGCACTAAAATTGGCTCTAATTATGAGTTGAGGAGTACCTTGAAGTTTTAAAACTGGTTTAGCCGGGGATTCAGCTCTTGGTGGCCCTCGGATGACGACTTGGGCGGGCTTCTTGTAAAGTACAAAAGTAGACACACAAGTGGGTCGACCAGACTCAGATGTTTGCGCTAGTTCTTTCGAAAAGGTGAGGGTACATACCTCCTTTCCGTTCCCACTACTACTGGCATGCTTGGGAAAGGGTTCTTTGAAGATAGCTTGAGTTGGCTCAAGTTCCGCAGTGACCTGGAGCCGGCCCTCCGCTATCAAGTTCTCGATTTTGTTTAAAAGGGAGAAACAACGTTTTGTATCATGGCCTTTGAGCCGATGATACTTGCAAAAATAATTTAAATATCCCCCTTTGGAAGTGACTCCTTCGAGGATTTCGGGAAGTTCGATCATGCTTTGGGTAAGTAGGAGGTCTAGGACCTCCGACACAGGTTGCCCCAGTGGAGTGTACTCCCGTTTTTCAATCGGTTTTTGAAAATTTCTCTCCCTTTTGTTTTCTAGTTTTTCAAAATTTTTGGAAGTGCCCGCCAAACCTGGATCCACCCGAACATTGGTGATTTTATGGGGCTTTGCCCTTTTGTCCATTGTGGGTAGCCCATAAGTGATGGGTTTTTCCAAGCGGGTTTTGGAAACGACACTTCCTTTCCACAAGTGATCGTATATCCGCTTTTTCAAGTTTGTTTCGAAAAGGGATGCTTTTTTGATCAACTTATGAAAAGTTGAGATCTCATGGAGCGAGAGAAGGGTTTTTAGCTCGCTTTTAAAATTATCCAGGATGAGCATGACTGCGCATCCTTCAGATATGGGCTCTCGCACTTGGCCCAAAAGGGACCTCCATCGAATAATGAAGGCATGTACGTCTTCGTTCATGTCTTGCTTCGTATCCCTTAAAGTGTTTAAAGTTGGCGTGACTTCTACGTTATGTGCAAATCTTTGCATGAAGCAATTCGCTAACTCTTCAAAAGTAGCGAACTGGCTTAAATCGTAGGAAGCCAACCATTTGGCAGCTATGCCTTTAAGGGATAAAGGGAACCAATACACCCATTTCATCGAGTCCTTTTTCTTCTTATGGGCTCGACGCGAGAAAAGTTGCAAGCGAGACCTAGGGTCTCCCATGCCATCATACCGATAGAAGTTTGGTATTTCATCGTCACTGTCTATTTCGTAATCCATAGGAAGGAAATCAGACAGGGCGTAACTCCTTTTCTCTTTATTTTGCCCTTTCAGCAGCTGTTGTAGGGCTTTACGGTCCTTTTGTATGAAGGACTCGTGGTATTGGTTGCCTTCCATTACGGAGGCCTCTTTGTGCTTGCAAGTTTTTTCAGTTTTTTTCTTGGCCCTTTGTTCACCATTCGATGAACATGAATCGCCTACTTCAGCCTCTTGGCTGAGAGAATCGATTTTGGCCTCGAATTCCCTTCTCAAGTCCTCTATCTCGTCTAGTTTGATCTTATTTTTCGAAACCCTCCTAGAGTGAGAACTTGATGCGCATGAGCCTTGGCTCGACACTTCATTTGGGTTGGATTTTGACATGCTTTCAAGCTTTTCAAAATTCCTAAGTACAAGTAAACAAAAGAGTTAAAACAACACCTTTTGAAAATATTTTCGCAAGTTTTCCTAGAGTGACTCGACTTTAAAAGACTCACGTCCCACCGGGCGTGCCAAATAACTATAGGCGCTGAAAATTCTCGCTCCTGGTTCTTAGGCCTGAAGCGAACCTTTTCGTGTGCCTAAGTCCTAATTAAGCAAAAGGGCGTGCCAGCTAGCTTGCATAAGCTAGCGAAGAAATATTTTAAACCTGACTCCTAACGTGGCGACTATGAGCAAGCAAGCTCTTGTCGTCGCAGACCTTCTTGCACCGATGCGCAAGGGTCAGTCTGTACGCTTTTAAAATCGAGTTTTGAGTATAAGAACCTACGAAAGTGGTTTGAGGTGTTTGATTTGGGTTGTTTTGTATGACTTTCAGATTTTATTTCATGTGGATTTGCACGTGCCTAAGTCTTTCTTTTTAACCCTTTTTTGGGCCAACTAGGTGTGTGTTATGAACACTCAACCTAAGTGTGGCGACTTTTGAGTAGGAGTATGGGGTTTGTTTTGATGCAATATGCGTCCTAACTCGTGGTATGGCGTATATGCAATGCAAACTCATGCAACTCCAAAGGGAAAACCCGAATTTAAAAGACAATGCCGAAGGGAAATGACTTGTAATGGAAATTGCCGAAGGGAAATGACTTGTAAATGTAAATTGCCGAAGGGAAATTGCAAAAGGGAAATATGGCTATATCTTAAGAGCGGAAAGGCTCAATAGTGCAAATGTGTGCTGTGTACAACTAAGAGCGAGGTAGGCTCAAGTGCACGTGTGTGTGGGTGTGCCAAGCCACGTTATTACAAACGGGGGGAGACAATGCTCCGTTATTACAACCCCGTATCAAATTTAATTTAACTTAAGCAAGTCTACAAATGAGGACCGAGTTAGGCACTTACTTATAGCTGGTCCGGAGGTGACTTGCTTGAGCTTGGGCTTGGGCTGCAAGAGGGAGCTCCTCAGAATGACACGGCAAGGGTGTGTGGCTGGGTGACAAGGAGGATGATTGTGGCGCCTTGGGGACTTGCCGGCTGCTAGGAGGGTGCTGCCGTGATGTCTAGGGCCGAAGTGATTTAGGAGGGTCACTAAGGTGTAGGGAAGGCTCTATGGAAGGTGGAGCTAAGGGGTGATTATGGGGAAGATGTCTAAGGAAGAGGGTATGGCTGGTCGGGTGACTTGGGGACAGTCGGCTATGATTGGCCGACTAGGGATGGTTTAAATGGTGGTCGGCTAGGGTAGCTAGGGGATGTTTGGGGAATGGCGATGGAACTAGCTATGGTGTTGTAGAAGGTGTAGTTAATGGGTAACTAAGAGTGGAGGGGGAAGGTCCTAGGGAGTGAGGTAGGGTGGCCGGGATGTCACTAGGGAAAAGTAGGGGATCAGGTGGTAAAAGGGGCTATGTCTGGCCGAATGGGGAAGGGTGGCGAGAAGGCTGTGTGGGCGAGGTGTTGTGGTGGTATGGGCGGTTGAGAGTGGAGGGGGAGTGAAGAGGAGGTGGAGTTGGGTTGAGGTACTAACCGGATGGGTGAAGGAGGTTGGTGTCCAAGGAAGGCAGCCGGATGATGAAGGTGGATGGAGCTCGGCCGGGAAGCGGTGGCGACGTGGACTGGAGCAGGCCAGGAGGTAGTGGTGGCGCGAGGTGGAGCTGGCCGGGGGTAGTGGTGGCGCGAGGTGGAGCTGGCCGGGGGTAGTGGTGGTGCAGGTGGAAGAAGGGAGCAAGGTGAGAGGGCTCGGCTGGCCCAAGAGCTGGAAGGGAGAAGTTGAAAAACCCGCCCCCTAGGGGGGTGTTTTATAGCTTTTTCCAAGGTCGGTTGGGGGTGGTTTTGAGAGGGCGGTAAGGTGGTGGTGGTGTGGTGATAAGGTAGGCTGGTTTTGAGGAGGGGCCAGATATTTTGTTTTAAGGGGTTTTAGGGATATGGTGTGCTACGTTTAGGTGGGGTGGTTTAGGGGTTTAGGGCTTAGCTAGGTGGGTTGGTTTTGGGGTGAGGTTTAGTGAGGTGGGTTAGGTGATTAGGCTAGGATTAGGCTAGGATTAGGTTAGGATTAAGGGAATTAGGCTAGGTTTAGGGAAGGATTAGGGAGGTGGGTTAGGTGATTAGGTTGGGATTAGGCCGGGATTAGGGAAGTGGGTTAGGTGATTAGGCTAGGATTAGGCCGGGATTAGGGTAAAGGGGTAGGATTAGGGGTTTTGGCTTAGGATTGGGTTAGGGAGCTCCCTTTGCATAACCCATAGACTTCATTGGATCATGTTGGTGCAACCCTAGGTTAGCTTTTGGCTAATACAAGCTTAAACCCACACTAATTAAGCTAACCCACATGATTAACCCCAAACTTGACACACAAGTCAAGCTTAATACAATTCCCCTCATGCTTATCCTCCCCATTCTCTCTCATGCCCATAATCCCACATGAATTTCAAGTGGGCCCCACCTCCATTTATGAGAAGGTGATGTGGGCCATGGATGTGGATATTGGATTGGATTTCTGGATCCAAATCCAAATCCAAATCCACACATACGTTTGGATTGGGATCTGGATATATATGGTCCAGATCCAATCCAAACTGAATTCTGACTCCTTCAGGGTATGTTCGAAACGAACGCTTTATGCGGGGTCTGATAGCATCAGTACTCCGTCTGCGTTGGGTCTTCACCAACATGGTCGTCCGCTTCTGTTTTCACCTTCTAGAGATGATTTCAAAGGATTTCTGATGATAACAGGGTCTTGGACGTTCGAGATCCTGGGGGTGGATTCAACACGAGAGTTGCTGTACCGGGCTCGACATGTGCTCCGGTTCCGAGCTCTCTTTAGCTCTTCTGGTCCTGCTTGCGTTAGGCCAAGCTGCTTCGTGGGGTTTCAAAAGGTGTTTCAAAAGATTTTAAAACATATTATACATATTTTAAAGCATATATAGTTTAAACATATGTACAGGGTTGCCTGGAAGGCTCCTGGGTTTCCAGACTCAAAATGGCCCTTTGGGGCTGCTTTTACAAAACCAGGTTTTATTTGAGAAGTTCGTGGGATTTCGGGGTGTTTACAAAGTGCAACTCATGCATCTTTCACAAATGTAAATACCCGAAATGTAAAGCAACTCACGCGACTTAATGTAAATCCACACCAAGGGAAATGCAACTCAACGTGAAGTAAGCTCACACAACTTGAAAGTATATAAATATGTTATATCCAAAGAGCGAAAAGGCTCAATGTGTGTGAGTGTATAGAGCGGAAAGGCTCGAGTGCTTTTGTGTGCTTCTCGTGTGAAATTGAAATGACAACTCACACAGCTTTCACTAAAGTAAATACCCAAATTGAAATATATACTTTAGCTTAAGAGCGGAAAGGCTCAATGCACGCGTGTGTAAGTGTGAAATTTAAATGACAACTCACACGACTTTCACTAAAGTGAATACCCAAATGGAAATATATACTTTAGCTTAAGAGCGGAAAGGCTCAATGTGTGTGTGTGTAAGTGTGAAATTTAAATGACAAACTCATACGACTTGAATGTAAATACCCGAATTGAATTGCAACTCACACAGCTCTCACTAAAGTAAATACCCGAATTGAAATATATACTTTAGCTTAAGAGCGAAAAGGCTCAATGCGTGTGCAATCGTGTGCAATATAAGAGCAGAAAGGATCAAGTGCACGTGGGTGGATGTGTATCAAGCATGAATATTATATTTCGGGGGGTGACTTCGCTCCATTATTACAACCCCATATCGAATTGAATTTATCTTAAGCGAGTAATGTAAAACCAAATGTAAATAAACAATTAGAAGTGGTCGGTTTTGCCTCTCGAGTCACTCGGGTCCGTCCTCCTTGGCAGCTACGAGATAGGTCTCCCTAGGTGGGTTCTGACGTGAGAGTTGAGTTTGGGTTCACTTGGGGGCAACCAAGTGTTTTATGGTTTAGGATGGGCTGGGTTCGACCAAGGTCTTAGGTTAGGTAAGTCCTAGGTAGGTGAGGTCGGGCTGGGTTGTGGGAGTGTGGTTAGTCAAGTTGGATAGGAGCTAGGTGGGTCATGGCAAAATGGGTGTAGTTGGGATGCGGGTGAAGGTGGCAGGGTGTGTTATAGCGATGTGGATGGTGCGGCAAGGCTGGGTAGGTGAGGTGCTAGCCGGGGGTGTGCGCTGGTGAGGAGGCGCTGCTGGAGTGCAGCGGGGGCAAGTGAGGTTGGCTGTGGCAAGGTGCTAGCCGGGACAGGGTGTTGGCTGGGAAGTTGGCGCGGTAGGGTGATGGGAGATGGGCGTGTAGCAGGCACGTCGCAGGAGGGTGTGGTGACGCGGGTGGAGTTGTGGCACGGGAAGGTGGCAGTTGGCTGTGAGGTGCTGCGGTGCGCAGGCTAAGGGGACGCGCTGGAGGTGATGCGCACAACGCGGCAGGGGCGCAGTGTGGCAGGAGGGTGCTGGTGATACGCACAGCACGGGAGCTGGGTGTTGGCTGGGGGTAGGTGATAGCCGGGTGCTGGCTGGGGGTAGGTGACAATCGGGTGCTGGTTGGGGCAGGTAAGTGGGTAGGTTTGAGGGAAGTGAGGCGGTGGGGCTAAGGGTATGATCTAGGCGAAAACCGAGTGCAAGGTGCGCTTGGTTAGGGAGCTTATGCTAGATTTAGTTTAGATCGGTTCGGTCTAGGCTAGGTTTAGTTTAGGTCGGTTTGGGGTGGCTGGGCTAGGTTTAGTTTAGGTCAGTTTGGGGTGGCTGAGCTATATGGGCAGGTCGGTTTGGTTTGAGAGTGGTCCAGCTAGGGGGTTAAATGGAGTCGGTTTGGGGTAAGTGGGTTAGGTTAGGGTGAAGTTTGATGGGGTCAGTTGGATGAATTGGGCTACGTTAGGTGGGTCAGTTAGGGCTAGGATAGGGTTAGTTTTAGAGACCTACCTCTTGGAGCTAAGTCCACCCTTTTGCAGCCCTTGATCCACGCCATTCTTCATGTTGGTGCAGCCCTTGGTTAGGTCTAGGTCCACACAAGGTTCGAACCCATACCCTTGATCAAGCCCATATGGCAAAGTCAAGCCCACCATTTTTCTCTCTCTTACTTTATGCACTCTCCCAAGCCTCTCTCTTCAAATTCACGTCAACATGCAACCCCCTCACCTCTATTTATAGGCAAGGGGGTGGGTCTTAGGTTTGGATCTTGGATTTGGTTTTTATGATCCAAATCTGATCCAAACACTATTTGAGTCTGGATATTTATGTCCAGATCCAATCCAAATTTTTGTTTCTTCAGTCCTTCTTTGCGTTTTGAGACGGGCAGTTTTCACGGGCTCTGGCTTCATCAGTGCTCCGTCTTGGGCTGGGTTTTTCTCAACCTTCTTGTCCGATCGTTTTCTCACCTTTTAGACTTCATTTTTGGTTTGATTTTTGGAATTTTAGGCTTGGGCTTGAATTTCTGATGGCTTCGTCGGTGCTTTTGGCTTTGCATTTCATTTTCCAGGGCTGAAGTCTACTTCTGTCTTGGGTTCTTCTTTTGCTTTTTGGCCCTATTTTCATAAGGTTGGGCTGAATTCTAGGCTTTTTGACCTGCTTTTTGGAGCTGCTTTTCGATCAGGCTCCACCTGCTTGATTTGGCTGCTTACAAAATTTGGGTTTTGGCCCGAGTTTAAGAAAGCTATATTTTGAAAGAGCTTTCGACAAAAGTTTAAAACATTGGAACTCCTGGGTTTTTGAAAGTACAACATTGGTTTTGAAATGGTTTTACAAACTAGGTGTTTGTTTTGGAAATCATTTGATTTTGGGGTGTTTACAGATGCCACTCTTTGGCATTATCCAAATTTATTTGGATAATGGCAAAGAAGACAACACCCCTTTTTGCTTTCTCCTTGGATTCGTCCTAGTTTTGAGAAAAACCTTTTCCTTAAGCCCGGTAAAAGGGGATTTTTGCCAAAGGGGACTTCTCCTAATGTGGTTCTAGTCCTATTTGGGATCATGCCTTTAACGACCATGCATGCACGTATGAGTGAATGGATGATATGCTGGCAAGATGATTTTCTAGAGACTTGAATTATAAATGGTCGAACTTGGGAGGCTTATGAAGACCTGCTACACCAAGTGAGTTGGTCCTATGTTGCTCGATGTTCGAGGCTTTTCTCAATTCATTTTTAAGAGAGGAAAAACCCTTTTAGCTTCAATCCTAAGGATTTTCAACCTCTTGTGTTTCCCTTTACTTGAGTCTTAACACTCGCTAATCTAGCAGAGGTTTTATAAGAAAATCAAGCAACATTTCAAAATTTCTAAGACCTCCTACGATAAGGGAGAATTGATGCTTGTGAAAAGGTTGAAACAACGTTTGGTATCATGGCCTTTGAGCCGATGATACTTGCAAAATCGATTTAAATACCCCCCTTTGGAAGTGACCCCTTCGGGGATTTCGGGAAGTTCTATCATGCCCTGGGCAAGTAGGAGGTCTAGGACCTCCGACACAGGTTGCCCCAGCGGTGTGTACTCCCGTTTTTCAATCAGTTTTTGAAAGGTTCGCTCCCTTTTGTTTTCTAGCTTTTCAAAATTTTTGGAAGTACCTGCCACGCCTGGATCCACCTGGACATTGGCAATTTTATGGGGCTTTGCCCCTTTGTCCATCGTGGGTAGCCCATAAGTGATGGGCTTTTCCAAGCGGGTTTTAGAAACGGTATTTCCTTTCCATAAGTGATCGTATGTCCCTTTCCTCAAGTTTGTTTCGAAAAGGGATGCCTTTTTGTTCAACTTATGGAAAGTTGAGATCTCATGGAGAGAGAGAAGGGTTTTTAACTCGCTTTTAAAATTATCCAAGATGAGCATGACTGCGCATCCTTCGGATATGGGCTCTCTCACTTGGCCCAAAAGTGACCTCCATTGTATAATGAAGGCATGTACGTCTTCGTTCATGCCTTGCTTCGTATCCCTTAAAGTGTTTAGAGTTGGTGTGACTTTTACGTTGTGTGCAAATCTTTGCATGAAGCAGTTCGCTAACTCTTCAAAAGTAGCGAACTGGCTTAAGTCGTAGGAAGCCAGCCATTTGGCAGCTGTGCCTTTAAGGGATAAAGGGAACCAATACACCCATTTCATCGAGTCCTTTTTCTTCTTATGGGCTCGACGCGAGAAAAGTTGCAAGTGAGACCGAGGGTCTCCCATGCCGTCATACCGATGGAAGTTCGGTATTTCATCATCACTGTCTGTTTCATAATCCATACGAAGGAAATCAGACAGGGCGTAACTTCTTTTCTCTTTATTTTGCCCTTTTAGCAGCTGCTGTAGGGCTTTACGGTCCTTTTGTGTGAAGGACTCGTGGTATTGGTTGCCTTCCATTACGGAGGCCTCTTTGTGCTTGCGAGGTTTTTCAGATTTTTTCTTGGCCCTTTGTTCACCGTTTGATGAACAGGAATTGCCTACTTCAGCCTCTTGGCTGAGAGCATCGATTTTGGCCTCGCATTCCCTTCTCAGGTCCTCTATCTCATCTATTTTGATCTTGTTTTTGAAAATCCTCCTAGAGTGAGAACTTGATGCGCATGAGCCTTGGCTCGATACTTCACTTGGGTTGGATTTTGACATGCTTTCGAGCCTTTTTTCAAAATTCCTAAGTACAAGTAAAGAAAACAGAGTTAAAACAACACCTCTTTGAAAATCTTTTCGCAAGTTCCTAGAATAACTCGATTTTTGAAAGACTCACATCCCACCGGGCATGCCAATCTTCTGTAGACACAGAAAATCTCCGCTTCCTGGTTCTCAGGCCTGGAGCGAACCTTTTCGTGTGTCTAAGTCCTATTTAAATAAACAGGGCGTGCCAGCTAGCTTACCTAAGCTAGCGAAGATATATTCTAGAACCTGACTTCTAACGTGGCGATTGTGAGCAAGCAAGCTCTTGTCATCGCAGACCTTCTTGCACCGATGCGCAAGGGTCAGTCTGTACGCTTTTAAAGATCGAGTTTTGGATATAAGGACCTACGAAAGCAGTTTGAGGTGTTTGATTCGGGCCTTTTTAGTATGATTTTCAGATTTTAGATCACGTGGATTTGCACGTGCCTAAGTCTTTCTTTTTATCCCTTTACGGGCCACCTAGATGTGTGTTATGAACACTCCACTAAATGTGGCGACTTTGAGCGGGAGTATGGGGTTTGCCTTGATGCGACATGCATCCTAACTCGTGGTGTGGC
The DNA here is from genome assembly GCA_036023115.1 of Brasenia schreberi. Lineage (NCBI taxonomy): Eukaryota > Viridiplantae > Streptophyta > Magnoliopsida > Nymphaeales > Cabombaceae > Brasenia > Brasenia schreberi. Next base: position 16,543,757 of record JAYKKT010000089.1, on the reverse strand, counting down.
GTAGATGCAATGCAAACTCACGCTACTCCAAAGGGAAAACCCGAATTTAAAGACAATGCCGAAGGGAAATGACCGAAGGGAAATGACTTGTAATGGAAATTGCCGAAGGGAAATGACCGAAGGGAAATGACTTGTAATGTAAATGCCGAAGGGAAATACGTATATAATGTATATATGGGCCCTTGCTTGGGTCTTGCAAATAAGAGCGGAGGCTCAATGTGGGTGCGTGCTTGAATTGAAGTACTACACACACAACATGAAATGAAACCCAAATATAACTTGCAATATGGCCTTAATTAAGGTCTTGGGAATAAGAGTGACAGCTCAATGTGTGTGAGTGCTTGAATTGAAGTACTACGCACACAACATGAAATTAAACCCAAATATAAATTGCAGTATGGCCTTAACTAAGGTCTTGGGAATAAGAGCGAAGGCTCAATGTGTGTGAGTGCTTGAATTGAAGTACTACGCACACAACGTGAAATTAAACCCAAATATAAATTGCAGTATGGCCTTAACTAAGGTCTTGGGAATAAGAGCGAAGGCTCAATGTGTGTGAGTGCGAGAATTTAAAGACAACACACCCAACTTAAGCAAAACCCTACGTAATTTAAAGTATATACATAAATTTATATCTTAGGGGCTGATTAGGCCCGTGTGTATTCAAAATCGTGCACGCCTAAGAGAGTGCACGTGTGTGCGGGTGAGCCAAGCCACGTTATTACAAGCGGGGGGAAACTATGCTCCGTTATTACAACCCCGTATCAAATTTAATTTAAGCAAGTCTACAACTAAGGATTGAGTTAGGCACTTACTTATAGCTGGTCCGAAGATGACTTGCTTGAACGTGGGCTTGGCTTCGCCTTGGGCTGCAAGAGGGAGCTCCTCGGAGTTGAACGGCAAGGGGAGATGCTGGTCGGGTGACTTGGGTGTGCGGGAAGGACGCCTTGAAGGTGGCCGACTGCTAGGAAGGTGCTGCCTTGGTGTTTTGGGCTAAGGTGACTAAGGAAGGTCACTAAGGATGGGCTGGTATTAAGGAAGATAATGCTAAAGGGGAGCCTAAGGGAGTGCCTAATGGAAATGTATGGCTGGCTGAATGGATTTGGTACAATCGGTTGGAGTGGCCGACTAAGGGGAGCTTGGTGGTGGCCGGCTGCTAGGGTGGCTAGGGATGTTGTGGATGGGAAGGGAGCTAGCTAGGGTGTGGTGTAAGGTAGAGCTAAGGGCTGGTGAAAAGGGGTATGGGCAGGTCCTAGGGAACCAAGTGGGGTGGCCGAGTGTCACTAGGCGAAGTGGTTCAAGGCGGGTGATGTAAGGTGGAGGTCTGGCCGAATGGGTAGGGATGACGGGTAGGTGGTGTTGGCGGGAGGTTGTGGTGGTGTGGGTGGTTGAGAGTGGAGGGAGAGTGAAGAAGAGGTGGAGCTAAGGGTAGGGTACTAATCGAAAGGGGAAGAAGCTGGCAGATGGAAGAGGGGCAGCCGGGTGCTTCGGGTGGATGGGATTCAGTCGGGAGATGAAGGTGGCGCGAGGTGGAGCTTGGTGGAAGCAGTGGTGATGGAGGTGGAGCTTGGCTGGGAGGCAGTGGAGCAGGTGGAGCAAGGTGGAAGGCTCGACTGGAAGGGGATTGGCCAAGGTCGGTTGGGCCACGGTGGATCGGAGTGAATTCAAAACCCGCCCCTTAGGGGGGGGGTTTATATAGGTTGGTGAAGGGCAGTTGGGGCTGCTTTTGAGGAGGTGGTAAGGTGGTTTAGGTGGTGGTGGTGTGGTGATAAGGTGGGCTGGTTTTGAGGAGGGGCCAGATATTTTAATACAAGGGGTTTTAGGTAGATGGTGTGCTAGGCTTAGGTGGGGTGGTTTAGGGGTTTAGGGCTTAGCTAGGTGGGTTGGTTTTGGGGTGAGGTTTAGTGAGGTGGGTTAGGTGATTAGGCTAGGATTAGGTTAGGTTTAAGGAAATTAGGTTAGGTTTAGGGGAGGATTAGGGAAGTGGGTTAGGTTATTAGGTTGGGATTAGGCCAGGATTAGGGAAGTGGGTTAGGTGATTAGGCTAGGTTTAGGACGGGATTAGGGTAAAAGGCTAGGATTAGGGGTTTTTTTTTAGGATTGGCTAGGGAGCTCCCTTTGCATCACCCATAGACCTTGTTGCATCATGTTGGTGCAGCCCTAGGTTAGGTTTTGGCTAATACAAGCTTAAACCCATGTTAATTAGGCTAACCCACATGATTAACCCCAAACTTGACACACAAGTCAAGCTTAATTACAATTACCCTCAAATCTTATCCTCCCCCACTCTCTCTCATGCCCATAATCCCACATGAATTTCAAGTGGGCCCCACCTCCATTTATGAGAAGGTGATGTGGGCCATGGATGTGGATATTGGATTGGATGTCTGGATCCAAATCCAAATCCAAATCCACACATGGGTTTGGATTGGGATCTGAATATATATGGTCCACATCCAATCCAAACTGAATTCTGACTCCTTCAGGCTGTGTTCGAAATGAACGGTTTGTGTGGGGTCTGACAGCATCAGTACTCCCTTTGCGTTGGGTCTTCGCCAACATGATCGTCCACTTCTGTTTTCACCTTCCGGAGATGACTTCATATGATTTCTGATTATAACAGGGTCTTGGACGTTCGAGATCCTGGGGGTGGATTCAACACGAGAGTTGCTGTGTCGGGCTCGACTTGTGCTCCGGTTCCGGGCTCTCTTTAGCTCTTCTAGTCCTGTCTTGATCAGGACAAACTCGCTTTGTTGGGTTTTAAAATATATTTTAATAGTTTTAAAACATATTATACATATTTAAAACATATAAAGTTTAAAACATATGTACAGGGTTCTCTGGAAGGCTCCTGGGTTTCCAGACTCAAAATGGCCCTTTGAGGCTGCTTTTATAAAACCAGGTTGTTTTGAGAAGTTCGTGGAATTTCGGGGTGTTTACACATGTGCATGATCCATAGCAAGGAGCCTTCTTTCATCTAATAAATCAAGCTCGGCCATTCTAGCATGTTGAAACGTCTTTAGGGGGAGGTCGAGTGCAAGTGATGTATGGAATGAATGAAATTTGGTATGAATGGGGAGAATGGCATTTGTGCCATAGACCAACTCAAATGGTGTGGCATTTGTGGGAGTTCGAATGGAAGTTGTAAACACCCCGAAATCCCATGAATTTCTCAAAATCCATCTGGTTTTATACAAGCAGCCCCAAAGGGCCATTTTGAGTTTGGAAACCCAGGAGCCTTCCAAACAACCCTGTACATATGTTTTAAACTTTATCTTTCTAAAACATATAATATGGCTTTTGAAAACCCTTTTAAAACATGTTTTGAAACCCCGAAGTGGCTTGGCCCGATCAAGACAGGACCAGGAGAGCCAAAAAGAGCCCGGAACCGGAGCACCTGTCGAGCCCGGCACAGCAACTCTTGTATCTGATTCACACCCCAGGATCTCGAACGTCCAAGACCCTGTTCTTATCAAAATAGCATTTGAAGTCATCTCCGGAAGGCAGAAACGGAGGCGGACGACTATGTTGGCGAAGACCCAATGCAGACGGAGTATTGATGCTGTCAGGCCCCGCACGAATTGTCCGTTTCGAACCCAGCTCGAAGGAGTCAGAGTTCAGTTTGGATTGGATCTGGACCATATATATCCAGATTCCAATCCAAACCCATATGTGGACTTAGATTTGGATTTGGATCCAGAGATCCAATCCAATATCCATATCCATGGCCCACATCACCTTCTCATAAATGGAGGTGGGGCTCACTTGAAATTCACGTGGGATATTGGGCATGAGAGAGAGTGGGGGTGAAAAATATCAAGAGTGTTGTATTAAGCTTGACTTGTGTGTCAAGTTTGGGTTTAATCATGTGGGTTAGCCTAATTGAGTGGGTTTAAGCTTGTAATTAGCTAAAACCTAACCTAGGGCTGCACCAACATGGGGTGATCAAGGTCTATGGACCATGCTAAGGGAGCTCCCTCACCTAAACCTAACCCAAAATGCCTAATCCTAGCCTAAACCCCTAATCCACCCCTAATCTGAACCTAATCACCTAACACACTTCCCTAATCCCGGCCTAATCCCAACCTAATCACCTAACCCACTTCCCTAATCCTTCCCTAAACCTAGATTAATTTCCCTAATCCTAGCCTAAACCTAGCCTAATCACCTAACCTAGCTCACTAAACCTCACCCTAAAACCCAACCACCTAACCTAGCCCTAAACCCCTAAACCACCCTTAGCCCACGATTTACCCAAACCCCTAGTTTTAAAATATCTGGCCCAACCCCTTCCAGCCCACCTTATCTACATACCACCCTACCTAAACCACCTAACCACTACCCACAACCCAGCCCTAACCGACCTACCCATCCCCTATTTAAACCCCCCTCCTTGTGGGCGGGTTTTCCAAGTGGGAACCACGATCTCACCCAGCCGGGCCCTCTCCTTCTCCCTTCTCTCACCCAGCCGGGACCACTCCCCACCTCCGCCTGCTCCATTTGCTCCACCAGCCGCCACCTGCTCCGCCACCTTCCCTCTTCCATCCACCACCACCACCCCTCAGCCAGACGCCATCACCTCCACCCAACCGAACCAGCCAACAGCCACCTGCCCGCCTGCTTCCCACTTCATCTGCCACCTCTCCCCATTCGGTAAGTACCCCAAACTCCCTCAAAGCCCCTCTCTACCACCTCTCCACTCTTAGCCACCCATCCTACCTTCATCTCAGCCCCTTTGTCACCACCACTTCAACCGAGCCGAACCTAGTATAACCCAAATTGCCGGCCACTACCTAGCCATCATCTCCCATTCGGCCTTCCCCTAGGTGTCCCATTCGGCCTTTCCCACCAGCTCACCTTTTAGGTCCAGCTTCCCTAAACTCTCAACTCCCCTAGTGACCCTAAGAATCCACTCATTCAGCCACTTTAAACCCCTACTTGGAGCCGCCAACTACTTGCCACCGGCCACCTTCGAGGCGCCTATCCCGCGCCCCACTTGCAGCCGGCCAGCACCCTTGATCACCTACCTTCGCGGAGCTCCCACTTGCAGCCCAAGGCCAAGCCCACGCTCAAGCAAGACCTCTACGGACCAGCTACTCGTAAGTGTCTAAACTCGGTCCTTAGTTGTATACTTGCTTGAGATTCAATTTGATACGGGGTTGTAATAACGGAGCATGGTCTCCCCCCGCTTGTAATAACGTGGCTTGGCACAACCACACACGTGCACTCTCTTAGTTGTGCACGATTTTTAGCACACACGGGCCTAATCAGCCCCTAATATATAAGTGTACATATATACTTTCATTTTCGAAGGGTTTTGTTTAAGTTGGGTGCGTTGTCTTTCAATTCAAGCACTCTCACACACATTGAGCTTTCGCTCTTATTTGAAAGACCCAAGTAAGGGCCGACCTATACTATTTGGGTTTCATTTCATGTCGTGTGAGTAAGTCTTTCAATTCAAGCACTCTCACACACATTGAGCTTTCGCTCTTATTTGAAAGACCCAAGTAAGGGCCGACCTATACTATTTGGGTTTCATTTCATGTCGTGTGAGTAAGTCTTTCAATTCAAGCACTCTCACACACATTGAGCTTTCGCTCTTATTTGAAAGACCCAAGTAAGGGCCGACCTATACTATTTGGGTTTCATTTCATGTCGTGTGAGTAAGTCTTTTAATTCAAGCACTTTCACACACATTGAGCCTTCGCTCTTACTCCCAAGACCTTAGTCAAGGCCATACTGCAATTTATATTTGGGTTTAATTTCAGGTCGTGTGTGTAAGTCTTTCAATTCAAGCACGCACCCACATTGAGCCTTCGCTCTTATTTGTAAGACCCGAGTAAGGGCTCATATACATAAGATATATACATATTTCCGTTCGGTTATTTCCCTTCGGTTATTTCCCTTCGGTTATTTCCCTTTTGTTATTTCCCTTCAGTATTGTCTTTACATTTCGGGTTTTCCCTTTGGAGTAGCGTGAGTTTGCATTGCATCTACGCCATACCACGAGGTAGGACGCATATTGCATCAAAGCAAGCCCCGCTCGAATTCGCCCATGTAGTGGAGTGTTCATAACACACAAACTAGGTGGCCCGAAAAGGGATAAAAGAAAAGACTTAGGCACGTGCAAATCCACGTGATCTAAAATATGCAAATCGCATCTTAAAGACCCGAAATAGACACCTCGAATCGCTTCGTAGACTTTCTCCCCAAAACTCGACTTTTGCAAAGCGTACAGACTGACCCTTGCGCATCGGTGCAAGAAGGTCTGCGACGACAAGAGCTTACTTGCTCACAGTCGCCACGTTTAGAAGTCAGTGTTCAAAATATCTTCGCTAGCTTAAGTAAGCTAGCTGGCACGCCCTATTTGTATACATAGGCCTTAGACACACGAGAAGATCCACTCCAAGCCCCCGGAAGGGACGAAGAGGCGGGGATTTTTCGCGCGTCTACAGAAGTCCTATGTGCCCATAAGGCTTCATCAAGCTTCTCATGCCATGTCCTACCCTTCTCTAAGGTTTTTTCAATAATGCTTATGAGAGTCTTGTTGGTGGCCTCGGCTTGGCCGTTGCCTCGAGGGTAGTAGGGCGATGAGAAGTGATGAGTTATGCCATAAGTGTTGCATAACTTTACCATCCTCTCATTCTTGAAGGGGGTGCCATTATCAGACACTAGGTCTCTTGAAACTCCAAATCGAGCCAAGATATTCTTCTTAATGTACGCCATTACATGTTGCCCCTGGACATTAGTTAGGGAGGTAGCTTCAACCCATTTAGAAAAATACTCGGTGGCTGCTAGGATGAACCTATGTCCGTTTGATGCATTTGGAAAAATTGGTCCTATGATGTCAAACGCCCACATAGTGAATGGCCATGGGCTGACCACAGAATGCAAGGTTGATGATGGGATATGAATGGCATGTCCATGCACTTGACATGGGTGACATTTCCTAACATGATCATGACAATCTTGCTTTAGAGTGGACCAAAAGTAACCGGCTCTAAGTATTTTCATCGCCATCATGTTTGCATTTACATGCCCTCCACATTCTCCATCGTAGAATTCATGCATTATAATCCTAGTCTCCTCAAGGTCTACACACCTCAATAAGATGCCAGTAAAACTCTTTTTATAAAGAATTCCTCCCAAAATTATGTATCGGGTTGAAATCTTTCGAATAAAAGCTTTGTCTTTAGACAAAGTGAATTCTGAAAATCCTCCGTTTTCTAAGAAATCTTTAATGTCTTGAAACTAGGGTTTTTCAGTAGAATTTTGGTTGTTTTGGCAAATCTCCAAATCGTGAATGGATGAAGTGGGTGAGTGCCATATTTCTAAGGATCGGGTTCCTAGAGTGGGATCGACCCTTAGGGCTGAGCCTGAGGATGAGAGGGCATCTGCTATGCCATTGTCCTCTCTTTCTACGTGTGTGAGTGTACATGATTTGAATGACTCGACAAGTTTGGTGGCCAATTTGTGGTATGGAAGGAGTTTTACATTTTTGACTTGCCAAATTTTCAACACAAGTTTTATGACAAGTAAAGAGTCTCCAAAGACTTCAATGTATGATGCCCCTAGAGTTTTTGAAATTTGCAAGCCTTGTATGAGTGCTTCATACTCGGCTGTGTTGTTGGAACATTCGAAATCTAGGCGAATAACAATGGGGATTTCTCCCTTTTCAAGGGATATGAGGATGACTCCTTGTAGACATGAAAATTCTCATTCCGAAGTTTATGAAAACTTGAAATGAAAACTTTCACACCTACGCTTGCGCGAGCGTGCCTGCTAGTTCAAAACTTGCAAATATTTGAAAATTTTAGACTTCTAGGCGATTGTGTGCAAGCGAACTCTTTTCGTTGAACCGATGTTCAAGGGTCAGTCTAAGCGCTTGGGAATTTCAGTTTTGAAACAAAGATGAACTCCAAATCACGTGAACAAGTGCTTTTGAAAGGATTTTTGAGCTTGTGCACTTTGATTCAATACTTGGAATATACAAGCTGCTGAAAACAGAGAATTCTGTTTTTAGAGCTCCGATTTTGGTGATTTTGATGTTTCTGAAAAGGTATGAATGTCACCTTTCCAATGCATTAAAAACACTTCGATTGGACTCCTGTGGACAGAGATATGGGACTTTTACCCAACCTTTGTTTCAAGAAATCCGACTGTGCAGACAAGGGTGCCGAAATTGAGTCGTTCTTAATCCAATTTTATTACGTGGCTGAGCGGCCCTAAAATCTTGCTAATTTTATCTAGAATGGAGTAAGTGTACCAAATTTCAAGCTAATTAGAGCAAGTATCACAGAATTAAAATTATAAGAACAGACATATGCAGAGATGCAGAAATCTGGTTTTCTGTTTTATGAGTATAATGATGCAAAACTCACATGACTTTAAAGTGCAACAACCCTCAAAGTAAATTGTTGGAATGTAAATGAATGGAAAGTATTTTATAGCTTAAGCATAGAGGGGATTAGAAGTATAGAGTGTCTATAACATATATTGGGGTAGGAATATCATCAAACACATAGAGTGTGTGTGTCATAGTGAAAATTCTGCAAATATAAATGAAGGCATCAAATCTAATCACTATTACAACGTGGGGGGAGGCTTTGCTCCATTAATACAACCCCAATTCAATTGAATTAATATGGAAGAAGAATTTTAAAATGATGAAGAAAACACTTATAGGTTTTGCCTCCGATCGGCCGGAATTCCAAGAGTGGAATCCGGCCAGCTCTTCTTCTTCTTTGCTTTAAACTCTCACACACACTCCCTCCTATGTCTACCCTCTTCTTCCCCTCTCTTTCCCTTCACTCTCAGCTCACATTTTTTTCTTTGTTGCAGACCCTCTTGATGCCCCAAGATCCCTTCAATTGATGAGAGATAAAGACAACCAAGCCTCTCCAACTTGCTCCCCCTTGGCCCCTTTTATAGTCCAAGGGGGTTGGTTTCTAGCCCCTTCCATGGGGCGGGTTGGACCAGCTCCTTGTTGGTTCTTGATCCAATTTGGCCTAGCCATATGTGGTCGCTCTTGTTGACTTGAACCAGCCCATGTGGGCTGGGCCTAGGTGCAGCCGACTTAGTCTTTGGGTACAGCTGATTCAAGGCTTGTATAATGTTTTGTCCTAGCATGTATTGAACTTGATACCAAGTAGTGGCCGGGCATGCCTAATTAGGCTCTTCTAATTCAATGCCTCGTTTGATATTTGATTCTTGAATGATCCGGCTCCACTTTGATTTTGATTCCATACGGCTTCACCACGGTCTCGAGTTCAACTTGAAATGTTCTTGAAATGGATGAGTTTGAACTGGGTCCTGGATAAGCTCGATCTTCTCCTGGTTTCAGATAAGCTTTAGAATTTGATCTTGATTCTGATATGCTCCAACTTTATCTTCTTTGCTTTTCGGGAATCGTTGTGGATCCAGGATTGGGTCTCACCTGTTTATCTGCTTCGAAAACTCATAAGTTGTTTGAATTTAAAACCTTTATTTTGAAATATTTCCCACAAGGCTTAAACTTTAAAATTTGGGGTTTTGAATTTAAAGGTTCATAAAGGCTTTAAATTGGCTTTTAAAATTTAGGAGTTTTTGAAAATATTTGAAAATTTTTGGGTGTTTACAGATGCCCCTCTTTGGCATTAATCCAAATTGATTTGGATAATGGGAAAGAAGAAACACCCTTTTATGGATTTACTTCCCAAAATTTCCTTGAGAATATAAATCAATCCTTCATTTCGTAAACTCCTTTTCATGGATCTCAAGAGATGGATTTCCAGCCAAAAGGGACTTTTTCCTATATGGGGCATGATCATGCATGAATGACTTCTGAATGCATGCATGGTATGAGTGAGGTGAGCTTTTTGGAAAGTCAATTTTTTTGGGGTTTTTGAGCTTGGAGAGAGCCTTTGAAGGTCGGCTGCCCCAAGCAAAATTTTCCCATGTCTCTTGACATTTTGGGTTTTCAAAAACTTTTCAAAAGGAACTCCTTCTATCTTCCATCAAAAGGACTTCCAATTTTTCATACTTCCCTTCATTTGGGTTTCGACACCTACTACTTGGTAGAGGTTTTTGGTAGAAAATTTTGGAAAACATTTCAAAATTCCATTTCCCACATAATAAAGTCTAATTCTCAAACAAAATGAAATCCAAATGAGTAGATTCTATTCCTACTCTAGGATTTTTATGGTTAAACCTTTTTCCATTGGGATAAGTTGCAGGGATATGGGAAAGAGTTACCACGGTCCCTTCTGAAGCGTCCTGTGGTTTAAGGCAAAGAGTCAGAAAATTGTTCTTTTTGAGCTTTTGACTTTTTTCCTTTTTTTTTTCTCTTTCAAGAGAAGACCTCTTTTGAAGAAGTTTTTGTATTCCCTCTGTCTATTTGGGGAAGACTTCTTCTCGGAGGAGTTTTGCATTCTCTTTTCTTTTTTCTTTCAAAGAGAAGACTCCTTTTGAAGAAGTTTTTGTATTCCCTATTTTTTCGGGGAAGACTTCTTTTTCGAGGAGTTTTTGTATTCTCTTTGTCTTTTCTTTTTCTTTTGAACCTTGCCAATTTTCCTTTTTGGAGAGAGAAGTAAAATGGGGAGAAAGCTTATCCCTTTGGTTACTCGATTCAACCAAGATCATCCCATTTCTTAATAGCATCTACCATTTGAAAATATTTTGCTATTTTGAACAAGGCTTCATTTTGTAAGCTAAGGATTTTTGAAATGTCACCAATTTGATTTTGAAAACTCTACTTTTCGTAAAGCGTCAATTCCTTCATTTAGGGTCATACAATCAATCTTGATCCTTCTTTCAAGAAGTTTCAAAGGAGCTCAATTTTTAAAAGACTTTTCGAAAGAATTTAACATAGACCTTTTCAAGTATCGAGCATTTTTGGGGTCTACTAAATTTCTACCCATAACATCAATCAATCAACATGTATTATCGAGTTTTGTTACCCATTTCTATGGCATGGGGACAATCCTACTTGGGCTGCCACCTTTTTGGGCTTCTTTGGGTGAATGTGATGCATGACATGTAAAAATGTACTCCATGTGATACAATGGGAATACATGCTTTATGAAATGATGACAATATGAAATTTACCACATGATATGATGGAGATACATGTTCTATGAAATTGAGTCTTTATGAATATGTCTAGGGGATGCCTTTTTTAATGCCCCTAGTTTGATATGAGTCTATGATATCACACGGCCTCAAGGTGAAGGGCCATGGATTTTCAAAGGGAATTCTAGGTGGACGATGGAATGACATGTCCATGAATTTGACAATTATGACATTTCTAACATGATCATGATAAGTTTTTGCTTAAGGATGGACCAACATAACCAGCCCTAAGTGATCTTCATGGCCATCATATTTGAATTGACATGATCTCCACATTCTCGCGGAATTCATGTATTGTGTCTTAACCACATCAAGGTTTTCATATCAACAAGATGCTGAAAATTTTTCTTTCAAAGTCATATGTAGGGTTTAAAATTTTTCCAATCAAAACTTTGATCTTTCGAAGAAGCAAATTTGGGAAATCCTCCCTTTCTAAAATTTTTCAATATCTTGAAACCAAGGCCTTTTAATACAATTTTGGTCATTTTGGCAAGCATTCCAAATCGTGAGTGCCAATGGTGCATATTTTTAAAAAGCCAACCACTCCAATGGCCAATTCTTGATGAGTTTTTATCTTGCCAAATTTTCAAAACTTGGTTTATAAAAGGCATAGAATCTCCAAAGATTTTAATACATGAGACCCTAGATTTTCGAAATTTTGAGGCCTTGTATGAGTGCTTCATACTTGGCAACATCATTTGAACATGTAAAATCTAGTTGAGATTTTTCTTCTTTCTCGGGAGATATGAAGATGATTCTTATACCTGCCCCTTGATTATTTGTTTTCTCAAAATACATTTTCCATACTTGATTTTCTTTAAAACAATTTGTTAAAGTATGGTTTTGAAATTCATTTGCAAAATATGCCTTCATGGGGCACTTGATCAAGTATGGGATATGTTTCTCAAAGAGGCAATTTGGCCACATGATCTAGGGCTTGTTTCTTTAATGGAGCTGCCATTTATATAGCCTACCCATTAGGATAGGATTTTCAAACAAGTGCTTGATTCAGTCGACATTATCCCTCTTTCATGACATGGGGAATAATGTCTCAATTTTGGAAGCCTACACCAAGCACGATTTTCTCTATGACTTCGTGATTTCTTTCACATGCCAATAGAGTTTTCGAAAATGGCATACTTCCTATGGATATCATCTTCACATTTATCAAGTAAAACATCCAATGCATTCGCATGAATTGGAATGTAATGCTTTACTTTGGAGGTTTTGAAAATTGGAGGATTTACCCTAAACTTTTCGAAAGCTTTTTGGAAATTATCGTGCAAATTTTGAACATGTTTTCAAAAGCCTATTGAGAGAGTAGCATCTTGTTGGCCTGGAATTAACCTTGAAGGTTTCAGATTTGATTCATATGGAGACATGCCTATGATGGCTCGATACTTAGGGGTCAACTCTCATGCCCCTTTGGCTTAACACAAACCTTAAACTCGAGTTCTAATATGATGTCTAGACCCGATATTGTTCATGCAAATATATGACTTCAAAATGCAATGCATGATGCTCATGTAAACATGCACACACTATGGGTTAAACTCACTCTAAAAATCCCCAATTTTTCCAAGTCAAGAATTCTACGAATTTCGGGAAGCTTGGAGGCATGAACTTTCCTCCTTATTTTGACGATTCTCAAGCATTAAAATTTAGGGAAGTTCTAGGTAAGAGAGAGCTATGACCAGCTGGACGATTTTGACTTAGGAGTATATACAATCTTTGAAAATATTTTGAACTCGGCTTTGTACATGGCCATTGTTTTTGGATTTTCAAGTTTTTTGATTTTTTTGTCTTTTCCAAAACTTAATTTCAAATATCAATGTAAGAGACTTTCTTTTTTAAGCTTTTTCCAAATAAAGAGTGGGGGAATGAAAACAATTTTCTTTTTGAAATTTTCAGATTTTTCAAATGTTTTTGGATTTTGAAGGTTTTTTAATTTTTTTTTGGTTTTGAGAATATCTAATTTTTTTTATTTTTGAAAAGGAGGGATCTTCCATTGAACCTACAAAGAAAACTTCCATGAATTAGACTCAAAGAAAGGGTCTAAGCCATAGGTCTCGGTTTTAGTGGATTCTAGGGGAACCCTTGACCCAAGTGGTCTTAGGTGGTGGCTAAGGGGGTATGGATGGGATATAGCCCAATCCATATCGATTTGGGTTTGGTCTAGGTATGATTGGTTCTAGCCAACCTTGGATATGGGCTCCTAGTCCTTGGTATGGTGTATATCCCATGTTTAGGATCATATTCCAAGGCTTTTTAATTTTTGAAAAAGTTTTATAAAATGCATGAAGTGGGTTTTATTAAGGATAAGATTAAACTTTGCAAATCCCACGTGAAATAAAATCTGCAACAATACAAACAAAACCCAATCAAACACTTCGTATGTTTTCAAAGAGGTTGCACTTATTCAAAATCGACTTTGCCAAGTGTACAGACTGACCCTTGCGCATCGGTGCAAGAAGGTCTGCGACGAAAAGAGCTCACTTGCTCACAGTCGCCCCAAACGAGTCAGATTTTCAAAAACTTACTTCGCTAGCTTGAGTAAGCTAGCTGGCATGCCATTTTTATAAAAGTGACTTAGACACACGAAAAGGTTCACTTTAGGCCTAAAAACCCGGAGTGAAAATTTTTCGTGTCTAGAGTAGGAAGAGAGGACAATGGCATAGCCGATGCCCTCTCATCCTTGGGCTCAGCCCTAAGGGTGTTGTAATAAAACCCATTGGTCTTGGAATATAGAGGATAAGATTAGAGTGTGTTGTAATTAAGCTTGACTTGTGTGTCAAGTTTGGGGTTAATCATGTGGGTTAGCCTAATTAAAGTGTGTTTAAGCTTGTAATTAGCCAAAACCTAACCTAGGGCTGCACCAACATGATGTAATTAAGGTCTATGGGTCATGCAAATCCTAACCAAAAACCACTAATCCTAGCGTTTTACCCTAATCCTGGCCTAATCACCTAACCCACTTCCCTAATCCCGGCCTAATCCTAACCTAATCACCTAACCCACTTCCCTAATCCTTCCCTAAACCTAGGTTAATTTCCCTAAACCTAACCTAATCCTAGCCTAATCACCTAACCCACCTCACTAAACCTCACCCCAAAACCAACCCACCTAGCTAAACCCTAAACCCCTAAACCACCCCACCTAAACCTAGAACACCATCTACCCAAAACCCCTTGTATCAAAATATCTGGCCCCTCCCCAAAACCAGCCCGCCTTATAACCACACCATCCCTACCTAAACCACCTAACCACCCTCCTAATACCAGCCCCAACCGACTTCTTCAGCCCTATATAACCCCCCCCCCCCCCCCCCCCAAGGGGCTGGTTTTCCAGGTTCTCTCCCATCCTTCCCAGCCCAGCCGAGCCCAGCAGATTCCAGCCACCCTCCAGCCGAGTCCTCCACCTGCACCACCGCCACTCCCCACCTTGCTCCACCTGCATCACCATACCCTAGCCGGCCAATCACCCGTCGCCACCACTTCCATCCGGCCGAACCATCCACTTCAACCACCCGACTGCTCCTCTTCCATCCACCGCCTCTTCATTCGGTTAGTACCCCATCCTTCACCCTACCTCTTCTTCACTCCCCCTCCACTCTCAGCCACCTGCACCACCACCACCTCACCCCAACACCACCTGCCCGCCATCCAATCCATTCGGCCAAACCTCAGCCACTTCAAACACCCGCCATTACCTAGCCACCCTAGCTACACCCGGCCACTCCACTTAACTCCCTAAGACCTACCCATATCATTTCCCACCAGCCCCTAACTCCACCTTATCCCATACCCTAGCTAGCTTCCTTCCCATCCTCGCCATTGCCTAGCCACCCTAGCAGCCAGCCATCACTAAGTCACCCTTAGTCGGCCACTCCAACCGACTATACACATACACTTAGCCAACCACCCGCCAGCCATATATCTCCCTTAGGCACTCCCTTAGATACTCCCTTAGGCTCCCACTTAGTGCCATATTTCCTAATACTACACCCTCCCTTAGTGACCCTACTTAGGCAACTTAGCCCAACACACAAAGCCAACCCATTCCTAGCAGCCGACCATCTTCAAGGCGCCCCTCCCGCGCACCTAAGGCATCCGGCCAGCAGCCCCCCTTGCCGTTCAACTCCGCGGAGCTCCCTCTTGCAGCCCAAGGCGAAGGCCAAGCCCACGCTCAAGCAAGGCATCTTCGGACCAGCTATAAGTAAGTGCCTAACCTGGTCCTTAGTTGTATACTTGCTTAAATTAAATTCGATACGGGGTTGTAATAACGGAGCATAGTCTACCCCCGCTTGTAATTACGTGGCTTGGCACACCCACACACACGTGCACTCTATTAGTCGTGCACGATTTTGAACACACACGGGCCTAATCAGCCCCTAAGATATAAATATATATATATATATATATTCTAACTTACGTAGGGTTTTGCTTAAGTTGGGTGTGTTGTCTTTCAATTCAAGCACTCACACACATTGAGCCTTCGCTCTTATTTGTAAGACCCAAGTAAGGGTCGTGTTATACTATTTGGGTTTCATTTCATGTTGTGTGCGTAGTACTTCAATTCAAGCACTCACACACATTGAGCCTTTACTCTTATTTGTAAGACCCAAGTAAGGGCCGTGTTATACTATTTGGGTTTCATTTCATGTTGTGTGCGTAGTACTTCAATTCAAGCACTCACACACATTGAGCCTTCGCTCTTATTTGTAAGACCCAAGTAAGGGCTGTGTTATATTATTTGGGTTTAATTTCATGTTGTGTGCGTAGTACTTCAATTCAAGCACTCACACACAATGAGCTTTCGCTCTTATTCCCAAGACCTTAATCAAGGCCATATTGCAAGTTATATTTGGGTTTTATTTCATGTCGTGTGTGTAGTCTTTCAATTCAAGCACGCACCCACATTGAGCCTTCGCTCTTATTTGCAAGACCCAAGTAAGGGCCCATATATACCTTATATACGTATTTCCCTTCGGAAATTTCCCTTCGGTTATTTCCCTTCGGCATTTACATTTCAAGTCATTTCCCTTATGTCATTTCCCTTCGGCATTGTCTTTACATTCGGGTTTTCCCTTTGGAGTAGCGTGAGTTTGCATTGCATCTATGCCATACCACGAGGTAGGACGCATATTGCATCAAAGCAAACCCCATACTCCCGTTCAAAATTCGCCCCGTGTAGTGGAGTGTTCATAACACACACCTAGGTGGCCCATAAAGGGATAAAAAGAAAGATTTAGGCACGTGCAAATCCACGTGATCTAAAATCTGCAATCGCATTAAAAAGACCCGAATCAAATACCTCGAACCACTTTTGTAGGCTTTTTCTACCCTAAAACTCGATTTTTAAAGTGTACAGACTGACCCTTGCGCATCGGTGCAAGAAGGTCTGCGATGACAAGAGCTCACTTGCTCACAGTCGCCACGTTAGAAGCCAGGTTAAAATATATCTTCGCTAGCTTAGGTAAGCTAGCTGGCACGCCCTGTTTATACAAATAGGACTTAGACACACGAAAGGATCCGCTCCAGGCCTGAGAAGCCAGGGGAGGCGGGGATTTTCCTGCATCTATAGAGTTTGGCACACCCGGTGGGACGTGAGTCTTTCAAAAATCGAGTTAAGTCTAGAAGCTTGCGAAATTTTTTCAAAGAGTTGTCGTTTTTAACTTTGTTTTCTTTGCTTGTACTTAGGAAATTTTGAAAAAGCTTGAAAAGCATGTCAAAATCCAACGTAAGTGAAGTGTCGAGCCAAGGCTCATGCGCATCAAGTTCTCACTCTAGGAGGATTTTCAAAAACAAAAACAAACTAGATGAGATCGAGGACTTGAGAAATGAATTTGAGGCCAAAATCGATGCTCTCAGCTAAGAGGCTAAAGTAGGCGATTCGTGTTCGTCAAACGGTGAACAAAGGCCTAAGAAAAAATCTGAAAAACCTCGCAAGCACAAAGAGACCTCCGTAATGGAAGGCAACCAATACCACAAGTCCTTCACACAAAAGGACCGTAAAGCCCTACAACAGTTGCTGAAAGGGCAAAACAAAGAGAAAAGAAGTTACGCCCTGTCTGATTTCCTTCCTATGGATTACGAAACAGATAGTGATGACGAAATACCGAACTTTCATCGGTATGATGGTATGGGAGACCCTAGGTCTCACTTGCAGCTTTTCTCACATCGTGCCCATAAGAAGAAAAAGGACTCTATGAAATGGGTGTATTGGTTCCCTTTATCCCTTAAAGGCACAGCTGCCAAATGGCTGGCTTCCTACGACTTAAGCTAGTTTGCTACTTTTGAAGAGTTAACGAACTGCTTCATGCAAAGATTTGCACACAACGTAGAAGTCACGCCGACTCTGAATACCTTAAGGGATACAAAGCAAGGCATGAATGAAGACGTACATGCCTTCATTATACGATGGAGGTCACTTTTGGGCCAAGTGCAAGAGCCCATATCCGAAGGATGCGCAGTCATGCTCATCCTGGATAACTTTAAAAGCGAGTTAAAAACCCTTCTCTCGCTCCATGAGATCTCAACTTTCCATAAGTTGATCAAAAAGGCATCCCTTTTCAAAACCAACTTGAGAAAAGGGACATACGATCACTTATAGAAAGGAAGTGCCGTTTCTAAAACCCGCTTGGAAAAGCCCATCACCTATGGGCTACCCACGATGGACAAAGGGGCAAAGCTCCATAAAATCGCCAATGTCCGGGTGGATCTAGGCGTAGCGGGCACTTCCAAAAATTTTGAAAAACTAGAAAACAAAAGGGAGTGAACCTTTCAAAAACCGGTTGAAAAACGGGAGTACACTCCGTTGGGGCAACCTGTGTCGGAGGTCCTAGACCTCCTACTTGCCCAAGGCATGATAGAACTTCCCGAAATCCCCGAAGGAGTCACTTCCAAAGGGGGGTATTTGAATCGATTTTGTAAGTATCATCGGCTCAAAGGCCATGATACCAAACGCTATTTCTCCCTTTTAAATAAAATTGAGAACTTGATAGCGGAGGGCTGGCTCTAGGTCACTGCAGAACCTGAGCCACCTCAAGCTATCTTCAAAGAACCCTTTCCCAAGCACGCCAGTGGCAGTGGGAAAGGAAAGGAGGTATGTACCCTCACCTTTTCTAAGGAACTAGCACAAAAACCTGAGTCTGGTCGACCCACTTGTGCGCCCACTCTTGTGCTTTACAAGAAGCCCGCCCAAGTCGTCATTCGGGGACAAGCAAGAGTTGAATCCCCGGCAAAACCAGTTTTAAAACTTCAAGGTACTCCTCAACTCATCCTTAGAGCCAAATTTAGCGCGAACCCTAGGCTGGTCGTGGGGGAAGTGACTAGATCCAGGAGGATCTATCAACCCCCGCACCTACAAAGTGCTCAAAAGGTGGTCAGTGTGCCTGGCCCCTCAAAAGCATGTATCTCTGGTGTTCTGCCAAAAGCAGACAAGGATAAAGTCATCCTAAATCCTTATGACTTCGAAAACCACCTTTCAAAGATTCCTATCCACATGTCTATCCTAGAGCTTATACAAACCTCGCCTAGGCATAGACTCGTGCTAGAGAAAATTCTAGAAAGGGCCAAGGTTGATTCAAACATAAGTTCGGAATCCCTGTCTGCCCAAGTGGCTTTATTAGGAGCAAAATCGCCCATCACTTTCTCGGAAGATGATGTAGATAGACCCTACGAGTCCCACAACCAGGCCCTGCATATCGAGGTGGTTATGAATAACCACTCTCTGGACAGGTGCCTAGTCGATGGGGGAGGAGGGCTCAACATCCTTCCACTTCATGTGGCGTATAAAATCGGAGTCACCTTGACTTCAGTGAACCCAAGCCCCATCGTTATCACTGGATACGATGGGAATGCATCTAGGCCGTTAGGATCAATCGAACTCCCAATGGAAACGGGAGGGATCGCACACACGGGGGTGTTCCATATCTTGGACATCCACCCCCATTATAACTTGTTGCTAGGAAGACCCTGGGTACACAACTTGTGCGCTGTGCCATTTACTTTCCACAGGTGTGTCAAGATCCCTTTCAGGGACCAGGTCATAGTGATCCTAGGTGAGAGTCACCCAGAGCTTCAGGGGATCATAAACTCCCCTTGTTTATCGAGCTCCCAGGCCCATGAGGCTAACTTGGGGAAAATTGTGATCGAGCCACCAAGGCTCGTGTTAAACAACCCTAGGAAGGTTGTATGTGTGAAGGGGCGGCCCAAAGCAGGCCCCCTCCCGACTCTAACCTTTCTAGGAAAACCCAAGCGTTCCCTATTTCCAAAGCCCCTGGACAAGAGGCCATATGAGCACAATATGGACGACAGCAAGTTTCAGGACCATGATTTGTATCACACCTTTTCAAAAAACAAAAAATCATGGAACATGTTGTTGAATATGGGCTACATGCCCTACAAGAGTCTAGGGGCACAGAACCAGGGTCTCCTAGAGCCCATCCAAGCCGATATGGGATCGGCTATACTCCCAGAATACCGCCAGAGCCACCCCTTGTGACCACCTGGGTCAAGGGTGCCCTGGAACCTGCCTTAGAAGAAACCTACGATTTAGATCTCCTATTCTGAGTCTAACCCATAGTGTTTTCCCTTTGTAGGTATGACGGAAGATCCCTTTTATAAAAATACAAAAACATTTGCAAAACTTAAAATAAAAAAAATCGAAAAAGAAGAAAAACCAAAAACAATGGAAAAACAAAAACTCGAAAATAGAGTGCTTTGTATAGTTCCCAAAGTTCTTGTTTTACAAAACCCAAAAAAATTGAAAAATTGGAAAATAACAAAAAGATTTTGTATATAGCTGCTCCTGGTAGGACTTTGGCAAAAGAAAAGGATTTCGAAAGAAACGTTGTCTGCATAGTCAGACCCAAAATTTCGAAATCACTTGAAAATCTGAGTACAAAACCAGGTCTTTTTGAAAATCACGCATCAAATTCCCTCGGGGTCTATAGTCCACGAGAATGATCAAAGCCCAGAAGTGGATCCCCTTGAGGAAGATCCCACTTCTAAGCTCCCAGAATTTCATAAAATTCTCGATTTTGAAAGACCTTCCAATTCAGTAGGAGGAGATTTCATAGAGGTGAACCTAGGGGATAATTCCAGTCCCAAAACCATCAAAATAGGTGCATGCTTGCATGAACATAAAAGATCAGCATTCATTGCATTTCTACAAACCTATTTAGATGTGTTTGCATGGACGTATGAAGACATGCCGGGCGTAGACCCCAGCATTGTCGAGCATCGTCTTCCCTTAGATGAGGATGTAAAACCCATAAAGCAGAAGCTTAGGAAAATACACCCGAATGTACACACGCAAGTCAAAGAGGGTTTAGAAGATCGGTTAAAAGCTGGATTTATAAAACCCATTGCGTATTCTAATTGGTTGTCAAATATCGTTGTAGTTCGAAAAACCAATGGGAAAATTCGAATATGCATTGATTTCAGAAACCTGAATAAAGCTACTCCAAAGGATAATTATCCTTTACCAAACATAGATTTGATAGTCGATAGTACTGCAAATCATGAAATGTTTTTGTTTATGGATGGCTATTTAGGCTATAATCAAATCAAACTAAGTCCACGAGATCAGGGTAAGACTGCCTTCACAACCCCATGGGGCACGTACTGCTATACAGTCATGCCCTTTGGTTTGAAAAATGCCGGCGCAACATACCAACGAGCCATGACCACGATCTTCCATGATCAAATTCATGAGCTCGTAGAAGTGTATGTAGATGATCTCTTGGCAAAATCCAAAACCCGATGCACTCATATCGAATGTTTGCAAAAGATTTTCGAAAGGCTTAGGCTTTACAAAGTAAAGCTAAACCCTCAAAAATGTGTATTCGGGGTAGAATCAAGGAAGCTTCTCGGCTTTATGGTGAGGGAAAGGGGTATAGAAGTCGACCCCTCTAAGTATCGAGCCATCATAGACATGGCTCCACCCTCCAATCTCACTCAAATCCGTAGCCTCCAAGGTCTTTACAATCCATTTGCCGATTCATATCGAATCTGGCAACTAGATGCGAACCCTTCAACAAGTTGTTGAGGAAGGGCACAAAATTCTTATGGGATGACGAATGCCAAAAGTCCTTCGAGAAACTAAAGGCATACTTGGTTAATCCCCCTGTTTTGAATCCTCTGAAGCAAGGAAAACCACTTTTACTCTACATCTCTGTGCATGCGAATGCTTTAGGAGCCCTATTGGCGCAATACGAGGATGACACCCATAAGGAGTATGCCATCTACTATATTTCGAAAACTCTCTTGGCTTATGAGCGAAATTATCAAGCCATGGAGAAGACGTGCTTGGCCCTAGTCTAGGCCTGCCAGAAATTCAGACACTATTTCCTAGATCATGAGATCTGGATAGTGTCCAAGCTTGATCCAATCAAGCACTTGTTCGAAAAACCCATTCTCACGGGTAGATTGGGCAAATGGCAACTCCTTCTAATGGAGTATGACCTGAAATACCATCACCAGATCTCCATTAAGGGACAAGCCCTAGCAGATTACGTGGCTGAGTTCCCATTAGAGGACGCATATCCCACACTTGCTGAAATGCCTGATGAAGGCATATTACAAAACCATTTCCAAAACCACATTTTGGCAAACAATTTCGAAAACCAAGTGTGGAAGATGCACTTCGATGGGGCACAAAACCAACGAGGGGCTGGTGCTGGGGTCATCCTCATCTCCCCTAAAAAGGGCGAGATTCCTATAGCAGTCTGCCTAGGTTTCGAATGTTCCAACAACGTAGCTGAGTATGAAGCACTCATACAAGGCTTAAGGATTTCGAAAACCCTAGGGGCATCATGCATCGAGGTCTTTGGAGATTCGCTCCTTGTTATAAACCAGGTTTTGAAAATTTGGCAAGTACGTAATGAAAAACTACTTCCATATCACGAGTTGGCCACTCGATTGGTCCGGTCCTTCCAATCATGTAAACTCACACACGTAGGAAGAGAGGACAATGGCATCGCCGATGCCCTCTCCTCCTTGGGTTCAGCCTTAAAGGTCGATCCCATTTCAGGGACCCGATCTTTAGAAATTTGGCATGCGCCCAACCCATCCACACACGACTTGGATATTTGCCAAAATAACCCTGATTCTATTGAAAAACCCTGGTTTTACAACATCAAATATTTTCTAGAAAATGGGGGATTCACCGAGGATGCCACATCCAAAGATAAGGCATTCATCTGTAAGATTTCGACCCGATACACCATTCTGGGTGGGGTTCTATACAAAAAGAGCTTTACCGGCATTCTGCTTAGGTGTATCAACCTAGAAGAGGTTAGGATAGTGATGCATGAATTCCACGATAGAGAATGTGGAGGTCATGTTAATGCCAACATGATGGCAATGAAAATACTTAGAGGGGGCTATTTTTGGTCCACCCTGAAAAAGGATTGTCACGATCATGTTAGGAAGTGTCATCCATGTCAAGTGCATGGGCACGCCATTCATATCCCTTCATCTACATTGCATTCCGTGGTCAGCCCCTGGCCATTTACCATATGGGCGTTTGACATTGTTGGCCCAATATTTCCAAAAGCCTCGAATGGGCATCGATTTATTTTAGCAACCACGGAGTATTTCTCCAAGTGGGTGGAAGCCATATCCCTAACCAACGTGCTGGGGCAACATGTCGTGGCTTTCATCCGGAGGAATATCTTGGCTCGATTTGGGGTTCCACGAGACCTTGTGTCTGATAATGGCACCCCATTCAAGAACGAGCGGATGGTTAAGTTGTGCAACACGTATGGCATAACTCACCACTTCTCTTCGCCCTACAACTCTCAAGGCAACGGCCAAGTCGAAGTCACAAACAAGACTCTCATTAGTATAATTGAGAAAACCTTAGAGAAGGGTAGGACGTGGCACGAGAAGCTGGATGAAGCCTTATGGGCTTATAGGACTTCCATCCGAACTCCCACGAATGCCACACCATTCGAATTGGTCTATGGCACAAACGCCATTCTTCCCATTCATACTCAACTGCATTCATTCCATACATCCATTGCACTCGACCTCCCCCTAGAGACACTTCAGCATGCTTGGATGGCCGAACTAGATTTGCTAGATGAGAGGCGACTCCTTGCTATGGATCATGCTCGTGCATACCGGCAAAGGATAGCCCAACATTATGGCAAACACATGAGACCTCACCACTTTGAAGTGGGAGATCTGGTTTTAAAAATCATCCATTATCGTGGCCCACATCCCCATGGAAAGTGGCGCCCCAAGTGGGATGAACCCTATGTTGTATGAGCAACCACCACGAACAATTCGTATTGGTTGATCGATGTAGAAGGTAGGAATTTAGCAGATCCTATCAATATTCAATACTTAAAGAAGTATCATGTGTAGGATTTGGATTAAATTCCAGTTTTCGAAAATTTTAGGGATAACTGCCCTGAGACATGAAAATAAGGTGCAAAGGCAAAGTCGTGTGACCCTCAGTGAGAGAATTCGCACTTGTGAAAGAGTGGAGTCTTCAAAATCGTGGTTACATTTCAAAATCCTTTTTCTTACAAAGAAAGGCCCAGTTCAACATAGCAAGATACTTACAAGTAGTACGTGCTATTTCTAAATAGGCTGATCTAGAATGGATCGAGTGTTGGCTTGGGATAAGTCCTCCCCTCTTCTCTTCTACTTCCAAAAGGAAAAAGACGGCCCAAACAAAGGGAATTTCCCATTCAAAATGGCTCTTTCCCAAAAGAAAGAAACCAGAATACGAAAGAAAAATCGATTCTCTTATGAAAAAGAGGGATTAAAGAAAAAATACTCCCAAAGGGAGACCCTCTATGAAAAAAAGGAAAAAGAGGCCAAAAAGCTCAAAAAGAGCAGTTTTCCGCCTTCTATGCCTTAAACCACGGGATGCTTCAGAAGGGACCGTGGTATCTCTTTACCATCCCTGGCTTATCCCAAGCTAAAGCATGGTTCATTTCGAGGAATCCTAAAGTAAAAATAGGATTTACTTACTTGAATTTCATCTTGTTTGAGAATTCGACGTTTCGAGTAAGGCGTAGGAATTTAAAATATAGCTTGTTTTCTTATAAAACCTCTGCTAGATAAGCAAATGTTAAGACTCAAACAAGGGCGAACACGAAGAGCTCGAGATCCTTAGGATCGAGACTCAAGACAGTTGTCCCTTTTGTAAATAGTTTTGTAAATAGATTTTTGAAAAATCGAACATCGAACAGCATAGGATTTGCTCACTTGGAGCAGTAGGCCTTGTAAGTCTCTAGAGTTCGACCACATCTGGTCTCTGGGAGGTCGCCACTCTTGGCACCACACCCATGTCATGCATCTGCATTCCACGCATGACACTTGCACAAACCTGATCCCATTTTAGGACCAGAAACCTTTTGTATATCCCTTTGGCATGATATCCCCTCCTACCAGAGTTTATAAATTGAGATTTTGCTAAAAATTGGGACGATCCCATATTCTTCGTGGTTAGATCTAGGGAGATATTGAAAGGGGTGTTTGTCATCTTTGCCCTTATCCAAATCGATTTGGACAAGGCCAAAGAGGGGCATCTGTAAACACCTTGAAATCACATGAATTCCTCAAAACAAACCTGGTTTTGTAAAAGCAGCCCCAAAGGGCCATTTTGAGTCTGGAAACCCAATAGCCTTCCAGGCAACCCTGTACATATGTTTTAAACTTTATATATTTCAAAAATGTATAATATGGCTTTAAAAACCTTTTAAAACACGTTTTTGAAACCCCACAAACCAAGCTTGGCCTGATCAAGATAGGACCAGAAGAGCTAAAGAGAGCCCAGAACCGGAGCACAAGTCGAGCCCGGCACAACAACTCTCGTATTGAATCCACCCGCAGGATCTCGAACGTCCAAGACCCTATTTTCATCAAAACATTACTTGAAATCAGCTTCGGAAGGCAAAAACAGAGGCGGACGATCATGTGGGGGAGGATAAGATTAGAGTGTGTTGTAATTAAGCTTGACTTGTGTGTCAAGTTTGGGGTTAATCATGTGGGTTAGCCTAATTAAAGTGGGTTTAAGCTTGTAATTAGCTAAAACCTAACCTAGGGTTGCACCAACATGATGTAATTAAGGTCTAAAAACCACTAATCCTAGCCTTTTACCCTAATCCTGTCCTAATCCTGGCGTAGTCACCTAACCCACTTCCCTAATCCCGGCCTAATCCTAACTTAATCACCTAACCCACTTCCCTAATCCTTCCCTAAACCTAACCTAATCCTAAACTAATCACCTAACCCACCTCACTAAACCTCACCCCAAAACCAACCCACCTAGCTAAACCCTAAACCCCTAAACCACCCCACCTAAACCTAGAACACCATCTACCCAAAACCCCTTGTATCAAAATATCTGAACCCTCCCCAAAACCAGCCCACCTTATCACCACACCACCCCTACCTAAACCACCTAACCACCCTCCTAATACCAGCCCCAACCGACTTCTTCAGCCCTATATAAACCCCCCCCAAGGGGCGGGTTTTCTAGGTTCTCTCCCATCCTTCCCAGCCCAGCCGAGCCCAGCAGATTCCAGCCACCCTCCAGCCGAGTCCTCCACCTGCACCACCGCCACTCCCCACCTTGCTCCACCTGCAAAACCACACCCCAGCCGGCCAATCACCTGTCGCCACCACTTCCATCCGGCCGAACCATCCACTTCAACCACCTGG
This sequence comes from Brasenia schreberi, assembly GCA_036023115.1. Classification (NCBI taxonomy): domain Eukaryota; kingdom Viridiplantae; phylum Streptophyta; class Magnoliopsida; order Nymphaeales; family Cabombaceae; genus Brasenia; species Brasenia schreberi. The sequence goes on along the minus strand of JAYKKT010000089.1, from coordinate 16,517,961 downwards.
CTGCTCCTCTTCCATCCACCGCCTCTTCATTCGGTTAGTACCCCATCCTTCACCCTACCTCTTCTTCACTCCCCCTCCACTCTCAGCCACCTGCACCACCACCACCTCACCCCAACACCACCTGCCCGCCATCCAACCCATTCGGCCAAACCTCAGCCACTTCAAACACTCACCATTACCTAGCCACCCTAGCTACACCCGGCCACTCCACTTAACTCCCTAAGACCTACCCATATCATTTCCCACCAGCCCCTAACTCCATCTTATCCCATACCCTAGCTAGCTTCCTTCCCATCCTCGCCGTTGCCTAGCCACCCTAGCAGCCTGCCATCGACTGTACACATACACTCGGCCAACCACCCGCCAGCCATATATCTCCCTTAGGCACTCCCTTAGATACTCCCTTAGGCTCCCACTTAGTGCCATATTTCCTAATACTACACCCTCCCTTAGTGACCCTACTTAGGCAACTTAGCCCAACACACAAAGCCAGCCCATTCCTGGCAGCCGGCCATCTTCAAGGCGCCCCTCCCACGCACCTAAGGCATTCGGCCAGTAGCCCCCCTTGCCATTCAACTCCACGGAGCTCCCTCTTACAACCCAAGGCGAAGGCCAAGCCCACGCGCAAGCAAGGCATCTTCGGACCAGCTATAAGTAAGTGCCTAACCTGGTCCTTAGTTGTATACTTGCTTAAATTAAATTCGATATGGGGTTGTAATAATGGAGCATAGTCTCCTCCCGCTTGTAATTACGTGGCTTGGCACACCCACACACACGTGCACTCTATTAGTCGTGCATGATTTTGAACACACACGGGCCTAATCAGCCCCTAAGATATAAATATATATATATATATATATATATATATATTCTAACTTACATAGGGTTTTGCTTAAGTTGGGTGTGTTGTCTTTCAATTCAAGCACTCACACACATTGAGCCTTCGCTCTTATTTGTACGACCCAAGTAAGGGCCGTGTTATACTATCTGGGTTTCATTTCATGTTGTGTGCGTAGTACTTCAATTCAAGCACTCACACACATTGAGCCTTCGCTCTTATTTGTAAGACCCAAGTAAGGGCCGTGTTATACTATTTGGGTTTCATTTCATGTTGTGTGCGTAGTACTTCAATTCAAGCACTCACACACATTGAGCCTTCGCTCTTATTTGTAAGACCCAAGTAAGGGCCGTGTTATACTATTTGGGTTTAATTTCATGTTGTGTGCGTAGTACTTCAATTCAAGCACTCACACACATTGAGCTTTCACTCTTATTCCCAAGACCTTAATCAAGGCCATATTGCAAGTTATATTTGGGTTTTATTTCATGTCGTGTGTGTAGTCTTTCAATTCAAGCACGCACCCACATTGAGCCTTCGCTCTTATTTGCAAGACCCAAGTAAGGGCCCATATATACCTTATATACGTATTTCCCTTCAGAAATTTCCCTTCGGTTATTTCCCTTCGGCATTTACATTTCAAGTCATTTCCCTTAAGTCATTTCCCTTCGGCATTGTCTTTACATTCGGGTTTTTCCTTTAGAGTAGCGTGAGTTTGCATTGCATCTACGCTATACCACGAGGTAGGACGCATATTGCATCAAAGCAAACCCCGTACTCCTGCTCAAAATTCGCCCATGTAGTGGAGTGTTCATAACACACACCTAGGTGGCTGTAGACGCGCGAAAAATCCCCGCTTCTCACCTTTTCAGGGCTTGGAGCGGATCCTCTCGTGTGTCTAAGGCCTATTTATGCAAACAGGGCGTGCCAACTAGCTTACCTAAGCTAGCGAAGATATATTTAAAACTGACTTCTAATCGTGGCGATTGTGAGTAAGTGAGCTCTTGTCGTCGCAGACCTTCTTGCACCGATGCGCAAGGGTCAGTCTGTACTCTAGGAGGATTTTCAAAAACAAAATAAAACTAGATGAAATCGAGGACTTGAGAAGGGAGTTTGAGGCCAAAATCGATGCTCTCAGCCAAGAGGCTGAAGTAGGCGATTCATGTTCATCAAACGGTGAACAAAGGCCTAAAAAGAAACCTGAAAAACCTCGCAAGCACAAAGAGGCCTCCGTAATGGAAGGCAACCAATACCACGAGTCCTTCTTACAAAAGGACCGTAAAGCCCTACAGCAGTTGCTGAAAGGGCAGAATAAAGAGAAGAAACTACGCCCTGTCTGATTTCCTTCCTATGGATTACGAAACAGACAGTGACGATGAAATATTGAACTTCCATCGGTATGATGGCATGGGAGACCCTAGGTCTCACTTATAGCTTTTCTCGCGTCGAGCCCATAAGAAGAAAAAGGACTCGATGAAATGGGTGTATTGGTTCCCTTTATCCCTTAAAGGCACAGCTACCAAATGACTGGCTTCCTACGACTTAAGCCAGTTCGCTACTTTTGAAGAGTTAGCTAACTGCTTCATGCAAAGATTTGCACACAACGTAGAAGTCACGCCGACTCTGAATACCTTAAGGGATACAAAGCAAGGCATGAACGAAGATGTACATGCCTTCATTATAAGATGGAGGTCGCTTTTGGGCCAAGTGCGAGAGCCCATATCCGAAGGATGCGCAGTAATGCTCATCCTGGATAACTTTAAAAGCGAGTTAAAAACCCTTCTCTCGCTCCATGAGATTTCAACTTTCCATAAGTTGATAAAAAAGGCCTCCCTTTTCGAAACCAACTTGCGAAAAGGGACATACAATCACTTGTGGAAAGGAATTGTCGTTCCAAAAACCCGCTTGGAAAAGCCCATCGCATATGGGCTGCCCACGACGGACAAAGGGGCAAAGCCCCATAAAATCGCCAATGTCCGGGTGGATCCAGGCATGGCGGGCACTTCCAAAAATTTTGAAAAATTAGAAAATAAGAGGGAGCGAAATTTTCAAAAACCGGTTGAAAAACAGGAGTATACTCCGCTGGGGCTACCTGTGTCGGAGGTCCTAGACCTCCTACTTGCCTAGGGCATGATAGAACTCCCTGAAATCCCCGAAGGAGTCACTTCCAAAGGGGGGTATTTAAACCGATTTTGTAAGTATCATCGGCTCAAAGGCCATGATACCAAACGCTGCTTCTCCCACTTAAATAAAATTGAGAACTTGATAGCAGAAGGCCGGCTCCAGGTCACTGTGGAACCTGAGCCACCTCAAGCTATCTTCAAGGAACCCTTTCCCAAACACGCCAGTGGTAGTGGGAAAGGAAAGGAGGTATGTACCCTCACCATTTCCAAGGAACTAGCGCAAAAACCAGAACCTGGTCGACCTACTTGTGTGCCCATTCTTGTACTATACAAGAAGCCCGCCCAAGTCGTCATTCGGGGACCACCAAAAGTGGAAACCCCGGTAAAACCAGTTTTAAAAATCCAAGGTTCTCCTCAGCTCATCCTTAGAGCCAAGTTTAGCGTGAACCTTAGGCTGGTCGTGGGGGAAGTCACTAGATCCGGGAGGATCTATCAACCCCCGCACCTTCAAGGTGCTCAAAAGGTGGTCAGTGTGCCTGGCCCCTCAAAAGCATGTATCCCTAGTGTTCTGCCAAAAGCAGATAAGGACAAAGTCATCCTAAATCCTTATGACTTCGAAAACCACCTTTCAAAGATTCCTATTCACATGTCTATCCTAGAGCTTATAAAAACTTCGCCTAGGCATAGACTTGTATTAGAGAAAATTCTAGAAAGGGCCAAGGTTGATTCGAACATAAGTCCGGAATCCTTGTTTGCCCAAGTGGCTTTATTAGGAGCAAAATCGCCCATCACTTTCTCGGAAGATAATGTAGATAGACCCTACGAAACCCATAACCAGGCCCTGCATATCGAGGTGGTTCTAAACAACCACTCTCTGGACAGGTGCCTAGTCGATGGTGGAGGAGGGCTCAACATCCTTCCACTTCATGTGGCGTACAAAATCGAAGTCACCTTGACTTCAGTGAACCCAAGCCCCATCGTTATCACTGGATACGATGGGAATGCATCTAGACCTTTAGGATCCATCGAACTCCCAATGGAAACAGGAGGGATCGAACACACGGGGGTGTTCCATGTCTTGGACATCCACCCCCATTATAACCTGTTGCTGGGAAGGCCCTGGATACACAGTTTGTGCGTTGTGCCATCCATCTTCCACAGGTGTGTCAAGATCCCTTTTAGGGACCAGGTCGTAGTGATCCTAGGTGAGAGTCACCCACAGCTTCAGGGGATCATAAACTCCCCTTGTTTATCAAGCTCCCAGGCCCATGAGGCTAACTTGGGGCAAATTATGGTTGAGCCACCTCGGCTCGTGTTAAACAACCCTAGGAAGGTTGTATGTGTGAAGGGGCCACCCAAAGCAGGCCCCCTCCCGACTCTAATCCTTCTAGGAAAACCCAAGCGTTCCCTATTTCCAAAGCCCCTGGACAAGAGGCCATATGAGCATAATATGGACGATAGCATGTAGCGAAGTCAAAGAGAGCCCGAAACCGGAGCACATGTCGAGCCCGGCACAGCAACTCTTGTATCACATCCATAACCCCAGGATCTCGAACGTCCAAGACCCTGTTATCATCAAAACATCCTTTGAAGTCATCTCCGGAAGGCAAAAACAGAGGTGGACGATCATGTTGGCGAAGACCCAACATAGACGGAGCACTGATGCTGTCAGGCCCCACACAAACCGTTCGTTTCGAATACAGCTCGAAGGAGTCAGAGTTCAGTTTGGATTGGATCTGGACCATATATATCCAGATCCCAATCCAAACCCATGTATGGACTTGGATTTGGATTTGGATTCAAAAATCCAATCCAATATCCATATCCATGGCCCACATCACCTTCTCATAAATGGAGGTGGGGCCCACTTGAAATTCACGTGGGATTATGGGCATGAGAGAGAGTGGGGGTGGATAAGATCAAGAGTGTTGTAATTAAGCTTGACTTGTGTGTCACGTTTGGGGTTAATCATGTGGGTTAGCCTAATTGAGTGGGTTTAAGCTTGTAATTAGCCAAAACCTAACCTAGGGCTGCACCAACATGAGGTGGTTAAGGTCTATGGGCCATGCAAAGGGAGCTCCTTCACCTAAACCTAACCCAAAACCCCTAATCCTAGCCTTCCACCCTAATCCACCCCTAATCTGAGCCTAATCACCTAACCCACTTTCCTAATCCCGGCCTAATCCCAACCTAATCACCTAACCCACTTCCCTAATCCTTCCCTAAACCTAGGTTAATTTCCCTAAACCTAGCCTAATCCTAGCCTAATCACCTAACCTAGCTCACTAAACCTCACCCTAGAACCCAACCACCTTATCCAAATCGATTTGGACAAGGCCAAAGAGGGGCATCTGTAAACACCTCGAAATCCCACGAATTTCTCAAATCTATCTGGTTCTGTAAAAGCAGCCCCAAAGGGCCATTTTGAGTCTGGAAACCTAGGAGCCTTCCAGACAACCCTGTACATATGTTTTGAACTTTATATTTCAAAAATATACAATATGGCTTTTAAAAACCTTTTTAAAACAAGTTTTGAAACCCAAAAGCAGCTTTGGCCTAAGCAAGACAGGACCAGGAAAGCTAAGGAGAGCCCGAAACCGGAGCACATGTCAAGCTCGGCACAACAACTCTCATATCGAATTCACCCTCAGGATCTCGAACGTCCAAGACCCCGTTATCATCAAAACCTTGTTTGAAGTCATCTCCGGAAGGCGAAAACAGAGGCGGACGATCATGTTGGCGAAGACCCAACGCAGACGGAGCAATGATGCTGTCAGGCCCCGCACGAACCGTTCGTCTCGAACACAGCTCGAAGGAGTCAGAATTTAGTTTGGATCGGATCTGGACCATATATATCTAGATCCCAATCCAAACCCATGTATGGACTTAGATTTGGATTTGGATTCGAAAATCCAATCCAATATCCATATCCATGGCCCACATCACCTTCTCATAAATGGAGGTGGGGCCCACTTGAATTTCACGTGAGATTAAGGGCATGAGAGAGAGTGGGGGAGGATAAGATCAAGTGTGTGTTGTAATTAAGCTTGACTTGTGTGTCAAGTTTGGGGTTAATCATGTGGGTTAGCCTGATTAAGTGGGTTTAAGCTTGTAATTAGACAAAACCTAACCTAGGGCTGCACCAACATGATGTGATTAGGGTCTATGGGTCATGCAAAGGGAGCTCCTTCACCTAAACCTAACCAAAAACACCTAATCCTAGCCTTCTACCCTAATCCCATCCTAATCTGAGCCTAATCACCTAACCCACTTCCCTAATCCCGGCCTAATCCCAACCTAATCACCTAACCTACTTCCCTAATCCTTCCCTAAACCTAGGTTAATTTCCCTAAACCTAGCATAATCCTAGCCTAATCACCTAACCTACCTCACTAAACCTCACCCTAAAACCAACCCACCTAGCTAAACCCTAAACCTCTAAACCACCCCTAGCACACAACCTACCCAAACCCCTTGTATTTAAAATATCTGGCCCTACCCTTTCCAGCCCACCTTATCACCACACCACCCTACCTAAACCACCTAACCACTACCCCAAAACCAGCCCCCAACCGCCTCTTGCAGCCCTATATAAAACCCCCCCTAAGGGGCGGGTTTTTCCCATCTTCAAGCTCCATCTTCCACCAGTCGGGTCCTCCACTCTCCAGCCCAGCTGACTACCATCTTGCTCCACCTGCTCCACAGCCAGCCACCACCTGCGCCACTACCTCCCAGCCGAGCATCACCACCACCACCACTCCAGCAGAGGTCCACATCGCCACCCTTCCTCCCGGCCGAACCTCATCCTGCGCATCCCAATCACCCGGCTGCTCCCCTTCCATCCGCCACCACCTCCCATCATCCGGTTAGTATCCTCCACCTTACTCCTTCTCCACTCCCTCTCCACTCTCAGCCACCTAACCCACTACCATATCATCCTAATACCAGCCACTTGCCGCCACCATTCCCACTCGGCCAGGCCATAACCACCCTAACTACCCGCCACTACCTAGACACCTTAGATCCATTCGGCCATCCTATCCGACCCCCTAAGACCTGCCCATATCACCCCACTACACCCACTACCACCTGACCCCATCTCCTAGCTAGTTCCCTTCCCTTACACCACTCCTAGCCACCCTAGCAACCCGCCACCATCAAGTCCTCCTAGTCGGCCACTCCAACCGACTGTTATTCCATTCGGCCACCCTAGCAACCCGCCAATCCTAGGTGCTCCGTTAGACCATTCCCTTAGTCCCCCTTAGTGTCATACTCTCTAAACTCAACCTTCCTTAGTGACCCTACGTAGTCACCTTAGCTCAACACACCAAAACCAGCCCATCCTTAGCCGTTCAACTTCGCGGAGCTCCCTTTTGCAGCCCAAGGCGAAGGCCAAGCCCACGCTCAAGCAAGGCCTCTTCGGACCAGCTATTAGTAAGTGCCTAACCCGGTCCTTAGTTGTATACTTGCTTAAGATTCAATTTGATACAGGGTTGTAATAACAGAGCATAGTCTCCCCCCGCTTGTAATAACGTGGCTTGGCACACCCACACACGTGCACTCTCTTAGTTGTGCACGATTTTGAACACACACGGGCCTAATCAGCCGCTAATACATAAATATATATATATACTTTAATTTTCGTGGGGTTTTGCTTAAGTTGGGTGTGTTGTCTTTCAATTCAAGCACTCACACACATTGAGCCTTCGCTCTTATTTGAAAGACCCAAGTAAGGGCCGTGTTATACTATTTGGGTTTTCATTTCATGTCGTGTGTGTAAGTCTTTCAATTCAAGCACTCACACACATTGAGCCTTCACTCTTATTTGAAAGACCCAAGTAGGGGCCGTGTTATACTATTTGGGCTTTCATTTCATGTCGTGTGTGTAAGTCTTTCAATTCAAGCACTCACACACATTGAGCCTTCGCTCTTATTTGAAAGACCCAAGTAAGGGCTGTGTTATGCTATTTGGGTTTAATTTCATGTTGTGTGCGTAGTACTTCAATTCAAGCACTTACACACATTGAGCTTTCGCTCTTATTCCCAAGACCTTAATCAAGGCCATATTGCAAGTTATATTTGGGTTTTATTTCATGTCGTGTGTGTAAGTCTTTCAATTCAAGCACGCACCCACATTGAGCCTTCGCTCTTATTTGCAAGACCCAAGTAAGGGCACGTATATACCCTATATACATATCGCCCTTCGGCATTTACATTACAAGTCATTTCCCTTCGGTTATTTCCCTTCGGTTATTTCCCTTCGGTTATTTCCCTTCGGCATTGTCTTTACATTTGGGTTTTCCCTTTGGAGTAGCGTGAGTTTGCATTGCATCTACGCCATACCACGAGGTAGGACGCATATTGCATCGAAGCAAGCCCCGTATTCCCGCTCAAATTCGCCCATGTAGTGGAGTGTTCATAACACACAAACTAGGTGTTCCATAAAGGGATAAAAAGAAAGACTTAGGCACGTGCAAATCCAAGTGATCTAAAATTTGTAATCGTATCTAAAAAACCCGAATTAGACAGCTCGAACCGCTTCGTAGGCTTTCTATACCCAAAACTCGATTTTTCAAAGCGTACAGACTGACCCTTGCGCATCGATGCAAGAAGGTCTGCGACGACAAGAGCTCACTTGCTCACAGTCGCCACGATTAGAAGTCAGTTTAAAATATATCTTCGCTAGCTTAGGTAAGCTAGCTGGCACGCCCTGTTTATATAAATAGGCCTTAGACACACGAGAGGATCCGCTCCAAGCCCTGAAAAGGCAAAGAGGCGGGGATTTTCGCCGCGTCTACAGTGGTGTAGGTGGAAGAAGGGAGCAAGGTGAGAGGGCTCGGCTGGCCCAAGTTGCTGGATGGGGAGAGGATGAAAAACCCACCCACTAGGGGGGGGTTTATATAGCTTTTTGAAAGTCGGTTGGGGGCGGTTTTTAGAGGGTGGTTAGGTGGTTTAGGTGGTGGTGGTGTGGTGATAAGGTGGGTTGGTTTTGAGGAGGGGCTAGATATTTTGCTTTAAGGGGTTTTAGGGATATGGTGTGCCAAGTTTAGGTGGGGTGGTTTAGGGGTTTAGGGCTTAGCTAGGTGGGCTGGTTTTGGGGTGAGGTTTAGTGAGGTGGGTTAGGTGATTAGGCTAGGATTATGTTAGGATTTAGGGGATTAGGCTAGGTTTAGGGAAGGATTAGGGAGGTGGGTTAGGTGATTAGGTTGGGATTAGGCCGGGATTAGGGAAGTGGGTTAGGTGATTAGGCTAGGATTAGGTCGGGATTAGGGTAAAAGGCTAGAATTAGGGGTTTTGGATTAGGATTGGGTTAGGGAGCTCCCTTTGCATAACCCATAGACCTTATTGCATCATGTTGGTGCAGCCCTAGGTTGGGTTTTGGCTAATACAAGCTTAAACCCATACTAATTAGGCTAACCCACATGATTAACCCCAAACTTGACACACAAGTCAAGCTTAATTACAATTCCCCTCATGCTTATCCTCCCCATTCTCTCTCATGCCATAATCCCACGTGAATTTCAAGTGGGCCCCACCTCCATTTATGAGAAGGTGATGTGGGCCATGGATGTGGATATTGGATTGGATCTTTGGATTCAAATTCAAATCCAAATCCACACATACGTTTGGATTGGGATCTGGATATATATGGTGCAGATCCAATCCAAAACTGAATTCTAACTCCTTCAGGCTGTGTTCGAAACGAACGGTTTGTGCGGGGTCTGACAGCATCAGTACTCCGTCTGCGTTGGGTCTTCGCCAACATGGTCGTCTGCTTCTATTTTCACCTTTCAGAGATGATTTCAAAGGATTTCTAATGATAACAGGGTCTTGGACGTTCGAGATCCTGGGGGTGGATTCAACACGAGAGTTGCTGTGCCAGGCTCGACATGTGCTCCGGTTCCGGGCTCTCTTTAGCTCTTCTGGTCCTGCTTTCATCAGGCCAGGCCACTTCATGGGGTTTCAAAACATATTTAAAAGGTTTTAAAACATATTATACATATTTTAAAGCATATATAGTTTAAAACATATGTACAGGGTTTCCTGGAAGGCTCCTGGGTTTCCAAACTCAAAATAGCCCTTTGGGGCTGCTTTTATAAAACCAGGTTTGTTTGAGAAGTTCGTGGGATTTCGGGGTGTTTACAGATGCCCCTCTTTGGCATTGTCCAAATCAATTTGGATAATGGGAAAGATGACAAACACCCCTTTCAATGTCTCCCTAGATCTAACCACGAAAATATGGGATCGTCCCAATCTTTAGCAAAATCTCAGTTTTAAAAACCCTAGTAGGAGGAGATACCACGCCAAAGGGATTTGTTATGGAATCTGGTCCTAAATGGGATCATGTTTATGTAAGTGCCATGAGTGGAATGCAGATGCATGACATGGGTGTGGTGCCAAGAATGGCGACCTCCCAGAGACCAGATATGGTCAAACTTTCGAGACTTACAAGGCCTACTGCTCCAAGTGAGCAAATCCTATGCTGTTTGATGTTCGATTTTCAAAATTTATTTACAAAAGCTATTTACAAAAAGGGACAACTGTCTTGAGTCTCAATCCTAAGGATCTCGAGCTCTTCGTGTTTGCCCTTGTTTGAGTCTTGACACTCGCTTATTTAGCAGAGGTTTTGTTAAGAAAACAAGCTTTATTTCAAATTCCTACGTCGTACTCGAAACGTCGAATTCTCAAACAAGATGAAATTCAAGTAAGTAAATCCTATTTTTACTTTAGGATTCCTCGAAATGAACCATGCTTTAGCTTGGGATAAGCCAGGGATGGGAAAGAGATACCACGGTCCCTTTTGAAGCGTCCTGTGGTTTAAGGCATAGAAGGCGGAAAACTGCTCTTTTTGAGCTTTTTGGCCTCTTTTTCCTTCTTCTTTTTTTTTTCATAGAGGGTCTCCCTTTGGGAGTATTTTTTCTTTAATCCCTCTTTTTCACAAGAGAATCGATTTTTCCTTTTGAATTCTGGTTTCTTTCTTTTGGAAAGAGACTTTGAATGGGAAATTCCCTTTATTTGGGCTCTTTTTCCTTTTGGAAGGAGAAGAGAAGAGGGGAGGACTTATACCATGCTCACACTCGATCCATTCCAGATCAGCCTATTTAGAAATAGCACATACTACTTGCAAGTATCTTGCTATATTGAACTAGGCCTTTCTTTGTAAGAAGAAGGATTTTGAAATGTAACCACAATTTTGAAGACTCCACTCTTTCACAAGTGCGAATTCTCTCACTCAGGGTCACATGATTTGCCTTTGCACCTTATTTTCAGGTCTCAGGGCAGCTATCCCTAAAATTTTCGAAAATGGGGAATTTAATCCAAATCCTACACATAATACTTCTTTAAGTATTGAATATTGATAGGATCTGCTAAATTCCTACCTTCTACATCGATCAACCAATATGAGTTGTTCGTGGTGGTTGCACGTACAACATAGGGTCCATCCCACTTGGGGCGCCACTTTCTAAGGGGATGTGGGCCACGATAGTGGATGATTTTCAAAACCAGATCTCCCACTTCAAAGTGGTGAGGTCTCATGTGTTTGCCACAGTGTCGGGCTATCCTTTGCTGGTATGCACGAGCATGATCCATGGCAAGGAGTCGCCTCTCATCTAGCAAATCTAGTTCGGCCATCCTTGCATGCTGAAGCGTCTCTAGGGGGAGGTCGAGTGCTATGGATGTGTGGAATGAATGCAGTTGAGTATGAATGGAAAGAATGGCATTTGTGCCGTAGACCAATTCGAATGGTGTGGCATTCGTGGGAGTCCGGATGGAAGTCCTATAAGCCCATAAGGCTTCATCCAGCTTCTCGTGCCACGTCCTACCCTTCTCTAAAGTCTTCTCAATTATGCTAATGAGAGTCTTGTTTGTGGCTTCGGCTTGGCCGTTGCCTTGAGGGTAGTAGGGCGAAGAGAAGTGGTGAGTTATGCCATACGTGTTACACAGCTTAACCATCCACTCGTTCTTGAATGGGGTGCCATTATCAGACACAAGTCCCAAATCGAGCCAAGATATTCCTCCTAATGAAAGCCACCACATGTTGCCCCAACACGTTGGTCAGGGAAATGGCTTCCACCCACTTGGAGAAATACTCAGTGGCTACTAAAATGAATCGATGCTCATTCGAGGCTTTTGGAAATATAGGGCCTACGATGTCAAACGCCCACATGGTAAATGACCAGGGGCTGACCACGGAATGCAATGCAGATGAGGGGATATGAATGGCGTGCCCATGCACTTGACATGGATGACACTTCCTAACATGATCGTGACAATCCTTTTTCAGGGTAGACCAAAAATAGCCCCCTCTAAGTATTTTCATTGCCATCATGTTGGCATTAACATGACCTCCACATTCTCCATCGTGGAATTCATGCATCACTATCCTAGCCTCCTCTAGATTGATACACCTAAGTAGGATGCCGGTAAAACTTTTCTTATATAAAACCCCACCCAGAATGGTGTATCGAGTCAAAATTTTACGGATGAATGCCTTATCTTTAGACGTGGCATCCTCGACGAATCCCCCATTTTCTAGAAAATGTTTGATGTTGTAAAACCAGGGTTTTTCAATAGAATCTGGGTTATTTTGGCAAATAACCAAATCGTGTGTGGATGGGTTGGGCGCATGCCATCTTTCTAAAGATCGGGTCCCTGAAATGGGATCGACCTTTAGGGCTGAACCCAAGGAGGAGAGGGCATCGGCAATGCCATTGTCCTCTCTTCCCACGTGTGTGAGTTTACACGATTGGAAGGACTCAACCAATCGAGTGGCCAACTCATGATATGGAAGTAGTTTTTCGTTATGTACTTGCCAAATTTTCAAAACCTGGTTTATAACAAGGAGTGAATCTCCAAAGACCTCGATGCATGATGCCCCTAGAGTTTTTGAAATCTTTAAGCCTTGTATGAGTGCTTCATACTCAGCTATATTATTGGAACATTCAAAATCTAGGCGGATTGATATGGGAATCTCGCCCTTTTCAGGGGAGATGAGGATGACCCCAGCACCAGCCCCTCGTTGGTTTCGTGCCCCATCGAAGTACATCTTCCACACTTGGTTTTCGAAAGAGTTTGCCAAAATGTGGTTTTGGAAATGGTTTTGCAATATGCCTTCATCAGGCATTTCATCGAATGTGGGATATGCGTCCTCTAGGGGGAACTCAACCACGTAGTCTGCTAGGGCTTGCCCCTTAATGGAGATCTGGTGATGGTATTTTAGGTCATACTCCATTAGAAGGAGTTGCCATTTGCCCAATCTACCCATGAGAATGGGTTTTTCGAATAAGTGCTTGATTGGATCAAGCTTGGACACTATCCAGATCTCATGATCTAGGAAATAGTGTCTGAATTTCTGGCAGGCTCAGACTAGGTTCAAGCACGTCTTCTCCATGGCTTGATAATTTCATTCATAAGCCAAGAGAGTTTTTGAAATATAGTAGATGGCATACTCCTTGTGGGTGTCATCCTCATATTGAGCCAATAGGGCTCCCAAAGCATTCGCATGCACGGAAATGTAAAGTAAAAGCGGTTTTCCTTGCTTTGGAGGATTCAAAATGGGGGGATTAACCAGGTATGCCTTTAGTCTCTCGAAGGACCTTTGGTAGTCATCATCCCATAAGAATTTTGTGCCCTTCCTCAACAGCTTGTTGAAGGGTTCGCATCTAGTCGCCAGATTTGATATGAATCGGTGAACGGACTATAATCGACCCTGGAGGATACGAATTTGGGTGAGATTGGAGGGTGGAGCCATGTCTATGATGGCTCGACACTTAGAGGGGTCGACTTCTATACCCCTTTGGCTTACCATAAAGCCTAGAAGCTTCCCAGATTCTACCCCGAATACACATTTTTTAGGGTTTAGTTTTACTTTGTAAAGCCTAAGCCTTTCGAAAATCTTTTGCAAACATTCGATGTGAGTGCATCGGGTTTTGGATTTTGCCAAGAGATCATCTACATACACTTCTACAAGCTCATGAATCTGATCATGAAAGATCGTGGTCATGGATCTTTAGTATGTCACGCCGACATTTTTCAAACCAAAGGGCATGACTGTATAGCAGTACGTGCCCCATGGGGTTGTGAAGGCGGTCTTACCCTGATCTCGTGGACTTAGTTTGATTTGATTATAGCCTGAATAGCCATCCATAAACGAAAACATTTCATGATTTGCAGTACTATCGACTATCAAATCTATGTTTGGTAAAGGATAGTTATCCTTTGGAGTGGCTTTATTCAGGTTTCTGAAATCAATGCATATTCGAATTTTCCCATTGGTTTTTCGAACTACAATGATGTTTGACAACCAATCAGAATACGCAATGGGTTTTATAAATCCGGCTTTTAACAGATCTTCTAAACCCTCTTTAACCTGCGTGTGTACATTCGGGTGTATTTTCCTAAGCTTCTGCTTTATGGGTTTTACATCCACATCTAAGGGAAGACGATGTTCGACAATGCTAGGGTCTATGCCCGGCATGTCTTCATACGTCCATGCAAACACATCTAAATAGGTTTGTAGAAATGCAATGAATGTTGATCTTTCATGTTCATGCAAACTGTAAACACCCTGAAATCCCATGAACTTCTCAAGACAACCTGGTTTTATAAAAGCAGCCCCAAAGGGCCATTTTGAGTCTGGAAACCCAGGAGCCTTCCAGACAACCCTGTACATATGTTTTAAACTTTATATGTTTTAAATATGTATCATATGTTTTAAAAACTGTTAAAATATGTTTTGAAACCCCACAAAGCGAGCTTGGCCAGATCAAGACAGGACCAGAAGAGCTAAAGAGAGCCCGGCACAGCAACTCTCGTGTTGAATCCACCCCCAGGATCTCAAACGTCCAAGACCCTGTTATAATAAGAAATCATATGAAGTCATCTCCGAAAGGTGAAAATAGAAGCAGACGATCATGTTGGCGAAGACCCAACGCAGACGGAGTACTGATGCTATCAGACCCCGCACAAACCGTTCGTTTCGAACACAGCCTGAAGGAGTCAAAATTTAGTTTGGATTGGATCTGGACCATATATATCCAGATCCCAATCCAAACCCATGTGTGGATTTGGATTTGGATTTGGATCCAGAGATCCAATCCAATATCCACATCCATGGCCCACATCACCTTCTCATAAATGGAGGTGGGGCCCACTTGAAATTCACGTGGGATTATGGGCATGACAGAGAATGGGGGAGGATAAGATTTGAGGGTAATTGTAATTAAGCTTGACTTGTGTGTCAAGTTTGGGGTTAATCATGTGGGTTAGCCTAATTAACATGGGTTTAAGCTTGTATTAGCCAAAACCTAACCTAGGGCTGCACCAACATGATGCAACAAGGTCTATGGGTGATGTAAAGGGAGCTCCCTAACCCAATCCTAATCAAAAACCCCTAATCCTAGCCTTTTACCCTAATCCCGTCCTAAACCTAGCCTAATCACCTAACCCACTTCCTTAATCCTAGCCTAATCCCAACCTAATCACCTAACCCACTTCCCTAATCCTTCCCTAAACCTAGCCTAATTTCCTTAAACCTAACCTAATCCTAGCCTAATCACCTAACCCACCTCACTAAACCTCACCCCAAAACCAACCCACCTAGCTAAGCCCTAAACCCCTAAACCACCCCACCTAAGCCTAGCACAACATCTACCTAAAACCCCTTGTATTAAAATATCTGGCCCCTCCTCAAAACTAGCCCACCTTATCACCACACCATCACCACCTTACCACCTCCTCAAAACCAGCCCCAACCGCTAAACCCCCCCCCAAGGGGCGGGTTTTGAATTCACTCTGGTCCACCTTGGCCCAGCCGACCATGGCCAATCCCCTTCCAGCCGAGCCTTCCACCTTGCTCCACCTGTGCCACTGCCTCCCAGCCAAGCTCCACCTCCACCACCACTGCTTCCACCAAGCTCCACCTCGTGCCACCTTCATCTCCCGGCTGAATCCCATCCACCCGAAGCATCCGGCTGCCCCTCTTCCATCCGCCAGCTTCTTCCCCTTTCTGTTAGTACCCTACCCTTAGCTCCACCTCTTCTTCACTCCCCCTCCACTCTCAACCACCCACACCACCACAACCTCCCGCCAACACCACCTACCCGTCATCCCTACCCATTCGGCCAGACCTCCACCTTACATCACCCGCCTTGAACCACTTCGCCTAGTGACACCCGGCCACCCCACTTGGTTCCCTAGGACCTGCCCATACCCCTTTTCACCAGCCCTTAGCTCTACCTTACACGACACCCTAGCTAGCTCCCTTCCCATCCACAACATCCCTAGCCACCCTAGCAGCCGGCCACCACCAAGCTCCCCTTAGTCGGCCACTCCAACCGACTGTACCAAATCCATTCGGCCAGCCATACATTTCCCTTAGGCACTCCCTTAGGCTCCCCTTTAGCATTATCTTCCTTAATACCAGCCCATCCTTAGTGACCTTCCTTAGTCACCTTAGCCCAAAACACCAAGGCAACCCCTTCCTAGCAGCCGGCCAGCTTCAAGGTGCCCTTCCCGTGCATCCAAGTCCCCCGGCCAGCATCTCCCCTTGCCGTCCAACTCCGAGGAGCTCCCTCTTGCAGCCCAAGGCGAAGCCAAGCCTACGCTCAAGCAAGTCACCTCCGGACCAGCTATATGTAAGTGCCTAACTCGGTCCTTAGTTGTAGACTTGCTTAAATTAAATTTGATACGGGGTTGTAATAACGGAGACTTGTCTCCCCCCGCTTGTAATAACGTGGCTTGCACATCCACACACACGTGCACTCTCTTAGTTGTGCACGATTTTGAACACACACGGGCCTAATCAGCCCCTAAGATATAAATTTATGTATATACTTTAAATTACGTAGGGTTTTGCTTAATTTGGGTGTGTTGTCTTTAAATTCTCGCACTCACACACATTGAGCCTTCGCTCTTATTTGTAAGACCCAAGTAAGTGCCGTGTTATACTATCCTTGGGTTTATTTCATGTTGTGTGTGTAGTACTTCAATTCAAGCACTCACACACATTGAGCTTTCGCTCTTATTCCCAAGACCTTAGTTAAGGCCATACTGCAATTTATATTTGGGTTTAATTTCATGTTGTGTGCGTAGTACTTCAATTCAAGCACTCACACATATTGAGCTTTCGCTTTTATTCCCAAGACCTTAGTTAAGGCCATACTGCAATTTATATTTGGGTATTTCATGTTGTGTGCGTAGTACTTCAATTCAAGCACTCACACACATTGAGCTTTCGCTCTTATTCCCAAGACCTTAGTTAAGGCCATATTGCAAGTTATATTTGGGTTTTATTTCATGTCGTGTGTGTAGTACTTCAATTCAAGCACGCACCCACATTGAGCCTCCGCTCTTATTTGCAAGACCCAAGTAAGGGCCCATATATACATTATATATGTATTTCCCTTCGGCATTTACATTACAAGTCATTTCCCTTCGGTCATTCCCCTTCGGCAATTTCCATTACAAGTCATTTCCCTTCGGTATTGTCTTTTAAATTCGGGTTTTCCCTTTGGAGTAGCGTGAGTTTGCATTGCATATACACTATACCATGAGTTAGGACGCATATTGCATCAAAGCAAACCCCATACTCCCGCTAAATCGCCACATTTAGTGGAGTGTTCATAACACACACCTAGGTGTCACATAAAGGGATAAAAAGAAAGACTTAGGCACGTGCAAATCCACGTGATCTAAAATCTAAAAATCGTACAAACAAGACCCGAATCAAACACCTCGAACCGCTTTCGTAGGTCCTTCTATCCAAAAACTCGATCTTTAAAAGCGTACAGACTGACCCTTGCGCATCGATGCAAGAAGGTCTGCGACGACAAGAGCTTGCTTGCTCACAGTCGCCACGTTAGAAGTCAGGTTCTAGAATATATCTTCGCTAGCTTAGATAAGCTAGCTGGCACGCCCTGTTTATTTAAATAGGACTTAGACACACAAAAAAGTTCGCTCCAGGCCTAAGAACTAGGAAGCGGAGATTTTCTGCGTCTACACAAACATGCGCCTATTTTGATGGTTTTGGGATTGGAATCACTCCCTAGGTTCACCTCTATGAAATCTCATCCTACTGAATTGGAAGGTCTTTCAAAATCAAGAATTTTATGAAATTCTGGGAGCTCAGAAGCGGGATCTTCCTCAAGGGGATCCACTTCTGGGCTTCGATCATTCTCGTGGGTTATAGACCCGAGGGAATTTGATGTGTGAGTTTTCAAAAGACCTGGTTTTGTACTTGGATTTTCAATTGATTTTGAAATTTTTGGTCTGGCTATGCATACGACGTTTCTTTCGAAATCCTTTTCTTTTTCCAAAGTCTTACCAAGAGCAGCTATGTACAAAATCTTTTTGGTATTTTGTAGATTTTCGATTTTTTTGGGTTTTTACAACACAAGAACTTTAGGAACTATACAAACCACCCTATTTTCAAGTTTTTGTTTTTCCAATGTTTTTGGTTTTTCCTCTTTTTTGATTTTTTTGATTTTAAGTTTTCCAAATGCTTTTGTATTTTTATGAAAGGGATCTTCCATCATACCTACAAAGGGAAAACACTACGGGTTAGACTCGGAATAAGAGGTCTAAATCGTAGGTTTCTTCTAGGATAGGTTCCAGGGCACCCTTGACCTAGGTGGTCACAGGGGATTGCTCTAGCGGTATTTTGGGAGTGTAGCCGATCCCGTATCAGCTTGGGTTGGCCCTAGGAAGGATGGGCTCTAGGAGCCCTGGTTTTGTGCCCCTAGACTTTTATATGGCGTGTAGCCCATATTTAACAGCATGTTCCACGATTTTTTATTTTTTGAAAAGGTATGATACAAATCGTGGTCCTGAAACTTGTTGTTGTCCATATTGTGCTCGTATGGCTTTCTGTCTAGGGGTTTTGGAAATAGGGGATGCTTGGGTCTTCCTAGAAGGGTTAGGATCGGGAGGGGGCCTGCTTTGGGTGGCCCCTTCACATACACAACCTTCCTAGGGTTGTTTAGCACGAGCCTTGGTGGCTCGACCATGGTCTGCCCCAGGTTAGCCTCATGGGCCTGGGAGCTTGACAACCAAGGGGAGTTTATGATCCCCTGAAGCTGAGGGTGACTCTCACCTAGGATCACCACGACTTGGTCCCTGAAAGGGATCTTGACACACCTGTGGAAGGTGGATGGCGCAGCGCACAAGCTGTGTATCCAGGGCCTTCCCAGCAACAGGTTATAATGGGGGTGGATGTCCAAGACATGGAACACCCCCGTGTGTGTGATCCCTCCCATTTCCATTGGGAGTTCGATCGATCCTAAAGGCCTAGACGCATTCCCATCGTATCCAGTGATAACGATGGGGCTTGGGTTCATAGAAGTCAATGTGACTCCGATTTGATACGCCACAAGAAGTGGAAGGATGTTGAGCCCTCCTCCCCCATCGACTAGGCACCTATCTAGAGAGTGGTTATTCAGAACCACCTCGATATGCAGGACCTAGTTGTGGGACTCGTAGGGTCTATCTATATCATCTTCCGAGAAAGTTATGGGCGATTTGGCTCCTATTAATGCCACTTGGTCAGACAGGGATTCTAGACTTATGTTCGAACTAACCTTGGCTCTTTCTAGAATTTTCTCTAGCACGAGTCTATGCCTAGGTGAAGTTTGTATAATCTCTAGGATGGACATGTGGATAGGAATCTTTGAAAGATAGTTTTCGAAATCATAAGGGTTTAGGACGACTTTCCCATTGTCTGCTTTTGGCAGAACTCCAAGAATACATGCTTTTGAGGGGCCAGGCACACTAACCACCTTTTTAGCACTTTGTAGGTGCGGGGGTTGATAGATCCTCCCGGATCTAGTCACTTCCCCCACGACCAACCTAGGGTTTGCACTAAAATTGGCTCTAATTATGAGTTAAGGAGCACCTTGAAGTTTTAAAACTGGTTTAGCTAGGGATCCAGCTCTTGGTGGTCCCCGAATGACGACTTGGGTGGGCTTCTTGTATAGTACAAGAGTGGGCGCACAAGTGGGTCGACCAGGCTCAGATGTTTGCGCTAGTTCTTTTGAAAAGGTGAGGGTACATACCTCCTTTCCTTTCCCACAGCTACTGGCATGCTTGGGAAAGGGTTCTTTGAAGATAGCTTGAGTTGGCTCAGGTTCCGCAGTGACCTGGAGCCGACCCTCCGCTATCAAGTTCTCGATTTTATTCAAAAGGGAGAAACAACGCTTTGTATCATGGCCTTTGAGCCGATGATACTTGTAAAAACGATTTAAATATCCTCCCTTGGAAGTGACTCCCTCGAGGATTTCGGGAAGTTCAATCATGCCTTGGGCAAGTCAGAGGTCTAGGACCTTTGACACAGGTTGCCCCAGCGGTGTGTACTCCCGTTTTTCAATCGGTTTTTAAAAATTCCCCTCCCTTTTATTTTCTAATTTTTCAAAATTTTTGGAAGTGCTTGCCAAACCTGGATCCACCCAAACATTGGCGATTTTATGGGGCTTTGCCCCTTTGTCCATCGTGGGTAGCCCATAAGTGATGGGCTTTTCCAAGCGGGTTTTAGAAACGGCACTTCCTTTCCATAGGTGATCGTATATCCTTTTTTTCAAGTTTTTTTGGAAAAGGGACGCTTTTTTGATCAACTTATGCAAAGTTGAGATCTCATGGAGCGAGAGAAGGGCCTTTTTCTCGCTTTTAAAATTATCCAGGATGAGCATGACTGCGCATCCTTCGGATATGAGCTCTCGCACTTGGCCCAAAAGGGACCTCCATCGAATAATGAAGGCATGTACGTCTTCATTCATGCCTTGCTTTGTATCTCTTAAAGTGTTTAAAGTCGGCATGACTTCTACGTTATGTGGAAATCTTTGCATGAAGCAGTTCGCTAACTCTTCAAAAGTATCGAACTGGCTTAAATCGTAGGAAGCCAGCCATTTGGCAGGTGTGCCTTTAAGGGATAAAGGGAACCAATACACCCATTTTATCGAGTCCTTTTTCTTCTTATGGGCTCGACGCGAGAAAAGTTACAAGTGAGACCTAGGGTCTCCCATTTCATCATACCGATGGAAGTTCGGTATTTCATCGTCACTGTCTGTTTTGTAATCCATAGGAAGGAAATCAAACAGGGCATAACTCCTTTTCTCTTTATTTTGCCCTTTCAGCAGCTGCTGTAGGGCTTTTCGGTCCTTTTGTGTGAAGGACTCGTGGTATTGGTTGCCTTCCAGTACGGAGGCCTCTTTGTGCTTGTGAGGTTTTTCAGTTTTTTTCTTGGCCCTTTGTTCACCATTCGATGAACATGAATCGCCTACTTCAACCTCTTGGCTGAGAGCATCGATTTTGGCCTCGAATTCCCTTCTCAAGTCCTCTATCTCGTCTAGTTTGATCTTATTTTTCAAAACACTCCTAGAGTGAGAACTTGATGCGCATGAGCCTTGGCTCGACACTTCACTTGGGTTGGATTTTGACATGCTTTCAAGCATTTCAAAATTCCTAAGTACAAGTAAAGAAAAGAATTTAAAACAACATATTTTTGAAAAATTTTCGCAAGGTTCCTAGAGTGACTCGACTTTAAAAGACTCACGTCCCACCAGGCGTGCCAAATAACTGTAGACGCAGAAAATTCCCGCTCCTGGTTCTTAGGCCTCAAGCGAACCTTTTCGTGTGCCTAAGTCCTATTTAAACAAACAGGGCGTGCCAACTAGCTTACTTTAAGCTAGCAAAGATATATTTTAAACCTGACTTCTAACGTGGCGATTGTGAGCAAGCAAGCTCTTGTCGTCGCAGACCTTCTTGCACCGATGCGCAAGGGTCAGTCTGTATACTTTTAAAATCGAGTTTTTGAGTGTAAGAACCTACGAAAGCGGTTTGAGGTGTTTGATTCGGGTTTGTTTTGTATGACTTTTAGATTTTATTTCACGTGGATTTGCACGTGCCTAAGTCTTTCCTTTTATCCCTTTTTGGGCCACCTAGGTGTGTGTTATGAACACTCCACTAAAATGTGGCGACTTTGAGCGGGAGTATGGGGTTTGGTTTGATGCAATATGCGTCCTAACTCGTGGTATGGCATATATGCAATGCAAACTCACGCAACTCCAAAGGGAAAACCCGAATTTAAAAGACAATGCCGAAGGGAAATGACTTGTAATGTAAATTGCCGAAGGGAAATTGCAAAAGGGAAATATGGCTATATCTTAAGAGCAGAAAGGCTCAATTGTGCAAGTGTGTGCCGTGTATATATGTAAAGACTACGCACACTGCTGAACCTTAAAACCCAAATTGAAAAGACATAGCCAAAAGGGAAATACGTATATACTATATATGGGCCCTTACTTGGGTCTTGCAAATAAGAGCGAAGGCTCAATGTGGGTGCGTCTGAAAATGTAAAGACAACACACACGAACCCAAATATAAATTGCAATATGGCCTTAACTAAGGTCTTGGGAATAAGAGCGAAAGCTCCATGTGTGTGAGTGTATAATTGAAATACTACACACACGACATGAAATTAAACCCAAATATAAATTGCAATATGGCCTTAACTAAGGTCTTGGGAGTAAGAGCGAAAGCTCAAAGTGTGTGAGTGCTAGAATTGAAGTATTCTCCAAGCCGCCTCCCAAGTCACCGCCCAAGCCGCCAAGCTCCACCACGAACTCCACTCCAGCTGGAAGAAGGCATTCCCTTGTTGGTGCAGCCCGGGCCTCAATGGCCAATCCCAAACACTCAAAGCAAAATCGTTTTTGGCCTATGGAGGCCTTTCTCTCTCATCCCCCCCTTTTGGAGTCCACGTGAAGCACCTCCCTTGAATTCACGTGAGATCTGCTTTTTTCTAGCCCACTACCTCTATTTATAGAGGTTTTAAATGGATCTTGGATATTGGGTCTGGGTATCTGAATCCAATCCAAACCCTATTTGGATCTGGATCACGGATCTCAAATATTTTGAGATCCAGATCCAGTCCAAATATTTATTTGGGTTTGGATCTTGGATCTCGGATCTCGAATATTTTGAGATCCAGATCCAATCCAACACTATTTGGATTTGGATTTGGATATTTTTGGGTCCAGATCCAGTCCAAACTTTTCTTTTACTCCTTGGTTTTATGGTCCTTTCTGGTGCTTTTCACCGTCGGTTTTGAGTGGGCTTCGATTCATCGGTGGCCCAACTCTAGCCTGGGTCTTTCTCAAGTCTTTCTTCCAACCGGTGTTCTGCTTTTCAGGACTTTTTCGGCGTTCGTTTCGGTCCGCCATTTTGGTTTCTGGCCGGTTCCTAGTGATATCGAACTCAGATTGCCGCACAGATTCCGTTCTTCGTTCTGACGGGACGTGTCTCGGACTTCTGTCGACTTCCTCAGGTACTGGACTTCTTTCTGCATTTTGGAGCTGCTTTGCGCTTTTTCTTTGACCCAAATTATGCTTTTACTCTTTTGTCAGGCTTTTCTCCAAACGGGCTCTCTTTTCTTCTGTTTTTGAGCATGGGGTGGCTTCTGAAATTCTGGGCTCGATTTCCTCTTCTTGCCGGGGCTCTCCTTTTGCCTTTTGTACTTGTTTTCACATTTTAAAATAGATTATCATTTTGGCTCAAACGAGCTTTTTGTGTTTTTTGAAAGTTTTTGAGATTTTGGAATTTGGGGTGTTTACAGATGCCCCTCTTTGGCATTATCCAAATGGATTTGGATAATGGCAAAGAAGAAACACCCCATTATGGTTTTTCTCTCAATTTTTTTTGAGAATTCTCCATTTTTATTTCGCAAAACCCTGTTTTCTTTTACCACAGGTGGGGATTTTTTTAGCAAAAGGGGACTTTTCCTAGGTTTCCCTATGTATGATCATGCATGGACGATTTTTGGATGCATGCATGAGAAAAACGTTTTTGTTTTTGGGGTTTTGAGCCCGAAGAGTGCCTTTTGAGGCAGGCTGCTTTGAGCAAGTTTTACCCATGTCTTCTAGACATTTTCGGGTTTTTGAGCTTTGGAGCGAGCCTTTTGAGGATGTCTACTTCAAGCAGGTTCTACCCTTGTCTTTTTGACATTCGTAGGTTTTTTTCAAAAATTTCTTTTTGAAAAGGAACTCCTTTTAACTTGTATCGAAAAGGACTTCCATTTTTCATACTTCCCTTCATTCGGGTTTCAATACCTGCTACTTAGTAGAGGTTTTTGGGTAGGAAAACTTGGAAAATATTTCAAAGTTCCATTTCCTACAAAACAGAGTCGAGTTCTCAAACAAAATGAAATCCAAATAAGCCGATTTTATTCGTACTTTAGGATTTTCGCAAATTTGAATCTTTTTCCTCGGGGATAAGCCGTAAGGATATGGGAAAGAGATACCACGGTCCCTTCTGAAGCGTCCCGTGGTTTTAGGCAAAGAATCGGAAAATCGCTCTCTTTGGAGCTTTGGCTTTTTTTTTTTTTTCACAGAGGGTCTCCCTTTGGGAGTATTTTTTCATTAATCCCTCTTTTCTTTAAAGGAGAGCATCTCTTTGGAGGAGTTTTTGTATTCCCTGTTTATGAAGGGAAGACCTCTTTGGGAGGAGTTTTTTTATATCTCCTTTTCTTTTTCAATGAGAAGACCTCTTTCGGAGGAGTTTTTGTATTCCCTGTTTATGAAGGGAAGACCACTTTCAAAGGAGTTTTTGTATTCTTGTTTTTTTCTTTTTCTTTTGAACACAGCCAATTTTCCTTTTTGGAGAGAAAGTAGAATGGGGGAAGGCTTATCCCTTTGGTTACTCGATTCAAACAAGATCGTCCTATTTCTTAATAGCATCTGCTATTTGAAAATATTTTGATATTTTGAACAAGGCTTAATCTTGTAAGCTAGGGATTTTTGAAATGTTGCCAACTTGTTTTTGGAAGACTCTACCTTT
This sequence comes from Brasenia schreberi, assembly GCA_036023115.1. Lineage (NCBI taxonomy): Eukaryota > Viridiplantae > Streptophyta > Magnoliopsida > Nymphaeales > Cabombaceae > Brasenia > Brasenia schreberi. The sequence goes on along the minus strand of JAYKKT010000089.1, from coordinate 16,493,178 downwards.
CGCAAAGTATAAATTCCTCCATTCAGGGTTATACAATCAACTTTGATCCTTCTTTCAAGAAGTTTCAAAGGAGTTCGATTTTAAAATCTTTTTGAAAAAGGAACTTAACATAAACCCTTTTGAATATTCGGGCATTTTCGGGATTTTGCTAATTTCGACCCACAATATCAACAAATTTCTGATTTTTGTTGCCCTTTGAAGACATGGAGACATTTCTACTCGAATTGCCAACCTCTTGGGCTTTCTTCGGGGTGATATGATGCATGCTATGCACTCCATGTGATTTAAAATGGAAATACATGTTTTTATGCATCGATGAACATATGAAATGTATCTCACAAATCATGAAGGAGATGCATTCATTTATCCATGGAAAGCGTCTAGGGGCTGTATTTAAAAATGCCCCTAGCTTGATGGGAATTTCGCATGGCCATCTGGTGAAGGGCCATTGCTTTTCAAAAGGATTTTTGGATGGACAATGGTATGTTCATGTCCATGCATTTCCATGGTTTTTCTAACATGATCATGATACTTTTTGCTCAAGGATGGAAAACACAACCAGCCCTAAGTGATTGTCATGACCATCATGTTTGACTTTGACATGGTCTCCATATTTCATCGTGAGATTCATGTTCTCATCCTAACACAATCAAGGTTTAAACCAGAAGTTGAAAATCTTTCTTTTCAAAGTCATATGTAGGGTTAAATTTTTGAAATTTTGATCCCTTTTGAGAAAGCAATTTTGGGAAATCCTCCCTTTCTATATGAAGATGGTTTTATACCAGCCCTTTTGATCGAAATATGTTTTTCATAATTGGTTTTGGTCAAGCATGGTTTTTGGAATTCATTTTGAAAGTTCATGCGTTTATGGGGCATTTGATCAAGTATGGGGATGTGTCTCAAAGAGGCACTTCAGCCACACGATACAGGGCTTGTCCCTTAATTGAGTCTTGAGTTTTGAAACTCATACTCTGTTGAAAGGGGCTGCTATTTTCTTAGCCTACCTGTTTAGATAGGATTTTTCTTTTCAAATGAGTGCTTTAATGAACATCATTCCCTTTTCCATGACATGGGAGGTGATGTCTCGAATTTTGAAGGCCTACAGCAAGGCCAAGCACGATTTCTCTTTTGGCTTGGTGATTCCTTTCACATGCCAATAGAGTTTTCGAAATGTATGGCACATTTAGTATAAACAACATCTTCATTTGATCAAGTCAAGTAGACAATGCATGAATTGCAATGCTTGGGAGGTTTTTATCAAAAGAATTTTGAAAGGTTTTTGTGAAATGCTAACCCTTTTTCGAAATTCTCATTTCCTTTTGAATTTTGCCTTGAAGGTGTTGGATTTGATTCGTATGGAGACATGCCTATGAAGGCTCGATACTTAGAGGGTCGACTTTCATTGCCCCTTTGGTTTTCCAAAACCCTGAATTCGAGTTCTAGGATGATGTCTAGACTTGATGCATATGAATGATTTCAAAGTGTAATGCATGATTCTTATGCACATACTATGGGTTAAACACATTTCTAAAAATCCCCAATTTTCCATAAGTCAAGGATTTTACGAATTTCAGGAAGCTTGGAGGTGTTTATTCCTCCTTGCTTTGGTGATTCTTGAGCTTTTCAGTCTTGAAGGAACTCTAGGCAAAAGGGTGTACAGGACCAGCTTTTGGATACTTGGGTTCTAGGAGTATATACAGTTTTCGAAAGTATTTTTACAATTTTCAAAAATGGACTTTGTACATGGCTAAATGCTTTTGAAACAAAATTTCTTTTTGGAATTTTCATTTTTCCCAATATTTTTTGAGTTTTGGTGGGTTTTCAATTTTTTTTGGTTTTTGGCAATATCCAATTTTTTTTTTGGTTTTTTCAAAAGTAGGGATCTTCCATTGAACCTACAAAGAAAACATTCATGAATCAGACTCTAATTAATAGGTCTAAGACATGGGTTTTGGTTTTAGAGGTTCTGCAGGGCACCCCTGACCCAGATGGTCTTAGGTGGTGGCTCTGGGGGTATGGGTGGGCTACAGCCCAATCCATACTTTTGTCGATTGGCCTGAGGTAGGACAGGTTCGAGCCTACCTTGGTTTTGGGTTCCCAGGCCCTGGTAGGGTTTATATCCCATATTTAGAATCATGTTCCAAGACTTCTTGTTTTTTGAAAAGTTTTTGTATAAATCATGGCCTTGGAACATGGAATCGTCTATGTCGGGGATATATACCCTTTTGGATTTTGGGATTTTGGATTCTGGGGAGGTGGAAGGCTTAGGCTTCCACACTACCCATTTTTGGGAGCTTCTGTCCTCAAGGAAAGCCATGTTTGTCTTTTTGAGGCACTTTGGATATTTCGGGATGTTTTTGTCTTCCAGGGAAACCGTGCTTGGCCCCTTGAGAGACTTTGGATATTGCAGGGTGTTTTTGTATTCAAGGGAAACCATGCTTGTTCCCTCGAGAGACTTTGGATTTTTCAGGATGGTGGAAAACTCGGGTTTCCACACAACCTGGGTTTGGGAAACATACCTTTCAAGGGAAGCCAAGCTTTGTCTCTCGAAAGATTTTGGATGTTTCAAGACGAGGGAAGACTTGAGCTTCCACACGACCTGGGTTTGGGAGATTTTGTTTTCAAGGGAAACCATGCTTGGTCCCTTGAGACACATTGGATTTTTCAGGATGGTGGAAGACTCGGGCTTCCACACAACCTGGGTTTTGGAGACATATTCTTCAACGGAAGCCAAGCTTGCTCCCTTGAAATTTTCGACCTGCTCCCTAGGTGCAACTCGTGATGCTCCTAGGTGTAAACACCTCGAAATCCCACGAATTTCTCAAATTCATTTGGTTTTGTAAAAGCAGCCCCAAAGGGCTATTTTGAGTTTGGAAACCTAGGAGCCTTCCAGACAACCCTGTACATATGTTTTAAACTCTGTATTTCAAAAACATACAATATGGTTTTTAAAACCGTTTTAAAACATGTTTTGAAACCCCGAAGCAGCTTGGCCTAATCCACACAGGACCAGGAAAGCTAAGAAGAGCCCGGAACCGGAGCACATGTCAAGCCCGGCACAGCAACTCTTGTATCAAATTCACACCCCCAGGATCTCGAACGTCCAAGACCCTGTTATCATCAAAACATCCTTTGAAGTCATCTCCGGAAGGCGAAAACAGAGGCGGACGATCATGTTGGCGAAGACCCAACGCAGACGGAGCACTGATGCTATCAGGCCCCGCACAAACCGTTCGTTTCGAATACAGCTCGAAGGAGTCAGAGTTCAGTTTGGATTGGATCTGGACCATATATATCCAGATCCCAATCCAAACCCATGTATGGACTTGGATTTGGATTTGGATTCAAAAATCCAATCCAATATCCATATCCATGGCCCACATCACCTTCTCATAAATGGAGGTGGGGCCCACTTGAAATTCACATGGGATTATGGGCATGAGAGAGAGTGGGGATGGATAAGATCAAGTGTGGCTGTAATTAAGCTTGACTTATATGTCAAGTTTGGGGTTAATCATGTGGGTTAGCCTAATTGAGGGGGTTTAAGCTTGTAATTAGCCAAAACCTAACCTAGGGCTGCACCAACATGATGTGGTTAAGGTCTATGGGTCATGCAAAGGGAGCTCCTTCACCTAAACCTAACCCAAAATACCTAATCCTAGCATTCCACCCTAATTCGCCCCTAATCTGAGCCTAATCACCTAACCTACTTTCCTAATCCCGGCCTAATCACCTAACCCACTTCCCTAATCCTTCCCTAAACTTAGGTTAATTTCCCTAAACCTAGCCTAATCCTAGCCTAATCACCTAACCTAGCTCACTAAACCTCACCCTAGAACCCACCCACCTAACCAAACCCTAAACCCCTAAACCACCCCTAGCCCACAACCTACCCAAACCACTTGTATCTAAAATATCTGGCCCTACCCTTTCCAGCCCACCTTATCATCATACCACCCTACCTAAACCACCTAACCACTACCCTAAACCCAGCCCTAACCGACCTACCCATCCCTATATAAACCCCCCCCTTGGGGGCGGGTTTTCCTATCTAGAAGCTCTCTCCCTTCCCATCCTCTCTCACCTTGGTCCAGCCCAACCGAGCCCAGCCACTTCATCCACGTCCAGCCAGGCCTTCCACCTGCACCACCACCAGCCACCACCATGCTCCACCTGCTCCACCACACCCCAGCCGGCCCACCACCTGTCGCCACCCCTGCCTTCGGCCGAACCAGTTGCTCCACCACACCCGGCTGCTCTCTTCCATCCACCGCCTCTCTTCAAGCACGGTTAGTACCCCATCATTCATCTCACCTTCTCCACTCCCTCTCCACTCTCAGCCACCTAACCCCCTACCATAGCACCCTAACACCAGCCATTCCCCTTTGCTGCCACCATTCTCACTCAGCCGAACCTATAGCATCCTAAATACCCACCACTACCTAACCAACCTAGCTACACCCGGCTACCCCATCCAACTCCCTAAGAGCTGCCCCTATCACGTCACCACAACCATCACCACCTTACCCCCCCATCCTAGCTCGTTTCCTTCCCTTCCACCACTCCTAGCCACCATAGTAGCCCGCCACCACCAAGCTCTTAGTCGGCCACTCCAACCGACTGCCATTCCCTTCATTCGGCCAGCCATCCGCCAGCCGTCACCTTCTCCTTGCTAGCTCCTTCCCTTAATGCCATATCCCCTTAGTAACCTTACTTAGGTCCTTTAACCCAACACACCAAAAACGGCCCATCTCTAGTGGCCGGCCACCTTCAAGGCGCCTCTTCCGCGCACCAAGGACCTCCGGCCAGCACCTCTTGCCGTGCACCCTCGCGGAGCTCCCTTTTGCAGCCCAAGGCGAAGGCCAAGCCCATGCTCAAGCAAGGCCTCTACGGACCAGCTACTAGTAAGTGCCTAACTCGGTCTTTAGTTGTATACTTGCTTGAGATTCAATTCGATACGGGGTTGTAATAACGGAGCATAGTCTCCCCCCGCTTGTAATAACGTGGCTTGGCACACCCACACACGTGCACTCTCCTAGTTGTGCACGATTTTGAACACACACGGGCCTAATCAACCCCTAATACATAAGTATATACATATACTTTCATTTTTGTAGGGTTTTGCTTAAGTTGGGTGTGTTGTCTTTCAATTCAAACACTCACACACATTGAGCCTTCGCTCTTATTTGAAAGACCCAAGTAAGGGCCGACCTATACTATTTGGGTTTCATTTCATGTCGTGTGTGTAAGTCTTTCAATTCAAGCACTCTCACACACATTGAGCTTTCACTCTTATTTGAAAGACCCAAGTAAGGGCCGACCTATACTATTTGGGTTTCATTTCATGTCGTGTGTGTAAGTCTTTCAATTCAAGCACTCTCACACACATTGAGCTTTCGCTCTTACTCCCAAGACCTTAGTCAAGGCCTATTGCAGTTATATTTGGGTTTCATTTCATGTTGTGTGCGTAGTACTTCAATTCAAGCACTCACACACATTGAGCTTTCGCTCTTATTCCCAAGACCTTAGTTAAGGCCATACTGCAATTTATATTTGGGTTTAATTTCATGTCGTGTGTGTAAGTCTTTCAATTCAAGCACGCACCCACATTGAGCCTTCGCTCTTATTTGCAAGGCCCGAGTAAGGGCCCATATACCTACTCTATATACATATCTCCCTTCGGCACTTACTTTACAAGTCATTTCCCTTCGGTTATTTCCCTTCAGTATTATCTTTACATTCGGGTTTTCCCTTTGGAGTAGCGTGAGTTTGCATTGCATCTACGCCATACCACGAGGTAGGACGCATATTGCATCAAAGCAAGCCCCGCTCGAATTTGCCCATGTAGTGGAGTGTTCTTAACACACAAACTAGGTGGCCCGAAAAGGGATAAAAGGAAAGACTTAGGCACGTGCAAATCCACGTGATCTAAAATATGCAATCGCATCTAAAAGACCCGAATTAGACACCTCGAACCGCTTCGTAGACTTTCTCTCCCAAAACTCAATTTTTGCAAAGTGTACAGACTGACCCTTGCGCATCGGTGCAAGAAGGTCTGCGACGACAAGAGCTCACTTGCTCACAGTCGCCATGATTAGAAGTCAGTTTTAAATATATCTTCGCTAGCTTAGGTAAGCTAGCTGGCACGCCCTGTTTGCATAAATAGGCCTTAGACGCACAAGAGGATCCACTCCAAGCCCAGAAAAGGCAGGGGAGGCGTGGATATTTTTCGCCCGTCTACACTAGGGATGGATTTTTTTGTTTCAAAGTCCTAATCTTGGTTCCAGGGTACAAGACTAGGCTTGAAGAAGTGGGTTTTTCTATGGCAGGGTTGTGAGCTCCTAAGATGTCGATGTATGCATTAGGGGTCTCCATGTCTACCATTTTTTAGTTTGTTTTGTTTTTGTTTTTGTTTTTGAAATTCTTTTGGCTGGTGCGGGATATCTGGCGCACCTTGAAAATCCTCAAATTTTGGCATAATTTGTGGGTTTGTGTGTGCATAGGGGTTATCCAATGCATCTGATGACCGTATATGAAGAAGAGAGTTTTGAGAAGGATGGGTTTCAGGCATACCTCTTTGTGGCTTGTCTACCTTTTCAGGGTGAGAGCAAGCTGTTTTCTCGGGTAACTCTGTTTTGAGCCCCCGGGGTTTTATGAGGCATTCCTTTTCGAAACCTACCTGTTTTTCACTCTCGTCTCTTTGTGGGGTGTGGGTTTTATGTCCCACTGTGTGTGTGCCTAGACTTAGGTTTTTCACTTGAATTTTTCGAAATTTCAAAATTTTGTTTTTCAATTTTTTTGTCTTTTTGCAAATTTTCAAGTTTTTTTTATTTTTTGAAACAAAAACATCTTTTTCAGATTTTTCTTTGGATTTTTCAAAATTTGGAAATGTGGGAGTGGATGGCTCGCCCCTTTCTTGGGTTTGGCCTTTTACCTTACATCCTTCATTGAGTTTAAGATCGGTTTTCTTTTCACGATCTTTATGTGCCCTAAAAGAGTTGTTATGGGATCGATGGGCTTTTAAAGCATTCATCTTTTGAAACAATTTTTGAATATCATCGAGCTCTCTTTGGGCTTTATCTATTTTCAAAGTCTTTCTTAGTTTACTCAATGAGGATTGTATCTTTTCATCCTTTTCTTGCAATTTTCCAAAGTATACATGTTTTTTTTGGAAAACACTTTTTTTTCGAAAATTTTGAGTTTAACTTGTTTGTTTGAAGTCTACTTAAGTCCCGAGTCCCACCGGGCGTGCCAAATTTGTAGACACGAAAAATTTTCACTTATGGGTTCTTAGGCCTAGAGTGAATATTTTCGCAATCTACGTTCGCTTTTAGGGCGTGCCAGCTAGCTTACTCAAACTAGCAAAGTATGTTTTGAAATATCTGACTTTTTAAAAGGCAATTGTAGGCAAGCAGGATCTTTTCGTCACAGACCTTCTTGCATCGATGCGCAAGGGTTAGTATGTATGCTTAGAGACTTCGTTTGAAACAAGTTAAACTCAAATTCGATTTTTGAACAAACAGGTGTTTGAAAATCCTTTTGAAATCATGCACTTGGCGAGTTTTTGATTTGGGCAACCCTAAGTCTTTCAGTTTCAACCACTTAGGCATGGAGTGTGTGCAAAAGTGGCCTAAGATGGGCGTTTTTGTACAATTTGTTTGGGTTTGTTCGATGTAGGTATGCACTCTAGCTCGAGTATGGCGAGTATGCAATGCAACTCACACAACTTGAATATAAAACCCAAAATTTAAAGACTTAGTAGAAGGGAAAACCCAAATTGAATGCAACTCACACAACTTGAATGTAAATTGCAGAAATTTAAATATATCTATATCTTAAGAGCGGAAAGGCTCAATGTGTGCATGGGTGTTGTGTATAAATTGAAATGCAACACATGCAACTGAACCGTAAAACGCAGCAGAAGGGAGATATAGATATATATAAGAGCGGAAAGGCTCAATTGTGGCGTGTGTGTGTATGTATGAATTGAAAGACAACACACACGACTGAATTTAAAACCCGAATTGAAAAGCGTACACAACTGAACCGGGAAAACTCACACAGCAAAAAATATATAGATATGGCTATATCTTAGTGGCTTCTAAGGCCAAAATGTGCGTGACGTGTTTGAGCAATCGCTCGGGTGTTTCTTGGGTGTGAGTGTGTAATTGAAAGACAAACTCACACGACTTAATGTAACAACCCAACTGAATTGAAATACGTATATATATGGTAAGAGCGAAAAGGCTCAATTGTGTACGTGGTGCTTGTGTACGAGATAAGAGTGGAAAGGCTCAAGTGTAAGTGTGTGTCTCGTGTGTCCAACACCGTTATTACATTATGGGGGGAGACAATGCTCCGTTATTACAACCCCGTATCACGAATTGAATTGAATTGAAAAGAGACTTGATATATATCAAACGACTTATACTTTTCCAGGTTCTTGGGTTAGGATTGTACACGGGACAAGTTCATCATCATCTCATGGCATCTGAGGCATGTGGGAGTGAAGCAGGAGAGCTTGAGAGCTTGGAGAGACTTGGAGTTCCGAGAGTTGCAAGTTATAATGGGTTTGGGGAGCCACTTGGGGCTGATTTGGGTAAGGGATGACTCGAGCCATGGTGGCTCGAGTGGTATGGTTTTAGTTTAAGATTCAGTGAGCATTTGGCCTTGGATTTTATCTTGTGAAACTCGAGCCAAGGTGGCTCGAGTGATAGTGGTTTGCTCTAGGGTTCGGGCTGGGTTCTAGGCGAGAGCCAAGGTGGTTGTCCTAGGTTAGGTTGCAGCTGGTCCTAGGCTTAGTTTAGGTTTCGGTTTGGTTGACTCTTAACTAGTTTAGGTGTGGGTCAAGGTTTAAGGTATATACGGCCTGCACCAGCAGGCCGTGGGCTAGTTGGGATGAAAAGAGTGACACGACCTGCCTTGTAGGCCATGGATCTTAGGTAGGTGGCCTACCTAAAGGCAGACCTGGTTCTTGGCAAAGAAGGGGGACACACGGCCTGGTTTGGCCGTGTGTTTAGGGTTAGGTGGCCTGCCGAAGGGCAGGCCAGATCTGTGGCTAAAAAGCAAGGAAGTCCGGCCACCTTTGGCCGCGCTGTTTTAGGCCAGGTGGTGGCTGAACTTGGCTAAGTTCAAAGGGGGAGTTCGACCAGGTGGTCGCCGAACTGGTTTAGGTCTTAGGGTAGCTTGGTTAGGTGGTGGTCTAGGGTAGAAATTTTGGTGAAAATCGGCCAGGGCTTGGCTGTTTTAATGGTGTTTTTAGGGGGCTGGTTTAGGTGGTCTAGAAGGGTTAGAAGAGAGGTGGTCTAGGTGGTTTTAGGGACTTACATTGTTGTAGCACCACTCCAAGCTGCCGCCCAAGCCGCCAAGATCCACCACGAACTCCACTCCAGCTAGAAGAAGGCGTTCCCTTGTTGGTGCAGGATCTGGATATTTTTGGGTCCAAATCCAGTCCAAACTTTTCTTCTGCTCCTTGGTTTTCTAGTACTTTCTGGTGCTTTTCACCATCAGTTTTGAGCAGGCTTTGATTCATCGGTGGCCCAACTCTGGCCTGTGTCTTCCCCAAGTCTTTTTTCCAATTGGTGTTCTGCTTTTCAGGACTTTTTCGGCGTTCGTTTCGGTCCGCCGTTTTGGTTTCTGGCCGGTTCCTGGTGATATCAAACTTAGATTGTCGCACGGATTCCGTTCTTCATTCTGACGGGACGTGTCTCGGACTTCTATCAACTTCCTCAAGTATTGGACTTTGTAGACGCAGGAAAATCCCTGCCTCCCTTTTGGCTTCTTAGGGCCTAGAGCGGATCCTCTCGTGTGTCTAAGGCCTACTTGTATAAACAGGGCGTGCCAGCTAGCTTACTATAGACACGCGAAAATCCCCGCCTCTTTGCCTTTTTCAGGGTTCGAAGCGGATCCTCTCGTGTGTCTAAGGCCTATGTATGCAAACAGGGCATGCCAGCTAGCTTACTTAAGCTAGCGAAGATATTTTTAACACTGACTTCTAAACGTGGCAACTGTGAGCAAGTAAGCTCTTGTCGTCGCAGACCTTCTTGCACCGATGCGCAAGGGTCAGTCTGTACGCTTTGCAAAAATCGAGTTTTGGAGAGAAAGTCTACGAAGCGGTTCGAGGTGTTTATTTCGGGTCTTTAAAATGCGATTGCATGTTTTAGATCACGTGGATTTGCACGTGCCTAAGTCTTTTCTTTTATCCCTTTTCGGGCCACCTAGTTTGTGTGTTATGAACACTCCACTACATGGGCGAATTCGAGCGGGGCTTGCTTCGATGCAATATGCGTCCTACCTCGTGGTATGGCGTAGATGCAATGCAAACTCACTCTACTCCAAAGGGAAAACCCGAAATGTAAAGACAATACTGAAGGGAAATAACTGAAGGGAAATAACCGAAGGGAAATGACTTGAAATATAAATGCCGAAGGGAGAAATGTATATATAATATGTATATGAGCCCTTACTCGGGTCTTGCAAATAAGAGCGAAGGCTCAATGTGGGTGCGTGCTTGAATTGAAAGACTTACACACACGACATGAAATTAAACCCAGGTATAAATTGCAGTATGGCCTTGACTAAGGTCTTGGGAGTAAGAGCGAAGGCTCAATGTGTGTGAAAGTGCTTGAATTGAAAGACTTACTCACACGACATGAAATGAAACCCAAATAGTATAGGTCGGCCCTTACTTGGGTCTTTCAAATAAGAGCGAAAGCTCAATGTGTGTGAAAGTGCTTGAATTGAAAGACTTACTCACACGACATGAAATGAAACCCAAATAGTATAGGTCGGCCCTTACTTGGGTCTTTCAAATAAGAGCGAAAGCTCAATGTGTGTGAAAGTGCTTGAATTGAAAGACTTACTCACACGACATGAAATGAAACCCAAATAGTATAGGTCGGCCCTTACTTGGGTCTTTCAAATAAGAGCGAAAGCTCAATGTGTGTGAAAGTGCTTGAATTGAAAGACTTACTCACACGACATGAAATGAAACCCAAATAGTATAGGTCGGCCCTTAGCGAAAGCTCAATGTGTGTGAGTGCTTGAATTGAAAGACAACGCACCCAACTTAAGCAAAACCCTTCGAAAATGAAAGTATATATACTTATGTATTAGGGGCTGATTAGGCCCGTGTGTGTTCAAAATCGTGCACGACTAAGAGAGTGCACGTGTGTGTGTGTGCCAAGCCACGTTATTACAAGCGGGGGGAGACTATGCTCCGTTATTACAACCCCGTATCAAATTGAATCTCAAGCAAGTATACAACTAAAGACCGAGTTTAGGCACTTACGAGTAGCTGGTCCGTAGAGGCCTTGCTTGAGCGTGGGCTTGGCATTCGCCTTGGGCTGCAAACGGGAGCTCCGCGAGAGTGGATGACAAAGGGTGCTGGCCGGCTGCAAATGGGGCGCGGGGTAGGCGCCTCGAAGGTGGCCGGCTGCAAATGGGTGTCGCCTCGATGTGGGGGATTAAAGGGGCTGGACCAAGTGAGTGTTTAGGGTCACTAGGAGAGTCGAGTGTTTTGGGAATGTGGACCTAAGGGGAGTTTAAGGGAAGGCCGAATGGGAGTCCTATAGGGTGGTCGGATGTAGATAGGATGGTTAGGTAGTGGCCGGTAGTTTAGGTTGTGCTAGGTTCGGCTAAGTGAAAATGGTGGCAGCAAAGGGGTTGATGTGTAGATGAGATATTGATATGGTGGGTGGCTAGGAGTGGAGAGGGAGTAGAGAAGGATTTAGGTAGAGTTGGGGAATGCTTACCGAATGGGGAGAGGCGGTGGAAGGAAAAGAGAAGCCGGGTGTAGATGGGATGGAGAGCAAGTGTGGCGTCCAGCTGGGAGATGGTGGTGGCGTCCGGCTGGGAGATGGTGGTGGATGGAAGAGAGAAGGTGGCGGTGCAGGTGGGGTAGGTGGAGCAAGAAGGAGATGATGGGACTCGGCTGGACTTGGGGAAGAAGGGGACCCGGCTGGGATTGGTGAGGGCTGCTAGCTAGGAAAACCCGCCCCCAAGGGGGGGTTTAAATAGGGATGGGTAGGTCGGTTAGGGCTGGGTTTGGGGTAGTGGTTAGGTGGTTTAGGTAGGGTGGTATGTAGATTAGGTGGGCTGAAAAGGGTTGGGCCAGATATTTTGAAAACTAGGGGTTTGGGTAGATTGTGGGCTAAGGATGGTTTAGGGGTTTAGGGCTAGGTTAGGTGGTTGCGTTTTAGGGTGAGGTTTAGTGACCTAGGTTAGGTGATTAGGCTAGGTTTAGGGAAATTAACCTAGGTTTAGGGAAGGATTAGGGAAGTGGGTTAGGTGATTAGGTTGGGATTAGGCCGGGATTAGGGAAGTGGGTAAGGTGATTAGGCTCAGATTAGGGGTGGATTAGGGTGGAAGGCTAGGATTAGGTGTTTTGGGTTAGGTTTAGGTGAAGGAGCTCCCTTTGCATGGCCTATAGACCTTAACCACCTCATGTTGGTGCAGCCCTAGGTTAGGTTTTGGCTAATTACAAGCTTAAACCCACTCAATTAGGCTAACCCACATGATTAACCCCAAACTTGACACACAAGTCAAGCTTAATTACAACCCTCTTGATATTTTCCCTCCCCACTCTCTCTCATGCCCAATATCCCACGTGAATTTCAAGTGGGCCCCACCTCCATTTATGAGAAGGTGATGTGGGCCATGGATATGGATATTGGATTGGATCTCTGGATCAAAATCCAAATCCACGTCCACATATGGGTTTGGATTGGGATCTGGATATATATGGTCCAGATCCAATCCCAACTAAACTCTGACTCCTTCAAGCTGGGTTCAAAACGGACGATTCGTGCGGGGCCTGACAGCATCAGTACTCCGTCTGCGTTGGGTCTTCACCAACATGGTCGTCCGCCTCCGTTTCTGCCTTCCGAAGATGACTTCAAATGATATTTTGATAAGAACAGGGTCTTGGACGTTCGAGATCCTGGGGGTGTGAATCAGATACAAGAGTTGTTGTGCCGGGCTTGACATGTGCTCCGGTTTCGGGCTCTTCTTAGCTCTCCTGGTCCTGTCTTGATTGGGCCAAGCCGCTTCGGGGTTTCAAAAACGTGTTTTAAAAGGTTTTCAAAAGCTATATTATATATTTTTGAAATATAGAAGTTCAAAACGTATGTATAGGGTTGTCTGGAAGGCTCCTGGGTTTCCAGACTCAAAATGGCCCTTTGGGGCTGCTTGTATAAAACCAGATGGATTTTGAAAAATTCATGGGATTTCGGGGTGTTTACACTTACCTAAGCTAGCGAAGATATATTTTATCTTGACTTCTAACGTGGCGACTGTGAGCAAGTGAGCTCTTGTCGTCATAGACCTTCTTGCACCGGTGCACAAGGGTCAGTCTGTACGCTTTTAAAAATCGAGTTTAGGGTAGAAAAAGTCTACGAAAGCGGTTCGAGGTGTTTGATTCGGGTCTTTTAGTGCGATTGCGGATTTTAGATCACATGGATTTGCACGTGCCTAAGTCTTTCTTTTTATCCCTTTAAGGGCCACCTAGGTGTGTGTTATGAACACTCCACTACATGTGGCGAATTTGAGCGGGAGTACGGGGTTTGCTTCGATGCAATATGCATCCTACCTCATGGTATGGTGTAGATGCAATGCAAACTCACGCTACTCCAAAGGGAAAACCCGAATGTAAAGACAATGCCGAAGGGAAATAACCGAAGGGAAATGACTTGTAATGTAAATGCCGAAGGGAGATATGTATATAAGGTATATATGGGCCGTTACTCGGGTCTTGCAAATAAGAGCGAAGGCTCAATGTGTGTGAGTGCTTGAATTGAAAGACTTACACACACGACATGAAATGAAACCCAAATATAACTTGCAATATGGCCTTGATTAAGGTCTTGGGAATAAGAGCGAAAGCTCAATGTGTGTGAGTGCTTGAATTGAAGTACTACGCACACAACATGAAATTAAACCCAAATAGTATAACACGGCCCTTACTTGGGTCTTGAAAATAAGAGCGAAGGCTCAATGTGTGTGAGTGCTTGAATTGAAAGACTTACACACACGACATGAAATGAAACCCAAATAGTATAGCACGGCCCTCACTTGGGTCTTACAAATAAGAGCGAAGGCTCAATGTGTGTGAGTGCTTGAATTGAAAGACTTACACACACGACATGAAATGAAACCCAAATAGTATAGCACGGCCCTTACTTGGGTCTTTCAAATAAGAGCGAAGGCTCAATGTGTGTGAGTGCTTGAATTGAAAGACAACACACCCAACTTAAGCAAAACCCTATGTAAGTTAAAATATATATATATATATATTTATATACTAGGGGCTGATTAGGCCCGTGTGTGTTCAAAATCGTGCACGACTAAGAGAGTGCACGTGTGTGTGGGTGTGCCAAGCCACGTTATTACAAGCGGGGGGAGACTATGCTCCGTTATTACAACCCCGTATCGAATTAAATTTTAAGCAAGTATACAACTAAGGACCGAGTTAGGCACTTACTTATAGCTGGTCCGAAGATGCCTTGCTTGAGCGTGGGCTTGGCCTTCGCCTTGGGCTGCAAGAGGGAGCTCCGCGGAGTTGAACGGCAAAGGGGCTTTTGGTCGGATGGAAATGGCGTGCGGGAGGGGCGCCTTGAAGATGGTCGGCTGCTTGGAATGGGTTGGTTTTGTGTGTTGGGCTAAAGTGACTAAGTAGGGTCACTAAGGGAGGGTGTAGTGTTAGGAAGTATGGAACTAAGGGGGAGCCTAAGGGAGTGTCTAAGGGAGTACCTAGGGGAGGTATGTGGCTGGTGGGTGGCTGGCCGAAGGGGTGTGTGACAGTCGGTTGGAGTAGCCGACTAAGGGAGACTCGGTGGTGGTGGTTGTTAAGGTAGCTAGGGCTGTGGTAGATGGGAAGGAAGCTAGCTAGGGTATGGGGTAAGGTAGTGGCCGGGTGTGGTGAGGTTATATGGGCAGGTCTTAGGGAGTTTAGTGGAGTGGCCAGGTGTAGCTAGGGTGGCTAGGTAATGGCGGGTGTTTGAAGTGGCTAAGGTATGGCCGAATGGAAGTGGTGGCGACAAGTGGTTGGTGTTAGGGTAAGGTGGTCGTGGTGCAGGTGGCTGAGAGTGGAGGGGGAGTGGAGAAGAAGTAGGTTAAAGGATGGGGTACTAACCGAATGAAGAGGCGGTGGATGGAAGAGGAGCGGCCGGGTGGTTGAAGTGGATGGTTTGACCGAAGGAAGTGGTGGCGACAGGTGGTTGGCCGGCTGGGGTGTGGTGGAGCAGGTGGAGCAAGGTGGTGGCTGGTTGTGGTGCAGGTGGAAGACCCGGCTGGGAGTGGCTGGAGTGGCTGGGTTCGGTTGGGCTGGAAAGGGATGAGAGAAGATGAGAAACCCGCCCCTTGGCGGGGGGGTTTATATAGGGCTGGGATAGGTCGGTTGGTGGCTGATATTAGGGTAGTGGTAAGGTGGTCTAGGGGTGGTGGTATGGTGATAAGGTGGGCTGGTTTTGGGGAAGGGCCAGATATTTTTATACAAGGGGTTTTGGGTAGATTGTGTGCTAGGTTTAGGTGGGGTGGTTTAGAGGTTTAGGGTTTAGCTAGGTGGGTTGGTTTTGGGGTGAGGTTTAGTGAGGTGGGTTAGGTGATTAGGCTAGGATTAGGTTAGGTTTAGGGAAATTAACCTAGGTTTAGAGAAGGATTAGGGAAGTGGGTTAGGTGATTAGGTTGGGATTAGGCCGAGATTAGGGAAGTGGGTTAGGTGATTCGGCTAGGATTAGGACAGGATTAGGGTAAAAGGCTAGGATTAGGTGTTTTTGGTTAGGATTGGATTGAGGAGCTCCCTTTGCATGACCCATAGACCCTAATCATATCATGTTGGTGCAGCCCTAGGTTAGGTTTTGGCTAATTACAAGCTTAAACCCATGTTAACTGGGCTAACCCACTTGATTAACCCCAAACTTTACACACAAGTCAAGCTTAATTACAATCACCCTCAAATCTTATCCTCCCCCACTCTCTCTCATGCCCATAATCCCACGTGAAATTCAAGTGGGCCCCACCTCCATTTATGAGAAGGTGATGTGGTCCATGGATGTGGATATTGGATTGGATCTCTGGATCTAAATCCAAATCCAAGTCCACAATGGGTTTGGATTGGGATCTGGATATATATGGTCCAGATCCAATCCAAACTAAATTCTGACTCCTTCAGGCTGTGTTAAAAAATGAATGGTTTGTGCGGGGTCGGATAGCATTAGTACTCCGTCTGCGTTGGGTCTTCGCCAACATGATCGTCCACCTCTGTTTTCGCCTTCCGGAGATGATTTCAAGTAATGTTTTGATGATAACAAGGTCTTGGACGTTCGAGATCCTGGAGGTGGATTTAATACGAGAGTTGTTGTGCCGGGCTTGACATGTACTCCGGTTTCGGGCTCTCCTTAGCTTTTCTGGTCCTGTTTGGATTAGGCCAAGCTGCTTTGGGGTTTCAAAAATGTGTTTTAAAAGGTTTTTAAAGCCATATTATACATTTTCGAAATATATAAAGTTTAAAACATATGTACAGGGTTGTCTGGAAGGCTCCTGGGTTTCCAGACTCAAAATGGCCCTTTGGGGCTGCTTTTACAAAACCAGATTGGTTTGAGGAATTTGTGGGATTTCGGGGTGTTGACAGATACCCCTCTTTGGCCTTGTCCAAATCGATTTGGATAAGGGCAAAGATGACAAACACCCCTTTCAATGTCTCCCTAGATCTAACCATGAAGAATATGGGATCATCCCAATCTTTAGCAAAATCTCAATTTACAAACTCTGGTAGGAGGAGATATCACGCCAAAGGGATATGTATGGAATCTGGTCCTAAAAATGGGATCATGTTTATGCAAGTGCCATGCGTGGAATGCAGATGCATGACATGGGTGTGGTGCCAAGAGTGGCGACCTCCCAGAGACCAGATATGGTCGAACTTTCGAGACTTACAAGGCCTGCTGCTCCAAGTGAGCAAATCCTATGTTGTTCGATGTTCGATTTTTCAAAATCTATTTACAAAAGCTATTTACAAAGGGGACAATTGTCTTGAGTCTCGATCCTAAGGATCTCGAGCTCTTCGTGTTTGCCCTTGTTTGAGTCTTAACACTAGCTTATCTAGCGGAGGTTTTATAAGAAAACAAGGCATATTTCAAATTCCTACACCTTACTCGAAACGTTGAATTCTCAAACAAGATGAAATTCAAGTAAGTAAATCCTATTTTTACTTTAGGATTCCTCGAAATGAACCATGCTTTAGCTTGGGATAAGCCAGGGATGGGAAAGAGATACCACGGTCCCTTCTGAAGTGTCCCGTGGTTTAAGGCACAGAAGGTGGAAAACTGCTCTTTTTGAGCTTTTTGGCCTCTTTTTCCTTTTTTTTCCATAGAGGGTCTCCCTTTGGGAGTATTTTTTTTAAATCCCTCTTTTTCATAAGAGAATCGATTTTTCTTTCGAATTCTGGTTTTTTTCTTTTGGAAAGAGACTTTTGAATGGGAAATTCCCTTTGTTTGGGCCTTTATTTTCCTTTTGGAAGGAGAAGAGAAGAGGGGAGAACTTATCCCAAGCTTACACTCGATCCATTCCAAATCAGCCTATTTAGAAGTAGAACGTACTACTTGCAAGTATCTTGCTATATTGAACTAGGCCTTTCTTTGTAAGAAGAAGGGTTTTGAAATGTAACCATGATTTTGAAGACTCCATTCTTTCACAAGTGCGAATTCTCTTACTCAGGGTCCCACGAGTTTGCCTTTGCACCTTATTTTCATGTCTCAGGGCAGCTATCCCTAAAATTTTCGAAAACTGGAATCTAATCCAAATCCTACAAATGATACTTCTTTAAGTATTGAATATTGATAGGATCTGCTAAATTCCTACCTTCTACATCGATTAACCAATACGAATTGTTCGTGGTGGTTGCTCGTACAACATAGGGTCCATCCCACTTGGGGCGCCACTTTCCAAATGGATGTGGGCCACAATAGTGGATGGTTTTCAAAACCAGATCCCCCACTTCAAAGTGGTGAGGTCTCATGTGTTTGCCATAGTGTCGGGCTATCCTTTGCCGGTATGCACGAGCATGATCCATGGCAAGGAGTCGCCTCTCATCTAGCAAATCTAGTTCGGCCATCCTAGCATGCTGAAGCATCTCTAGGGGGAGGTCGAGTGCAATGGATGTATGGAATAAATGCAGTTGAGTATGAATGGGAAGAATGGCGTTTGTGCCATAGACCAATTCGAATGGTGTGGCATTCGTGGGAGTCCGGATGGAAGTCCTATAAGCCCATAAGGCTTCATCCAGCTTCTCGTGCCACGTCCTACCCTTCTCTAAGGTTTTCTCAATTATACTAATGAGAGTCTTGTTTGTGGCTTCGGCTTGGCCGTTGCCTTGAGGGTAGTAGGGCGAGGAGAAGTGGTGAGTTATGTCATACGTGTTGCACAACTTAACCATCCGCTCGTTCTTGAATGGGGTACCATTGTCAGACACAATGTCTCGTGGAACCCCAAATCGAGCCAAGATATTCCTCTGAATGAAAGCCACCACATGTTTCCCCAGCACGTTGGTTAGGGATATGGCTTCCACCCACTTGGAGAAATACTCCGTGGCTACTAAAATAAATCAATGCCCATTCGAGGCTTTTGGAAATATTGGGCCTACAATGTCAAACGCCCACATGGTAATTGGCCAGGGGCTGACCACGGAATGCAATGTAGATGATGGGATATGAATGGCGTGCCCATGCACTTGACATGGATGACATTTCCTAACATGATCGTGGCAATCCTTTTTCAGGGTGGACCAAAAATAGCCCCCTGTAAACACCCCGAAATCCCATGAATTTCTCAAATTCATCTGGTTTTGTAAAAGCAGCCCCAAAGGGCTATTTTGAGTCTAGAAACCCAGGAGCCTTCCAGACAACCCTGTATATATGTTTTAAACATCATATTTCAAAAATATATAATATGGCTTTTAAAAACCTTTTAAAACACGTTTTGAAACCCCAAAGCAGCTTGGCCTAATCAAGACAGGACTAGTGAAGTCAAAGATAGCTCGGAACCGGAGCACATGTCGAGCCCGGCACAACAACTCTCATATCAAATCCATACCCCCAGGATCTCGAATGTCCAAGACCCTGTTATTATCAAAATGTCATTTGAAGTCATCTCCGGAAGGCAGAAACGGAGGCGGATGATCATGTTGGCGAAGACCCAACGCAGACGGAGTGCTGATGCTGTTAGACCCTGCACAAATCGTCCGTTTCGAACACAGCTCGAAGGAGTCAGAGTTCAGTTTGGATCAGATCTGGACCATATATATCCAGATCCCAATCCAAACCCATATGTGGACTTGGATTTGGATTTGGATCCAATCCAATATCCATATCCATGGCCCACATCACCTTCTCATAAATGGAGGTGGGGCCCACTTGAAATTCACGTGGGATTATGGGCATGAGAGAGAGTGGGGGTGGATAAGATCAAGTGTGTTGTAATTAAGCTTGACTTGTGTGTCAAGTTTGGGGTTAATCATGTGGGTTAGCCTAGTTAAGTGGGTTTAAGCTTGTAATTAGCCAAAACCTAACCTAGGGCTGCACCAACATGATGTGGTTAAGGTCTATGGGTCATGCAAAGGGAGCTCCTTCACCTAAACCTAACCCAAAACACCTAATCCTAGCCTTCCACCCTAATCCACCCCTAATCTGAGCCTAATCACCTAACCCACTTCCCTAATCCCGGCCTAATCCCAACCTAATCACCTAACCCACTTCCCTAATCCTTCCCTAAACCTAGGTTAATTTCCCTAAACCTAGCCTAATCCTAGCCTAATCACCTAACCTAGCTCACTAAACCTCACCCTAGAACCCACCCACCTAACCAAACCCTAAACCCCTAAACCACCCCTAGCCCACAACCTACCCAAACCACTAGTATCTAAAATATCTGGCCCTACCCTTTCCAGCCCACCTTATCATCATACCACCCTACCTAAACCACCTAACCACTACCCCAAACCCAGCCCTAACCGACCTACCCATCCCTATATAACCCCCCCCCCCCTTGGGGGCGGCTTCCATCATCTAGAAGCCCACCCATTTCCCAGCCGGGTCCTCCACTTCCCCAAGCTCCGCCACCTGCTCCACCTGCTCCACATCCCACCACCACTTGCTCCACATCCTGCCACCACCTCCATCACTTCCCCAGCCTAGCCGAATGCCACCACCTGCACCACTTCCTCCCTAGCCGAGCGCCACCCTCTCTTCACCCGGTAAGTCCCCTACACCATACCCTGCTACTTCTTCACTCCCTCTCCACTCTCAGCCTCCTAATCCACTCTCCTACCACTCTAACATCAGCCCTTACACTCGCTGCCACCCTTCTGACCCAGCTGAAACCAAGCTCCCTAAATACCCGCCACCACCAAGCTCCTAGTCGGCCACTCCAACCGACTGTCACCTTGTCATTTGGCCAGCCACCCGCCAGCCGTATCCTTCCCCTATCTAGTTCCCTTCCCTTAGTGCCATATTCCCCCAACACTACACTCCCCCTAGTGACCTTACCTAGCCCCTTTAATCCCACATGTCAAGGCGACACCCTTGCTAGCAGCCGGCCACCTTCAAGGCACCCGGCCAGCACCCCTTGTCGTTCAACCTCGCGGAGCTCCCTTTTGCAGCCCAAGGCAAAGGCCAAGCCCACGCTCAAGCAAGGCCTCTACGGACCAGCTACTAGTAAGTGCCTAACTCGGTCTTTAGTTGTATACTTGCTTGAGATTCAATTCGATATGGGGTTGTAATAACGGAGCATAGTCTCCCCCCGCTTGTAATAACGTGGCTTGGCACACCCACACACGTGCACTCTCCTAGTTGTGCACGATTTTGAACACACACGGGCCTAATCAACCCCTAATACATAAGTATATACATATACTTTCATTTTTGTAGGGTTTTGCTTAAGTTGGGTGTGTTGTCTTTCAATTCAAACACTCACACACATTGAGCTTTCGCTCTTATTTGAAAGACCTAAGTAAGGGCCGACCTATACTATTTGGGTTTCATTTCATGTCGTGTGTGTAAGTCTTTCAATTCAAGCACTCTCACACACATTGAGCTTTCGCTCTTATTTGAAAGACCCAAGTAAGGGCCAACCTATACTATTTGGGTTTCATTTCATGTCGTGTGTGTAAGTCTTTCAATTCAAGCTCTCTCACACACATTGATCTTTCGCTCTTATTTGAAAGACCCAAGTAAGGGCCGACCTATACTATTTAGGTTTCATTTCATGTCGTGTGTGTAAGTCTTTCAATTCAAGCACTCTCACACACATTGAGCTTTCGCTCTTACTCCCAAGACCTTAGTCAAGGCCTATTGCAGTTATATTTGGGTTTTATTTCATGTCGTGTGTGTAAGTCTTTCAATTCAAGCACTCTCACACACATTGAGCTTTCGCTCTTACTCCCAAGACCTTAGTCAAGGCCATACTGCAATTTATATTTGGGTTTAATTTCATGTTGTGTGTGTGTAAACACCCCGAAATCCCACGAATTCCTTAAACAAACCTGGTTTTGTACAAGCAGCCCCAAAGGGCCATTTTAAGTCTAGAAACCCAGGAGCCTTCCAGACAACCCTGTACATATGTTTTAAACTATATCTTTCAAAAACATACGATATGGCTTTTGAAAACCCTTTTAAAACATGTTTTGAAACCCCGAAGTGGCTTGGCCCGATCAAGACAGGACCAGGAGAGCCAAGAAGAGCCCGGAACCGGAGCACATGTCAAGCCCGGCACAGCAACTCTTGTATCTGATTCACACCCTCAGGATCTCGAACGTCCAAGACCCTGTTCTTATCAAAATATCCTTTGAAGTCATCTCCGGAAGGCAGAAACGGAGGCGGACGAATCTGTTGGCGAAGACCCAACGCAGACGGAGTACTGATGCTGTCAGGCCCCGCACGAATCGTCCGTTTCGAACCCAGCTCGAAGGAGTCAGAGTTCAGTTTGGATTTTATCTGGACCATATATATCCAAATTCCAATCCAAACCCATATGTGGACTTGGATTTGGATTTGGATCCAGAGATCCAATCCAATATCCATATCCATGGCCCACATCACCTTCTCATAAATGGAGGTGGGGCCCACTTGAAATTCACGTGGGATATTGGGCATGAGAGAGAGTGGGGGTGAAAAATATCAAGAGTGTTGTATTAAGCTTGACTTGTGTGTCAAGTTTGGGTTAATCATGTGGGTTAGCCTAATTGAGTGGGTTTAAGCTTGTAATTAGCTAAAACCTAACCTAGGGCTGCACCAACATGGGGTGATCAAGGTCTATGGGCCATGCTAAGGGAGCTCCCTCACCTAAACCTAACCCAAAATGCCTAAGCCTAGCCTAAACCCCTAATCCACCCCTAATCTGAGCCTAATCACCTAACCCACTTCCCTAATCCCGTCCTAATCCCAACCTAATCACCTAACCCACTTCCCTAATCCTTCCCTAAACCTAGATTAATTTCCCTAATCCTAGCCTAAACCTAGCCTAATCACCTAACCTAGCTCACTAAACCTCACCCTAAAACCCAACCACCTAACCTAGCCCTAAACCCCTAAACCACCCTTAGCCCACGATTTACCCAAACCCCTAGTTTTAAAATATCTGGCCCAACCCTTTCCAGCCCACCTTATCTACATACCACCCTACCTAAACCACCTAACCACTACCCTCAGCCCAGCCCTAACCGACCTACCCATCCCCTATTTAAACCCCCCTCCTTGGGGGCGGGTTTTCTAAGTGGGAGCCCTCACCTCAGCCCAGCCGACTCCACTCTCCAACCTGTCCGCCTGCTCCACTCCCCAACTGCTCCATCAGCTCCACCTGCACCGCCACCTTCCCTCTTCCATCCACCACCACCATCCCTCAGCCGGACGCCACCACCTCCACCCAACCGAACAAGCCAACAGCCCAGCCGACTCCACTCTCCAACCTGCCCGCCTGCTTCCCACGTCATCCGCCACCTCTCCCCATTCGGTAAGTACCCTGCACCTCACCTAGCCCCCTTCTCTACTACCTCTCCACTCCTAGCCACCCATCCTATCTTCATCTCAGCCCCTTTGCCACCACCACTTTAACCTAGCCGAACCTAGTATAACCCAAACGGCCGGCCACTACCTAGCCATCATTTCCCATTCGGCCTTCCCCTAGGTGACCTATTCGGCCTTCCCACCAGCTCACCTTTTAGCTCCAGTTTCCCTAAACTCTCAACTCCCCTAGTGACCCTAAGAACCCACTCATTCAGCCCCTTTAAACCCCCTACTTTTAGGCGACATCTACTTGCCACCGGCCACCTTCGAGGCGCCTATCCCGCGCCCCACTTGCAGCCGGCCAGCACCTTTGATCACCTACCTTCGCGGAGCTCCCGTTTGCAGCCCAAGGCCAAGCCCACGCTCAAGCAAGACCTCTACGGACCAGCTACTCGTAAGTGTCTAAACTCGGTCCTTAGTTGTATACTTGCTTGAGATTCAATTTGATACGGGGTTGTAATAACGGAGCATAGTCTCCCCCCGCTTGTAATAACGTGGCTTGGCACAACCACACACGTGCACTCTCTTAGTCGTGCACGATTTTTAGCACACACGGGCCTAATCAGCCCCTAATATATAAGTGTACATATATACTTTCATTTTCGAAGGGTTTTGTTTAAGTTGGGTGCATTGTCTTTCAATTCAAACACTCACACACATTGAGCTTTCGCTCTTAGTTGAAAGACCCAAGTAAGGGCCGACCTATACTATTTGGGTTTCATTTCTTGTCGTGTGAGTAAGTCTTTCAATTCAAGCACTCTCACACACATTGAGCTTTCGCTCTTATTTGAAAGACCCAAGTAAGGGCCGACCTATACTATTTGGGTTTCATTTCATGTCGTGTGAGTAAGTCTTTCAATTCAAGCACTCTCACACACATTGAGCTTTCGCTCTTATTTGAAAGACCCAAGTAAGGGCCGACCTATACTATTTGGGTTTCATTTCATGTCGTGTGAGTAAGTCTTTCAATTCAAGCACTTTCACACACATTGAGCCTTCGCTCTTACTCCCAAGACCTTAGTAAAGGCCTTATTGCAGTTATATTTGGGTTTCATTTATGTCGTGTGGGTAGTCTTTCAATTCAAGCACTCTCACACACATTGAGCCTTCGCTCTTACTCCCAATACCTTAGTCAAGGCCATACTGCAATTTATATTTGGGTTTAAATTCATGTCGTGTGTGTAAGTCTTTCAATTCAAGCACGCACCCACATTGAGCCTTCGCTCTTATTTGCAAGACCCGAGTAAGGGCTCATATACATAATCTATATACATATTTCCCTTCGGTTATTTCCCTTCAGTTATTTCCCTTCGGTTATTTCCCTTCTGTTATTTCCCCTTCAGTATTGTCTTTACATTTCGGGTTTTCCCTTTGGAGTAGCGTGAGTTTGCATTGCATCTACGCCATACCATGAGGTAGGACGCATATTGCATCAAAGCAAGCCCCGCTCGAATTCGCCCATGTAGTGGAGTATTCATAACACACAAACTAGGTGGCCCGAAAAGGGATAAAAGAAAAGACTTAGGCACGTGCAAATCCACGTGATCTAAAACATGCAATCGCATCTTAAAGACCCGAAATAGACACCTCCAACCGCTTCGTAGACTTTCTCTCTAAAACTCGATTTTTGCAAAGCGTACAGACTGACCCTTGCGCATCGGTGCAAGAAGGTCTGCGACGACAAGAGCTTACTTGCTCACAGTCGCCACGTTTAGAAGTCAGTGTTAAAAATATCTTCGCTAGCTTAAGTAAGCTAGCTGGCACGCCCTATTTGTATACATAGGCCTTAGACACACAAGAAGATCCACTCCAAGCCCCAAAAGAGGCGAAGAGGCGGGGATTTTCGCGCGTCTACAGTGTGTAAGTCTTTCCATTCAGGCACGCACCCACATTGAGCCTTCGCTCTTATTTGCAAGACCCGAGTAAGGGCTCATATACATACTCTATATACATATCTCCCTTCAGCATTTATATTTCAAGTCATTTCCCTTCGGTTATTTCCCTTCGGTTATTTCCCTTCAGTATTGTCTTTACATTCGGGTTTTCCCTTCGGAGTAGCATGAGTTTGCATTGCATCTACGCCATACCACGAGGTAGGACGCATATTGCATCAAAGCAAGCCCCGCTCGAATTCGCCCATGTAGTGGAGTGTTCATAACACACAAACTAGGTGGCCCGAAAAGGGATAAAAGAAAAGACTTAGGCACATGCAAATCCACGTGATCTAAAACATGCAATCGCATCTAAAAGACCCGAATTAGACACCTCGAACCGTTTCGTAGGCTTTCTATCCCAAAAACTCGATTTTTGCAAAGCGTACAGACTGACCCTTACGCATCAGTGCAAGAAGGTCTGCGACGACAAGAGCTCACTTGCTCACAGTCGCCACGATTAGAAGTCAGTGTTAAATATATCTGTGCTAGCTTAGGTAAGCTAGCTGGCACGCCCTGTTTGCATAAATAGGCCTTAGACACACGAGAGGATCCGCTCCGAGCCCTGAAAAGGTGAGAAGCGGGGATTTTCACGCGTCTACAGAGATTGGCACGCCCGGTGGGATGTGAGCCTTTCAAAAATCGAGTTTTTTTAGTAGAAGTCTTGCGAAAATTTTGTAAAAGGTGTCATTTTAACTTGTTTTCTTTGCTTGTACTTAGGACATTTTGAAAAAATCTTGAAAAGCATGTCAAAATCCAATCCAAGTGAAGTGTCGAGCCAAGGCTCATGCGCATCAAGTTCTCACTCTAGGAGGATTTTCAAAAACAAAATAAAACTTGATGAAATCGAGGACTTGAGAAGGGAGTTTGAGGCCAAAATCGATGCTCTCAGCCAAGAGGCTGAAGTAGGCGATTCATGTTCATCAAATGGTGAACAAAGGCCTAAAAAGAAATCTGAAAAACCTCGCAAGCACAAAGAGGCCTCCGCAATGAAAGGCAACCAATACCACGAGTCCTTCACACAAAAGGACCGTAAAGCCCTACAGCAGTTGCTGAAAGGGCAGAATAAAGAGAAAAGAAGCTACGCCCTGTCTAATTTCCTTCCTATGGATTACGAAACAGATAGTGACGATGAAATACCGAACTTCCATCGGTATGATGGCATGGGAGACCCTAGGTCTCACTTGCAGCTTTTCTCGCGTCGAGCCCATAAGAAGAAAAAGGACTCGATGAAATGGGTGTATTGGTTCCCTTTATCCATTAAAGGCACAGCTGCCAAATGGCTGGCTTCCTACGACTTAAGCCAGTTCGCTACTTTTGAAGAGTTAGCGAACTGCTTCATGCAAAGATTTGCACACAACGTAGAAGTCACGCCGACTCTGAATACCTTAAGGGATACAAAGCAAGGCATGAACGAAGACGTACATGCCTTCATTATAAGATGGAGGTCGCTTTTGGGCCAAGTGCGAGAGCCCATATCCGAAGGATGAGCAGTAATGCTCATCCTAGATAATTTTAAAAGCGAGTTAAAAACCCTTCTCTCGCTCCATGAGATTTCAACTTTCCATAAGTTGATCAAAAAGGCCTCCCTTTTCGAAACCAACTTGCGAAAAGGGACATACGATCACTTGTGGAAAGGAAGTGCCGTTCCAAAAACCCGCTTGGAAAAGCCCATCGCATATGGGCTGCCCACGATGGACAAAGGGGCAAAGCCCCATAAAATCGCCAATGTTCGGGTGGATCCAGGCGTGGCGGGCACTTCCAAAAATTTTGAAAAGATAGAAAATTAGAGGGAGCGAAATTTTCAAAAACCGGTTGAAAAACGGGAGTATACTCCGCTGGGGCAACCTGTGTCGGAGGTCCTAGACCTCCTACTTGCCCAGGGCATGATAGAACTCCCTGAAATCCCCGAAGGAGTCACTTCCAAAGGGGGGTATTTAAACCGATTTTGTAAGTATCATCAGCTCAAAGGCCATGATACCAAACGCTGCTTCTCCCTCTTAAATAAAATTGAGAACTTGATAGCAGAAGGCCGGCTCCAGGTCACTGCGGAACCTGAGCCACCTCAAGCTATCTTCAAGGAACCCTTTCCCAAACACGCCAATGACAGTGGGAAAGGAAAGGAGGTATGTACCCTCACCATTTCCAAGGAACTAGCGCAAAAACCAGAACCTGGTCGACCTACTTGTGCACCCATTCTTGTACTATACAAGAAGCCGCCCAAGTCGTCATTCGGGGACCACCAAAAGTGGAAACCCCGGTAAAACCAGTTTTGAAAATCTAAGGTTCGCCTCAGCTCATCCTTAGAGCCAAATTTAGCGCGAACCCTAGGCTGGTCGTGGGGGAAGTGACTAGATCCGAGAGGATCTATCAACCCCCACACCTTCAAGGTGCTCGAAAGGTGGTCAGTGTGCCTGGCCACTCAAAAGCATGTATCCCTAGTGTTCTACCGAAAGCAGATAAGGACAAAGTCATCCTAAATCCTTATGACTTCGAAAACCACCTTTCAAAGATTCCTATTCACATGTCTATCCTAGAGCTTATAAAAACTTCGCCTTGGCATAGACTTGTATTAGAGAAAATTCTAGAAAGGGCCAAGGTTGATTTGAACATAAGTCCGGAATCCTTGTCTGCCCAAGTGGCTTTATTAGGAGCAAAATCGCCCATCACTTTCTCGGAAGATGATGTAGATAGACCCTACGAAACCCATAACTAGGCCCTGCATATCGAGGTGGTTCTGAACAACCACTCTTTGGACAGGTGCCTAGTCGATGGTGGAGGAGGGCTCAACATCCTTCCACTTCATGTGGCGTACAAAATCGGAGTCACCTTGACTTCAATGAACCCAAGCCCCATCGTTATCACTGGATACGATGGGAATGCGTCTAGACCTTTAGGATCCATCGAACTCCCAATGGAAATGGGAGGGATCGAACACACGGGGGTGTTCCATGTCTTGGACATCCACCCCCATTATAACCTGTGCCATCCACCTTCCACAGTTGTGTCAAGATCTCTTTTAGGGACCAGGTCGTAGTGATCCTAGGTGAGAGTCACCCACAGCTTTAGGGGATCATAAACTCCCCTTGTTTATCAAGCTCCCAGGCCCATGAGGCTAACCTGGGGCAAATTATGGTTGAGCACCTCGGCTCGTGTTGAACAACCCTAGGAAGGTTGTATGTGTGAAGGGGCCGCCCAAAGCAGGCCCCCTCCCGACTTTAATCCTTCTAGGAAAACCCAAGCGTTCCCTATTTCCAAAGCCCCTAGACAAGAGGCCATATGAGCACAATATGGACGATAGCATGTTCCAGGACCACGACTTATATCTAACCTTTTCAAAAAACAAAAAGTCATGGAACATGTTGTTAAACATGGGCTACACGCCCTACAAGAGTCTAGGGGCACAGAACCAGGGTCTCCTAGAGCCTATCCTTCCTAGGGCCAATCCAAGCCGATATGGGATCGGCTATACTCCCCGAATACCGCCGGAGCCACCCCTTGTGACCACCTGGGTCAAGGGTGCCCCGGAACCTGCCTTAGAAGAGACCTACGATTTAGATCTCCTATTCCGAGTCTAACCCGTAGTGTTTTCCCTTTGTAGGTATGACGGAAGATCCCTTTTCTAAAAATACAAAAACATTTGAAAAGCTTAAAATAAAAAAAATCGAAAAACAAGAAAAACCAAAAACAATGGAAAAACAAAAACTCGAAAAAAGAGTACTTTGTATAGTTCCCAAAGTTCTTGTTTTACAAAAACCCAAAAAAATCGAAAATTTGGAAAATACCAAAAAGATTTTGTACATAGCTGCTCCTGGCAGGACTTTGGCAAAGGAAAAGGATTTCGAAAGAAATGTCGTATGCATAGCCAGACCAAAAATTTCGAAATCACTTGAAAATCCAAGTACAAAACCAGGTCATTTTGAAAACCACGCATCAAATTCCCTTGGGTCTATAGCCCACGAGAATGATCAAAGCCCAGAAGTGGATCCCCTTGAGGAAGATCCCACTTCTGAGCTCCCAGAATTTCATAGAATTCTCGATTTTGAAAAACCTTCCCAATTAGTAGGAGGAGATTTCATAGAGGTGAACCTAGGGGATGATTCCAATCCCAAAACCATCAAAATAGGCGCATGCTTGCATGAAACTGAAAAGTTAGCATTCATTGCATTTCTACGAACCTATTTAGATGTGTTTGCATGGACGTATGAAGACATGCCAGGCATAGATCCCAACATTGTCGAACATCGTCTTCCCTTAGATGCAGGTGTAAAACCCATAAAGCAGAAGCTTAGGAAAATACACCCGAATGTACACACGCAAGTCAAAGAGGGTTTAGAAGATCTGCTAAAAGCCGGATTTATAAAACCCATTGTGTATTCTGATTGGTTATCAAATATCGTCGTAGTTCGAAAAACCAATGGGAAAATTCGAATACGCATCGATTTCAGAAACCTGAATAAAGCCACTCCAAAGGATAATTATCCTTTACCAAACATAGATTTGATAGTCGATAGTACTGCAATTCATGAAATGTTTTCATTTATGGATGGCTATTCAGGCTATAATCAAATCAAACTAAGTCCACGAGATCAGGGTAAGACCACCTTCACAACCCCATGGGGCACGTACTGCTATACAGTCATGCCCTTTGGTTTGAAAAATGCCGGAGCAACATACCAACGAGCCATGACCATGATCTTCCATGATCAAATTCATGAGCTTGTAGAAGTGTATGTAGATGATCTCTTGGCAAAATCCAAAACCCAATGCACCCATATCGAATGTTTACAAAAGATTTTCGAAAGGCTTAGGCTTTACCAAGTAAAGCTAAACCCTCAAAAATGTGTGTTCGGGGTAGAATCAGGGATGCTTCTAGGCTTTATGGTGAGCCAAAGGGGAATAGAAGTCGACCCCTCTAAGTGTCGAGCCATTATAGACATGGCTCCACCCTCCAATCTCACCCAAATCCGTAGCCTCCAGGGTCGCTTACAATCTGTTCGCCGATTCATATCGAATCTGGCAACTAGATGCGAACCCTTCAACAAACTGTTGAGGAAGGGCACAAAATTCTTACGGGATAACGAATGCCAGAAGTCCTTCGAGAGACTGAAGGCATACTTGGTTAATCCCCCTGTTTTGAATCCTCCAAAGCAAGGAAAACTGCCTTTATTATACATCTCCGTGCATGCAAATGCTTTAGGAGCCCTGTTGGCTCAATACGAGGATGACACCCATAAGGAGTATGCCATCTACTATATTTCGAAAACTCTCTTGGCTTATGAACGAAATTATCAAGCCATGGAGAAGACGTGCTTGGCCCTAGTCTGGGCCTGGCAGAAATTCAGGCACTATTTCCTAGATCATGAGATCTGGATAGTGTCCAAGCTTGATCCAATCAAGCACTTGTTCGAAAAACCCATTCTCACGGGTAGATTGGGCAAATGGCAACTCCTTCTAATGGAGTATGATCTGAAATACCATCACCAGATCTCCATTAAGGGGCAAGCCCTAGCAGATTACGTGGCTGAATTCCCCTTAGAGGACGCATATCCCACTCTTGTCGAAATGCTTGACGAAGGCATATTGCAAAACCATTTTCAAAACCACATTTTGGCAAACTCTTTCGAAAACCAAGTGTGGAGGATGCACTTCGATGGGGCACGAAACCAACGAGGGGCTGGTGCCGGGGTCATCCTAATCTCCCCTGAAAAGGGCGAGATTCCCATAGCAGTCCGCTTAGATTTCGAATGTTCCAACAACGTAGCTGAGTATGAAGCACTCATACAAGGCTTAAGAATTTCGAAAACTCTAGGGGCATCATGCATCGAGGTCTTTGGAGATTCGCTCCTTGTCGTAAACCAGGTTTTCAAAATTTTGCAAGTACGTAATGAGAAACTACTTCCATATCACCAGTTGGCCACTCGATTGGTCCAATCCTTCCAGTCGTGTAAACTCACACACATAGGAAGGGAGGACAATGGCATCGCCGATGCCCTCTCCTCCTTGGGTTCAGCCCTGAAGGTCGATCCCATTTTAGGGACCAGATCTTTGGAAATATGGCATGCGCCCCACCCATCCACACACGACTTGGATATTTGCCAAAACAACCCAGAGTCTATTGGAAAACCCTGGTTTTATGACATAAAACAATTTTTAGAAAATGGGGGATTCACCGAGGATGCCACATCCAAAGATAAGGCATTCATTCGTAAGATTTCGACCCGATACACCATTCTGGGTGGGGTCTTATACAAAAGAAGTTTTACCGGCATTCTGCTTAGGTGTATCGACCTAGAGGAGGCTAGGATAGTGATGCACGAGTTCCACGATGGAGAATGTGGAGGTCATGTTAATGCCAACATGATGGCAATGAAAATACTTAGAGGGGGCTATTTTTGGTCCACCCTAAAAAAGGATTGTCACGATCATGTTAGGAAGTGTCATCCGTGTCAAGTGCATGGGCACGCCATTCATATCCCATCATCTGCATTGCATTCCGTGGTCAGCCCCTGGCCATTTACCATGTGGGCGTTTGACATTGTAGGCCCAATATTTCCAAAGGCCTCGAATGGGCATCGATTTATTTTAGCAGCCACGGAGTATTTCTCCAAGTGGGTGGAAGCCATTTCCCTAACCAATGTAATGGGGCAACATGTGGTGGCTTTCATCCGGAGGAATATCTTGGCTCGATTTGGGGTTCCACGAGACCTTGTGTCTAATAATGGCACCCCATTCAAGAACGAGCGGATGGTTAAGTTTTGCAACACGTATGGCATAACTCACCACTTCTCCTCGCCCTACTACCCTCAAGGCAACGGCCAAGCCGAAGCCACAAACAAGACTCTCATTAGTATTATTGAGAAAACCTTAGAGAAGGGTAGGACGTGGCACGAGAAGCTGGATGAAGCCTTATGGGCTTATTGGACTTCCATCCGGACTCCCACGAATGCCACACCATTCGAATTGGTCTATGGCACAAACGCCATTCTTCCCATTCATACTCAACTGCATTCATTCCATACATCCATAGCACTCGACCTCCCCCTAGAGACGCTTCAGCATGCTAGGATGGCCGAACTAGATTTGCTAGATGAGAGGCGACTCCTTGCCATGGATCATGCTCGTGCATACCGGCAAAGGATAGCCCGACATTATAGCAAACACATGAGACCTCGTCAGTTTGAAGTGGGAGATCTGGTCTTAAAAACCAACCACCATCGTGGCCCACACCCCCTAGGTAAGTAGCGCCCCAACTGGGATGGACCCTATGTTGTACGAGCAACCACTACGAACAACTCGTATTAGTTGATCGATGTAGAAGGTTGGAATTTAGCAGATCCTATCAATATTCAATACTTAAAGAAGTATCATGTGTAGGATCTGGATTAAATTCCATTTTTCGAAAATTTTTAGGGATAGCTGCCCTGAGACATGTGAATAAGGTGCAAAAGCAAACTCGTGTGACCCTGAGTGAGAGAATTCGCACTTGTGAAAGAGTGGAGTCTTCAAAATCCTGGTTACATTTCAAAATCCTTCTTCTTACAAAGAAAGGCCTAGTTCAACATAGCAAGATACTTGCAAGTGGTACGTGATATTTCTAAATAGGCTGATCTGGAATGGATCGAGTGTAGGCTTGGGATAAGTCCTCCCCTCTTCTCTTCTCCTTCCAAAAGGAAAACAAAGGCCCAAAACAAAAGGGAATTTCCCATTCAAAGTCTCTTTCCAAAAGAAAGAAACCAGAATTTAAAAGAAAAATCGAATCTCTTGTGAAAAAGAGGGATTAAAGAAAAAATACTCCCAAAGGGAGACCCTCTATGAAAAAAAAAAGAAAAAAGAGGCCAAAAGGCTCAAAAAGAGCAGTTTTCCGCCTTCTGTGCCTCAAACCACGGGACGCTTCAGAAGGGACCGTGGTATCTCTTTCCCATCCCTGGCTTATCCCAAGCTAAAAGCATGGTTCATTTCGAGGAATCCTAAAGTAAAAATAGGATTTACTTACTTGAATTTCATCTTGTTTGAGAATTCGACGTTTCGAGTAAAGCGTAGGAATTTGAAATATGCCTTGTTTTCTTATAAAACCTCCGCTAGATAAGCGAGTGTTAAGACTCAAACAAGGGCAAGCACGAAGAGCTCGAGATCCTTAGAATTGAGGCTCAAGACAGTTGTCCCTTTTGTAAATAGCTTTTGTAAATAAGTTTTGAAAACCGAACATCGAACAGCATAGGATTTGCTCACTTGGAGTAGTAGGCCTTGTAAGTCTCTAGAGTTCGACCACATCTGGTCCCTGGGAGGTCGCCACTTTTGGCACCACACCCATGTCATTTGCATTCCACGCATGGTACTTGCATGAACATGATCCCATTTGGGACCAGATTCCATGTAGAACCCTTTGGCGTGATATCTCCTCCTACCAGAGTTTGTAAATTGAGATTTTTGCTAAAAATTGGGACGATCCCATGTTCTTCACGGATAGATCTAGGGAGACATTGAAAGGGGTGGTGGCGTCCGGCTGGGTGAAGTGGTGATGGATGGAAGAGGGAAGGTGGCGGTGCAGGTGGAGCTGGGGGAGAGTGGTCCCGGCTGGGCTAGTGGAGAGTGGTCCCGGCTGGGCTGGAAAAGGGTGGTCCCGGCTGGGTGAGGTGAGGGCTCCAACTTGCGAAACCCGCCCCCAAAGGGGAGGGGTTTAAATAGGGGATGGGTAGGTCGGTTAGGGCTGGGCTTGGGGTAGTGGTTAGGTGGTTTAGGTAGGGTGGTATGTAGATAAGGTGGGTTGGAAAGGGTTGGGCCAGATATTTTGAAACTAGGGGTTTGGGTAGATTGTGGGCTAGGGGTGGTTTAGGGGTTTAGGGCTAGGTTAGGTGGTTGGGTTTTAGGGTGAGGTTTAGTGAGCTAGGTTAGGTGATTAGGCTAGGTTTAGGATAGGATTAGGGAAATTAATCTAGGTTTAGGGAAGGATTAGGGAAGTGGGTTAGGTGATTAGGTTGGGATTAGGACGGGATTAAGGAAGTGGGTTAGGTGATTAGGTTCAGATTAGGGGTAGATTAGGGGTTTAGGCTAGGATTAGGCATTTTGGGTTAGGTTTAGGTGAAGGAGCTCCCTTAGCATGGCCCATAGACCTTGACCACCTCATGTTGGTGCAGCCCTAGGTTAGGTTTTAGCTAATTACAAGCTTAAACCCACTCAATTAGGCTAACCCACATGATTAAACCCAAACTTGACACACAAGTCAAGCTTAATACAACACTCTTGATATTTTCCATCCCCACTCTCTCTCATGCCCAATATCCCACGTGAATTTCAAGTGGGCCCCACCTCCATTTATGAGAAGGTGATGTGGGCCATGGATATGGATATTGGATTGGATCTTTGGATCCAAATCCAAATCCAAGTCCACATATGGGTTTGGATTGGAATCTGGATATATATGGTCCAGATCCAATCCAAACTGAACTCTGACTCCTTCGAGCTGGGTTCGAAACGGACGATTCGTGCGGGGCCTGACAGCATCAGTACTCCGTCTGCGTTGGGTCTTCGCCAACATAGTCGTCCGCCTCTGTTTCTGCCTTCCGGAGATGACTTCAAATGCTATTTTGATAAGAACAGGGTCTTGGACGTTCGAGATCCTGGGGTGTGAATCAGATACGAGAGTTGCTGTGCCGGGCTCGACGTGTGCTCCGGTTCTGGGCTCTTTTTAGCTCTCCTGGTCCTGTCTTGATCGGGCCAAGCCGCTTCGGGGTTTCAAAACATGTTTTAAAAGGGTTTTAAAAGCTATATTGTATGTTTTCGAAATATAGAGTTCAAAACGTATGTACAGGGTTGTCTGGAAGGCTCCTGGGTTTCAAGACTCAAAAATGGCCCTTTGGGGCTGCTTTTACAAAACCAGGTTTGTTTTAAGAAGTTCGTGGGATTTTGGGGTGTTTACACTAACCCAAAACACCTAATCCTAGCCTTCCACCCTAATCCACCCCTAATCTGAGCCTAATCACCTAACCCACTTCCCTAATCCCGGCCTAATCCCAACCTAATCACCTAACCCACTTCCCTAATCCTTCCCTAAACCTAGGTTAATTTCCCTAAACCTAGCCTAATCCTAGCCTAATCACCTAACCTAGCTCACTAAACCTCACCCTAGAACCCAGCCACCTAACCAAACCCTAAACCCCTAAACCACCCCTAGCCCACAACCTACCCAAACCACTAGTATCTAAAATATCTGGCCCTACCCTTTCCAGCCCACCTTATCATCATACCACCCTACCTAAACCATCTAACCACTACCCCAAACCCAGCCCTAACCGACCTACCCATCCCTATATAAACCCCCCCCCCCCCTTGGGGGCGGGTTCCATTATCTAGAAGCCCACCCATTTCCCAGCCGGGTCCTCCACTTCCCCAAGCTCCGCCACCTGCTCCACCTGCTCCACATCCCACCACCACTTGCTCCACATCCCGCCACCACCTGCATCACTTCCCCAGCCTAGCCGAACGCCACCACCTGCACCACTTCCTCCCTAGCCGAGCGCCACCCTCTCTTCACCCGGTAAGTCCCCTACACCATACCCTGCTACTTCTTCACTCCCTCTCCACTCTCAGCCTCCTAATCCACTCCCCTACCACTCTAACATCAGCCCTTACACTCGCTGCCACCCTTCTCACCCAGCCGAAACCAAGCTCCCTAAATACCCGCCACCACCAAGCTCCTAGTCGGCCACTCCAACCGACTGTCACCTTGTCATTTGGCTGGCCACCCGCCAGCCGTATCCTTCCCCTATCTAGTTCCCTTCCCTTAGTGCCATATTCCCCCAACACTACACTCCCCCTAGTGACCTTACCTAGCCCCTTTAATCCCACACGTCAAGGCGACACCCTTGCTAGCAGCCGGCCACCTTCAAGGCACCCGGCCAGCACCCCTTGTCATTCAACCTCGTGGAGCTCCCTTTTGCAGCCCAAGGCAAAGGCCAAGCCCACGCTCAAGCAAGGCCTCTACGGACCAGCTACTAGTAAGTGCCTAACTCGGTCTTTAGTTGTATACTTGCTTGAGATTCAATTCGATACGGGGTTGTAATAACGGAGCATAGTCTCCCCCCGCTTGTAATAACGTGGCTTGGCACACCCACACACGTGCACTCTCCTAGTTGTGCACGATTTTGAACACACACGGGCCTAATCAGCCCCTAATACATAAGTATATACATATACTTTTATTTTTGTAGGGTTTTGCTTAAGTTGGGTGCGTTGTCTTTCAATTCAAACACTCACACACATTGAGCTTTCGCTCTTATTTGAAAGACCCAAGTAAGGGCCGACCTATACTATTTGGGTTTCATTTCATGTCGTGTGTGTAAGTCTTTCAATTCAAGCACTCTCACACACATTGAGCTTTCGCTCTTATTTGAAAGACCCAAGTAAGGGCCGACCTATACTATTTGGGTTTCATTTCATGTCGTGTGTGTAAGTCTTTCAATTCAAGCACTCTCACACACATTGAGCTTTCGCTCTTACTCCCAAGACCTTAGTCAAGGCCTATTGCAGTTATATTTGGGTTTAATTTCATGTCGTGTGTGTAAGTCTTTCAATTCAAGCACTCTCACACACATTGAGCTTTCGCTCTTACTCCCAAGACCTTAGTCAAGGCCATACTGCAGTTTATATTTGGGTTTAATTTCATGTCATGTGTGTAAGTCTTTCCATTCAAGCACGCACCCACATTGAGCCTTCGCTCTTATTTGCAAGACCCGAGTAAGGGCTCATATACATACTCTATATACATATCTCCCTTCGGCATTTATATTTCAAGTCATTTCCCTTCGGTTATTTCCCTTCAGTATTGTCTTTACATTCGGGTTTTCCCTTTGGAGTAGCGTGAGTTTGCATTGCATCTACGCCATACCACTAGGTAGGACGCATATTGCATCAAAGCAAGCCCCGCTCGAATTCGCCCATGTAGTGGAGTGTTCATAACACACAAACTAGGTGGCCCGAAAAGGGATAAAAGAAAAGACTTAGGCACATGCAAATCCACGTGATCTAAAACATGCAATCGCATCTAGCTTCATAGGCTTTCTATCCCAAAAACTCGATTTTTGCAAAGCGTACAGACTGACCCTTGCACATCGGTGCAAGAAGGTCTGCGACGACAAGAGCTCACTTGCTCACAGTCGCCACGATTAGAAGTCAGTGTTAAATATATCTTCGCTAGCTTAGGTAAGCTAGCTGGCACGCCCTGTTTGCATAAATAGGCCTTAGACACACAAGAGGATCCGCTCCGAGCCCTGAAAAGGTGAGAAGCAGGGATTTTCGCTCGTCTACACCCCCTCTAAGTATTTTCATTGCCATCATGTTGGCATTAACATGGCCTCCACACTCTCCATCGTGAAACTCGTGCATCACTATCCTAGCCTCCTCTAGGTCAATACACCTAAGCAGAATGCCGATAAAACTCTTTTTGTATAAAACCCCACCCATAATGGTGTATCGGGTCGAAATCTTACGAATGAATGCCTTATCTTTGGATGTGGCATCCTCGGCGAATCTCCCATTTTCTAAGAACTATTTGATGTCATAAAACCAGGGTTTTTCAATAGAGTCTGGGTTATTTTGGCAAATATCCCAATCGTGTGTGGATGGGTTGGGCGCATGCCAGATTTCTAAAGATCAAGTCCCTGAAATGGGATCGACCTTTAGGGCTGAACCCAAGGAGGAGAGGGCATCGGCGATGCCATTGTCCTCTCTTCCCACGTGTGTGAGTTTACACGATTGGAAGGACTGGACCAATCAAGTGGCCAACTCGTGATATGGAAGTAGTTTTTCATTACGTACTTGCCAAATTTTCAAAACCTGGTTTATGACAAGGAGCGAATCTCCAAAGACCCCGATGCATGATGCCCCTAGAGTTTTCGAAATCCTTAAGCCTTGTATGAGTGCTTCATACTCAGCTATGTTGTTGGAACATTCGAAATCTAGGCTGACTGCTATGGGAATCTCGCCCTTTTCAGGGGAGATGAGGATGACCCCAGCACCAGCCCCTCGTTGGTTTCGTGCCCCATCGAAGTGCATTTCCCATACTTGGTTTTCGAAATTGTTTGCCAAAATGTGGTTTTGGAAATGATTTTGTAATATGCCTTCATCAGGCATTTCAGCAAGTGTGGGATATGCGTCCTCTAAGGGGAACTCAACCACGTAATCTGCCAGGGCTTGCCCCTTAATGGAGATCTGGTGATGGTATTTCAGGTCATACTCTATTAGAAGGAGTTGCCATTTGCCCAATCTACCCGTGAGAATGGGTTTTTCGAACAAGTGCTTGATTGGATCAAGCTTGGACACTATCCAGAACTCGTGATCTAGGAAATAGTGTCTGAATTTCTGGCAGGCCCAGACTAGGGCCAAGCACGTCTTCTCCATGGCTTGGGAATTTCGTTCATAAGCCAAGAGAGTTTTCGAAATATAGTAGATGGCATACTCCTTGTGGGTGTCATCCTCGTATGTAGCCAACAGGGCTCCTAAAGCATTCGCATGCACGGAGATGTAAAGTAAAAGCGGTTTTCCTTGCTTTGGAGGGTTCAAAACAGGGGGATTAACCAAGTACGCCTTTAGTCTCTCGAAGGACTTTTGGCATTCGTTATCCCGTAAGAATTTTGTGCCCTTCCTCATCAGTTTGTTGAAGGGTTCGCATCTAGTCGCCAGATTCGATATGAATCGGCGAACGGATTGTAAACGACCTTGGAGGCTACGGATTTGAGTGAGATTGGAGGGTGGAGCCATGTCTATGATGGCTCGACATTAGAGGGGTCGACTTCTATACCCCTTTGGCTCACCATAAAGCCTAGAAGCTTCCCTGATTCTACCCCGAATACACATTTTTGAGGGTTTAGCTTTACTTTGTAAAGCCTAAGCCTTTCGAAAATCTTTTGTAAACATTCGATATGGGTGCATCAGGTTTTGGATTTTGCCAAGAGATCATCTACATACACTTCTACGAGCTCATGAATTTGATCATGGAAGATCGTGGTCATGGCTTGTTGCTATGTTGCACCGGCATTTTTCAAACCAAAGGGCATGACTGTATAGCAGTACGTGCCCCATGGGGTTGTGAAGGCGGTCTTACCCTGATCTCGTGGACTTAGTTTAATTTCATTATAGCCTGAATAGCCATCCATGAATGAAAACATTTCATGATTTGTAGTACTATCGACTATCAAATCTATGTTTGGTAAAGGATAATTATCCTTTGGGGTGACTTTATTCAGGTTTCTGAAATCGATGCATATTCGAATTTTCCCATTGGTTTTTCGAACTACAACGATGTTTGACAACCAATCATAATACGCAATGGGTTTTATAAATCCGGCTTTTAACAGATCTTCTAAACCCTCTTTGACTTGCGTGTGTACATTCGGGTGTATTTTCCTAAGCTTCTGCTTTATGGGTTTTACATCCGCATCTAAGGGAAGACGATGCTCGACAATGCTGGGATCTATGCCCGGCATGTCTTCATATGTCCATGCAAACACATCTAAATAGGTTTGTAGAAATGCAATGAATGCTAATCTTTCAGGTTCATGCAAACATGCGCCTATTTTGATGGATTTGGGATTGGAATCATCCCCTAGGTTCACTTCTATGAAATCTCCTCCTACTGATTGGGAAGGTTTTTCAAAATCGAGAATTTTATGAAATTCTAGGAGCTTAGAAGTGGAATCTTCCTCAAGGGGATCCATTTCTGGGCTTTGATCATTCTCGTGGGTTATAGACCCGAGGGAATTTGATGCGTGGTTTTCAAAAAGACCTGGTTTTGTACTCGGATTTTCAAGTGATTTCGAAATTTTTGGTCTGGCTTTGCAGACGACGTTTCTTTCGAAATCCTTTTCTTTTGCCAAAGTCCTACCAGGAGCAGCTATATACACAATCTTTTTGGTATTTTCCAAATTTTTGATTTTTTTGGGTTTTTGTAAAACAAGAACCTTGGGAACTATGCAAAGCACTCTATTTTCGAGTTTTTGTTTTTCCATTGTTTTTGGCTTTTCTTCCTTTTCGATTTTTTTGATTTTAAGCTTTTCAAATTTTTTTGTATTTTTACAAAAGGGATCTTCCGTCACACCTACAAAGGGAAAACACTACAGATTAGACTCAGAATAGGAGATCTAAATCATAGGTCTCTTCTAAGGCAGGTTCCAGAGCACCCTTGACCCAGGTGGTCACAAGGGGTGGCTCTGGTGGTATTCGGGGAGTATAGTCGATCCCACATCGGCTTGGATTGGCCCTAGGAAGGATGGGCTCTAGGAGACCCTGGTTCTGTGCCCCTAGACTCTTGTAGGGCGTGTAGCCCATGTTCAACAACATGTTCCATGATTTCTTGTTTTTTGAAAAGGTTGAGTACAAATCGTGGTCCTGGAACTTGCTGTCGTCCATATTGTGCTCATATGGCTTTCTGTCCAGGGGCTTTAGAAATAGGGAACGCTTGGGTTGTCCTAGAAGGGTTAGAATTGGGAGGGGGCCTGCTTTGGGCGGCCCCTTCACACATACAACCTTCCTAGGGTTGTTTAACACGAGCCTTGATGGCTCAATCATAATCTGCCCCAAGTTAGCCTCATGGGCCTGGGAGCTCGATAAACAAGGGGAGATTATGATCCCCTGAAGCTGTGGGTGACTCTCACCTAGGATCACTACGACCTGGTCCCTGAAAGGGATCTTGACACACCTATGGAAGGTGGATGGCACAACGCACAAGCTGTGTATCCAGGGTCTTCTCAGCAACAGGTTATAATGAGGGTGGATGTCCAAGACATGGAACACCCCCGTGTGTGCGATCCCTCCCATTTCCATTGGGAGTTCGATTGATCCTAAAGGCCTAGATGCATTCCCATCGTATCCAGTGATAACGATGGGGCTTGGGTTCACTGAAGTCAAGGTGACTCCGATTTTATACGCCACATGAAGTGGAAGGATGTTGAGCCCTCCTCCCCCATCGACTAGGCACCTGTCCAGAGAGTGGTTATTCAGAACCACCTCGATATGTAGGGCCTGGTTGTGGGACTCGTAGGGTCTATCTACATTATCTTCCGAGAAAGTGATGGGTGATTTTGCTCCTATTAAAGCCACTTGGAAAGACAGGGATTCCAGACTTATGTTCGAATCAACCTTGGCCCTTTCTAGAATTTTCTCTAGCATGAGTCTATGCCTAGGTGAGGTTTGTATAAGCTCTAGGATAGACATGTGGATAGGAATCTTTGAAAGGTGGTTTTCGAAGTCATAAGGATTTAGGATGACTTTATCCTTGTCTGCTTTTGGCAGAACACCAAGGATACATGCTTTTGAGGGGCCAGGCACACTGACCACCTTTTTAGCACTTTGTAGGTGCGGGGGTTGATAGATCCTCCCGGATCTAGTCACTTCCCCCACGACCAGCCTAGGGTTGGCGCTAAATTTGGCTCTAAGGATGAGTTGAGGAGAACCTTGAATTTTTAAAACTGGTTTTGCCGGGGATTCCACTTTTGGTGGTGCCCGAATGACGACTTGGGCGGGCTTCTTGTACAGTACAAGAATGGGCTCACAAGTGGGTCGACCAGACTCTGGTTTTAGCGCTAGTTCCTTAGAAAAGGTGAGGGTACATACCTCCTTTCCTTTCCCACTGCCACTGGCGTGTTTGGGAAAGGGTTCTTTGAAGATAGCTTGAGGTGGCTCAGGTTCCGCAATGACCTGGAGCCAACCCTCCTCTATCAAGTTCTCAATTTTATTTAAAAGGGAGAAACAGTGTTTGGTATCATGGCCTTTGAGCCGGTGATACTTACAAAATCGATTTAAATACCCCCCTTTGGAAGTGACTCCTTCGGAGATTTCGGGAAGTTCTATGATGCCTTGGGCAAGTAGGAGGTCTAGGACCTTCGACACAGGTTGCCCCAGCGGTGTATATTCCCGTTTTTCAACCTGTTTTTTAAAGGTTCGCTCCCTTTTATTTTCTAGTTTTTCAAAATTTTTGGAAGTGCCTGCAGACATTGGCGATTTTATGGGGCTTTGCCCCTTTGTCTATCGTGGGTAGCCCATAAGTGATGGGCTTTTCCAAGCGGGTTTTAGAAACGGCACTTTCTTTCCATAAGTGATCGTATGTCCCTTTTCTCAAGTTGGTTTCGAAAAGGGATGCCTTTTTGAACAACTTATGGAAAGTTGAGATCTCATGGAGCGAGAGAAGGGTTTTTAACTCGCTTTTAAAGTTATCCAGGATGAGCATTAATGCGCATCCTTCGGATATGGGCTCTCGCACTTGGCCCAAAAGTGACCTCCATCGTATAATGAAGGCATGTACGTCTTCATTCATGCCTTGCTTTGTATCCCTTAAGGTATTCAGAGTCGGCGTGACTTCTACGTTGTGTGCAAATCTTTGCATGAAGCAGTTCGCTAACTCTTCAAAAGTAGCGAACTGGCTTAAGTCATATGAAGCCAGCCATTTGGTAGTTGTACCTTTAAGGGATAAAGGGAACCAATACACCCATTTCATTGAGTCCTTTTTCTTCTTATGGGCTCGACGTGAGAAAAGCTGCATGTGAGACCTAGGGTCTCCCATGCCATCATACCGATGGAAGTTCGATATTTCATCATCACTGTCTGTTTCGTAATCCATAGGAAGGAAATCAGACAGGGTGTAACTTCTTTTCTCTTTATTTTGCCCTTTCAGCAGCTGCTGTAGGGCTTTACGATCCTTTTGTGTGAAGGACTCGTGGTATTGGTTGCCTTCCATTACGGAG
The DNA here is from genome assembly GCA_036023115.1 of Brasenia schreberi. Lineage (NCBI taxonomy): Eukaryota > Viridiplantae > Streptophyta > Magnoliopsida > Nymphaeales > Cabombaceae > Brasenia > Brasenia schreberi. The sequence continues at coordinate 16,450,461 of JAYKKT010000089.1, read as the reverse complement.
GCCTCTTTGTGCTTGCGAGGTTTTTCAGATTTTTTCTTAGGCCTTTGTTCACCATTTGATGAACACGAATCTCCTACTTCAGCCTCTCGGCTGAGAGCATCGATTTTGGCCTCAAATTCCCTTCTCAGGTCCTCGATTTCATCTAGTTTTATTTTGTTTTTGAAAATCCTCCTAGAGTGAGAACTTGATGCGCATGAGCCTTGGTTCGACACTTCACTTGGATTGGATTTTGACATGCTTTTCAAGCTTTTTCAAAATTTCCTAAGTACAAGCAAAGAAAACAAAGTTAAAATGACACCTCTATGAAAAAAAATTTCGCAAGCTTCTAACTTAACTCGATTTTTGAAAGACTCAAGTCCCACCGGGCGTGCCAATCTCTGTAGACGCAGGAAAATCCCTGCCTCCCTTTTGGCTTCTTAGGGCCTGGAGCGGATCCTCTCGTGTGTCTAAGGCCTATTTGTATAAATAGGGCATGCCAGATAGCTTACCTAAGCTAGCGAAGATATATTTTATCCTAACTTCTAACGTGGTGACTGTGAGCAAGTGAGCTCTTGTCGTCGCAGACCTTCTTGCACCGGTGTGTAAGGGTCAGTCTGTACGCTTTTAAAAATCGAGTTTAGGGTAGAAAAAGTCTACGAAAGCGGTTCGAGGTGTTTGATTCGGGTCTTTTTAGTGCGATTGCAAATTTTAGATCACGTGGATTTGCAGTGCCTAAGTCTTTCTTTTTATCCCTTTAAGCACCACCTAGGTGTGTGTTATGAACACTCCACTACATGTGGCGAATTTGAGCTGGAGTACGGGGTTTGCTTCGATGCAATATGCGTCCTACCTTGCGGTATGGCGTAGATGCAATGCAAACTCATGGTACTCCAAAGGGAAAACCCGAATGTAAAGACAATGCCGAAGGGAAATAACCGAAGGGAAATGACTTGTAATGTAAATGCCGAAGGGAGATATGTATATAAGGTATATATGGGCCCTTACTCGGGTCTTGCAAATAAGAGCGAAGGCTCAATGTGTGTGAGTGCTTGAATTGAAAGACTTACACACACGACATGAAATGAAACCCAAATATAACTTGCAATATGGCCTTGATTAAGGTCTTGGGAATAAGAGCGAAAGCTCAATGTGTGTGAGTGCTTGAATTGAAGTATAACATGAAATTAAACCCAAATAGTATAACACGGCCCTTACTTGGGTCTTCAAAATAAGAGCGAAGGCTCAATGTGTGTGAGTGCTTGAATTGAAAGACTTACACACACGACATGAAATGAAACCCAAATAGTATAGCACGTCCCTCACTTGGGTCTTATAAATAAGAGCGAAGGCTCAATGTGTGTGAGTGCTTGAATTGAAAGACTTACACACATGACGTGAAATGAAACCCAAATAGTATAGCACGGCCCTTACTTGGGTCTTTCAAATAAGAGCGAAGGCTCAATGTGTGTGAGTGCATGAATTGAAAGACAACACACCGAACTTAAGCAAAACCCTATGTAAGTTAAAATATATATATATATATATATATATATATATTTATATACTAGGGGCTGATTAGGCTCGTGTGTGTTCAAAATCGTGCACGACTAAGAGAGTGCACGTGTGTGTGGGTGTGCCAAGCCACGTTATTACAAGCGGGGGGAGACTATGCTCCGTTATTACAACCCCGTATCGAATTAAATTTTAAGCAAGTATACAACTAAGGACCGAGTTAGGCACTTACTTATAGCTGGTCCGAAGATGCCTTGCTTGAGCGTGGGCTTGGCCTTCGCCTTGGGCTGCAAGAGGGAGCTCCGCGGAGTTGAACGGCAAAGGGGCTGCTTGCCGGATGGAGTGGCCGACTAAGGGAGACTCGGTGGTGGTGGTTGCTAAGGTAGCTAAGGCTGTGGTAGATGGGAAGGAAGCTAGCTAGGGTATGGGGTAAGGTAGTGGCCGGGTGTGGTGAGGTGATATGGGCAGGTCTTAGGGAGTTTAGTGGAGTGGCCGGGTGTAGCTAGGGTGGCTAGGTAATGGCGGGTGTTTGAAGTGGCTAAGGTATGGCCGAATGGAAGTGGTGGCAACAAGTGGCTGATGTTAGGGTAAGGTGGTGGTGGTGCAGGTGGCTGAGAGTGGAGGGGGAGTGGAGAAGAAGTAGGTTAAAGGATGGGGTACTAACCGAATGAAGAGGCGGTGGATGGAAGAGGAGCGGCCGGGTGGTTGAAGTGGATGGTTTGGCTGAAGGAAGTGGTGGCGACAGGTGGTTGGCCGGCTGGGGTGTGGTGGAGCAAGGTGGTGGCTGGCTGTGGTGCAGGTGGAAGACCCGACTGGGAGTGGCTGGAGTGGCTGGGTTCGATTGGGCTGGAAAGGGATGAGAGAAGATGAGAAACCCGCCCCTTGGCGGGGGGGTTTATATAGGGCTGGGATAGGTCGGTTGGTGGCTGGTATTAGGGTAGTGGTAAGGTGGTCTAGGGGTGGTGGTATGGTGATAAGGTGGGCTGGTTTTGGGGAAGGGCCAGATATTTTCATACAAGGGGTTTTGGGTAGATTGTGTGCTAGGTTTAGAGGTTTAGGGTTTAGCTAGGTGGGTTGGTTTTGGGGTGAGGTTTAGTGAGGTGGGTTAGATGATTAGGCTAGGATTAGGTTAGGTTTAGGGAAATTAACCTAGGTTTAGGGAAGGATTAGGGAATTGGGTTAGGTGATTAGGTTGGGATTAGGCCGAGATTAGGGAAGTGGGTTAGGTGATTAGGCTAGGATTAGGACAGGATTAGGGTAAAAGGCTAGGATTAGGTGTTTTTGGTTAGGATTGGATTGAGGAGCTCCCTTTGCATGACCCATAGACCCTAATCATATCATGTTGGTGCAGCCCTAGGTTAGGTTTTGGCTAATTACAAGCTTAAACCCATGTTAACTAGGCTAACCCACATGATTAACCCCAAACTTGACACACAAGTCAAGCTTAATTACAATCACCCTCAAATCTTATCCTCCCCCACTCTCTCTCATGCCCATAATCCCACGTGAAATTCAAGTGGGCCCCACCTCCATTTATGAGAAGGTGATGTGGGCCATGGATGTGGATATTGGATTGGATCTCTGGATCCAAATCCAAATCCAAGTCCACACATGGGTTTGGATTGGGATCTGGATATATATGGTCCAGATCCAATCCAAACTGAATTCTGACTCCTTCAGGCTGTGTTCGAAAACGAACGGTTTGTGCGGGGTCTGACAGCATCAGTACTCTGTCTGCGTTGGGTCTTCGCCAACATGATCGTCCGCCTCTGTTTTCGCCTTCCGGAGATGATTTCAAGTAATGTTTTGATGATAACAGGGTCTTGGACGTTCGAGATCCTGCAGGTGGATTTAATATGAGAGTTGTTGTGCCGGGCTCGACATGTGCTCCGGTTCCGGGCTCTCCTTAGCTTTTCTGGTCCTGTCTGGATTAGGCCAAGCTGCTTTGGGGTTTCAAAAATGTGTTTTAAAAGGTTTTTAAAGCCATATTATATATTTTCAAAATATATAAAGTTTAAAACATATGTACAGGGTTGTTTGGAAGGCTCCTGGGTTTCCAGACTCAAAATGGCCCTTTGAGGCTACTTTTACAAAACTAGGTTGGTTTGAGGAATTTGTGGGATTTCGGGGTGTTTACAGACTTCTTTCTCATTTTGGAGATGCTTTGCGCTTTTTCTTTGACCCAAATTATGCTTTTACCCTTTTGTCGGGCTTTTCTCCAAACGCCTCTCTTTTCTTCTGTTTTTGAGCAGGGGGTGGCTTCTGAAATTTCGGGCTCGATTTCCTCTTCTTGCTGGGGCTCTCCTTTTGCCTTTTGTACCTGTTTTCACATTTTAAAACAGATTGTCGTTTTGGCTCAAACGAGCGTTTTGTGTTTTTTGAAAGTTTTTGAGATTTTGGAATTTGGGGTGTTTACACAAGACATTAAAGATTTCTTAGAAAATGGAGGATTTTCAGAATTCGGTTCGTCTAAAGACAAAACTTTTATTCGAAAGATTTCAACCCGATACATGATTTTGGGAGGGATTCTTTACAAAAAGAGTTTTACTGGCATCTTATTGAGGTGTGTCGACCTTGAGGAGGCTTGGATGATAATGCGTGAATTCCACGATGGAGAATGTGGAGGGCATGTAAATGCAAACATGATGGCAATGAAAATACTTAGAGCTGGTTACTTTTGGTCCACTCTAAAGCAAGATTGTCTTGATCATGTTAGGAAGTGTCACCCATGTCAAGTGCATGGACACGCCATCCATACCCCGTCATCCTCATTGCATCCCGTGGTGAGCCCCTGGCCATTCACGATGTGGGCGTTTGACATCATAGGACCAATATTTTAGGTTTTATGGTAAGCCAAAGGGGCATTGAAGTCGACCCCTCTAAGTGTCGAGCCATCATAGACATATCTCCACCCTCCAATTTAACTCAAATCCGAAGCCTCCAAGGTCGCCTCCAATCGATTAGAAGGTTTATTTCAAACCTCGCAATGAGATACAAACCTTTCAACAAGCTTTTGAGAAAAGGGGTGAAGTTTGTATGGGACGACGATTGCCAAAAAGCTTTCGAAAGATTAAAAGTGTCTTTGGTTAATCCTACGGTTTTAAACCCTCCAAAGCAAGGAAAACCGCTTTTACTATACATTTCTGTGCATGCGAATGCCTTGGGTGCTTTATTAGCTCAATATGAGGATGATACCCATAAAGAGTATGCTATTTACTATATTTCGAAAACTGTATTGGCCTATGAAAGAAATTATCAAGCCATGGAGAAAACTGACTATGTGGCCGATTTCCCCTTAGAGGATTCATATCCCATACTTGATGAAATGCCTGACGAGGGCATCTTTCTAAACCAATTTCAAAACCATATTTTAGCAAACTGCTTAAATGAAAATCAAGTGTGGAAGATGCACTTCGATGGGGCAAGAAACCAAAGAGGGGCTGGTGCGGGAATCATCCTCATATCCCCCGAAAAGGGAGAAATCCCCATTGCTATTCTCCTAGATTTCGAATGTTCCAACAATACAGTCGAGTATGAAGCACTCATACAAGGCTTGAAAATTTTGAAAACTCTAGGGGCATCATGCATCGAAGTCTTTGGAGATTCTTTACTTGTCATAAACCAAGTGTTGAAAATTTGGCAAGTCAAAAATGAAAAACTCCTTTCATACCACGAATTGGCCACCAAACTGGTCGATTCATTCAAATCATGCACACTCACACACGTAGGAAGAGAGGACAATGGCATAGCCGATGCCCTCTCATCCTTTGGCTCAGCCCTAAGGGACGATCCCACCTTGAGAACTCGATCCTTAGAAATATGGCACTCACCCACTCCATCCATTCACGATTTGGAGATTTGCCAAAACAACCAAACTTCTACTAAAAAACCCTGGTTTCAAGACATTAAAGATTTCGTAGAAAATGAAGGATTTTCAGAATTCGCTTCATCTAAAGACAAAGCTTTTATTCGAAAGATTTCAACCCGATACATGATTTTGGGAGGGATTCTTTACAAAAAGAGTTTTACTGGCATCTTATTGAGGTGTGTCAACCTTGAGGAGGCCAAGATGATAATGCGTGAATTCCACGATGGAGAATGTGGAGGGCATGTAAATGCAAACATGATGGCAATGAAAATACTTAGAGCTGGTTACTTTTGGTTCACTCTAAAGCAAGATTGTCATGATCATGTTAGGAAGTGTCACCCATGTCAAGTGCATGGACACACCATTCATATCCCCTCATCAACCTTGCATTCCGTGGTCAGCCCATGGTCATTCACCATGTGAGCGTTTGACATCATAGGACTAATTTTTCCAAATGCATCAAACAGACATAGGTTTATCCTAGCAGCCACCAAGTATTTTTCTAAATGGGTTGAAGCTACCTCCCTGACTAATGTCCAGGGGCAACATGTAGTAGCGTTCATCAAGAAAAATATCTTGGCTTGATTTGGAGTTCCAAGAGACCTAGTGTCTGATAATGGCACCCCCTTCAAGAACGAGAGGATGGTAAAGTTATGTAACACTTATGACATAACTCACCACTTCTCATCGCTCTACTACCCTCAAGGCAACGGCTAAGCCGAAGCCACCAACAAGACTCTCATAAGCATTATTGAGAAAACCTTAGAGAAGAGTAGGACATGGCATGAGAAGTTGGATGAAGCCTTATGGGCCTATAGGACTTCCTTCCGAACTCCCACAAATGCCACGCCATTTGAGTTGGTCTATGGCACAAACGTCATTCTCCCCATTCATACCAAATTTCATTCATTCCATACATCACTTGCACTCGACCTCCCCCTAGAAACGCTTCAGCATGCTAGAATGGCCGAGCTTGATCTATCAGATGAAAGAAGGCTCCTTGCTATGGATCATGCACATGCATACCGGCAAAGGGTAGCCCGATAATACGAAAAGCATATGAAGCCTCGCCACTTCAAAGTGGGAGACCTTGTATTGAAGATCATCCACCATCGTGGCCCACATCCACTTGGAAAGTGGTGGCCCAAGTGGGATGGTCCTTATGTTGTACGTGGAACCACCACGAACGATGCATACTGGTTAATCGATGTTGAGGATAGGAATTTTTCAAACCCTATGAATGCCCAATATTTGAAAAAATACCATGTGTAGGGTCTTAACTAAATCCTTTTGTAAAAATATTTTGAGGAAATCTCAAAAGAGCAGTTTTCCGTCTCTTTGCCTTAAACCACGGGATGCTCCAGAAGGGACCGTGGTAACTCTTTCCCCATCCCTGCGACTTATCCCAAGTGAAGGAAGATTCATTTCAAGGAGTCCTAAAGTAAAAATAGGATTTGCTTACTTGAATCTCAGTTTGTTTGAGAATCAGACGTTGTTGGGTAAGGCGTAGAAATTTTGAAATGTTGCTTGATTTTCTTATAAAACCTCCGCTAGATTAGCGAGTGTTAAGACTCAAGTAAAGGGAAACACGAGAAGCTGAAAATCCTTATGATTGAAGCTAAAAAGGCCTTTTCTCTCAAAAACGAATTGAGAAAAGCCCAAACATCGAGCAACATAAGACTAGCTCACTTGGTGCAGTAGGTCTTCATAAGACTCCCAAGTTCAACCATTTCATTAAGTCTCTAGAAAACCACATTTTCTAGCATATCATTCCATGTCATCCACTCACATATGCACACATGGACATCAAATACGTGATCCCAATTAGGACCAAAACCGTATTAGGTAAAGTCCCCTTTGGCAAAAATCCACTCTTACCAGGCATAAAGAAAAGTTTTTCTCAAAATTGGGACGATCCCATATTCTCAAGGATAAATACAGGGAGAAAGCAAATAGGGGTGTTGTCTTCTTTTCCATTATCCAAATAAATTTGGATAATGCCAAAGAGGGGCATCAGTAAATACCCCAAAATCGAATGATTTTCCAAAACAAACACCTGGTTTGAAAATCCATTTCAAAACCAATTTTGATTATTCGAAAACCCAGGAGTTCCAAAAGCTTTAAACTTCTGTTAAAAACCCTTTCAAAGTATGAATTTCTTAAACTTAGGCCAAGTCCTAATTTTGTAAAAAGCCAAATCAAACAAGTGGAGCCTGATCAAAAGCAAGTCCAAAAGCCCAAAAGTCAGCCCGACCTGATAAAAGCAGAATCAAAAGCAAAAGGAGAGCCCAGGCCAGAAGTAGGCTTCAGCCCTGGAGCATGAAAAGCAAAGCCAAAGCACCAGACAAAATCATTAGAAATCCAAGCCCAAGCTTGAAATTCTAAAAATCAGATAAAACGGAGTCCCGAAGGTGAGAAGGAGATCGGACGAAAAGGTTGGGGAAAACCCAGCCCAAGACGGAGCATTGATAAAGCCAAGGCCCGCGAAAACCGTCCATCTCGAAACACCAAGAAGTTCTGAAGAAACGAAAATTTAGATTGGATCTGAACATAAATATCCAGATCCAGACCCAAATAGTGTTTGGATTGGATTTGGATCATAAAATCCAAATCCAAAGTCCAAACCCAAGACCCACCGCTTTGCCTATAAATAGAGGTGAGGGGGTGGTGGAAGTTCACATGAAACTCAAGGGGAGGCTTGGGGAGAGAGAGTGCATAAACTAGGAGAGAGAAAAATGGTGGGCTTGATATTTTCAAGTGGGCTAGCCTTGTGGGTTTGATCAAGGATGTGGGTTCAAGCCATGTATGGACCTAGACTTAACCAAAGGGCTGCACCAACATGAAGGATGGCTGCAAAGTGGCATGGATTGATGGGCTACACGAGGTGGACCGGCTCCAAGAGGTAGGTCTCTCAACCTCACCCTAACCTAGCCTACTTCACCTAACTGACCCCACTAAACCTAACCCAAACCTAGCCTAGACTCAGCCCCTTTTACCTAAACCGACCTAGACTTCACCAAACTGACTCCCTTAAAACCCACCTAAACATAACCCTAACCGCACCCTAGCTAGACCATCCTCATCCCAAAACCCACGGCAAAACCTAGCCCAGCCACCCTCTCCACCGACCGCCCCTAAACCATCTAACCGAGTGCAACTTGCACTCGGTTTACATCCTACACCCCCCTAGACAACCCCCGGCCTGCACCTTGTGCAATGCCTGCTGACCAACTCCAGCCCCTAGCCAGCACCCCAACCACACGCCCTAACCACCCCCAGCCCAACACCAACACCTGGCCACCCGAGCACCTGCCATCTTCACTTCCCACTCCACTGCTCTAACCGAACCCCCTTGCCACAGCCTGTCTGCACCATCTCCCAGCCGAACCAGCACCTCAATGTCCCACGCTCCCTGCCACAGCCTGCTACCCGAACCCCCCCTTGCTACAGCCTGCTACCTGCACCCACCTGCCGTCACCCGCGCCCTACTACAGACCCCCTACAGCGCCCCGGCGCACCTGCCACCTTCCCGCACCTAGCGCCTGCCACTCCCACACCCATCTGCCCACCTGCCCCGAATTAGCACCCCACACTCCCTAGCACCACCCTAACACCCCAGCCCACACCTTAGCCGTGACCCACTTAGCTCACCTACAACTTGGCCGAACTAAGCCCATCCCAAAAAGCACTTGGCTGCTCCTAAGCAAACCTAAATCTAAACCTCACGTCTAGACCCACCTAGGGAGACCTAGCTCATGGCTGCCAAGGAGGACAGACCTGAGCAACTTGAGAGGAAAAGCCAACCACGTGTAAGTGTTTAAATTCGGTTTTTACCTTACTCATTTGATATTCAATTCAATTCGATATGGGGTTGTAATAATGGAGTGTAGTCTCCCCCCGAAATGTAATATTTGTGCTTGATACACAAGCCACACACGCACACTTGAGCCTTATTGCTCTTAATCATACACAAGGGACACCCACGTGCAATTGAGCCTTTCCGCTCTTAATTGCACATGATTGCACACACATTGAGCCTTTCTGCTCTTAAGCTAAAGTATATATTTCCATTCAGGTATTTACTTTAGTGAAAGCTGTGTGAGTTACAATTCAATTTGGGTTGTTACATTCAAGTCATGTGAGTTTGTCATTTAAATTTCACACTTACACACACATTTAGCCTTTCCGCTCTTAAGCTAAAGTATATATTTCCATTCGGGTATTTACTTTAGTGAAAGTCGTGTGAGTTGTCATTTAAATTTCACACTTGCACACAAAAGCACTCGAGCCTTTGGTCTACACTCTCACGCACATTTTGAGCCTTTGTTGCTCATAGGATATAACATACTTATATATTTTCAAGTTGTGTGAGTTTACTTCACGTCGAGTTGCATTTCCCTTTGTGTGGATTTACATTAAGTCATGTGAGTTGCTTTATATTTCAGGTATTTACATTAAGCTGCGTGAGTTGCACTTTCAATTTCAGGTATTTACATTAAGTTGTGTGAGTTGCTTTCAATTCGAGCCTAACTCACATCATCATCTCAAAACCCGAAAATCTTTTGTGCATCTTTGCATTCGTTAGCTTTTTGAAAGATCCCCGAATCTACACACAAACCACATTGAAAATAGACCACTTGTGCACACACATATCCGGCCTAAAAAAGCTAAAAAACTCAAAGACTTAGGTACGTCCAAAGTCGAAATAAAACTTGAAAACTTGGCATACATCGAGCTTTTCAAAACACTAATATTGCAAAGTTTTGTAAAAACAAGGTTTTAAGCGTTTAAACTGACCCTTGAGCATCAGTTCAAAGAAGGTTTAAACGAAAAGATCCTGCTTTCCCACAATTGCCTCAAAAAGTCAGATATATCAAAATCTTCGCTAGCTTGAGCAAGCTAGCTGGCACGCCCTTATAAACGACGTAGATACGAAAAGGTTCATTTTCCGGCTTCAAAACCAGAAGTGAAAATTTTCATGTTTACAGAGATGAATGCTTCACACGGCATTATGGTGAAGGGCCATGGTTTTTCAAATGGAATTTCTATGAGATGACATGTCCATGCATTTGACATTTATGGTATTTCTAACATGATTATGACACTTTTTGCTTAAGGATGGAAAAAAACATAACCAGACCTAAGTGATCTTCATGGCCATCATATTTGAATTGACATGATCTCCACATTTTCCATTGTGGGACTCATGTTTTTATCCTAACCTTATCAAGGTTTTCATATCCACAAGATGCTGAAAATCTTTCTTTTCAAAGTCATATGTAGGGCTAACATTATTAAAACTTGATCTTTTTGAAGAAGCAAATTCGGGAAATCCTCCCTTTCTAAAAAAACTTTTCTTGGGAGATCTGAAGATGATTTCAATACCTGCCCCTTGATTGAAATATGTTTCCCATGCTTGATTTTCTTTGAAACAATTTGTCCAAGCATGGTTTTTGAATTCATTTGGAAAATATGCCATCATGGGGCATTCGATCAAGTGTCGGGAATGTGTCTCGAAGAGGCACTTCAGCCACACGATATAGGGCTTGTCCCTTAATGGAGTCTTGAGGATGAACTCATATTCCATTAAAAGGGGCTGCCATTTATCTTGCCTACCCATTAAGATAGGTTTTTCAATTAAGTGCTCGAATGAATCAACATTATTCCTTTTTCAGGACATGGAAAATAATGTCTTGAATTTGGAGGCCTACACCAAGGCCTAAGCATGATTTCTCTATTGGCTTGATAATTTCTCTCACATGCCAAATAGATTTTTCGAAATAAATGGCACACTTTCAATGGATATCATCTTCATATTGATTGGGTAAAATACCCAATCCATTTACATGAATTGTAATGCTTTGGAGGTTTTTGAAAATTGAGAGGATTTAGATCTTTTCAAGATCTTTTGGAAATCATCATTTAAATTTTAACCCTTTTTCAAAAGTTTCTTTGTGAGAGGTGTAGCATCTTTTTGGCATTTTTGGAATCAATCTTGAAGGTTTCGGATTTGATCCATATGGAGACATGCCTATGATGGCTCGATACTTAGGGGGTCGATTTCAATGCCCCTTTGGCTTGACACAAAACTCGAGTTCTAAGATGATGTCTAGACCTGGTATTGTTCATGCAAATATATGATTTTCAAAATGCAATGCATGATGCTCATGTAAACATGCACACACTATGGGTTAGACTCACTCTAAAATCCCCAAATTTTCCAAGTCAAGGATTCAACGAAATTTAGGAAGTGTAAACACCCCAAAATACCACGACTTTCTAAAAACATACCTAGTTTTACAAAAGCAGTTTCAAAGGGCCATTTTGAGTCTCGAAACCCATGAGCCTTCCAAAAACCCTGTACATATTCGAAAACATGTACATATTGTTTTAAACTCTATACATATTGCTTTTAAGCCTATAAATAGTGTTTTAAAGCCCTTTATCAAATAGGAGTTTTGAAACCCGGGCTAAGCCCCATTTTCCCAAAAGCTAAAGGCGAACAGGTAGAGCATGTGAAGATGACACTTGATTCAGAAACATCCCAGCAAGCCGATCATGAAGGCCAAAACCAAAAGCAACTTCAGAAGTATGTTCTGAAGCCTAGAAGAGCAACCTAGCCTGATAAAAGCCAGGTTTGAAAGGCGAAAGGAAGGCCCAGGCACGAAGTAGATGGCAAGCCCGGAGCACCTGAAAGCCAGACCGACCATTCTCACTCAAGCATCCTGAATCTGAACCAGGAAAACCGAAAATGAGCAGAAATGGAGTCCGAAAAGGCGAAAAGGAGTCTAGACGACACAGATTGGGGAAACCCAACACCAGATGGGTCACTGATGAAACTAGGGCCCACACAGATCATTCTCCTCGAGAAGACAAGAAGGACTATCTAGAGAAATTTTGATTTGGATCTGGACCATAAATATCCAAATCCAAATCCATATAGTGAATAGTGTTTGGATTTGGGCCAATCCAAATAGTGTTTGGATTTGGATTGGATCCAAATAGTGTTTGGATTGGATCGGATTTGGACCAAAATATCCAGATCCATATCCATAAAAATGTTGGATTTGGATCGGATACGAATCTCAAAATATATGAGATCCACGATCCAAATCCAAATAGTATTTGGATTTGGGTCTGGATCCAAATCCCAAACTCAAACCCAAATCCAAGACCCACCTCAAATGCCTATAAATAGAGGTGAGGGGTCCATTGTAAGGGGTTCACGTGAAATCCAAGGGAGGAGAGAGAAGGTCCAAGGTGAGTGGTTAGTGCTTTCTTTGTTTAGGGTTTTATTAATTGTGGTTAGTGTAGGATTAGTTAAGGAAGGGATGATTTGCTTGGACAAGAAGCTTAAGGTGGCTAATCAGAGCTCAAGCACACCCTAAACCATTGTTAAAAGGTAAGCCCCTAATCCTCTCTAAACCACTCTTCCTAATCCCTCTAAACCACCTAACTGACCTCCCCTAATCCCACTTAGGTCAACCTAACACCCCAGCCCACCTTAAACCTAAACTACCCACACATCCCCTAAACACCCGAACCAACCTAACCTCACCGGCACCTTGCGCGCGCCCTGCACGCTCCTGGCCGACCTCCATCGCCTTACGTTCCGCCGACCTGCCGACCGACCGATACCCTACCTGCCACCACTACCATCTCCCAGCCACCACCTGCCACTGTCTCCTAGCCCTCCATCCTGCCACCTTGCATTCCCTAGCTGACCTTTGTCTCACCACACACCTCGACCCCTACCGCACACCACTACCACACCCCAGCCGAACCCTGCCGTGACCTCTCGCCTACCATCCCAACTCCACATCATGCCTCAGCCGAACCCCTCTTAGTTCCGCATCACCCCACCTACCTAACTGTAGACGCGCGAAAAATCCCCATGCCTCCCCGCCTTTTCTGGGCTTGGAGTGGATCCTCTCGTGCGTCTAAGGCCTATTTATGTAAACAGGGTGTGCCAGCTAGCTTACCTAAGCTAGCGAAGATATATTTTAAATTGACTTCTAATCGTGGCGATTGTGAGCAAGTGAGCTCTTGTCGTCGCAGACCTTCTTGCACCGATGCGCAAGGGTCAGTCTGTACGCTTTGCAAAAATCGAGTTTTTGGGATAGAAAGCCTACGAAGCGGTTCGAGGTGTCTAATTCGGGTCTTTTTAGATGCGATTGCAGATTTTAGATCACGTGGATTTGCACGTGCCTAAGTCTTTTCTTTTATTCCTTTATGGGCCACCTAGTTTGTGTGTTATGAACACTCCACTACATGGGCAAATTTGAGCGGGGCTTGCTTTGATGCAATATGGGTCCTACCTCATGGTATGGCGTAGATGCAATGCAAACTCACGCTACTCCAAAGGGAAAACCCGAAATGTAAAGACAATGCCGAAGGGAAATGACTTGAAATGTAAATGCCGAAGGGAGATATGTATATAGGGTATGTATATGGGCCCTTACTCGGGTCTTGCAAATAAGAGCGAAGGCTCAATGTGGGTGCGTGCTTGAATTGAAAGACTTACACACACGACATGAAATTAAACCCAAATATAACTTGCAGTATGGCCTTGATTAAGGTCTTGGGAATAAGAGCGAAAGCTCAATGTGTGTGAGTGCTTGAATTGAAGTACTACGCACACAACATGAAATTAAACCCAAATAGTATAACACGGCCCTTACTTGGGTCTTTCAAATAAGAGCGAAGGCTCAATGTGTGTGAGTGCTTGAATTGAAAGACTTACACACATGACATGAAATGAAAACCCAAATAGTATAGGTCGGCCCTTACTTGGGTCTTTCAAATAAGAGCGAAGGCTCAATGTGTGTGAGTGCTTGAATTGAAAGACTTACACACACGACATGAAATGAAAACCCAAATAGTATAGGTCGGCCCTTACTTGGGTCTTTCAAATAAGAGCGAAGGCTCAATGTGTGTGAGTGCTTGAATTGAAAGACTTACACACACGACATGAAATGAAAACCCAAATAGTATAGGTCGGCCCTTACTTGGGTCTTTCAAATAAGAGCGAAAGCTCAATGTGTGTGAGTGCTTGAATTGAAAGACAACACACCCAACTTAAGCAAAACCCTACAAAATTAAAGTATATGTATATACTTATGTATTAGGGGCTGATTAGGCCCGTGTGTGTTCAAAATCGTGCACAACTAAGAGAGTGCACGTGTGTGGGTGTGCCAAGTCACGTTATTACAAGCTGGGGGAGACTATGCTCCGTTGTTACAACCCTGTATCGAATTGAATCTCAAGCAAGTATACAACTAAAGACCGAGTTAGACACTTACTAATAGCTGGTCCGAAGATGCCTTGCTTGAGCGTGAGCTTGGCCTTCGCCTTGGGCTGCAAAAGGGAGCTCCGCGAGGTTGAACGACAAGGGGGAGGTGCTGGCCGGATGTCCTTGGTGCGCGGGAGAGGCGCCTTGAAGGTGGCCGGCTACTAGAGACGGGTTGTTTTTGGTGTGTTGGGCTAAAGGGCCTAAGTAGGGTCACTAAGGATAGGGTTTAGTTTTAAGGTAGGTGGTGCAAAAGGTGAACCTAAGGGAAGATCTAACGGATCACCTAGGGTTGGCGGGTTGCTATGGTGGCCGAATGAAATGACAGTCGGTTGGAGTGGCCGACTAGGAGGACTTAGTGGTGGCGGGCAGTTAGAGTGGCTAGGAGTGGTATAAGATAGGGGAACTAGCTAGGAGATGGGGCCAGGTGGTAGTGGGTGTAGTAGGTGTATTGTGGTGATATGGGCGGGTTTTAGGAAATCGGATAGGGTGACTGAATGAAGCTAAGGACTCTAGGTGGTGGCGGGTAGCTAGGGTGGCTACGGGTTTGGCTGAGTGGGGCTGGTGGCAGCAAGTGGAAGGGTTGGTGTTAGGGTGATATGGGAGTGGATTAGGCGGCTGAGAGTGGAGAGGGAGTGAAGAAGGAGCAAGGTAGGATGTAGGGTACTTACCGGGTGAAGAGATGGTGGCAGGTAGAAAGGAATCCGCCGGATGATGATGGTGGTGGTGGCGCTCGGCTGGAAGGTAGTGGTGCAGGTGGTGGCGGGATGTGGAGTAGGTGGTGGCCAGACGTGGAGCTGGTGGTGGCGGGATGTGGAGCAAGTGGAGCAGGAGGGGATTCGGCTGAGCTGGGGAAGTGGAGGACCCGGCTGGGAAGGTGGGGCTGTTAGATCCTGAAAGCCGCCCCCAAAGGGGGGGGGGGGGTTATATAGGGCTGGGCTAGGTCGGTTAGGGCTGGGTTTGGGGTAGTGGTTAGGTGGTTTAGGTAGGGTGGTATGATGATAAGATGGGCTGGAAAGGGTAGGTCCAGATATTTTAAATACAAGTGGTTTGGGTAGGTTGTGGGCTAGGGGTTGTTTAGAGGTTTAGGGTTTAGTTAGGTGGGTTGGTTCTAGGGTGAGGTTTAGTGAGCTAGGTTAGGTGATTAGGCTAGGATTAGGCTAGGTTTAGGGAAATTAACCTATGTTTAGGGAAGGATTAGGGAAGTGGGTTACGTGATTAGGTTGGGATTAGGCCAGGATTAGGGAAGTGGGTTAGGTGATTAGGCTCAGATTAGGGCCGGATTAGGGTGGAAGGCTAGGATTAGGTGTTTTTGGTTAGGTTTAGGTGAAGGAGCTCCCTTTGCATGGCCCATAGATCTTAACCACATCATGTTGGTGCAACCCTAGGTTAGGTTTTGGCTAATTACAAGCTTAAACCCACTTAATCAGGCTAACCCACATGATTAACCCCAAACTTGACACACAAGTCAAGCTTAATTACAACACATACTTGATCTTATCCACCCCCACTCTCTCTCATGCCCATAATCCCACGTGAATTTCAAGTGGGCCCCACCTCCATTTATGAGAAGGTGATGTGGGCAATGGATATGGATATTGGATTGGATCTTTGGATCCAAATCCAAATCCAAGTCCATACATGGGTTTGGATTGGGATCTGGATATATATGGTCCAGATCCAATCCAAACTGAACTCTGAGTCCTTCGAGCTGTGTTTGAAACGAACGGTTTGTGCGGGGCCTGACAGCATCAGTACTCCGTCTTCGTTGGGTCTTCGCCAACATGATCGTCCGCCTCTGTTTTCGCCTTCTAGAGATGACTTCAAACGATGTTTTGATGATAACAGGGTCTTGGACGTTCGAGATCCTGGGGGTGTGGATTTGATACAAGAGTTGCTGTGCCGGGCTCGACATGTGCTCCGGTTCCGGGCTCTCCTTGGCTTTCCTGGTCCTGTCTGGATTAGGCCAAGCTGCTTCGGGGTTTCAAAACATGTTTTAAAAAGGTTTTAAAAGCCATATTATATGTTTTCGAAATACAGAGTTCAAAACATATGTACAGGGTTGCCTGGAAGGCTCCTGGGTTTCTAGACTCAAAATAACCCTTTGGGGCTGCTTTTACAAAACCAGATGGATTTTAGAAATTCGTGAGATTTCGAGGTGTTTACAGATGCCCCTCTTTGGCCTTGTCCAAATCGATTTGGATAAGGGCAAAGATGACAAACACCCCTTTCAATGTCTCCCTAGATCTATCCACGAAGAATATGGGATCGCCCCAATCTTTAGCAAAATCTCAATTTAAAACTCTGGTAGGAGGAGATATCATGCCAAAGGGTTGGACTATGGAATCTGGTCCTAAAATGGGATCATGTTTATGCAAATGTTCACGTGTGGAATGCAGATGCATGACATGGGTGTGGTGCCAAGAGTGGCGACCTCCCAGAGACCAGATGTGGTCGAACTCTAGAGACTTACAAGGCCTGTTGCTCCAAGTGAGCAGATCCTATGCTGTTCGATGTTCGGTTTTCAAAACTTATTTACAAAAGTTATTTACAAAAGGGACAACTATCTTGAGTCTCGATCCTAAGGATCTCGAGCTCTACGTGTTTGCCCTTGTTTGAGTCTTAACACTCGCTTATCTAGCGGAGGTTTTATAAGAAAACAAGCTGTATTTCAAATTCCTACGCCTTACTCGAAACGTCGAATTCTCAAACAAGATGAAATTCAAGTAAGTAAATCCTATTTTTACTTTAGGATTCTTCGAAATGAACCATGTTTTAGCTTGGGATAAGCCAGGGATGGGAAAGAGATACCACGATCCCTTCTGAAGCGTCCCGTGGTTTGAGGCACAGAAGGCGGAAAACTACTCTTTTTGAGCTTTTTGGCCTCTTTTTCCTTTTTTTTCATCGAGGGTCTCCCTTTGGGAGTATTTTTTCTTTAATCCCTCCTTTTCACAAGAGAATCGATTTTTCTTTTGAATTCTGGTTTCTTTCTTTTGGAAAGAGACTTTGAATGGGAAATTCTCTTTGTTTGGGCTTTTGTTTTCCTTTTGGAAGGAGAAGAGAAGAGGGGAGGACTTATCCCAAGCCTACACTCGATCCATTCCAGATCAGCCTATTTAGAAATAGCACGTACCACTTGCAAGTATCTTGCTATATTGAACTAGGCCTTTCTTTGTAAGAAGAAGGATTTTGAAATGTAACCACGATTTTGAAGACTCCGCTCTTTCACAAGTGCGAATTCTCTCACTCAGGGTCACACGAGTTTGCCTTTGCACCTTATTCACATGTCTCAGGGCAGCTATCCCTAAAATTTTTGAAAATTGGAATTTAATCCAAATCCTACACATGATACTTCTTTAAGTATTGAATATTGATAGGATCTGCTAAATTCCTACCTTCTACATCGATCAACCAATACAAATTGTTCGTAGTGGTTGCTCGTACAACATAGGGTCCATCCCAGTTGGGGCACCACTTGCCCAGGGGGTGTGGGCCACGATGATGGATGGTTTTTAAAACCAGATCCCCCACTTCAAAGTGGCGAGGTCTTATGTGTTTGCTGTAATGTCGGGCTATCCTTTGCTGGTATGCACGAGCATGATCCATGGCAAGGAGTCGCCTCTCATCTAGCAAGTTTAGTTCGGCCATCCTAGCATGTTGAAGCGTCTCTAGGGGGAGGTCGAGTGCTATGGATGTATGGAATGAATGTAGTTGAGTATGAATGGGAAGAATGGCATTTGTGCCATAGACCAATTCGAATGGTGTGGCATTCGTGGGAGTCCGGATGGAAGTCCTATAAGCCTATAAGGCTTCATCCAGCTTCTCGTGCCACGTCCTACCCTTCTCTAAGGTTTTCTCAATTATGCTAATGAGAGTCTTGTTTGTGGCTTCGGCTTGGCCGTTGCCTTGAGGGTAGTAGGGCGAAGAGAAGTGGTGAGTTATGCCATATGTGTTGCATAACTTAACCATCCACTCGTTCTTGAATGGGGTACCATTATCAGACACAAGGTCTTGTGGAACCCCAAATCCAGCCAAGATATTCCTTCGGATGAAATCCACCACATGTTGCCCCATCACGTTGGTTAGGGAAATGGCTTCCACCCACTTGGAGAAATACTCCGTGGCTGCTAAAATAAATCGATGCCCATTCGAGGCCTTTGGAAATATTGGGCCTACGATGTCAAACGCCCACATGGTAAATGGCCAGGGGCTGACCACGGAATGCAATGCAGATGAAGGGATATGAATGGCGTGCCCATGCACTTGACATGGATGACACTTCCTAACATGATCGTGGCAATCCTTCTTCAGGGTGGACCAAAAATAGCCCCCTCTAAGTATTTTCATTGCCATCATGTTGGCATTAACATGACCTCCACATTCTCCATCATGGAATTCATGCATCACTATCCTAGCCTCCTCTAGATTGATACACCTAAGCAGAATGCCGGTAAAACTTTTTTTGTATAAGACCCCACCCATCATGGTGTATCGGGTCGAAATCTTACGGATAAATGCCTTATCCTTGGATGTGGCATCCTCAGCGAATCCCCCATTTTCTAAAAACTGTTTGATGTCATAAAACCAGGGTTTTTCAATAGACTCTGGGTTATTTTGGCAAATATCCAAGTCGTGTGTGGATGGGTGGGGCGCATGCCATATTTCCAAAGATCTGGTCCCTGAAATGGGATCGACCTTCAGGGCTGAACCCAAGGAGGAGAGGGCATCGGCGATGCCATTGTCCTCTCTTCCTACGTGTGTGAGTTTACACGATTGGAAGGACTGGACCAATTGAGTAGCCAACTCGTGATATGGAAGTAGTTTCTCATTACGTACTTGCCAAATTTTTAAAACCTGGTTTATGACAAGGAGCGAATCTCCAAAGACCTCGATGCATGATGCCCCTAGAGTTTTCGAAATTCTTAAGCCTTGTATGAGTGCTTCATACTCAGCTACGTTGTTGGAACATTCGAAATCTAAGCGGACTGCTATGGGAATCTCGCCCTTTTCAGGGGAGATTAGGATGACCCCAGCACCAGCCCCTCGTTGGTTTCGTGCCCCATCGAAGTGCATCTTCCACACTTGGTTTTCGAAAGAATTTGCCAAAATGTGGTTTTGAAAATGGTTTTGCAATATGCCTTCATCAGGCATTTCAACAAGAGTGGGATATGTGTCCTCTAAAGGGAACTCAGCCACGTAATCTGCTAGGGCTTGCCCCTTAATGGAGATCTGGTGATGGTATTTCAGATCATACTCCATTAGAAGGAGTTGCCATTTGCCCAATCTACCCATGAGAATGGGTTTTTCGAACAAGTGCTTGATTGGATCAAGCTTGGACACTATCCAGATCTCATGATCTAGGAAATAGTGTCTGAATTTCTGGCAGGCCCAGACTAGGGCCAAGCACGTCTTCTCCATGGCTTGATAATTTCGTTCATAAGCCAAGAGAGTTTTCGAAATGTAGTAGATGGCATACTCCTTATGGGTGTCATCCCCGTATTGAGCCAACAGGGCTCCTAAAGCGTTCGTATGCACGGAGATGTATAATAAAAGCGGTTTTCCTTGCTTTGGAGGGTTCAAAACGGAGGGATTAACGAAGTATGCCTTCAGTCTCTCGAAGGACTTCTGGCATTCGTCATCCCATAAGAATTTCGTGCCCTTCCTCAACAGTTTGTTGAAGGGTTCGCATCTAGTGGCCAGATTCAATATGAATCGGCGAACGGATTGTAAACGACCTTGGAGGCTACGGATTTGGGTGAGATTGGAGGGTGGAGCCATGTCTATGATGGCTCGACACTTAGAGGGGTCGACTTCTATTCCCCTTTGGCTCACCATAAAGCCTATATGCTTCCCCGATTCTACCCCGAATACATATTTTTGAGGGTTTAACTTTACTTTGTAAAGCCTAAGCCTTTCGAAAATCTTTTGTAAACATTCGATATGAGTGCATCGGGTTTTGGATTTTGCCAAGAGATCATCTACATACACTTCTACAAGCTCATGAATTTGATCATGGAAGATCGTGGTCATGGCTCGTTGGTATGTTGCGCCGGCATTTTTCAAACCAAAGGGCATGACTGTATAGCAGTAGGTGCCCCATGGGGTTGTGAAGGCGGTCTTACCCTGATCTCGTGGACTTAGTTTGATTTGATTATAGCCTGAATAGTCATCCATAAATGAAAACATTTCATGATTTGCAGTACTATCGACTATCAAATCTATGTTTGGTAAAGGATAATTATCCTTTGGAGTGGCTTTATTTAGGTTTCTGAAATCGATGCATATTCGAATTTTCCCATTGGCTTTTCGAACTACAACAATATTTGATAACCAATCAGAATACGCAATGGGTTTTATAAATCCGGCTTTTAGTAGATCTTCTAAACCCCCTTTAACTTGCATGTGTACATTCGGGTGTATTTTCCTAAGCTTCTGCTTTATGGGTTTTACACCTGCATCTAAGGGAAGACGATGCTCGACAATGTTGGGATCTATGCCCAGCATGTCTTCATACGTCCATGCAAACACATCTAAATAGGTTCGTAGAAATGCAATGAATGCTAACCTTTCAGTTTCATGCAAGCATGCCCCTATTTTGATGGTTTTGGGATTGGAATCGTCCCCTAGGTTCACCTCTATGAAATCTCCTCCTAAAGATTGGGAAGGATTTTCAAAATCGAGAATCTTATGAAATTCTGGGAGCTCAGAAGTGGGATCTTCCTCAAGGGGATCCACTTCCGGGCTTTGATCATTCTCGTGGGCTATAGACCCGAGGGAATTTGATGCGTGGTTTTCAAAATGACCTGGTTTTGTACTTGGATTTTCAAGTGATTTCAAAACTTTTGGTCTGGCTATGCAGACGACGTTTCTTTCGAAATCCTTTTCTTTTGTCAAAGTCCTACCAGGAGTAGCTATATACAAAATCTTTTTGGTATTTTCCAAATTTTCGATTTTTTTGGGTTTTTGTAAAGCAAGAACCTTGGGAACTATACAAAGCACTCTATTTTCGAGTTTCTGTTTTTCCATTTTTTTTTATTTTAAGCTTTTCAAATGTTTTTGTATTTTTTAGAAAAGGGATCTTCCGTCATACCTACAAAGGGAAAACACTACGGGTTAGACTCGGAATAGGAGATCTAAATCGTAGGTTTCTTCTAAGGCAGGTTCCGGGGCACCCTTGACCCAAGTGGTCACAGGGGGTGGCTCCGGCGGTATTCGGGGAGTATAGCCAATCCCATATCGGCTTGGATTGGCCCTAGGAAGGATGGGCACTAGGAGACCCTGGTTATGTGCCCCTAGACTCTTGTAGGGCGTGTAGCCCATGTTCAACAACATGTTCCACGACTTTTTGTTTTTTGAAAAATTTTGATATAAGTCGTGGTCCTAGAACATGCTATCATCCATATTGTGCTCATATGGTCTCTTGTCCAGGGGCTTTGGAAATAGGGAACGATTGGATCGTCCTAGAAGGGTTAAGATCGAGAGGGGGCCTACTTTGGGCGGCCCCTTCACACATACAACCTTCCTAGGGTTGTTTAACACGAGCCAAGGTGGCTCAATCACAATTTGCCCCAGGTTAGCCTCATGGGCCTGGGAGCTTGATAGACAAGGGGAGTTTATGATCCCCTGAAGCTGTGGGTGACTCTCACCTAGGATCACTACGACCTGGTCCCCAAAAGGGATCTTGACACACCTGTGGAAGGTAGATGGCACAGCGCACAAACTGTGTATCTAGGGCCTTCCCAGCAACAGGGTATAATGGGGGTGGATGTCCAAGACATGGAACACCCCCGTGTGTTCGATCCCTCCCGTTTCCATTGGGAGTTCGATGGATCCTAAAGGTCTAGACGCATTCCTATCGTATCCAGTGATAACGATGGGGCTTGGGTTCTCTGAAGTCAAGGTGACTCCGATTTTATATGCCACATGAAGTGGAAGGATGTTGAGCCCTCCTCCACCATCGACTAGGCACCTGTCCAGAGAGTGGTTGTTTAGAACCACCTCGATATGTAGGGCCTGGTTATGGGTTTCGTAGGGTCTATCTACATCATCTTCCGAGAAAGTGATGGGCGATTTTGCTCCTAATAAAGCCACTTGGGCAGACAAGGATTCCGGACTTATGTTTGAATCAACCTTGGCCCTTTCTAGAATTTTCTCTAATACAAGTCTATGCCTAGGTGAGGTTTGTATAAGCTCTAAGATAGACATGTGAATAGGAATCTTTGAAAGGTGGTTTTCGAAGTCATAAGGATTTAGGATGACTTTGTCCTTATTTGCTTTTGGCAGAACACTAGGGATACATGCTTTTGAGGGGCCAGGCACACTGACCACCTTTCGAGCACCTTGAAGGTGTGGGGGTTGATAGATCCTCTCGGATCTAGTCACTTCCCCCACGACCAGCCTAGGGTTCGCGCTAAATTTTGCTCTAAGGATGAGTTGAGGAGAACCTTGGATTTTCAAAACTGGTTTTGCCGGGATTTCCACTTTTGGTGGTCCCCGAATGACGACTTGGGCGGGCTTCTTGTACAGTACAAGAATGGGCGCACAAGTGGGTCGACCAGGTTCTGGTTTTTGTGCTAGTTCCTTAGAAATGGTGAGGGTACATACCTCCTTTCCTTTCCCACTGCCATTGGCGTGTTTGGGAAAGGGTTCCTTGAAGATAGCTTGAGGTGGCTCAGGTTCTGCAGTGACCTGGAGCCGGCCTTCTGCTATCAAGTTCTCAATTTTATTTAAGAGGGAGAAGCAGCGTTTGGTATCATGGCCTTTGAGCCGATGATACTTACAAAATCGATTTAAATACCCCCCTTTGGAAGTGACTCCTTCGGGGATTTCAGGGAGTTCTATCATGCCCTGGGCAAGTAGGAGGTCTAGGACCTCCGACACAGGTTGCCCCAGCGGAGTACACTCCCATTTTTCAACTGGTTTTTGAAAATTTCGCTCCCTCTTATTTTCTAACTTTTCAAAATTTTTGGAAGTGCCCGCCACGCCTGGATCCACCCGGACATTGGCGATTTTATGGGGCTTTGCCCCTTTGTCCATCGTGGGTAGCCCAAATGTGATGGGCTTTTCCAAGCGGGTTTTGGAAATGGCACTTCCTTTCCACAAGTGATTGTATGTCCCTTTTCGCAAGTTAGTTTCGAAAAGGGAGGCCTTTTTGATCAACTAATGGAAAGTTGAGATCTAATGGAGCGAGAGAAGGGTTTTTAACTCGCTTTTAAAGTTATCCAGGATGAGCATGACTAGGCATCCTTCGGATATGGGCTCTCGCACTTGGCCCAAAAGCGACCTCCATCTTATAATGAAGGCATGTACGTCTTCGTTCATGCCTTGCTTTGTATCCCTTAAGGTATTCAGAGTCGGCGTGACTTCTACGTTATGTGCAAATCTTTGCAAGAAGCAGTTCGCTAACTCTTCAAAAGTAGCGAACTGGCTTAAGTCGTAGAAAGCCAGCCATTTGGCAGCAGTGCCTTTAAGGGATAAAGGGAACCAATACACCCATTTCATCGAGTCCTTTTTCTTCTTATGGGCTCGACGTGAGAAAAGCTGCAAGTGAGACCTAGGGTCTCCCATGCCATCATACTGATGGAAGTTCGGTATTTCATCGTCACTGTCTATTTCGTAATCCATAGGAAGGAAATCAGACAGGGCGTAGCTTCTTTTCTCTTTATTCTGCCCTTTCAGCAACTGTTGTAGGGCTTTACGGTCCTTTTGTGTGAAGGACTCGTGGTATTGGTTGCCTTCCATTACGGAGGCCTCTTTGTGCTTGCGAGGTTTTTCAGATTTTTTCTTAGGCCTTTGTTCACCGTTTGATGAACATGAATCGCCTACTTCAGCCTCTTGGCTGAGAGCATCGATTTTGGCCTCAAACTCCCTTCTCAAGTCCTTGATCTCATCTAGTTTTATTTTGTTTTTGAAAATCCTCCTAGAGTGAGAACTTGATGCGCATGAGCCTTGGCTCGACACTTCACTTGGATTGGATTTTGACATGCTTTTCAAGCTTTTTCAAAATGTCCTAAGTACAAGCAAAGAAAACAAGTTAAAATGACACCTTTTACAAAAATTTTCAAAACCTTCTACCTTAAAATCCCCACGCCTCCCCGCACGAATCTCTGTAGACGCGCGAAAAATCCCCACGCCTCCCCGCCTTTTCTAGGCTTAGAGTGGATCCTCTCGTGCGTCTAAGGCCTATTTATGTAAACAGGGCGTGCCAGCTAGCTTACCTAAGCTAGCGAAGATATATTTAAAATTGACTTCTAATCGTGGCGACTGTGAGCAAATGAGCTCTTGTCGTCGCAGACCTTCTTGCACCGATGTGCAAGGGTCAGTCTGTACGCTTTGCAAAAATCGAGTTTTTGGGATAGAAAGTCTACGAAGCGGTTCGAGGTGTCTAATTCGGGTCTTTTTAGATGCGATTGCAGATTTTAGATCACGTGGATTTGCACGTGCCTAAGTCTTTTCTTTTATCCCTTTATGGGCCACCTAGTTTGTGTGTTATGAACACTCCACTACATGGGCGAATTTGAGCGGGGCTTGCTTTGATGCAATATGCGTCCTACCTCGTGGTATGGCGTAGATGCAATGCAAACTCACGCTACTCCAAAGGGAAAACCCGAAATGTAAAGACAATGCCGAAGGGAAATAACCGAAGGGAAATGACTTGAAATGTAAATGCCGAAGGGAGATATGTATATAGGGTATGTATATGGGCCCTTACTCGGGTCTTGCAAATAAGAGCGAAGGCTCAATGTGGGTGCGTGCTTGAATTAAAAGACTTACACACACGACATGAAATTAAACCCAAATATAACTTGCAGTATGGCCTTGATTAAGGTCTTGGGAATAAGAGCGAAAGCTCAATGTGTGTGAGTGCTTGAATTGAAGTACTACGCACACAACATGAAATTAAACCCAAATAGTATAACACGGCCCTTACTTGGGTCTTTCAAATTAGAGTGAAGGCTCAATGTGTGTGAGTGCTTGAATTGAAAGACTTACACACACGACATGAAATGAAAACCCAAATAGTATAGGTCGACCCTTACTTGGGTCTTTCAAATAAGAGCGAAGGCTCAATGTGTGTGAGTGCTTGAATTGAAAGACTTACACACACGACATGAAATGAAAACCCAAATAGTATAGGTCGAACCTTACTTGGGTCTTTCAAATAAGAGCGAAAGCTCAATGTGTGTGAGTGCTTGAATTGAAAGACAATACACCCAACTTAAGCAAAACCCTACAAAATTAAAGTATATGTATATACTTATGTATTAGGGGTTGATTAGGCCCGTGTGTGTTCAAAATCGTGCACAACTAAGAGAGTGCACATGTGTGGGTGTGCCAAGCCACGTTATTACAAGCGGGGGGAGACTATGCTCCGTTATTACAACCCCGTATCGAATTGAATCTCAAGCAAGTATACAACTAAAGACCGAGTTAGGCACTTACTAATAGCTGGTCTGAAGATGCCTTGCTTGAGCGTGGGCTTGGCCTTCGCCTTGGGCTGCAAAAGGGAGCTCCGCGAGGTTGAATGACAAGGGGGAGGTGCTGGCCGGATGTCCTTGGTGCGCGGGAGAGGCGCCTTGAAGGTGGCCGACTGCTAGGGACGGGTTGTTTTTGGCGTGTTGGGCTAAAGGGCCTAAGTAGGGTCACTAAGGATAGGGTTTAGTTTTAAGGTAGGTGGTGCAAAGGGTGAACCTAAGGGAAGATCTAACGGATCACCTAGGGTTGGCGGGTTGCAATGGTGGCCGAATGAAATGACAATCGGTTGGAGTGGCCGACTAGGAGGACTTAGTGGTGGCGGGCAGTTAGAGTGGCTAGGAGTGGTATAAGATAGGGGAACTAGCTAGGAGATGGGGCCAGGTGGTAGTGGGTGTAGTAGGTGTATTGGGGTGATATGGGCGGGTTTTACGAAATCGGATAGGGTGGCCGAATGAAGCTAAGGTCTCTAGGTGGTGGCGGGTAGCTAGGGTGGCTACAGGTTTGGCTGAGTGGGGCTGGTGGCAGCAAGTGGATTTGATACAAGAGTTGCTGGGGGTATGGATTTGATACAAGAGTTGCTGTGCCGGGCTCGACATGTGCTCTGGTTCCGGGCTCTCCTTGGCTTTCCTGGTCCTGTCTGGATTAGGCCAAGCTGCTTCGGGGTTTCAAAACATGTTTTAAAAAGGTTTTAAAAGCCATATTGTATGTTTTCGAAATACAGAGTTCAAAACATATGTACAGGGTTGCCTGGAAGGCTCCTGGGTTTCCAGACTCAAAATAGCCCTTTGGGGCTGCTTTTACAAAACCAGATGGATTTTAGAAATTCGTGGGATTTCGAGGTGTTTACACTAACGCCGTGACCTTAGCTCCCATATCACCTATTAGATACCCTACCACACTCCATACCACATCCCATTCGTGACCCATAGCATCCCATACCCAACCTAACCCAACCCCAGCCGCGACCTTACCCCACTACCTAACATCCCACGCCCTTAGTTCCCACCTAACACCCCAACTCCATACCCCATCTGTGACCCATACCATCCCATCCCACGCCTTACCACATCCCTAACCATGACTCTAGCTCCCTCAACTCCTAGCCGAACCTATCCTAGTTAACACTCCGCACCATACCACACGAACCTACCCCAGTCGTGACCTTACCCTATACCCTTCCATCACTCCTCTCAACTCCCAACCTCCGCAGCCACCTTACCCATCCCTTACCCAACCAAAACCGCCGCCCTCTAGTGTCGTCAACCTTATAAAACCCTCAAGCTTGAAGGCTCCATTTAGCCATGTTTCGCTTCAAGCTTCAAGGAAGATTCATCCGTGGGTGTGAAGCCAAGCAAACTTGTGAAGATTGGAGTGGACAAACATCCGGATCACGTAAGTGTTTTAATTCGATATTTCATATCTCTTTTCTACGCTTTGATTAAATTTGGATAACTTGGTATGTTGTGCCGGGCTCGACATGTGCTCTGGTTCCAGGCTCTCCTTGGCTTTCCTGGTCCTGTTTGGATTAGGCCAAGCTGCTTCGGGGTTTCAAAACATGTTTTAAAAAGGTTTTAAAAGCCATATTGTATGTTTTCGAAATATAGAGTTCAAAACATATGTACAGGGTTGCCTGGAAGGCTCCTGGGTTTCCAGACTCAAAATAGCCCTTTGGGGCTGCTTTTACAAAACCAGATGGATTTTAGAAATTCGTGGGATTTCGGGGTGTTTACACTAACGCCGTGACCTTAGCTCCCATATCACCTATTAGATACCCTACCACACTCCATACCACATCCCATCCGTGACCCATAGCATCCCATACCCAACCTAACCCAACCCCAGCCGCGACCTTACCCCACTACCTAACATCCCACGCCCGTAGTTCCCACCTAACACCCCAACTCCATACCCCATCTGTGACCCATAGCATCCCATCCCACGCCTTACCACATCCCTAACCATGACTCTAGTTCCCTCAACTCCTAGCCGAACCTATCCTAGTTAACACTCTGCACCATACCACACGAACATACCCCAACCGTGACCTTACCCTATACCCTTTCATCACTCCACTCAACTCCCAACCTCCGCAGCCACCTTACCCATCCCTTACCCAACCAAAACCGCCGCCCTCTAGTGTCGTCAACCTTATAAAACCCTCAAGCTTGAAGGCTCCATTTAGCCATGTTTCGCTTCAAGCTTCAAGGAAGACTCATCCGTGGGTGTGAAGCCAAGCAAACTTGTGAAGATTGGAGTGGACAAACATCCGGATCACGTAAGTGTTTTAATTCAATATTTCATATCTCCTTTCTACGCTTTGATTAAATTTGGATAACTTGGTTTGCTGTGCCGGGCTCGACATGTGCTCTGGTTCCGGGCTCTCCTTGGCTTTCCTGGTCATGTCTGGATTAAGCCAAGCTGCTTCGGGGTTTCAAAACATGTTTTAAAAAGGTTTTAAAAGCCATATTGTATGTTTTCGAAATACAGAGTTCAAAACATATGTACAGGGTTGCCTGGAAGGCTCCTGGGTTTCCGGACTCAAAATAGCCCTTTGGGGCTGCTTTTACAAAACCAGATGGATTTTAGAAATTCGTGGGATTTCGGGGTGTTTACACTAACGCCGTGACCTTAGCTCCCATATCACCTATTAGATACCCTACCACACTCCATACCACATCCCATCCGTGACCCATAGCATCCCATACCCAACCTAACCCAACCCCAGCCGCGACCTTACCCCACTACCTAACATCCCGCGCCCTTAGTTCCCACCTAACACCCCAACTCCATACCCCATCTGTGACCCATACCATCCCATCCCACGCCTTACCACATCCCTAACCATGACCCTAGCTCTCTCAACTCCTAGCCGAACCTATCCTAGTTAACACTCCGCACCATACCACACGAACCTACCCCAGCCGTGACCTTACCCTATACCCTTCCATCACTCCACTCAACTCCCAACCTCCGCAGCCACCTTACCCATCCCTTACCCAACCAAAACCGCCGCCCTCTAGTGTCGTCAACCTTATAAAACCCTCAAGCTTAAAGGCTCCATTTAGCCATGTTTCGCTTCAAGCTTCAAGGAAGACTCATCCGTGGGTGTGAAGCCAAGCAAACTTGTGAAGATTGGAGTGGACAAACATCCGAATCACGTAAGTGTTTTAATTCGATATTTCATATCTCCTTTCTACGCTTTGATTAAATTTGGATACGGGGTTGTATTAACAGAGTCTTGTCTCCCCCCGATTCTAATAACTTGGTTTGCTACACGAAGAACACACGAGCACTTGAGCCTTAGCTCTTACTCGTACACAAGTACCCATGTGCACCATTGAGCCTTCCCTCTTACTCCTAAGACTCTAGTAAGAGCTGCATGAGTTTGTCTTTAAATTTATACATTCACACACGCGTGCATTGATCCTTCGCTCTTATTCTATATAAGTATTTCAATTCAGCTGGGTTGTTACATTAAGTCGTGTGAGTTTGTCTTTCATTTACACACTCACACACCAAGAACACTTGAGTGCTTGCTCATACACCTCACGCACCATTTTGGCCTTGGCAGCCGCTAAGATATAGTTATATTTCTATACTTTCCACTGCGTTTTCTCGGTTCAGCTGCGTGTGTTTGTCTTTCCATTTACACACCAACACAACACGCACACGTTGGCGACCTTCAGACCCATATATATATAGTTGTATTTCCCTTCCGCTATGTCTTTAAATTTCGGGTTTTAAGGTTCAGCTGTGTGAGTTGCATTTCCATTTATACACGGCATACACTTACACAATTGAGCCTTTTCGCTCTTAAGATATAGCTATATTTCCCTTTTGCAATTTTCCTTACGTAATTTCTCTTAAGCATTGTCTTTCAATTTCGGGTTTTCCCGTTCAGTTGTGTGAGTTTGCATTGCATATTCGCCATACCACGAGTTAGGGCGCACACTTGCATCAAAGCAAACCCCATACACCCGTGCAAAAATCGCCCATGCTTAGGCACTTGATGCACACATCCCACGCCTAAATGGGCTAAAACCCGAGACATAGGAGACGTGCAAATCCTACGTTAATAAAATCTGCAACAAAACAAGTGAAACCGACCAAACACTTTGCATACTTTTTGAAAAGGTTATGTTTGTTCAAAATCGACTTTTTTAAAGCGTACAAACTGACCCATGCGCATTGGTGCTAGAAGGTCTGCGATGAGAAAAACCCACTTGTCCACAGTCACCCTAACAAGTCAAATATTTTCAAAACTTACTTCGCTAGCTTGAGTAAGCTATCTGGCACGCTCTTTAAGCGACTTAGACATACGAAAAGGTTCGCTCTAGGCCCTAAGAAGCCCGGGGTCGGAAATTTTTGCGTGTCTACAGGAAGCTTGGAGGTGATCTTCCTCCTTGCTTTGATGGTTCTCAAGCATTTTAATTTTGAGGAAGCTTTGGGCAAGAGAGAGTTATGCATGACCAGATTTGGACGATTTTTGAGTTTGGGAGTATATACAATTTTGGAAAGTATTTCGAAACTTGGCTTTGTACATGGCCATTGTTTTTGGAGTTTTTGAAATTTTTCAATTTTTTTGTCTTTTTCGAAACTTAATTTCAAAGATCAATATGAAAGACTTTCTTTTTGAAAACTTTTTTCCAAATAAAGAATGGCGGAATGAAACAAATTTCTTTTTGAAAATTTTCAGATTTTTCAAATTTTTTTGGGATTTTTTAAGGTTTTAAAATTTTTTGAATTTTTTGAAAAAGAGGGCTCTTCCATCAAACCTACAAAAAAAACTTCATGAATTAGACTCTAATCAAAAGGTCTAAGCCATGGGTTTCGGTTTTAGTGGGTTCTAAAGGGCACCCTTGACCCAAGTGGTTTTAGGTGGTGGCTCAGGGGGTATGGGTGGGCTGTAGCCCAATCCATATCGACTTGGGTTGGCCTTGGGTAGGCTGGGTTCTAGCCTACTTTGATTTTTGGCTCCCAGGCCTTTGTAGGGTTTATATCCCATGTTTAAGATCATGTTCCAAGGCTTTTTGGTTTTTGAAAAAGTTTTGTAAAGTTCATGTCCTTGGAACATTGAATCGTCTATATCATGGGTATATGCCTATTTTATTTTGAACTTTGGGAGTTTGGATTTTGGGGTGGTGGAAGACTTGGGCTTCCACACGACCCTTGTTTGGGAGATATGGTTTTCAAGGGAAGCCATGCACGGTCCATTGAGGGTTTTTGGATGTTTTGGGGAATTGGGTTCATTCATGGTAGGGGTTCCTAGAATGCTGATGCATGCCTTAGGATCTACCATATTTTGAACCCTTTTTTGTTTTTGTTTTTGTTTTTGAAATTGTTTTTCGTGGTGCCGGACATTTGGCACACCTTGAAAATCCTCTTTTTCGAGCACATTTTATGGGTTTGTGGGTGCATGAGTGTGCTTCAATGCATCCAATGACCCTATATCGAGAAGAGAGTTTAGAGGAGGATGGGTTTTAGGCATACCTCTTTCCGACTTGTCTACCTTTTCATGGTGAGAGCAGGCCTTGTCCCCGAGTGACTCTCTTTTGAGCTCCCGTTGCTTTTCGAGGCGTTCCTTTTCGAATCCTACCTTTGTGTGACTCGTCCTTTTGTGGAGTGTTGATTTTGTGTCCCCTGAATTGAAATATTTGTGTGACTCTCGTCCTTTTCATGTTTGTGTGCCCTGAATTAGGGATTTCATTTCTAGTTTCCAAAATTTTAGAGTTTTGTTTTTCAATTTTTTTTGTGGTTTTGGAAATTTTTCAGATTTTTTTGGCTTTTTGAAGTATAAAAATCTTTTTTTGGTTTTTCTTTGGAGGTTGGAGTGCTTGGAGGCTTGAGAATGGATGTTTTGATCCGCCTTTGGGTTTCATCTTTAACCTCATATCCTTCCTCGAGTTTAGGATCGGTTTTCCTTTTGTGATCTCTATGTGCCCAAGATGAGCTGCTATGTGATCGATGTGCCTTAATCTCATGGTTTAAGGCATCCATCTTTCTAAAAATCTCTTTGATACCAGTCAACTCTTCTTGGGCTTTAGGTGATTGGAAAAAATGCTTTGAGTTACTCGACGAGGCTTTCCTTGGCTTTTAATCCATTACTTGAAAAATTTTTGGTGCACAATTTTTGATAACATGTTTTTTTTTTTTTTAAGTTTTGAAGTTTTACTTGTTTGATTTGAAGTTCGCTTAAGACCCGGGTCCCACTGGGCATGCCAATTCTTTAAACATGAAAATTTCCACTCCCAAGTTAGAAAATTCGAAGTGAACCTTTTTGTTCCTACGCTTGTGTGAGCGTGCCAGCTAGCTTACACAAACTAGGGAAGGTTTTTGAAACGATTTTCTGACTTTTTGGTGATTATAGGCGAGCGGACTCTTTTCGTTTTAAACCTTCTTGAACCGATGCTCAAGGGTCGGTTTAAGCGCTTAGGAACTTTGATTTTCAAGCAAGTTTTTACTTCAAATTAACTGAACGATCAGTGTTTTGGAAAGAATTCCGTTCGTGCACTTTTGCCAATTTTATCACAAGGGTTGGATGGCCCTAAGTTCTTGCAAGTTTTATTTGTTTAGGCCTGATGTGTGTGGAATGTGTGGCCTAGTTTCAGCATGTTTGGAGTGAGGGTTCGAGCGTTTTGCCGCAATGAGCAGATGTAGAGATGCTAGAAATCTTTTTGGGTTTTTGAGAACGATGATGCAAACTCACCTGAATTGAAACTTGCACCCACTCTACTTTCACGAAAGTAAACTCACGCGAATTTAAATGCTTTCACTCTACTTTCACAAAAGTAAACTCACGCGAATTGAAGTGCTTTCACTCTACTTTCATGAAAGTAAACTCACGCAAATTGAAGTGCAGTCACTCTACTTACGCGAAAGTTAAACTCACGCGAATTTAAAGTGCAACCCCTCGACTTACACAAAAGTAAAACTCATGCTACTTTCACGAAAGTAAAACTCATGTGACTTTCAGGAAAGTAAAACACACGCGACTTTCACGAAAGTAAAATCCACATGAATTGAAATATATATATATATATATATATTTAGCTTAAGAGAGCAAAAAGGCTCGAGTGTATGTGAGTGTAAAGAGCGGAAAGGCTCGAGTGCTCGTGAGTGTAATCGTGACAATCCACCAATTTAAGAGCAAAAAGGCTCAAGTGCTCGTGGGTGCAATCATGTTCATCCACCAGTTAAGAGCGAAAAGGCTCAAGTGCTTGTGGGTGCGATCGTGTTCATCCACCAGTTAAGAACGAAAAGGCTCAAGTGCTCATAGGTGCAATGGTATTCATGCACGAATATTACAACATGGGGGGAGGCTTCGCTCCATTACTGTAACCCTGTTCCAAATTGAATTTAAGAGAGAAAGCGGTTTAAAATCAAAGTTTTAGAAACTTTACACTTTTTCCCTTAGATGCAGCTCGTGGTTCGGTTCGATGCAACCCTCTTTTTGGTTCAGCTCTAGGTGGGTATGGTTCGGCCAAGTCAAGCCAGCCCTCCTCTTGATGTGGTCCGGCCAAGTCAAGCCAGCCCTCCTAGGTGGTTCGGCCAGGTGCAGTTGTAGACGCAGGAAAATCCCCGCCTCCCCTTTGGCTTCTCAGGGCCTGGATCGGATCCTCTCGTGTGTCTAAGGCCTATTTGTATAAATAGGGCATGCCAACTAGCTTACCTAAGCTAGCGAAGATATATTTTAATCTGACATCTAACGTGGCGACTATGAGCAAGTGAGCTCTTGTCGTCGCAGACCTTCTTGCACCGATGCGCAAGGGTCAGTCTGTACGCTTTTAAAAATCGAGTTTAGGGTAGGAAAAGCTTACGAGAGTGGTTCGAGGTGTTTAATTCGGATCTTTTAAATGCGATTGCAGATTTTAGATCACGTGGATTTGCACGTGCCTAAGTCTTTCTTTTTATCCCTTTATGGGCCACCTAGGTGTGTGTTATGAACACTCCACTACATGGGGCGAATTTGAGCGGGAGTACGGGGCTTGCTTTGATGCAATATGCATCCTACCTCATGGTATGGCGTAGATGCAATGCAAACTCACGCTACTCCAAAGGGAAAAACCCGAATGTAAAGACAATGCCGAAGGGAAATAACCGAAGGGAAATAATCGAAGGGAAATGACTTGTAATGTAAATGCCGAAGGGAGATATGCATATAAGGTATATATATGGGCCCTTACTCGGGTCTTGCAAATAAGAGCGAAGGCTCAATGTGGGTGCGTGCTTGAATTGAAAGACTTACACACACAACATGAAATGAAACCCAAATATAACTTGCAATATGGCCTTGATTAAGGTCTTGGGAATAAGAGCGAAAGCTCAATGTGTGTGAGTGCTTGAATTGAAGTACTACGCACACAACATGAAATTAAACCCAAATAGTATAACACGGCCCTTATTTGGGTCTTTCAAATAAGAGCGAAGGCTCAATGTGTGTGAGTGCTTGAATTGAAAGACTTACACACACGACATGAAATGAAACCCAAATAGTATAGCATGACCCTTACTTGGGTCTTTCAAATAAGAGCGAAGGCTCAATGTGTGTGAGTGCTTGAATTGAAAGACAACACACTCAACTTAAGCAAAACCCTACGTAAGTTAAAATATATATATATATATTTATATATTTGGGGCTGATTAGGCCCGTGTGTGTTCAAAATCGTGCACAACTAAGAGAGTGCATGTGTGTGTGGGTGTGCCAAGCCACGTTATTACAAGCGGGGGGAGACTATGCTCTGTTATTACAACACCGTATCGAATTGAATTTTAAGCAAGTATACAACTAAGGACCGAGTTAGGCACTTACTAATAGCTGGTCCGAAGATGCCTTGCTTGAGCGTGGGCTTGGCCTTCGCCTTGGGCTGCAAAAGGGAGCTCCGCGAAGTTGAACGGCAAAGGGGCTGCTGGCCGGCTGGGAATGGCGTGCGGGAGGGGCACCTTGAAAATGGCCGGCTGCTTAGCAAAAGGGCTGTCTTGGTGTGTGGGGCTAAGGTGACTAAGTAGGGTCACTAAGGGAGGGTGTAGTATTTAGGAAGTATGGCACTAAGGTGGAGCCTAAGGGAATGTCTAAGGGAGTACCTAGGGGAAGGATATGGCTGGCGGGTGGCTGGCCGAATGGGTATGGGACAGTCGGTTGGAGTGGCCGACTAAGGGAGGCTCGGTGGTGGTGGTCGCTAAGGTAGCTAGGGCTGTGGTAGATGGGAAAGGAACTAGCTAGGGTATGGGGTAAGGTGGTGGTGGGTGTGGTGAGGTGATATGGGCAGGTCTTAGGGAGTTGGGTGGAGTGGCCGGGTGTAGCTAGGGTGTCTAGGCAATGGCGGGTAGTTAGAGTGGTTGAGGCTTGGCCGAATGGGTAGGATGGAAGGTGGTTGGTGTTAGGGTGATATGGTGGTGGTGGTGCAGGTGGCTGGGAGTGGAGGGGGAGCGAAGAAGAGGTGGAGTGGAGTATGGGGTACTAACCGGTGTTAAAGAGAGGTGGTGGATGGAAGAGAGGAGCAGCCGGGTGGTTGAAGTGGAGGGTTCGGCCGAAGGTGGTGGTTGCGATAGGTGGGTGGCCGGCTGGGGTGTGGTGGAGCAGGTGGAGCAAGGTGGTGGCTGGCTGTGGTGCAGGTGGAAGACCCAGCTGGGAGTGGCTGGAGTGGCTGGGTTCGGTTGGGCTGGAAAGGGATGAGAGAAGATGAGAAACCCGCCCCTTGGGGGGGGTTTATATAGGGCTGGGATAGGTCGGTTGGGGGCTGGTATTAGGGTAGTGGTAAGGTGGTTGTAAACACCCCGAATTTTCCAAAAATCAAAAACTCTCAAAAATACAAAAAAGCTCGTTTGAGCCAAAACGACAACCTATTTTAAAATATGAAAACATGTACAAAAGGCAAAAGAAAAGCCCAGGCAAGAAGAGGATTCGAGCCCAGAATTTCAGAAGCCACCCCCTGTTCAAAAATGGAAGAAAAAAGAGCTCGTTTGGAGAAAAGCCCGACAGAAGGGTAAAAATGTAATTTGGGTCAAAGAAAAAGTGCAAAGCAGCTCCAAAATACAGAAAGAAGCCCAGTACCTGAGGAAGTCGACAGAAGTTCGAGACACGTCCCGTCAGAATGAAGGACGGAATCCGTGCGGCAATCTGAGTTCGATATCAATAGGAATCGGCCAAAAACCAAAACGGCGGACCGAAACAAACACCGAAAAAGTCCTGAAAAGCAGAACACCGGTTGGAAAAAAGACTTGGGGAAGACCCAGGCAAGAGTTGGGCCTCCAATGAATCGAAGCCCACTCAAAACCGACGGTGAAAAGCACCAGAAAGGACCAGAAAACCAAGAAGCAAAAGAAAAAGTTTGAACTGGATCTGGACCCAAAATATCCAGATCCAGATCCAAATTGTGTTTGGATTGGATCTGGATCTCAAAATCCAAGATCTGAGATCCGAGATCCAAACCCAAATAAATATTTGGATTGGATCTGGATCTCAAAAATATCCGAGATCCATGATCCAGATCCAAACAGGGTTTGGATTGGATCTGGATAGCCAGACCCAAATCCAGGACCCAAGATCCAAGACCCACTTAAAACCTCTATAAATAGAGGTGAGTGGGCTGGAAAAAATGGGGCGTGAAGTCCAGATAGGGAGAGGTGCTTCACGTTGTAAACACCCCGAAATCCCACGAATTTCCTAAACAAACCTGGTTTTGTACAAGCAGCCCCAAAGGGCTATTTTGAGTTTGGAAACCCAGGAGCCTTCCAGATGACCCTGTATATATGTTTTAAACTTCATATTTCAAAAATATATAATATAGCTTTTGAAAACCTTTTAAAACACGTTTTTGAAACCCCAAAGCAGCTTGGCCTAATCAAGACAGGACCAGCGAAGTCAAAGAGAGCCCGGAACCGGAGCACATGTCGAGCCCGACACAGCAACTCTTGTATCACATCCATACTCCTAGGATCTCGAACGTCCAAGACCCTGTTATCATCAAAACATCCTTTGAAGTCATCTCCGGAAGGCGAAAACAGATGCGGACGATCATGTTGGCGAAGACCCAACGTAGACGGAGCACTGATGCTGTCAGGCCCTGCACAAACCGTTCATTTCGAATACAGCTCGAAGGAGTCAGAGTTCAGTTTGGATTGGATCTGGACCATATATATCCATTTCCCAATCCAAACCCATGTATGGACTTGGATTTGGATTTGGATTCAAAAATCCAATCCAATATCCATATCCATGGCCCACATCACCTTCTCATAAATGGAGGTGGGGCCCACTTGAAATTCACGTGGGATTATGGGCATGAGAGAGAGTGGGGATGGATAAGATCAAGTGTGGTTGTAATTAAGCTTGACTTGTGTGTCAAGTTTGGGGTTAATCACGTGGGTTAGCCTAATTGAGTTAGCCAAAACCTAACCTAGGGCTGCACCAACATGATGTGGTTAAGGTCTATGGGCCATGCAAAGGGAGCTCCTTCACCTAAACCTAACCCAAAATACCTAATCCTAGCCTTCCACCCTAATCCGCCCCTAATCCGAGCCTAATCACCTAACCTACTTCCCTAATCCTGGCCTAATCCTAACCTAATCACCTAACCCACTTCCCTAATCCTTCCCTAAACCTAGGTTAATTTCCCTAAACCTAGCCTAATCCTAGCCTAATCACCTAACCTAGTTCACTAAACCTCACCCTAGAACCCAACCACCTAACCAAACCCTAAACCCCTAAACCACCCCTAGCCCACAATCTACCCAAACCACTAGTATTTAAAATATCTGGCCCTACCCTTTCCAGCCCACCTTATCTTCATACCACCCTACCTAAACCACCTAACCACTACCCCAAACCCAGCCCTAACCGACCTACCCATCCCTATATAAACCCCCCCCTTGGGGGCGGGTTTTCCCATCTAGAAGCCATCTCCAAGCCAGTCGGGTCCTCTCCTTCCTCCACTTCCCCAAACTCCACCTACTCCACCTGCTCCACATCCCACCACACCAGCACCACCACCGCCACCACCATTCCAGCCGAAGCCACCTCCATCGACCGAACCAGCCGAGCCCCCACATCCGGCTGCTCCTCAACCACCCGCCGCCTCTTCATCCGGTTAGTACCCCACACTCTACCTAGCTCCTTCTCCACTCCCTCTCCACTCCCAGCCACCCACCATACCACCACCTTACCCTAATATCAGCCACTTGCCGCCACCACTCCCACTCGGCCAAGCCTTAGTCACCCTAGCTACCCGCCACTACCTAACTACACTAGCTACACCCGGCCACCCTATTCGACTTCCTAAGACCTGCCCCTAGCACTCCCTTACACCCACTACCCCCACTACCACCTAGCCCCATCACCTAGCTAGCTTCCTTCCCATACTCCACCCATAGCTATCCTAGCAACCCGCCACCACCACATTCCCCTAGTCGGCCACTCCAACCGACTATCCCTTCCATTCGGCCAGCCATCTCTTTTCCCCTAGGTGTCCCATTCGGTCTTCCCTTAAACCTCCCTTAGTGCCATACTCCCCTAACACTACACTCCCCCTAGTGACCTTACCTAGCCCCTTTAACCCCCCACATCAAGGCGACACCCTTGCTTGCAGCCGGCCACCTTCAAGGCGCCTATCCCGTGCCCCATTCGCAGCCGGCCAGCACCCCTTGTCGCTCAACCTTGCGGAGCTCCCTTTTGCAGCCCAAGGCGAAGGCCAAGCCCACGCTCAAGCAAGGCCTCTACAGACCAGCTACTAGTAAGTGCTGTAGACGCGCGAAAATCCCCGCCTCTTTGCCTTTTTCAGGGCTCGGAGCGGATTCTCTCGTGTGTCTAAGGCCTATGTATGCAAACAGGGTGTTCCAGCTAGCTTACCTAAGCTAGCGAAGATATTTTTAACACTGACTTCTAAACGTGGCGATTGTGAGCAAGTAAGCTCTTGTCGTCGCAGACCTTCTTGCACCGATGCGCAAGGGTCAGTCTGTACACTTTGCAAAAATCGAGTTTTTGGAGAGAAAGTCTACGAAGCGGTTCAAGGTGTCTATTTTGGGTTTTTAAAATGCGATTGCATGTTTTAGATCACGTGGATTTGCACGTGCCTAAGTCTTTTTCTTTTATCCCTTTTCGGGCCACCTAGTTTGTGTGTTATGAACACTCCACTACGTGGGCGAATTCGAGCGGGGCTTGCTTTGATGCAATATGCGTCC
Organism: Brasenia schreberi; assembly: GCA_036023115.1. Classification (NCBI taxonomy): domain Eukaryota; kingdom Viridiplantae; phylum Streptophyta; class Magnoliopsida; order Nymphaeales; family Cabombaceae; genus Brasenia; species Brasenia schreberi. The sequence goes on along the minus strand of JAYKKT010000089.1, from coordinate 16,411,162 downwards.
TACCTCGTGGTATGGCGTAGATGCAATGCAAACTCACGCTACTCCAAAGGGAAAACCCGAAATGTAAAGACAATACTGAAGGGAAATAACCGAAGGGAAATAACCGAAGGGAGATATGTATATAGATTATGTATATGAGCCCTTACTCGGGTCTTACAAATAAGAGCGAAGGCTCAATGTGGGTGCATGCTGGAATTGAAAGACTTACACACACGACATGAAATTAAACCCAAATATAAATTGCAGTATGGCTTTGACTAAGGTCTTGGGAGTAAGAGCGAAGGCTCAATGTGTGTGAGAGTGCTTGAATTGAAGTACTACACACACGACATAAATGAAACCCAAATATAACTGCAATAAGGCCTTTACTAAGGTCTTGGGAGTAAGAGCGAAGGCTCAATGTGTGTGAGAGTGCTTGAATTGAAAGACTTACACACACGACATGAAATGAAACCCAAATAGTATAGGTCGGCCCTTACTTGGGTCTTTCAAATAAGAGCGAAAGCTCAATGTGTGTGAGAGTGCTTGAATTGAAAGACTTACTCACACGACATGAAATGAAACCCAAATAGTATAGGTCGGCCCTTACTTGGGTCTTTCAAATAAGAGCGAAAGCTCAATGTGTGTGAGAGTGCTTGAATTGAAAGACTTACTCACACGACATGAAATGAAACCCAAATAGTATAGGTCGGCCCTTACTTGGGTCTTTCAAATAAGAGCGAAAGCTCAATGTGTGTGAGTGCTTGAATTGAAAGACAACGCACCCAACTTAAGCAAAACCCTTCGAAAATGAAAATATATATACTTATGTATTAGGGGCTGATTAGGCCCGTGTGTGTTCAAAATCGTGCACGACTAAGAGAGTGCACATGTGTGGGTGTGCCAAGCCACGTTATTACAAGCGGGGGGAGACTATGCTCCGTTATTACAACCCCGTATCAAATTGAATCTCAAGCAAGTATACAACTAAAGACCGAGTTTAGGCACTTACGAGTAGCTGGTCCGTAGAGGCCTTGCTTGAGCGTGGGCTTGGCCTTCGCCTTGGGCTGCAAACGGGAGCTCCGCGAGGGTGGGTGACCAAGGGTGCTGGCCGGCTGCAAGTGGGACGAGGGATAGGCGCCTCGAAGGTGGCCGGCTGCAAATGGGTGTCGCCTTGATGTGGGCGATCAAAGGGCTGGGCCAAGTAAGGCTATAGGGTCACGAATGGAGAGTATAGAGTGTTAGGGAATATGAACGTAAGGGGAGTTTAAGGGAAGGCCGAATGGGAGTCTAAGGGGAAAAGAGATGGCTGGCCGGGTATAGTTAGGGTAGTTAGGTAGTGGCCGATGGTTTAGGTTGTGCTAGGTTCGGCTAAGGGAGAATGGTGGCAGCAAAGGGCTGATGTGTAGGTGAGATGATAGTATGGTGGGTGGCTAGGAATGGAGAGGGAGTAGAGAAGGAGTTAGGTAGCGTTAGGGGGGTACTTACCGAATGGGGAGATGCGGTGGATGGAAGAGAGAAATCGGGTGGTTGGGATGGAGAGCAAGTGGTGGCGTCCGGCTGGGAGATGGTGGTGGCGTCCGGCTGGGAGATGGTGGTGGATGGAAGAGAGAAGGTGGCGGTGCAGGTGGAGTAGGTGGAGCAGGAGGGAGATGATGGGACTCGGCTGGACTTGGGGAAGAAGGGGACCCGGCTGGGATTGGTGAGGGCTGCTAGCCAGGAAAACCCGCCCCCAAGGGGGGGGGTTTAAATAGGGATGGGTAGGTCGGTTAGGGCTGGGCTTGGGGTAGTGGTTAGGTGGTTTAGGTAGGGTGGTATGTAGATAAGGTGGGCTGGAAAGGGTTGGGCCAGATATTTTGAAAACTAGGGGTTTGGGTAGATTGTGGGCTAGGGGTGGTTTAGGGGTTTAGGGCTAGGTTAGGTGGTTGGGTTTTAGGGTGAGGTTTAGTGAACTAGGTTAGGTGATTAGGCTAGGTTTAGGCTAGGATTAGGGAAATTAACCTAGGTTTAGGGAAGGATTAGGGAAGTGGGTTAGGTGATTAGGTTGGGATTAGGCCGGGATTAGGGAAGTGGGTTAGGTGATTAGGCTCGGATTAGGGGTGGATTAGGGGGGGTAGGCTTGGATTAGGTGTTTTGGGTTAGGTTTACGTGAGGGAGCTCCCTTTGCATGGCCCATAGACCTTAACCACCTCATGTTGGTGCAGCCCTAGGTTAGGTTTTGGCCAATTACAAGCTTAAACCCACTCAATTAGGCTAACCCACATGATTAACCCCAAACTTGACACACAAGTCAAGCTTAATTACAACACTCTTGATATTTTCCATCCCCACTCTCTCTCATGCCCAATATCCCACGTGAATTTCAAGTGGGCCCCACCTCCATTTATGAGAAGGGGATGTGGGCCATGGATATGGATATTGGATTGGATCTCTGGATCCAAATCCAAATCCAAGTCCACATATGGGTTTGGATTGGGATCTGGATATATATGGTCCAGATCCAATCCAAACTGAACTCTGACTCCTTCGAGCTGGGTTCGAAACGGACGATTCGTGCGGGGCCTGACAGCATCAGTACTCCGTCTGCGTTGGGTCTTCGCCAACATGGTTGTCCGTCTCCGTTTCTACTTTCCGGAGATGACTTCAAATGATATTTTGATAAGAACAGGGTCTTGGACATTCGAGATCCTGGGGGTGGGAATCAAATACAAGAGTTGCTGTGCCGGGCTTGACATGTGCTCCGGTTTCGGGCTCTTCTTAGCTCTCCTGGTCCTGTCTTGATCGGGCCAAGCCGCTTTGGGGTTTCAAAACGTGTTTAAAAGGTTTTCAAAAGCTATATTATATATTTTTGAAATACAGAGTTTAAAACATATGTACAGGGTTGTCTGGAAGGCTCCTGGGTTTCCAAACTCAAAATGGCCTTTTGGGGCTGCTTTTACAAAACCAGGTTTGTTTAAGGAATTCGTGGGATTTCGGGGTGTTTACAAGTGCCTAACTCGGTCTTTAGTTGTATACTTGCTTGAGATTCAATTCGATATGGGGTTGTAATAACGGAGCATAGTCTCCCCCCGCTTGTAATAACGTGGCTTGGCACACCCACACACGTGCACTCTCTTAGTTGTGCACGATTTTGAACACACACGGGCCTAATCAGCCCCTAATACATAAGTATATACATATACTTTCATTTTGAAGGGTTTTGCTTAAGTTGGGTGCGTTGTCTTTCAATTCAAGCACTCACACACATTGAGCTTTCGCTCTTATTTGAAAGACCCAAGTAAGGGCCGACCTATACTATTTGGGTTTCATTTCATGTCGTGTGGGTAAGTCTTTCAATTCAAGCACTCTCACACACATTGAGCTTTCGCTCTTATTTGAAAGACCCAAGTAAGGGCCGACCTATACTATTTGGGTTTCATTTCATGTCGTGTGGGTAAGTCTTTCAATTCAAGCACTCTCACACACATTGAGCCTTCGCTCTTACTCCCAAGACCGTAGTAAAGGCCTTATTGCAGTTATATTTGGGTTTCATTTATGTCGTGTGCGTAGTACTTCAATTCAAGCAATCACACACATTGAGCTTTCGCTCTTACTCCCAAGACCTTAGTCAAGGCCATACTGCAATTTATATTTGGGTTTAATTTCATGTCGTGTGTGTAAGTCTTTCAATTCAAGCACGCACCCACATTGAGCCTTCGCTCTTATTTGCAAGACCCGAGTAAGGGCTCATATACATACTCTATATACATATCTCCCTTCGGCACTTACTTTACAAGTCATTTCCCTTCGGTTATTTCCCTTCAGTATTGTCTTTACATTCGGGTTTTCCCTTTGGAGTAGCGTGAGTTTGCATTGCATCTATGCCATACCACGAGGTAGGACGCATATTGCATCAAAGTAAGCCCCGCTCGAATTCGCCCATGTAGTGGAGTGTTCATAACACACAAACTAGGTGGCCTGAAAAGGGATAAAAGAAAAGACTTAGGCACGTGCAAATCCACGTGATTTAAAACATGCAATCGCATTTAAAAGACCCAAAATAGACACCTCGAACCGCTTCGTAGACTTTCTCTCCCAAAAACACGATTTTTGCAAAGCGTACAGACTGACCCTTGCGCATCGGTGCAAGAAGGTCTGCGACGACAAGAGCTCACTTGCTCACAATCGCCACGTTTAGAAGTCAGTGTTAAATATATCTTCGCTAGCTTAGGTAAGCTAGCTGGCACGCCCTGTTTGCATAAATAAAGCCTTAGACGCACGAGAGGATCTGCTCCGAGCCCTGAAAATGCGAGAGGCGGGGATGTTTCGCGCGTCTACACACGTGAAAGAAAGGGGGGATGAGAGAGAAAGTGGCCCATTGGCCCAAAATACTTTTTGTTTGAAGATGGGGATTGGCCAAGGGCTGCACCAACGGTAGAAGCCTCTTCTTCAAAGCTGGGAACATTGCATGGTTGAGCTTGGCGGCGTGAGTGGTGGCTGGAGTGGAGCTGCACCCTAGGTAAGCCTTAAAAACCTAATCTAACCCACTTCTTCCGTAACCTCTCTAGACCACCCATCAACCACCAAGAACTGCCCCTAAAAACACTACCTAAGCAGCCAAGTCCTGGCCGATTTTTCCAAAACATCTACCCTAGACAACCACCTAGCTAGGCTGCTCCAAGACCTAAACCTAGTTCGGCCACCACCTGGCCGAACTCCCCCCCTTCAACCCAACCAAGTTCGGCGAGCTTTGGCCGAACTTCAACCTAACTCGAGCCACCTTGGCTCAAGTCCTTTTTCCCCAAAAACCCACGGCCTGCACCAGCAGGCCGTGTCCCCTTTTCCTACCCAAGGTGGCCTGTCCTTAAGGCAGGCCAACTACCTAAAAACCAGCCCAGCCCGTGGCTGGTATTCCCCCTCCAGCTACCTAAAGCAGCTCGGCCAAAGGTGGCCGGGCTTCCTTGTTTTCCTTGCCAAAAACCTGGCCGGCCTTAGCCAGCCCACCTACCTAAGACCCACGGCCTGCTAGAGCAGACCGTGTCCCACCTAAAATCAACTAAGGCCTGCCCTAAAGGCAGGCCATCCCAGCCCAAAACCTTAGGCTAAGGGCTGGCCGTGAACCAGCCCCTAAGCTCACCTTGGCAACCTAGTGAACCCTACCTAAAACCTGGCCATGTATCATCCCTAGCTTAACCGTGTCCCATCTTCAGCACCTAGACTAGGACCAACTACACCCTAATACCACTCTTACTCGAGCCACCTTGGCTCGAGTTTCACAAGATCTAAACCAAGGCCAAATGTTGGCCGAACCCTAGAGCAAACAACTACCACTCGAGCCACTTTGGCTCGAGTTTCACAAGACCTAAACCATATCCTTCACTCGAGCCACCTTGGCTCGAGTCATGCCTAATACCAGGTCCAAAACATGACCTAAACCAAGGCCAAGTGCTGGCCTAATCCTAAGCTTAAACATGACCTAAACCAAGGCCAAGTGCTGGCCTAATCCTAAGTCTAAACCTCACTAAACCTAAGGCCAAATGCTGGCCAAATCCTAAACCAAAAAGCCTATCACTCGAGCCAAGGTGGCTCGAGTCATCCCTTACCCAAACCAGCCCCAAGCGGCCCTAAACCCGGTATAATTTGCAGCTCTCGGAACTCCAAGTCTCCCCAAGCTCTCAAGCTCTCCGGCTTCGCTCCCACGTGCCCCGGACTCCATGTAATGATGATGGACTCGCCTCTTGTACGAGCATAACTCAAGAATCTGGAAAATATGAGTTTATTTTGATATATATCAAGTTGTTTTTCATATTCAATTCAATCTGATACGAGGTTGTAATAACGGAGCATCGTCTCCCCCGGATGTAATAACAGTGCTGGACACACGAGACACACACGTACACTCGAGCCTTTTCGCTCTTATCTCGTACACAAGCACCACGTACACAATTGAGCCTTTTCGCTCTTATTATACGTACGTATTTCAATTAAGCTGGGTTGTTACATTAAGTCATGTGAGTTTGTTTTTCAATTACACACTCGCACCCAAGAAACACCCGAGCGTTTGCTCAAACACTTCACGCACATTTTGGCCTCAGAAGCCACTAAGATATAGCCATATCTATATACTTTCTGCTGCGTGAGTTTTCCCGGTTCAGTTGTGTACGCATTTCAATTCTGGGTTTTAAATTCAGTCGTGTGTGTTGTCTTTCAATTTACACACATACACACGCACCACAATTGAGCCTTTCCGCTCTTACATATATCTATATCTCCCTTCTGCTGCATTTTATGGTTCAGTTGCATGTGTTGCATTTCAATTTATACACAACACCCACGCACACATTGAGCCTTTCCGCTCTTAAGATATAGAGATATTTGAATTTCTGCAATTTACATTCAAGTCGTGTGAGTTGCATTCAAATTGGGTTTTCACTTCTGTTAAGTCTTTAAATTTTGGGTTTTACATTCAAGTTGTGTGAGTTGCATTGCATACTTGCCATACTCGAGCTAGGTTGCATACCTACATCGAACAAACCCGAATAAATCGTGCAAAACGCCCATCTTAGGCACTTGATGCATACACTCCACACCTAAGGCAGATAAATTTCAAAGACTTAGGGTCGCCCAAACCCAGTAAAAGCCAAAACTCGCCAAATGCATGCTTTCTGAAGTTTTCAAACACCTGTTCATTCAAAAATCGAATTTGAGTTTAACTTGTTTCAAACGAAGTCTCTAAGCGTACAAACTGACCCTTGAGCGTCGGTTCAAGAAGGTTTGCGACGAAAAGATCCCGCTTGTCCACAATTGCCTTTCAAAAGTCAGATATTTCAAAAACTACTTCGCTAGTTTGAGTAAGCTAGCTGGTACGCCCTAAAAGCGAACGTAAGCACGAAAAGGTTCACTTCAAGCCTAAGAACCTGCAAGTGAAAATTTTCGGTGTCTACAGTGGTCTAGGGGTGGTGGTATGGTAGTAAGGTGGGCTGGTTTTGGGGTAGGGCCAGATATTTTCATAAGGGGTTTTGGGTAGATTGTGTGCTAGGTTTAGGTGGGGTGGTTTAGAGGTTTAGGGTTTAGCTAGGTGGGTTGGTTTTGGGGTGAGGTTTAGTGAGGTGGGTTAGGTGATTAGGTTGGGATTAGGCCGGGATTAGGGAAGTAGGTTAGGTGATTAGGCTAGGATTAGGACAGGATTAGGGTAAAAGGCTAGGATTAGGTATTTTTGGTTAAGATTGGATTAAGGATCTCCCTTTGCATGACCCATAGACCTTAATCACATCATGTTGGTGCTGCCCTAGGTTAGGTTTTGGCTAATTACAAGCTTAAACCCACTTTAATTAGGCTAACCCACATGATTAACCCCAAACTTGACACACAAGTCAAGCTTAATTACAACACACTTTGATCTTATCCTCCCCCACTCTCTCTCATGCCCATAATCCCACGTGAAATTCAAGTGGGCCCTACCTCCATTTATGAGAAGGTGATGTGGGCCATGGATGTGGATATTGGATTGGATCTCTAGATCCAAATCCAAATCCAAGTCCACACATGGGTTTGGATTGGGATCTGGATATATATGGTCCAGATCTGATCCAAACTGAATTCTGACTCCTTCAGGCTGTGTTCGAAACGAACGGTTTGTGCGGGGTCTGACAGCATCAGTACTCCGTCTGTGTTGGGTCTTCGCCAACATGATCATCCGCCTCTGTTTTCGCCTTTCGAAGCTGATTTCAAGTAATGTTTTGATGATAACAGGGTCTTGGACGTTCGAGATCCTGGGGGTGGATTCAACACAAGAGTTGTTGTGCCGGGCTTGACTTGTGCTCTGGTTCCGGGCTCTCTTTGGCTCTTCTGGTCCTGCTTGTATCAGGCCAAGCCGCTTCGGGGTTTCAAAATCGTGTTTAAAAAGGTTTTTAAAGCCATATTATACACTTTTGAAATATGTAAAGTTTAAAACATATGTACAGGGTTGTCTGGAAGGCTCCTGGGTTTCTAGACTCAAAATGGCTCTTTGGGGCTGCTAAAACCAGGTTTGTTTTGAGGAATTCGTGGGATTTCGGGGTGTTTATAGCAATCAAAGGGTGCAACTGGGTCCTTCAAGTGGTTGTGGTTCAGCCAAAGTCAAACCAGCCCAAGTTTGATGTAGGGTCCTTCAAGGTGGTCAAAGTGTTCGGCCAGATGTAGCCGGGTGGTCCAAGTGGGTTCAGTTCAGCTGCAGGTGGGTGTGGTTCGGCCATGTCAAGCCAGCCCTACTGTTGATGTGGTGTGGCCAAGTCAAGCCAGCCCTAGCTGTCCAGGTTCAGCCCCAAGTTGGGTTCGGTTCACCAAGGTGCAACCCACTTTAGCCGAGCCTTGCTAGGTCAACACACCACCTTGGTGTAGCTGAGCCTTACTTGGTCAACCTTGCACCTTTGTTGCAGCCACACTAGGTTTAGGCACTAACCTTTTGACCAAGCTGTAAACAACCCAAATTTTCCAAATTTCAAAACTCTCAAAAACACAAAAAGCTCTTTCAAAGCCAAAACAACAATCTGTTTTAAAATGCCAAAGCAGGTTCAAAAGGCGAAAGGAGAGCCCAGGCAAGAAGAAGAATTCAAGCCCGAAACTTCAGAAGCCATCTCAAGCTGAAAAACAAAAGAAAGGAGAGCCCATTCGGAGAAAAGCCTGACAAAAGGATAAAAACATAATTTGGGTCAAAAATGCAAAAAGCATTTCCAAAATGCACAAAGAAATCAAAAACCTGATGAAGTCGATAGAAGTCTGAGACATGTCCCATCAGAATGAAGAACGGAATTCGTGCGGCAATCTAAGATCGATAGCACCAAGAACCGGCCAGAAACCAAAACGGCGGATCGAAACAAATGCCAAAAAAGTCTTGAAAAGTAGAGAACCAATTAGAAGAAGGACTTGGGCAAGACCCAGGCCGAAGTTGGGTCGCCGATGTACCGGAGCCTGCTCAAAACCGACTGTGAAAAGCGCCAGAAAGGACTGAAAATAAAGGAGCAGAAGAAAATTTTGGATTGGATCTAGACCCAAAATATCCAGATCCAGATCCAAATAGTGTTTGGATTGGATCTGGATCTCAAAATATCCAAGATCCGAGACCCAAACCTAAATAAATATTTGGACTGGATCTGGATCTCAAAATATTTGAGATCCATGATCCAAATCCAAATAGTGTTTAGATCGGATCCAAGTACCCAAACCCAAATCCAAGACCCATATCCAAGACCCACCTCAAATGTCTATAAATAGAGGTGAGCGGTTGTAAACACCCTGAAGTTTCCAAAATTCAAAAACTCTCAAAAACACAAAAAACTCGTTTGAGCCAAAACGACAGTCTGTATTAAATTGCAAAAACAAGTACAAAAGGCAAAAGGAGAGCCCAGTCAAGAAGAGGAATTCAAGCCTAGAACTTCAGAAGTCCTCCCCTGCCCAAAAACAGAAGAAAGGAGAGCCCGTTCAAAGAAAAGCTCGATAAAAGGGTAAAAGTGTAATTTGGGTCAAAGAAAAGTAGAAAGCAGCTCCAAAATGTAGAAAGAAGCCAAAACGACGACCTGTTTTGAAATACATTTGGATAATGCCAAAGAGGGGCATCTGTAAACACCCCAAATCTTCTATTTTTCAAAAACTCTCAAAACACCAAAAAGCTCGTTTGAGCCAAAACGATGACCTGTTTTGAAATGTGAAAACAGGTACAGAAGGCAAAAGAAGACCCTAGGCCCGAAGAGGATTCAAGCCCAGAGCTTCAGAAGCCACTCCCTGATAAAAAAACAAAAGAAAGTAGAGCCCATTTGATGAAAAGCTCAACGGAGTCCAGAACGGCGAAACGAAGTCCGAACGACAAAGTTGGGGAAAACCCAGCACCAGACGGAGCGCTGATGAAGCCAGTGCCCGCACAGATCGTTCGCCTCAAGAGGCCAAGAAGGACTGTCCGAAGAAATTTTGATTTGGATCTGGACCATATATATCCAGATCCAAATCCATGTAATGAATAGTGTTTGGATTTGGGCCAATCCAAATAGTATTTGGGTCGATCCAAATAGTGTTTGTATTTGGATTGGATCCAAATAGTGTTTGGATTGGATCGGATCTGGATCAAAATATCTAGATCCATATCCATAAAAATGTTGGGTTTGGATCGGATACGGATCTCAAAATATCTGAGATCCAATATCCAGATCCAAATAGTGTTTGGATTTGGGTATGGATCCAAACCCAAACCCAAACCCAAATCCAAGACCCACCTCAAATCTCTATAAATAGAGGTGAGGGGGTCCATGTAAAGGGTTCATGCAAATATTTGGGAGGAGAGAGAGGGAGTGATAGACCTAGCCATGTGGGCTCATTGGGTGAGGTGGGTTCAAGCCATGTGGGCTAAGTGGGTCTAGACCAAGGGGCTGCAACCAAGGTGGGCTGGACCAAGTGGCTGCAACCGTGGAGACGTGGGCTCAAGCCGTGAAGGACTGGCTCCAAGAGGTAAACCTAACCCCAACCTAGCCTAGGTTCGAACTTACCTAACCCTAACTGAACCTAACCCTAACTGAACCAACCTAACCCTAACTAGACCTAACCTAACCCCAACCGCCTCAAACCATCCCTAACAAACCCCAAAAACTTCACCCCGGCCGGCCGTGAGCAACCAGCGCCTGCCGCGCGCCCCTTCTGCTGCCGCGCGCCCTGCTTCCTGCCGCGCGCCCCCTCTGTCGCCTGCACGCCCCGTGCCGCAGCCGTCCCGCGCTACTGCGTGCCCTGCGCCCCAGCGCCCAGCGCCAGGCGCCCGTCTGCTGCGCCAGGCGCCAGACGCCTCCCTGCCGACCCGACTGCCTCCCTGCCGCCCTGTCCACCTTCCTGCCGACCTGACCACCCCCCTGGCCGTGACCTGCACCTCTTCCAGCCACCTAGGACAGACCCTAGACAGCCCCATCTTTACCGAACCTTAGTTCCCCTAAGGCCCTAACCGTGCCCCATAGAACCTCCCTCAAAGCTCCCTAGGATAACCCCCTCTTGGCTGCCCAAGGTGAACCGTGAGCCCACGTGCAAGCAAGTTGAACATGGACCAGCTATTTGTAAGTGTCTAAACTTGGTCTATTACATTAACTTGCTTTATATTCAATTAAATTTTGATACGGGGTTGTAGTAAAGGAGCTTCGTCTCCCCCCCATTGTAATAACGTGGTTTGACACACCCACACACACGTGCACTTGAGCCTTTCCGCTCTTAGTCGTACACTTCTTGCACACACACGGGCCTAACAAGCCCTTAATATATAGTTATATTTATATATTTTAAGTCAAGGGGGTTTTTAATTAAGTCGTGTGTGTTGTCTTTCCATTTTCCACACGCACACACATTGAGCCTTCGCTCTTACTCCCAAGACCATAGTAAAGGCCTTATTGCAGTTATATTTGGGTTTCATTTATGTCGTGTGCGTAGTACTTCAATTCTACACTCACACACATTGAGCCTTCACTCTTACTCCCAAGACCTTAGTCAAGGCATACTACAATTTACATTTGGGTTTCATTTCATGTCGTGTGTGTAATTCTTTCAATTCAAGCACGCACACACATTGAGCCTTCGCTCTTATTTACAAGACCCATGTTAGGGCCCCTACATATACTCTATATAAAGTATTTCTTTCGGCTACGTCTTTAAGATTCGGGTTTTAAGGTTCAAGTCGTGTGCGTTGTCTTTCAATATATACACGACACACACTTACACAATTGAGCCTTTCCGCTCTTAAGATATAGCCATATTTCCCCTTCCGCTATTTACTTTACAAGTCATTTCCCTTCGGCTATTTACTTTACAAGTCATTTCCCTTCGGCAATTTCCCTTCGGCATTGTCTTTTAATTTTGGGTTTTCCCTTTGGAGTAGCATGAGTTTGCATTGCATCTACGCCATACCACGAGGTAGGACGCATATTGCATCGAAGCAAGCCCCGTACTCCCGCTCAAATTCGCCCCATGTAGTGGAGTGTTCATAACACACACCTAGGTGGCCCATAAAGGGATAAAAAGAAAGACTTAGGCACGTGCAAATCCACGTGATCTAAAATCTGAAAATCGTACAAACCCGAATCAAATCGTGCAAGACTTAGGCTATTTCGATGCACGCCCATCGTGCCTAAGTAGATTAAAATTTGAAAGACTTAGGGTCGTCCAACCCTTACAAAGTCAAAATCGCCCAAATGCATGGTTTTCAAAAGGTTTTAAAACACTTCTTCATTCAAAATATATTTTGAGTTAAACTTGTTTCAAAACGAAGTCTCTAAGCGTACAGACTGACCCTTGCGCATCGGTGCAAGAAGGTCTGCGACGTAAAAATCCCGCTTGCCTACAATCGCCTTTCAAAAGTCAGAATATTTTCAAAACATACTTTGCTAGTTAAAGTAAACTAGCTGGCACGCCCATAAAGCGAAGTAGATTGCGAAAAGGTTCACTTCAGGCCTAAGAACCCATAAGTGAAAATTTTCGGTGTCTACAGGTTGGTACCTAGACCCAAACCTAACCCATCTCCTTCCCTAACCCCTCTAGACCACCCAGCCAAGACCTAGCCAAGTTCGGCCAACCTTGGCCGAACTCCCCCAAGACCCAGCCAAGACCTAGCCAAGTTCGGCCAACCTTGGCCGAACTCCCCTTTAAACCCACCAAAGCTCGGCCACCATCTGGCCGAAACTTCCTTAGATCCCATTGAAGCTAATCTCCCCTAAACCTTGGCCTTACACCCTCCCTTAGGTCCTGCCCATTCAACCTCAAAAGCCTAACCAAACCGAGTGCCTAATGCACTCAGTTTCCTACCACATCCTTAACACCCCACCTACCTAAAACAACCCAGCCAAAGGTGGTCGGGCTTCCTGGTTTTTCGCCACAACCTGGCCTACCATTCGGCAGGCCACCTAGCTAAAAACCCATGGCCTAACCAGGCCGTGTTCTTCCCCCACTCACCTAAAAACTGGCCTGCCTTTTGGCAGGCCATTTACCTAAGCACATGTTCAAGTGCTGGTCGTGTACCAGTCCCACATCCACCTTGGCCAACCTTAGTTAACCAGCCCCTGCTTACCCATGACTTACCTACGACAGCCACCTAACCTAAACCAAAACTGCACTCTACCTTAACCTAGCCGTGACTTACCTAGGACCCAGCCCCAACTATATCCTAAAACTTCCCTACTCGAGCCACCTTGGCTCGAGTCATACAAGCTAAACCAAAGGCCAGCCTTTGGCCAAACCATAAGGCACAACCACTCCCTACTTGAGCCACCTTGGCTCGAGTCTCACAAGACAAAACAAAGGCCAAGTCCTAGCCGAGTCCCAAAACCAAATCCTCCCACTCGAGCCACCTTGGCTTGAGTCTTACCTTGCCCAAACCAGCCCCAAGTGGCCCCAAATCTAGTATAACTTGTAGCTCCCGGATCTCCAAGTGTCTCCAAGCTCTCAAGCTCTCTAGCTTCGCTCCCACGTGACCCGAGCTCGATACAAACAAGGTGTACGTGTCCTAGACACACCCCGCATAGCGGGCTAGGTGAGTTGTAAGTCCTTACATTTGGTACTTAATTAAATTTTGATACGGGGATGTAGTAACGGAGCGTTGTCTCCCCCCGGGTTGTAAAAACATGCATGACACACAAGCACATACGTGCACTTGAGCCTTTCCGCTCTTAGTTGCACACTTTTGCACACACACGGGCCTTGACAGCCCCTAAGATATTGCTCTATTTATATATATTCAGCTGCGTGGGTTTATTTTCAAGTTGTGTGCGTTGTCTTTCCATTCCACAATCACACACATTGAGCCTTCGCTCTTACTCCCAAGACTCTAATAAGAGCCATATTGCAATTCGATTTGGGTTGTTAAATTCAGTCGTGTGTGTTGTCTTTCAATTTATACACATACACACACGCCACATTGAGCCTTTCCACTCTTATATATCTATATCTCCCTTCTGCTGCGTTTTACGGTTCAGTTGCATGAGTTGCATTTCAATTTATACACAACACCCACACACACATTGAGCCTTTTCGCTCTTAAGATATAAATATATTTAAATTTCTGCAATTTACATTCAAGTCGTGTTGTAAACACCCCGAAATCCAAAAATTTTGCAAAAACCAATGCCTAGTTCAAAAATCAGCTCAAAAGGCCAAGTTTGGAATTTTCGAAAACCCAGGAGACTCAAATACTTCAAACCTCTGTTTTCCAACCCCGATTAAAACATGAATTTCTCAAAGACGGACGAAAGTCCCATTTTTGCAAAAGCCTAGACAAATAGGTAAAGCTTGGCCCAAAGCAGCTTCAAAAGAGGTTCAAAAGCTCAAAAGTCAGCCTAGCCTGATGAAAAGCAAATTTCAAAGACAAAAGAGGAGTACAAGCCACAAGCGGACTTCAAGCCCGAAGCATCGAAGGCCATGCCAAAAGCACCCCTGAAATCACAAGCAATCCAAGTTTGAAGCACTGAAAATCAGTTAAAACGGAGTGCAGAAAGGTGAAAAGGAGCTTGGACGACGAAATTGGGGAAAACCCAGCATAAGACAGAGCATTGATGAAGTTAGGGCCCACACAAAATGTCCAGCTCGAAACGCCAGGAAGGACTGAAGAAGAGAAAAATTTGGATCAAATTTGGATTCAAATATCCAGATCCAAACCCAAGATCCAGATCCAAATAAGATTTGGATTGGATCCAAATTTCAGAACCAATCCAGGATCCATATCCAATCCCCTTGCCTATAAAAGGACATGAGGGGGGGGGGGGTCTCTAGATCCTTTTCATGTGAAAATTTTGGTGGGTGGAGAGAGAAAGAGAGAGAGAGGGAAGCTAAGTCAAAAATTGTAGGCTTGACTTTGCTTTTTGAGTGTGGGCTTGAGCCTTGTGGCCAAGGGCTTAGTGTGGGCTGCACCTTGAGGCGTGAATGAGCTGCAAATGGTGAGAAAGTGGCTGCATGGAGGGAGCTTGGACCTACCTCGGCTGCAACCAAAGGTTAGTCCCTAGTCAACCTTAACCCCACTTTGTCCTAACCCTCTAAACCACCCAATACCGCACTCATTTAAACCCATCTAGCTCGGCCAAGTGCTGGCCGAGCCTTGTTTAGACTCCACTAAAACCTAATCCCCTTAACCCATTAAACCGCACTCATTTAAACCCACCTAGCTCGGCCAAGTGCTGGCCGAGTGTAAACACCCCGAAATCCCACGAATTTCTCAAATCCATCTGGTTTTGTAAAAGCAGCCCCAAAGGGCTATTTTGAGTCTGGAAACCCAGGAGCCTTCCAGACAACCTTGTATATATGTTTTAAACTTTTATATTTCAAAAATACAATATGGCTTTTAAAAAAACCTTTTTAAACATGTTTTTGAAACCCCGAAGCAGCTTCGGCCTAATCGAGACAGGACCAGGAGAGCTAAGGAGAGCCCGGAACCGGAGCACATTTGAGCCCGACGCAGCAACTCTCGTATCAAATCCACACCCCCAAGATCTCGAACGTCCAAGACCCTGTTATCATCAAAACATCATTCGAAGTCATCTCCGGAAGGCGAAAACAGAGGCAGACGATCATGTTGGCGAAGACCCAACGCAGACGGAGCACTGATGCTGTCAGGCCCCGCACAAACCGTTCGTCTCCAACATAGCTCAAAGGAGTCAGAGTTTAGTTTGGATCGGATCTGGACCATATATATCCAGATCCCAATCCAAACCCATGTATGGACT
This sequence comes from Brasenia schreberi, assembly GCA_036023115.1. Taxonomy (NCBI): domain Eukaryota; kingdom Viridiplantae; phylum Streptophyta; class Magnoliopsida; order Nymphaeales; family Cabombaceae; genus Brasenia; species Brasenia schreberi. The sequence continues at coordinate 16,395,497 of JAYKKT010000089.1, read as the reverse complement.
TGGATTTGGATTTGGATTCAAAAATCCAATCCAATATCCATATCCATGGCCCACATCACCTTCTCATAAATGGAGGTGGGGCCCACTTGAATTTCACGTGGGATTATGGGCATGAGAGAGAGTGGGAGTGGATAAGATCAAGTGTGTGTTGTAATTAAGCTTGACTTGTGTGTCAAGTTTGGGGTTAATCATGTGGGTTAGCCTAATTAAATGGGTTTAAGCTTGTAATTAGCCAAAACCTAACCTAGGGCTGCACCAACATGATGTGGTTAAGGTCTATGGGCCATGCAAAGGGAGCTCCTTCACCTAAACCTAACCAAAACACCTAATCCTAGCCTTCCACCCTAATCCGGCCCTAATCACCTAACCCACTTCCCTAATCCCGGCCTAATCCCAACCTAATCACCTAACCCACTTCCCTAATCCTTCCCTAAACCTAGGTTAATTACCCTAAACCTAGCCTAATCCTAGCCTAATCACCTAACCTACCTCACTAAACCTCACCCTAGAACCAACCCACCTAGCTAAACCCTAAACCTCTAAACCACCCCTAGCCCACAACCTACCCAAACCACTTGTATTTAAAATATTTGGCCCTACCCTTTCCAGCCCACCTTATCACCACACCACCCTACCTAAACAACCTAACCACTACCCCAAACCCAGCCCTAACCGACCTAGCCCAGCCCTATATAAACCCCCCCCCCCCCTTGGGGGCAGGCTTTCCCATCTAGCAGCCCCACCTCCAATCCCGGGTCCTCCACTTCCCAGCTCAGCCGAATCCCCTCCTGCTCCACCTGCTCCACGTCCCGCCACCACCTGCACCACTACCTTCCAGCCGAGCACCACCACTACTCCCATTACCCGGCTGAACTTCATCCCGAGCTTCCCAATCACCCGGCTGAGTCCCTTCCATCCGCCACCACTTCTTCACTCGGTAAGTATCCTACATCCCACCTTACTCCTTCTTCACTCCCTCTCCACTCTCAGCCGCCTAATCCACTCCCATATCACCCTAACACCAGCCATTCCCCATTTGGCCAAGCCTTATCCATCCTAACTACCCGCCACCACCTAAACACCCTAGCTCTATTCGGCCACCCTAGCCGACTCCCTAAGACCTGCCCATATCACCCCACTACACCCACTACCACCGGACCCCATCTCCTAGCTAGTTCCCTTCCCTTACACCACTCCTAGCCACCCTAACAACCCGCCACCACCGAACTCCCCCAGTCGGCCACTCCAACCGACTGTCATCCTCTTCATTCGGCCAGCCATCCGCCAGCCATCACCTTCTCCTAGCTAGTTCCTTTTCCTTAGTGCCATACTCCCTTAGTGACCCTACTTAGGTCCTTTAGCCCAACACGCCAAAAAGAGCCCTTTCTTAGCAGCCGGCCACCTTCAAGGCGCCTCTTCCGCGCACCAAGGACACTCGACCAGCACCCCTTTCCGTTCAACCTCGCGGAGCTCCCTTTCGCAGCCTAAGGCGAAGGCCAAGCCCACGCTCAAGCAAGGCATCTTCGGACCAGCTATTAGTAACTGCCTAACTCGGTCTTTAGTTATATACTTGCTTGAGATTCAATTCGATACGGGGTTGTAATAACGGAGCATAGTCTCCCCCCACTTGTAATAACGTGGCTTGGCACACCCACACACGTGCACTCTCTTAGTTGTGCACGATTTTGAACACACACGGGCCTAATCAGCCCCTAATACATGAATATAAAGATATACTTTAATTTTGTAGGGTTTTGCTTAAGTTGGGTGTGTTGTCTTTCAATTCAAGCACTGACACACATTGAGCCTTCGCTCTTATTTGAAAGACCCAAGTAAGGGCCGACCTATACTATTTGGGTTTTCATTTCATGTCGTGTGTGTAAGTCTTTCAATTCAAGCACTCACACACATTGAGCCTTCGCTCTTATTTGAAAGACCCAAGTAAGGGCCGACCTATACTATTTGGGTTTTCATTTCATGTCGTGTGTGTAAGTCTTTCAATTCAAGCACTCACACACATTGAGCCTTCGCTCTTATTTGAAAGACCCAAATAAGGGCCGACCTATACTATTTGGGTTTTCATTTCATGTCGTGTGTGTAAGTCTTTCAATTCAAGCACTCACACACATTGAGCTTTCGTTCTTATTTGAAAGACCCAAGTAAGGGCCGTGTTATACTATTTGGGTTTAATTTCATGTTGTGTGCGTAGTACTTCAATTCAAGCACTCACACACATTGAGCTTTCGCTCTTATTCCCAAGACCTTAATCAAGGCCATACTGCAAGTTATATTTGGGTTGAATTTCATGTCGTGTGTCTAAGTCTTTCAATTCAAGCACGCACCCACATTGAGCCTTCGCTCTTATTTGCAAGACCCGAGTAAGGGCCCATATACATACTCTATATACATATCTCCCTTCGGCATTTACATTACAAGTCATTTCCCTTCGGTCATTTCCCTTCGGTTATTTCCCTTCGGCATTGTCTTTACATTCGGGTTTTCCCTTTGGAGTAGCGTGAGTTTGCATTGCATCTACGCCATACCACGAGGTAGGACGCATATTGCATCAAAGCAAGCCCTGCTCAAATTCGCCCATGTAGTGGAGTGTTCATAACACACAAACTAGGTGGCCCATAAAGGGATAAAAGGAAAGACTTAGGCACGTGCAAATCCACGTGATCTAAAATCTGCAATCGCATCTAAAAGACCTGAATTAGACACCTCGAATCGCTTCGTAGGCTTTCTATCCCAAAAACTTGATTTTTGCAAAGCGTACAGACTGACCCTTGCGCATCGGTGCAAGAAGGTCTGCGACGATAAGAGCTCACTTGCTCACAGTCGCCACGATTAGAAGTCAGTTTAAAATATATCTTCGCTAGCTTAGGTAAGCTAGTTGGCATGCCTTGTTTACATAAATAGGCCTTAGACACACGAGAGGATCCACTCCAAACCCAGAAAAGGGCGAAGAGGAGTGGGGATTTTTTTCGCGCGTCTACAGAGGGATTGGCACGCCTGGTGGGACGTGAGCCTTTCAAAAATCGAGTTTTAAGGTAGAAGTTTTTGCGAAAATTTTGTTAAAAAAGGTGTCATTTTAACTTGTTTTCTTTACTTGTACTTAGGACATTTTGAAAAAGCTTGAAAAGCATGTCAAAATCCAATCCAAGTGAAGTGTCGAGCCAAGGCTCATGCACATCAAGTTCTCACTCTAGGAGAATTTTCAAAAACAAAATAAAACTAGATGAAATTGAGGACTTGAGAAGGGAGTTTGAGGCCAAAATCGATGCTCTCAGCCAAGAGGCTGAAGTAGGCAATTCATGTTCATCAAATGGTGAACAAAGGCCTAAGAAAAACTCTGAAAAACCTCGCAAACACAAAGAGGCCTCCGTAATGGAAGGCAACCAATACCACGAGTCCTTCACACAAAAGGACCGTAAAGCCCTACAGCAGTTGCTGAAAGGGCAGAATAAAGAGAAAAGAAGCTACGCCTTGTCTGATTTTCTTCCTATGGATTACGAAACAGACAGTGACGATGAAATACCGAACTTCCATCGGTATGATGGCATGGGAGACCCTAGGTCTCACTTGCAGCTTTTCTCGTGTCGAGCCCATAAGAAGAAAAAGGACTCGATGAAATGGGTGTATTGGTTTCCTTTATCCCTTAAAGGCACAGCTGCCAAATGGCTGACTTCCTACGACTTAAGCCAGTTCGCTACTTTTGAAGAGTTAGCGAACTACTTCATGCAAAGATTTGCACACAACGTAGAAGTCACGCCGACTCTGAATACCTTAAGGGATACAAAGCAAGGCATGAACGAAGACGTACATGCCTTCATTATAAGATGGAGGTCGCTTTTGGGCCAAGTGCGAGAGCCCATATCCGAAGGATGCGCAGTCATGCTCATCCTGGATAACTTTAAAAGCGAGTTAAAAACCCTTCTCTCGCTCCATGAGATCTCAACTTTCCATAAGTTGATCAAAAAGGCCTCCCTTTTCGAAACCAACTTGCGAAAAGGGACATATGATCACTTGTGGAAAGGAAGTGTCGTTTCCAAAACCCGGTTGGAAAAGCCCATCACATACGGGCTACCCACGATAGACAAAGGGGCAAAGCCCCATAAAATCGCCAATGTCTGGGTGGATCCAGGCGTGGCGGGCACTTCCAAACATTTTGAAAAGTTAGAAAATAAGAGGGTGCAAAACTTTCAAAAATCGGTTGAAAAATGAGAGTACACTCCGTTGGGGGAACCTATGTCGGAGGTCCTAGACCTCCTACTTGCCTAGGGCATGATAGAACTCCCAAAAATCCCCGAAAGAGTCACTTCCAAAGGGGGGTATTTAAACCGATTTTGTAAGTATCATCGGCTCAAAGGCCATGATACCAAACGCTGCTTCTCCCTCTTAAATAAAATTGAGAACTTGATAGCAGAAGGCCGGCTCCAGGTCACTGCGAAACCTGAGCCACCTCAAGCTAGTGACAGTGGGAAAGGAAAGGAGGTATGTACCCTCACCATTTCTAAGGAACTAGTGCAAAAACCAGAGTCTGGTCGACCCACTTGTGCGCCTATTCTTGTACTATACAAGAAGCCTGCCCAAGTCATCATTCGGGGACCACCAAAAGTGGAATCCCCGACAAAACCAGTTTTGAAAATCCAAGGTTCTCCTCAGCTCATCCTTAGAGCCAAGTTTAGCGCAAACCCTAGGCTGGTCGTGGGGGAAGTCACTAGATCCGGGAGGATCTATCAACCCCCGCACCTTCAAGGTGCTCAAAAGGTGGTCAGTGTGCCTGGCCCCTCAAAAGCATGTATCCCTAGTGTTCTGCCAAAAGCAGATAAGGACAAAGTCATCCTAAATCCTTATGACTTCGAAAACCACCTTTCAAAGATTCCTATTCACATGTCTATCTTAGAGCTTATACAAACCTCGCCTAGGCATAGACTTGTATTAGAGAAAATTCTAGAAAGGGCCAAGGTTGATTCGAACATAAGTCCGGAATCCTTGTCTGCCCAAGTGGCTTTATTAGGAGCAAAATCGCCCATCACTTTCTCGGAAGATGATGTAGATAGACCCTACGAATCCCACAACCAGGCCTTGCATATCGAGGTGGTTTTAAACAACCACTCTCTGGACAGGTGCCTAGTCGATGGTGGAGGAGGGCTCAACATCCTTCCACTTCATGTGGCGTACAAAATCGGAGTCACCTTGACTTCAGTGAACCCAAGCCCCATCGTTATCTCTAGATACGATGGGAATGCGTTTAGACCTTTAGGATCCATCGAACTCCCAATGGAAACGGGAGGGATCGAACACACGGGGGTGTTCCATGTCTTGGACATCCACCCCCATTATAACCTATTGCTGGGAAGACCTTGGATACACAGTTTGTGCGCTGTGCCATCCACCTTCCACAGGTGTGTCAAGATCCCTTTTAGGGACCAGGTCGTAGTGATCCTAGGAGAGAGACACCCACAGCTTCAAGGGATCATAAACTCCCCTTGTCTATCGAGCTCCTAGGCCCATGAGGCTAACCTGGGGCAAATTGTGATTGAGCCACCTCGGCTCGGGTTAAACAGCCCTAGGAAGGTTGTATATGTGAAGGGGCCGCCCAAAGCAGGCCCCCTCCCGATTCTAACCCTTCTAGGAAAACTCAAGCGTTCCCTATTTCCAAAGCCCCTAGACAAGAGGCCATATGAGCACAATATGGACGATAGCATGTTCCAGGACCACGACTTGTATCAAACATTTTCGAAAAACAAAAAGTCGTGGAACATGTTGTTGAACATGGGCTACACGCCCTACAAGAGTCTAGGGGCACAGAACCAGGGTCTCCTAGAGCCCATCCTTCCTAGGGCCAATCCAAGCCGATATGGGATCGGCTATATTTCCCGAATACCGCCAGAGCCACCCCCTGTGACCACCTGGGTCAAGGGTGCCCCAGAACCTGCCTTAGAAGAGACCTACGATTTAGACCTCCTATTCCGAGTCTAACCCGTAGTGTTTTCCCTTTGTAGGTATGACGGAAGATCCCTTTTCTAAAAATACAAAAACATTTGAAAAGCTTAAAATCAAAAAAATCGAAAAACAAGAAAAACCAAAAATAATGGAAAAACAAAAACTCGAAAATAGAGTGCTTTGTATAGTTCCCAAGGTTCTTGTTCTACAAAAACCCAAAAAAATCGAAAATTTGGAAAATACCAAAAAGATTTTATACATAGCTGCTCCTGGTAGGACTTTGGCAAAAGAAAAGGATTTCGAAAGAAACGTCGTCTGCATAGCCAGACCAAAAATTTCAAAATCACTTGAAAATCCAAGTACAAAACCAGGTCTTTTTGAAAATCACGCATCAAATTCCCTTGGGTCTATAGCCCATGAGAATGATCAAAGCCCAGAAGTGGATCCCCTTGAGGAAGATCCCACTTCTAAGCTCCCAGAATTTCATAGAATTCTCGATTTTGAAAGACCTTCCCAATCAGTAGGAGGAGATTTCATAGAAGTAAACCTAGGGGATGTTTCAAATCCCAGAACCATCAAAATAGGCGCATGCTTGCATGAAACTGAAAGGTTAGCATTCATTGCATTTCTACAAACCTATTTAGATGTGTTTGCATGGACGTATGAAGACATGCCGGGCATAGACCCCAGCATTGTCGAGCATCGTCTTCCCTTAGATGCAGGTGTAAAACCCATAAAGTAGAAGCTTAAGAAAATACACCCGAATGTACACACGCAAGTCAAAGAGGGTTTAGAAGATCTGCTAAAAGCCGGATTTATAAAACCCATTGCGTACTCTGATTGGTTGTCAAACATCGTTGTAGTTCAAAAAACCAATGGGAAAATTCGAATATGCATCGATTTCAGAAACCTGAATAAAGCCACTCCAAAGGATAATTATCCTTTACCAAACATAGATTTGATAGTCGATAGTACTACAAATCATGAAATGTTTTCATTTATGGATGGCTATTCAGGCTATAATCAAATCAAACTAAGTCCACGAGATCAGGGTAAGACCGCCTTCACAACCCCATGGGGCATGTACTGCTATACAGTCATGCCCTTTGGTTTGAAAAATGCCAGCGCAACATACCAATGAGCCATGACCACGATCTTCCATGATCAGATTCGTGAGCTCGTAGAAGTGTATGTAGATGATCTCTTGGCAAAATCCAAAACCCGATGCACTCACATCGAATGTTTACAAAAGATTTTCGAAAGGCTTAGGCTTTACAAAGTAAAACTAAACCCTCAAAAATGTGTATTCGGGGTAGAGTCAGGAAAGCTTCTAGGCTTTATGGTGAGCCAAAGGGGAATAGAAGTCGACCCCTCTAAGTGTCGAGCCATCATAGACATGGCTCCACCCTCCAATCTCACCCAAATCCGTAGCCTCCAGGGTCGTTTACAATCAGTTCGCCAATTCATATCGAATCTGGCAACTAGATGCGAACCCTTCAATAAACTGTTGAGGAAGGGCACGAAATTCTTATGGGATGACGAATGCCAGAAGTCCTTCGAAAGACTGAAGGCATACTTGGTTAATCCCCCCGTTTTGAACCCTCCAAAACAAGGAAAACCACTTTTATTATACATCTCTGTGCATGCAAATGCTTTAAGAGCCCTGTTGGCTCAATATGAGGATGACACCCATAAGGAGTATGCCATCTACTATATTTCGAAAACTCTCTTGGCTTATGAACGAAATTATCAAGCCATGGAGAAGACGTGCTTGGCCCTAGTTTGGGCCTGCCAGAAATTCAGACACTATTTCCTAGATCATGAGATCTGGATAGTGTCCAAGCTTGATCCAATCCAGCACTTATTCGAAAAACCCATTCTCATGGGTAGATTGGACAAATGGCAACTCCTTCTAATGGAGTATGATCTGAAATACCATCACCAGATCTCCATTAAGGGGCAAGCCCTAGCAAATTACGTGGTTGAGTTCCCCTTGGAGGACGCATATCCCACGCTTGTTGAAATGCCTGATGAAGGCATATTACAAAACCATTTTCAAAACCACATTTTGACAAATGCTTTCGAAAACCAAGTGTAGAAGATGCACTTCGATGGGGCACGAAACCAACGAGGGGCTGGTGCTGGGGTCATCCTAATCTCCCCTGAAAAGGGCGAGATTCCCATAGCAGTCCGCTTAGATTTCGAATGTTCCAACAACGTAGCTAAGTATGAAGCACTCATACAAGGCTTAAGAATTTCGAAAACTCTAGGGGCATCATGCATCGAGGTCTTTGAGATTCGCTCCTTGTCATAAACTAGGTTTTAAAAATTTGGCAAGTACGTAATGAGAAACTACTTCCATATCACGAGTTGGCCACTCGATTGGTCCAGTCCTTCCAATCGTGTAAACTCACACACGTAGGGAGAGAGGACAATGGCATCGCCGATGCCCTCTCCTCCCTGGGTTCAGCCCTGAAGGTCGATCCCATTTCAGGGACCAGATCTTTGGAAATATGGCATGCGCCTCACCCATCCACACACGACTTGTATATTTGCCAAAATAACCCAGAGTCTATTGAAAAACCCTAGTTTTATGACATCAACCAGTTTTTAGAAAATGGGGGATTCGTCGAGGATGCCACATCCAAAGATAAGGCATTCATTCGTAAGATTTCAACCCGATACACCATTCTGGGTGGGGTTTTATACAAAAAAAGTTTTATCGGCATTTTGCTTAGGTGTATCGACCTAGAGGAGGCTAGGATAGTGATGCACGAGTTCCACGATGGAAAATGTGGAGGTCATGTAAATGCCAACATGATGGCAATGAAAATACTTAGAGGGGGCTATTTTTGGTCCACCCTGAAAAAGGATTGCCACGATCATGTTAGGAAGTGTCATCCATGTCAGGTACATGGGCACGCCATTCATATCCCTTCATCTGCATTGCACTCCGTGGTCAGCCCCTGGCCATTTACCATGTGGGCGTTTGACATCGTAGGCCCAATATTTCCAAAGGCCTCGAATGGGCATCGATTTATTTTAGCAGCCACGGAGTATTTCTCCAAGTGGGTGGAAGCCATTTCCCTAACCAACGTGATGGGGCAACATGTGGTGGCTTTCATCCGGAGGAATATCTTGGCTCGATTTGGGGTTCCACGAGACCTTGTGTCTGATAATGGTACCCCATTCAAGAATGAGCGGATGGTTAAGTTGTGCAACACTGTAGACACGCGAAAATCCCCGCCTCTTCGCCTCTTTCGGGGCTTGGAGTGGATCCTCTCGTGTGTCTAAGGCCTATGTATGCAAATAGGGCGTGCCAGCTAGCTTACTTAAGCTAGCGAAGATATTTTTAACACTGACTTCTAAACGTGGCGACTGTGAGCAAGTAAGCTCTTGTCGTCGCAAACCTTCTTGCACCGATGCGCAAGGGTCAGTCTGTACGCTTTGCAAAAATCGAGTTTTTGGAGAGAAAGTCTACGAAGCAGTTCGAGGTGTCTATTTCGGGTCTTTAAGATGCGGTTGCATGTTTTAGATCACGTGGATTTGCACGTGCCTAAGTCTTTTCTTTTATCCCTTTTCGGGCCACCTAGTTTGTGTGTTATGAACACTCCACTACATGGGCGAATTCGAGCGGGGCTTGCTTCGATGCAATATGCGTCCTACCTCGTGGTATGGCGTAGATGCAATGCAAACTCACGCTACTCCAAAGGGAAAACCCGAAATGTAAAGACAATACTGAAGGGAAATAACAGAAGGGAAATAACCAAAGGGAAATAACCGAAGGGAAATAACCGAAGGGAAATAACCGAAGGGAGATATGTATATAGCTTATGTATATGAGCCCTTACTTGGGTCTTGCAAATAAGAGCGAAGGCTCAATGTGGGTGCGTGCTTGAATTGAAAGACTTACACACACGACATGAAATTAAACCCAAATATAAATTGCAGTATGGCCTTGACTAAGGTCTTGGGGAGTAAGAGCGAAGGCTCAATGTGTGTGAAAGTGCTTGAATTGAAGTACTACACACACGACATAAATGAAACCCAAATATAACTGCAATAAGGCCTTTACTAAGGTCTTGGGAATAAGAGCGAAGGCTCAATGTGTGTGAGAGTGCTTGAATTGAAAGACTTACTCACACGACATGAAATGAAACCCAAATAGTATAGGTCGGCCCTTACTTGGGTCTTTCAAATAAGAGCGAAAGCTCAATGTGTGTGAGAGTGCTTGAATTGAAAGACTTACTCACACGACATGAAATGAAACCCAAATAGTATAGGTCGGCCCTTACTTGGGTCTTTCAAATAAGAGCGAAAGCTCAATGTGTGTGAGAGTGCTTGAATTGAAAGACTTACTCACACGACATGAAATGAAACCCAAATAGTATAGGTCGGCCCTTACTTGGGTCTTTCAAATAAGAGCGAAAGCTCAATGTGTGTGAGAGTGCTTGAATTGAAAGACAACGCACCCAACTTAAACAAAACCCTTCGAAAATGAAAGTATATATGTACACTTATGTATTAGGGGCTGATTAGGCCGTGTGTGTTCAAAATCGTGCATGACTAAGAGAGTGCACGTGTGTGGTTGTGCCAAGCCACGTTATTACAAACGGGGGGAGACTATGCTCCGTTATTACAACCCCGTATCAAATTGAATCTCAAGCAAGTATACAACTAAGGACTGAGTTTAGACACTTACGAGTAGCTGGTCCGTAGAGGTCTTGCTTGAGCGTGGGCTTGGCCTTCACCTTGGGCTGCAAACGGGAGCTCCGCGATGATAGGTGATCAAAGGTGCTGGCCGGCTGCTAGTGGGGCGCGGGATAGGCACCTCAAAGGTGGCCGGTTGCAAGTGGATATCGCCTCGAGGTGGGGGGTTAAAGGGGCTGAACGAGTGAGTTTTTAGGGTCACTAGGGGAGTTGAGTGTTTAGGGAAACTGGACCTAAAGGAGAGTTTGTGGGAAGGCCGAATGGGACACCTAGGGGAATGGTGATGACTGGCCGAATGAAGGAATAGTCGGTTGGAGTGGCCGACTAGGAAGATGTGGTGGTGGCGGGCTGCTAGGGTGACTAAGGTTGGAGTATGGGAAGGTAGCTAGTTAGGTGATGGGGCTATGTGATAGTGGGGATAGTAGGTTTAAGGGAGTGTTATGGGCAGGTCTTAGGAAATCTAATAGGGTGATCGGGTGTAGTTGAGGGGAGTTAGGTAGGGGCAAATGGTTGGGGCGGCTAAGGTTTGGCCGAGTGGGAGTGGTGGCGGCGAGGGGCTGTTGGGCAGGTAAGGTGATGGTATGGTGGGTGGCTGGGAGTGGAGAGGGAGTAGAGAAGGAGCTAGGTAAGGTGCAGGGTACTTACCGAATGGGGAGAGGCGGTGGAAGGCAAGGAGAAGCCGGGTGTGGATGGGAGCTCGGCTGGTTCGATTGGGTGAAGGTGGTGGCGTCCGGCTGGGGAATGGTGGTGGATGGAAGAGGGAAGGTGGCGGTGCAGGTAGTGCTGGCGGAGCAGGTGGAGAGTGGAGCAGGCGGGCAGGTGGAGAGTGGAGCCGGCTGGGCTGAGGTGAGGGCCTTCTACTTGCAAAACCTGCCCCCAAAGGGGAGGGGTTTAAATAGGGGATGGGTAGGTCGGTTAGGGCTGGGCTTGGGGTAGTGGTTAGGTGGTTTAGGTAGGGTGGTATGTAGATAAGGTGGGCTGGAAAGGGTTGGGCCAGATATTTTAAAACTAGGGGTTTGGGTAGATTGTGGGCTAGGAGTGGTTTAGGGGTTTAGGGCTAGATTAGGTGGTTGGGTTTTAGGGTGAGGTTTAGTGAGCTAGGTTAGGTGATTAGGCTAGGTTTAGGCTAGGATTAGGGAAATTAATCTAGGTTTAGGGAAGGATTAGGGAAGTGGGTTAGGTGATTAGGTTGGGATTAGGCCGGGATTAGGGAAGTGGGTTAGGTGATTAGGTCCAGATTAGGGGTGGATTAGGGGTTTAGGCTAGGATTAGGCATTTTGGGTTAGGTTTAGGTGAAGGAGCTCCCTTAGCATGGCCCATAGACCTTGACCACCTCATGTTGGTGCAGCCCTAGGTTAGGTTTTAGCTAATTACAAGCTTAAACCCACTCAATTAGGCTAACCCACATGATTAAACCCAAACTTGACACACAAGTCAAGCTTAATACAACACTCTTGATATTTTCCATCCCCACTCTCTCTCATGCCCAATATCCCACGTGAATTTCAAGTGGGCCCCACCTCCATTTATGAGAAGGTGATGTGGGCCATGGATATGGATATTGGATTGGATCTCTGGATCCAAATCCAAGTCTACATATGGGTTTGGATTGGAATTTGGATATATATGGTCCAGATCCAATCCAAACTGAACTCTAACTCCTTCGAGCTGGGTTCGAAACGGACGATTCGTGCGGGGCCTGGCAGCATCAGTACTCCGTCTGCGTTGGGTCTTCGCCAACATAGTCGTCCGCCTCCGTTTCTGCCTTCCGGAGATGACTTCAAATGCTATTTTGATAAGAACAGGGTCTTGGACGTTCGAGATCCTGGGGTGTGAATCAGATACAAGAGTTGCTGTGCCGGGATCGACGTGTGCTCCGGTTCCGGGCTCTTCTTAGCTTTCCTGGTCCTGTCTTGATCGGGCCAAGCCACTTCGGGGTTTCAAAACATGTTTTAAAAGGGTTTTAAAAGCCATATTGTATGTTTTTGAAAGATAAAGTTTAAAACATATATAGGGTTGTCTGGAAGGCTCCTGGGTTTCCAGACTCAAAATGGCCCTTTGGGGCTGCTTGTACAAAACCAGGTTCGTTTTAAGGAATTCATGGGATTTCGGGGTGTTTAGAGATGCCCCTCTTTGGCCTTGTCCAAATCGATTTGGATAAGGGCAAAGATGACAAACACCCCTTTTAATGTCTCCCTAGATCTACCCACGAAGAATATGGGATCATCCCATTTTTAGCAAAATCTCAATTTACAAACTCTGGTAGGAGGAGATATCACGCCAAAGGGTTATACTATGGAATCTGGTCCTAAAATGGGATCATGTTCATGCAAGTACCATGCGTGGAATGCAGATGACATGGGTGTGGTGCCAAGAGTGGCGACCTCCCAGAGACCAAATGTGGTCGAACTCTAGAGACTTACAAGGTCTATTGCTCCAAGTGAGCAAATCCTATGCTGTTCGATGTTCGGTTTTCAAAACTTATTTACAAAACTATTTACAAAAGGGACAACTGTCTTAAGCCTCGATCCTAAGGATCTCGAGCTCTTCGTGCTTGCCCTTGTTTGAGTCTTAACACTCGCTTATCTAGCGGAGGTTTTATAAGAAAACAAGGCATATTTCAAATTCCTACGCCTTACTCGAAACGTCGAATTCTCAAACAAGATGAAATTCAAGTAAGTAAATCCTATTTTTACTTTAGGATTCCTCGAAATGAACCATGCTTTAGCTTGGGATAAGCCAGGGATGGGAAAGAGATACCACAGTCCCTTCTGAAGCATCCCGTGGTTTAAGGCATAGAAGGTGAAAAACTGCTCTTTTTGAGCTTTTTGGCATCTTTTTCCTTTTTTTCATAGAGGGTCTCCCTTTGGGAGTATTTTTTCTTTAATCCCTCTTTTTCATAAGAGAATCGATTTTTCTTTTTGAAGACTGGTTTCTTTCTTTTGGAAAGAGACTTTGAATGGGAAATTCCCTTTTGATTTGGGCCTTTGTTTTCCTTTTGGAAATAGAAGAGAAGATGGGAGGACTTATCCCAAGCCTACACTCGATCCATTCCAGATCAGCCTATTTAGAAATGGCACGTACTACTTGCAAGTATCTTGCTATGTTGAACTAGGCCTTTCTTTGTAAGATGAAGGATTTTGAAATGTAACCATGATTTTGAAAACTCCACTCTTTCACAAGTGTGAATTCTCTCACTTAGGGTCACACGAGTTCGCCTTTGCACCTTATTCACATGTCCCAGGGTAGCTATCCCCCTAAAATTTTCGAAAACTGGAATTTAATCCAGATCCTACACATGATACTTCTTTAAGTATTGGATATTGATAGGATTTGCTAAATTCCTACCTTCTACATCGATCAACCAATACGAATTGTTCGTAGTGGTCGCTCGTACAACATAGGGTCCATCCCAGTTGGGGCGCCACTTGCCTAGGGGGTGTGGGCCACGATGGTGGATGGTTTTTAAGACCAGATCTCCCACTTCAAAGTGGCGAGGTCTCATGTGTTTGCTATAATTTCGGGCTATCCTTTGCCGGTATGCACGAGCATGATCCATGGCAAGGAGTCGCCTCTCATCTAGCAAATCTAGTTCGGCCATCCTAGCATGCTGAAGCGTCTCTAGGGGGAGGTCGAGTGCTATGGATGTATGAAATGAATGTAATTGAGTATGAATGGGAAGAATGGCGTTTGTGCCATAGACCAATTCGAATGGTGTGGCATTCGTGGGAGTCCGGATGGAAGTCCTATAAGCCCATAAGGCTTCATCTAGCTTCTCGTGCCACGTCCTACCCTTCTCTAAGGTTTTCTCAATAATACTAATGAGAGTCTTGTTTGTGGCTTCGGCTTGGCCGTTGCCTTGAGGGTAGTAGGGCGAGGAGAAGTGGTGAGTTATGCCATACGTGTTGCACAACTTAACCATCCGCTCATTCTTGAATGGGGTACCATTATCAGACACAAGGTCTCGTGGAACCCCAAATCGAGCCAACATATTCCTCCGGATGAAAGCCACCACATGTTGCCCCATTACATTTGTTAGGGAAATGGCCTCCACCCACTTGGAGAAATACTCCGTGGCTGCTAAAATAAAACGATGCCCATTCGAGGCCTTTGGAAATATTGGGCCTACAATGTCAAACGCCCACATGGTAAATGGCCAGGGGCTGACCACGGAATGCAATGCAGATGAAGGGATATGAATGGCGTGCCCATGCACTTGACACGGATGACACTTCCTAACATGGTCGTGACAATCCTTTTTCAGGGTGGACCAAAAATAGCCCCCTCTAAGTATTTTCATCGCCATCATGTTGGCATTAACATGACCTCCACATTCTCCATCGTGGAACTCACGCATCACTATCCTGGCCTCCTCTAGGTCGATACACCTAAGCAGAATGCCGGTAAAACTCTTTTTGTATAAGACCCCACCCAGAATGGTGTATCGGGTCGAAATCTTACGAATGAATGCCTTATCTTTGGACGTGGCATCCTCGGTGAATCCCCCATTTTCTAAAAATTGTTTTATGTCATAGAACCAGGGTTTTTCAATAGACTCTGGGTTGTTTTGGCAAATATCCAAGTCGTGTGTGGATGGATGGGGCGCATGCCATATTTCCAAAGATCTGGTCCCTGAAATGGGATCGACCTTCAGGGCTGAACCCAAAGAGGAGAGGGAATCGGCGATGCCATTGTCCTCTCTTCCCACGTGTGTGAGCTTACACGACTGGAAGGTTTGGACCAATCGAGTGGCCAACTCGTGATATGGAAGTAGTTTCTCATTACGTACTTGCCAAATTTTTAAAACCTGGTTTATGACAAGGAGCGAATCTCCAAAGACCTCAATGCACGATGCCCCTAGAGTTTTCGAAATACTTAAGCCTTGTATGAGTGCTTCACACTCAGCTACGTTGTTGGAACATTCGAAATCTAAGCGGACTGCTATGGGAATCTCTCCCTTTTCAGGGGAGATTAGGATGACCCCAGCACCAGCCCCTCGTTGGTTTCGTGCCCCATCGAAGTGCATCTTCCACACTTGGTTTTCGAAAGAGTTTGCCAAAATGTGGTTTTGAAAATGGTTTTGCAATATGCCTTCATCGGGCATTTCGACAAGAGTGGGATATGCGTCCTCTAAGGGGAATTCAGCCACGTAATCTGCTAGGGCTTGCCCCTTAATGGAGATCTGGTGATGGTATTTTAGGTCATACTCCATTAGAAGGAGTTGCCATTTGCCCAATCTACCCGTGAGAATGGGTTTTTCGAACAAGTGCTTGATTAGATCAAGCTTGGACACTATCCAGATCTCATGATCTAGGAAATAGTGTCTGAACTTCTGGCAGGCCCAGACTAGGGCCAAGCACGTCTTCTCCATGGCTTGATAATTTCGTTCATAAGCCAAGAGAGTTTTCGAAATATAGTAGATGGCATACTCCTTATGGGTGTCATCCTCGTATTGAGCCAACAGGGCTCCAAAAGCATTTACATGCACGGAGATGTATAATAAAAGCGGTTTTCCTTGTTTTGGAGGATTCAAAACGGGGGGATTAACTAGGTATGCCTTCAGTCTCTCGAAGGACTTTTGGCATTCGTCATCCCATAAGAATTTCGTACCCTTCCTCAACAGTTTGTTGAAGGGTTCGCATCTAGTTGCCAGATTCGATATGAATCGGCGCACAGATTATAATCGACCCTGGAGGCTACGGATTTGGGTGAGATTGGAGGGTGGAGCCATGTCTATGATGGCTCGACACTTAGAGGGGTCGACTTCTATTCCCCTTTGGCTCACCATAAAGCCTAGAAGCTTCCCTGATTCTACCCCGAACACACATTTTTGAGGGTTTAGCTTTACTTTGTAAAGCCTAAGCCTTTCAAAAATCTTTTGTAAACATTCGATATGGGTGCATCGGGTTTTGGATTTCGCCAAGAGATCATCTACATACACTTCTACAAGCTCATGAATTTGATCATGGAAGATCGTGTTCATGGCTCGTTGGTATGTTGCGCCGGCATTTTTCAAACCAAAGGGCATGAGTGTATAGCAGTACGTGCCCCTTGGGGTTGTGAAGGCGGTCTTACCCTGATCTCGTGGACTTAGTTTGATTTGATTATAGCCTGAATAGCCATCCATGAATGAAAACATTTCATGATTTGCAGTACTATCGACTATCAAATCTATGTTTGGTAAAGGATAATTATCCTTTGGAGTGGCTTTATTCAGGTTTCTAAAATCGATGCATATTCGAATTTTCCCATTGGTTTTTCGAACCACAACGATATTTGACAACCAATCAGAATACGCAATGGGTTTTATAAATCCGGCTTTTAGCAGATCTTCTAAACCCTCTTTGACTTGCGTGTGTACATTCGGGTGTATTTTCCTAAGCTTCTGCTTTATGGGTTTTACACCTGCATCTAAGGGAAGACGATGCTCAACTATGCTGGGATCTATGCCCGGCATGTCTTCATACGTCCATGCAAACACATCTAAATAGGTTCGTAGAAATGCAATGAATGCTAACTTTTCAGTTTCATGCAAGCATGCGCCTATTTTGATGGTTTTGGGATTGGAATCATCCCCTAGGTTCACCTCTACGAAATCTCCTCCTACTGATTGGGAAGGTCTTTCAAAATCGAGAATTCTATGAAATTCTGGGAGCTCAGAAGTGGGATCTTCCTCAAGGGGATCCAATTCTGGGCTTTGATCATTCTCGTGGGCTATAGACCCGAGGGAACTTGATGCGTGGTTTTCAAAATGACCTGGTTTTGTACTTGGATTTTCAAGTGATTTCGAAATTTTTGGTCTGGCTATGCAGACGACGCTTCTTTCGAAATCCTTTTCTTTTGCCAAAGTCTTACCAGGAGCAGCTATGTACAAAATCTTTTTGGTATTTTCCAAATTTTCGATTTTTTTGGGTTTTTGTAAAACAAGAACTTTGGGAACTATACAAAGCACTCTTTTTTCGAGTTTTTGTTTTTCCATTGTTTTTGGTTTTTCTTGTTTTTCGATTTTTTTTTATTTTAAGTTTTTCAAATGTTTTTGGTTTGTTTAGAAAAAGGGATCTTCCGTCATACCTACAAAGGGAAAACACTACGGGTTAGACTCGGAATAGGAGGTCTAAACCATAGGTTTCTTCTAAGACAGGCTCCGGGGCACCCTTGACCCAGGTGGTCACAGGGGGTGGCTCCGGCGGTATTCGGGGAGTATAGCCGATCCCATATCGGCTTGGGTTGGCCCTAGGCAGGATGGGCTCTAGGAGACCCTGGTTTTGTGCCCCTAGACTCTTGTAGGGCGTGTAGCCCATGTTCAATAACATGTTCCACGACCTTTTGTTTTTTGAAAAGATGGGATACAAGTCGTGGTCCTGGAACATGCTATCGTCCATATTAGGCTCGTATGGCCTTTTGTCTAGGGGTTTTGGAAATAGGGAATGCTTGGGTTTTCCTAAGAGGATTAGAGTAGGGAGGGGGCCTGCTTTGGGCGGCCCCTTTACACATACAACCTTCCTAGGGTTGTTCAACACGAGCCGAGGTGGCTCAACCATAATTTGCCCCATGTTAGCCTCATGGGCCTGGGAGCTTGATAAACAAGGGGAGTTTATGATCCCCTGAAGATGTGGGTGACTCTTACCTAGGATCACTACGACCTGGTCCCTAAAAGGGATCTTGACACACCTGTGGAAGGTGGATGGCACAACGCACAAACTGTTTATCCAGGGTCTTCCCAGCAACAGGTTATAATGGGGGTGGATGTCCAAGACATGGAACACCCCCGTGTGTTCGATCCCTCCCGTTTCCATTGGGAGTTCGATGGATCCTAAAGGTCTAGACGCATTCCCATCGTATCCAGTGATAACGATGGGGCTTGGGTTCACTGAAGTCAAGGTGACTCCGATTTTGTACGCCACATGAAGTGGAAGGATGTTGAGCCCTCCTCCACCATCGACTAGGCACCTGTCCAGAGAGTGGTTGTTTAGAACCACCTCGATATGCAGGGCCTGGTTATGGGTTTCGTAGGGTCTATCTACATCATCTTCCGAAAAAGTGATGGGCGATTTTGCTCCTAATAAAGCCACTTGGGCAGATAAGGATTCTGGACTTATGTTCGAATCAGCCTTGGCCCTTTCTAGAATTTTCTCTAATACAAGTCTATGCCTAGGCGAGGTTTTGATAAGCTCTAGGATAGACATGTGAATAGGAATCTTTGAAAGGTGGTTTTCGAAATCATAAGGATTTAGGATGACTTTGTCCTTATCTACTTTTGGCAGACCACTAGGGATACATGCTTTTGAGGGGCCAGGCACACTGACCACCTTTTGAGCACCTTGAAGGTGCGGGGGTTGATAGATCCTCCCGGATCTAGTGACTTCCCCCACGACCAGCCTAGGGTTCGCGCTAAACTTGGCTCTAAGGATGAGCTGAGGAGAACCTTGGATTTTCAAAACTGGTTTTACCGGGGTTTCCACTTTTGGTGGTCCTTGAATGACGACTTGGGCGGGCCTCTTGTATAGTACAAGGATGGGCGCACAAGTAGGTCGACCAGGTTCTGGCTTTTGCGCTAGTTCCTTGGAAATGGTGAGGGTACATACCTCCTTTCCTTTCCCACTGCCACTGGCGTGTTTGGGAAAGGGTTCCTTGAAGATAGCTTGAGGTGGCTCAGGTTCCGCAGTGACCTGGAGCCGGCCTTCTGCTATCAAGTTCTCAATTTTATTTAAAAGAGAGAAGCAGCGTTTGGTATCATGGCCTTTGAGCCGATGATACTTACAAAATCGGTTTAAATACCCCCCTTTGGACGTGACTCCTTCGGGGATTTCAGGGAGTTCGATCATGCCCTGGGCAAGTAAGAGGTCTAGGACCTCCGACACAGGTTGCCCCAGCGGAGTATACTCCCGTTTTTCAACCGGTTTTTGAAAATTGCGTTCTCTCTTATTTTCTAATTTTTCAAAATTTTTAGAAGTGCCCGCCATGCCTGGATCCACCCGGACATTGGCGATTTTATGGGGCTTTGCCCCTTTGTCCGTCGTGGGCAGCCCATATGCGATGGGCTTTTCCAAACGGGTTTTTGGAATGGCACTTCCTTTCCATAAGTGGTCGTATGTCCCTTTTCGTAAGTTGGTTTCAAAAAGGGAGGCCTTTTTGATCAACTTATGGAAACTTGAAATCTCATGGAGCGAGAGAAGGGTTTTTAACTCGCTTTTGAAATTATCCAGGATGAGCATTACTGCGCATCCTTCGGATATGGGCTCTCGCACTTGGCCCAAAAGCGACCTCCATCTTATAATGAAGGCATGCACGTCTTCGTTCATGCCTTGCTTTGTATCCCTTAAGGTATTCAGGGTTGGCGTGACTTCCACGTTGTGTGCAAATCTTTGCATGAAGCAGTTCGCTAACTCTTCAAAAGTAGCGAACTGGCTTAAGTCGTAGGAAGCCAGCCATTTGGCAGCTGTGCCTTTAAGGGATAGAGGGAACCAATACACCCATTTCATCGAGTCCTTTTTCTTCTTATGGGCTCGATGTGAGAAAAGCTGCAAGTGAGACCTAGGGTCTCCCATGCCATCATACCGATGGAAGTTCGGTATTTCATCGTCACTGTCTGTTTCGTAATCCATGGGAAGGAAATCAAACAGGGCGTAGCTTCTTTTCTCTTTATTCTGCCCTTTCAGCAGCTGCTGTAGGGCTTTACGGTCCTTTTGTGTGAAGGACTCGTGGTATTGGTTGCCTTCCATTACGGAGGCCTCTTTTTGCTTGCGAGGTTTTTCAGATTTCTTTTTAGGCCTTTTGTAGATGCGCGAAAATCCCCGCCTCTTCGTCCCTTTCGGGGGCTTGGAGTGGATCTTCCCCGTGTGTCTAAGGCCTATGTATACAAATAGGGCGTGCCAGCTAGCTTACTTAAGCTAGCGAAGATATTTTTATCACTGACTTCTAAACGTGGCGACTGTGAGCAAGTAAGCTCTTGTCGTCGCAGACCTTCTTGCACCGATGCGCAGGGGTCAGTCTGTACGCTTTTGCAAAAATTGAGTTTTGGAGAGAAAGTCCACGAAGCGGTTCGAGGTGTCTATTTCGGGTCTTTAAGATGCGATTGCATATTTTAGATCACGTGGATTTGCACGTGCCTAAGTCTTTTCTTTTATCCCTTTTCGGGCCACCTAGTTTGTGTGTTATGAACACTCCACTACATGGGCGAATTCGAGCGGGGCTTGCTTCAATGCAATATGCGTCCTACCTCGTGGTATGGCGTAGATGCAATGCAAACTCACGCTACTCCAAAGGGAAAACCCGAAATGTAAAGACAATACTGAAGGGAAATAACAGAAGGGAAATAATCGAAGGGAAATAACCGAAGGGAAATAACCGAAGGGAGATATGTATATAGCTTATGTATATGAGCCCTTACTCGGGTCTTGCAAATAAGAGCGAAGGCTCAATGTGGGTGCGTGCTTGAATTGAAAGACTTACACACACGACATGAAATTAAACCCAAATATAAATTGCAGTATGGCCTTGACTAAGGTCTTGGGAGTAAGAGCGAAGGCTCAATGTGTGTGAGAGTGCTTGAATTGAAGTACTACACACACGACATAAATGAAACCCAAATATAACTGCAATAAGGCCTTTACTAAGGTCTTGGGAGTAAGAGCGAAGGCTCAATGTGTGTGAAAGTGCTTGAATTGAAAGACTTACTCACACGACAAGAAATGAAACCCAAATAGTATAGGTTGGCCCTTACTTGGGTCTTTCAAATAAGAGCGAAAGCTCAATGTGTGTGAGAGTGCTTGAATTGAAAGACTTACTCACACGACAAGAAATGAAACCCAAATAGTATAGGTCGGCCCTTACTTGGGTCTTTCAAATAAGAGCGAAAGCTCAATGTGTGTGAGAGTGCTTGAATTGAAAGACTTACTCACACGACAAGAAATGAAACCCAAATAGTATAGGTCGGCCCTTACTTGGGTCTTTCAAATAAGAGCGAAAGCTCAATGTGTGTGAGAGTGCTTGAATTGAAAGACTTACTCACACGATAAGAAATGAAACCCAAATAGTATAGGTCGGCCCTTACTTGGGTCTTTCAAATAAGAGCGAAAGCTCAATGTGTGTGAGAGGGCTTGAATAGAAAGACAACGCACCCAACTTAAACAAAAACCCTTCGAAAATGAAAGTATATGTACACTTATATATTAGGGGCTGATTAGGCCCGTGTGTGTTCAAAATCGTGCACGACTAAGAGAGTGCACGTGTGTGGTTGTGCCAAGCCACGTTATTACAAGCGGGGGGAGACTATGCTCCGTTATTACAACCCCGTATCAAATTGAATCTCAAGCAAGTGTACAACTAAAGACCGAGTTTAGACACTTACGAGTAGCTGGTCCGTAGAGGCCTTGCTTGGGCGTGGACTTGGCTTTGGGCTGCAAACGGGAGCTCCGCGAAGGTAGGTGATCAAGGGTGCTGGCCGGCTGCAAGTGGGGCGCGGGATAGGCGCCTCGGAGGTGGCCGGTGGCAAGTAGATGGCGCCTCAAGGTAAGGGGTTTAGATGGGCTGAACGAGTGAGGTATTAGGATCACTAGGGGAGTTGGGTACTTAGGGAAACTGGACCTAAAAGGTGAGCTGGTGGGAAGGCCGAATAGGACACCTAGGGGAGGGCCGAATGGGAGATGATGGCTAGGTAGTGGCCGGCAGCTTGGGTTATACTAGGTTCGGCTAGGTTAAAGTGGTGGTGGCAAGGGGGCTGAGATGAAGGTAGGATGGGTGGCCAAGAGTGGAGAGGTGGAAGAGAGGGGCTTTGAGGGAGTTTTGGGGCACTTACCGAATGGGGAGAGGTGGCGGATGAAATGGGAAGCAGGCGGGCAGGTGACTGTTGGCTGGTTCGGTTGGGTGGAGGTGGTGGCGTCCGGCTGAGGGATGGTGGTGGTGGATGGAAGAGGGAAGGTGGCGGTGCAGGTGGTGGCTGGTGGAGCAGGTGGAGCAGTTGGGGAGTGGAGCAGGCGGGCGGATTGGAGAGTGGAATCGGTTGGGCTGAGGTGAGGGCTCCCACTTGGAAAACCCGCCCACAAGGAGGGGGGGCTTAAATAGGGGATGGGTAGGTCGGTTAGGGCTGGGCTGTGGGTAGTGGTTAGGTGGTTTAGGTAGGGTGGTATGTAGATAAGGTGGGCTGGAAGGGGTTGGGCCAGATATTTTAAAACTAGGGGTTTGGGTAAATCGTGGGCTAAGGGTGGTTTAGGGGTTTAGGGCTAGGTTAGGTGGTTGGGTTTTAGGGTGAGGTTTAGTGAGCTAGGTTAGGTGATTAGGCTAGGTTTAGGCTAGGATTAGGGAAATTAATCTAGGTTTAGGGAAGGATTAGGGAAGTGGGTTAGGTTATTAGGTTGGGATTAGGGAAGTGGGTTAGGTGATTAGGTTCAGATTAGGGGTGGATTAGGGGTTTAGGCTAGGTTTAGGCATTTTGGGCTAGGTTTAGGTGAAGGAGCTCCCTTAGCATGGCCCATAGACCTTGATCACCCCATGTTGGTGCAGCCCTAGGTTAGGTTTTAGCTAATTACAAGCTTAAACCCACTCAATTAGGCTAACCCACATGATTAACCCAAACTTGACACACAAGTCAAGCTTAATACAACACTCTTGATATTTTTCATCCCCACTCTCTCTCATGCCCAATATCCCACGTGAATTTCAAGTGGGCCCCCACCTCCATTTATGAGAAGGTGATGTGGGCCATGGATATGGATATTGGATTGGATCTCTGGATCCAAATCCAAATCCAAGTCCACATATGGGTTTGGATTGGAATCTGGATATATATGGTCCAGATCCAATCCAAACTGAACTCTGACTCCTTCGAGCTGGGTTCGAAACGGACGATTCGTGCGGGCCTGACAGCATCAGTACTCCGTCTGCGTTGGGTCTTCGCCAACATGGTCGTCCGCCTCCGTTTCTGCCTTCCGGAGATGACTTCAAATGCTATTTTGATAAGAACAGGGTCTTGGACGTTCAAGATCCTGGGGTGTGAATCAGATATAAGAGTTGCTGCGCCGGGCTCGACAGGTGCTCCGGTTCCGGGCTCTTCTTGGCTCTCCTGGTCCTGTCTTGATCGGGCCAAGCCACTTCGGGGTTTCAAAAACGTGTTTTAAAAGGTTTTCAAAAGCCATATTATATGTTTTTGAAATATAAAGTTTAAAACATATATACAGGGTTGTCTGGAAGGCTCCTGGGTTTTCAGACTCAAAATGGCCCTTTGGGGCTGCTTTTACAAAACCAGATTTGTTTAAGAAATTCATGGGATTTCGGGGTGTTTACACCTTTGTTCACCGTTCGATGAACATGAATCGCCTACTTCAGCCTCTTGGCTGAGAGCATCGATTTTGGCCTCAAACTCCCTTCTCAAGTCCTCGATTTCATCTAGTTTTATTTTGTTTTTGAAAATCCTCCTAGAGTGAGAACTTGATGCGCATGAGCCTTGGCTCGACACTTCACTTGGATTGGATTTTGACATGCTTTTCAAGCTTTTTCAAAATATCCTAAGTACAAGAAAAGAAAACAAGTTAAAACGACACCTTTTTACAAACTTTTCGCAAGACTTCTACAAGCAAACTCGATTTTTGAAAAGGCTCACGTCCCACCGGGCGTGCCAATCTCTGTAGACGCGCGAAAATCCCTGCCTCTTCGCCTCTTTCGGGGCTTGGAGCGGATCCTCTCGTGTGTCTAAGGCCTATGTATGCAAATAGGGCATGCCAGCTAGCTTACTTAAGCTAGCGAAGATATTTTTAACACTGACTTCTAAACGTGGCGACTGTGAGCAAGTAAGCTCTTGTCGTCGTAGACCTTCTTGCACCGATGCGCAAGGGTCAGTCTGTACGCTTTGCAAAAATCGAGTTTTTGGAGAGAAAGTCCACGAAGCGGTTCGAGGTGTCTATTTCGGGTCTTTAAGATGCAGTTGCATGTTTTAGATCACGTGGATTTGCACGTGCCTAAGTCTTTTCTTTTATCCCTTTTCGGGCCACCTAGTTTGTGTGTTATGAACACTCCACTACATGGGCGAATTCGAGCGGGGCTTGCTTCGATGCAATATGCGTCCTACCTCATGGTATGGCGTAGATGCAATGCAAACTCACGCTACTCCAAAGGGAAAACCCGAAATGTAAAGACAATACTGAAGGGAAATAACAGAAGGGAAATAACCAAAGGGAAATAACCGAAGGGAAATAACCGAAGGGAAATAACCGAAGGGAGATATGTATATAGCTTATGTATATGAGCCCTTACTTGGGTCTTGCAAATAAGAGCGAAGGCTCAATGTGGGTGCGTGCTTGAATTGAAAGACTTACACACACGACATGAAATTAAACCCAAATATAAATTGCAGTATGGCCTTGACTAAGGTCTTGGGGAGTAAGAGCGAAGGCTCAATGTGTGTGAAAGTGCTTGAATTGAAGTACTACACACACGACATAAATGAAACCCAAATATAACTGCAATAAGGCCTTTACTAAGGTCTTGGGAATAAGAGCGAAGGCTCAATGTGTGTGAGAGTGCTTGAATTGAAAGACTTACTCACACGACATGAAATGAAACCCAAATAGTATAGGTCGGCCCTTACTTGGGTCTTTCAAATAAGAGCGAAAGCTCAATGTGTGTGAGAGTGCTTGAATTGAAAGACTTACTCACACGACATGAAATGAAACCCAAATAGTATAGGTCGGCCCTTACTTGGGTCTTTCAAATAAGAGCGAAAGCTCAATGTGTGTGAGTGTTTGAATTGAAAGACAACGCACCCAACTTAAGCAAAACCCTACAAAAATAAAAGTATATGTATATACTTATGTATTAGGGGCTGATTAGGCCCGTGTGTGTTCAAAATCGTGCACAACTAGGAGAGTGCACGTGTGTGGGTGTGCCAAGCCACGTTATTACAAGCGGGGGGAGACTATGCTCCGTTATTACAACCCCGTATCAAATTGAATCTCAAGCAAGTGTATAACTAAGGACCGAGTTTAGACACTTACGAGTAGCTGGTCCGTAGAGGTCTTGCTTGAGCATGGGCTTGGCCTTCGCCTTGGGCTGCAAACGGGAGCTCCGCGAGGATAGGTGATCAAAGGTGCTGGCCGGCTGCTAGTGGGGCGCGGGATAGGCACCTCAAAGGTGGCCGGTTGCAAGTGGATATCGCCTCGAGGTGGGGGGTTAAAGGGGCTGAACGAGTGAGTTTTTAGGGTCACTAGGGGAGTTGAGTGTTTAGGGAAACTGGACCTAAAGGAGAGTTTGTGGGAAGGCCGAATGGGACACCTAGGGGAATGGTGATGACTGGCCGAATGAAGGAATAGTCGGTTGGAGTGGCCGACTAGGAAGATGTGGTGGTGGCGGGCTGCTAGGGTGACTAAGGTTGGAGTATGGGAAGGTAGCTAGTTAGGTGAGGGGGCTATGTGATAGTGGGGATAGTAGGTTTAAGGGAGTATTATGGGCAGGTCTTAGGAAATCTAATAGGGTGATCGGGTGTAGTTGAGGGGAGTTAGGTAGGGGCAAATGGTTGGGACGGCTAAGGTTTGGCCGAGTGGGAGTGGTGGCGGCGAGGGGCTGTTGGGCAGGTAAGGTGATGGTATGGTGGGTGGCTGGGAGTGGAGAGGGAGTAGAGAAGGAGCTAGGTAAGGTGCAGGGTACTTACCGAATGGGGAGAGGCGGTGGAAGGC
This sequence comes from Brasenia schreberi, assembly GCA_036023115.1. Taxonomy (NCBI): domain Eukaryota; kingdom Viridiplantae; phylum Streptophyta; class Magnoliopsida; order Nymphaeales; family Cabombaceae; genus Brasenia; species Brasenia schreberi. The sequence goes on along the minus strand of JAYKKT010000089.1, from coordinate 16,369,173 downwards.
AAGGAGAAGCCGGGTGTGGATGGGAGCTCGGCTGGTTCGATTGGGTGAAGGTGGTGGCGTCCGACTGGGGAATGGTGGTGGATGGAAGAGGGAAGGTGGCGGTGCAGGTAGTGCTGGTGGAGCAGGTGGAGAGTGGAGCAAGTGGAGAGTGGAGCAGGCGGGCAGGTGGAGAGTGGAGCCGGCTGGGCTGAGGTGAGGGCCTTCTACTTGCAAAACCCGCCCCCAAAGGGGATGGGTTTAAATAGGGGATGGGTAGGTCGGTTAGGGCTGGGCTTGGGGTAGTGGTTAGGTGGTTTAGGTAGGGTGGTATGTAGATAAGGTGGGCTGGAAAGGGTTGGGCCAGATATTTTAAAACTAGGGGTTTGGGTAGATTGTGGGCTAGGAGTGGTTTAGGGGTTTAGGGCTAGATTAGGTGGTTGGGTTTTAGGGTGAGGTTTAGTGAGCTAGGTTAGGTGATTAGGCTAGGTTTAGGCTAGGATTAGGGAAATTAATCTAGGTTTAGGGAAGGATTAGGGAAGTGGGTTAGGTGATTAGGTTGGGATTAGGCCGGGATTAGGGAAGTGGGTTAGGTGATTAGGTCCAGATTAGGGGTGGATTAGGGGTTTAGGCTAGGATTAGGCATTTTGGGTTAGGTTTAGGTGAAGGAGCTCCCTTAGCATGGCCCATAGACCTTGACCACCTCATGTTGGTGCAGCCCTAGGTTAGGTTTTAGCTAATTACAAGCTTAAACCCACTCAATTAGGCTAACCCACATGATTAAACCCAAACTTGACACACAAGTCAAGCTTAATACAACACTCTTGATATTTTCCATCCCCACTCTCTCTCATGCCCAATATCCCACGTGAATTTCAAGTGGGCCCCACCTCCATTTATGAGAAGGTGATGTGGGCCACGGATATGGATATTGGATTGGATCTCTGGATCCAAATCCAAGTCTACATATGGGTTTGGATTGGAATCTGGATATATATGGTCCAGATCCAATCCAAACTGAACTCTGACTCCTTTGAGCTGGGTTCGAAACGGACGATTCGTGCGGGGCCTGACAGCATCAGTACTCCGTCTGCGTTGGGTCTTTGCCAACATAGTCGTCCGCCTCCGTTTCTGCCTTCCGGAGATGACTTCAAATGCTATTTTGATAAGAATAGGGTCTTGGACGTTCGAGATCCTGGGGTGTGAATCAGATACAAGAGTTGCTGTGCCGGGCTCGACGTGTGCTCCGGTTCCGGGCTCTTCTTAGCTTTCCTGGTCCTGTCTTGATCGGGCCAAGCCACTTCGGGGTTTCAAAACATGTTTTAAAAGGGTTTTAAAAGCTATATTGTATGTTTTTGAAAGATAAAGTTTAAAACATATATACAGGGTTGTCTGGAAGGCTCCTGGGTTTCCAAACTCAAAATGGCCCTTTGGGGCTGCTTGTACAAAACCAGGTTCGTTTTAAGGAATTCGTGGGATTTCGGGGTGTTTACAAACACGTATGGCATAACTCACCACTTCTCTTCGCCCTACTACCCTCAAGGCAACGGCCAAGCCGAAGCCACAAACAAGACTCTCATTAGTATTATTGAGAAAACCTTAGAGAAGGGTAGGACGTGGCACGAGAAGCTGGATGAAGCCTTATGGGCTTATAGAACTTCCATCCGGACTCCCACGAATGCCACACCATTCGAATTGGTCTATGGAACAAACGCCATTCTTCCCATTCATACCCAACTGCATTCATTCCATACATCCATTGCACTCGACCTCCCCCTAGAGACGCTTCAGCATGCTAGGATGGCCGAACTAGATTTGCTAGATGAGAGGCGACTCCTTGCCATGGATCATGCTCGTGCATACCGGCAAAGAATAGCCCGACATTATAGCAAATACATGAGACCTCACCACTTTGAAGTGGGGGATCTGGTCTTAAAAACCATCCATCATCGTGGCCTACACCCCCTAGGAAAGTGGCGCCCCAACTGGGATGGACCATATGTTGTACGAGCAACCATTACGAACAACTCGTATTGGTTGATCGATGTAGAAGGTAGGAATTTAGCAGATCCTATCAATATTCAATACTTAAAGAAGTATCATGTGTAGGATTTGGATTAAATTCTAGTTTTTCGAAAATTTTAGGGATAGCTGCCCTGAGACATGAAAATAAGGTGCAAAGGCAAAGTCGTGTGACCCTGAGTGAGAGAATTCACACTTGTGAAAGAGCGGACTCTTCAAAATCGTGGTTACATTTCAAAATCCTTCTTCTTACAAAGAATGGCCTAGTTCAATATAGCAAGGTACTTGCAAGTAGTACGTGTTATTTCTAAATAGGCTGATCTGGAATGGATCGAGTGTAGGCTTGGGATAAGTCCTCCCCTCTTCTCTTCTCCTTCCAAAAGGAAAACAAAAGCCCAAACAAAGGGAATTTCCCATTCAAAGTCTCTTTCTAAAAGAAAGAAACCAGAATTCAAAAGAAAAATCGATTCTCTTGTGAAAAAGAGGGATTAAAGAAAAAATACTCCCAAAGGGAGACCCTCGATGAAAAAAAGGAAAAAGAGGCCAAAAAGCTCAAAAAGAGCAGTTTTCCACCTTCTGTGCCTCAAACCACGGGACGCTTCAAAAGGGACCGTGGTATCTCTTTCCCATCCCTGGCTTATCCCAAGCTAAAAGCATGGTTCATTTCGAGGAATCCTAAAGTAAAAATAGGATTTACTTACTTGAATTTCATCTTGTTTGAGAATTCGACGTTTCGAGTAAGGCGTAGGAATTTGAAATACAGCTTGGTTTCTTATAAAAACCTCCGCTAGATAAGCGAGTGTTAAGACTCAAACAAGGGCAAGCACGGAGAGCTCGAGATCCTTAGGATCGAGACTCAAGACAGTTGTCCCTTTTGTAAATAACTTTTGTAAATAAATTGTGAAAACCGAACATCGAACAGCATAGGATTTTGCTCACTTGGAGCAGTAGGCCTTATAAGTCTCTAGAGTTCGACCACATCTAGTCTTTGGGAGGTCGCCACTCTTGGCACCACACCCATGTCATCTGCATTCCACGCATGAACATTTGCATAAACATGATCCCATTTAGGACCAGATTCCATGGAAAACCCTTTGGCGTGATATCTCCTCCTACCAGAGTTTGTAAATTGAGATTTTGCTAAAAATTGGGACGATCCCATATTCTTCGTGGCTAGATCTAGGGAGACATTGAAAGGGGTGTTTGTCATCTTTGCCCTTATCCAAATCGATTTGGACAAGGCCAAAGAGGGGCATCTATAAACACCCCGAAATCCCACGAATTTCTCAAATCCATCTGGTTTTGTAAAAGCAGCCCCAAAGGGCCATTTTGAGTCTGGAAACCCAGGAGCCTTCCAGACAACCCTGTATATATGTTTTAAACTTTTATATTTCAAAAATACAATATGGCTTTTAAAAAAACCTTTTTAAACATGTTTTTGAAACCCCGAAGCAGCTTCGGCCTAATCCAAACAGGACCAGGAGAGCTAAGGAGAGCCTAGAACCGGAGCACATGTCGAGCCCGACGCAACAACTCTCGTATCAAATCCACACCCCCACGATCTCGAACGTCCAAGACCCTGTTATCATCAAAACATCATTCAAAGTCATCTCCGGAAGGCGAAAACAGAGGCGGACGATCATGTTGGCGAAGACCCAACGCAGACGGAGCACTGATGCTATCAGGCCCCGCACAAACCGTTCGTCTCGAACACAGCTCAAAGGAGTCAGAGTTCAGTTTGGATCGGATCTGGACCATATATATCCAGATCCCAATCCAAACCCATGTATGGACTTGGATTTGGATTTGGATTCAAAAATCCAATCCAATATCCATATCCATGGCCCACATCACCTTCTCATAAATGGAGGTGGGGCCCACTTGAATTTCACGTGGGATTATGGGCATGAGAGAGAGTGGGGGTGGATAAGATCAAGTGTGTGTTGTAATTAAGCTTGACTTGTGTGTCAAGTTTGGGGTTAATCATGTGGGTTAGCCTAATTAAATGGGTTTAAGCTTGTAATTAGCCAAAACCTAACCTAGGGCTGTACCAACATGATGTGGTTAAGGTCTATGGGCCATGCAAAGGGAGCTCCTTCACCTAAACCTAACCAAAAACACCTAATCCTAGCCTTCCACCCTAATCCGGCCCTAATCTGAGCCTAATCACCTAACCCACTTCCCTAATCCCGGCCTAATCCCAACCTAATCACCTAACCCACTTCCCTAATCCTTCCCTAAACCTAGGTTAATTACCCTAAACCTAGCCTAATCCTAGCCTAATCACCTAACCTACCTCACTAAACCTCACCCTAGAACCAACCCACCTAGCTAAACCCTAAACCTCTAAACCACCCCTAGCCCACAACCTACCCAAACCACTTGTATTTAAAATATCTGGCCCTACCCTTTCCAGCCCACCTTATCACCACACCACCCTACCTAAACCACCTAACCACTACCCCAAACCCAGCCCTAACCGACCTAGCCCAGCCCTATATAAACCCCCCCCCTTGGGGGCAGGTTTTCCCATCTAGCAGCCCCACCTCCAATCCCGGGTCCTCCACTTCCCAGCTCAGCCGAATCCCCTCCTGCTCCACCTGCTCCACGTCCCGCCACCACCTGCACCACTACCTTCCAGCCGAGCACCACCACTACTCCCATCACCCGGTTGAACTTCATCTCGAGCTTCCCAATCACCCGGCTGAGTCCCTTCCATCCGCCACCACTTCTTCACTCGGTAAGTATCCTACATCCCACCTTACTCCTTCTTCACTCCCTCTCCACTCTCAGCCGCCTAATCCACTCCCATATCACCCTAAGACCAGGCATTCCACTTGCCGCCACCCTACCCATTTGGCCAAGCCTTAGCCATCCTAACTACCCGCCACTACCTAACCACCCTAGCTCTATTCGGCCACCCTAGCCGACTCCCTAAGACCTGCGCATATCACCCCACTACACCCACTACCACCGGACCCCATCTCCTAGCTAGTTCCCTTCCCTTACACCACTCCTAGCCACCCTAACAACCCGCCACCACCGAACTCCCCCAGTCGGCCACTCCAACCGACTGTCATCCTCTTCATTCGGCCAGCCATCCGCCAGCCATCACCTTCTCCTAGCTAGTTCCTTTTCCTTAGTGCCATACTCCCTTAGTGACCCTACTTAGGTCCTTTAGCCCAACACGCCAAAAAGAGCCCTTTCTTAGCAGCCGGCCACCTTCAAGGCGCCTCTTCCGCGCACCAAGGACACTCGGCCAGCACCCCTTTCCGTTCAACCTCGTGGAGCTCCCTTTCGCAGCCTAAGGCGAAGGCCAAGCCCACGCTCAAGCAAGGCATCTTCGGACCAGCTATTAGTAAGTGCCTAACTCGGTCTTTAGTTGTATACTTGCTTGAGATTCAATTCGATACGGGGTTGTAATAACGGAGCATAGTCTCCCCCCGCTTGTAATAACGTGGCTTGGCACACCCACACACGTGCACTCTCTTAGTTGTGCACGATTTTGAACACACACGGGCCTAATCAGCCCCTAATACATAAATATAAAGATATACTTTAATTTTGTAGGGTTTTGCTTAAGTTGGGTGTGTTGTCTTTCAATTCAAGCACTCACACACATTGAGCCTTCGCTCTTATTTGAAAGAACCAAGTAAGGGCTGACCTATACTATTTGGGTTTTCATTTCATGTCGTGTGTGTAAGTCTTTCAATTCAAGCACTCACACACATTGAGCCTTCGCTCTTATTTGAAAGACCCAAGTAAGGGCCGACCTATACTATTTGGGTTTTCATTTCATGTCGTGTGTGTAAGTCTTTCAATTCAAGCACTCACACACATTGAGCTTTCGTTCTCATTTGAAAGACCCAAGTAAGGGCCGTGTTATACTATTTGGGTTTAATTTCATGTTGTGTGCGTAGTACTTCAATTCAAGCACTCACACACATTGAGCTTTCGCTCTTATTCCCAAGACCTTAATCAAGGCCATACTGCAAGTTATATTTGGGTTTAATTTCATGTCGTGTGTGTAAGTCTTTCAATTCAAGCACGCACCCACATTGAGCCTTCGCTCTTATTTGCAAGACCCGAGTAAGGGCCCATATACATACTCTATATACATATCTCCCTTCGGCATTTACTTTACAAGTCATTTCCCTTCGGTCATTTCCCTTCGGTTATTTCCCTTCGGCATTGCCTTTACATTCGGGTTTTCCCTTTGGAGTAGCATGAGTTTGCATTGCATCTACGCCATACCACGAGGTAGGACGCATATTGGATCAAAGCATGCCCCGCTCAAATTCGCCCATGTAGTGGAGTGTTCATAACACACAAACTAGGTGGCCCATAAAGGGATAAAAGGAAAGACTTAGGCACGTGCAAATCCACGTGATCTAAAATCTGCAATCGCATCTAAAAGACCTGAATTAGACACCTCGAACCGCTTCGTAGACTTTCTATCCCAAAAACTTGATTTTTGCAAAGCGTACAGACTGACCCTTGCGCATCGGTGCAAGAAGGTCTGCGACGACAAGAGCTCACTTGCTCACAGTAGCCACGATTAGAAGTCAGTTTAAAATATATCTTCGCTAGCTTAGGTAAGCTAGTTGGCACGCCCTGTTTACATAAATAGGCCTTAGACGCACGAGAGGATCCACTCCAAACCCAGAAAAGGGCGAAGAGGAGTGGGGATTTTTTTCGCGCGTCTACAAAGATTGGCACGCCCGGTGGGACGTGAGCCTTTCAAAAATCGAGTTTTAAGGTAGAAGTTTTTACGAAAATTTTGTTAAAAAGGTGTCATTTTAACTTGTTTTCTTTGCTTGTACTTAGGACATTTTGAAAAAGCTTGAAAAGCATGTCAAAATCCAATCCAAGTGAAGTGTCGAGCCAAGGCTCATGCACATCAAGTTCTCACTCTAGGAGGATTTTCAAAAACAAAATAAAACTAGATGAAATTGAGGACTTGAGAAGGGAGTTTGAGGCCAAAATCGATGCTCTCAGCCAAGAGGCTGAAGTAGGCAATTCATGTTCATCAAATGGTGAACAAAGGCCTAAGAAAAACTCTGAAAAACCTCGCAAACACAAAGAGGCCTCCGTAATGGAAGGCAACCAATACCACGAGTCCTTCACACAAAAGGACCGTAAAGCCCTACAGCAGTTGCTGAAAGGGCAGAATAAAGAGAAAAGAAGCTACGCCCTGTCTGATTTTCTTCCTATGGATTACGAAATAGACAGTGACGATGAAATACCGAACTTCCATCGGTATGATGGCATGGGAGACCCTAGGTCTCACTTGCAGCTTTTCTCGTGTCGAGCCCATAAGAAGAAAAAGGACTCGATGAAATGGGTGTATTGGTTTCCTTTATCCCTTAAAGGCACAGCTGCCAAATGGCTGACTTCCTACGACTTAAGCCAGTTCGCTACTTTTGAAGAGTTAGCGAACTGCTTCATGCAAAGATTTGCACACAACGTAGAAGTCACGCCGACTCTGAATACCTTAAGGGATACAAAGCAAGGCATGAACGAAGACGTACATGCCTTCATTATAAGATGGAGGTCGCTTTTGGGCCAAGTGCGAGAGCCCATATCCGAAGGATGCGCAGTCATGCTCATCCTGGATAACTTTAAAAGCGAGTTAAAAACCCTTCTCTCGCTCCATGAGATCTCAACTTTCCATAAGTTGATCAAAAAGGCCTCCCTTTTCGAAACCAACTTGCGAAAAGGGACATATGATCGCTTGTGGAAAGGAAGTGCCGTTTCCAAAACCCGGTTGGAAAAGCCCATCACATACGGGCTACCCACGATAGACAAAGGGGCAAAGCCCCATAAAATCGCCAATGTCTGGGTGGATCCAGGCGTGGCGGGCACTTCCAAACATTTTGAAAAGTTAGAAAATAAGAGGGTGCGAAACTTTCAAAAATCGGTTGAAAAACGAGAGTACACTCCGTTGGGGGAACCTGTGTCGGAGGTCCTAGACCTCCTACTTGCCTAGGGCATGATAGAACTCCCAAAAATCTCCGAAAGAGTCACTTCCAAAGGGGTGTATTTAAACCGATTTTGTAAGTATCATCGGCTCAAAAGCCATGATACCAAACGCTGCTTCTCCCTCTTAAATAAAATTGAGAACTTGATAGCAGAAGGCCGGCTCCAGGTCACTGCGGAACTTGAGCCACCTCAAGCTAGTGATAGTGGGAAAGGAAAGGAGGTATCTACCCTCACCATTTCTAAGGAACTAGCGCAAAAACCAGAGTCTGGTCGACCCACTTGTGCACCTATTCTTGTACTGTAGAAGAAGCCTGCCCAAGTCATCATTCGGGGACCACCAAAAGTGGAATCCCCAGCAAAACCAGTTTTGAAAATCCAAGGTTCTCCTCAGCTCATCCTTAGAGCCAAGTTTAGCGCAAACCCTTGGCTGGTCGTGGGGGAAGTCACTAGATCCGGGAGGATCTATCAACCCCCGCACCTTCAAGGTGCTCAAAAGGTGGTCAGTGTGCCTGGCCCCTCAAAAGCATGTATCCCTAGTGTTCTGCCAAAAGCAGATAAGGACAAAGTCATCCTAAATCCTTATGACTTCGAAAACCACCTTTCAAAGATTCCTATTCACATGTCTATCTTAGAGCTTATACAAACCTCACAAGAGGTTGAAGTAGGCAATTCATGTTCATCAAATGGTGAACAAAGGCCTAAGAAAAACTCTGAAAAACCTCGCAAACACAAAGAGGCCTCCGTAATGGAAGGCAACCAATACCACGAGTCATTTCCCTTCGGTTATTTCCCTTCGGCATTGTCTTTACATTTCGGGTTTTCCCTTTGGAGTAGCGTGAGTTTGCATTGCATCTACGCCATACCACGAGGTAAGACACATATTGCATCAAAGCAAGCCCCGCTCGAATTCGCCCATGTAGTGGAGTGTTCATAACACACAAACTAGGTGGCCCATAAAAGGGATAAAAGAAAAGACTTAGGCACGTGCAAATCCACGTGATCTAAAATTTGCAATCGCATCTAAAGGACCCGAATTAGACACCTCGAACCGCTTCGTAGGCTTTCTATCCCAAAAACTCGATTTTTGCAAAGCGTACAGACTGACCCTTGCGCATCGGTGCAAGAAGGTCTGCGACGACAAGAGCTCACTTGCTCACAATCGCCACGATTAGAAGTCAGTTTAAAATATATCTTCGCTAGCTTAGGTAAGCTAGCTGGCACGCCCTGTTTACATAAATAGAACTTAGACACACGAGAGGATCCACTCCAAACCTAGAAAAGGGCGAAGAGGCGTGGGGATTTTTTTCGCGCGTCTACACCGAGCCTCGCTTAGAACAACCTTAAACTACCTAAAACCTTAACCCACTAAGGACCACCTATCTCGGCCAAAGTGCTGGCCGAGCATTGCCTAAGACTTTAGCTTAGAAACCTATCTAAAACCATTCCTAAAACTACCCAGCTCAACCACAATCTGGCCGAGCCTTTACCTTAGGATCCCACTCGAACCTTACCTAAAACAAATCCCCTAAAACCTACCCAGCTCGGCCACCCTTTGGCCGAGCATTCCCTTAGAACATCCCTTTAGGATCTCACCTAAATCACCCACAAGACACCAACCCTTGACCCTCCTTGTTGTCCGAGCCCAGCCAAGGACTAAACTTAAACACTCGAGCCACCCTTGGCTCGAGCCATATCCAAAACCCCCAATAACTCAAACCGAGCCCACCATAGACCTAAACCAAAATCAGCCAAGTCCCTTGGTCGACCACCTCCCAGCTTTTTAACCTAACCTAGATCTAAACGAGGACCAACCTAAACCTATCCCTTTGGCAACACCCAGCACAAGCTAAGTCCAAGGTCATCCCGCAGCTACACCAACGAAGACGGATCCAAGTGATGAGAGACCACCTGTAAGTTTTAACTTCGGTCTTTTTACATTGCTCCAAATTCAATTAAATTCGTATGGGGTTGTAATAACGGAGCTTGTCTCCCCCCGGATGTAACATATGTGCTTGATACATGAACACACACGTGCACTTGAGCCTTTCCGCTCTTAGTTGCACACTTTTGCACACAAACGGGTCTTGACAACCCCTAAGATATAGCTCTATTTATATAAATTCAGCTGCGTGGGTTTACATTAAAGTTGCGTGAGTTGTCTTTCATTTTATACACTCAAAGCACTCACTCACATTGAGACTTTCCGCTCTTACGTATATATAAAATTTCCCTTTCAGCTGGGTTTTAAATTCAAGTTGCGTGAGTTGCCTTTCAATTTATACACTCAAAGCACTCACTCACATTGAGCCTTTCCGCTCTTAAGATATAGCTATATATTTTCTTTCCGCACCTAAGATATAGCCATATTTTCCCTTCTGCAATTTCCCTTCTGCTATGTCTTTAAATTCCGGGTTTTCCCTTCAAGTTGTGTGAGTTTGCATTGCATATACGCCACACTCGAGATAGGGAGCATATTTACATCAAACCATCCTGAGCAAAATCGTGTAGAACTTGCCAAAATCAAGCACTTGATGCACACACCTATACGCCTAAAAATTGGCTAAAACCCAAAGACATAGGAACGTATAGACCCCATGAATAAAATCTGTAATTTGACAAAAGACAATTGATCAAACACTTTCATACTTTTCAAAAAGGTCGTATTTGTTCAAAATCGAGTTTTCCTAAGCGTACAGACTGACCCTTGCGCATCGGTGCAAGGAGGTCTGCGATGAAAAGAGCCCACTTGTCCACAGTCGCCCCAAAAGTCAGATATTTTCAAAATTTACTTCGCTAGTTTGAGTGAGCTAGCTGGCACGCCCTAAAAGTGAACGTAGATTTCGAAAAGATTCACTCCAGGCCTAAGAACCTAGAGTCGAAGATTTTCTGTGTCTACAGATTTGGCACGCCCGGTGGGACCTGGGTCTTAAGGAAAAATCGATACAAAACAAGCAGATCTCTTGAAAATTTGTTTTCAAAGAAAAGTGTTTTAACTCTTTGTCTTTTGCATTTCATAGTTGGATTTTAAAGCATCGGAGTCATGTCGAGTTCAGACTCCAATGAAGTGTCAAGCTGTGCCTCATGCGCCTCAAGTTCTCATTCTAGGAGATCTTTGAAAACTCAAAAACAAAGAGAGGAAGAGATAAGAGGGGAGTGCGAGGCCAAGATCGTTGCTCTTAGCCAAGAAGCTGAAGCAGCTGATCCGTGTTCATCACATGGTGAACCAATGAAGGCCAAAAAGAGGTTTGAAAAAACTCGCAAATACAATGAGACCTCCGTGATGGAAGGCAACCAGTACCACGACTCCTTCACTCACAAGGATCATAAAGCCCTATAGCAGCTGCTGAAAGGGCAAAACAAAGAGAAAAAAATGTATGCCCTGTCTAACTTTCTCCCTTTAGACTATGAAATAGACAGCGATGACAAAATACCGAATTTCCATCAGTATGATGGCACGGGAGACCCTAGTGTAAACACCCCGAAATCCCACGAATTTCTTAAACAAATCTGGTTTTATACAAGCAGCCCCCAAAGGGCCATTTTGAGTTTGGAAACCCAGGAGCCTTCCAAACAACCCTGTATATATGTTTTAAACTTTATCTTTCAAAAACATATGATATAGCTTTTAAAAACCCTTTTAAAACATGTTTTGAAACCCCGAAGCGGCTTGGCCCGATCAAGACAGGACCAGGAGAGCCAAGAAGAGCCCGGAACCGGAGCACCTGTCGAGCCCGGCGCAGCAACTCTTGTATCTGATTCACACCCCAGGATCTCGAACGTCCAAGACCCTGTTCTTATCAAAATAGCATTTGAAGTCATCTCCGGAAGGCAGAAACGGAGGCGGACGACTATGTTGGCGAAGACCCAACACAGACGGAGTACTGATGCTGTCAGGCCCCGCACAAATCGTCCGTCTCGAACCCAGCTCGAAGGAGTCAGAGTTCAGTTTGGATTGGATCTGGACCATATATATCCAGATTCCAATCCAAACCCATATGTGGGCTTGGATTTGGATTTGGATCCAGAGATCCAATCCAATATCCATATCCATGGCCCACATCACCTTCTCATAAATGGAGGTGGGGCCCACTTGAAATTCACGTGGGATATTGGGCATGAGAGAGAGTGGGGGTGAAAAATATCAAGAGTGTTGTATTAAGCTTGACTTTTGTGTCAAGTTTGGGTTAATCATGTGGGTTAGCCTAATTGAGTGGGTTTAAGCTTGTAATTAGCTAAAACCTAACCTAGGGCTGCACCAACATAGGGTGATCAAGGTCTATGGGCCATGCTAAGGGAGCTCCCTCACCTAAACCTAGCCCAAAATGCCTAAACCTAGCCTAAACCCCTAATCCACCCCTAATCTGAACCTAATCACCTAACCCACTTCCCTAATCCCGGCCTAATCCCAACCTAATCACCTAACCCACTTCCCTAATCCCGGCCTAATCCCAACCTAATCACCTAACCCACTTCCCTAATCCTTCCCTAAACCTAGATTAATTTCCCTAATCCTAGCCTAAACCTAGCCTAAACCACCTAACCTAGCTCACTAAACCTCACCCTAAAACCCAACCACCTAACCTAGCCCTAAACCCCTAAACCACCCTTAGCCCACGATTTATCCAAACACCTAGTTTTAAAATATCTGGCCCAACCCCATCCAGCCCACCTTATCTACATACCACCCTACCTAAACCACCTAACCACTACCCACAGCCCAGCCCTAACCGACCTACCCATCCCCTATTTAAACCCCCCTCATTGTGGGCGGGTTTTCCAAGTGGGAACCACCCTTCCATCCAGCCGGGCCCTCTCCTTCTCCCATCTCTCATCCAGCCGTGACCACTCCCCAGCAGCTCCACCTGCTCCACCAGCCGCCACCTGCTCCGCCACCTTCCCTCTTCCGTCCACCACCACTGCCCCCCAGCCGGACGCCACCATCTTCCCCCCCAACTCCACCAGCCGACGGCCACCTGCCCGCCACTCTTCCACTCCATCCGCCACTTCTCCCCATTCGGTAAGTACCCCAAACTCCCTCAAAGCCCCTCTCTACCACCTCTCCACTCTTAGCCACCCATCTTCCCTTCAGCTCAGCCCCTTTGCCGCCACCACCTAAGCCTAGCCGAACCTAGGATAACCCAAGTTGCTGGCCACTACTTAGCCACCATTTCCCATTCGGCCAACCCCCCTAGGTGTCCTATTTGGCCTTCCCACTAGCTCACCTTTTAGGTCCAGTTTCCCTAAGTACCCAACTTCCCTAGTGATCCTAATACCCACTTGTTCAGCCACTCTAAACTCCCTACTTGAAGGCCCCACCTACTTGCCACCGGCCCCCTTCGAGGCATCTATCCCGCGCCCCATTTGCAGCCGGCCAGCACCCTTGATCACATACCTTCGTGGAGCTCCCGTTTGCAGCCCAAAGCCAAGGCCACGCTCAAGCAAGACCCCGCCGGACCAGCTACTCGTAAGCGTCTAAACTCGGTCTTTAGTCATACACTTGCTTGAAATTCAATTTGATACGGGGTTGTAATAACGGAGCATAGCCTCCCCCCGCTTGTAATAACGTGGCTTGGCACAACCACACACGTGCACTCTCTTAGTCGTGCACAATTTTGAACACACACAGGCCTAATCAGCCCCTAATATATAAGTGTACATATATATTTCACTTCCGAAGGGTTTTGTTTAAGTCGTGTGAGTAAGTCTTTCAATTCAAACACTCTCACACACATTGAGCTTTCGCTCTTATTTGAAAGACCCAAGTAAGGGCCGACCTATACTATTTGGGTTTCATTTCATGTCGTGTGAGTAAGTCTTTCAATTCAAACACTCTCACACACATTGAGCTTTCGCTCTTATTTGAAAGACCCAAGTAAGGGCCGACCTATACTATTTGGGTTTCATTTCATGTCGTGTGAGTAAGTCTTTCAATTCAAGCACTTTCACACACATTGAGCCTTCGCTCTTACTCCCAAGACCTTAGTCAAGGCCATACTGCAATTTATATTTGGGTTTAATTTCATGTCGTGTGTGTAAGTCTTTCAATTCAAGCACGCACCCACATTGAGCCTTCGCTCTTATTTGCAAGACCCGAGTAAGGGCTCATATACATAAGATATATACATATCTCCCTTCGGTTATTTCCCTTCGGTTATTTCCCTTCTGTTATTTCCCTTCAGTATTGTCTTTACATTTCGGGTTTTCCCTTTGGAGTAGCGTGAGTTTGCATTGCATCTACGCCATACCACGAGGTAGGACGCATATTGCATCAAAGCAAGCCCCGCTCAAATTCACCCATGTAGTGGAGTGTTCATAACACACAAACTAGGCGACCCAAAAAGGGATAAAAGAAAAGACTTAGGCACGTGCAAATCCACGTGATCTAAAAATATGCAATCGCATCTTAAAGACCCGAAATAGACACCTCGAACCGTTTCGTAGATTTTTTTTCCTCAAAAACTCGATTTTTGCAAAAGCGTACAGACTGACCCTTGCGCATCGGTGCAAGAAGGTCTGCGACGACAAGAGCTTACTTGCTCACAGTCGCCACGTTTAGAAGTCAGTGTTAAATATATCTTCGCTAGCTTAAGTAAGCTAGCTGGCACGCCCTATTTGTATACATAGGCCTTAGACGCACGATAAGATCCACTCCAAGCCACGAAAGAGGCGAAGAGGCGGGGATTTTCGCGCGTCTACACCTAGGTCTCACTTGCAACTTTTCTCTCGTCGAGCCCACAAGAAAAAGAAGGACTCGATGAAATGGGTGTATTGGATCCCTTTATCCCTTAAAGGCACAGCTTCCAAATGGCTGGCTTTCTACGATCTGAGCCAGTTCGCAACTTTTGAAGAGTTAGCGAACTGCTTTATGCAAAGATTTTCGCATAACGTAGAAGTCACACCTACTTTAAACACTTTGAGGGATACGAAGCAAGGTATGAACAAAGATGTGCATACATTTATCGTTTGATGGAGGTCCCTCCTTGGGCAGGTGCGAGAACCCATATCCAAAGGATGCACAGTAATGCTCATCCTGGATAATTTTAAAACTGAGTTGAAAACCCTTCTTTCTCTACACGAAATCTCTACTCTCTACAAACTGATTAAAAAAGCATCTCTTTTTGAAACAAATTTTAAAAAAGGGATTTACGACCATTTGTGGAAAGGGAGCGTGATTTCAAAAACTCGCTTGGAGAAGCCCGGCAATTACGGGCTACCCACCATGGACAAAGGGCCAAAACCCCACAAGGTCACCAATATCCAGGTAGATCCAAGACTGGCGAGCACTTCAAAGAATTTTGAGAGTTTCGAAAACAGAAAAGACAAAAAAATACAAAAACCCTTTGAAAAACAGTAGTACACTCCGCTGGGGCAACCTGTGTCAGAGGTCCTAGACCTCCTACTCGCCCAAGGCATGATCGAACTCTCTGAAATCCCCAAGGGAATCACTTCCAAAGGGAGGTTTTTAAATCGATTATGCAAGTATCATCGGCTTAAAGGCCACGATACCAAGTAGTGTTTTTCCCTCCTTAACCAAATTGAAAACTTGATAGCAGAGGGCCAGCTCCAGGTCATTGAGGAACCAGAGCCTGCCCAAGCTATTTTCAAAGAACCCTTCCCCAATCACGCACGTACCATTGGGAAGGGCAAAGAGGTATGTGCTCTCACGATTTTGAAGAGTTTAGCGCATGCATATGAGTCTGGTTTTTCTGCTTGTGCATCTACTCTCATCCTTCATAGGAAACCCGCCCAAGTAGTGATTCGGGGACCACCAAGAGTTCCATCCCCGGTTAAACCAGTTTTGAAAATTCAAGGTGCTCCAAAACATTCGATTAGAGCCATGTTAGGTACGAACCCTAGGTTGATCATGGGAGAGGTGACAAGATCCGGGAGGATCTATCAACCCCCACATCTGCAAAATGCTAAAAAAGTGGTCAGTGTACTTGGCCCTTCAAAAGCATGTATTCCTAGAGTTCCGCCGAAAGCGGACAAAGGAAAAGTCGTTTTAAACTTGTATGATTTCGAAAACCATCTTTCAAAGATTTACATTAACATGTCCATCCTAGAGCTGATACAAACCTCGCCTAGGCATAGACTCGTGTTAGAGAAAATTCTAGAAAGAGCAAAGGTTAGTTCGAACATAACCCGAGAATCTTTGTCCAACCAAGTGGCGTGCATAGGTGCAAAAACGCCTATCGTGTTTTCGAAAGAAGATCTCGAAAGACCCTACGAATCCCATAATCAAGCTCTACATATCGAGGTGGTATTGAATCACCACTCTCTAGATAGGTGCCTAGTTGACGGAGGAGGAGGGCTCAACATCCTTCCACTTCACATAGCGTATCAAATTGGAGTCACCTTGGCTTCCATGAATCCAAGCCCCATCGTAATCGTTGGATACGATGGAAATGCGTCTACACCCTTAGGATCCATTGAACTACCCATGGAAATAGGAGGGATAGCTCACGTGGGGGTATTCCATGTTTTGGACATCCACCCCCACTACAACCTATTGCTGGGAAGGCCTTGGATACACAACCTGCATGCTATGCCATCCACCTTCCATAGGTGTGTCAAAATACCTTTTGAAAATCAAGTCGTTGTAATCCTAGGTGAGAGTCACCCACAGCTTCAGGGAATCCAGAATTCCCCATGTTTGTCAAGTTCCTAGGCCTACGAGGCCAACCCGGGGCAAACCATGGTTGGGCCACCAAAGCACACACTTCAGATACCTAGGAAGGTCGTGTATATCTAGGGGCCACCCAAGGCTGGCCCACTCAAAACATTAATCATCCCAGGAAAATCCAAGTGTCAACTATTTCCAAAACCCCTAGACAGAAAGCCTTATGTGCATAACATGGACGATAGCAAGTTCCAGGACCACGAATTATATGAAAACTTTTCCAAAAACAAAAAATCGTGGAACATGTTATTAAACATGGGGTATATGCCATACAAGAGTCTAGGGGCACAAAACCAGGGTCTCGTAGAACCCATATTTCCCAAGGCCAACCAAAGCTGACATGGGATCGGCTATACTCCCAAAATACCACCAGAACCACCCCCTGTGACCACCTGGGTCAAGGGTGCCCTGGAGCCTACCCAAGTAGAAACCTACGATTTAGACTTCTTATTTAGAGTCTAACTTGTGGCATTTTCCTTTGTAGGTATGATGGAAGATCCCTCAATCAAAAACACAAAAAAATTGGAAAAACTCGAAATACAAAAACATTTGGAAAAATCCACAAAACCAAAAACATTTGAAAAAGGTGAAAAACTCAAAAAAAGAGTTGTTTGTATAGTTCCCAAAGTTCTTTCCTTACAAAAATCCAAAAAAATAAAAAATTTGCAAAATACCAAAAACAAAGTCCTGTATTTAGCAGCTCCTGGTAAAGGTTTTGAAAAAGCCAAGGATTTCATAAAGAAAGTCCTCTTCATAAGAGGACCAAAATCTTCAAAACCTGTAGAAAATCGAAAGCAAAAACCAGGCGCTTACGCAAACTGTGCGTCTGTAAACACCCCGAAATCCCACGAATTTCTTAAACAAATCTGGTTTTGTAAAAGCAGCCCCAAAGGGCCATTTTGAGTCTGGAAACCCAGGAGCCTTCCAAACAACCCTGTACATATGTTTTGAACTCTATATTTCGAAAACATACAATATGGCTTTTAAAACCTTTTTTAAAACATGTTTTGAAACCCCAAAGCAGCTTGGCCCGATCAAGACAGGACCAGGAGAGCTAAGAAGAGCCCGGAACCGGAGCACACGTCGAGCCCGGCACAGCAACTCTTGTATATGATTCACACCCCTAGGATCTCGAACGTCCAAGACCCTGTTCTTATCAAAATAGCATTTGAAGTCATCTCCGGAAGGCAGAAACGGAGGCGGACGACCATGTTGGCGAAGACCCAACGAAGAGGGAGTACTGATGCTGTCAGACCCCGCACGAATCGTCCGTTTCGAACCCAGCTCGAAGGAGTCAGAGTTCAGTTTGGATTGGATCTGGACCATATATATCCAGATCCCAATCCAAACCCATATGTGGACTTGGATTTGGATTTGGATCCAGAGATCCAATCCAATATCCATATCCATGGCCCACATCACCTTCTCATAAATGGAGGTGGGGCCCACTTGAAATTCACGTGGGATATTGGGCATGAGAGAGAGTGGGGATGGAAAATATCAAGAGTGTTGTATTAAGCTTGACTTGTGTGTCAAGTTTGGGTTTAATCATGTGGGTTAGCCTAATTGAGTGGGTTTAAGCTTGTAATTAGCTAAAACCTAACCTAGGGCTGCACCAACATGAGGTGGTCAAGGTCTATGGGCCATGCTAAGGGAGCTCATTCACCTAAACCTAACCCAAAATGCCTAATCCTAGCCTAAACCCCTAATCCACCCCTAATCTGAACCTAATCACCTAACCCACTTCCCTAATCCCGGCCTAATCCCAACCTAATCACCTAACCCACTTCCCTAATCCTTCCCTAAACCTAGATTAATTTCCCTAATCCTAGCCTAAACCTAGCCTAATCACCTAACTTAGCTCACTAAACCTCACCCTAAAACCCAACCACCTAACCTAGCCCTAAACCCCTAAACCACCCCTAGCCCACAATCTACCCAAACCCCTAGTTTTCAAAATATCTGGCCCAACCCTTTCCAGCCCACCTTATCTACATACCACCCTACCTAAACCACCTAACCACTACCCCAAGCCCAGCCCTAACCGACCTACCCATCCCCTATTTAAACCCCCCCCTTGGGGGCGAGTTTTGCAAGCTGGAACCCTCACTTCACCCAGCCGGGCCCTCTCCTTCTCCCATTTCCTCACCTAGCCGGGACCACTCTCCATCACCTCCGCCTGCTCCACCAGCTCTACCTGCACCGCCACCTTCTCTCTTCCATCCACCACCACCTCACCCAGCTGGACGCCACCACCTTCACCCAATCGAACCAGTCGAGCTCCCACATCCGGCTGCTTCTCTCTTCATCCACCGCCTTTCCCCATCCGGTAAGCCTTCCCTAACTCTACCTAAACCCTTCTCTACTCCCTCTCCATTCCTAGCCACCCACCCTATCATCATCTCAGCCCTTTGTCGCCACCCTGTTCACCTAGCCGAACCTTGCATAACCTAAACTACCGGCCACTACCTAACCATTTGATCCCATTCGTCTTTCTCCTAAGACTCCCATTCGGCTTTCCCATAAACTCACCTTTTAGGTCCACCTTCCCTAAAACCCTCGACTTTCCTAGTGACCCTAAACACTCCCTTGGTCCAGCCCCTTTAATCCCCCACATCTAGGCGACACCCATTTGCAGCCGGACACCTTCGAGGCGCCTATCCCACGCCCCACTTGCAGCCGGCCAGCACCTTTGGTCACCTATCCTCGCGGAGCTCCCGTTTGCAGCCCAAGGCGAAGCCCAAGCCCACGCTCAAGCAAGGCCTCTACGGACCAGCTACTCGTAAGTGCCTAAACTCGGTCTTTAGTTGTATACTTGCTTGAGATTCAATTTGATACGGGGTTGTAATAACGGAGCATAGTCTCCCCCCGCTTGTAATAACGTGGCTTGGCACACCCACACACGTGCACTCTCTTAGTCGTGCACGATTTTGAACACACACGGGCCTAATCAGCCCCTAATACATAAGTGTATATATATACTTTCATTTTCGAAGGGTTTTGCTTAAGTTGGGTGCGTTGTCTTTCAATTCAAGCACTCTCACACACATTGAGCTTTCGCTCTTATTTGAAAGACCCAAGTAAGGGCCGACCTATACTATTTGGGTTTAATTTCATGTCGTGTGAGTAAGTCTTTCAATTCAAGCACTCTCACACACATTGAGCTTTCGCTCTTAGTTGAAAGACCCAAGTAAGGGCCGACCTATACTATTTGGGTTCCACTTCATGTCGTGTGAGTAAGTCTTTCAATTCAAGCACTCTCACACACATTGAGCTTTCGCTCTTATTTGAAAGACCCAAGTAAGGGCCGACCTATACTATTTGGGTTTAATTTCATGTCGTGTGAGTAAGTCTTTCAATTCAAGCACTTTCACACACATTGAGCCTTCGCTCTTACTCCCAAGACCTTAGTCAAGGCCATACTGCAATTTATATTTGGGTTTAATTTCATGTCGTGTGAGTAAGTCTTTCAATTCAAGCACTTTCACACACATTGGGCCTTCGCTCTTACTCCCAAGACCTTAGTCAAGGCCATACTGCAATTTATATTTGGGTTTAATTTCATGTCGTGTGTGTAAGTCTTTCAATTCCAGCACGCACCCACATTGAGCCTCCGCTCTTATTTGCAAGACCCGAGTAAGGGCTCATATACATAATCTATATACATATCTCCCTTCGGTTATTTCCCTTTGGTTATTTCCCTTCGGTTATTTCCCTTCGGTTATTTCCCTTCAGTCATTTCCCTTCAGTATTGTCTTTACATTTCGGGTTTTCCCTTTGGAGTAGCGTGAGTTTGCATTGCATCTACGCCATACCACGAGGTAGGACGCATATTGCATCGAAGCAAGCCTCGCTCGAATTCGCCCATGTAGTGGAGTGTTCATAACACACAAACTAGGTGGCCCGAAAAGGAATAAAAGAAAAAGACTTAGGCACGTGCAAATCCACGTGATCTAAAATAGGCAATCGCATCTTAAAGACCCGAAATAGACACCTTGAACCGCTTCATAGACTTTTCTCTCCAAAAAACTCGATTTTTGCAAAGCGTACAGACTGACCCTTGCGCATCGATGCAAGAAGGTCTGCGACGACAAGAGCTTACTTGCTCACAGTCGCCACGTTTAGAAGTCAGTATAAAAATATCTTCGCTAGCTGAGGTAAGCTAGCTGGCACGCCCTGTTTGCATACATAGGCCTTAGACACACGAGAGGATCCGCTTCAAGCCCCGAAAAAGGCGAAGAGGCGGGGATTTTCGCGCGTCTACAGCGTCAAGTCCAAATTCCCTAGGATTTAGAGTCCTCGAGAATGATCAAAGGCCAGAAGTAGATCCCCTCGAGGAATATCTCACTTCTGAGCTCCCAGAATTTCATAAAATTTTCGATTTTGAAAAACCTTCAAAATCAGTAGGAGGAGATTTCATAGAGATAAACCTAGGGAGTGATTCAAAACTCAAACACATTAAGATAGGCGCATGTTTGCATGAGCATTAAAGATCATCATTCATTGCATTTTTGAAAACCTACATTGATGTGTTTGCATGGACGTATGAAGACATGCCGGGCATAGACCCGAGTCTTGTAGAGCATCGTCTTCCCTTAGATTTGGATGCAAAACCTATAAAGCAAAAGCTTAGGAAAATACATCCGAACGTGCATTCACAAGTCAAAGAGGGTTTAGAAGATCTGTTAAAAGCCGGATTTATAAAACCCATTGCGTATTCTGATTGGTTGTCCAATATAGTTGTTGTTCGAAAAACCAGTGGGAAAATTTGAATATGCATCGATTTCAAAAACCTGAATAAAGCCACGCCCAAAGATAATTTTCCTTTACCAAACATTGATTTGATAGTCGATAGTACTGCAAATCATGAGATGTTTTCATTCATGGATGGCTATTCAGGGTATAACCAAATCAAACTAAGCCCACGAGATCAGGCTAAGACCGCTTTCACAACCCCATGGGGCACGTACTGCTATACAGTCATGCCCTTTGGTTTGAAAAATGCTGGCGCCACATACCAGAGAGCTATGACCTTGATCTTTCATGATCAGATTCATGAGCTCATAGAGGTATATGTAGATCATCTCCTGGCTAAGTCAAAAACTCGATGCACTCATCTCGAATGTTTGCAAAAGATTTTTGAAAGGCTTAGACTTTACAAAGTAAAGCTAAACCCTCAAAACTGCGTGTTCGGGGTAGAATCTGGTAAGCCTTTAGGATTTATGGTAAGCCAAAGGGGCATAGAAGTCGACCCATCTAAATGTCGAGCCATCATAGACATGGCTCCACCCTCTAATCTCACGCAGATTCGTAGCCTCCAAGGTCAATTGCAATCCATTCGCAGGTTTATCTCAAACCTGGCGACTAGATGCGAACCCTTCAACAAGTTGTTGAGAAAAGGTACGAAATTTTTATAGGATGACGATTTTCAAAAATCATTTGAAAGGCTAAAGGCATACTTAGTTAATCCCCCTGTTTTAAATCCTCCAAAGCAAGGAAAACCTCTTCTGCTTTACATTTCTGTGCATGCGAATGCCTTAGGTGCCTTGTTAGCTCAATACGAGGATGATACCCACAAGGAGTATGCCATCTATTATATTTCGAAAACTCTCTTGGCTTATGAAAGGAATTATCAAGCCATGGAGAAGACGTGCTTGGCCCTAGTTTGGGCCTGTCAGAAATTTCAACACTATTTCCTAGATCATGAGATCTGGATAGTGTCTAAGCTTGATCCAATCAAGCATTTGTTCGAAAAACCCATTCTCACTGGTAGATTGGGCAAATGGCAACTCCTTCTAATGGAGTATGACCTGAAATACCACCATCAGATCTCCATTAAGGGGCAAGCCCTCGCTGACTACGTGGCTGAGTTCCCCCTAGAGGACGCATATCCCACACTTAATGAAATGCCTGATGAAGGCATATTGCAAAACCAATTTCAAAACCACATTTTGGCAAACTCTTTCGAAAACCAAGTGTGAAAGATGCACTTCGATGAGGCACGAAACCAACGAGGGACCGGGGCAGGTATCATCCTCGTATCCCCTGAAAAGGGTGAAAACCCCATAGCGATTCGCCTAGATTTCAAATGTTCCAACAACATAGCTGAGTATGAAGCACTCATACAAGGCTTAAAAGTTTCGAAAACTCTAGGGGCATCATGCATCGAGGTCTTTGGAGATTCACTACTCGTTATAAACCAAGTTTTAAAAATTTGGCAAGTTCAGAATGAAAAACTGCTTCCATATCACGAGTTGGCCACTCGACTGGTCGAGTCATTCCAATCGTGTACACTCACACACGTAGGAAGAGAGGATAATGCCGTTGCTGATGCCCTCTCATCCCTGGGTTCAGCCCTAAGGGTCGATCCCACTTCGGGAACCAGATCCCTTGAAATATGGCACGCACCCACTCCTTCCATACACAATTTGCAAATTTGCCAAAATAACCCTGATTCTGATGAAAAACCTTGGTTCCATGACATAAAGTGTTTTCTAGAAAATGGGGGATTTGCCGAAAATGCCACATCTAAAGATAAGGCATTCATCCAAAAGATTTCTGCCCGATACACGATTCTGGATGGGGTTCTGTACAAAAAGAGTTTTACCAGCATCTTACTAAGATGCATCGACCTAGAGGAGGCTAGGACTGTTATGCATGAATTCCACGATGGAGAATGTGGAGGTCATGTCAATGCCAACATGATGGCGATGAAAATACTTAGAGCAGGTTATTTTTGGTCCACCCTGAGAAAAGATTGCCATGATCATGTTAGGAAGTGTCATCCATGTCAAGTGCATGGGCACGCCATTCATATCCCCTCATCATCATTGCATTCCGTGGTCAGCCCCTGGCCATTCACCATGTGGGCGTTTGATATTGTAGGACAAATTTTTCCAAAGGCATCGAATGGACACAGATTCATTTTAGCAACCACTGAGTATTTTTCCAAGTGGGTCGAAGCCACCTCCCTGACCAATGTCCAGGGGCAACATGTGGTGGCTTTCATTAGGAAAAACATCTTGGCTCGATTTGGAGTTCCAAGAGATCTTGTGTCCGATAATGGCACCCCGTTCAAAAACGAGAGGATGGTCAAGTTATGTAACACGTATGGCATAACTCACCACTTCTCATCGCCTTACTACCCTCAAGGCAACAGCCAAGCCGAAGCCACGAATAAGACTCTCATTAGCATAATTGAGAAGACCTTAGAAAAGGGTAGGACGTGGCACGAGAAGCTGGATGAAACCTTATGGGCTTATACGACTTCCATCCGGACTCCCACGAATGCCACGCCATTTGAGTTGGTCTATGGCACAAATGCCATTCTCCCCATTCATACATGACTGCATTTATTTCATACATCCATTGCACTCGACCTCCCCCAAGAGACGCTTCAGCATGCTAGGATGGCCGAACTAGATCTATTAGATGAGAGGCGACTCCTTGCTATGGATCATGCTCATGCATACCAGCAAAGGATCGCCCGTCACTATGAGAAACATATGAAACCTCGCCACTTTGAAGTGGGAGATCTCGTTTTGAAAATCGTCCACCATCGTGGCCCACATCCGCTTGGAAAGTGGTGGCCCAAGTGGGATGGCCCTTATGTTGTGCGTGGAACCACCACGAACAATTCTTATTGGTTAACCGATGTCGAAGGTAGGAATTTAGCGGATCCTATCAATATTCAATATTTCAAAAAGTATCATGTGTAGTGTCTGAGTTTAAATTCCCATTTTGCAAAAATGTTTTAGGGAAAGCTGCTTTGAAACCTCGAAAGTAAGGATCAAAGGCGAATTGTGTGACCCTGAATAAGAGAATCGACACTTGTGAAAAAGTGGAGCTTTCCAAAATACGTGGTTACATTTCAAAAATTTTCTTCTTACAAAGAAAGGCCTAGTTCAATATAGCAAGATACTTGCAAGTAGTATGTGCTATTTCTAAATAGGCTGATCTATAATGGATCGAGTATGACCTTGGGATAAGTCCTCCCCTCTTCTCTTCTCCGTCCAAAAAGGAAAATTTGGCCAAAACAAAGGGAAATCCCTATCTTAATCTCTTTCCCAAAGAAAGAAAGCTGAATCAGAAATAGAAATCGATTCCTATATGAAAAAGAGGGAATAAAGAAAAAAAAAGAAAGAAAAGGCCAAAAAGCTCAAAAAGAGTAGTTTTTCGCTTCTTTGCCTCAAACCACAGGACACTTCAGAAGGGACCGTGGTATCTCTTTCCCCATCCCTGTGACTTATCCTGAGTAAAACATGGTTCATTTCAAGGAATCCTAAAGTAAAAATAGGATTTACTTACTTGAATTTCATCTTACTTGAGAATTCGACGTTTTGAGTTGTAGACGCGCGAAAATCCCTGCCTCTTTGCCTTTTTCAGGGCTCGGAGCGGATCCGCTCGTGTGTCTAAGGCCTATGTATGCAAATAGGGCGTGCCAGCTAGCTTACCTAAGCTCGCGAAGATATTTTTAACACTGACTTCTAAACGTGGTGACTGTGAGCAAGTAAGCTCTTGTCGTCGCAGACCTTCTTGCACCGATGCGCAAGGGTCAGTCTGTACGCTTTGCAAAAAATCGAGTTTTTTGGAGAGAAAGTCTATGAAACGGTTCGAGGTGTCTATTTCGGTTCTTTAAAATGCGATTGCATGTTTTAGATCACGTGGATTTGCACGTGCCTAAGTCTTTTTCTTTTATCCCTTTTCGGGCCACCTAATTTGTGTGTTATGAACACTCCACTACGTGGGCAAATTCGAGCGGGGCTTGCTTTGATGCAATATGCGTCCTACCTCGTGGTATGGCGTAGATGCAATGCAAACTCACGCTACTCCAAAGGGAAAACCCGAAATGTAAAGACAATACTGAAGGGAAATAACCGAAGGGAAATAACCGAAGGGAGATATGTATATAGATTATGTATATGAGCCCTTACTCGGGTCTTGCAAATAAGAGTGAAGGCTCAATGTGGGTGCATGCTGGAATTGAAAGACTTACACACACGACATGAAATTAAACCCAAATATAAATTGCAGTATGGCCTTGACTAAGGTCTTGGGAGTAAGAGCGAAGGCTCAATGTGTGTGAGAGTGCTTGAATTGAAGTACTACACACACGACATAAATGAAACCCAAATATAACTGCAATAAGGCCTTTACTAAGGTCTTGGGAGTAAGAGCGAAGGCTCAATGTGTGTGAGAGTGCTTGAATTGAAAGACTTACACACACGACATGAAATGAAACCCAAATAGTATAGGTCGGCCCTTACTTGGGTCTTTCAAATAAGAGCGAAAGCTCAATGTGTGTGAGAGTGCTTGAATTGAAAGACTTACTCACACAACATGAAATGAAACCCAAATAGTATAGGTCGGCCCTTACTTGGGTCTTTCAAATAAGAGCGAAAGCTCAATGTGTGTGAGTGCTTGAATTGAAAGACAACGCACCCAACTTAAGCAAAACCCTTCGAAAATGAAAATATATATACTTATGTATTAGGGGCTGATTAGGCCCGTGTGTGTTCAAAATCGTGCACGACTAAGAGAGTGCACGTGTGTGGGTGTGCCAAGCCACGTTATTACAAGTGGGGGGAGACTATGCTCCGTTATTACAACCCCGTATCAAATTGAATCTCAAGCAAGTATACAACTAAAGACCGAGTTTAGGCACTTACGAGTAGCTGATCCGTAGAGGCCTTGCTTGAACGTGGGCTTGGCCTTCGCCTTGGGCTGCAAACGGGAGCTCCGCGACAGTGGATGACAAGGGGTGCTGGCCGGTTGCAAGTGGGACGCGGGATAGGCGCCTCGAAGGTGGCCGGCTGCAAATGGGTGTCGCCTTGATGTGGGCGATTAAAGGGGTGGGCCAAGTAAGCGTGTAGGGTCACGAATGGAGAGTATAGAGTATTAGGGAGTATGGACCTAAAGGGGGTTTAAGGGAAGGTCGAATGGGAGTCTAAGGGGAAAAGAGATGGCTGGCCGGGTGTAGATGGGATGGTTAGGTAGTGGCCGGTAGTTTAGGTTGTGCTAGGTTCGGCTAAGTGAGAATGGTGGCAGCAAGGGGCTGATGTGTAGGTAAGATGGTGGTATGGTGGGTGGCTAGGAGTGGAGAGGGAGTAGAGAAGCAGCTAGGTAGAGTGGGGGGGTACTTACCGAATGGGGAGAGGCGGCGGATGGAAGAGAGAAGCCGAGTGGTTGGGATGGAGAGCAAGTGGTGGCGTCTGGCTGGGAGATGGTGGTGGATGGAAGAGGGAAGGTGGCGGTGCAGGTGGAGTAGGTGGAACAGGTGGAGCAGTTGGGGCAGATTCGGCGGGGTGTGGAAATGGGGGAGAGAGGGCCCGACTGGGATTGGTGAGGGCTGCTGGCTAGGAAAACCCGCCCCCAGGGGGGGGGGTTAAATAGGGATGGGTAGGTCGGTTAGGGCTGGGCTTGGGGTAGTGTTAGGTGGTTTAGGTAGGGTGGTATGTAGATAAGGTGGGCTGGAAAGGGTTGGGCCAGATATTTTGAAAACTAGGGGTTTGGGTAGATTGTGGGCTAGGGGTGGTTTAGGAGTTTAGGGCTAGGTTAGGTGGTTGGGTTTTAGGGTGAGGTTTAGTGAGCTAGGTTAGGTGATTAGGCTAGGTTTAGGCTAGGATTAGGGAAATTAACCTAGGTTTAGGGAAGGATTAGGGAAGTGGGTTAGGTGATTAGGTTAGGATTAGGCCGGGATTAGGGAAGTGGGTTAGGTGATTAGGCTAGGTTTAGGGGTGGATTAGGGGGGTAGGCTTGGATTAGGTGTTTTGGGTTAGGTTTAGGTGAGGGAGCTCCCTTTGCATGGCCCATAGACCTTAACCACCTCATGTTGGTGTAGCCCTAGGTTAGGTTTTGGCTAATTACAAGCTTAAACCCGCTCAATTAGGTTAACCCACATGATTAACCCCAAACTTGACACACAAGTCAAGCTTAATTACAACCCTCTTGATATTTTCCATCCCCACTCTCTCTCATGCCCATGATCCCACGTGAATTTCATGTGGGCCCCACCTTCATTTATGAGAAGGTGATGTGGGCCATGGATATGGATATTGGATTGGATCTCTGGATCCAAATCCACATCCAAGTCCACATATGGGTTTGGATTGGGATCTGGATATATATGGTCCAGATCCAATCCAAACTGAACTCTGACTCCTTCGAGCTGGGTTCGAAACGGACGATTCGTGCGGGGCCTGACAGCATCAGTACTCCGTCTGCGTTGGGTCTTCGCCAACATGGTCGTCCGTCTCCGTTTCTGCTTTCCGGAGATGACTTCAAATGATATTTGGATAAGAACAGGGTCTTGGACGTTCGAGATCCTGGGGGTGGGAATCAGATATAAGAGTTGCTGTGCTGGGCTTGATATGTGCTCCGGTTCCGGGCTCTTCTTAGCTCTCCTGGTCCTGTCTTGATCGGGCCAAGCCGGTTTGGGGTTTCAAAACGTGTTTAAAAGGTTTTCAAAAGCTATATTATATATTTTTGAAATACAGAGTTTAAAACATATGTACAGGGTTGTCTGGAAGGCTCCTGGGTTTCCAGACTCAAAATGGCCCTTTGGGGCTGCTTTTACAAAACCAGATGGATTTGAGAAATTCGTGGGATTTCGGGGTGTTTACAAATGCCCCTCTTTGGCCTTGTCCAAATCGATTTGGATAAGGGCAAAGATGACAAACACCCCTTTTAATGTCTCCCTAGATTTAGCCACGAAGAATATGGGATCGTCCCATTTTTAGCAAAATCTCAATTTACAAACTCTGGTAGGAGGAGATATCATGCCAAAGGGTTTTTCTATGGAATCTGGTCCTAAATGGGATCATGCTCATGCAAGTACCATGCGTGGAATGCAAATGACATGGGTGTGGTGCCAAGAGTGGCGACCTCCCAGGGACCAGATGTGGTCGAACTCTAGAGACTTACAAGGTCTATTGCTCCAAGTGAGCAAAATCCTATGTTGTTCGATGTTCGGTTTTCAAAACTTATTTACAAAACTATTTACAAAAGGGACAACTGTCTTGAGCCTCGATCCTAAGGATCTCGAGCTCTTCGTGCTTGCCCTTGTTTGAGTCTTAACACTCGCTTATCTAGCAGAGGTTTTATAAGAAAACAAGCTTCATTTCAAATTCCTACGCCTTACTCGAAACGTCGAATTCTCAAACAAGATGAAATTCAAGTAAGTAAATCCTATTTTTACTTTAGGATTCCTCGAAATGAACCATGCTTTAGCTTGGGATAAGCCAGGGATGGGAAAGAGATACCACGGTCCTTTTTGAAGCATCCCGTGGTTTGAGGCATAGAAGGCGGAAAACTGCTCTTTTTGAGCTTTTTGGCCTCTTTTTCCTTTTTTTTCATAGAGGGTCTCCCTTTGGGAGTATTTTTTCTTTAATCCCTCTTTTTTCACAAGAGATTCGATTTTTCCTTTAAATTCTGGTTTCTTTCTTTTGGAAAGAGACTTTGAATGGGAAATTCCCTTTTGTTTTGGGCCTTTGTTTTCCTTTTGGAAGGAGAAGAGAAGAGGGGAGGCTTATCCCAAGCATACACTCGATCCATTCCAGATCAGCCTATTTAGAAATAGCACGTACCACTTGCAAGTATCTTGCTATGTTGAACTAGGCCTTTCTTTGTAAGAAGAAGGATTTTGAGATGTAACCACGATTTTGAAAACTCCACTCTTTCACAAGTGCGAATTCTCTCACTCAGGGTCACACGACTTCGCCTTTGCACCTTATTCACATGTCTCAGGGCAGCTATCCCTTTAAATTTTCAAAAACTGGAATTTAGTCGAGATCCTACACATGATACTTCTTTAAGTATTGAATATTGATAGGATCTGCTAAATTCCTACCTTCTACATCGATCAACCAATACGAATTGTTCGTAGTGGTTGCTCGTACAACATAGGGTCCATCCCAGTTGGGGCGCCACTTGCCTAGGGGGTGTGGGCCACGATGGTGGATGGTTTTTAAGACCAGATCTCCCACTTCAAAGTGGCGAGGTCTCATGTGTTTGCTATAATGTCGGGCTATCCTTTGCCGGTATGCGCGAGCATGATCCATGGCAAGGAGTCGCCTCTCATCTAGCAAATCTAGTTCGGCCATCCTAGCATGATGAAGCGTCTCTAGGGGGAGGTCGAGTGCTATGGATGTATGGAATGAATGCAGTTGGGTATTGTAAACACCCCGAAATCCCACGAATTCCTTAAACAAACCTGGTTTTGTAAAAGCAGCCCCAAAGGGCCATTTTGAGTTTGGAAACCCAGGAGCCTTCCAGACAACCCTGTACATATGTTTTAAACTCTGTATTTCAAAAATATATAATATAGCTTTTGAAAACCTTTTAAACACGTTTTGAAACCCCAAAGCGGCTTGGCCCGATCAAGACAGGACCAGGAGAGCTAAACTCACACACATTGAGATTCAATTTGAGATTCAAAGTGCCTAAACTCGGTCTTTAGTTGTATACTTGCTTGAGATTCAATTTGATACGGGGTTGTAATAACGGAGCATAGTCTCCCCTCGCTTGTAATAACGTGGCTTGGCACACCCACACACGTGCACTCTCTTAGTCGTGCACGATTTTGAACACACACGGGCCTAATCAGCCCCTAATACATAAGTATATATATTTTCATTTTCGAAGGGTTTTGCTTAAGTTGGGTGCGTTGTCTTTCAATTCAAGCACTCACACACATTGAGCTTTCGCTCTTATTTGAAAGACCCAAGTAAGGGCCGACCTATACTATTTGGGTTTCATTTCATGTCGTGTGAGTAAGTCTTTCAATTCAAGCACATTGAGCTTTCGCTCTTATTTGAAAGACCCAAGTAAGGGCCGACCTATACTATTTGGGTTTCATTTCATGTCGTGTGAGTAAGTCTTTCAATTCAAGCACTCTCACACACATTGAGCTTTCGCTCTTATTTGAAAGACCCAAGTAAGGGCCGACCTATACTATTTGGGTTTCATTTCATGTCGTGTGTGTAAGTCTTTCAATTCAAGCACTCTCACACACATTGAGCCTTCGCTCTTACTCCCAAGACCTTAGTAAAGGCCTTATTGCAGTTATATTTGGGTTTCATTTATGTCGTGTGTGTAGTACTTCAATTCAAGCACTCTCACACACATTGAGCCTTCGCTCTTACTCCCAAGACCTTAGTCAAGGCCATACTGCAATTTATATTTGGGTTTAATTTCATGTCGTGTGTGTAAGTCTTTCAATTCCAGCACGCACCCACATTGAGCCTTCGCTCTTATTTGCAAGACCCGAGTAAGGGCTCATATACATAATCTATATACATATCTCCCTTCAGTTATTTTCCTTCGGTTATTTCCCTTCGGTTATTTCCCTTCAGTATTGTCTTTACATTTCGGGTTTTCCCTTTGGAGTAGCGTGAGTTTGCATTGCATCTACGCCATACCACGAGGTAGGACGCATATTGCATCAAAGCAAGCCCCGCTCGAATTCGCCCACGTAGTGGAGTGTTTATAACACACAAACTAGGTGGCCCGAAAAGGGATAAAAGAAAAAGACTTAGGCACGTGCAAATCCACGTGATCTAAAACATGCAATCGCATTTTAAAAACCTGAAATAGACACCTCGAACCGCTTCGTAGACTTTCTCTCCAAAAACTCGATTTTTGCAAAGCGTACAGACTGACCCTTGCGCATCGGTGCAAGAAGGTTTGCGACGACAAGCGCTTACTTGCTCACAGTCGCTACGTTTAGAAGTCAGTGTTAAAAATATCTTTGCTAGCTTAGGTAAGCTAGCTGGCACGCCCTATTTGCATACATAGGCCTTAGACATACGAGAGAATCTGCTCCGAGCCCTGAAAAAGGCAAAGAGGCAGGGATTTTCACGCGTCTACAGAGATTGGCACGCCCGGTGGGACGTGAGCCTTTCAAAAATCGAGTTTGTAAGTAGAAGTCTTGCGAAAATTTTGTAAAAAGGTGTCGTTTTAACTTGTTTTCTTTTGCTTGTACTTAGGATATTTTGAAAAAGCTTGAAAAGCATGTCAAAATCCAATCCAAGTGAAGTGTCGAGCCAAGGCTCATGCGCATCAAGTTCTCACTCTAGGAGGATTTTCAAAAACAAAATAAAACTAGATGAAATCGAGGATTTGAGAAGGGAGTTTGAGGCCAAAATCGATGCTCTCAGCCAAGAGGCTGAAGTAGGCGATTCATGTTCATCGAACGATGAACAAAGGCCTAAAAAGAAATCTGAAAAACCTCGCAAGCAAAAAGAGGCCTCCGTAATAGAAGCCAACCAATACCACGAGTCCTTCACACAAAAGGACCGTAAAGCCCTACAGCAGTTGCTAAAAGGGCAGAATAAAGAGAAAAGAAGCTACGCCCTGTCTGATTTCCTTCCTATGGACTACAAAACAGACAGTGATGATGAAATAACGAACTTCCATCGGTATGATGGCATGGGAGACCCTAGGTCTCACTTGCAGCTTTTCTCACGTCGAGCCCATAAGAAGAAAAAGGACTCGATGAAATGGGTGTATTGGTTCCCTCTATCCCTTAAGGGCACAGCTACCAAATGGCTGGCTTCCTACGACTTAAGCCAGTTCGCTACTTTTGAAGAGTTAGCGAACTGCTTCATGCAAAGATTTGCACACAACGTAGAAGTCACGCCGACTCTAAATACCTTAAGGGATACAAAGCAAGGCATGAACGAAGACGTACATGCCTTCATTATAAGATGGAGGTCACTTTTGGGCCAAGTGCGAGAGCCCATATCCGAAGGATGCGCAGTAATGCTCATCCTGGATAATTTTAAAAGCGAGTTAAAAACCCTTCTCTTGCTCCATGAGATTTCAACCTTCCATAAGTTGATAAAAAAGGCCTCCCTTTTCTAAACCAACTTGCGAAAAGGGACATACGATCACTTATGGAAAGGAAGTGCCGCTCCAAAAACCCGTTTGGAAAAGCTCATCGCATATGGGCTGCCCACGACGGACAAAGGGGCAAAGCCCCATAAAATCGCCAATGTCCGGGTGGATCCAGGC
The DNA here is from genome assembly GCA_036023115.1 of Brasenia schreberi. NCBI lineage: Eukaryota > Viridiplantae > Streptophyta > Magnoliopsida > Nymphaeales > Cabombaceae > Brasenia > Brasenia schreberi. The sequence continues at coordinate 16,336,502 of JAYKKT010000089.1, read as the reverse complement.
ATGGCGGGCACTTCCAAAAATTTTGAAAAATTAGAAAATAAGAGGGAACGCAATTTTCAAAAACCGGTTGAAAAACGGGAGTATACTCCGCTGGGGCAACCTGTGTCGGAGGTCCTAGACCTCTTACTTGCCCAGGGCATGATAGAACTCCCTGAAATCCTCGAAGGAGTCACGTCCAAAGGGGGGTATTTAAACCAATTTTGTAAAATTGAGAACTTGATAGCAGAGTCATGATACCAAACACTGCTTCTCTCTCTTAAATAAAATTGAGAACTTGATAGCAGAAGGGCGGCTCCAGGTCACTACGGAACCTGAGCCACCTCAAGCTATCTTCAAGGAACCCTTTCCCAAACACGCCAGTGGCAGTGGGAAAGGAAAGGAGGTATGTACCCTCACCATTTCTAAGGAACTAGCGCAAAAGCTAGAACCTGGTCGACCTACTTGTGCGCCCATCCTTGTACTATACAAGAAGCCCGCCCAAGTCATCATTCGGGGACCACCAAAAGTGGAAACCCCGGTAAAACCAGTTTTGGAAATCCAAGGTTCTCCTCAGCTCATCCTTAGAGCCAAGTTTAGCGCGAACCCTAGGCTGGTCGTGGGGGAAGTCACTAGATCCGGGAGGATTTATCAACCCCCACACCTTCAAGGTGCTCAAAAGGTGGTCAGTGTGCCTGGCCCCTCAAAAGCATGTATCCTTAGTGGTCTGCCAAAAGCAGATAAGGACAAAGTCATCCTAAATCCTTATGACTTCGAAAACCACCTTTCAAAGATTCCTATTCACATGTCTATCCTAGAGCTTATAAAAACTTCGCCTAGGCATAGACTTGTATTAGAGAAAATTCTAGAAAGGGCCAAGGTTGATTCGAACATAAGTTCGGAGTCCTTGTCTGCCCAAGTGGCTTTATTAGGAGCAAAATCGCCCATCACTTTCTCGAAAGATGATGTAGATAGACCCTACGAAACCCATAACCAGGCCCTGCATATCGAGGTGGTTCTAAACAACCACTCTCTGGACAAGTGCCTAGTCGATGGTGGAGGAGGGCTCAACATCCTTCCACTTCATGTGGCGTACAAAATCGGAGTCACCTTGACTTCAGTGGACCCAAGCCCCATCGTTATCACTGGATACGATGGGAATGCGTCTAGACCTTTAGGATCCATCGAACTCCCAATGGAAACGGGAGGGATCGAACACACGGGGGTGTTCCATGTCTTGGACATCCACCCCCATTATAACCTGTTGCTGGGAAGGCCCTGGATACACAGTTTGTGCGTTGTGCCATCCACCTTCCACAGGTGTGTCAAGATCCCTTTTAGGGACCAGGTCGTAGTGATCCTAGGTGAGAGTCACCCACAGCTTCAGGGGATCATAAACTCCCCTTGTTTATCAAGCTCCCAGGCCCATGAGGCTAACCTGGGGCAAATTATGGTTGAGCCACCTCGGCTCGTGTTGAACAACCCTAGGAAGGTTGTATGTGTGAAGGGGCCGCCCAAAGCAGGCCCCCTCCCGACTTTAATCCTCTTAGGAAAACCCAAGCGTTCCCTATTTCCAAAGCCCCTAGACAAGAAGCCATACGAGCCTAATATGGACGATAGCATGTTCCAGGACCACGACTTGTATCCAACTTTTTCAAAAAACAAAAAGTCGTGGAACATGTTGTTGAACATGGGCTACACACCCTATAAGAGTCTAGGGTTGCAGAACCAGGGTCTCCTAGAGCCCATCCAGCCTAGGGCCAACTCAAGCCGATATGGGATCGTCTATACTCCCCGAATACCGCCGGAGCCACCTCCTGTGACCACTTGGGTCAAGGGTGCCCCGGAGCCTATCTTAGAAGAGACCTACGATTTAGACCTCCTATTCCGAGTCTAACCCGTAGTGTTTTCCCTTTGTAGGTATGACGGAAGATCCCTTTTTCTAAAAATACCAAAAACATTTGAAAAACTTAAAATCAAAAAAATCGAAAAACAAGAAAAACCAAAAACAATGGAAAAACAAAAACTCGAAAAAAGAGTGCTTTATATAGTTCCCAAAGTTCTTGTTTTACAAAAACCCAAAAAAATCGAAAATTTGGAAAATACCAAAAAGATTTTGTACATAGCTGCTCCTGGTAGGACTTTGGCAAAAGAAAAGGATTTCGAAAGAAACGTCGTCTGCATAGCCAGACCAAAAATTTCGAAATCACTTGAAAATCCAAGTACAAAACCAGGTCATTTTAAAAACCACGCATCAAGTTCCCTCGGGTCTATAGCCCACGAGAATGATCAAAGCCCAGAAGTGGACCCCCTTGAGGAAGATCCCACTTCTGAGCTCCCAGAATTTCATAGGATTCTCGATTTTGAAAGACCTTCCCAATCAGTAGGAGGAGATTTCATAGAGGTGAACCTAGGGGATGATTCCAATCCCAAAACCATCAAAATAGGCGCATGCTTGCATAAAACTGAAAAGTTAGCATTCATTGCATTTCTACGAACCTATTTAGATGTGTTTGCATGGACGTATGAAGACATGTGGGGCATAGATCCCAGCATTGTCGAGCATCGTCTTCCCTTAGATGCAGGTGTAAAACCCATAAAGTAGAAGCTTAGGAAAATACACCCGAATGTACACACGCAAGTCAAAGAGGGTTTAGAAGATCTGCTAAAAGCTGGATTCATAAAACCCATTGCGTATTCTGATTGGTTGTCAAATATCGTTGTGGTTCGAAAAACCAATGGGAAAATTCGAATATGCATCGATTTCAGAAACCTGAATAAAGCCACTCCAAAGGATAATTATCCTTTACCAAACATAGATTTGATAGTCGATAGTACTGCAAATCATGAAATGTTTTCATTCATGGATGGCTATTCAGGCTATAATCAAATCAAACTAAGTCCACGAGATCAAGGTAAGACCGCCTTCACAAACCCATGGGACACGTACTGCTATACAGTCATGCCCTTTGGTTTAAAAAATACTGGCGCAACATACCAACGAGCCTTGACCACGATCTTCCATGATCAGATTCATGAGCTCGTAGAAGTGTATGTAGATGATCTCTTGGCAAAATCCAAAACCCGATGCACCCATATCGAATGTTTACAAAAGATTTTCGAAAGGCTTAGGCTTTACAAAGTAAAGCTAAACCCTCAAAAATGTGTGTTCGGGGTAGAATCTGGAAAGCTTCTGGGCTTTATGGTGAGCCAAAGGGGAATAGAAGTCGACCCCTCTAAGTGTCGAGCCATCATAGACATGGCTCCACCCTCCAATCTCACCCAAATCCGTAGCCTCCAGGGTCGATTACAATCCGTTCGCCGATTCATATCGAATCTGGCAACTAGATGCGAACGCTTCAACAAACTGTTGAGGAAGGGTACGAAATTCTTATGGGATGACGAGTGCCAAAAGTCCTTCGAGAGACTGAAGGCATACTTGGTTAATCCTCCCGTTTTGAATCCTCCAAAGCAAGGAAAACCGCTTTTATTATACATCTCTGTGCATGTAAATGCTTTAGGAGCCCTATTGGCTCAATACGAGGATGACACCCATAAGGAGTATGCCATCTACTATATTTCGAAAACTCTCTTGGCTTATGAACGAAATTATCAAGCCATGGAGAAGACGTGCTTGGCCCTAGTTTGGGCCTGCCAGAAGTTCAGACACTATTTCCTAGATCATGAGATCTGGATAGTGTCCAAGCTTGATCCAATCAAGCACTTGTTCGAAAAACCCATTCTCATGGGTAGATTGGGCAAATGGCAGCTCCTTCTAATGGAGTATGATCTGAAATACCATCACCAGATCTCCATTAAGGGGCAAGCCCTAGCAGATTACGTGGCTGAATTCCCCTTAGAGGATGCATATCCCACTCTTGTCGAAATGCCTGACGAAGGCATATTGCAAAACCATTTTCAAAACCACATTTTGGCAAATTCTTTCGAAAACCAAGTGTGGAAGATGCACTTCGACGGGGCACGAAACCAACGAGGGGCAGGTGCAGGGGTCATCCTAATCTCCCCTGAAAAGGGCGAGATTCCCATAGCAGTCTGCTTAGATTTCGAATGTTCCAACAACGTAGCTGAGTATGAAGCACTCATACAAGGCTTAAAGGTTTCGAAAACTCTAGGGGCATCATGCATTGAGGTTTTTGGAGATTCGCTCCTTGTCATAAACCAAGTTTTAAAAATTTGGCAAGTACGTAATGAGAAACTACTTCCATATCACGAGTTGGCCACTCGATTGATCCAATCCTTCCAGTCGTGTAAACTCACACACGTAGGAAGAGAGGACAATGGCATCGCCGATGCCCTCTCCTCCTTGGGGTCAGCCATGAAGGTCGATCCCATTTCAGGGACCAGATCTTTGGAAATATGGCATGCGCCCCATCCATCCACACACGACTTGGATATTTGCCAAAACAACACAGAGTCTCTTGAAAAACCCTGGTTCTATGACATAAAACAATTTTTAGAAAATGGGGGATTTACCGAGGATGCCACATCCAAAGTTAAGGCATTCATTCGTAAGATTTCGACCAGATACACCATTCTGGGTGGGGTTTTATACAAAAAAAGTTTTACCGGCATTCTGCTTAGGTGTATCGACCTAGAGGAGGCTAGGATAGTAATGCATGAGTTCCACGATGGAGAATGTGGAGGTCATGTTAATGCCAACATGATGGCAATGAAAATACTTAGAGGGGGCTATTTTTGGTCCACCCTGAAAAAGGATTGTCACGATCATGTTAGGAAGTGTCATCCGTGTCAAGTGCATGGGCACGCCATTCATATCCCTTCATCTACATTGCATTCCGTGGTCAGCCCCTGGCCATTTACCATGTAGGCGTTTGACATTGTAGGCCCGATATTTCCAAAGGCCTCGAATGGGCATCGATTTATCTTAGCAGCCACGAAGTATTTCTCCAAGTGGGTGGAAGCCATTTCCCTGACGAATGTAATGGGGCAACAGGTGGTGGCTTTCATCCGGAGGAATATCTTGGCTCGATTTGGGGTTCCACGAGACCTTGTGTCTGATAATGGTACCCCATTCAAGAACGAGCGGATGGTTAAGTTGTGCAACACGTATGGCATAACTCACCACTTCTCCTCGCCCTACTACCCTCAAGGCAACGGCCAAGCCGAAGCCACAAACAAGACTCTCATTAGTATTATTGAGAAAACCTTAGAGAAGGGTAGGACGTGGCACGAGAAGCTGGATGAAGCCTTATGGGCTTATAGGACTTCCATCCGGACTCCCACGAATGCCACACCATTCGAGTTGGTCTATGGCACAAACGCCATTCTTCCCATTCATACTCAACTGCATTCATTCCATACATCCATAGCACTCGACCTCCCCCTAGAGACGCTTCAGCATGCTAGGATGGCCGAACTAGATTTGCTAGATGAGAGGCGACTCCTTGCCATGGATCATGCTCGTGCATACCGGCAAAGGATAGCCCGACATTATAGCAAACACATGAGACCTCGCCACTTTGAAGTGGGAGATCTGGTCTTAAAAACCATCCACCATCGTGAACCACACCCCTTAGGTAAGTGGCGCCCCAACTGGGATGGACCTATGTTGTACGAGCAACCACTACGAACAATTCGTATTAGTTGATCGATGTAGAAGGTAGGAATTTAGCAGATCCTATCAATATTCAATACTTAAAGAAGTATCATGTGTAGGATCTGGATTAAATTCCAGTTTTCGAAAATTTTATAGGGATAGCTGCCCTGAGACATGTGAATAAGGTGCAAAGGCAACTCGTGTGACCCTGAGTGAGAGAATTCGCACTTGTGAAAGAGTGGAGTTTTCAAAATCGTGGTTGCATTTCAAAATCCTTCTTCTTACAAAGAAAGGCCTAGTTCAACATAGCAAGATACTTGCAAGTAGTACGTGTTGTTTCTAAATAGGCTGAACTGGAATGGATCGAGTGTAGGCTTGGGATAAGTCCTCCCCTCTTCTCTCCTATTTCCAAAAGGAAAACAAAGGCCCAAAACAAAAGGGAATTTCCCATTCAAAGTCTCTTTCCAAAAGAAAGAAACCAGACTTCAAAAAGAAAAATCGATTCTCTTATGAAAAAGAGGGATTAAAGAAAAAATACTCCCAAAAGGAGACCCTCTATGAAAAAAAGGAAAAAGAGGCCAAAAAGCTCAAAAAGAGCAGTTTTCCACCTTCTGTGCCTCAAACCACGGGACGCTTCAGAAGGGACCGTGGTATCTCTTTCCCATCCCTGGCTTATCCCAAGTTAAAGCATGGTTCATTTCGAGGAATCCTAAAGTAAAAATAGGATTTACTTACTTGAATTTCATCTTGTTTGAGAATTCGACGTTTCGAGTAAGACGTAGGAATTTGAAATGAAGCTTATTTTCTTATAAAACCTCTGCTAGATAAGCGAGTGTTAAGACTCAAACAAGGGCAAGCACGAAGAGCTCGAGATCCTTAGGATCAAGGCTCAAGACAGTTGTCCCTTTTGTAAATAGCTTTTGTAAATAAGTTTTGAAAACCGAACATCGAACAGCATAGGATTTACTCACTTGGAGCAATAGACCCTGTAAGTCTCTAGAGTTCGACCACATCTGGTCTCTGGGAGGTCGCCACTTTTGGCACCACACACATGTCATTTGCATTCCCCGCATGGTACTTGCACGAACATGATCCCATTTAAGACCAGATTCCATAGAAAAACCCTTTGGCGTGATATCTCCTCCTACCAGAGTTTGTAAATTGAGATTTTGCTAAAGATTGGGGCGATCCCATATTCTTCATGGGTAGATCTAGGGAGACATTGAAAGGGGTGTTTGTCATCTTTGCCCTTATCCAAATCAATTTGGACAAGGCCAAAGAGGGGCATCTGTAAACACCCCGAAATCTCACGAATTTCTTAAACAAACTTGGTTTTGTAAAGGCAGCCCCAAAGGGCCATTTTGAGTCTGGAAACCCAGGAGCCTTCCAGACAACCCTGTACATATGTTTTAAACTCTATATTTCAAAAATATATAATATAGCTTTTGAAAACCTTTTAAACACGTTTTGAAACCCCAAAGCGGCTTGGCTCGATCAAGACAGGACCAGGAGAGCTAAGAAGAGCCCGGAACCGGAGCACATGTCAAGCCCGGCACAACAACTCTTGTATCTGATTCCCACTCCCAGGATCTCGAACGTCCAAGACTCTGTTCTTATCAAAATATCATTTGAAGTCATCTCCGGAAAGCAGAAACGGAGACGGACGACCATGTTGGCGAAGACCCAACGCAGACGGAGTACTGATGCTGTCAGGCCCCACACGAATCGTCCGTTTCGAACCCAGCTCGAAGGAGTCAGAGTTCAGTTTGGATTGGATCTGGACCATATATATCCAGATATCCAGAGATCCAGAGATTGGATCTGGACCATATATATACAACCCATATGTGGACTTGGATTTGGATTTGGATCCAGAGATCCAATCCAATATCCATATCCATGGCCCACATCCCCTTCTCATAAATGGAGGTGGGGCCCACTTGAAATTCACATGGGATATTGGGCATGAGAGAGAGTGGGGATGGAAAATATCAAGAGTGTTATAATTAAGCTTGACTTGTGTGTCAAGTTTGGGGTTAATCATAGGTCTCTTCTAAGACAGGCTCCGGGGCACCCTTGACCCAGGTGGTCACAGGAGGTGGTTCCGGTGGTATTCGGGGAGTATAGCCGATCCCATATCGGCTTGGGTTGGCCCTAGGAAGGATGGGCTCTAGGAGACCCTGGTTTTGTGCCCCTAGACTCTTGTAGGGCGTGTAGCCCATGTTCAACAACATGTTCCACGACTTTTTGTTTTTTGAAAAAGTTGGATACAAGTCATGGTCCTGGAACATGCTATCGTCCATATTAGGCTCGTATGGCCTCTGGTCCAGGGGCTTTGGAAATAGGGAACGCTTGGGTTTTCCTAAGAGGATTAAGGTCGGGAGGGGGCCTGCTTTGGGCGGCCCCTTCACACATACAACCTTCCTAGGGTTGTTCAACACGAGCCGAGGTGGCTCAACCATAATTTGCCCCAGGTTAGCCTCATGGGCCTGGGAGCTTGATAAACAAGGGGAGTTTATGATTCCCTGAAGCTGTGGGTGACTCTCACCTAGGATCACTATGACCTGGTCCCTAAAAGGGATCTTAACACACCTGTGGAAGGTGGATGGCACAGTGCACAAACTGTGTATCTAGGGCCTTCCCAGCAACAGGTTATAATGGGGGTGGATGTCTAAGACATGGAACACCCCCGTGTGTTCGATCCTTCTCGTTTCCATTGGGAGTTCGTTGGATCCTAAAGGTCTAGACGCATTCCCATCGTATCCAGTGATAACGATGGGGCTTGGGTTCACTGAAGTCAAGGTGACTCCGATTTTGTACGCCACATGAAGTGGAAGGATGTTGAGCCCTCCTCCACCATCGACTAGGCACCTGTCCAGAGAGTGGTTGTTTAGAACCACCTCGATATGCAGGGCCTGGTTATGGGTTTCGTAGGGTCTATCTACATCATCTTCCGAGAAAGTGACGGGCGATTTTGCTCCTAATAAAGCCACTTGGGCAGACAAGGACTCCGGACTTATGTTCGAATCAACCTTGGCCCTTTCTAGAATTTTCTCTAATACAAGTCTATGCCTAGGCGAGGTTTTTATAAGCTCTAGGATAGACATGTGAATAGGAATCTTTGAAAGGTGGTTTTCGAAATCATAAGGATTTAGGATGACTTTGTCCTTATCTGCTTTTGGCAGACCACTAGGGATACATGCTTTTGAGGGGCCAGGCACACTGACCACCTTTTGAGCACCTTGAAGGTGTGGGGGTTGATAGATCCTCCTGGATCTAGTGACTTCCCCCACGACCAGCCTAGGGTTCGCACTAAACTTGGCTCTAAGGATGAGTTGAGGAGAACCTTGGATTTTCAAAGCTGGTTTTACTGGGGTTTCAACTTTTGGTGGTCCCCGAATGACGACTTGGGTGGGCCTCCTTATAGTACAAGGATGGGCGCAGAAGTAGGTCGACCAGGTTCTGGCTTTCGCGCTAGTTCCTTGGAAATGGTGAGGGTACATACCTCCTTTCCTTTCCCACTGCTACTGGCGTGTTTGGGAAAGGGTTCCTTGAAGATAGCTTGAGGTGGCTCAGGTTCCGTAGTGACCTGGAGCTGGCCTTCTGCTATCAAGTTCTCAATTTTATTTAAAAGAGAGAAGCAGCGTTTGGTATCATGGACTTTGAGCCGATGATACTTGCGAAATCGGTTTAAATACCCCCCTTTGGAAGTGACTCCTTCGGGGATTTCAGGGAGTTCTATCATGCCCTAGGCAAGGAGGAGGTCCAGGACCTCCGACACAGGTTGCCCCAGCGGAGTATACTCCCGTTTTTCAACCAGTTTTTGAAAATTGCATTCCCTCTTATTTTCTAATTTTTTAAAATTTTTGGAAGTGCTTGCCACGCCTGGATCCACTCGGACATTGGCGATTTTATGGGGTTTTGCCCCTTTGTCCGTCGTGGGCAGCCCATATGCGATGGGCTTTTCCAAACGGGTTTTTGGAACGGCACTTCCTTTCCACAAGTGATCGTATGTCCCTTTTCGCAAGTTGGTTTCGAAAAGGGAGGCCTTTTTGATCAACTTATGGAAAGTTGAGATCTCATGGAGCGAGAGAAGGGTTTTTAACTCGCTTTTAAAATTATCCAGGATGAGCATTACTGCGCATCCTTCGGATATGGGCTCTCGTACTTGGCCCAAAAGCGACCTCCATCTTATAATGAAGGCATGGACGTCTTCGTTCATGCCTTGCTTTGTATCCCTTAAGGTATTTAGGGTTGGCGTGACTTCTACGTTGTGTGCAAATCTTTGCATGAAGCAGTTCACTAACTCTTCAAAAGTAGCGAACTGGCTTAAGTCGTAGGAAGCCAGCCATTTGGCAGTTGTGCCTTTAAGGGATAAAGGGAACCAATACACCCATTTCATCGAGTCCTTTTTCTTCTTATGGGCTCGACGTGAGAAAAGCTGCAAGTGAGACCTAGGGTCTCCCATGCCATCATACCGATGGAAGTTCGGTATTTCATCGTCACTGTCTGTTTCGTAGTCTATAGGAAGGAAATCAGACAAGGCGTAGCTTCTTTTCTCTTTATTCTGCCCTTTTAGTAACTGTTGTAGGGCTTTACGGTCCTTTTGTGTGAAGGACTCATAGTATTGGTTGCCTTCCATTACGGAGGCCTCTTTTTGCTTGCGAGGTTTTTCAGATTTCTTTTTAGGCCTTTGTTCACCGTTTGATGAACATGAATCGCCTACTTCAGCCTCTTAGCTGAGAGCATCGATTTTGGCCTCAAACTCCCTTCTCAAGTCCTCGATTTCATCTAGTTTTATTTTGTTTTTGAAAATCCTGCTAGAGTGAGAACTTGATGCGCATGAGCCTTGGCTCGACACTTCACTTGAATTGGATTTTGACATGCTTTTCAAGCTTTTTCAAAATGTCCTAAGTACAAGCAAAGAAAACAAGTTAAAAACGACACCTTTTTACAAAATTTTCGCAAGACTTCTACTTACAAACTCGATTTTTGAAAGGCTCACATCCCACCGGGCGTGCCAATCCCTGTAGACGCGCGAAAATCCCCGCCTCTTTGCCTTTTTCAGGGCTCGGAGCGGATCCTCTCGTGTGTCTAAGGCCTATGTATGCAAACAGGGCGTGCCAGCTAGCTTACCTAAGCTAGCGAAGATATTTTTAACACTGACTTCTAAACGTGGCGACTGTGAGCAAGTAAGCTCTTGTCGTCGCAGACCTTCTTGCACCGATGCGCAAGGGTCAGTCTGTATGCTTTGCAAAAAATCGAGTTTTTTGGAGAGAAAGTCTACGAAACGGTTCGAGGTGTCTATTTCGGGTCTTTAAAATGCGATTGCATGTTTTAGATCACGTGGATTTGCACGTGCCTAAGTCTTTTTCTTTTATCCCTTTTCGGGCCACCTAGTTTGTGTGTTATGAACACTCCACTACGTGGGCGAATTCGAGCGGGGCTTGCTTTGATGCAATATGCGTCCTACCTCGTGGTATGGCGTAGATGCAATGCAAACTCACGCTACTCCAAAGGGAAAACCCGAAATGTAAAGACAATGCTGAAGGGAAATAGCCGAAGGGAAATAACCGAAGGGAGATATGTATATAGATTATGTATATGAGCCCTTACTCGGGTCTTGCAAATAAGAGCGAAGGCTCAATGTGGGTGCGTGCTGGAATTGAAAGACTTACACACACGACATGAAATTAAACCCAAATATAAATTGCAGTATGCCCTTGACTAAGGTCTTGGGAGTAAGAGCGAAGGCTCAATGTGTGTGAGAGTGCTTGAATTGAAGTACTACACACACGACATAAATGAAACCCAAATATAACTGCAATAAGGCCTTTACTAAGGTCTTGGGAATAAGAGCGAAGGCTCAATGTGTGTGAGAGTGCTTGAATTGAAAGACTTACACACACGACATGAAATGAAACCCAAATAGTATAGGTCGGCCCTTACTTGGGTCTTTCAAATAAGAGCGAAAGCTCAATGTGTGTGAGAGTGCTTGAATTGAAAGACTTACTCACACAACATGAAATGAAACCCAAATAGTATAGGTCGGCCCTTACTTGGGTCTTTCAAATAAGAGCGAAAGCTCAATGTGTGTGAGTGCTTGAATTGAAAGACAACGCACCCAACTTAAGCAAAACCCTTCGAAAATGAAAATATATATACTTATGTATTAGGGGCTGATTAGGCCCGTGTGTGTTCAAAATCGTGCACGACTAAGAGAGTGCACGTGTGTGGGTGTGCCAAGCCACGTTATTACAAGTGGGGGGAGACTATGCTCCGTTATTACAACCCCGTATCAAATTGAATCTCAAGCAAGTATACAACTAAAGACCGAGTTTAGGCACTTATGAGTAGCTAGTCCGTAGAGGCCTTGCTTGAGCGTGGGCTTGGCCTTCGCCTTGGGCTGCAAACGGGAGCTCCGCGAGGGTGGATGACAAGGGGTGCTGGTCGGTTGCAAGTGGGGCGCGGGATAGGCGCCTCGAAGGTGGCCGGCTGCAAATGGGTGTCGCCTTGATGTGGGCGATTAAAGGGGTGGGCCAAGTAAGCATGTAGGGTCACGAATGGAGAGTATAGAGTATTAGGGAGTATGGACCTAAAGGGGGTTTAAGGGAAGGTCGAATGGGAGTCTAAGGGGAAAAGAGATGGCTGGCCGGGTGTAGATGGGATGGTTAGGTAGTGGCCGGTAGTTTAGGTTGTGCTAGGTTCGGCTAAGTGAGAATGGTGGCAGCAAGGGGCTGATGTGTAGGTAAGATGGTGGTATGGTGGGTGGCTAGGAGTGGAGAGGGAGTAGAGAAGGAGCTAGGTAGAGTGGGGGGGTACTTACCGAATGGGGAGAGGCGGCAGATGGAAGAGAGAAGCCGGGTGGTTGGGATGGAGAGCAAGTGGTGGCGTCCGGCTGGGAGATGGTGGTGGATGGAAGAGGGAAGGTGGCGGTGCAGGTGGAGTAGGTGGAACAGGTGGAGCAGTTGGGGCAGATTCGGCGGGGTGTGGAAATGGGGGAAGAGAGGGCCCGGCTGGGATTTGTGAGGGCTGCTGGCTAGGAAAACCCGCCCCCACGGGGGGGGGGTTTAAATAGGGATGGGTAGGTCGGTTAGGGCTGGGCTTGGGGTAGTGGTTAGGTGGTTTAGGTAGGGTGGTATGTAGATAAGGTGGGCTGGAAAGGGTTGGGCCAGATATTTTGAAAACTAGGGGTTTGGATAGATTGTGGGCTAGGGGTGGTTTAGGGGTTTAGGGCTAGGTTAGGTGGTTGGGTTTTAGGGTGAGGTTTAGTGAGCTAGGTTAGGTGATTAGGCTAGGATTAGGGAAATTAACCTAGGATTAGGGAAGTGGGTTAGGTGATTAGGTTGGGATTAGGCCGGGATTAGGGAAGTGGGTTAGGTGATTAGGCTCGGATTAGGGGTGGATTAGGGGGGGTAGGCTTGGATTAGGTGTTTTGGGTTAGGTTTAGGTGAGGGAGCTCCCTTTGCATGGCCCATAGACCTTAACCACCTCATGTTGGTGCAGAGCTAGGTTAGGTTTTGGCTAATTACAAGCTTAAACCCACTCAATTAGGCTAACCCACATGATTAACCCCAAACTTGACACACAAGTCAAGCTTAATTACAACACTCTTGATATTTTCCATCCCCACTCTCTCTCATGCCCAATATCCCACGTGAATTTCAAGTGGGCCCCACCTCCATTTATGAGAAGGGGATGTGGGCCATGGATATGGATATTGGATTGGATCTCTGGATCCAAATCCAAATCCAAGTCCACATATGGGTTTGGATTGGGATCTGGATATATATGGTCCAGATCCAATCCAAACTGAACTCTGACTCCTTCGAGCTAGGTTCGAAACGGACGATTCGTGCGGGGCCTGACAGCATCAGTACTCCGTCTGCGTTGGGTCTTCGCCAACATGGTCGTCCGTCTCCGTTTCTACTTTCCGGAGATGACTTCAAATGATATTTTGATAAGAACAGGGTCTTGGACGTTCGAGATCCTGGGGATGGGAATCAGATACAAGAGTTGCTGTGCCGGGCTTGACATGTGCTCCGATTCCGGGCTCTTCTTAGCTCTCCTGGTCCTGTCTTGATCGGGCCAAGCCGCTTTGGGGTTTCAAAACGTGTTTAAAAGATTTTCAAAAGCTATATTATATATTTTTGAAATACAGAGTTTAAAACATATGTACAGGGTTGTCTGGAAGGCTCCTGGGTTTCCAAACTCAAAATGGCCCTTTGGGGCTGCTTTTACAAAACCAGATGGATTTGAGAAATTCGTGGGATTTCGGGGTGTTTACATGAGTAAGGCGTAGGAATTTTGAAATTTAGCTTGTTTTCTTATAAAACCTCCGCTAGATTAGCGAGTGTTAAGACTCAAGTAAAGGCAAATACAAAGAGCTAAAGGACCTTAGGATCAAGGCTAAAAGGAGTTTTCCCTCTTGAAATGAATTTCAAAAACTCGAACGTCGAGCAACATAAGGCCCGCTCACTTGAAGCAGAAGGTCTTCATAAGACTCAAAGGTTCGACCATTTGATCAAGTCTCTAGGAAGTCGACCTTCCTAATGTCTCATCCATTCACTTGCATGTTCAAGCATGAACACATCATACATGATCTCAATTAAGACTAGAACCCATAGGAAAGTCCCCTTTGGTGAAAATCTCCTCCTACCAGGCTTAAAAGGAAATTTTGGGACGATCCCGATTAAAACATGAATTTCTCAAAGACGAACGAAAGTCTCATTTTTGCAAAAGCTCAGACAAACAGGTAAAGCCTGGCTCAAAGCAGCTTCAAAAGAGGTTCAAAAGCTCGAAAGTCAGCCTAGCCCGATGAAAAGCAAATTTCAAAGAAAAAAGAGGAGTCCAGGCCACAAGCGGACTTCAAGCCCGAAGCATCGAAGGCCAAGCCAAAAGCACCCTTGAAATCACAAGCAATCCAAGTCTGAAGTAGTGAAAATCAGTTAAAACGGAGTCCAGAAAGGTGAAAAGGAGCTCGGACGACGAAATTGAGGAAAACCCAGCATAAGACGGAGCGTTGATGAAGTCAGGGCCCGCACAAAACATCCGACTCGAAACGCCAGGAAGGACTGAAGAAGAGAAAATTTTGGATCAAATCTGGATCCAAATATCTAGATCCAGACCTAAGATCCAGATCCAAATAAGATTTGGATTGGATCCGTATTTCAGAACCAATCCAGGATCCATATCCAATCCCCTTGCCTATAAAAATACATGAGGGGGTGGGGTCTCCAGATCCTTTTCACGTGAAAATTTTGGTGGGTGGAGAGAGAAAGAGAGAGAGGGAAGCAAGTCAAAAATTATAGGCTTGACTTTGCTTTTTGAGTGTGGGCTTGAGCCTTGTGGCCAAGGGCTTAGTGTGGGCTGCACCTTGAGGCATGGATGAGCTGCAAATGGCGAGAAAGTGTTGGCCGAGCCTTGTTTAGACTCCACTAAAACCTAATCCCCTTAACCCATTAAACCGCACTCATTTAAACCCACCTAGCTCGGCGAAGTGCTGGCCGAGCCTTGCTTAGAACAACCCTAAACTACCTAAAACCTTAACCCACTAAGGACCACCTAACTCGGCCAAAGTGTTGGCCGAGCATTGCCTAAGACTTTAGCTTAGAAACCTATCTAAAACCATTCCTAAAACTACCCAGCTCGGCCACAATCTGGCCGAGCCTTTACCTTAGGATCCCACTCGAACCTTACCTAAAACAAATCCCCAAAAACCTACCCAGCTCGGCAACCCTTTGGCCAAGCATTCCCTTAGAACATCCCTTTAGGATCTCGCCTAAATCACCCACAAGACACCAGCCCTTGACCCTCCTTACTGGCCGAGCCCAGCCACGGACTAAACTTAAACACTCGAGCCACCCTTGGCTCGAGCCATATCCAAAACCCCCAATACCTCAAACCGATCCCACCATAGACCTAAACCAAAATCAGCCAAGTCCCTTGGCCGACCACCTCCCAGCTTTTTAACCTAACCTAGATCTAAACTAGGACCAACCTAAACCTATCCCTTTGGCAACACCCAACACAAGCTAAGTCCAAGGTCATCCCGCAGCTGCACCAAGGAAGACGGATCCAAGTGACGAGAGACCACCTGTAAGTTTTAACTTCGGTCTTTTTACATTACTCCAAATTCAATTAAATTCGTATGGGGTTGTAATAACGGAGCTTGTCTCCCCCCGGATGTAACATATGTGCTTGATACATGAACACACACGTGCACTTGAGCCTTTCCGCTCTTAGCTGCACACTTTTGCACATAAACGGGCCTTGACAGCCCCTAAGATATAGCTCTATTTATATAAATTCAGCTGCGTGGGTTTACATTAAAGTTGCATGAGTTGTCTTTCATTTTATTGTAGACGCAGAAAATCTCTGCTTTCCTGGTTTTTAGGCCTGGAGCGAACATTTTCGTGTGTCTAAGTCCTATTTAAATAAACAAGGCGTGCCAGCTAGCTTACCTAAGCTAGCGAAGATATATTCTAGAACCTGACTTCTAACGTGGCGACTGTGAGCAAGCAAGCTCTTGTCGTCGCAGACCTTCTTGCACCGATGCGCAAGGGTCAGTCTGTACGCTTTTAAAGATCGAGTTTTTGGATAGAAGGACCTACGAAAGCGGTTCAAGGTGTTTGATTCGGGTCTTGTTTGTACGATTTTCAGATTTTAGATCACGTGGATTTGCACATGCCTAAGTCTTTGCTTTTTATCCCTTTATGGGCCACCTAGGTGTGTGTTATGAACACTCCACTAAGAAGTGGCGATTTTGAGCGGGAGTATGGGGTTTGCTTTGATGCAATATGCGTCCTAACTCGTGGTATGGCGTATATGCAATGCAAACTCACGCTACTCCAAAGGGAAAACCCGAATTTAAAGACAATGCCGAAGGGAAATGACTTGTAATGGAAATTGCCGAAGGGAAATGACTTGTAATGGAAATTGTCGAAGGGAAATACGTATATAATGTATATATGGGCCCTTACTCGGGTCTTGCAAATAAGAGCGAAGGCTCAATGTGGGTGCGTGCGAGAATTGAAGTACTACACACACGACATGAAATGAAACCCAAATATAACTTGCAATATGGCCTTAACTAAGGTCTTAGGAATAAGAGCGAAAGCTCAATGTGTGTGAGTGCTTGAATTGAAGTACTACGCACACAACATGAAATTAAACCCAAATATAAATTGCAGTATGGCCTTAACTAAGGTCTTGGGAATAAGAGCGAAAGCTCAATGTGTGTGAGTGCTTGAATTGAAGTACTACGCACACAACATGAAATTAAACCCAAATATAAATTGCAGTATGGCCTTAACTAAGGTCTTGGGAATAAGAGCGAAAGCTCAATGTGTGTGAGTGCTTGAGTTGAAGTACTACGCACACAACATGAAATTAAACCCAAGAATAGTATAACACGACCCTTACTTGGGTCTTACAAATAAGAGCGAAGGCTCAATGTTTGTGAGTGCGAGAATTGAAAGACAACACACACAACTCAAGCAAAAACCCTACGCAACATAAACTATATAAATAAATTTATATCTCAGGGGCTGATTAGGCCCGTGTGTGTTCAAAATCGTGCACAACTAAGAGCGGGGTAGGCTCAAGTGCACGTGTGTGTGGGTGTGCCAAGCCACGTTATTACAAGCGGGGGGAGACTATGCTCCGTTATTACAACCCCGTATCAAATTTAATTTAAGCAAGTCTACAACTAAGGATTGAGTTAGGCACTTACTTATAGCTGGTCCGGAGGTGACTTGCTTGAGCATAGGCTTGGCTTCGCCTTGGGCTGCAAGAGGGAGCTCCTCGGAGTTGAACGGCAAGGGGAGATGCTGGCCGGGTGACTCGGGTGCACGGGAAGGGCGCCTTGAAGATGGCCGGCTACTAGGAAGGTGCTGCCTTGATGCTTTGGGTTAAGGTGACTAAAGAGGGTCACTAAGGAATGGTGTAGTGTTAGGAAAGGTGGCGTTAAGGGGAGCCTAAGGGGATGCCTAAGGGAAATGGGGTGGCTACCGAATGGGTTTGATGCAGTCGGCTGGGGTGGCTGACTAGGGATATTTTTGTGGTGGCCGGCTGCTAGGGTAGCTAGGGATGTTATGGATGGGAAGGGAGTTAGCTAGGGTGTTGTGGAAGGTGGGACTAAGGGCTGGTGGGGAGTGGAAGGGGAAGGTCCTAGGGAGCCAAGTAGGGTGGCCGGGTGTCACTAGAGGAAGGTAGAGTGTCGGGTGGTGGAAATGGTTGAGGTCTGGCCGAATGGGTGAGGATGGCGGGTGGCTGTGATGGGGTGATGTGGTGGTGGTATAGGTGGTTGAGAGTGGAGGGGGAGTGAAGAAGAGGTGGAGCTAAGTGTAGGGTACTAACCGAAAGGGGAAGGAGTTGGCGGATGGAAGAAGGGCAACCAGGTGCTTTGGATGGATGGGATTCAGCCGGGAGGTGGTGGCGACGGGGAGCTGGCCGGATGGAAGTGGATTTGGATTTAAAACATATTTTAACAGTTTTTAAAACATATTATACATATTTAAAACATATAAAAGTTTACAACATCTGTACAGGGTTGCCTGGAAGGCTCCTGGGTTTCCAAACTCAAAATGGCCCTTTGGGGCTGCTTTTATAAAACCAGGTTGATTTGAGAAATTCGTGGGATTTCGGGGTGTTCACATTTATACACTCAAAGCACTCACTCACATTGAGCCTTTCCGCTCTTACGTATATATATAAAATTTCCCTTTCAGTTGGGTTTTAAATTCAAGTTGCGTGAGTTGCCTTTCAATTTATACACTCAAAGCACTCACTCACATTGAGCCTTTCCGCTCTTAAGATATAGCTATATATTTTCTTTCCGCACCTAAGATATAGCCATATTTTCCCTTCTACAATTTCCCTTCTGTTATGTCTTTAAATTCCGGGTTTTCCCTTCAAGTTGTGTGAGTTTGCATTGCATATATGCCACACTCGAGATAGGGAGCATATTTGCATCAAACCATCCTGAGCAAAATGGTGTAGAACTTGCCAAAATCAAGCACTTGATGCACACACCTATACGCCTAAAAATTGGCTAAAACCCAAAGACATAGGAACGTATAGACCCCATGAATAAAATCTGCAATTTGACAAAAGCCAATTGATCAAACACTTTCATACTTTTCAAAAAGGTCATATTTGTTCAAAATCGAGTTTTCCTAAGCGTACAGACTGACCCTTGCGCATCGGTGCAAGAAGGTCTGCGACGAAAAGAGCCCACTTGTCCACAATCGCCCCAAAAGTCAGATATTTTCAAAATTTACTTCGTTAGTTTGAGTAAGCTAGCTGGCACGCCCTAAAAGCGAACGTAGATTGCGAAAAGATTCACTCCAGGCCTAAGAACCCGGAGTTGAAGATTTTTCGTGTCTACACGTGTGAGTTGCATTCAATTTGGGTTTCCCTTCAGCTAAGTCTTTAAATTTCGGGTTTTACATTCAAGTTGTGTGAGTTGCATTGCATACTCACCATACTCGAGCTAGAGTGCATATTTGCATCAAATAAACCCCAAACAAATTGTGCAAACATGCCAAGGCTTAGGCCGTTTGATGCACACACATCATGCCTATGTAGATAAAATTGAAAGACTTAGGGTTGCCCAACCCTCGTAAAATCAAAACTCGCCAAAGTGCATGATTTTCCAAAGATTTCAAAACACTGATTTATTCGAAATTGATTTTTGAGGTTAAACTTGTTTCAAACAAAGTATCTAAGCATACAGACTAACCCTTGCGCATCGGTGCAAGAAGGTCTGCAATGAAAAGATCCCACTTGCTCACAATTGCCCCAAACAAGTCAGATATTCAAAAACTTACTTCGCTAGCTTGAGTAAGCTAGCTGGCATGCCCTTTTTATAAAAGTGACTTGGACATACGAAAAGGTTCACTTCAGGCCTAAGAACCCGGAGTGAAAATTTCCCGTGTCTACAGGGGTCTCCAAAATCAGCCCACGTGAAATTCAAAAGGGGGAGCCTATTCACGTGAAAAAGATGGGGAGGAGAGAGAGTGGGCCCTAGTGGCCTTGGGCTTGTTGCCTTGAGTGGGGGATTGGGCCATTGTGGCCCGGGCTGCACCAATCAAAGGACATCTTCTTTTTCAAGCAGGGTGGAGCTTGGCTGTGTGGAGGCGGCTTGGGGTGGAGCTGCAAGTCACGGTTAGTACCTAAACCCTAAACCTAAACCAACCTCTTCCCTAACCTCTCTAGACCACCCAACCTAAGAAAACCTAAACCCAGCACATCCTCCATTAAAAACAAGCCAAGTTTGGTGAGGTGCTGGCCAAACTCTACCCTAAACACCACCCTAAACTCTACCCTAAAACAAAACCAAGTTCGGCCAAGACCTGGCCGAACTCTACCCTAAACACCACCCTAAACTCTACCCTAAAACAAAACCAAGTTCGGCCAAGACCTGGCCGAACTCCCCTTGAACCACCACCATCTAAGCTCGGCCAAAGTTGGTCGAGCCATCCCTAAGACCACACGGCCTGCTGGTGCAGGTCGTGTTCCCTCCTTTCACCAAAGACCAGGCTTGCCTTTAGGCAGTCCACCTACCTAAAACACATGGCCAAAGTTGGTCGTTCCTTCCCTCCTTTCGCCAAAGACTAGGCCTGCCTTCAGGCAGGCCACCTAACACAAACCACATGGCCTAACCAGGCCATGCTCCCCTGCCCTTTACCTAAAACCAGGCCTTAGGCAGGCCATTTCCCATTAAAACTACACGACCAACAGCTGGCCGTGTTACACCTTTTACCCTAATAAACCAAGCCTGCCACTCGGTAGGCCACCTATCTTAAACCACCCGGCCAAGCCAGGCCGTGTCCTGCCATCTTCCCCTAAGACCCCACGGCCTGCTGGTGCAGGCCGTGTATCTCTTTTACCACCCTAAGTCCCCGGCCTGCCATAAGACAGGCCATGTCCTCCTTTCATCCCTAAGCACACGACCAAGTGCTAGCCGTGTACCAGTCCCACAACCAAAACTAGGCCGTGACTGGCCCTTAGCCAGCCCATTCCCTTTGGCCATCCACCTTGGCCGAACTTCAAAGCCTTAGCCAGCACCTAGGACAACCACCCTAGCATAGACATAAACATAGCTAGGACCAGCCCCAACTCTACCCTAAACCAAGCTCACTCGAGCCACCTTTGGCTCGAGTCTCACAAACCAAACCAGCTATCAAGTCTTGGCTGAACCATTTCCATAAACCCCGAAACAAATCCCCTACTCGAGCCACCCTTGGCTTGAGTCCTACCTTATCCAAACCAGCCCCATGTGGCCCCCAAATCTGAGATACCCTTGCTGCTCCCAAATCTCCAAGTGCTTCCAAGCTCTCTTGTTCCACTCTCACGTGCTCCACTCCATAAGAAGAAGGTAGACTCGCATCTTGTACAATCCCAAATCAAAAACCTGGAAAAGTGTAAGTCTTTTTGATATATATCGAGTTTCTTTTCCATTCAATTCAATTCTTGATACGGGGTTGTAATAACGGAGCATTGTCTCCCCCCGGATGTAATATTGGTGCTGGACACACGAGACACACATGTGCACTTGAGCCTTAGCTCTTATCTCGTACACGAGACACACACGTGCACTTGAGCTTCAGCTCTTATCTCGTACACCATGCACCCACGTACACAATTGAGCATTCGCTCTTACTCCAAAGACTCTAGTAAGAGCCATATATGCTGCAATTTCATTCGGGTTTTAAGGTTCAAGTCGTGTGAGTTTGTCATTTCAATTAATACACTCGCACCCAAGGAACACCCGAGCACTTGCTCAAACACTCACGCACATTTTGGCCTCAGAAGCCACTAAGATATAGTCATATCTATATATTTTTTGCTGCGTGAGTTTTCCTAGTTCAGCTGTGTACGCATTACATTCCGGGTTGTCAATTTCAGTCGTGTGTGTTGTCTTTCAATTTATACACAAACACACATGCCACATTGAGCCTTTCTGCTCTTATATCTATATCTCCCTTTCAGCTGCGTTTTACGGTTCAGCTGCGTGAGTTGTCTTTCAATTTATACACAACACCCACGCACACATTGAGCCTTTCCGCTCTTAAGATATAGATATAATTAAATTTCTGTAATTTACATTCAAGTCGTGTGAGTTGCACTCAATTTGGGTTTTCCCTTCAGCTATGTCTTTCAATTTTAGGTTTTAAGGTTCAGTTGTGTGAGTTGCATTGCATATCCGCCATACTCGAGATAGTGCGCATACTTGCATCAAATAAACCCCAAACAAATCGTGCAAAAATGCCAATCTTAGGCCACTTGATGCACACACCCCATGCCTAAGTGGATAAAATTGAAAGACTTAGGGTCACCCAACCCTCGTAAAGTAAAACTCGCCAAAATGCATGATTTCCAAAGATTTCAAAACACTTACTCATTCAAAGTAAATTTTGAAGTTAACTTGTTTTAAAACGAAGTCTCTAAGCGTATAAACTGACCCTTGAGCATCGATTCAAGAAGGTTTGTGACGAAAAGATCCCGCTTGCCCAGAATTGCCTTAAAAAGTCAGATATTTCAAAATATACTTTGCTAGTTTGAGTAAGCTAGTTGGCACGCCCTAAAAGCAAACGTAGGTACGACAAGGTTCACTTTAGGCCTAAGAACCCGGAGTGAAAATTTTTGGTGTCTATAGGAATTCGCACACCCGGTGGGACCCGAGACTTAAGTGGACTTCAAACAAACAAGTTACACTCAAAATTTTCGAAAAAAGTGTTTTCCAAAAAAAAATCGTACATACTTAGAAAATTGTAGAAAAATGGAGCAAAAACCAAGAAAATCCTCATCGAGTAAATCAAAAGAGGTTTTCAAAACAGCCAAAGAATGAGAAAGGCTAGCTGATGTATGGGCGATTTTTCAAAGAATGGATGCTCTAAACAAAGAGCTTAAAGCCCATCGATCCCACAGCAGCTCATCTCGGGCACACAAAGATCGTGAAAAGAAAACCGATCTTAAATTCGATGAAGGATGTGAGGTAAAAGGCCAAACCCAAGAAAGGGGCAAGCCATCCACTCCCACATTTCCAAATTCCCAAAAATCCAAAGAAAAATTAAAAACAGACTTTTCTGTTGCAAAAAATCAAAAAAATCTTGAAAACTTTCAAAAAGACAAAAAAATTGAAAAGCAAAATTTTGAAATTTCAAAAAATTCAAGTGAAAGCCCTAAGTCTAGGCACATACACATAGTGGGACACAAAATCCGTACCCCACAAAGAGACGAGAGTGAAAAACAGGAAGGTTTCGAAAAGGAATGCCTCGTAAAACCCTGGGAGCTCAAAACAGAGTCACCCGGGAAAACGAACTACTCTCACCATGAAAAGGTAGACAAGCCACAAAGAGGTATGCCTGAAACCTATCCTCCTCAAATCTCTCTGCTCGAAATAGGGTCATCAGATGCATTGGCTTACACCCATGCACACACAAACCCACGACATGTGCCTAAGTTAGAGGATTTTGAAGGTGCGCCAAATATCCCGCACCATCCAAAAGAATTTCAAAAACAAAAAGAAAAGGAAGTTCAAAAAATGGTAGACATGGAGACCCCTAAATCATGCATCGACATCTTAGGAGCTCATAACCCTACCATAGAAAAACCCACTTCTTCAAGCCTAGTCTTGTACCCTGGAACCAAGACTATGGCTTTGAAACAAAAAAATCCATCCCTAGGGGCATCACGAGTTGCACCTAGGGAGCAGGTCAAAATTTTCAAGGGAGCAAGCTTGGCTTCTCTTGAAAAATATGTCTCCAAAACCCAGGTTGCGTGGAAGCCCGAGTCTTCCACCACCCTGAAAAATCCAAAATCTCTCGAGGGACCAAGCCTGGTTTCCCTTGAAAGATGTATCTCCCAAAATAGGGATGCATGGACGCCCCAGTCTTCCATCATCCCAAAATATCCAAAGTCTCTTAAAGAACCAAGCACGGTTTTCTTTGAGAGACATGTCTCCCAAAACAGGGTTGTATGGAAGCCCAAGTCTTCCATCACCCCGAAATATCCAAAGTCTCCCAAGGGACCGAGCACAGATTCCCTTGAGAAACAAATCTCCCAAACTAGGGTCGTATGGAAGCCCAAGTCTTCCATCACCCCAGAATCCAAACTCCCTTTATCCAAAACAGAAAGGGTATATACCCATAACATGGATGATTCTATATTCCAGGGGCACGAGTTGTATAAAAACTTTTCAAAAACTAAGAAGCCCTGGAACATGATTCTAAACATGGGATATAAACCCTACACGGGCCTGGGAACCCAAAACCAAGGTAGGCTTGAACCTGTCCTACCTAAAGCCAATAGGGATCAATATGGATTGGGCTATAGCCCACCCATACCCCCAGAGCCACCACCTAACACCATCTGGGTCAAGGGTGCCCTATAGAACCTCTAAAACCGAAACCCATGTCTTAGACCAATTGATTAGAGTCTGATTCATGAATGTTTTCTTTGTAGGTTCAATGAAAGATCCCTACTTTTGAAAAATCCAAAAAAATAGATATTGCCAAAAACCAAAAAAATTGAAAACCCTCAAAATCTCAAAAACATTTGGAAAACTGAAAATTCCAAAAAGAAAGTTATTTCAAACTTCTTTGGCCATGTACAAAGTCCATTTTCGAAAATTGTAAAAAGCTTTTTCGAAAAATGTATAAACTCCCAAAAAAACCCAAGAACATCCAAAAGTTGGTCCTGTACACCTTTTTG
Organism: Brasenia schreberi; assembly: GCA_036023115.1. Taxonomy (NCBI): domain Eukaryota; kingdom Viridiplantae; phylum Streptophyta; class Magnoliopsida; order Nymphaeales; family Cabombaceae; genus Brasenia; species Brasenia schreberi. The sequence continues at coordinate 16,312,228 of JAYKKT010000089.1, read as the reverse complement.
ACTGGAGCTTTTTCAAAACTGAAAAGCTCGACAATCACCAAAGCAACGAGGAATAGCCACCTCCAAGCTCCTTGAAATTCATAAAATCCTTGACTTATAGAAAATTTGGGGATTTTTAGAAGTGAGTCTAACCCATAGTTTGTGCATAAGCATCATGCATTACACTTTGAAATCATCCATGTGCATCGAGTCTGGACCTCATCTTAGAACTCGATTTTTAGGGTTGATATAAAACCAAAGGGGCAATAAAAGTTGACCCCCTAAGTATCAAGCCATCATAGGCATGTCTCCATATAAATCAAATCCGAAACCTTCAAGGTGGATTTCAAAAAAATGAGAATCTCGAAAAAGGGTTAACATTTTACAAAAGCCTTTTCAAAAATATTTTGATAAAAGCCTCCCAAGCATTACAATTCATGCATTGTGTGCTTGACCCGATCAAATGAAGATGGTATTCATCCAAAGTGTGCCATACATTTTCGAAAACTCTATTGGCATGTTGTAAACACCCCAAAATCCAAAAATTTTGCAAAACCAAATGCCTAGTTCGAAAATAAGCTCAAAAAGCCAAAATTGGAATTTTCGAAAACCCAGGAGCTCAAATACTTCAAACCTCTGTTTTCGAACCCTGTTTAAAACATGAAATTCTCAAAAGTGGACGAAAGTCCCATTTCTGTAAAAGCTTAGATGAACAGGTGAAGCCTGGCTCAAAGCAACTGCAAAAGAGATTCAAAAGCTCAAAGATCAAGCCCAACCTAATGAAAAGCAAATTTCAAAGGCAAAAGAGGAGCCCAGGCCTCAAATGGACTTCAAGCCGGAAGCATCGAAGGCCAAGCGAAAAGTACCCCTGAAATCACGAGCAATTCAAATAAAAAACAAGAAGAATTAGTTGAAACAGAGTTCAGAAAGGTGAAAAGGAGCTCGGACGACGAAATTGGGAAAAACCTAGCATAAGATGGAGCGTTGATGAACTCAGGGCCCGCACAAAGCGTCCGGCTCGAAATGCTAGGAAGGACGGAAGAAGAGAAAATTTTGGATCGAATCTAGATCCAAATATCCATATCCAGATCCAAGAACCAGATCCAAACAAGACTTGGATTGGATCCGGATTTCAGAACCAAACCAGGATCCATATCCAAGTTCAAGCTCTATAAAAGGACGTGAGGGGCTGGCTGGCAAGAGGTTCACAAGATTCTCCATTTCACTTGGGGAGGAGAGAGAGAGAGAGAGAGAGAGAGAGAGAGAGAGAGAGAGAGAGAGAGAGGTCAACAAAGGGGGCTGGACCTCTCCCCTTTTTGTAAAACGTGGGCTGATGTTGTGGGCAAGATGTGGGCTGATGTTGTGGGCAAGATGGCTTCTCCATTTCATGCCAAATAAAAGGTTGTAAACACCCGAAAATCCCATGAATTCCTTGAAACAACCTGGTTTTGTAAAAGCAGCCCCAAAGGGCTATTTTGAGTCTGGAAACCCAGGAGCCTTCCAGACAACCCTGTACATATGTTTTAAACTCTGTATTTCGAAAACATACAATATGGCTTTTAAAACCTTTTTAAAAACATGTTTTGGAACCCCGAAGCAGCTTGGCCTAATCCAGACAGGACCAGGAGAGCTAAGAAAAGCCCGGAACCGGAGCACATGTCAAGCCCGGCACAACAACTCTTGTATCAAATTCACACCCCCAGGATCTCGAACGTCCAAGACCCTGTTATCCTCGAAACCTTGTTTGAAGTCATCTCCGGAAGGCGAAAACAGAGGCGGACGATCATGTTGGCGAAGACCCAATGCAGACGGAGCACTGATGCTGTCAGGCCCCGCACAAACCGTTCGTTTCGAACACAGCTCGAAGGAGTCAGAGTTCAGTTTGGATTGGTACTGGACCATATATATCCAGATCCCAATCCAAACCCATGTATGGACTTGGATTTGGATTCAAAAATCCAATCCAATATCCATATCCATGGCCCACATCACCTTCTCATAAATGGAGGTGGGGCCCACTTGAAATTCACGTGGGATTATGGGCATGAGAGAGAGTGGGGGGGGGGGGTGGATAAGATCAAGTGTGGTTGTAAGTAAGCTTGACTTGTGTGTCAAGTTTGGGGTTAATCATGTGGGTTAGCCTAATTGAGTGGGTTTAAGCTTGTAATTAGCCAAAACCTAACCTAGGGCTGCACCAACATGATGTGGTTAAAGTCTATGGGCCATGAAAAGGGAGCTCCTTCACCTAAACCTAACCCAAAATACCTAATCCTAGCCTTCCACCCTAATCCGCCCCTAATCTGAACCTAATCACCTTACCTACTTCCCTAATCCCGGCCTAATCCCAACCTAATCACCTAACCCACTTCCCTAATCCTTCCCTAAACCTTGGTTAAATTCCCTAAACCTAGCCTAATCCTAGCCTAATCACCTAACCTAGCTCACTAAACCTCACCCTAGAACCCACCCACCTAACCAAACCCTAAACCCCTAAACCACCCCTAGCCCACAACCTACCCAAACCACTTGTATCTAAAATATCTGGCCCTACCCTTTCCAGCCCACCTTATTATCATACCACCCTACCTAAACCACCTAACCACTACCCCAAACCCAGCCCTAACCGACCTACCCAGCCCTATATAAATCCCCCCCCCCTTGGGGGCAGGTTTCATCATCAAGCCGCCTTCCCCAAGCCGAGCCGGGTCCTCCACTTCCCCAACCTGCTCCACCTACTCCACCTGCTCCACATCCCCCCACCACCTGCACCACCACCTACACCACCACCTTCCAGCCAAACGCCACCGCCTGCCCAACTTCCTTCCAGCCGAGCACCACCCTCTTCTTCACCCGGTAAGCCCCCCTACATCCTATCTTGCCACCTCTTCACTCCCTCTCCACTCTAAACCACCTAATCCACTCCCCTACCACCCTAACATCAGCCCTTCCACTCGCCGCCACCCCTCTCACTCAACCGAAACCATGGCTCCCTAAATACCCGCCACCACCAAACTCCCTTAGTCGGCCACCCCAACCGACTGTTACCCCTTCATTTGGCCAGCCATCCGCCAGCCATCACCCTCTCCTTGCTAGCTCATTCCCTTAGTGCCATATTCCCCTAGTGACCTTACCTAGCCCCTTTAATCCCACACGTCAAGGCGACACCCTTGCTAGCAGCCGGCCACCTTCAAGGCACCCGGCCAGCACCCCTTGTCGTTCAACCTCGCGGAGCTCCCTTTTGCAGCCCAAGGCGAAGGCCAAGCCCACGCTCAAGCAAGGCATCTATGGACCAGCTATTAGTAAGTGCCTAACTCAGTCTTTAGTTGTATACTTGCTTGAGATTCAATTCGATACGGGGTTGTAATAACGGAGCATAGTCTCCCCCCGCTTGTAATAACGTGGCTTGGCACACCCACACACGTGCACTCTCTTAGTTGTGCACGATTTTGAACACACACGGGCCTAATCAGCCCCTAATACATAAGTATATACATATACTTTCATTTTTGTAGGGTTTTGCTTAAGTTGGGTGCGTTGTCTTTCAATTCAAGCACTCACACACATTGAGCCTTCGCTCTTATTTGAAAGACCCAAGTAAGGGCCGACCTATACTATTTGGGTTTCATTTCATGTCGTGTGCGTAAGTCTTTCAATTCAAGCACTCTCACACACATTGAGCTTTCGCTCTTATTTGAAAGACCCAAGTAAGGGCCGACCTGTACTATTTGGGTTTCATTTCATGTCGTGTGTGTAAGTCTTTCAATTCAAGCACTCTCACACACATTGAGCTTTCGCTCTTATTTGAAAGACCCAAGTAAGGGCCGACCTATACTATTTGGGTTTCATTTCATGTCGTGTGTGTAAGTCTTTCAATTCAAGCACTCTCACACACATTGAGCTTTCGCTCTTACTCCCAAGACCTTAGTCAAGGCCATACTGCAATTTATATTTGGGTTTAATTTTATGTCGTGTGTGTAAGTCTTTCAATTCAAGCATGCACCCACATTGAGCCTTCGCTCTTATTCGCAAGACCCGAGTAGGGGCCCATTGTAAACAACCCGAAATCCCACGAATTTCTTAAACAAACCTGGTTTTTGTACAAGCAGCCCCAATGGGCCATTTTGGGTTTGGAAACCCAGGAGCCTTCCAGACAACCCTGTATATATGTTTTAAACTTCATATTTCAAATCACATTTGCAGCAGGCCAACACCTTGTAATAACGTGGCTTGGCACACCCACACACGTGCACTCTCTTAGTTGTGCACGATTTTGAACACACACGGGCCTAATCAGCACCTAATACATAAGTATATACATATACTTTCATTTTTGTAGGGTTTTGCTTAAGTTGGGTGTGTTGTCTTTCAATTCAAACACTCACACACATTGAGCCTTCGCTCTTATTTGAAAGACCCAAGTAAGGGCCAACCTATACTATTTGGGTTTCATTTCATGTCGTGTGGGTAAGTCTTTCAATTCAAGCACTCTCACACACATTGAGCCTTCGCTCTTATTTGAAAGACCCAAGTAAGGGCCGACCTATACTATTTGGGTTTCATTTCATGTCGTGTGGGTAAGTCTTTCAATTCAAGCACTCTCACACACATTGAGCCTTCGCTCTTATTTGAAAGACCCAAGTAAGGGCCGACCTATACTATTTGGGTTTCATTTCATGTCGTGTGTGTAAGTCTTTCAATTCAAGCACTCTCACACACATTGAGCTTTCGCTCTTACTCCCAAGACCTTAGTCAAGGCCTATTGCAGTTATATTTGGGTTTCATTTCATGTTGTGTGCGTAGTACTTCAATTCAAGCACTCACACACATTGAGCTTTCGCTCTTATTCCCAAGACCTTAGTTAAGGCCATACTGCAATTTATATTTGGGTTTAATTTCATGTCGTGTGTGTAAGTCTTTCAATTCAAGCACGCACCCAAATTGAGCCTTCGCTCTTATTTGCAAGACCCGAATAAGGGCTCATATACATACTCTATATACATATCTCCCTTCGGCATTTATATTTCAAGTCATTTCCCTTCGGTTATTTCCCTTCAGTATTGTCTTTACATTCGGGTTTTCCCTTTGGAGTAGCATGAGTTTGCATTGCATCTATGCTATACCACGAGGTAGGACGCATATTGCATCAAAGCAAGCCCCGCTCGAATTCGCCAATGTAGTGGAGTGTTCATAACACACAAACTAAGTGGCCCGAAAAGGGATAAAAGAAAAGACTTAGGCACGTGCAAATCCACGTGATCTAAAATATGCAACTGCATCTAAAAGACCCGAATTAGACACCTCGAACCGCTTCGTAGGCTTTCTATCCCAAAACTCGATTTTTTGCAAAGCATACAGACTGACCCTTGCGCATCGGTGCAAGAAGGTCTGCGACGACAAGAGCTCACTTGCTCACAGTCGCCACGATTAGAAGTCAGTGTTAAATATATCTTCGCTAGCTTAGGTAAGCTAGCTGGCACGCCTTGTTTGCATAAATAGGCCTTAGACACACGAGAGGATCCGCTCCGAGCCCTAAAAAGGTGAGAGGCGGGGATTTTCGCGCGTCTACAGAGATTGGCACGCCCGGTGGGACGTGAGCCTTTCAAAAGATCGAGTTTTTAAGTAGAAGTCTTGCGAAAATTTTGTAAAAGGTGTCATTTTAACTTGTTTTCTTTGCTTGTACTTAGGACATTTTGAAAAAGCTTGAAAAGCATGTCAAAATCCAATCCAAGTGAAGTGTCGAGCCAAGGCTCATGCGCATCAAGTTCTCACTCTAGGAGGATTTTCCAAAACAAAATAAAACTAGATGAAATCGAGGACTTGAGAAGGGAGTTTGAGGCCAAAATCGATGCTCTCAGCCAAGAGGCTGAAGTAGGCGATTCATGTTCATCAAACGGTGAACAAAGGCCTAAAAAGAAATCTGAAAAACCTCGCAAGCACAAAGAGGCCTCCGTAATGGAAGGCAACCAATACCACGAGTCCTTCACACAAAAGGACCGTAAAGCCCTATAGTAGTTGCTGAAAGGGTAGAATAAAGAGAAAAGAAGCTACGCCCTGTCTGATTTCCTTCCTATGGATTACGAAACAGACAGTGACGATGAAATACCGAACTTCCATCGGTATGATGGCATGGGAGACCCAAGGTCTCACTTGCAGCTTTTCTTGCGTCGAGCCCATAAGAAGAAAAAGGACTCGATGAAATGGGTGTATTGGTTCCCTTTATCCCTTAAAGTCACAGCTGCCAAATGGCTGGCTTCCTACGACTTAAGCCAGTTCACTACTTTTGAAGAGTTAGCGAACTGCTTCATGCAAAGATTTGCACACAACGTAGAAGTCACGCCGACTCTGAATACCTTAAGGGATACAAATCAAGGCATGAACGAAGACATACATGCCTTCATTATAAGATGGAGGTCGCTTTTGGGCCAAGTGCGAGAGCCCATATCCGAAGGATGCGCAGTCATGCTCATCCTGGATAACTTTAAAAGCGAGTTAAAAACCCTTCTCTCGCTCCATGAGATCTCAACTTTCCATAAGTTGATCAAAAAGGCCTCCCTTTTCGAAACCAACTTGCGAAAAGGGACAAACGATCACTTGTGGAAAGGAAGTGCCGTTTCCAAAACCCGCTTGGAAAAGCCCATCACATACGGGCTACCCACGATGGACAAAGGGCAAAGCCCCATAAAATCGCCAATGTCCGGGTGGATCTAGGCGTGGCGGGTACTTCCAAAAATTTTGAAAAGTTAGAAAATAAGAGTGAGCGAAACTTTCAAAAACCGGTTGAAAAACGGGAGTACACTCCGCTGGGGCAACCTGTGTCGGAGGTCCTAGACCTCCTACTTGCCCAGGGCATGATAGAACTCCCTGAAATCCCTGAAGGAGTCACTTCCAAAGGGGGGTATTTAAATCGATTTTGTAAGTATCATCGGCTCAAAGGCTATGATACCAAACGCTGCTTCTCCCTCTTAAATAAAATTGAGAACTTGATAGCAGAAGGCTGGCTCCAGGTCATTGCGGAACATGAGCCACCTCAAGCTATCTTCAAGGAACCCTTTCCCAAGCACGCCAGTGGCAGTGGGAAAGGAAAGGAGGTATGTACCCTCACCATTTCTAAGGAACTAGTGTAAAAACCAGAACCTGGTCGACCTACTTGTGTGCCCATTCTTGTACTATACAAGAAGCCCGCCCAAGTCGTCATTCGGGGACCACCAAAAGTGGAAACCCCGGTAAAACCAGTTTTGAAAATCCAAGGTTCTCCTCAGCTCATCCTTAGAGCCAAATTTAGCACGAACCCTAGGCTGGTCGTGGGGGAAGTCACTAGATCCAGGAGGATCTATCAACCCCCACACCTTCAAGGTGCTCAAAAGGTGGTCAGTGTGCCTGGCCCCTCAAAAGCATGTAACCCCAGTGTTCTGCCAAAAGTAGATAAGGACAAAGTCATCCTAAATCCTTATGACTTCGAAAACCACCTTTCAAAGATTCCTATTCACATGTCTATCTTAGAGCTTATAAAAACCTCACCTAGGCATAGACTTGTATTAGAGAAAATTCTAGAAAGGGCCAAGGTTGATTCGAACATAAGTCCGGAATCCTTGTCTGCCCAAGTGGCTTTATTAGGAGCAAAATCGCCCATCACTTTCTCAGAAGATGATGTAGATAGACCCTATGAAACCCATAACCAGGCCTTGCATATCGAGGTGGTTCGAAACAACCACTCTCTGGACAGGTGCCTAGTCGATGGTGGAGGAGGGCTCAACATCCTTCCACTTCATGTGGCATACAAAATCGGAGTCACCTTGACTTCGGTGAACCCAAGCCCCATCATTATCACTAGATACGATGGGAATGCGTCTAGACCTTTAGGATCCATCGAACTCCCAATGGAAACAGGAGGGATCGAACACACGGGGGTGTTCCATGTTTTGGACATCCACCCCCATTATAACCTGTTGTTGGGAAGACCGTGGATACACAGTTTGTGCGCTGTGCCAACCACCTTCCACAGGTGTGTCAAGATCCCTTTTAGGGACCAGGTCGTAGTGATCCTAGGTGAGAGTCACCCACAGCTTCAGGGGATCATAAACTCCCCTTGTTTATCAAGCTCCCAGGCCCATGAGGCTAACCTAGGGCAAATTATGGTTGAGCCACCTCGACTCGTGTTAAACAACCCTAGGAAGGTTGTATGTGTGAAGGGGCCGCCCAAAGCAGGCCCCCTCCCGACTTTAATCCTTCTAGGAAAACCCAAGCATTCCCTATTTCCAAAGCCCCTGGACAAGAGGCCATATGAGCACAATATGGATGATAGCATGTTCCAGGACCACGACTTGTATCCAACTTTTTCGAAAAACAAAAAGTCATGGAACATGTTGTTAAACATGGGCTACACGTCCTACAAGAGTCTAGGAGCACAGAACCAGGGTCTCCTAGAGCCCATCCTTCCTAGGGCCAACCCAAGCCGATATGGGATCGGCTATACTCCCCGAATACTGCCGGAGCCACCCCCTGTGACCACCTGGGTCAAGGGTGCCCCGGAGCCTGCCTTAGAAGAGACCTACGATTTAGATCTCCTATTCCGAGTCTAACCCATAGTGTTTTCCCTTTATAGGTATGACGGAAGATCCCTTTTCTAAAAATACAAAAACTTTTGAAAAGCTTAAAATCAAAAAAATCAAAAAACAAGAAAAACCAAAAATAATGGAAATACAAAAACTCGAAAAAAGAGTGCTTTGTATAGTTCCCAAAGTTCTTGTTTTACAAAGACCCAAAAAAAATTGAAAATTTGGAAAATACCAAAAAGATTTTGTACATAGCTGCTCCTGGTAGGACTTTGGCAAAAGAAAAGGATTTCGAAAGAAACGTCATTGGCATAGCCAGACCAAAAATTTTGAAATCACTTAAAAATCCAAGTACAAAACCAGGTCATTTTGAAAACCATGCATCAAATTCCCTCGGGTCTATAGCCCACGAAAATGATCAAAGCCCAGAAGTGGATCCCCTTGAGGAAGATCCCACTTTTGAGCTCCCAGAATTTCAGAGAATTCTCGATTTTGAAAGACCTTCCCAATCAATAGGAGGAGATTTCATAGAGGTGAACCTAGGGGATGATTCCAATCCCAAAACCATCAAAATAGGCGCATGCTTACATGAAACCCAAAGGTTAGCATTCATTGCATTTCTACGAACCTATTTAGATGTGTTTGCATGGACGTATGAAGACATGCCGGGCATAGATCCCAGCATTGTCGAGCATCGTCTTCCCTTAGACGCAGGTGTAAAACCCATAAAGTAGAAGCTTAGGAAAATACACCCGAATGTACACACGCAAGTCAAAGAGGCTTTAGAAGATCTACTAAAAGCCGGATTTATAAAACCCATTGCGTATTCTGATTGGTTATCAAATATCGTTGTAGTTCGAAAAACCAATGGGAAAATTCGAATATGCTTCGATTTCAGAAACCTGAATAAAGCCACTCCAAAGGATAATTATCCTTTACCAAACATAGATTTGATAGTCGATAGTACTGCAAATCATGAAATGTTTTCATTCATGGATGGCTATTCAGGCTATAATCAAAACAAACTAAGTCCACGAGATCAGGGTAAGACCGCCTTCACAACCCCATGGGGCACGTACTGCTATACAGTCATGCCCTTTGGTTTGAAAAATACCGGCGCAACATACCAACGAGCCATGACCATGATCTTCCATGATCAAATTCATGAGCTTGTAGAAGTGTATGTAGATGATCTCTTGGGAAAGTCCAAAACCCGATGCACCCATATCGAATGTTTACAAAAAATTTTCGAAAGGCTTAGGCTTTACCAAGTAAAGCTAAACCCTAAAAAATGTGTGTTCGGGGTAGAATTAGGGAAGCTTCTAGGCTTTATGGTGAGCCAAAGGGGAATAGAAGTCGACCCCTCTAAATGTCGAGCCATCATAGACATGGCTCCACCCTCCAATCTCACCCAAATCCGTAGCCTCCAGGGTCGATTACAATCCGTTCACCGATTCATATCGAATCTGGCCACTAGATGCGAAACCTTCAACTAACTGTTGAGGAAGGGCACGAAATTCTTATGGGATGATGAATGCCAAAAGTCCTTCGAGAGACTGAAGGCATACTTGGTTAATCCCCCCATTTTGAATCCTCCAAAGCAAGGAAAACCGCTTTTATTATACATCTCCATGCATGCAAATGCTTTAGGAGTCCTGTTGGCTCAATACGACGATGACACCCATAAGGAGTATGCCATCTACTATATTTCAAAAACTCTCTTGGCTTATGAACGAAATTATCAAGCCATGGAGAAGACGTGCTTGGCCCTAGTCTGGGCCTGCCAGAAATTCAGACACTATTTCCTAGATCATGAGATCTGGATAGTATCCAAGCTTGATCCAATCAAGCACTTGTTCGAAAAACCCATTCTCACGGGTAGATTGGGCAAATGGCAACTCCTTCTAATGGAGTATGATCTGAAATACCATCACCAGATCTCCATTAAGGGGCAAGCCCTAGCAGATTACGTGGCTGAATTCCCCTTAGAGGACGCATATCCCACTCTTATCGAAATGCCTGATGAAGGCATATTGCAAAACCATTTTCAAAACCACATTTTGGCAAACTCTTTCGAAAACCAAGTGTGGAAGATGCACTTCGATGGGGCACGAAACCAACGAGGGGCTGGTGCTGGGGTCATCCTAATCTCCCCTGAAAAGGGCGAGATTCTCATAGCAGTCCGCTTAGATTTCGAATGTTCCAACAACGTAGCTGAGTATGAAGCACTCATACAAGGTTTATGGATTTCGAAAACTCTAGGGGTATCGTGCATCGAGGTCTTTGGAGATTCGCTCCTTGTCATAAACCAGGTTTTAAAAATTTGGCAAGTACGTAATGAAAAACTACTTCCATATCACGAGTTGGCCACTCGATTGGTCCAATCCTTCTAGTCGTGTAAACTCACACACATAGGAAGAGAGGACAATGGCATCGCCGATGCCCTCTCCTCCTTGGGTTCAGCCCTGAAGGTCGATCCCATTTTAGGGACCAGATCTTTGGAGATATGGCATGTGCCCCACCCATCCACACACGACTTGGATATTTGCCAAAACAACCCAGAGTCTATTAAAAAACCCTGGTTTCATGACATAAAACAATTTCAAGAAAATGGGGGATTCACCGAGGATGCCACATCCAAAGATAAGGCATTCATTCGTAAGATTTCGACCCGATACACCATTCTGGGTGGGGTCTTATACAAAAAAAGTTTTACCGGCATTCTGCTTAGGTGTATCGACCTAGAGGAGGCTAGGATAGTGATGCACGAGTTCCACAATGGAGAATGTGGAGGTCTTATAAATGCCAAGATGATGGCAGTGAAAATACTTAGAGGGGGCTATTTTTGGTCCACCCTGAAAAGGGATTGCCACGACCATGTTAGGAAGTGTCATCCATGTCAAGTGCATGGGCACGCCATTCATATCCCATCATCTGCATTGCATTCCGTGCTCAGCCCCTGGCCATTTACCATGTGGGCGTTTGACATCATAGGCCCAATATTTCCAAAGGCCTCGAATGGGCATCGATTTATTTTAGCAGCCACGGAGTATTTCTCCAAGTGGGTGGTAGCCATTTCCCTAACCAATGTAATGGGGCAATATGTGGTGGCTTTCATCCGGAGGAATATCTTGGCTCGATTTGGGGTTCCACGAGACCTTGTGTCTGATAATGGCACCCATTCAAGAACGAGCGGATGGTTAAGTTGTGCAACACCTATGGCATAACTCACCACTTCTCCTCGCCCAACTACCCTCAAGGCAACGGCCAAGCCGAAGCCACAAACAAGACTCTCATTAGCATAATTGAGAAAACCTTAGAGAAGGGTAGGACATGGCATGAGAAGCTGGATGAAGCCTTATGGGCTTATAGGACTTCCATCCGGACTCCCACGAATGCCACACCATTCGAATTGGTCTATGGCACAAACGCCATTCTTCCCATTCATACTCAACTGCATTCATTCCATACATCCATAGCACTCGACCTCCCCCTAGAGACGCTTCAACATGCTAGGATGGTCGAACTAGATTTGCTAGATGAGAGGCGACTCCTTGCCATGGATCATGCTCGTGCATACCAGCAAAGGATAGCCCGACATTATAGCAAACACATGAGACCTCGCCACTTTGAACTGGGGGATCTAGTTTTAAAAACTATCCATCATAGTGGCCCACACCCCCTAGGCAAGTGGCGCCCCAATTGGGATGGACCCTATGTTGTACGAGCAACCACTACGAACAATTCGTATTGGTTGATCGATGTAGAAGGTAGGAATTTAGCAGATCCTATCAATATTCAATACTTAAAGAAGTATCATGTGTAGGATCTGGATTAAATTCCATTTTTCGAAAATTTTTAGGGATAGCTGCCCTGAGACATGAAAATAAGGTGCAAAGGCAAACTCGTGTGACCCTGAGTAAGAGAATTCGCACTTGTGAAAGAGTGGAGTTTTCAAAATCGTGGTTACATTTCAAAATCCTTCTTCTTACAAAGAAAGGCCTAGTTCAACATAGCAAGATACTTGCAAGTGGTACGTGCTATTTCTAAATAGGTTGATCTGGAATGGATCGAGTGTAGGCTTGGGATAAGTCCTCCCCTCTTCTCTTCTCCTTCCAAAAGGAAAAGAAAGGCCCAAAACAAAAGGGAATTTTCCATTCAAAGTATCTTTCCAAAAGAAAGAAACCAGAATTCAAAAGAAAAATCGATTCTCATGTGAAAAAGAGGGATTAAAGAAAAAATACTCCCAAAGGGAGACCCTCGATGAAAAAAGGAAAAGTGGCCAAAAAGCTCAAAAAGAGCAGTTTTCCGCCTTCTGTGCCTCAAACCACGGGACGCTTCAGAAGGGACTGTGGTATCACTTTCCCATCCCTGGCTTATCCCAAGCTAAAGCATGGTTCATTTCGAGGAATCCTAAAGTAAAAATAGGATTTACTTACTTGAATTTCATCTTGTTTGAGAATTCGACGTTTCAAGTAAGGCGTAGGAATTTGAAATATGCCTTGTTTTCTTATAAAACCTCCGCTAGATAAGCGAGTGTTAAGACTCAAACAAGGGCAAGCACGAAGAGCTCGAGATCCATAGGATCGAGGCTCAAGACAGTTGTCCCTTTTGTAAATAGCTTTTGTAAATAAGTTTTGAAAACCGAACATCGAACAGCATAGGATTTGCTCACTTGGAGCAGCAGGCCTTTTAAGTCTCTAGAGTTCGACCACATCTGGTCCCTGGGAGGTCGCCACTTTTGGAACCACACCCATGTCATTTGCATTCCACGCATGGTACTTGCATGAACATGATCCCATTTAGGACCAGATTCCATGTAGAACCCTTTGGCTTGATATCTCCTCCTACCAGGGTTTTAAAAGTGAGATTTTGCTAAAGATTGGGACGATCCCATATTTTCGTGGATAGATCTAGGGAGACATTAAAAGGGGTGTTTTGTCATCTTTGCCCTTATCCAAATCGATTTGGACAAGGCCAAAGAGGGGCATCTGTAAACACCCCGAAATCCCCCGAATTTCTTAAACAAACTTGGTTTTTGTACAAGCAGCTGTAAACACCCCGAAATCACACAAATTTCTTAAAACAAACCTGGTTTTGTAAAAGCAGCCCCAAAGGGCTATTTTCAGTCTGGAAACCCAGGAGCCTTCTAGACAACCCTGTATATATGTTTTAAACTTCATATTTCAAAAATGTATAATGTAGCTTTTGATAACCTTTTAAAACACGTTTTTGAAACCCCGAAGCGGCTTGTCCCGATCAAGACAGGACCAGGAGAGCTAAGAAGAGACCAAAACTGGAGCACATGTCGAGCCCAGCACAGCAACTCTTGTATCAAATTCACACCCCCAGGATCTCGAACGTCTAAGACCCTGTTATCATCAAAACATCCTTTGAAGTCATCTCCCGAAGGCAGAAATGGAGGCGGACGACCATGTTAGCGAAGACCCAATGCAGACGGAGTACTGAAGCTGTCAGACCCCGCACAAATCGTTCGTTTCAAACCCAGCTCGAAGGAGTCAGAGTTCAGTTTGGATTGGATCTGGACCATATATATCCAGATCCCAATCCAAACCCATGTATGGACTTGGATTTGGATTTGGATTCAAAAATCCAATCCAATATCCATATCCATGGCCCACATCACCTTCTCATAAATGGAGGTGGGGCCCACTTGAAATTCACGTGGGATTATGGGCATGAGAGAGAGTGGGGATCGATAAGGTCAAGAGTGTTGTAATTAAGCTTGACTTGTGTGTCAAGTTTGGGGTTAATCATGTGGGTTAGCCTAATCGAGTGGGTTTAAGCTTGTAATTAGCCAAAACCTAACCTAGGGCTGCACCAACATGAGGTGGTTAAGGTCTATGGGCCATGCAAAGGGAGCTCCTTCACCTAAACCTAACCCAACACACCTAATCCTAGGCTTCTACCCTAATCCACCCCTAATCCCAACCTAATCACCTAACCCACTTCCCTAATCCCGGCCTAATCCCAACCTAATCACCTAACCCACTTCCCTAATCCTTCCCTAAACCTAGGTTAATTTTCCTAAACCTAGCCTAAACCTAGCCTAATCACCTAACCTAGTTCACTAAACCTCACCCTAGAACCCAACCACCTAACCAAACCCTAAACCCCTAAACCACCCCTAGCCCACAATCTACCCAAACCACTAGTATTTAAAATATCTGGCCCTACCCTTTCCAGCCCACCTTATCTTCATACCACCCTATCTAAACCACCTAACCACTACCCCAAACCCAGCCCTAACCGACCTACCCAACTCCCTATATAAACCCCCCCCTCTTGGGGCGGGTTTTCCTAGCTAGAACCCCTCACCCATCCTAGCCGGGCCCTCTCTTTCCTCCACTTCCCCAGCTGCTCCACCTGCTCCGCCTCCACCACCACCTACTCTCCATCCCACCACCACTTGCACCGCCATCTCCACCACCTCCCGGCCGAGCATCACTACCTGCCCTCCATCCTTCCAGCCGAGCGCCACCTTCTCTCCATTCGGTAAGTACCCCACACTCTACCTAGCTCCTTCTCCACTCCCTCTCCACTCCCAGCCACCCACCATACCACCACCTTACCTACACATCAGCCACTCGCCGCCACCACTCCCACTCGGCCAAGCCTTAGCTGCCCTAGTTGCCCGCCACTACCTAACTACACTAGCTACACCCGGCCACCCTAGTCGACTTCCTAAGACCTGCCCCTAGCACTCCCTTACACCCACTACACCCACTACCACCTAGCCCCATCACCTAACTAGCTACCTTCCCATACTCCAGCCTTAGTCATCCTAGCAGCCCGCCACCACCACATTCCCCTAGTCGGCCACTCCAACTGACTATCCCTTCCATTCGACCTTCCCTTAAGCTCCCCTTAGGTCCATACTCCCTAACAATATATACCCTCATAGTGACCCGACATACTCACCTTACCCAGCCCCTTTAATCCCCCACACCAAGGCGACACCCTTGCTTGCAACCGGCCACCTTCAACGCGCCTCTCCCGCGCCCCATTTGCAGCCGGCCAGCACCACTTGTTGCTCAACCTCGCGGAGCTCCCGTTTGCAGCCCAAGGCGAAGGCCAAGCCCACGCTCAAGCAAGGCCTCTACGGACCAGCTACTAGTAAGTGCCTAACACAGTCTTTAGTTGTATACTTGCTTGAGATTCAATTTGATACGGGGTTGTAATAACGGAGCATAGTCTCCCCCTGCTTGTAATAACGTGGCTTGGCACACCCACACACGTGCACTCTCTTAGTTGTGCACGATTTTCAACACACACGGGCCTAATCATCCCCTAATACATAAGTATATACATATACTTTCATTTTTGTAGGGGTTTTGCTTAAGTTGGGTGCGTCGTCTTTCAATTCAAACACTCACACACATTGAGCCTTCGCTCTTATTTGAAAGACCCAAGTAAGGGCCGACCTATACTATTTGGGTTTCATTTCATGTCGTGTGTGTAAGTCTTTCAATTCAAGCACTCTCACACACATTGAGCTTTCGCTGTTATTTGAAAGACCCAAGTAAGGGCCGACCTATACTATTTGGGTTTCATTTCATGTCGTGTGTGTAAGTCTTTCAATTCAAGCACTCTCACACACATTGAGCTTTCACTCTTACTCCCAAGACCTTAGTAAAGGCCTTATTGCAGTTATATTTGGGTTTCATTTATGTCGTGTGCGTAGTACTTCAATTCAAGCACTCTCACACACATTGAGCTTTCGCTCTTATTCCCAAGACCTTAGTTAAGGCCATACTGCAATTTATATTTGGGTTTAATTTCATGTCGTGTGTGTAAGTCTTTTCAATTCAAGCACGCACCCACATTGAGCCTTCGCTCTTATTTGCAAGACCCGAGTAAGGGCTCATATACATACTCTATATACATATCTCCCTTCGGCACTTACTTTACAAGTCATTTCCCTTTGGTTATTTCCCTTCAGTATTGTGTTTACATTCGGGTTTTCCCTTTGGAGTAGCGTGAGTTTGCATTGCATCTACGCCATACCACGAGGTAGGACGCATATTGCATCAAAGCAAGCCCCGCTCGAATTCGCCCATGTAGTGGAGTGTTCATAACACACAAACTAGGTGGCCCTAAAAGGGATAAAAGAAAAGACTTAGGCACGTGCAAATCCACGTGATCTAAAACATGCAATCGCATTTAAAAGACCCGAATTGGACACCTCGAACCGCTTCATAGACTTTCTCTCCCAAAACTCGATTTTTTGCAAAGCGTACAGACTGACCCTTACGCATCGGTGCAAGAAGGTCTGCGACGACAAGAGCTCACTTGCTCATAGTCGCCACGATTAGAAGTCAGTGTTAAATATATCTTCGCTAGCTTAGGTAAGCTAGCTGGCACGCCCTGTTTGCATAGATAAAGCCTTAGACACACGAGAGGATCCGCTCCGAGCCCTGAAAAGGTGAGGCGGGGATTTTTTGCGCGTCTACAGAGATTGGCACGCCCGGTGGGACGTGAGCCTTTCAAAAATCGAGTTTTTAAGTAGAAGTCTTGCGAAAATTTGAAAAGGTGTCATTTTAACTTGTTTTCTTTGCTTGTACTTAGGACATTTTCAAAAAGCTTGAAAAGCATGTCAAAATCCAATCCAAGTGAAGTGTCGAGCCAAGGCTCATGCGCATCAAGTTCTCACTCTAGGAGGATTTTCAAAAACAAAATAAAACTAGATGAAATTGAGGACTTGAGAAGGGAGTTTGAGGCCAAAATCTATGCTCTCAGCCAAGAGGCTGAAGTAGGCGATTCATGTTCATCAAACGGTGAACAAAGGCCTAAAAAGAAATCTGAAAAACTTCGCAAGCACAAAGAGGCCTCCGTAATGGAAGGCAACCAATACCACGAGTCCTTCACACAAAAGGACCGTAAAGCCCTACAGCAGTTGCTAAAAGGGCAGAATAAAGAGAAAAAGAGCTACGCCCTGTCTGATTTCCTTCCTATGGATTACAAAACAGACAGTGACGATGAAATACCGAACTTCTATCGGTATGATGGCATGGGAGACCCTAGGTCTCACTTGCAGCTTTTCTCACGTCGAGCCCATAAAAAGAAAAAGGACTCGATGAAATGGGTGTATTGGTTCCCTTTATCCCTTAAAGGCACAACTGCCAAATGGCTGGCTTCCAACGACTTAAGCCAGTTCGCTACTTTTGAAGAGTTAGCGAACTGCTTCATGCAAAGATTTGCACACAACGTAGAAGTCACGCCGACTCTGAATACTTTAAGGGATACAAAGCAAGGAATGAACGAAGACGTACATGCCTTCATTACAAGATGGAGGTCGCTTTTGGGCCAAGTGCGAGAGCCCATATCCGAAGGATGCGCAGTAATGCTCATCCTGGATAATTTTAAAAGCGAGTTAAAAACCCTTCTCTCGCTCCATGAGATTTCAACTTTCCATAAGTTGATCAAAAAGGCCTCCCTTTTCGAAACCAACTTGCGAAAAGGGACATACGATCACCTATGGAAAGGAAGTGTCGTTTCAAAAATCCGTTTGGAAAAGCCCATCGCATATGGGCTGTCCACGACGGATAAAGGGGCAAAGCCCCATAAAATCGCCAATGTCCGGGTGGATCCAAGCATGGCGGGTACTTCCAAAAATTTTGAAAAGTTAGAAAATAAGAGGGAGTGAAATTTTCAAAAACCGGTTGAAAAACGGGAGTATACTCCGCTGGGGCAACCTGTGTCGGAGGTCCTAGACCTCCTACTTGCCCAGGGCATGATAGAACTCCCTGAAATCCCCGAAGGAGTCACTTCCAAAGGGGGGTATTTAAACCGATTTTGTAAGTATCATCAGCTCAAAGGCCATGATACTAAACATTGCTTCTCCCTCTTAAATAAAATTCAGAACTTGATAGCAGAAGGCCGGCTCCAGGTCATTGCGGAACATGAGCCACCTCAAGCTATCTTCAAGGAACCCTTTCCCAAACACGCCAATGGCAGTGGGAAAGGAAAGGAGGTATGTACCCTCATCATTTCCAAGGAACTAGCACAAAAACCCGAACCTGGTTGACCTACTTGTGCGCCCATTCTTTTACTATACAAGAAGCTAGCCCAAGTCGTCATTCAGGGACCACCAAAAGTGGAAACCCCGGTAAAACCAGTTTTAAAAATCCAAGGTTCTCCTCAGCTCATCCTTAGAGCCAAGTTTAGCGCGAACCCTAGGCTGGTCGTGGGGGAAGTCACTAGATCCGGGAGGATCTATCAACCCCCGCACCTTCAAGGTGCTCAAAAGGTGGTCAGTGTGCCTGGCCCCTCAAAAGCATGTGTCCCTAGTGTTCTACCAAAAGCAGATAAGGACAAAGTCATCCTAAATCCTTATGACTTCAAAAACCACCTTTCAAAGATTCCTATTCACATGTCTATCCTAGAGCTTATAAAAACTTCGCCTAGGCATAGACTTGTATTAGAGAAAATTCTAGAAAGGGCCAAGGTTGATTCGAACATAAGTCCGGAATCCTTGTCTGCCTAAGTGGCTTTATTAGGAGCAAAATCGCCCATCACTTTCTCAGAAGATGATGTAGATAGACCCTACGAAACCCATAACCAGGCCCTACATATCGAGGTGGTTCTAAACAACCACTCTCTAGACAGGTGCCTAGTCGATGGTGGAGGAGGGCTCAACATCCTTCCACTTCATGTGGCGTACAAAATCGGAGTCACCTTGACTTCAGTGAACCCAAGCCCCATCGTTATCACTGGATACGATGGGAATGCGTCTAGACCTTTAGGATCCATCGAACTCCCAATAGAAACGGGAGGGATCGAACACACGGGGGTGTTCCATGTCTTGGACATCCACCCCCATTATAACCTGTTGCTGGGAAGGCCCTGGATACACAGTTTGTGCGCTGTGCCATCCACCTTCCACAAGTGTGTCAAGATCCCTTTTAGGGACCAGGTCGTAGTGATCCTAGGTGAGAGTCACCCACAGCTTCAGGGGATCATAAACTCCCCTTGTTTATCAAGCTCCCAGGCCCATGAGGCTAACCTGGGGCAAATTATGGTTGAGCCACCTCGGCTCGTGTTGAACAACCCTAGGAAGGTTGTATGTGTGAAGGGGCCGCCCAAAGCAGGCCCCCTCCCGACTTTAATCCTCCTAGGAAAACCCAAGCGTTCCCTATTTCCAAAGCCCCTGGACAAGAGGCCATACGAGCCTAATATGGATGATAGCATGTTCTAGGACCACGACTTATATCCTACTTTTTCAAAAACAAAAAGTCATGGAACATGTTGTTGAACATGGGCTACACGCCCTACAAGAGTCTAGGGGCACAGAACCAGGGTCTCCTAGAGCCCATCCTTCCTAGGGCCAATCCAAGCCGATATGGGATCGGCTATACTTCCCGAATACCGCCGGAGCCACCCCGTGTGACCACTTGGGTCAAGGGTGCCCCGGAACCTGCCTTAGAAGAGACCTACGATTTAGATCTCCTATTCCGAGTCTAACCCGTAGTGTTTTCCCTTTTGTAGGTATGACGGAAGATCCCTTTTCTAAAAATACAAAAACATTTGAAAAACTTAAAATCAAAAAAATCGAAAAACAAGAAAAACCAAAAACAATGGAAAAACAAAAACTTGAAAAAAGAGTGCTTTGTATAGTTCCCAAAGTTCTTGTTTTACAAAAACCCAAAAAAATCGAAAATTTGGAAAATACCAAAAAGATTTTGTACATAGCTGCTCCTGGTAGGACTTTGGCAAAAGAAAAGGATTTCGAAAGAAACGTCGTCTGCATAGCCAGACCAAAAATTTTGAAATCACTTGAAAATCTAAGTACAAAACCAGGTCATTTTGAAAACCACGCATCAAATCCCCTCGGGTCTATAGCCCACGAGAATGATCAAAGCCCAGAAGTGGATCCCCTTCAGGAAGATCCCACTTCTGAGCTCCCAGAATTTCATAGAATTCTCGATTTTGAAAGACCTTCCCAAAGATTTCATAGAGGTGAACCTAGGGGATGATTCCAATCCCAAAACCATCAAAATAGGCGCATGCTTGCATGAAACCGAAAGGTTAGCATTCATTGCATTTCTACGAACCTATTTAGATGTGTTTGCATGGACGTATGAAGACATGCCGGGCATAGATCCCAGCATTGTCGAGCATCGTCTTCCCTTAGATGCAGGTGTAAAACCCATAAAGCAGAAGCTTAGGAAAATACACCCGAATGTACACACGCAAGTCAAAGAGGGTTTAGAAGATCTACTAAAAGCGGGATTTATAAAACCCATTGCGTATTCTGATTTGTTATCAAATATCGTTGTAGTTCGAAAAACCAATGGGAAAATTCGAATATGCATCGATTTCAGAAACCTGAATAAAGCCACTCCAAAGGATAATTATCCTTTACCAAACATAGATTTGATAGTCGATAGTACTGCAAATCATGAAATGTTTTCATTCATGGATGGCTATTCAGGCTATAATCAAATCAAACTAAGTCCACGGTAAGACCGCCTTCACAACCCCATGGGGCACGTACTGCTATACAGTCATGCCCTTTGGTTTGAAAAATGCCGGCGCAACATACCAACGAGCCATGACCACGATCTTCCATGATCAAATCCATGAGCTTGTAGAAGTGTATGTAGATGATCTCTTGGCGAAATCCAAAACCTGATGCACCCATATCGAATGTTTACAAAAGATTTTCGAAAGGCTTAGGCTTTACAAAGTAAAGCTAAACCCTCAAAAATGTGTTTTCGAGGTAGAATCAGGGAAGCTTCTTGGCTTTATGGTGAGCCAAAGGGGAATAGAAGTCGACCCCTCTAAGTGTCGAGCCATCATAGACATGGCTCCACCCTCCAATCTCACCCAAATCCGTAGCCTCCAGGGTCGCTTACAATCCGTTCACCGATTCATATCGAATCTGGCAACTATATGTGAACCCTTCAACAAACTGTTGAGGAAGGGTACGAAATTCTTATGGGATGACGAATGCCAAAAGTCCTTCGAGAGACTGAAGGCATACTTGGTTAATCCCCCCGTTTTGAATCCTCCAAAGCAAGGAAAACCGCTTTTATTATACATCTCCGTGCATGCAAATGCTTTAGGAGTCCTGTTGGCTCAATACGAGGATGACACCCATAAGGAGTATGCCATCTACTATATTTCGAAAACTCTCTTGGCTTATGAACGAAATTATCAAGCCATGGAGAAGACGTGCTTGGCCCTAGTCTGGGCCTGCCAGAAATTCATACACTATTTCCTAGATCATGAGATCTGGATAGTGTCCAAGCTAGATCCAATCAAGCACTTATTCGAAAAACCCATTCTCATGGGTAGATTGGGCAAATGGCAACTCCTTCTAATGGAGTATGATCTGAAATACCATCACCAAATCTCCATTAAGGGGCAAGCCCTAGCAGATTACGTGGCTGAATTCCCCTTAGAGGACGCATATCCCACTCTTGTCGAAATGCCTAATGAAGGCATATTGCAAAACCATTTTCAAAACCACATTTTGGCAAACTCTTTTGAAAACCAAGTGTGGAAGATGCACTTCGATGGGGCACGAAACCAAGGAGGGGCTGGTGTCGGTGTCATCCTAATCTCTCCTGAAAAGGGTGAGATTCCCATAGCAGTCCGCTTAGATTTCGAATGTTCCAACAACATAGCTGAGTATGAAGCACTCATACAATGCTTAAGGATTTCGAAAACTCTAGGGGCGTCGTGCATTGAGGTCTTTGGAGATTCGCTCCTTGTCATAAACCAGGTTTTGAAAATTTGGCAAGTACGTAATGAGAAACTACTTCCATATCATGAGTTGGCCACTCGACTGGTCCAATCCTTCCAGTCGTGTAAACTCACACACATAGGAAGAGAGGACAATGGCATCGCCGATGCCCTCTCCTCCTTGGGTTCAGCCCTGAAGGTCGATCCCATTTCAGGGACCAGATCTTTGGAAATATGGCATGCGCCCCACCCATCCACACACGACTTGGATATTTGCCAAAACAACCCAGAGTCTATTGAAAAACCCTGGTTTTATGACATAAAACAATTTTTAGAAAATGGGGGATTTACCAAGGATGCCACATCCAAAGATAAGGCATTCATTCGTAAGATTTCGACCCAATACACCATTCTGGGTGGGGTCTTATACAAAAAGAGTTTTACTGGCATTCTGCTTAGGTGTATCGACCCAGAGGAGGCTAGGATAGTGATGCACGAGTTCCACGATGGAGAATGTGGAGGTCATGTTAATGCCAACATGATGGCGATGAAAATACTTAGAGGGGGCTATTTTTGGTCCACCCTGAAAAAGGATTGTCACGATCATGTTAGGAAGTGTCATCCATGTCAAGTGCATGGGCACGCCATTCATATCCCATCATCTGCATTGCATTCCGTGGTCAGCCCCTAGCCATTTACCATGTGGGCGTTTGACATCGTAGGTCCGGTATTTCCAAAGGCCTCGAATGGGCATCGATTTATTTTAGCAGCCACGGAGTATTTCTCCAAGTGGGTGGAAGCCATTTCCCTAACCAATGTACTGGGGCAACATGTGGTGGCTTTCATCTGGAGGAATATCTTGGCTCGATTTGGGGTTCCACGAGACCTTGTGTCTGATAATGGCACCCCATTCAAGAACGAGCGGATGGTTAAGTTGTGCAACACGTATGGCATAACTCACCACTTCTCCTCGCCCTACTACCCTCAAGGCAACGGCCAAGCCGAAGCCACAAACAAGACTCTCATTAGTATTATTGAGAAAACCTTAGAAAAGGGTAGGATGTGGCACGAGAAGCTGGATGAAGCCTTATGGGCTTATAGGACTTCCATCCAGACTCCCACGAATGCCACACCATTCGAATTGGTCTATGGCATAAACGCCATTCTTCCCATTCATACCCAATTGCATTCATTCCATACATCCATAGCACTCGACCTCCCCCTAGAGACGCTTCAGCATGCTAGGATGGCCGAACTAGATTTGCTAGATGGGAGGCGACTCCTTGCCATGGATCATGCTCGTGCATACCGGCAAAGGATAGCCCGACATTATAGCAAACACATGAGACCTCGCCACTTTGAAGTGGGAGATCTGGTCTTAAAAACCATCCACCATCGTGGCCCACACCCCCTAGGCAAGTGGCGCCCCAACTGGGATGGACCCTATGTGGTACGAGCAACCACTACGAATAATTCGTATTGGTTGATCGATGTAGAAGGTAGGAATTTAGCAGATCCTATCAATATTCAATACTTAAAGAAGTATCATGTGTAGGATTTGGACTAAATTCCAGTTTTCAAAAATTTTAAAGGGATAGCTGCCCTGAGACATGTGAATAAGGTGCAAAGGCAAACTCGTGTGACCCTGAGTGAGAGAATTCACACTTGTGAAAGAGTGGAGTTTTCAAAATCGTGGTTACATTTCAAAATCCTTCCTCTTACAAAGAAAGGCCTAGTTCAACATAGCAAGATACTTGCAAGTAGTACGTGTTATTTCTAAATAGGCTGATCTGGAATGGATCGAGTGTAGGCTTGGGATAAGTCCTCCCCTCTTCTCTTCTCCTTCCAAAAGGAAAACAAAGGCCCAAATAAAGGGAATTTCCCATTTCGAAGTATCTTTCCAAAAGAAAGAAACCAGAATTAGAAAGAAAATCGATTCTCTTATGAAAAAGAGGGATTAAAGAAAAAATACTCCCAAAGGGAGACCCTCTATGAAAAAAAGGAAAAAGAGGCCAAAAAGCTCAAAAAGAGCAGTTTTTCCGCATTCTATGCCTTAAACCACGGGACGCTTTAGAAGGGACCGTGGTATCTCTTTCCCATCCCTGGCTTATCCCAAGCTAAAGCATGGTTCATTTCGAGGAACCCTAAAGTAAAAATAGGATTTACTTACTTGAATTTCATCTTGTTTGAGAATTCAACGCTTCGAGTAAGGTGTAGGAATTTGAAATATGCCTTGTTTTCTTATAAAACCTCCGCTAGATAAGCAAGTGTTAAGACTCAAACAAGGGCAAGCACGAAGAGCTCGAGATCCATAGGATCGAGGCTCAAGACAATTGTCCCTTTTGTAAATAGCTTTTGTAAATAAGTTTTGAAAACCGAACATCGAATAACATAGGATTTGCTCACTTGGAGCAGTAGGCCTTGTAAGTCTCTAGAGTTCGACCACATCTGGTCCCTGGGAGGTCGCCACTTTTGGCACCACACCCATGTCATTTGCATTCCACGCATGGTACATGCATGAACATGATCCCATTTAGGACCAGATTCCATAGTATAACCCTTTGGCGTGATATCTCCTCCTACCAGAATTTGTAAATTGAGGTTTTGCTAAAAATGGCGACGATCCCATATTCTTCGTGGCTAGATTTAGGGAAACACTGAAAGGGGTGTTTGTCATCTTTGCCCTTATCCAAATCTATTTGGACAAGGCCAAAGAGGGGCATCTGTAAACACCCCGAAATCCCACGAATTTCTTAAAACAATCCTGGTTTTGTAAAAGCAACCCCAAAGGGCTATTTTGAGTTTGGAAACCCAGGAGCCTTCTAGACAACCCTGTATATATGTTTTAAACTTCATATTTCAAAAATGTATAATGTAGCTTTTGATAACCTTTTAAAACACATTTTTGAAACCCCGAAGCGGCTTGACCTGATCAAGACAGGACCAGGAGAGCTAAGAAGAGCCCGAAACCGGAGCACATGTCGAGCCCGGCACAGCAACTCTTGTATCAAATTCACACCCCCAGGATCTCGAATGTCCAAGACCCTATTATCATCAAAACATCCTTTGAATTCATCTCCGGAAGGCAGAAACGAAGGCAGACGACCATGTTGGCGAAGACCCAACGCAGACGGAGTACTGATGCTGTCAGACCCCGCACAAATCGTCCGTTTCGAACCCAACTCGAAGGAGTCAGAGTTCAGTTTGGATTGGATCTGGACCATATATATCCAGATACCAATCCAAACCCATGTATGGACTTGGATTTGGATTTGGATTCAAAAATCCAATCCAATATCCATATCCATGGCCCACATCACCTTCTCATAAATGGAGGTGGGGCCCACTTGAAATTCACGTGGGATTATGGGCATGAGAGAGAGTGGGGATGGATAAGGTCAAGAGTGTTGTAATTAAGCTTGAATTGTGTGTCAAGTTTGGGGTTAATCATGTGGGTTAGCCTAATCGAGTGGGTTTAAGCTTGTAATTAGCCAAAACCTAACCTAGGGCTGCACCAACATGAGGTGGTTAAGGTCTATGGGCCATGCAAAGGGAGCTCCTTCACCTAAACCTAACCCAAAACACCTAATCCTAGCCTTCTACCCTAATCCACCCCTAATCCCAACCTAATCACCTAACCCACTTCCCTAATCCGGCCTAATCCCAACCTAATCACCTAACCCACTTCCCTAATCCTTCCCTAAACCTAGGTTAATTTCCCTAAACCTAGCCTAAACCTAGCCTAATCACCTAACCTAGTTCACTAAACCTCACCCTAGAACCCAACCACCTAACCAAACCCTAAACCCCTAAACCACCCCTAGCCCACAATCTACCCAAACCACTAGTATTTAAAATATCTGGCCCTACCCTTTCCAGCCCACCTTATCTTCATACCACCCTACCTAAACCACCTAACCACTACCCCAAACCCAGCCCTAACCGACCTACCCAACTCCCTATATAAACCCCCCCCTCTTGGGGCGGGTTTTCCTAGCTAGAACCCCTCACCCATCCTAGCCGGGCCCTCTCTTTCCTCCACTTCCCCAACTGCTCCGCCTCCACCACCACCTACTCTCCATCCCACCACCACTTGCACCGCCATCTCCACCACCTCCCGGCCGAGCATCACTACCTACCCTCCTCCCTTCCAGCCAAGCGCCACCTTCTCTCCATTCGGTAAGTACCCCACACTCTACCTAGCTCCTTCTCCACTCCCTCTCCACTCCCAGCCACCCACCATACCACCACCTTACCTACACATCAGCCACTCGCCGCCACCACTCCCACTCGGCCAAGCCTTAGCTGCCCTAGTTGCCCGCCACTACCTAACTACACTAGCTACACCCGGCCACCCTAGTCGACTTCCTAAGACCTGCCCCTAGCACTCCCTTACACCCACTACACCCACTACCACCTAGCCCCATCACCTAACTAGCTACCTTCCCATACTCCAGCCTTAGTCATCCTAGCAGCCCGCCACCACCACATTCCCCTAGTCGGCTACTCCAACTGACTATCCCTTCCATTCGACCTTCCCTTAAGCTCCCCTTAGGTCCATACTCCCTAACACTATATACCCTCATAGTGACCCGACATACTCACCTTACCCAGCCCCTTTAATCCCCCACACCAAGGCGACACCCTTTCTTGCAGCCGGCCACCTTCAAGGCGCCTCTCCCGCGCCCCATTTGCAGCCGGCCAGCACCCCTTGTTGCTCAACCTCGCGGAGCTCCCGTTTGCAACCCAAGGCGAAGGCGAAGCCCACACTCAAGCAAGGCCTCTACGGACCAGCTACTAGTAAGTGCCTAACTCGGTCTTTAGTTGTATACTTGCTTGAGATTCAATTTGATATGGGGTTGTAATAACGGAGCATAGTCTCCCCCCGCTTGTAATAACGTGGCTTGGCACATCCACACACGTGCACTCTCTTAGTTGTGCACGATTTTCAACACACACAAGCCTAATCATCCCCTAATACATAAGTATATACATATACTTTCATTTTTGTAGGGGTTTTACTTAAGTTGGGTGCATCGTCTTTCAATTCAAACACTCACACACATTGAGCCTTCGCTCTTATTTGAAAGACCCAAGTAAGGGCCGACCTATACTATTTGGGTTTCATTTCATGTCGTGTGTGTAAGTCTTTCAATTCAAGCACTCTCACACACATTGAGCTTTCGCTCTTATTTGAAAGACCCAAGTAAGGGCCGACCTATACTATTTGGGTTTCATTTCATGTCGTGTGTGTAAGTCTTTCAATTCAAGCACTCTCACACACATTGAGCTTTCGCTCTTACTCCCAAGACCTTAGTAAAGGCCTTATTGCAGTTATATTTGGGTTTCATTTATGTCGTGTGCGTAGTACTTCAATTCAAGCACTCTCACACACATTGAGCTTTCGCTCTTATTCCCAAGACCTTAGTCAAGGCCATACTGCAATTTATATTTGGGTTTAATTTCATGTCGTGTGTGTAAGTCTTTTCAATTCAAGCACGCACCCACACTGAGCCTTCGCTCTTATTTGCAAGACCCGAGTAAGGGCTCATATACATACTCTATATACATATCTCCCTTCGGCACTTACTTTACAAGTCATTTCCCTTCAGTATTGTCTTTACATTCGGGTTTTCCCTTTGGAGTAGCGTGAGTTTGCATTGCATCTACGCCATACCACGAGGTAGGATGCATATTGCATCAAAGCAAGCCCCGCTCGAATTCGCCCATGTAGTGGAGTGTTCATAACACACAAACTAGGTGTCCCGAAAAGGGATAAAAGAAAAGACTTAGGCACGTGCAAATCCACGTGATCTAAAACATGCAATCTTATTTAAAAGACCCGAATTAGACACCTCGAACCGCTTCGTAGACTTTCTCTCCCAAAACTCAATTTTTTGCAAAGCGTACAGACTGACCCTTGCGCATCGGTGCAAGAAGGTCTGCGACGACAAGAGCTCACTTGCTCACAGTTGCCACGATTAGAAGTCAGTGTTAAATATATCTTCGCTAGCTTAGGTAAGCTAGCTGGCACGCCCTGTTTGCATAGATAAAGCCTTAGACACACGAGAGGATCTGCTCCGAGCCCTAAAAAGGCGAGAGGTGGGGATTTTTCGCGCGTCTACAGCAGCCCCAAAGGGCCATTTTGAGTCTGGAAACCCAGGAGCCTTCCAGACAACCCTGTATATATGTTTTAAACTTCATATTTCAAAAATATATAATATGGCTTTTGAAAACCTTTTAAAACACGTTTTGAAACCCCAAAGTAGCTTGGCCTAATCAAGACAGGACCAGCGAAGTCAAAGAGAGCCCAGAACCGGAGCACATGTCGAGCCCGGCACAGCAACTCTCGTATCAAATCCATACCCCCAGGATCTCGAACGTCCAAGACCCTGTTATTATCAAAATGTCATTTGAAGTCATCTCCGAAAGGTAGAAACGGAGGCGGACGATCATGTTGGTGAAGACCCAACGCAGACGGAGTGCTGATGCTGTCAGACCCCGCACAAATCGTCCGTTTCGAACACAGCTCGAAGGAGTTAGAGTTCAGTTTGGATCGAATCTGGACCATATATATCCAGATCCCAATCCAAACCCATATGTGGACTTGGATTTGGATTTGGATCCAGAGATCCAATCCAATATCCATATCCATGGCCCATATCACCTTCTCATAAATGGAGGTGGGGCCTACTTGAATTTCATGTGGGATCATGGGCATGAGAGAGAGTGGGGGTGGATAAGATCAAGTGTGGTTGTAATTAAGCTTGACTTGTGTGTCAAGTTTGGGGTTAATCATGTGGGTTAGCCTAGTTAAGTGGGTTTAAGCTTGTAATTAGCCAAAACCTAACCTAGGGCTGCACCAACATGATGTGGTTGAGGTCCATGGGTCATGCAAAGGGAGCTCCTTCACCTAAACCTAACCCAAAACACCTAATCCTAGCCTTCCACCCTAATCTGAGCCTAATCACCTAACCCACTTCCCTAATCCCAGCCTAATCCCAACCTAATCACCTAACCCACTTCCCTAATCCTTCCCTAAACCTAGGTTAATTTCCCTAAACCTAGCCTAATCCTAGCCTAATCACCTAACCTAGCTCACTAAACCTCACCCTAGAACCAACCCACCAAACTAAACCCTAAACCACTAAACCACCCCATCTAAACCTAGCACACCATATCCCCCAAAACCATTAAAACAAAATATCTGGACCTACCCTAATACCAGTCCACCATATCACCTTACCACCCTCCCTAGACCACCTAACCACTACCCCAAAACCACCCCCACCGCCCTTCACAAAGGCTATAAACCCCCCCCCCCCTATTGGGCGGGTTTTTCAAGCCTTGGACCCCACTTCCCAGCCCAGCCGAACCCAGCCGCCTGCACCACTTCCAGCCGGACCTTCCACCTGCACCACCACCTCGCTCCACCTGCTCCACCACGCCCCAGTCGACCAACCATCCGTCGCCACCCTCTTCATCCGACCGAACCTGCACCATCCACCATCACACCCGGCTTCTCCTCAGCCACCCGCTGCCTCCCATCACTTGGTTAGTACCCCATACCCTACTTCACCTCTTCTCCACTTCCCCTCCACTCTTAACCATCCACCCTACCACCACCTTACCCTAACACCAGCCACCTGCCGCCACCACTCCCATTCGGCCAAGCCTCAACCGACCTAACTACCCGCCACTACCTAACCACCCTAGCTACACCCGACCACCCTATCCGACTCCCTAAGACCTGCCCATATCACTCCCTTACACCCACTACACCCACTACCACCTAGCCCCATCACCTAGCTAGCTTCCTTCCCATACTCCACCCATAGCCACTCTAGCAGCCCGCCACCACCAAGTCCCCTTAGTCGGCCACTCCAACCGACTACCACCTGCCCCTTTGGTCAGCCACCCGCCTGCCATATCCGTCCCCTAGGTACTCCCTTAGCCTCCCTTAGTGCCACATTCCCTAGGCACCCCATCCTTGGCATCCGGCACCCCATCCTTAGCACTCGGCCACCTTCAAGGCGCCTCTCCCGTGCCCCATTTGCAGCCGGCCAACACCTCTTGTCGCTCAACCTCGCGGAGCTCCCTTTTGCAGCCCAAGGCAAAGGCCAAGCCCATGCTCAAGCAAGGCCTCTACGGACCAGCTACTAGTAAGTGCCTAACTCGGTCTTTAGTTGTATACTTGCTTGAGATTCAATTCAATACGAGGTTGTAATAACGGAGCATAGTCTCCCCCCGCTTGTAATAACGTGGCTTGGCACACCCACACACGTGCACTCTCTTAGTTGTGCACGATTTTGAACACACACGGGCCTAATCAGCCCCTAATACATAAGTATATACATATACTTTCATTTTTGTAGGGTTTTGCTTAAGTTGGGTGTGTTGTCTTTCAATTCAAACACTCACACACATTGAGCCTTCGCTCTTATTTGAAAGACCCAAGTAAGGGCTGACCTATACTATTTGGGTTTCATTTCATGTCGTGTGGGTAAGTCTTTCAATTCAAGCACTCTCACACACATTGAGCCTTCGCTCTTATTTGAAAGACCCAAGTAAGGGCCGACCTATACTATTTGGGTTTCATTTCATGTCGTGTGGGTAAGTCTTTCAATTCAAGTACTCTCACACACATTGAGCCTTCGCTCTTATTTGAAAGATCCAAGTAAGGGCCGACCTATACTATTTGGGTTTCATTTCATGTCGTGTGTGTAAGTCTTTCAATTCAAGCACTCTCACACACATTGAGCTTTCGCTCTTACTCCCAAGACCTTAGTCAAGGCCTATTGCAGTTATATTTGGGTTTCATTTCATGTTGTGTGCGTAGTACTTCAATTCAAGCACTCACACACATTGAGCTTTCGCTCTTATTCCCAAGACCTTAGTTAAGGCCATACTGCAATTTATATTTGGGTTTAATTTCATGGCGTGTGTGTAAGTCTTTCAATTCAAGCACGCACCCACATTGAGCCTTCGCTCTTATTTGCAAGACCCGAATAAGGGCTCATATACATACTCTATATACATATCTCCCTTCGGCATTTATATTTCAAGTCATTTCCCTTCGGTTATTTCCCTTCGGTTATTTCCCTTCAGTATTGTCTTTACATTCGGGTTTTCTCTTTGGAGTAGCGTGAGTTTGCATTGCATCTATGCCATACCACGAGGTAGGACGCATATTGCATCAAAGCAAGCCCCGCTCGAATTCGCCCATGTAGTGGAGTGTTCATAACACACAAACTAGGTGGCCCGAAAAGGGATTAAAGGAAAGACTTAGGCACGTGCAAATCCACGTGATCTAAAATATGCAACCGCATCTAAAAGACCCGAATTAGACACCTCGAACCGCTTCGTAGGCTTTCTATCCCAAAACTTGATTTTTTGCAAAGCATACAGACTAACCCTTGCGCATCGGTGCAAGAAGGTTTGCGACGACAAGAGCTCACTTGCTCACAGTCGCCACGATTAGAAGTCAGTGTTAAATATATCTTCGCTAGCTTAGGTAAGCTAGCTGGCACGCCCTGTTTGCATAAATAGGCCTTAGACACACGAGAGGATCCACTCCGAGCCCTGAAAAGGTGAGAGGCGGGGATTTTTGCCCGTCTACACCCATATACCTACTCTATATACATATCTCCCTTCGGCATTTACTTTACAAGTCATTTCCTTTCGGTCATTTCCCTTCGGTTATTTCCCTTCGGTTATTTCCCTTCGGCATTGTCTTTACATTTCGGATTTTCCCTTTGGAGTAGCGTGAGTTTGCATTGCATCTACGCCATACCACGAGGTAGGACGCATATTGCATCAAAGCAAGCCCCGCTCGAATTCGCCCATGTAGTGGAGTGTTCATAACACACAAACTAGGTGGCCCATAAAAGGGATAAAAGAAAAGACTTAGGCACGTGCAAATCCACGTGATCTAAAATTTGCAATCGCATCTAAAGGACCCGAATTAGACACCTCGAACCGCTTCGTAGGCTTTCTATCCCAAAAACTTGATTTTTGCAAAGCGTACAGATTGACCCTTGCGCATCGGTACAAAAAGGTCTGCGACGACAAGAGCTCACTTGCTCACAGTCACCAAGATTAGAAGTCAGTTTTACATCTTCGCTAGCTTAGGTAAGCTAGCTGGCACGCCCTGTTTGCATAAATAGGCCTTAGACACACGAGAGAATCCGCTCCAAGCCTTGAAAAGGTGAGAGGCAGGGATTTTTTTTGCGTGTCTACAAAGGTGCTGCACAAGTGAGATCCGGCAGCATTGGATGGCTCCCTCATTGTGAAGATTGGCTGCATGGAAACCAAGAGAACCATGGTCGAACCAAGGCTAAGGTGAGTCTCTAGAGCTGGCCTAAACCGATTCTTCTTTTGACCCTCTAAGCCACCCAATACCATCTCTAAAATCCAGCAACGTTCAGCCCAAGAAATGATCAAACCTGGCTGAAAATAAAAGCCTAATTCTATCCAAGACCGTCCCCACCTAAGACCATCCCAAGCTCGGCCATTAGCTGGCCGAGCTCACCCTAGATCTGCCCCATTAAGCTCCTAAGTCCTAAACCTCTACCTTAGTTTAAACCCAACCTAAACTAATCCCAAAAACTACCCAGCTCAGCCACCATTGGCCGAGCCATTTCCTTAGGATCTCTCCCTAGTTCCCACCTAAGACAAACTCCTAAACCTACCCAACTCAGCCACCATTTGGCCGAGCCATTTCCTTAAGATCTCACCCAAGATCAACAACATAACATCAACCAAGCTCGGCCATTAGCTGGCCGAGCATCCCTTTAAGAACCATCCCTTAGATCCGACCAAAAACCATCTCCTAAACCTACCCAGCTCGACCACCATTTCGCCGAGCATTACCTTAGGCCCTTTCCTTAGGATTTCGCCTAGGATCATTCTCAACACACCAACCAAGCTCGGCCATTAGCTGGCCGAGCATTGCTTTTGGATCCTGCCCAAATCTACCCATGAAACATCACCCAACTCGGCCATTAGCTGGCCGAGTATCCCCTTAGGATCTTCACTCAAACCTTATCTAAGCCCTTCACCTTAGATCTGGCCTTAGATCCCTTACACCTCGCCTTAGATCTGCTCGTGTTGTAAACACCCCGAAATCCCACGAACTTCTCAAACAACCTGGTTTTGTAAAAGTAGCCCCAAAGGGCTATTTTGAGTCTGGAAAACCCAGGAGCCTTCCAAACAAACACTGTACATATGCTTTAAACTATATATGTTTTAAAGTATGTATAATATAGTTTTAAAACCTTTTAAACGATGTTTTGAAACCCCACAAAGCGACTTGGCCTAATGAAAGTAGGACCAGAAGAGCAAAAGAGAGCCCGGAACCAGAGCACATGTCGAGCCCGGCACAACAACTCTCATGTTAGATTCATCCCCTGAATCTCGAACATCCAAGCCCCTGTTATCAAACAAATCATTTGAAATCATCTCTGAAAGGTGAAAACAGAAGCGGACGACAATGTTGGCGAAGACCCAATGCATGACGGAGTATTGATGCTGTCAGGCCCCGCACAAACCGTTCGTTTCGAACATACCCTGAAGGAGTCAGAATTCAGCTTTGGATCGGATCTAGACCATATATATCCAGATCCCAATCTAAACATATATGTGGATTTGGATTTGGATTTGGATCCAAAGATCCAATCCAATATCCACATCCAGGGCCCACATCACCCTCTCATAAATGGAGGTGGGGCCCACTTGAAATTCACGTGGGATCTTGGGCACGAGAGAGAATGGGGAGGATTAAATGAGTGGAATGTGTTAAGCTTGACTTGTATGTCAAGTTTTGGGTTAATCATGTGGGTTAGCCTAATGAGTGTGGGTTTAAACTTGTATGAACCTACACCTAACCTAGGGCTGCACCAACATGATGCAACTAGGTCTATGGGCCATGCAAAGGGATGCTCCTAACCTAATCCTAAGCTAAACCCCCTAATCCTAGCCATCTGTCCTAAACCCGACCTAATCCTAACCTAATCACCTAACCTACTTCCCTAATGCTTCCCTAATCCCAACCTAATCACCTAACCCACCTCCTTAATCCTTCCCTAAACCTAGCCTAATTCCCCTAATCCCGACCTAATCCTAGCCTAAACACCTAACCCACCTCACTAAACCTCACCCTAAAACCAACCCACCTAGCTAAGCCCTAAACCACTAAACCACCCCACCTAGATCCCTAGCACACCATATCCCTAAAACCACCTAACCTAAATATCTGGCCCCCCCTAAATATCTGGCCCACCTTATCCCCAAACCACCACCACCTAACCACTAAACCAGCCCCCCGAAACCAGCCCGAACCGACCCCAACAAAAACTATAAACCCCCCCCCCCCCCCTAGTGGGCGGGTTTTCAAGCTCTCTTGGGCCAGCCGGGCCGCCTCTCCTCTCTCATCTCTTTCCTTCTTCTCTCACTTGCTCCACCTTGGAACTCTAGCCAGGTCCACTCCATGCCACCATCACCTCTTGGCTAGCTTCACTCCACGCTACCCGACTGCACCAACCTGCCACCTTCCCTCAACCGGCTGCCTCCCTTGGACACCCGCCACCTTCACCTTCCTCTCCGGTTAGTACCCCATCATAACATCACCCTCTCTTCACTCCCCGTCCACTCTCAACCACCATACGCCACCCTTCCTTAGCCTAGTCTCCACTTCATCCAGCCGGCCACCACCTAACTACCTGCCACCATTCAGCCACAACCGACCACAACACCCGCAGCCTTACCTCCTTTCCCTTAGACAACCCCCACACCTTAGTGACACACCTTAGCTCCCCTTTACCTTCCCTAGGCACCCCTAACTACCCCAGCCAAGGCAGCAACCTAGCCCTCCGTTCGGCTAGCGCCAAGGTGCCACACCTGCACCCTTGCCATTCAGCCAGCACCTCCCTTTGCCGCGCCCTTCCGAGGAGCTCCCTCTTGCAGCCCAAGGCGATATACTAGCCCAAGCGCAAGCAAGTCACGCCCGGACCAGCTATCCGTAAGTGCCTAACTCGGTCCTTGTATATAGACTTGCTTAAGCTTAATTAAATTTGATATGGTGTTGTAATAACGGAGCATTATCTCCCCTCGCTTCTAATAACGTGGTTTGGCACACCCACACACACGTGCACTTGAGCCTATCTCGCTCTTAGCTGCACACACATGGGCCGAATCAGCCCTTAACATATAGACTTACTTATATAATTTAAGTTGCGTGGGGCTTTGCTTAAGTTGTGTGTGTCGTCTTTCAATTCTCACACTCACACACATTGAGCTTTCGCTCTTATTTTCAAGACCCTAGTAAGGGTCGTGCTATCATTTCCCTTGGGTGTTTTACTTCATGTCATGTGCGTAGTATTTCATTTCTACACTCACACACATTTAGCTTTCACTCTTACTCCCAAGACCTTAGTCAAGGCCTATTGCAATTATATTTGGGTTTAATTTCATGTCCTGTGCGTAGTACTTCAATTCTACACTCACACACATTGAGCTTTCGCTCTTACTCCCAAGACCTTAGTCAAGGCCTATTGCAATTATATTTGGGTTTAATTTTATGTCGTGTGCATAGTACTTCAATTCTACACTCACACACATTGAGCTTTCGCTCTTACTCCCAAGACCTTAGTTAAGGCCATATTGCAATTTATATTTGGGTTTCATTTAAGTCGTGTGAGTTGTCTTTCAATATACACACAACACCCATGCAACACGTTGGCGACCTTCGGGCCCATATATATTATAAGTATTTCCCTTTCGGCTATGTCTTTAAGATTTGGGTTTTAAGGTTTAGCAGTGTGCGTAGTCTTTACATATATACATGACACACACTTGCACAATTGAGCCTTTCCGCTCTTAAGATATAGCCATATTTCCCTTTTGCAATTTCCCTTTTGCAATTTACATTCAAGTCATTTCCCTTTCGCATTGTCTTTCAATTCGGGTTTTCCCCTTGGAGTTGTGTGAGTTTGCATTACATATACGCCATACCACGAGTTAGGACGCATATTGCATCAAAGCAAACCCCATACTCCAGCTCAAACTCGCCTCACTTAAGTCACGTGTTCATAACACACACCTAGTTGGCCCGAAAAGGGATAAAAAGAAAGACATAGGCACGTGCAAATCCACGTGAAATAAAATCTGAAAATCATACAAAAACAGCCCGAATCGAACACCTCAAACATTTTTGTAGGTTCTCATATTTAAAACTCGATTTTCTAAGCGTACAGACTGACCCTTGCGCATCGGTGCAAGAAGGTTTGTGACAAAAAGAGCTTGCTTTCTCACAGTCACCACGTTAGGAGTCAGATTTTAAAGTATTTCTTTGCTAGCTTAAGCAAGCTAGCTGGCACGCCCTTTTGCTTAAATAGGACTAAGAACCAGAAGCGGGAACTTTCTACGTCTACAGGATTTTGGCACGCCCGGTGGGACGTGAGTCTTTTGAAAATCAAGCCATAGTAAGAAACCTTGCGAAATTTTTTTCAAATGTGTTATTTTTAACTCTTTTTGTTGTACTTCATACATAGGAATTTTGAAAGCTTGAAAGCATGTCAAAATCCAACCCAAATGAAGTGTCGAGCTAAGGCTCATGCGCATTGAGTTCTCATTCTAGGAGGGTTTTGAAAAATAAAATCAAACTAGAAGAGATAGAAGATTTGAGGAGGGAATTCGAGGCCAAAATCGATGCTCTTAGTCAAGAGGTTGAAGCAGGCGATTCGTGTTCATCAAATGGTGAACAAAAGGCCAAGAAAAAAACTAAAAAACCTCGCAAACATAAAGAGGCCTCCGTAATGGAAGGCAACCGATACCACGAGTCCTTCACACAAAAGGACCGTAAAGCCCTACAGCAACTGCTGAAAGGGCAAAATAAAGAGAAAAGGAGTTACGCCCTGTCTGATTTCCTACCCATGGATTATGAAACAGACAATGACGATGAAATACCGAACTTCCATCGGTATGACGGCATGGGAGACCCTAGGTCTCACTTGCAACTTTTCTCACGTCGAGCCCATAAGAAGAAAAAGGACTCGATGAAATGGGTGTATTGGTTTCCTCTATCCCTTAAAGGCACAGCTGCCAAATGGCTGGCTTCCTACGATCTAAGCCAGTTCGCTACTTTTGAAGAGTTAGCGAACTGCTTTATGCAAAGATTTGCATATAACGTAGAAGTCACGTCGACTTTAAACACTTTAAGGGATACAAAGCAAGGCATGAACGAAGACATGCATGCCTTCATTATTCGATGGAGGTCTCTTTTAGGGCAAGTGAGAGAGCCAATATCCGAAGGATGCGTAGTCATGCTCATCCTGGATAATTTTAAAAATGAACTAAAGACCCTTCTCTCGCTTCACGAAATCTCAACTTTCCATAAGTTGATCAAAAAAGCATCCCTTTTCGAAACCAATTTGAAGAAAGGGATATACGCTCACTTATGGAAAGGAAGTGTCATTTCCAAAACTCGCTAGGTGAAACCCATCAACTATGGGACCTCCACCGCGGACAAAGGGGCAAAGCCCCATAAAATCGCCAATGTTCGGGTGGATCCAAGCCCGGCGACAACCTCAAAAATTTTTGAAAAATTAGAAAATAAAAGGGAGAGAAACTTCCAAAACCTGTTGAAAAACGGGAGTACACTCCGCTAGGGCAACTTGTGTTAGAGGTCCTAGACCTCCTACTTGCCCAGGGCATGATTGAACTTCTCGAAATCCCCGAGGGAGTCACTTCCAAAGGGGGATATTTAAACCACTTTTGTAAGTATCATCGGCTCAAAGGCCATGATACAAAGCATTGTTTCTCCCTTTTAAACAAAATCGAGAACTTGATAGCGGAGGGCTGGCTCCAGGTCACTGCGGAACCTGAGCCAATTCAAGCTATCTTTAAAGAACCCTTTCCCAAGCATGCCAGTAGCAGTGGGAAAGGAAAGGAGGTATGTACCCTCACCTTTTCGAAAGATCTAGCACATTCATCGGAGTCTGGTCGATCCACTTGTGCGTCTACCCTTGTACTTTACAAGAAACCTATGGGAATGCGTATTAAATCGGAGTCACCTTGACTTCTGTGAACCCAAGTCCCATCGTTATCATTGGATACGATGGGAATGCGTCTAGACCCTTAGGATCGATCGAACTCCCTATGGAAACGGGAGGGATCACACACACGGGGGTATTCCATGTCTTGGACATCCACCCCCATTATAACCTATTGTTGGGAAGGCCCTGGATATACAACTTGTGCGCTGTGCCATCCACCTTCCACAAGTGTGTCAAGATCCCTTTCAGGGATCAAGTCGTGGTGATCCTAGGTGAGAGTCACCCTCAGCTACAGGGGATCATAAACTCTCCTTGTTTGTCGAATTCCTAGGCCCATGAGGCTAACCTGGGGCAGACCATGGTTGAGCCGCCAATGCTCGTACTAGAAAGTCCTAGGAAGGTCGTATACGTTAGGGGACCGCCCAAAGCTGACCCTCTCCCAATCCTAACCCTTCTAGGAAGACCCAAACATCCCTTATTTCCAAAACCCCTGGACAAAAAGCCATATGTGCATGATATGGACGACAGCAAGTTCTAGGACCACGATTTATACTCCAATTTTTCAAAAAACAAAAAATCATAGAACATGCTGTTGAACATGGGCTACACGCCCTATAAAAGTCTAGGGGCACAAAACCAGGGTCTCCTAGAGACAATCCTTCCTAAGGCCAACCCAAGCCGATATGGGATCGGCTATACTCCCAAAATACCACCAGAGCCACCCCCTATGACCACCTGGGTCAAGGGTGCCTTGGAGCCTACCCTAGAAGAGACCTATGATTTAGACCTCTTATTCCGAGTCTAACCCGTAGTGTTTTCCCTTTGTAGGTATGATGGAAGATCCCTTTTACAAAAATACAAAAACATTTGAAAAACTCGAAATCAAAAAAATAGAAAAATTATAAAATCCAAAAACATTAGAAAATCAAAAACTTGAAAATAGAGTAGTTTGTATAGTTCCTAAAGTTCTTGTTTTGCAAAAAGCCAAAAAAATTGAAAATCTACAAAATACCAAAAAGATTTTGTACATAGCTGCTCCTGGTAGGACTTTGGAAAAAGAAAAGGGTTTTGAAAGGAACGTCGTCTGCATAGCCAGACCAAAAATTTCAAAATCAATTGAAAATCCAAGTATAAAACCAGGTCTTTTGAAAACTCACGCATCAAATTTCCTCGGGTCTATAACCCACGAGAATGATCGAAGCCCAGAAGTGGATCCCCTTGAGGAAGATCCCACTTCTGAGCTCCCAGAATTTCATAAAATTCTCAATTTTGAAAGACCTTCCAATTCAATAGGAGGAGATTTCATAGAGCTGAACCTAGGGAGTGATTCCAATCCCAAACTCATCAAGATAGGCGCATGTTTGCATGAGCATGAAAGATCAGCATACATTGCATTTCTACGAACCTACCTAGATGTGTTTGCATGGACGTTGTAGACGCGCGAATCGGGAGGGGGCCTGCTTTGGGCGGCCCCTTCACACATACAACCTTCCTAGGGTTGTTTAACACGAGCCGAGTTGGCTCAATCACAATTTGCTCCAGGTTAGCCTCATGGGCCTGGGAGCTCGATAAACAAGGGGAGTTTATGATCCCCTGAAGCTGTGGGTGACTCTCACCTAAGATCACTACGACCTGGTCCCTAAAAGGGATCTTGACACACCTGTGGAAGGTGGATGGCACAGCGCACAAACTGTGTATCCAGGGCATTCCCAGCAACAGGTTATAATGGGGGTGGATGTCCAAGACATGGAACACCCCCGTGTGTTCGATCCCTCCCGTTTCCATTGGGAGTTCGATGGATCCTAAAGGTCTAGACGCATTCCCATCGTATCCAGTGATAACGATGGGGCTTGGGTTCACTGAAGTCAAGGTGACTCCGATTTTGTTCGCCTCATGAAGTGGAAGGATGTTGAGCCCTCCTCCACCATCGACTAGGCACTTGTCTAGAGAGTGGTTGTTTAGAACCACCTCGATATGCAGGGCCTGGTTATGGGTTTCGTAAGGTCTATCTACATCATCTTCCGAGAAAGTGATGGGCGATTTTGCTCCTAATAAAGCCACTTGGGCAAACAAGGATTCCGGACTTATGCTCGAATCAACCTTGGCCCTTTCTAGAATTTTCCCTAATACAAGTCTATGCCTAGGCGAGGATTTTATAAGCTCTAAGATAGACATGTGAATAGGAATCTTTGAAAGGTGGTTTTCGAAGTCATAAGGATTTAGGATGACTTTGTCCTTATCTGCTTTTGGCAGAACACTAGGGATACATGCTTTTGAGGGGCCAGGCACACTGACCACCTTTTGAGCACCTTGAAGGTGCGGGGGTTGATAGATCCTCCCGAATCTAGTGACTTCCCCCACGACCAGCCTAGGGTTCGCGCTAAATTTGGCTCCAAGAATGAGCTGAGGAGAACCTTGGGTTTTCAAAACTGGTTTTACCGGAGATTCCACTTTTGGTGGTCCCCGAATGACGACTTGGGCGGGCTTCTTGTATAGTACAAGAATGGGCACACAAGTGGGTCGACCAGGTTCTGATTTTTGCGCTAGTTCCTTGGAAATGGTGAGGGTACATACCTCCTTTCCTTTCCCACTGCCACTGGCGTGTTTGGGAAAGGGTTCCTTGAACATAACTTGAGGTGGCTCAGGTTCCGCAGTGACCTAGAGCCGGCCTTCTGCTATCAAGTTCTCAATTTTATTTAAGAGGGAGAAGCAGCGTTTAGTATCATGGCCTTTGAGCCGATGATACTTACAAAATCGGTTTAAATACCCCCCTTTGGAAGTGACTCCTTCGGGGATTTCAGGGAGTTCTATCATGCCCTGGGCAAGTAGGAGGTCTAGGACCTCCGACACAGGTTGCCCCAGCGGAGTGTACTCCCGTTTTTCAACCGGTTTTTGAAAATTTTGCTCCCTCTTATTTTCTAACTTTTCAAAATTTTTGGAAGTGCCCGCCACGCCTGGATCCACCCGGACATTGGCGATTTTATGGGGCTTTGCCCCTTTGTCCATCGTGGGTAGCCCGTATGTGATGGGCTTTTCCAAGCGGGTTTTTGGAATGGCACTTCCTTTCCATAAGTGATCGTATGTCCCTTTTCGCAAGTTGGTTTCGAAAAGGGAGGCCTTTTTGATCAACTTATGGAAAGTTGAGATCTCGTGGAGCGAGAGAAGGGTTTTTAACTCGCTTTTAAAATTATCCAGGATGAGCATGACTGCGCATCCTTCGGATATGGGCTCTCGCACTTGGCCCAAAAGCGACCTCCATCTTATAATGAAGGCATGTACGTCTTCCTTCATGCATTGCTTTGTATCCCTTATGGTATTCAGAGTCGGCGTGACTTCTACGTTGTGTGCAAATCTTTGCATGAAGCAGTTCGCTAACTCTTCAAAAGTAGCGAACTGGCTTAAGTCGTAGGAAGCCAGCCATTTGGCAGTTGTGCCTTTAAGGGATAAAGGAAACCAATACACCCATTTCATCGAGTCCTTTTTCTTCTTATGGGCTCGACGTGAGAAAAGCTGCAAGTGAGACCTAGGGTCTCCCATGCCATCATACCGATGCAAGTTCGGTATCTCATCGTCACTGTCTGTTTCATAATCCATAGGAAGGAAATCAGACAGGGCGTAGTTTCTTTTCTCTTTAATTTGCCCTTTCAGCAACTGCTGTAGGGCTTTACGGTCCTTTTGTGTGAAGGACTCGTGGTATTGGTTGCCTTCCATTACGGAGGCCTCTTTGTGCTTGCGAGGTTTTTCAGATTTCTTTTTAGGCCTTTGTTCACCGTTTGATGAACATGAATCGCCTACTTCAGCCTCTTGGCTGAGAGCATCGATTTTGGCCTCAAACTCCCTTCTCAAGTCCTCGATTTCATCTAGTTTTATTTTGTTTTTGAAAATCCTCCTAGAGTGAGAACTTGATGCGCATGAGCCTTGGCTCGACACTTCACTTGGATTGGATTTTGACATGCTTTTCAAGCTTTTTCAAAATGTCCTAAGTACAAGCAAAGAAAATAAGTTAAAATGACACCTTTTACAAAATTTTTGCAAGACTTCTACTTAAAACTCAATTTTTGAAAGGCTCACGTCCCACCGGGCGTGCCAATCTCTGTAGACGCGCGAAAAAAATCCCCGCTTCTCACCTTTTCAGGGCTTGGAGTGGATCCTCTCGTGCATCTAAGGCCTATTTATGCAAACAGGACGTGCCAGCTAGCTTACCTAAGCTAGCGAAGATGTAAAACTGACTTCTAATCGTGGCGACTGTGAGCAAGTGAGCTCTTGTCGTTGCAGACCTTCTTGTACCGATGCGCAAGGGTCAGTCTGTACGCTTTGCAAAAATCGAGTTTTTGGGAAAGAAAATCTACGAAGCGGTTCGAGGTGTCTAATTCGGGTCTTTTAGATGCGGTTGCATATTTTAGATCACGTGGATTTGCACGTGCCTAAGTCTTTCCTTTTATCCCTTTTCGGGCCACCTAGTTTGTGTGTTATGAACACTCCACTACATGGGCGAATTCGAGCGGGGCTTGCTTTGATGCAATATGCGTCCTACCTCGTGGTATGGCGTAGATGCAATCCAAACTCACACTACTAAAAAGGGAAAACCCGAATGTAAAGACAATACTGAAGGGAAATAACCGAAGGGAAATGACTTGTAAAGTAAATGCCGAAGGGAGATATGTATATAGAGTAGGTATATGGGCCCTTACTCGGGTCTTGCAAATAAGAGCGAAGGCTCAATGTGGGTGCGTGCTTGAATTGAAAGACTTACACACACGACATGAAATTAAACCCAAATATAAATTGCAGTATGGCCTTAACTAAGGTCTTGGGAGTAAGAGCGAAAGCTCAATGTGTGTGAGAGTGCTTGAATTGAAGTACTACACACACAACATGAAATTAAACCCAAATATAACTGCAATAGGCCTTGACTAAGGTCTTGGGAGTAAGAGCGAAAGCTCAATGTGTGTGAGAGTGCTTGAATTGAAGTACTAAGCACACAACATGAAATTAAACCCAAATATAACTGCAATAGGCCTTGACTAAGGTCTTGGGAGTAAGAGCGAAAGCTCAATGTGTGTGAGAGTGCTTGAATTGAAAGACTTACACACATGACATAAAATGAAACCCAAATAGTATAGGTCGGCCCTTACTTGGGTCTTTCAAATAAGAGCGAAAGCTGAATGTGTGTGAGAGTGCTTGAATTGAAAGACTTACACACACGACATGAAATGAAAGCCCAAATAGTATAACACGGCCCTTACTTGGGTCTTTCAAATAAGAGCGAAAGCTCAATGTGTGTGAGTGCTTGAATTGAAAGACAACGCACCCAACTTAAGCAAAACCCTACAAAATCAAAGTATATATATATATATATTTATGTATTAGGGGCTGATTAGGCCCGTGTGTGTTCAAAATCGTGCACAACTAAGAGAGTGCACGTGTGTGGGTGTGCCAAGCCACGTTATTACAAGCGGGGGGAGACTATGCTCCGTTATTACAACCCCGTATCGAATTGAATCTCAAGCAAGTATACAACTAAAGACCGAGTTAGGCACTTACTAGTAGCTGGTCCGTAGATGCCTTGCTTGAGCGTGGGCTTGGCCTTCGCCTTGGGCTGCAAAAGGGAGCTCCGCGAGGTTGAACGGCAAGAGGAGGTGGCCGAGTGTCCTTGGTGCACGGAAGAGGCGCCTTGAAGGTGGCCGGCCACTAGAGATGGGTTGTTTTTGGTGTGTTGGGTTAAAGGACCTAAGTAAGGTCACTAAGGGAATATGGCACTAAGGGAAGGAGCTAGCAAGGAGAGGGTGATGGCTGGCCGAATGAAGGGGATGACAGTCGGTTGGAGTGGCCGACTA
Organism: Brasenia schreberi; assembly: GCA_036023115.1. NCBI lineage: Eukaryota > Viridiplantae > Streptophyta > Magnoliopsida > Nymphaeales > Cabombaceae > Brasenia > Brasenia schreberi. Next base: position 16,268,098 of record JAYKKT010000089.1, on the reverse strand, counting down.
GGGGAGTTCGTTGGTGGCGGGTATTTAGGGTGTTGTGGGTTCGGCTAAGTGGGGCTGGTGGCAACAGGTGGACGGGCTAGTGTTAGGATGATAGGGGAGTGGATTAGGTGGCTGAGAGTGGAGAGGGAGTGAAGAGGTGGCAAGGTAGGGTGTAGGGGGCTTACCGGGTGAAGAAAAAGGTGGTGCTCGGCTGGAAGGAAGTTGGGCAGGCGGTGGCGTTCGGCTGGAAGGTGGTGGTGGGATGTGGAGTAGGTGGAGCAAGCGGCTGAGCTTGGGGAAGTGGAGGACTCGGCTGGGCTTGGGGAAGTGGAGGACTCGGCTGGGCTTGGGGAAGGCGGCTTGATCATGAAACCCGCCCCCAAGGGGGGGGGTTTATATAGGGCTGGGTAGGTCGGTTAGGGCTGGGTTTGGGGTAGTGGTTAGGTGGTTTAGGTAGGGTGGTATGATGATAAGGTGGGCTGGAAAGGGTAGGGCCAGATATTTTAGATACAAGTGGTTTGGGTAGGTTGTGGGCTAGGGGTGGTTTAGGGGTTTAGGGTTTGGTTAGGTGGGTGGGCTCTAGGGTGAGGTTTAGTGAGCTAGGTTAGGTGATTAGGCTAGGATTAGGCTAGGTTTAGGGAATTTAACCTAGGTTTAGGGAAGGATTAGGGAAGTGGTTTAGGTGATTAGGTTGGGATTAGGCCGGGATTAGGGAAGTAGGTTAGGTGATTTGGTTCAGATTAGGGGCGGATTAGGGTGGAAGGCTAGGATTAGGTATTTTGGGTTAGGTTTAGGTGAAGGAGCTCCCTTTTTATGGCCCATAGACTTTAACCACATCATGTTGGTGCAGCCCTAGGTTAGGTTTTGGCTAATTACAAGCTTAAACCCACTCAATTAGGCTAACCCACATGATTAACCCCAAACTTGACACACAAGTCAAGCTTAATTACAACCACACTTGATCTTATCCACCCCCCCCTCTCTCTCATGCCCATAATCCCACGTGAATTTCGAGTGGGCCCCACCTCCATTTATGAGAAGGTGATGTGGGCCATGGATATGGATATTGGATTGGATTTTTGAATCCAAATCCAAATCCAAGTCCATACATGGGTTTGGATTGGGATCTGGATATATATGGTCCAGATCCAATCCAAACTGAACTCTGACTCCTTCGAGCTGTATTCGAAACGAACGGTTTGTGCGGGGCCTGACAGCATCAGTGCTCCGTCTGCGTTGGGTCTTCACCAACATGATCGTCCGCCTCTGTTTTTGCCTTCCGGAGATGACTTCAAACAAGGTTTTGATGATAACAGGGTCTTGGACGTTCGAGATCCTGGGGGTGTGAATTTGATACAAGAGTTGTTGTGCCGGGCTTGACATGTGCTCCGGTTCCGGGCTCTTCTTAGCTGGTCCTGTCTGGATCAGGCCAAGCTGCTTCGGGGTTTCAAAACATGTTTTAAAAGGGTTTTAAAAGCCATGTTTTCGAAATACAGAGTTCAAAACATATGTACAGGGTTGTCTAGAAGGCTCCTGGGTTTCCAGACTCAAAATGGCCCTTTGGGGTTGCTTTTACAAAACCAGATGAATTTGAGAAATTCGTGGGATTTCGGGGTGTTTACAAACGTATGAAGACATGCCAGGCATAGACCCCAGCATTGTCGAACATCGTCTTCCCTTAGATGCAGATGTAAAACCCATAAAGCAGAAGCTTAGGAAAATACATCCGAATGTACACACACAAGTTAAAGAGGGTTTAGAAAATCTGCTAAAAGTCGGATTTATAAAACCCATTGCGTATTCTGATTGGTTATCAAACATCGTTGTAGTTCGAAAAACCAATGGGAAAATTCGAATATGCATCGATTTCAGAAACCTGAATAAAGCCACTCCAAAGGATAATTATCCTTTACCAAACATAGATTTGATAGTCGATAGTACTGCAAATCACGAAATGTTTTCGTTTATGGATGGCTATTCAGGATATAACCAAATTAAATTAAGTCCATGAGATCAGGGTAAGACCGCATTCACAACCCCGTGGGGCACGTACTGCTATACAGTCATGCCCTTTGGATTGAAAAATGCCGGCGCAACATACCAGAGAGCCATGATCACGATCTTCCATGATCAGATTCATGAGCTCGTAGAAGTGTATGTAGATGATCTCTTGGCAAAATCCAAAACCCGATGCACTCATATCGAATCTTTGCAAAAGATTTTCGAAAGGCTTAGGCTTTACAAAGTAAAGCTAAACCCTAAAAAATGTGTATTCGGGGTAGAGTCCGGAAAGCTTCTAGGCTTTATGGTGAGCCAAAGTGGTATAGAAGTCGACCCCTCTAAGTGTTGAGCCATCATAAATATGGCTCCACCCTCCAATCTCACACAAATTCGTAGCCTCCAGGGTCGATTATAGTCCGTTCGCCAATTTATATCAAATCTGGGGACTAGATGCGAACCCTTCAACAAGCTATTGAGGAAGGGTATGAAATTTTCATGGGATGACGATTGCCAAAAGTCCTTCGAGAGACTAAAGGCATACCTAGTTAATCCCCCTGTTTTGAATCCTTCGAAGCAAGGAAAACCTCTTTTGCTTTACATTTCCGTGCATGCGAATGCTTTGGGAGCTCTATTAGCTCAATACGAGGATGACACCCATAAGGAGTATGCCATCTACTATATTTCGAAAACTCTCTTGGCTTATGAAAGGAATTATCAAGCCATGGAGAAGACGTGCTTGGCCCTAGTCTGGGCCTGCCAGAAATTTAGACACTATTTCCTAGATCATGAGATCTGGATAGTGTCCAAGCTTGATCCCATCAAGCACTTGTTCGAAAAACCCATTCTCACTAGTAGATTGGGCAAATGGCAACTCCTTGTAATGGAGTATGACCTGAAATACCATCACCAGATCTCCATTAAGTGGTAAGCCCTAGCAGACTACGTGGCTGAGTTCCCCCTGGAAGACGCATATCCCACACTTGATGAAATGCCTGATGAAGGCATATTACAAAATCATTTTCAAAACCACATTTTGGCAAACTCTTTCGAAAACCAAGTGTGGAAGATCCACTTCGATGGGGCACGAAACCAATGAGGGGCTGGTGCTGGGGTCATCCTCATATCCCCTGAAAAGGGCAAAATTCCCATAGCAATCCGCCTAGATTTCGAATGTTCCAACAATATAGTTGAGTATGAAGCACTCATACAAGGCTTAAAGGTTTCAAAAACTCTAGGGGCATCATGCATCGAAGTCTTTGGAGATTCGCTCCTTGTTATAAACCAAGTTTTGAAAATTTGGCAAGTACGTAATGAAAAACTACTTCCATATCACGAGTTGGCCACTCGATTGGTTGAGTCATTCCAATCGTGTAAACTCACACACGTAGGAAGAGAGGATAATGGCATTACCGACGCCCTCTCCTCCTTGGGTTCAACCCTAAAGGTCGATCCCATTTCGGGGACCCGATCTTTAGAAATATGGGGGATCCACCGAGGATGCCACATCCAAAGATAAGGCATTCATCTTAAAATTTCAACCCGATACACCATTCTGGGTGGGGTTCTATATAAGAAAGCTTTATCGACATCCTACTTAGATGTGTCGATCTAGAGGAGGCTAGGATGGTTATGCATGAGTTCCACAATGGAGAATGTGGAGCTCATGTTAATGCCAACATGATGGCAATGAAAATACTTAGAGCGGGCTATTTTTGGTCCACCCTGAAGAAGGATTGTCACGATCATGTTAGGAAGTGTCATCCATGTCAAGTGCATGGGCACGCCATTCATATCCCATCATCTGCATTGCATTCCGTGGTCAGCCCCTGGCCATTTACCATGTGGGCGTTTGATATCGTAGGCCCGATTTTTCCAAAAGCCTCGAATGGGCATCGATTCATTTTAGCAGCCACTGAGTATTTCTCCAAGTGGGTGTAAGCCATCTCCCTGACCAACGTACAGGGGCAACATGTGGTGGCTTTCATTAGGAGGAATATCTTGGCTCGATTTGGGGTTCCACGAGACCTTGTGTCCGATAATGGCACCCCATTCAAAAACGAGCGGATGGTTAAGTTGTGCAACACGTATGGCATAACTCACCACTTCTCCTCGCCCTACTACCCTCAAGGCAACGGCCAAGCTGAAGCCACGAATAAGACTCTCATTAGTATAATTGGGAAGACTTTAGAGAAGGATAGGACGTGGCACGAGAAGCTGGATGAAGCCTTGTGGGCTTATAGGACTTCCATCCGGACTCCCACGAATGCCACACCATTCGAATTGGTCTATGACACAAATGCCATTCTTCCCATTCATACACAATTACATTCATTCCATACATCCATTGCACTTGACCTCCCCCTAGAGACGCTTCAACATGCTAGGATGGCTGAACTAGATTTGCTAGATAAGAGGCGACTCCTTGCTATGGATCATGCTCATGCATACCGATAAAGGATAGCCCGACATTATGGCAAACACATGAGACCTCGCCACTTTGAAGTGGGGGATCTGGTTTTGAAAATCATCCACTATCGTGGCCCACATCCACTTGGAAAGTGGCGCCCCAAGTGGGATGGACCCTATGTTGTACGTGCAACCACCACGAAGAACTCATATTGGTTGATCGATGTAGAAGGTAGGAATTTAGCAGATCCTATCAATATTCAATACTTAAAGAAGTATTATGTGTAGGATTTGGGTTAAATTCTAATTTTCGAAAACCTTAGGGATAGCTGCTTTGAAACTTAGAAAATAGGGTTCAAAGGTGAATCGTGTAACCCTGAGTGAGTGTAGATGCCGAAAATTCCCACTCCTGGTTCTTAGGCCTGAAGCGAACCTTTTCGTGTGCCTAAGTCCTAATTAAGCAAAAGGGCATGCCAGCTAGCTTGCTTAAGCTAGCGAAGAAATATTTTAAACCTGACTCCTAACATGGCGACTGTGAGCAAGCAAGCTCTTGTCGTCGCAGACCTTCGATGTGCAGGGGTTAGTCTGTACGCTTTTAAAATCGAGTTTTTGAGTGTAAGAACCTACAAAAACGGTTTGAGGTGTTTGATTCGGGTTGTTTTGTATGACTTTCAAATTTTATTTCATGTGGATTTGCACGTGCCTAAGTCTTTCTTTTTAACCCTTTTTGGGCCAACTAGGTGTGTGTTATGAACACTCAGCCTAAGTGGGGTGACTTTTGAGCGGGAGTATGGGGTTTGCTTTCATGCAATATGCGTCCTAACTCGTGGTATGGCGTATATGCAATGCAAACTCACGTAACTCCAAAGGGAAAACCCGAATTTAAAAGACAATGCCAAAGGGAAATGACTTGTAATGGAAATTGACGAAGGGAAATGACTTGTAATGTAAATTGCCGAAGGGAAATTGCAAATGGAAAATATGGCTATATCTTAAGAGCGGAAAGGCTCAATAGTGCAAGTGTGTGCCGTGTATATATGTAAAGACTATGCACACTGCTGAACCTTAAAACCCAAATCGAAAAGACATAGCCGAAGGGGAAATACGTATATAATATATATGGGCCCTTACTTGGGTCTTGGAAGTAAGAGCGAAGGCTCAATGTGGGTGCGTGTGAAAATGTAAAGACAACACACACGACTTTAAATGAAACCCAAATATAAATTGCAATATGGCCTTAACTAAGGTCTTGGGAATAAGAGCGAAAGCTCAATGTGTGTGAGTGCGAGAATGGAAGTACTACACACACGACATGAAATTAAACCCAAATATAAAATGCAATATGGCCTTAACTAAGGTCTTGGGAATAAGAGCGAAAGCTCAATGTGTGTGAGTGCGAGAATGGAAGTACTACACACACGACATGAAATTAAACCCAAGAAAAGTATAACAAGGCCCTTACTTGGGTCTTGCAAATAAGAGCGAAAGCTCAATGTGTGTGAGTGCGAGAATTGAAGGACAATACACACAACTTAAACAAAACCCCACGCAACTTAAAGTATATAAATAAACTTATATCTTAAGGGCTGATTAGGCCTGTGTGTGTTCAAAATCGTGCACAACTAAGAGCGAGGTAGGCTCAAGTGCACGTGTGTGTGGGTGTGCCAAGCCACGTTATTACAAGCGGGGGGAGACAATGCTCCGTTATTACAACCCCGTATCAAATTTAATTTAACTTAAGCAAGTCTACAAATGAGGACCGAGTTAGGCACTTACGTATAGCTGGTTCGGAGGTGACTTGCTTGAGCTTGGGCTGCAAGAGGGAGCTCCTCGAAATGACACGACAAAGGGATGTGCTGGCCGGGTGACAAGGGAGTGCGGGTGTAGCGCCTTGGAGCTTGCCGGCTGCTGGGGGGGGCTGTCGTGATGCCTCGGGCTGAAGTGATTAAGGAGGGTCACTAAGGTATAGGGCTGGTGCTAGGGAAGGTGGCGCTAAGGGGTGCCTAAAGAGAAGATGTCTAAGGAAGAGGGTGTGGCTGGCCGAGTGACTTGGGTGCAGTCGGCTATGACTGGCTGACTAGGGGTGGTTTAAATGGTGGCCGACTGGGGTAGCTAGGGGATGTCACGGATGGGAAGGTAGGATGCTATGGAAGGTGGAGTTAAGGGTTAGTTTAAGAGTGGAGGGGGCAGGTCCTAGGGAGCATGGTAAGGTGGTTGGGGTGTCACTAAGGGCTGATAGGGAAACGGGTGGTGTGATGGGCTATGTCTGGCCGAATGGGGAAGGGTGGCGGGAAGGCTGTGATGGAGCTTTGTGGTGGTATAGATGGCTGAGAGTGGTGGGGGAGAGAAGAGAAGATGGAGTTGGGTTGAGGTACTAACCGGATAAGAGAAGGAGTTTGGTGTGTGGAAGGAGGGCAGCCGGGTGGAAGGAAGGGAGCTGGCCGAGCGACTGTGGTGGCGACGTGGAAGGGAGCAGGCCGGGAGGTGGTGGTGGTGTGAGGTGTTGCAGGCCGAGGGGTGGTGGTGCAGGTGGAAGAAGAGAGCAAGGTGAGAGAGGGCTCGGCTGGCCCAAGAGCTGGGTGGTAAAACATGAAAACCCGCCCACTAGGGGGGGGGGGGGGGGTTTATAGGTTTTTCCAAGGTCAGCTGGGAGTGGTTTTGAGAGGGTGGTTAGGTGGTGGTGGTGTGGTGATAAGGTGGGCTGGTTTTGAGGGGGGGCAGATATTTTATTTAGGTGGTTTTAGGGATATGGTGTACTACGGTTTAGGAGGGGTGGTTTAGTGGTTTAGGGCTTAGCTAGGTGGGTTGGTTTTGGGGTGAGGTTTAGTGAGGTGGGTTAGGTGATTAGGCTAGGATTAGGTTATGATTAAGGAAATTAGGCTTGGTTTAGGGAAGGATTAGGGAGGTGGGTTAGGTGATTAGGTTGGGATTAGGCCGGGATTAGGGAAGTGGGTTAGGTGATTAGGCTAGGATTAGGCCGGGATTAGGGTAAAGGGCTAGGATTAGGGGTTTTGGCTTAGGATTGGGTTAGGAAGTTCCCTTTGCATAACCCATAGACTTCATTGCATCATGTTGGTGCAGCCCTAGGTTAGGTTTTGGCTAATACAAGCTTAAACCCACACTAATTAGGCTAACCCACATGATTAACCCCAAACTTGACACACAAGTCTAGCTTAATACAATTCCCCTCATGCTTATCCTCCCCATTCTCTCTCATGCCCATAATCCCACGTGAATTTCAAGTGGGCCCCACCTCCATTTATGAGAAGGTGATGTGGGCCATGGATGTGGATATTGGATTGGATCTCTGGATCCAAATCCACACATACGTTTGGATTGGGATCTGGATATATATGGTCCAGATCCAATCCAAATTGAATTCTGACTCCTTTGGGGTATGTTCGAAATGAACGGTTTGTGCGGGGTCTGACAGCATCAGTACTCCGTCTGCTTTGGGTCTTCGCCAACATGGTCGTCCGCTTCTATTTTCACCTTCCGGAGTTGATTTCATACGATTTTTACTAATAACAGGGACTTGGATGTTCGAGATCCTGGGGGTGGATCTAACACGAAAGTTGCTGTGCCGGGCTCGACGTGTGCTCTGGTTCCGGGCTCTTTTTAGCTCTTCTAGTCCTGCTTTCATCAAACCAAGTCGCTTTGTGGAGTTTCAAAATATATTTTAAAAGGTTTTAAAAGCATATTATACATATTTAAAACATATACAGTTTAAAACATATGTACAGGGTTTGTCTGGAAGACTCCTGGTTTTCCAGACTCAAAATAGCCCTTTGGGGCTGCTTTATAAAACTAGGTTCATTTGAGAAGTTCGTGGGATTTCGGGGTGTTTACAGTGAGAAAATTTGCACTTGTGAAAGAGTGGAGTCTTCCAAATCGTGGTTATATTTCAAAATCCTTCTTCTTACAAAGAAAGACCTAGTTCAATATAGCAAGATACTTGCAAGTAGTACGTGCTATTTCTAAATAGGCTGATCTGGAATGGATCGAGTGTGACCTTGGGATAAGTCCTCCCCTCTTCTATTCTCCTTCCAAAAGGAAAACATGGCTCAAATAAAGGGAATTTTCCCATCCAAAGTCTCTTTCCAAAAGAAAGAAACCGGAATTCAAAAGAAAAAATCGATTCTCTTGTGAAAAAGAGGGATTAAAGAGAAAATACTCCCAAAGGGAGACCCTCTATGAAAAAAAAAGGAAAAAAGAGGCCAAAAAGCTCAAAAGGAGCAGTTTTCCGCCTTCTATGCCTTAAACCACGGGATGCTTCAGAAGGGACCGTGGTATCTCTTTCCCATCCCTGGCTTATCCCAAGCTAAAACATGGTTCATTTCGAGGAATCCTAAAGTAAAAATAGGATTTACCTACTTGAATTTCATTTTGTTTGAGAATTCGACTTTTCGAGTAAGACGTAGGAATTTGAAATATAGCTTGTTTTCTTATAAAACCTCCGCTAGATTAGCGAGTGTCAAGACTCAAGCAAAGGCAAACATGAAGAGCTCGAGATCCTTACGATTGAGACTCAAGACAATTGTCCCTTATGTAAATAGATTTTGTAAATACCTTTTGTAAATAGATTTTGAAAAATCGAACATCGACCAGCATAGGATCTGCTCACTTGGAGCAGCAGACCTCGTAAGTCTCAAGAGTTCGACCATATCTGGTCTCTGGGAGGTCGCCACTCTTGGCACCCCACCCATGTCATGCATCTGCATTTCCACGCATGGAACTTGCATAAACATGATCCCATTTTAGGACCAGAAACTGTTTGTATATCCCTTTGGCATGATATCTCCTCCTACCAGGGTTTTAAAAGTGAGATTTTGCTAAAGATTGGGACGATCCCATATTTTCGTGGTTAGATCTGGGGAGATATTGAAAGGGGCGTTTTGTCGTCTTTGCCATTATCCAAATCAATTTGGACAATACCAAAGAGGGGCATCTGTAAACACCCCGAAATCCCACGAACTTCTCAAATAACCTGGTTTTGTAAAAGCAGCCCCAAAGGGCTATTTTGAGTCTGGAAACCCAGGAGCCTTCCAGACAAACCTTGTACATATGCTTTGAACTATATATGTTTTAAATATGTATAATATCGTTTTAAAACCTTTTAAAAGATGTTTTGAAACCCCACAAAGCGACTTGGCCTGATGAAAGCAGGACCAGAAGAGCAAAAGAGAGCCCGGAACTGGAGCACATGTCGAGCCCGGCACAACAACTCTCGTGTTAGATTCATCCCCAGAATCTCGAACATCCAAGCCCCTATTATCAACAAAACTCTTTGAAATCATCTCCGGAAGGTGAAAATAGAAGCGGACGACCATGTTGGCGAAGACCCAACGCAAGACGGAGTATTGATGCTGTCAGGCCCCGCACAAACCGTTTGTTTTGAACATACCCTGAAGGAGTCAGAATTCAGTTTTGGATTAGGATTTAGACCATATATATCCAGATCCCAATCCAAACATATATGTGGATTTGGATTTGGATCCACAGATCCAATCCAATATCCATATCCATGGCCCACATCACCTTCTCATAAATGGAGGTGGGGCCCACTTGAAATTCATGTGGGATCTTGGGCATGAGAGAGAATGGGGAGGATTAAATGTGAGGGAAATGTATTAAGCTTGACTTGTGTGTCAAGTTTTGGGTTAATCATGTGGATTAGCCTAATTAGTGTGGGTTTAAGCTTGTATGAACCTACACCTAACCTAGGGCTGCACCAACATGATGCAATTAAGTCCATGGGCCATGCAAAGGGATGCTCCTAACCCAATCCTAAGCCAAAACACCTAATCCTAGCCATTTGCCCTAAACCTGACCTAATCCTAGCCTAATCACCTAACCCACTTCTCTAATCCTTCCCTAATCCCAACCTAATCACCTAATCCACTTCCCTAATCCTTCCCTAAACATAGCCTAATTCCCCTAATCCTGACCTAATCCTAGCCTAAACACCTAACCCACCTCACTAAACCTCACCCTAAGCCAAACCCACCTAGCTAAGCCCTAAACCACTAAACCACTATAGACGCAGAAAGTTCCCGCTTCTGGTTCTTAGCCTGAAGCGAATCTTTTCGTGTGTCTAAGTCTTATTTAAGCAAAAGGGTGTGCTAGCTAGCTTACTTAAGCTAGCGAAGAGATATTTTTAAATCTGACTCCTAACATGGCGACTGTGAGCAAGCAAGCTCTTTTCGTCGCAGACCTTCTTGCACCGATGCGCAAGGGTCAGTCTGTATGCTTTAGAAAATCGAGTTTTAAATAAGAGAACCTACGAAAATGTTTGAGGTGTTTGATTCGGGTTGTTTTTGTATGATTTTAAAGTTTTATTTCACGTGGATTTGCACGTGCCTATGTCTTTCTTTTTATCCCTTTTCGGGCCAACTAGGTGTGTGTTATGAACACATGACCTAAGTGGGGCGATTTTGAGCGGGAGTATGGGGTTTGCCTTCATGCAATATGCGTCCTAACTCATGGTATGGCGTATATGCAATGCAAACTCACGCAACTCCAAAGGGAAAACCCGAAATTTGAAAGACAATGCGGAAGGGAAATGACTTGAAATGTAAATTGCAAAAGGGAAATTGCGAAAGGGAAATATGGCTATATCTTAAGAGCGGAAAGGCTCAATAGTGCAAGTGTGTGCCGTGTATATATGTAAAGACTACGCACACTGCTAAACCTTAAAACCCAAATCTTAAAGATATAGCTGAAAGGGAAATACTTATAATATATATGGGCCCGAAGGTCGCCAACGTGTTGCGTGGGTGTTGTGTGTATATTGAAAGACAACTCACACGACTTAAATAAAACCCAAATATAAATTGCAATATGGCCTTAACTAAGGTCTTGGGAGTAAGAGCGAAAGCTCAATGTGTGTGAGTGTAGAATTGAAGTACTACGCACACGACATGAAGTAAAACACCCAAGGGAAAATATAACACGGCCCTTACTTGGGTCTTGCAAATAAGAGCGAAAGCTCAACGTGTGTGAGTGCGAGAATTGAAAGACAACACACATGACATGAAGTAAAACACCCAAGGGAAAATATAACACGGCCCTTACTTGGGTCTTGCAAATAAGAGCGAAAGCTCAATGTGTGTGAGTGCGAGAATTGAAAGACAACACACACGACATGAAGTAAAACACCCAAGGGAAAATATAACACGGCCTTTACTTGGGTCTTGCAAATAAGAGCGAAAGCTCAATGTGTGTGAGTGCGAGAATTGAAAGACAACACACACACAACTTAAGCAAAACCCCACGCAACTTAAATTATATAAATAAGTCTATATCTTAAGGATTGATTAGGCCCATGTGTGTGTTCAAAATCGTGTACAACTAAGAGCGGGATAGGCTCAAGTGCATGTGTGTGTGGGTGTGCCGAGCCACGTTATTACAAGCTGGGAGAGACAATACTCCGTTATTACAACCCCGTATGAAATTTAATTAAGCTTAAGCAAGTCTATAAACAAGGACCGAGTTAGGCACTTACGTATAGCTGGTCCGAAGGTGACTTGCTTGAGCTTGGGCTTGAGTGTCGCCTTGGGCTGCAAGAGGGAGCTCCTCGGAAGGGCGCGACAAAGGGGTGCTGGCCAGTTGGGAAGCAAGGTGCTGCGGGTGTGGCGCCTTGGCGCTAGCCGAGTGATGGGAGGGGGTGCTGCTGGCTAGGGTAATTAGGAGCGCTTAGGAATGGTAAAGGGGAGCTAAGGTGTATCACTAAGGAGTGGGGGCTGTCTAAGGGAAAGGTAAGGTGGGTGGGGACTAGTTAGGGGCTGTCTAATGGGAAGGTAGGGCAGCGGGTGGTGTAGTCGGGTATGGTTGAATGGTTGCAGGTAGCTAGGTGGTGGCCGGTTGGCTGAAGTGGAGGTTAGACTAAGGAAGGGTGGCGTGTGGTGGCTGAGAGTGGAGGGGGAGTGAAGAAAGGGTAGTGTTAGGATGGGGTACTAACCGGAGAGGAAGGTGAAGGTGGCGGGTGTCCAAGGGAGGCAACCGGGTGGAAGGTGGGTGCAGTCGGGTGGCGTGGAGTGGAGCTGGCCGGAGGTAATGGTGGCGTGGAGTGGAGCTGGCTGGAGGTCCAAGGTGGAGTAGGTGAGAGAGGAGAGCAAGGGATGAGAGAGGAGAGGAAGGGCTCGGCTAGCCCAAAGGGAGTTCCAAAATCTGAAAAACCCGCCCACTAGGGGGGGGGGGGGGTTTATAGGATTTTGATAGGGTCGGTTGGGTTGGTTTTGCGGGGGGTGGTTTAGTGGTTAGGTGGTGGTGGTTTAGGAATAAGGTGGGCTAGATATTTAGGGGGGGCCAGATATTTAGGTTAGGTGGTTTTAGGGATATGGTGTGCTAGGGTTTTAGGTGGGGTGGTTTATTGGTTTAGGGCTTAGCCAGGTGGGTTGGTTTTAGGGTGAGGTTTAGTGAGGTGGGTTAGGTGTTTAGGCTAGGATTAGGTCGGGATTAGGGGAATTAGGTTAGGTTTAGGGAAGGATTAGGGAGGTGGGTTAGGTGATTAGGTTGGGATTAGGGAAGTAGGTTAGGTGATTAGGTTAGGATTAGGCCGGGATTAGGGTAAATGGCTAGGATTAGGGGGTTTTGGCTTAGGATTGGGTTAGGACCATCCCTTTGCATGTCCCATGGACTTCATTGCATCATGTTGGTGTAGCCCTAGGTTGGATGTAGGTTCATACAAGCTTAAACCCACACTAATTAGGCTAACCCACATGATTAACCCAAAACTTGACACACACGTCAAGCTTGATACATTTCCCTCACATGTAATCCTCCCCATTCTCTCTCATGCCCAAGATCCCACGTGAATTTCAAGTGGGCCCCACCTCCATTTATGAGAAGGTGATGTGGGCCATGGATGTGGATATTGGATTGGATCTTTGGATCCAAATCCAAATCCAGATCCACATATACGTTTGGATTGGGATCTGGATATATATGGTCCAGATCCAATCCAAAGCTGAATTCTGACTCCTTCAGGGTATGTTCGAAACAAATGGTTTGTGCGGGGCCTGACAGCATCAGTACTCCGTCTTACGTTTGATCTTCGCCAACATGGTCGTCCGCTTCTATTTTCACCTTTCGAAGATGATTTCACATGATTTGTTGATAATAAGGGCTTGGACGTTCGAGATCTTGGGGATGAATCTAATACGAGAGTTGGTGTACTGGGGTCGACATGTGCTCCGGTTTTGGGCTCTCTTTTGCTCTTCTGGTCCTGCTTTCATCAGGCCAAGCTGCTTTGTGGGGTTTCAAAACATCTTTTAAAGGTTTTAAAACTATATTATACATATTTTAAAACATACATAGTTTAAACATATGTACAAGGTTTGTCTGGAAGGCTCCTGGGTTTCCAGACTCAAAATAGCCCTTTGGGGCTGCTTTTACAAAACCAGGTTATTTGAGAAGTTCATGGGATTTTGGTGTGTTTACAGATGCCCCTCTTTGGCATTGTCCAAATTGATTTGGATAATGGCAAAGACGACAAACACCCCTTTCAATGTCTCCCTAGATCTAACCACGAAAATATGGGATCGTCCCAATCTTTAGCAAAATCTCACTTTTAAAACCCTGGTAGGAGGAGATATCATGCCAAAGGGATGTACAAAACAGTTTTTGGTCCTAAAATGGGATCATGTTATGCAAATGTCCATGCGTGGGTATGCAGATGCATGACATGGGTGGGGTGCCAAGAATGGCGACCTCCTAGAGACCAGATATGGTCGAACTCTTGAGACTTACAAGACCTACTTCTCCAAGTGAGCAGATCCTATGCTGTTCGATGTTCGATTTTTCAAAATTTATTTACAAAATGCTATTTACAAAAGGGACAACTGTCTTGAATCTCAATCGTAAGGATCTCGAGCTCTTCGTATTTGCCTTTTGCTTGAGTCTTGACACTCGCTTATCTAGGAGAGGTTTTATAAGAAAACAAGCTATATTTCAAATTCCTACGTCTTACTCGAAACGTTGAATTCTTAAACAAAATGAAATTCAAGTAAGTAAATCCTATTTTTACTTTAGGATTCCTCGAAATGAACCATGTTTTAGCTTGGGATAAGCCAGGGATGGGAAAGAGATACCATGGTCCCTTCTAAAGCGTCCCGTGGTTTAAGGCATACAAGGCGGAAAACTGCTCTTTTTGATCTTTTTGGCCTCTTTTTCCTTTTTTTCGTAGAGGGTCTCCCTTTGAGAGTATTTTTCCTTTAATCCCTCTCTTTTTTTCACAAGAGAATCGATTTTTCTTTTGGATTCTGGTTTCTTTCTTTTGGAAAGAGACTTTGGATGGGAAAATTCCCTTTATTTGGGCCACGTTTTCCTTTTGGAAGGAGAAGAGAAGAGGGAAGGACTTATCCCAAGGTCATACTCGATCCATTCCAGATCGGCCTATTTAGAAATAGCACGTACTACTTGCAAGTATCTTGCTATATTGAACTAGGCCTTTCTTTGTAAGAAGAAGGATTTTGAAATGTAACCACGATTTGGAAGACTCCACTCTTTCACAAGTGCAAATTCTCTCACTTAGGGTCACACGATTTTGCCTTTGAACCTTATTTCCTAAGTCTCAAAGCAGCTATCCCTAAGGTTTTTGAAAATAGGAATTTAACCCAAATCCTACACATAATACTTCTTTAAGTATTGAATATTGATAGGATCTGCTAAATTCCTACCTTCTACATCGATCAACCAATACGAGTTGTTCGTGGTGGTTGCACGTACAACATAGGGTCCATCCCACTTGGGGCGCCACTTTCCAAGGGGATGTGGGCCACGATAGTGGACGATTTTCAAAACCAGATCTCCCACCTCAAAGTGGCGAGGTCTCATGTGTTTGTCATAGTGTCGGGCTATCCTTTGTCGGTATGCACGAGCATGATCCATAGAAAGGAGTCGCCTCTCATCTAGCAAATCTAGTTCGGCCATCCTAGCGTGCTGAAGCATCTCTAGGGGGAGGTCGAGTGCTATGGATGTATGGAATGAATGCAATTGAGTATGAATGGGAAGAATGGCGTTTGTGCCATAGACCAATTCGAATGGTGGCATTCGTGGGAGTCCGGATGGAAATCCTATAAGCCCATAAGGCTTCATCCAGCTTCTCGTGCCACGTCCTACCCTTCTCTAAAGTCTTCTCAATTATACTAATGAGAGTCTTATTTGTGGCCTCGGCTTGGCCGTTGGCTTGAGGGTAGTAGGGCGAAGAGAAATGGTGAGTTATGCCATACGGTTGCACAACTTAACCATCCGCTCGTTCTTGAATGGGGTGCCATTATCGGACACGAGGTCTCGTGGAACCCCAAATCGAGCCAAGATATTCCTCCTAATGAAATCCACCACATGTTGCCCCTATTAGTAGGGCGAAGAGAAATGGTGAGTTATGCCATACGTGTTGCACAACTTAACCATCCGCTCGTTCTAGAATGGGGTGCCATTATCGGACACGAGGTCTCGTGGAACCCCAAATCGAGCCAAGATATTCCTCCTAATGAAATCCACCACATGTTGCCCCTATACGTTGGTCAGGGAAATGGCTTCCACCCACTTGGAGAAATACTCAGTGGTTGCTAAAATGAATCGATGTCCATTCAAGGCTTTTGGAAATATAGGGCCCACATGGTAAATGGCCAGGGGCTGACCATGGAATGTAATGTAGATGAGGGGATATGAATGGCGTGCCCATGCACTTGACATGGATGACACTTCCTAACATGATCGTGACAATCCTTACTCGCTTATCTAAGTATTTTCATTGCTATCATATTGGCATTAACATGACCTCCACATTCTCTATCGTGGAACTCATGCATTACTATCCTAGCCTCCTCTAGATCGATACATCTAAGTAGGATGCCGGTAAAGCTTTTCTTATATACCACCCCACCCAGAATGGTGTATCGGGTCAAAATTTTATGGATGAATGCCTTATCTTTGGATGTGGCATCCTTGGTGAATCCCCCATTTTCTAGAAAATGTTTGATATCATAAAACCAAGGTTTTTCAACAGAATCCAGGTTATTTTGGCAAATATCCAAATCATGTGTGGATGGGTTGGGCGCATGCCATATTTCTAAAGATCGGGTCCCTAAAATGGGACGACCTTTAGGGCTGAACCCAAGGAGGAGAGTGCATCGGCAATGCCATTATCCTCTCTTCCTACGTGTGTGAGTTTATACGATTGGAATGACTCAACCAATCGAGTGGCCAACTCGTGATATGGAAGTAGTTTTTCATTACGTACTTGCCAAATTTTCAAAACTTGGTTTATAACAAGGAGCGAATCTCTAAAGACCTCGATGCATGATGCCCCTAGAGTTTTCGAAATCCTTAAGCCTTGTATGAGTGTGTAAACACCCCGAAATCCCACAAATTTCTTAGACAAATCTGGTTTTGTACAAGCAGCCCCAAAGGGCCATTTTTGAGTCTGGAAACCCAGGAGCCTTCCAAACAACCCTGTATATATGTTTTAAACTATATCTTTCAAAAACATACGATATGGCTTTTTGAAAACCCTTTTAAAACATGTTTTGAAACCCCGAAGTGGCTTGGCCCGATCAAGACAGGACCAGGAGAGCTAAGAAGAGCCCGGAATCGGAGCACATATCGAGCCCGGTGCAGCAACTCTTGTATCTGATTCACACCCCAGGATCTCGAACGTCCAAGACCTTGTTCTTATCAAAATAGCATTTGAAGTCATCTCCGGAAGGCAGAAACGGAGGTGGACGACTATGTTGGCGAAGACCCAACGCAGACGGAGTACTGATGCTGTCAGGCCCCGCACGAATCGTCCGTTTCGAACCCAGCTCGAAGGAGTCAGAGTTCAGTTTGGATTGGATCTGGACCATATATATCCAGATTCCAATCCAAACCCATATGTGGACTTGGATTTGGATTTGGATCCAGAGATCCAATCCAATATCCATATCCATGGCCCACATCACCTTCTCATAAATGGAGGTGGGGCCCACTTGAAATTCACCTGGGATATTGGGCATGAGAGAGAGTGGGGGTGAAAAATATCAAGAGTGTTGTATTAAGCTTGACTTGTGTGTCAAGTTTGGGTTTAATCATGTGGGTTAGCCTAATTGAGTGGGTTTAAGCTTGTAATTAGCTAAAACCTAACCTAGGGCTGCACCAACATGGGGTGATCAAGGTCTATGGGCCATGCTAAGGGAGCTCCTTCACCTAAACCTAACCCAAAATGCCTAATCCTAGCCTAAACCCCTAATCCCGACCTAATCACCGAACCCACTTCCCTAATCCCGTCCTAATCCCAACCTAATCACCTAACCCACTTCCCTAAACCTAGATTAATTTCCCTAATCCTAGCCTAAACCTAGCCTAATCACCTAACCTAGCTCACTAAACCTCACCCTAAAACCCAACCACCTAACCTAGCCCTAAACCCCTAAACCACCCTTAGCCCACAATCTACCCAAACCCCTAGTTTTAAAATATCTGGCCCAACTCTTTCCAGCCCACCTTATCTACATACCACCCTACCTAAACCACCTAACCACTACCCTCAGCCCAGCCCTAACCGACCTACCCATCCCCTATTTAAACCCCCCCCCCTTGGGGGGGGTTTTTCAAGTGGGAACCCTCACCTCACCCAGCCGGGCCCTCTCCTTCTCCCATTTCCTCACCTAGCCGGGACCACTCTCCATCACCTCCGCCTGCTCCACCTGCTCCACCTGCTCCACCAGCTCCACCTGCACCGCCACCTTCCCTCTTCCATCCAGCACCACCTCACCCAGCCGGACGCCACCACCTTCACCCAACCGAACCAGCCAAGAGCCCACCTGCCCGCCTGCTTCTCCTTGCCTTCCACCGCCTCTCCCCATTCGGTAAGTACCCAATCTCCATCAAAGCCCTTCTCTTCCACCTCTCCACTCTTAGCCACCTACCCTATCCTCATCTCAGCCCCTTGCCACCACCCTTTTCACCTAGCCGAACGTAGTATAACCTAAACTATCGGCCACTACCTAGCCATCATATCCCATTCGGCCTTCCCCTAGGTGTCCCATTCGGCCTTCCCATAAATTCTCCTTTAGGTCCAGCTTTCCCTAAACTCTCAACTCCCCTAGTGACCCTAAAAACCCACTTATTTAGCCCCTTTAAACCCCCTACCTCGAGGCGACACCTACTTGCCACCGGCCACCTTCGAGGCGCCTATCCCGCGCCCCACTTGCAGCCGGCCAGCACCTTTGATCACCTATCTTCGCGGAGCTCCCGTTTGCAGCCCAAGGCCAAGCCCACGCTCAAGCAAGACCTCTACGGACCAACTACTCATAAGTGTCTAACCTCGGTCTTTAGTTGTACACTTGCTTGAGATTCAATTTGATACGGGGTTGTAATAACGGAGCATAGTCTCCCCCGCTTGTAATAACGTGGCTTGGCACAACCACACACGTGCACTCTCTTAGTCGTGCACGATTTTGAACACACACGGGCCTAATCAGCCCCTAATACATAAGTGTATATATGTACTTTCATTTTCGAAGGGTTTTGTTTAAGTTGGGTGCATTGTCTTTCAATTCAAGCACTCACACACATTGAGCCTTCGCTCTTAGTTGAAAGACCCAAGTAAGGGCCGACCTATACTATTTGGGTTTCATTTCATGTCGTGTGAGTAAGTCTTTCAATTCAAGCACTCACACACATTGAGCCTTCGCTCTTAGTTGAAAGACCCAAGTAAGGGCCGACCTATACTATTTGGGTTTCATTTCATGTCGTGTGAGTAAGTCTTTCAATTCAAGCACTCTCACACACATTGAGCTTTCGCTCTTATTTGAAAGACCCAAGTAAGGGCCGACCTATACTATTTGGGTTTCATTTCATGTCGTGTGAGTAAGTCTTTTAATTCAAGCACTTTCACACACATTGAGCCTTCGCTCTTACTCCCAAGACCTTAGTAAAGGCCTTATTGCAGTTATATTTGGGTTTCATTTATGTCGTGTGGGTAGTCTTTCAATTCAAGCACTTTCACACACATTGAGCCTTCGCTCTTATTCCCAAGACCTTAGTCAAGGCCATACTGCAATTTATATTTGGGTTTAATTTCATGTCGTGTGTGTAAGCCTTTCAATTCAAGCACGCACCCACATTGAGCCTTCGCTCTTATTTGCAAGACCCAAGTAAGGGCTCATATACATAAGCTATATACATATTTCCCTTCGATTATTTCCCTTCGGTTATTTCCCTTCGGTTATTTCCCTTCTGTTATTTCCCTTCAGTATTGTCTTTACATTTCGGGTTTTCCCTTTGGAGTAGCGTGAGTTTGCATTGCATCTACGCCATACCACGAGGTAGGACGCATATTGCATCAAAGCAAGCCCCGCTCGAATTCGCCCATGTAGTGGAGTGTTCATAACACACAAACTAGGTGGCCCGAAAAGGGATAAAAGAAAAGACTTAGGCACGTGCAAATCCACGTGATCTAAAATATGCAAATCGCATCTTAAAGACCCGAAATAGACACCTCAAATCGCTTCGTAGACTTTCTCTCCAAAACTCGATTTTTTGCAAAAGCGTACAGACTGACACTTGCGCATCGATGCAAGAAGGTCTGCGACGACAAGAGCTTACTTGCTCACAGTCGCCACGTTTAGAAGTCAGTGATAAAAATATCTTCGCTAGCTTAAGTAAGCTAGCTGGCACGCCCTATTTGTATACATAGGCCTTAGACACACGAGAAGATCCACTCCAAGCCCCCGAAAGAGGCGAAGAGGCGGGGATTTTCGCGCGTCTACAGAGTGCTTCATACTCAGCTATGTTGTTGGAACATTCAAAATCTAGGCGGATGGCTATGGGAATCTCGCCCTTTTCAGGGGAGATGAGGATGACCCCAGCACCTGCCCCTCGTTGGTTTCATGCCCCATCGAAGTGCATCTTCCACACTTGGTTTTCGAAAGAGTTTGCCAAAATGTGGTTTTGGAAATGGTTTTGCAATATGCCTTCGTCAGGCATTTCATCAAGTGTGGGATATGCGTCCTCCAGGGAGAACTCAACCACGTAGTCAGCTAGGGCTTGCCCCTTAATGGAGATCTGGTGATGGTATTTCAAGTCATACTCCATTAGAAGGAGTTGCCATTTGCCCAATCTACCAGTGAGAATGGGCTTTTCGAACAAGTGCTTGATTGGATCAAGCTTGGACACTATCCAGATCTCATGATCTAGGAAATAGTGTCGAAATTTTTGGCAGGCCCAAACTAGGGCCAAGCACGTCTTCTCCATGGCTTGATAATTTCGTTCATAAGCCAAGAGAGTTTTCGAAATATAGTAGATGGCATACTCCTTATGGGTGTCATCCTCGTATTGAGCCAATAGGGCTTCCAAAGCATTCGCATGCATGGAAATGTAAAGCAAAAGAGGTTTTCCCTGCTTTGGAGGATTCAAAATGGGGGGATTAACCAGGTATGCCTTTAGTCTTTCGAAGGGCTTTTGGCAATCGTCATCCCATGAAAATTTCGTGCCCTTCCTCAACAGTTTGTTGAAGGGTTCGCATCTATTGGCCAGATTTGATATAAATCGGCGAACGAACTGTAATCGACCCTGGAGGCTACGAATTTGTGTGAGATTGGAGGGTGGAGCCATGTCTATGATGGCTCGACACTTAGAGGGGTCGACTTCTATGCCCCTTTGGCTTACCATAAAGCCTAGAAGCTTCCCGGATTCTACCCCGAATACACATTTTTGAGTGTTTAGCTTTACTTTGTAAAGCCTAAGCCTTTCGAAAATCTTTTGCAAACATTCGATATGCGTGCATCGGGTTTTGGATTTTGCCAAGAGAACATCTACATACACTTCTACAATCTCATGAATCTGATCATGGAAGATCGTGGTCATGGCTCTCTGGTATGTTGCGTCGGCATTTTTCAATCCAAAGGACATGACTGTATAGCAGTACGTGCCCCACGGGGTTGTGAATGCGGTCTTACCCTGATCTCGTGGACTTAATTTAATTTGATTATAGCCTGAATAGCCATCCATAAACGAAAACATTTCATGATTTGCAGTACTATCGACTATCAAATCTATGTTTGGTAAAGGATAGTTATCCTTTGGAGTGGCTTTGTTCAGGTTTCTGAAATCGATGCATATTCGAATTTTTCCATTGGTTTTTCGAACTACAACGATGTTTGATAACCAATCAGAATACGCAATGGGTTTTATAAATCCGGCTTTTAGCAGATCTTCTAAACCCTCTTTAACTTGTGTGTGTACATTCGGATGTATTTTCCTAAGCTTTTGCTTTATGGGTTTTACATCCGCATCTAAGGGAAGACGATGTTCGACAATGCTGGGGTCTATGCCTGACATGTCTTCATACGTCCATGCAAACACATCTTGGTAGGTTCATAGAAATGCAATGAATGCTGATCTTTCATGCTCATGCAAACATGGGCCTAACTTGATGAGTTTGGGATTGGAATCACTCCCTAGGTTCACCTCTATGAAATCTCCTCCTACTGAATTGGAAAGTCTTTCAAAATCGAGAATTTTATGAAATTCTGGGAGACTAGAAGTGGGATCTTCCTCAAGGGGATCCACTTTTGGGCTTCGATCATTCTCGTGGGTTATAGACCCGAGGGAATTTGATGCGTGAGTTTTCAAAAGACCTGGTTTTATACTTGGATTTTCAATTGATTTCAAAATTTTTGGTATGGCAATGCAAACGACGTTCCTTTCAAAACCCTTTTCTTTTTCCAAAGTCCTACCAGGAGTAGCTATGTACAAAATCTTTTTGGTATTTTGTAGATTTTCGATTTTTTTGGGTTTTTGCAAAACAAGAACTTTAGGAACTATACAAACTACCCTATTTTCGAGTTTTTGATTTTCCAATGTTTTTGGTTTTTGCAATTTTTGGATTTTTTCGATTTTAAGTTTTTCAAATGTTTTTGTTTTGTTATGAAAGGGATCTTCCATCATACCTACAAAGGGAAAACACTACGGGTTAGACTCAGAACAAGAGGTCTAAATCGTAGGTCTCTTCTAGGGTAGGCTCCAAGGCACCCTTGACCCAAGTGGTCACAGGGGGTGGCTCTGGCGGTATTTTGGGAGTATAGCCGATCCCGTATCGACTTGGGTTGGCCCTAGGAAGGATTGGCTCTAAGAGACCCTGGTTTTGTGCCCCTAGACTTTTATAGGGCGTATAGCCCATGTTTAACTGCATGTTCCATGATTTTTTGTTTTTTGAAAAATTAGAGTATAAATCGTGGTGTTGGAACTTGCTATCGTCCATATCATGCACATATGGCTTTTTGTCCAGGGGTTTTGGAAATAAGGGATGTTTGGGTCTTCCTAGAAGGGTCAGGATTGAGAGGGGGCCTGCTTTGGGCGGTCCCCTGATGTATACAACCTTCCTAGGACTTTCTAACACGAGCCTTGGCGGCTCAACCATGGTCTGCCCCAGGTTAGCCTCATGGGCCTGGGAACTCGACAAACAAGGGGAGTTTATGATCTCCTGAAGCTGAGTGTGACTCTCACCTAGGATCACCACGACTTGGTCCCTAAAAGGGATTTTAACACACCTGTGGAAGGTGGATGGCACAACGCACAAGCTGTGTATCCAGGGCCTTCCCAGCAACAGGTTATAATGGGGGTGGATGTCTAAGACATGGAACACCCCCGTGTGTGCGATCCCTCCCATTTCCATAGGGAGTTCGATCGATCCTAAGGGTCTAGACGCATTCCCATCGTATCCAGTGATAACGATGGGACTTGTGTTCATAGAAGTCAAGGTGACTCCAATTTGATACGCCACATGAAGTGGAAGAATGTTGAGCCCTCCTCTCCCATCGACTAGGCACCTGTCCAGAGAGTGGTTATTCAAAACCACCTCGATATGCAGGGCCTGGTTGTGGGACTCGTAGGGTCTATCTACATCATCTTCCGAGAAAGTGATGGGCGATTTTGCTCCTATTGACGCCACTTGGTCAGACAGGGATTCAGGACTTATGTTCAAACTAACCTTAGCCCTTTCTAGAATTTTCTCTAGCACGAGTCTATGCCTAGGTGAAGTATGTATTAGCTCTAGGATGGACATGTGGATAAGAATCTTTGAAAGATGGTTTTCGAAATCATAAGGGTTTAAAACAATTTTCCCATTGTCTGCTTTCGGCAGAACTCTAGGAATACATGCTTTTGAGGGGCCAGGCACATTGACCACCTTTTTAGCACTTTGTAGGTGCAGGGGTTGATAGATCCTCCCAGATCTTGTCACTTCCCCCATGACCAACCTAGGGTTTGCACTTAAACTGGCTCTAATCGTGAGTTTTGGAGAACTTTGGATTTTTAAAACTAGTTTAGCCGGGGATTCAGCTCTTGGTGGTCCCCGGATGACTACTTGGGCGGGTTTCTTGTAAAGTACAAGGGTAGTCGCACAAGTGGATCGACCAGACTCTGATGAATGCGTTAGATCTTTTAAAAAGGTGAGGGTACTTACCTCCTTTCCTTTCCCACTGCTACTGGCATGCTTGGGAAAGGGTTCTTTAAAGATAGCTTGAGTTGGCTCAAGTTCCGCAGTGACCTGGAGCCGGCCCTCCGCTATCAAGTTCTCGATTTTGTTTAAAAGGGAGAAACAACACTTTGTATCATGGCCTTTGAGCCGATGATACTTACAAAAACGGTTTAAATATCCCCCTTTGGAAGTGACTCCCTCGAGGATTTCGGGAAGTTCAATCATGCCCTGGGCAAGTAGGAGGTCTAGGACCTCCGACACAGGTTGCCCCAGCGGAGTGTACTCCCGTTTTTCAATAGGTTTTTGGAAGCTTCTCTCCCTTTTGTTTTTTAGTTTTTCAAAATTTTTCGAAGTGCTCGCCGGACCTGGATCCACCCGGACATTGGCGATTTTATGGGGCTTTGCCCCTTTGTCTATCGTGGGTAGCCCATAAGTGATATGGGCTTTTCCAAGCGGGTTTTGGAAATGGCACTTCCTTTCCATAAGTGATCGTATATCTCCTTTTTCAAGTTTGTTTCGAAAATGAATGCTTTTTTGATCAACTTATGGAAAGTTGAGATTTCGTGAAGCGAGAGAAGGGTTTTTAGCTCATTTTTAAAATTATCCAGGATCAGCATGACTACGCATCCTTCGGATATTGGCTCTCTCACTTGCCCTAAAAGGGACCTCCATCGAATAATGAAGGCATGCACGTCTTCGTTCATGCCTTGCTTTGTATCCCTTAAAGTGTTTAAAGTCGGTGTGACTTCTACGTTATGTGCAAATCTTTACATAAAGCAGTTCGCTAACTCTTCAAAAGTAGTGAACTGGCTTAGATCGTAGGAAGCCAGCCATTTGGCAACTGTGCCTTTAAGGGATAGAGGAAACCAATACACCCATTTCATTGAGTCCTTTTTCTTCTTATGGGCTCGATGTGAGAAAAGTTGCAAGTGAGACCTAGGGTCTCCCATGCCATCATACTGATGGAAGTTCGGTATTTCATCGTCACTGTCTGTTTCATAATCCATGGGTAGGAAATCAGAAAGGGCTTAACTCCTTTTCTCTTTATTTTGCCCTTTCAGCAGCTGCTGTAGGGCTTTACGGTCCTTTTGTGTGAACGACTCGTGGTATTGGTTGCCTTCTATTGCGGAGGCCTCTTTATGCTTGCGAGGTTTTTCAGGTCTTTTCTTGGCCTTTTGTTCGCCATTCGATGAACATGAATCGCCTGCTTCAGCCTCTTGGCTAAGATCATCAATTTTGGCCTCGAATTCCCTTCTCAAGTCTTCTATCTCTTTTAGCTTGATTTTATTTTTCAAAACCCTTCTAGAGTGAGAACTTGATGCGCATGAGCCTTGGCTCGACACTTCACTTGGGTTGGATTTTGACATGCTTTCAAGCTTTTCAAAATTCGTATGTATGGAAGTACAACAAAGAAAGAGTCAAAGATAACATCTTTTGGAAAATATTTTCGCAAGGTTTCTAAGATGACTCAATTTTAAAAAGTCTCACTTCCCACCGGGCGTGCCAAATCCTGTAGACGCAGAAAGTTCCCTCTTTTGGTTCTTAGGCCTGAAGCGAATCTTTTCGTGTGTCTAAGTCTTATTTAAGCAAAAGGGAATGCCTGCTAGCTTACTTAAGCTAGCTAAGAGATATTT
This sequence comes from Brasenia schreberi, assembly GCA_036023115.1. Classification (NCBI taxonomy): domain Eukaryota; kingdom Viridiplantae; phylum Streptophyta; class Magnoliopsida; order Nymphaeales; family Cabombaceae; genus Brasenia; species Brasenia schreberi. The sequence goes on along the minus strand of JAYKKT010000089.1, from coordinate 16,242,613 downwards.
TTAAATCTGACTCCTAACGTGGTGACTGTGAGCAAGCAAGCTCTTTTCGTCGCAGACCTTCTTGCACCGATGCGCAAGGGTCAGTTTGTACGCTTTCGAAAATCGAGTTTTAAATACGAGAACCTACGAAAATGTTTGAGGTGTTCTATTCGGGTTGTTTTTGTATGATTTTCAAGTTTTATTTCACGTGGATTTGCACGTGCCTATGTCTTTCTTTTTATCCCTTTTCGAGCAAACTAGGTGTGTGTTATGAACACGTGACCTAAGTGGGGCGATTTTGAGCGGGAGTATGGGGTTTGCTTTGATGCAATATGCGTCCTAACTCGTGGTATGGCATATATGCATTGCAAACTCATGCAACTCCAAAGGGAAAACTCGAAATTTGAAAGACAATGTAGAAGGGAAATGACTTGAAATGTAAATTGCAAAAGGGAAATTGCGAAAGGGAAATATGGCTATATCTTAAGAGCGGAAAGGCTCAATAGTGCAAGTTTGTGCCGTGTATATATGTAAAGACTATGCACACTGCCGAACCTTAAAACCCAAATCTTAAAGACATAGCCGAAAGGAAAATACTTATAATATATATGGGCCCGAAGGTTGCCAACGTGTTGCGTGGGTGTTGTGTGTATATTGAAAGACAACTCACACGACTTAAATAAAACCCAAATATAAATTGCAATATGGCCTTAACTAAGGTCTTGGGAGTAAGAGCGAAAGCTCAATGTGTGTGAGTGTATAATTGAAATGCTACACACACGACATGAAGTAAAACACCCAAGGGAAATAATAACACGGCCCTTACTAGGGTCTTACAAATAAGAGCGAAAGCTCAATGTATGTGAGTGCGAGAATTGAAAGACAACACACACGACATGAAGTAAAACACCCAAGGGAAAATATAACACGGCCCTTACTTGGGTCTTGCAAATAAGAGCGAAAGCTCAATGTGTGTGAGTGCAAGAATTGAAAGACAACAAACACAACTTAAGCAAAACCCCACGCAACTTAAATTATATTATATAAATAAGTCTATATCTTAAGAGCTGATTAGGCCCGTGTGTGTGTTCAAAATCGTGTACAACTAAGAGTGGGATAGGCTCAAGTGCATGTGTGTGTGGGTGTGCCAAGCCACGTTATTACAAGCGGGGGGAGACAATGCTCCGTTATTACAACCCCGTATCAAATTTAATTAAGCTTAAGCAAGTCTATAAACAAGGACCGAGTTAGGCACTTATGTATAGCTGGTCCGGAGGTGACTTGCTTGAGCTTGGGCTTGAGCGTCGCCTTGGGCTGGAAGAGGGAGCTCCTCGGAAGGGCGCGACAAAGGGGTGCTAGCCGGTTGGGAAGCAAGGTGCTGCGGGTGTGGCGCCTTGGCGCTAGCCGGGTGATGGGAGGGGGTGCTGCTGGCTGGGGTAATTAAGGGTGCTTAGGAATGGAAAAGGGGAGCTAAGGTGTGTCACTAAGGAGTGGGGGCTGTCTAAGGGAAAGGTAAGGTGGGTGGGTACTAGTTAGGGGTTGTCTAATGGGAAGGTAGGGCAGTGGGTGCTGTAGTCGGGTATGGTTGAATGGTGCAGGTAGCTAGGTGGTGGCCGGCTGGCTAAAGTGGAGGTTAGACTAAGGAAGGGTGGCGTGTGGTGGCTGAGAGTGGAGGGGGAGTGAAGAAAGTGTAGTGTTAGGATGGGGTACTAACTGGAGAGGAAGGTGAAGGTGGCGGGTGTCTAAGGGAGGCAGCCGGGTGGAAGGTGGGTGCAGTCGGGTGGCGTGGAGTGGAGCTGGCCGGAGGTAATGGTGGCGTGGATTGGAGCTGGTCGGAGGTCCAAGGTGGAGCAGGTGAGAGAGGAGAGCAAGGGATGAGAGAGGAGAGGAAGGGCTCGGTTGGCCCAAAGGGAGTTCCAAAATCTGAAAAACCCGCCCACTAGGGGGGGTTTATAGGATTTTGATAGGGTCGGTTGGGCTGGTTTTGGGGGGGTGGTTTAGTGGTTAGGTGGTGGTGGTTTAGGAATAAGGTGGGCTAGATATTTAGGGGGGGCCAGATATTTAGGTTAGGTGGTTTTAGGGATATGGTGTGCTAGGGTTTTAGGTGGGGTGGTTTAATGGTTTAGGGCTTAGCTAGGTGGGTTGGTTTTAGGGTGAGGTTTAGTGAGGTGGGTTATGTGTTTAGGCTAGGATTAGGTCGGGATTAGGGGAATTAGGTTAGGTTTAGGGAAGGATTAGGGAGGTGGGTTAGGTGATTAGGTTGGGATTAGGGAAGGATTAGGGAAGTAGGTTAGGTGATTAGGTTAGGATTAGGCTAGGATTTGGGTAAATGGCCAGGATTAGGGGGTTTTGGCTTAGGATTGGGTTAGGAGCATCCCTTTTCATGGCCCATGGACTTCATTGCATCATGTTGGTGCAGCCCTAGGTTGGGTGTAGGTTCATACAAGCTTAAACCCACACTAATTAGGCTAACCCACATGATTAACCCAAAACTTGACACACAAGTCAAGCTTAATACATTTCCCTCACATGTAATCCTTCCCATTCTCTCTCATGCCCAAGATCCCATGTGAATTTCAAGTGGGCCCCACCTCCATTTATGAGAAGGTGATGTGGGCCATGGATGTGGATATTGGATTGGATCTTTGGATCCAAATCCAAATCCAGATCCACATATACGTTTGGATTGGGATCTGGATATATATGGTCCAGATCCAATTCAAAGCTGAATTCTGACTCCTTCAGGGTATGTTCGAAACGAACGGTTTGTACGGGGCCTGATAGCATCAGTACTCCGTCTTACATTGGGTCTTCGCCAACATGGTCGTCCGCTTCTGTTTTCACCTTCCGGAGATGATTTCAAATGATTTGTTGATAATAGGGGCTTGGACGTTTGAGATCCTGGGGATGAATCTAATACGAGAGTTGTTGTGCCGGGCTCAACATGTGCTCCAGTTCCGGGCTCTCTTTTGCTCTTTTGGTCCTTCTTTCATCAGGCCAAGCCGCTTTGTGGGATTTCAAAATATCTTTTAAAGGTTTTAAAACTATATTATACATATTTTAAAATATACATAGTTTAAACATATGTACAGCGTTGGTTTGGAAGGCTCGTGGGTTTCTAAACTCAAAATAGCCCTTTGGGGCTGCTTTTACAAAACCAGGTTATTTGAGAAGTTCATGGGATTTTGGGGCGTTTACAACCACCACCACCTAACCACTAAACCAACCCCCCAAAACCAGCCCAACCGACCCCACTCAAAAGCTATAAAACCCCCCCTAGTGGGCGGGTTTTTCAAGTTCCTTTGGGCCAGCCGAGCCCCCTCTCCTCTCTCATCCTTTGCTCTCTTCTCTCACCTGCTCCACCTTGGAACTCCGGCCAGCTCCATTCCTTGCCACCCGACTGCACCAACCTGCCACCGTTCGGCTGCCTCCCTTGGACACCCGCCACCTTCACCTTCCTCTCCGGTTAGTACCCCATCCTAACACCACCCTCTCTTCACTCCCCCTCCACTCTTAGCCACCACACGCCACCCTTCCTTAGCCTAGTCTCCACTTCATCCAGTAGGCCACTGTAAACACCTGAAATTTTTTCAAGTATTTTCAAAAAACTCCTAAATTTTGAAGGCCAATTTAAAGCCTTTATGAACCTTTAAATTCAAAATCCCCAAATTTTAAAGTTTAGACCTTCTGGGAGAATATTTCAAAATAAAGGTTTTAAATCCAAATAGCCCATGAGTTTCGAAGCAGGCGAAGACCAAATCCAGGCCTCGATTCCCGGAAAGAAGATAAAGTGTATCAAGACACGGATCAAGTTAAATCAAATTGATTCCCAAAAGCGGAGAAGATTGAAGCATATCAAGTTCAAATTCAACAACTTATCCAAATGGAAGGTCAAGACCGATCAAATCCAAGTTTGTCCGATCAAGATGGGGCCAACTTGGAACCAAGACTCGAGGCCATGGTAACAAGCTCATTCAATTCTAGAAGATTTCAAGTGTAAAAAGCAAAAGGTGGGAGCCAAATCAAAGAAAGAAGCGAATTCAAGTGGGTCGAAGTTTAAAGAAATCAGCCCAAACAAAACATGTTGCACATTGTAAGGTTGTTTAAAACCAACCGCATGCTCTAGGGCTACACCAAGCCATGGCACCTATACCTGGTCCGAATCGACTCAATGAAGAACTACAAGAAGCCGGTTTGGAGCGGATCAAATCCACCAAGCTAAAGCTCCAACCCGCCCCACAAGAAACCACTAGAACCAGCCCCCCTTGGCCTATAAAAAGGCCCAAGAGGGGGGGGCGGGTTCCATAACTTGGAGATTGGAGAGAGAAGAGAGAGAAGAGAGAGACCTTGGGTGGTGTGTGCTAGACTAGGTGCAGAAATTTTCAGCAAGGAGGGACGTCTTCTAGTGTGGGGGAAGAAGGGGAAGCTAGGTGAGAGCTTGTAGGAGTTGAGAAGGAAGGCCATCAAGAGGAAGGCCGGCTTCATCATTGAAACCCGGTCCTTCACCATCTAAAACTCGTGTAAGACCTTTCTTACTTAATCTAAGTTTCATTCTCTTCCATTCAATTCATTAAATGGGGTTGTATTAATGGAGTTTCATCTCCCCCCGAGTTGTAATAATCTAGCTTTGCTGCCATTTCAATTTCGTGGATGAAACACTATACACCCACATGCACGCCAAGTGTTTGCTTTAATGCTTCTTCCTTCCTATATGCTATATACCCCTCTATACTTCTAACCCCCTCTATGTCTAAGCTATAAATTACTTTCCATTCATTTATATTCCAACAAATTTGCTTTAAGGGTTGTTGCATTTTAATTTCGTGTGGGTTATGCATCATTACATTTATAAAACACAAAACCGGATTTTAGCATCTCTGCATATGCCTATTTCTGTAATTTTAATTTTGTGATGCTTCCTCCGATTATCTCGAAATTTGGCACACTGATTCTACACACATTTGGACACTCTGTATAAAATTGGCAAGATTTTAGGGCCGCTCAGCCACGTAATAAAAGCATATTAAGAACGACCAGATTTTTGCACCACTGTCTGCACAGACAGATTTCCTGAAACATAGGTTTGGTAAAAGTTCCATATCTCTGTCCATAGGAGTCCAAATTAGTTAATTTTTGATGCATTGGAAAGCTAACATCCATAGCTTTCCAAAAACATCAAAATCATCAAAATCGGAGTTATGAGTAAAGAGATACAGACTCATCTTTGAGTTTCTGTATTTCTAAAACAGAACTGTTCCGAGTCAGTGAGGTGGTCTGAGAAGATTATTTGTTTCTGATTCAATATTGCTCCAAATGCAGATTTGAAAAGGGCTACAGTCTCTCGACACTACCAACTTCGTCTGGTAAAATTTTGATAATTTTTGGAAGTCTGTGACGCCTTCAAATTTAACAACAAGATGCGAACCTTTTAACAAACTTTTGCGAAAAGGGGTAAAATTTTCGTGGGACGAGGATTGTCAAAAAGCTTTTGAAAGATTGAAAACTTATTTGGTGAATCCTCCAATTTTGAAACCTCCAAAGCAAGGAAAACCTTTACTTCTTTACATTTCCATACATATGAATGCATTGGGTGCTTTATTAGCCCAATATGAGGATGATGGCCACAAAGAATGTGCCATTTACTATATTTCGAAAACTCTCTTGGCATATGAAAGAAATTATCAAGCCATGGAGAAAACGTGCTTGGCATTAGTATGGGCTTGCCAAAAGTTTAGACATTACTTCCTAGATCATGAGATATGGATAGTGTCTAAGCTTGATCCGATCAAGCACTTGTTTGAAAAACCTATCCTAACGGGTAGGCTTGGTAAATGGCAACTCCTCTTAATGGAATATGACTTGAAATATCACCACATTAAGGGGCAAGCCCTAGCCGATCATATGTTCGAGTTCCCCTTGGAAGAAACATATCCCATACTTGATGAGATGCCCGATGAAGGCATATTTGCAAACGATTTTCAAAACCATGTTTTAGCAAACTGTTTTAATGAAAACCAAGTATGGAAAATGTACTTTGATGGGAGACGTAACCAACAAGGGGCAGGTGTTGGAGTCATTCTCATATCCCCCAAAAAGGGAGAAATACCCATTGCAATTCGTCTAGATTTTGAGTGTTCAAATAATGTGGCTGAATATGAGGCTCTCATACAAGGCCTAAAAGTCTTGAAAAATCTAGGGGCAGCTTGCATTGAAGTCTTTGGAGACTCTTTACTGGTTGTGAACCAAGTTTTAAAAGTTTGGCAAGTCAAACACGAAAAACTCATTCCGTATCACGAGTTGGCCACCAAGTTGGTCGACTCTTTCAAATCATGCACACTCACTCACATAGGGAGAGAGGACAACACCATAGTGGATGCCCTCTCCTCCTTAGGATCTGCTTTAAGGGTCGATCCCACCTTGGGAACTCGATCCCTAGAGATATGGCACTCACCCGTTCCATCCATGCACGATTTAGAGATTTGCCAAAATGACCAAAATCCAAATGATAAACCTTGGTTTTATGACATTAAAAACTTTTTAGAAAACGGAGGATTTCCCGAATATGCTTCTTCAAAAGATCAAGCTTTTATTAGAAAAATTTCAACCCCGGTATGTAATTTTGGGAGGGGTGCTTTATAAGAAAAGTTTTACAGGCATCTTGTTGCGATGTGTAGACCTTGAAGAGGCTAGGACCATAATGCACGAGTTCCACGATGGAGAGTGTGGAGGCCATGTTAATGCAAATATGATGGCCATGAAGATACTTAGAGCTGGGTATTTTTGGTCCACCCTAAGACAAGATTGCCATGATCATGTTAGGAAATGTCATCAATGTCAAATACATGGGCATATCATTCACACCCCCATCATCCACTTTGCATTCCATCGTGAGCCCTTGGCCTTTTGCCATGTGGGCGTTCGATATCGTAGGACCCATATCCCCCAATGCATCCAATGGACATAGGTTCATCCTAGCGGCCACCGAATATTTCTCTAAATGGGTTGAAGCTACATCCTTGGCCAATGTCCAAGGACAACATGTAGTGGCATTCATTAAGAGAAATATCTTGACCCGATTTGGAGTACCGAAAGACCTAGTGTCCGATAATGACACCCCATTCAAGAATGAGAAGATGGAAAAATTGTGTGTCACATATGGCATGACTCAACACTTCTCATCGCCCTACTACCCTCAAGGCAACGGCCAAGCCGAAGCCACAAACAAAACCCTCATAAGCATCATTGAGAAAACCATAGAAAAAGGTAGGACATGGCATGAGAAGCTCGACGAAGCCTTGTGGGCTTATAGAACTTCCATTCAAACCCCAACAAATGCCACCCCATTCGAGTTGGTCTATGGCACGAGTGCCATACTCCCCATTCATACCAAGCTTCATTCATTTCATACATCACTTCCATTAGATATTCCATTAGAAACCCTACAACATACTAGAATGGTCGAACTTGACTTGTTGGATGAAAAGAGGCTACTTGCTATGGATCATGCACATGCATATATGCAAAGGGTAGCCCGACACTACGAGAAGCACATGAAGGCTCGCCACTTCAAAGTGGGAGACCTAGTGCTAAAAACCATTCACCACCGAGGCCCACACCCCCTTGGAAAGTGGCGGCCCAAGTGGGATGGTCCTTATGTTGTGCGTGGAACCACCACTAACAATGTTTATTGGTTGGTTGATGTTGACGGTAGGAACTTGGTAGACCCTATAAATGCTCAGCATTTGAAAAGATATCATGTATAGGGTCTACTCTCTTTTGAAAATATTTTGAATGGGATCTCCTTTGAACTTCTTGAAGAAGGATCAAGGTGGATCGTGTGACCCTAAACAAGGGAAATAGGATCTTATGAAAGGTAGAGTTTTCAAAATTTATGGGCTATATTTCAAAAGTCCCCATCTCACAAAATCGAGCCTTTTTCAAAATAGCAAAATATTTCCAAATGGTATATGCTATTTCAAAATAGGGTGATCTTAGATGATTCGAGTAAACCATTGGAATAAGTCTCTCCCCATTTCGCTTCTCCTTCCCAACAAAGGTGAATCTTATTTTGTTTGAGAATTAGACTTTGTTGTGTAAGTAAGAGAGTTTTGCAATGTTTCCTAGTTTTCCTATAAAAATCTCTACCAAGTAGTAGGTATTATGACCCGAGTAAAGGGAAATACAAGAAGCTAAAAATCCTTGTGATTGAAGCTAAAAAGGATTTCCCCTTTCTTTTGGAAAGTTGTGAAAACTCGAAAACATCAAGCCACATAAGGGCCATGATCACTTGGGGCAGTCGACCTTCACAAGCCTCCCAAGTTCGATCCTTGTATGTTAAGAGTCTCTAAAAGAATCATCGTGTGCATATCACTCACACCCTTCATACATGCCCATGCATGCATTTCAAAACCATTGAGTACATGATCGATATTAGGACCAAGGTCATAGTAGATTGAGTCCCCTTTGGCTCTAAATCCCCTCTTACTTATTTTTAAAAGTTAGGCACTCAGATGATCCATGCTCTTGAGAAAGGTTCGGAAAGAAGAGTAAAAGGGTGTTTTCTTCTTTAACATTATCCAAACACAGTTGGATTAATGCCAAAGAGGGGCATCTGTAAACACCCGAAATTTTTTCAAGTATTTTCAAAAAACTCCTAAATTTTGAAGGCCAATTTAAAGCCTTTATGAACCTTTAAATTCAAAATCCCCAAATTTTAAAGTTTAGACCTTCTGGGAGAATATTTCAAAATAAAGGTTTTAAATCCAAATAGCCCATGAGTTTCGAAGCAGGCGAAGACCAAATCTAGGCCTCGATTCCTGGAAAGAAGATAAAGTGTATCAAGACACGGATCAAGTTAAATCAGATTGATTCCCAAAAGCGGAGAAGATTGAAGCATATCAAGTTCAAATTCAACAACTTATCCAAATGGAAGGTCAAGACCGATTAAATCCAAGTTTGTCCGATCAAGATGGGGCCAACTTGGAACCAAGACTCGAGGCCATGGTAACAAGCTCATTCAATTCTAGAAGATTTCAAGTGTAACTCAAAAGCAAAAGGTGGGAGCTGAATCAAAGAAAGAAGCGAATTCAAGTGGGTTGAAGTTTAAAGAAATCAGCCCAAACAAAACATGTTGCACATTGTAAGGTTGTTTAAAACCAACCGCATGCTCTAGGGCTACAGCAAGCCATGGCACCTATACCAGCCCATATGGGCTGGTCCGAATCGACTCAATGAAGAACTACAAGAAGCCGGTTTGGAGCGGATCAAATCCACCAAGCTAAAGCTCCAACCCGCCCCACAAGAAACCACTAGAACCAGCCCCCCTTGGCCTATAAAAAGGCCCAAGAGGGGGGGGCGGGTTCCATAACTTGGAGATTGGGGAGAGAAGAGAGAGAAGAGAGAGACCTTGGGTGGTGTGTGCTAGACTAGGTGCAGAAATTTTCAGCAAGGAGGGACGTCTTCTAGTGTGGGGGAAGAAGGGGAAGCTAGGTGAGAGCTTGTAGGAGTTGAGAAGAAAGGCCATCAAGAGGAAGGCCGGCTTCATCATTGAAACCCGGTCCTTCACCATCCAAAACTCGTGTAAGACCTTTCTTACTTAATCTAAGTTTCATTCTCTTCCATTCAATTCATTAAATGGGGTTGTATTAATGGAGTTTCATCTCCCCCCGAGTTGTAATAATCTAGCTTTGCTGCCATTTCAATTTTGTGGATGAAACACTATACACCCACATGCACGCCAAGTGTTTGCTTTAATGCTTCTTCCTTCCTATATGCTATATACCCTCTATACTTCTAACCCCCTCTATGTCTAAGCTATAAAGTACTTTCCATTCATTTTTATTCCAACAAATTTGCTTTAAGGGTTGTTGCATTTTAATTTCGTGTGGGTTATGCATCATTACATTTATAAAACAGAAAACCGGATTTCAGCATCTCTGCATATGCCTGTTTCTGCAATTTTAATTTTGTGATGCTTGCTCCGATTGTCTCGAAATTTGGCACACTGATTCCACACACATTTGGACACTCTATATAAAATTGGCAAGATTTTAGGACCGCTCAGCCACGTAATAAAAGTATATTAAGAACGACTAGATTTCTGCACCACTGTCTGCACAGTCGGATTTCCTGAAACAGAGATTGGGTAAAAGTTCCATATCTCTGTCCACAGGAGTCCAAATTAGTTGATTTTTGATGCATTGGAAAGCTAACATCCATAGATTTCTAGCAACATCAAAATCATCAAAATCGGAGTTCTGTGTAAAGAGATACAGACTCATCTTTGGGTTTCTGTATTTCTGAAATAGAACTATTCCAGCAACATCCATATTTCTGAAATGCAGATTTGAAAAAGGCTACAGTCTCTCGACATTACCAGCTTCGTCTGGTAAAATTTTGATAATTTTTGGAAGTCTGTGACACCTTCAAAACTCCCCTAGAAAATAGCTCTAAAAACAAAATTCTCTGTTTTCAACAGCTTGTGTTTTTCCAAGTATTGAATCCGAGTGCACAAGTTCAACAAATTTTTCAAAGACACTTGTTTATATAAAAGGGAGTCGTGTTTTGCTGTAAAATGAAGTTCCTAAGCACTCAACACTGACCCTTGAGCATCGGCTCAAGAAGGTGTGAGCGAAAAGATCCCGCTTGTACACAATCGCCTAGAAGTCTTACAAACATTTGCTAGTTTTGAACTAGCTGGCACGCTCGCGCAAGCGTAGGGGTGGAGAGTTTCATTTCAAGTTTGTCTCATAAACTTTGAAATGAGAATTTTCATGTCTACAGAAATGGCACGCCCGGTGGGACTCGGGTCTTGAGGAATTTCTAAGCAAATAAGACTCCCAAAAATCTTTTCAAAGTGTTTTTAACATTGGTAAATTGTGCACGTGTAGGATTTTCAAGGCCCACAAGATCATGTCAAGTTCGGATGGTTCTTACGAGGTGTCGAGCCGGGCTTCATGCTCGTCAAGTCAATTTTTGAAAAGATTTTCAAAAACAATTTTCAAAAACAAGAAAGAGTCATTAGAAGAATTGAGGAAAGAATTCGAAGCAAGAATCGCCGCTCTCAGCCAAGAGGCCGAAGCGGTCGAATCTTGCTCATCCCATGGGAGGCAAACTAGGGCTCGAAAGAAAACAAACAAACCTAGAAAACCCAAAGAGACCTCCACCATGGGGGGGACAGAGAGCTCGAGTCGTTCACATTAAAAGATAGCAAGGCCCTTCAACAACTACTAAGGGGCCAGGCCAAGGAAAAGAGGTCATATGCCCTATCCGATTTTTTACCTTCCGATTACCAAACGGATAGCGACGATGACATACCGAATTTCCATCGGTATGACGGGATGGGGGATCCTAGATCCTACCTCCAACTCTTTTCCCGCCGAGCATACAAAAAGAAGAAAGACTCAGCTAAGTGGATCTACTGGTTCCCCCTCTCCCTTAAGGGAACCGCTTCCAAGTGGCTCGCTTCCTATGACTTGAGCCAATTTGCCACTTTTGAAGAGTTGGCAAATGGTTTCATGCAAAGATTTTCACACAACGTAGAAGTGACCCCCACTTTGAACACCCTAAGAGATACGAAACAAGCCACGAACGAGGATGCTCATGCATTTATCGTTCGATGGAGGTCTTTATTGGGGCAAGTAAGAGAGCCCATCTCAGAAGGATGTGCCGTGATGCTCATCCTTGAAAATTTCAAACCCGAGCTGAAAATGCTTCTTTCCCTTCATGAAATTTCCACTTTCCACAAACTAATCAAGAAGGCTTCCCTATTCGAAGCAAATATGAAAAAGGGGGTCTACGATGACTTGTGGAAAGGCAAACTTTTTTCGAAAACTCGTTTTGAGAAGCCCGGGACTTACGGGCCAACTACTACGGACAATGGGGCAAAACCCCAAAAAGTTGCAAATGTCCGAGTAGAACCAAGCCCGGCCGACACTTCAAAATTTGAACCGAAGAACAAAAAGGTTCAAAAGTCTTTCAAAAAAAGGGAGTACACCCCGTTGGGGCAGCCCAACACAGAGGTCCTCGACCTCCTGCTCGCCTAGGGAATGGTGACACTTCCGGAAGTTCCCGAGGGGACACCCCCTAAAGGGAAATTTTTAAACAAGTTTTGCAAGTATCATAGGCTCAAAGGCCATGATACAAATCACTGCTATACCCTTTTAAACAAAATAGAGGACTTAATCGAGCAAGGTCGGCTCCAGGTCACCGAGGAACCGGAGCCCGCCCAAGCCGTACTCAAGGAACCCTTCCCCAACCATGCAAGCACTAGCGGGAAGGACAAGCAGGTATATGCTCTCTCCTCTCATTTGAATGGTTCGGAACATGCATGGCATACGGATCGCACTACTTGTCACACACCACTGCTCGTAATAAAAAAAGCCAAACAAGTAGTGATCCGGGGAGCGCTTAGAGTCCCGCCCCCGGCTAGAGCCTTATTAGAGATTCGAGATGCTCCCAAGCATCAAACTAGAGCCCACCTAGGAACGAGCCATAGGGAAGGTGTGGACGAGGTCACTACATCCGGAAGGATCTACCAACCCCCACACTTAGCAAAAGATGCTAGCAAGGAAGTGGTCGTTATCCCCGGCCCTTCAAAATCATGCATTCCCAAAGCATCGCATCTCATGGGTAAAAACAATGTGTTAACCCCATATAATTTTGAAAATCACCTTGCTAAGATTCCCATAAACATGTCTATCCTAGAGCTTATCCAAACATCCCCTAGACATAGACAAGTTTTAGAAAAGAACTTAGAGAAGGCCAAGGTTAACCCAACCATAACCCCTGAGTCCCTCTCCTTCCTAGTCTCACCCATTTGTGCTAAAACTCCCATTGTGTTTTCGGAAGATGAGCTAGAACAACCCTACCAAAACCATAATCAAGCCTTGCATATAGAGGTGGTATTGAATCACCATCCTCTAGACAAGTGTTTGGTTGATGGCGGAGGAGGTCTAAATATACTTCCACTACACATAGCCTACAAAATAGGAGTCTCCTTGACCTCTCTAAACCCGAGTTCCATCGTGATCACAGGATACGATGGAAACGCATCCAAACCTTTAGGAGTCATAGAGTTACCCACAGAAGTAGGGGGCATGAGTCATTCCGGGGTGTTTCATGTTTTAGACATACACCCCCATTATAACCTACTCCTAGGAAGGCCATGGATACACAGCTTGCGGGTTGTGCCATCCACCTTTCATAGGTGTGTAAAAATACCCCTCCAAAACCAAGTTGTGGTAATTCTTGGAGAGAATCACTCCCAGCTGCAGGGAATACAAAATTTCTCATGCTTATCAGGTGACAAAACCCATGAGTCAAAACTAGGTGAACCCTTGGTAGCTCATCCCAAAGCAAAAGGTGTTGTACACATAAAAGGGCCGCCCAAGGCTAGCCCGCTCAAGACCATCTCAAAACTACCCAAAGTCCTCCCCAAGTCCATAAAAGTGTTTGAACATGACATGGATGACACCAAGTTCCAAGGCCATCCCCTTTATAAAACATTTTCAAAATTAAAGAAGCCTTGGAACATGATGTTGAACATGGGTTATATGCCTTATCAAGGCCTAGGGAGCCAAAACCAAAGTCGTCTTGAACCCATAGTGTCAAACATAAACCGAAACCAGTATGGGATAGGCTACGACCCATCCATACCACCCAAACCTCCACCCGCGACCACTTGGGTCAAGGGTGCCTTAGAACCTCCTAACACCGAAACTTATGACTTAGACCTCTTATTTAGAGCCTAATGCATGGTGTTTTCTTTGTAGGTTTGATGGAAGACCCCGCCACATCCAAAAACCCAAAAAAATCAGAAATTTGCAAAATCCAAAAACATTTAGAAAGTTCCCAAAACCCAAAAACAATAGAAAATTTCAAAAATCTCGAAAAAAATGTGATTTACATTTCTCCTCCTTCCATTTGTTTACAAAAAGCCAAAAAAATTGAAAATTTTGAAAATTCCAAAAAGAATGTGCTTTTTGTTCCTTCCTTGTGTTTACAAAAAGCCAAAAAAATTGAAAAATGTGAAAACACCAAAAACAAGGTTTTATACATTCCATCTCCAAAGAGCAATTTCGAAAAAGCCAAAAAAATTGAAAATCTTGGAAAACCCAAAAGCATTGTCTTTGTGAAAAGCCCTAGTCTTTTGAAAGTGGTAGATGTTCCAAAACCATGTGCCTTGCCTAGCACTTTCATAGAACCCAAATGTCTCAAGAGCGATCAAAGCGAAGAGGAAGATCCCCTCGTCCATGAGGAGGACCAAACCTTCGAGCTTCCCGAGTTCCATAGAATCCTTGATTTAGAAAAACCTTCAAATTCCGTAGGAGGAGATTTTGTGGAAGTAAATCTAGGGAGTGAGTCTAATCCTAAGCATGTTAAAATAGGCACATGTTTACATGAGCATGAAAGGACATCATTCATCACATTTCTCAAATCATATGTAGATGTGTTTGCATGAACCTACAAAGACATGCCGGGTTTAGACCCAATGGTAGTAGAGCATCGTCTTCCCCTAGAACCAAATGCCAAACCCATAAAGCAAAAGCTTAGAAAGATTCACCCCGATGTACATGCACAAGTGAAAGAGGGTTTAGAAGATCTTTTAAAAGCCGGATTTATAAAACCCATTGCGTACTCAGAATGGCTTTCAAATATTATTGTAGTTCGAAAATCCAATGGGAAAATTAAGATTTGCATTGATTTTAGAAATTTGAACAAAGCCACTCCAAAAGACAATTTTCCTCTACCAAATATTGATTTGATAGTAGATAGCACTACAAATTATGAAATGTTTTCTTTCATGGATGGCTATTCGGGTTACAATCAAATTAAGTTAGCACCAAAAGATCAGGCAAAAACTGCTTTTACTACACCTTGGGGCACATACTGTTACACAGTTATGCCGTTTGGTTTGAAAAATGCCGGTGCCACATACCAAAGAGCTATGACTACTATCTTTCATGACCAAATTCATGAGCTCTTGGAAGTATATGTGGATGACCTTTTGGTGAAATCAAAAACCCGAGTTACTCACATTGAGTCTTTGCAAAAAGTTTTCGAAAGGCTTAGGCTTTACAAAGTGAAACTAAACCCTCAAAAATGTGTATTTGGGGTAGAATCAGGTAAGCTTTTGGGCTTTATGGTGAGCCAAAGGGGTATTGAAGTAGACCCCTCTAAGTGTCGAGCCATCATAGATATGCCTCCACCATCCAACTTGACCCAAATCCGAAGCCTCCAAGGTCGCCTCCAAGCCATTAGGAGGTTCATTTCAAATTTAGCAACAAGATGCGAACCTTTTAACAAACTTTTGCGAAAAGGGGTAAAATTTTCGTGGGACGAGGATTGTCAAAAGGCTTTTGAAAGATTGAAAACTTATTTGGTGAATCCTCCAATTTTGAAACCTCCAAAGCAAGGAAAACCTTTACTTTTTTACATTTCCATACATATGAATGCATTGGGTGCTTTATTAGCCCAATATGAGGATGATGGCCACAAAGAATGTGCCATTTACTATATTTCGAAAACTCTCTTGGCATATGAAAGAAATTATCAAGCCATGGAGAAAACGTGCTTGGCATTAGTATGGGCTTGCCAAAAGTTTAGACATTACTTCCTAAATCATGAGATATGGATAGTGTCTAAGCTTGATCCGATCAAGCACTTGTTTGAAAAACCTATCCTAACGGGTAGGCTTGGTAAATGGCAACTCCTCTTAATGGAATATGACTTGAAATATCACCACATTAAGGGGCAAGCCCTAGCCGATCATATGTTCGAGTTCCCCTTGGAAGAAACATATCCCATACTTGATGAGATGCCCGATGAAGGCATATTTGCAAACGATTTTCAAAACCATGTTTTAGCAAACTGTTTTAATGAAAACCAAGTATGGAAAATGTACTTTGATGGGGCACGTAACCAACAAGGGGCAGGTGTTGGAGTCATTCTCATATCCCCGAAAAGGGAGAAATACCCATTGCAATTCGTCTAGATTTTGAGTGTTCAAATAATGTGGCTGAATATGAGGCTCTCATACAAGGCCTAAAAGTCTTGAAAAATCTAGGGGCAGCTTGCATTGAAGTCTTTGGAGACTCTTTACTGGTTGTGAACCAATGTAAACACCCAAAATTTTTCAAATATTTTCAAAAACTCCTAAATTTTGAAAGCCAATTTAAAGCCTTTATGAACCTTTCAATTCAAACCCCAAATTTTAAAGTTTAAGCCTTTTGGAGAATATTTCAAAATAAAGGTTTTAAATTCAAACAACTCATGAGTTTTTGAAGCAGATAAACAGGTGAGACCGAATCCTGGATCCACATCGATTCCCAAAAAGCAAAGAAGATAAAGTTGGAGCATATCAGAATCAAGATCAAATTCTAAAGCTTATCCGAAACCAAGAGAAGATCGAGCTTATCCAGGACCTAGTTCAAGCTCATCCAATTCAAGAACATTTCAAGTTGAACTCGAGACCATGGTGAAGCCGTATGGAATCAAAATCAAAGTGGAGCCGGATCATTCAAGAATCAAATACCAAACGAGGCATTGAATTGGAAGAGCCTAATTAGGCATACCCGGCCACTACTTGGTATCAAGTTCAATACATGCTAGGACAAAACATTAGACAAGCTTGAATCGGCTACACCCAAAGACTAAGTCGGCTGCACCTAGGCCCGGCCCACATGGGCTGGTTCAAGTCAACAAGAGGGACCACATATAGCATGGCCAAATTGGATCAAGAACCAATAAGGAGCTGGTCCAATCCGCCCCATGGAAGGGGCTAGAAACCAGCCCCCTTGACCTATAAAAGGGGCCAAGGGGGAGCAAGTTGGGGAGGCTTGGGTTATCTTCATCTCTCATCAAAATTTTGGGAATTGGGGCTGGAAAAGAGGGCCTGCACAAGAGAAAATCGTGGGCTGCAAGTGAAGGGAAAGTGAAGGGAAAAAGAGGGTAGACATAGGAGGGAGAGTGCGGAAGACAGAAGGAAGAAGAAGAAGGGCTGGCCAGATTCCACTCTTGGAATTCCGGCCGATCGGAGACAAAGTTGTAAGTACTTCTTCCTTTGTTTTTAAAACCTTCTTCCATATTAATTCAATTGAATTGGGGTTGTATTAATGGAGCAAAGTCTCCCCCCACGTTGTAATAGTGAGTAGATTTGATGCCCTCATTTACATTTGCAGAATTTTCACTATTGCACATACGCACTCCATGTGTTTGCTTATATGCTTCTTCCCCAATATAATCTATAATCACTCTATATTCTCTACCCCCTCTATGCTTATGCTTATAAATATGATTTCCCTTCATTTCAATTCAGCAATTTAATTTGGGAATGTAGAGTTGTTGCATTTTAAATTCGGGTGAGTTTGCATCATTAGATTCTTAAAAACCGAAATCTGAACTTTCAGCATCTCTATATCTAATGATTGCAGCAATTTTAATTTCCGAACGGTTGATCATTTTTGTCTGAAATTTTGCACACTTATCACACACACCTTTGGGCTTGCATTGCCGGTCCCAAGCCCGGATAAAGGAGGAGGGTTGTGTTAGGCTTCCGACAGCCAGCGTAAAACTTCGTCGGATTTCTACAACATGGATTACAAAAATTATGAGCATTGCTTTGGGGCGTTCCCGCCTAGCGACGTGCTGCAGAGCCCGAATGCAGTAAGAAGTAAGCAAGGGCCACTACATTTTCGCCCGAATGTAGTGAATCAATTGCAGAGAGGGTTCCCACATCATGGACGGGTGTGGGTAAAGAAGTTAGTCCCGCTACATTGCCGCCCGAATGTAGTGAAAAATTTTCAGAGAGGGTCTCCGCATTTTGATTATGGACGGATGCGGGGGGTAAGGAAGCTAGTCCTAGATAATAAGATTCGTATTGGTTCTTGGAATATCGGAACATTATCGGGTAAGCTAATGGAGGTGATAGATACTATGATTCGGAGAAAGATTCATATTCTATGTTTACAAGAGACAAAATGGGTTGGAGAAAAAGCAAAGGAGATAGAGGATATAGGTTTTAAATTATGGTACTCAGGTAAAGAAAAGGCCCGAAACGGAGTTGGTATTATCATAAATAAAGATTTAAAGGAGAGTGTAGTAGACATACAACGATATGGTGACCGAATCATGACGTTGAAATTAGTGTTAGGAGCAGAGGTTTTGAATATAGTTTGTGCTTACGCACCCCAAGTAGGACTAGAAGATAGTATAAAGACAGTTTTTTGGGAAGAGTTAGATAAGGTATTTCAAAAGATTCCACAAAGGGAGATGATTTGTTTAGGAGGAGATTTAAATGGACATGTCGGTAAAGAGGCATTAGGATATCAAGGGATTTATGGAAACTTTGGTTATGGGGATATAAACGAGGAAGGTAGGGAGATTTTAAATTTTGCTATGTCATTTGATCTCTTTATAGTCAATACAATCTTCAAAAAACAAGATGAACATTTAATTACTTATAAGAGTGGCTTATCACAAACACAAATTGATTACTTTATTTGTAGAAAAAAAGATAGAGTGTGTTGTAAAGATTGTAAGGTAATTCCAGGAGAAAGCTTAACCACCCAACATCGACTTTTAGTTATGGATTTACAAATAAAAAAATAGACAAAGAAGAAAAGAGTGCATCGAGCTATTCGGACTAAATGGTGGAACCTCAAAAGTGAGAAAGAAGATATATTTAAACAAAAAGTCCTTCAAGGAGATGTTTGGAATTATGTTGGCACACCCTCTGATATGTGGAACAATATGGCTATACATATTAGGAAAGTGGCGAAAGATGTGTTAGGGGTATCTAAGGGAGGTGTACCGGCACAAAAAGAAGCTTGGTGGTGGAGTGAAGTAGTACAAAACAAAATCAAGGCAAAGAGGGCATGTTACAAATTACATTATGCTAAGAAAACTAGTGAAACTTTAGAAGCTTATAAGAAAGCAAAGAAGGAAGCAAAAAAGGCCGTTAGTGAAGCAAAAGCTAAGATTTGGGAGGACTTATATAAAAAACTCAACTCAAAAGAGGGTGAAAGAGACATTTTTAGGATAGCTAGGGCTAGAGATAAGAAAACTAAAGATCTTAATTATGTTAGATGCATAAAAGACGAGGATGAAAAAATTCTAGTGGCAAATGATGATATAAGAAATAGATGGAAAAACTATTTTTATAATCTTTTTAATGAAAATAACGATGTTAGTATTAGTTTAGGAGATTTAGCCAAGTCAGAAAAGTATATAAACCACAATTTCTACCGACGTATTCAAAAGAATGAAGTCAAAGAGGCTCTTAAACATATGAAGAGTGGTAAATCGGTAGGACCAGATAATATTCCTATAGAAGTTTGGAAAATACTAGAAGAAATAGGAATCACTTGGCTCACAAGACTATTTAATGAAATATGGAAAAACCAAAAGATGCCCGAGGAATGGAGAGCAAGTACACTTATACCCATATATAAAAACAAGGGAGACATTCAAAATTGTGCGAATTATCGAGGTATCAAGTTAATGAGTCATACTATGAAATTATGGGAAAGAATTATTGAACGTAGGTTAAGACAAGTATCAAGTACAACAGAGAACCAATTTGGATTTATGCCTGGTAGATCTACTATTGAAGCGATTCACCTTTTGAGACGTCTTATGGAACATTTTAGAGCAAAAAAGAAAGACCTTCACATGATATTTATTGATCTAGAAAAAGCTTATGATAGGGTACCGAGGGAGGTTCTTTGGAGAACTTTGGAAAAAAGAGGTATCCCATTGACATATATTAACCTTATAAGAGACATGTATGATGGTGCAAAAACATGTGTGAGGACTCATGAAGGAACGACAGACTTCTTTGAAGTTAATATTGGGTTACATCAAGGATCAACTTTAAGTCCATATTTATAATGGTGATGGATGAGTTAACAAAACATATTCAAGATGAAGTACCTTGGTGTATGTTATTTGCAGATGACATTGTATTAGTGGAGGAGTCTAAGGAAAAAGTTAATAGAAAATTGGAACTATGGAGAGAAACATTAGAAAACAAAGGCCTCAGACTTAGTAGAACAAAGACAGAATATATGGAATGTAAGTTTGATCATTTGGCTACTTCAGAGAACATAGAAATTAAAATTGGCACACATTACATTCCCCAAAGGGAAAGTTTTAAATACCTAGGGTCAATTTTTCAAAGTGATGGAAGAATTGATGGAGATGTTACACATAGAATTAATGCTGGTTGGTTAAAATGGAGAGGAGCATAAGGTATTCTTTGTGACAAGAAGATACCTTTAAAATTAAAAGGTAAATATTATAGAGCAGCAGTTAGGCCTGCCATGTTTTATGGTTCTGAGTGTTGGGCAGTTAATCATCAACATGTACAAAAGATGTCTGTGACAGAAATGAAGATGTTGAGATGGATGAGTGGTCATACAAGAAAAGACCGTATACATAATGAGGTTATTAGAAACAAATTAGGAGTGGCACCAATAGAGGATAAAATGAGAGAACATCGTTTAAGATGGTTTGGACATATAGAAAGAAGATCAAAAGAAGAACCTGTAAGAAGGTTAGAAAACCTAAATTTGGAAAGTATTAAAAGAGGTAGAGGACGACCACAAAAGTGTTGGAAAGAAACAATAAAGAATGATCTAGCTTATTGGGAGTTAACTGCTAACATGGCACACGATAGAGATCTGTGGAAACAAAGAATCCATGTAGCCGACCCCGTCTAGTATGGGAAAAGGCTTAGTTGTTGTTGTTGTTGTTTTGTTGTATCACACACACCTTTGGGCACTCTGTATAAAATTGGCAAGATTTTAAGGCCGCTCAGCCACGTAATAAAAGCATATTAAGAACGACCAGATTTCTGCACCACTGTCTGCACAGTCGGATTTCCTGAAATAGAGGTTGGGTAAAAGTCCCATATCTCTGTCTACAGGAGTCCAAATTAGTTGATTTTTGATGCATTGGAAAGCTAACATCCATAGCTTTCTAGCAACATCAAAATCATCAAAATTAAGTCCTGAGCAAAGAGATACAGACTCATCTTTGAGTTTCTGTATTTCTGAAACAGAACTGTTCCGAGTCAGTGAGGTGGTCTGAGTTGATTATTTGTTTCTGATTCAATATTGCTCCAAATGCAGATTTGAAAAAGGCTACACTCTCTCCACACTACCAGCTTTGTCTGGTAAAATTTTGATAATTTTTGGAGTCTGTAACGCCTTGAAAACGTCCCTAGAAAATAGCTCTGAAAACAGAATTTTCTGTTTTCAGCAACTTGTGTTTTTCCAAAGTATTGAATCCGAGTGCACAAGTTCAACAAATTTTTCAAAGACACTTGTTTATGTAAAAGGGAGTCTTGTTTTGCTGTAAAATGAAGTTCCTAAGCGCTCAACACTGACCCTTGAGCATCGGCTCAAGAAGGTGTGAGTGAAAAGATCCCGCTTGTACACAATCGCCTAGAAGTCTTACAAACATTTGCTAGTTTTGAACTAGCTGGCACGCTCGCGCAAGCGTAGGGGTGGAAAGTTTCATTTCAAGTTTGTTTCATAAACTTTGGAATGAGAATTTTCATGTCTACAGAAATGGCACGCCCGGTGGGACTCGGGTCTTGAGGAACTTTCTTTCAAAAAGTGAACTCCAAAAACTTTGCAAAAACTTAGTGTTTTTTTTCAAACTTGTGCACAAATTTTGAAAACAATGGATGAAAGCAAGCCGAGGAAATCCTCATTGAAAGCTTCAAAGTGGTTTTCCAAATCCTCTAAAGCCCAAGAAGAGATGGCTGCTATAAAGGAAATCTTTAGAAAGATCGATGCTCTAAGCCATGAGGCTAAGGCGCATCGATCACATGAAAGCTCATCTCGGGCACATAGAGAGAAAAATCATGAAAGGAAAACCAAATCAAATTCAAAAGTCGATGAAGGATATGAGGCTGGAGATGAAGCCAGACTGTGGATCAAGTTATCCAACCTTTCCAAGCACCCAAGCACCCCAAGTTCCAAGCAAAAACCAAAAAAACTTGAAAAACAAAAAGTTGAAATTCTGAAAGTCGGGAATGAAGTCCACATCCTTGGACACACACACAGAGTAGGGCATGAGATTCACACTCAACACACCTCACGAGTTTCACGAGAGGATGAGAGTCGTAAACACCTAGGATTGGAAACGGACAGGAAACGGGAGCTCAAAGCCACGCATGAGTCACTCGAGGACGAGACTTGCTCTCACCATGCAAAGGTAGACAAGCCGAAAAGAGGTATGCCTGAAACTCATCCTCCTCTAAACTCTCCCCTTAGCATAGGGTCATCGGATGCATCAAATCACATTCATGCACCCACAAACCCACAAAACGTGCCCGAAAATGAGGATTTTCAAGGTGCGCCGAATGTCCCACACCAAAAGGAATTTCAAAATCAAAAACCAAATAAAGATCAAAATGTGGTAGACATGGTTACTAAGGCATGCATTGACATCCTAGGAACACCTAACTCTACCATGCAAACTTTCTCGAGTTTAGTCTTGTGCCATGAACCCAAGTCTATGGCAAGAAACCCAACTAACCCATCCCTAGGGGCACCTCGAGTTGTGTCTAGGGAGCATGTCAAAACCATCCCCCATTTAGAGCCTAAACCATCCCAACCTAGGGTCATGTGGAAGCACAAGTCTTCCACCACCCATCCATCCCATATCCTACCGAAAATAGAACGGGTATATATCCATGATATAGACGATTCCATATTCCAAGGGCATGAACTTTACAAAATATTTTCAAAAATCAAAAAGCCTTGGAATATGATCTTAAACATGGGATATAAACCATATCAAGGACTAGGAGCCCATAGCCAAGGTTGTCTAGAACCAATCATACCTAGACCAAACCCAAATCGATATGGATTGGGCTACATCCCATCCATACCCCCTGAGCCACCACCTAAGACCACTTGGGTCAAGGGTGCCCCTAGAACCCACTAAAACCGAGACCTATGGCGTAGACCCTTTCTTTGAGTCTAATTCATGGAAGTTTTAGTTGTAGGTTCAATGGAAGATCCCTCCTTTTAAAAAAATCAAAAAAATTAAAAATTCTCAAAAACCAAAAAAATTAGAAAACCTTCAAAATCCAAAAACATTTGAAAAATCTGAAAATTTCAAAAAAGAAAATTGTTTTCATTCCCCCACTCTTCATTTGAGAAAAAGTTTCAAACAAAAAGTCTCTTAAAAGGATCCTTGAAATTGTGTTTTAAAAAAAAATAATAATAATAAATTCGGAAAATTTCAAAAACTCCGAAAACAATGGCCATATACAAAACCAATTTCAAAATCCTTTCGAGGAATGGATATAATCCCAAGTCAAAATCGTCCAAGCTGGTCATAGCTCTCTCTTACCTAGCACTTCCCTAGAGTTTAATGCTTGAGAATCATCAAAGCAAGGAGGAAAGACCATGCCTCCAAGCTTCTCGAAATTCGTAGAATCCTTGACTTGGAAATTTCATAGAAGGGGATTTTAGAGTGAGTCTAACCCATAGTGTGTGCATGTTTACATGAGCATCATGCATTGCATTTTGAAGTCATATATTTGCATCGAGTCTAGACATCATCTTAGAATTCAAGTTTAAGGTTTGTGTTAAGCCAAAGGGGCATGAGAGTTGACCCCTAAGTATGAGCCATCATAGGCATGTCTCCATATGAATAAAATCTGAAACCTTCAAGGTTAATTCCAGGCCAACAAGATGCTACTCTCTCAATAGGCTTTTGAAAACGGGTTAAAAATTTGCACGATAATTTCCAAAAAGCTTTCGAAAAGTTTAGGGTAAAGCCTCCAAGTTTCAAAACCTCCAAAGTAAAGCTTTACATTCCAATTCATGCGAATGCATTAGGTGTTTTACTTGATAAATGTGAAGATGATATCCATAGGAAGTATGCCATTTTCGAAAACTCTATTGGCATGTGAAAGAAATCACCAAGCCATAGAGAAAATCGTGCTTGGTATAGGCTTCCAAAATTGAGACATTATTCCCCATGTCATGAAAGAGGAATAATGTCGATTGAATCAAGCACTTGTTTGAAAATCCTATCCTAACGGGTAGGCTATATAAATGGCAGCTCCATTAAAGGGACAAGCCCCTAGATCATATGGCTGAATTGCCTCTTGAGATACACATTCCATACTTGATTAAATGCCTAATATTTTGCAAATGAATTTCAAAACCATACTTTAACAAATTGTTTTAAACAAACTCAAGTATGGAAAATGTATTTTGATGGGACAAAGAATAAAGGGGCAGGTATAAGAATCATCTTCATATCTCTCGAGAAATACCAAGTGCCATTCAACTAGATTTTACATGTTCAAATGATGTTGCCAAGTATGAAACACTCATACAAGGCCTAAAAATTTCGAAAATCTAGAGTCTCATGCATTAAAATCTTTGGAGACTCTATGCCTTTATAAACCAAGTTTTAAAAATTTGGCAAGACGAAAACTCATCAAGAATTGGCCATTGGAGTGATTGGCTTTTTAAAAAATATGCACCATTGGCACTCACGATTTGGAATGCTTGCCAAAATGACCAAAATTGTATTAAAAAGCCTTGGTTTCAAGACATTGAAATTTTTTAGAAAGGGAGGATTTCCCAAATTTACTTCTTCGAAAGATCAAAGTTTTGATTGAAAAAATTTTAACCCTACATATGACTTTGAAAAGAAAAATTTTCAGCATCTTGTTGATATAAAAACCTTGGTAAGGTTAGAATCAGTACATAAATTCCATGATGGAAAACGTGGAGTTCATGTCAATACCATATGATGGCCATGAAATACTTAGGGTTGGTTATTGTTAGTCCACCCTTAAGCAAAAATTCGTTATGATCATGTTAGAAATGTCGTAAATGTCAAATGCATGAGCCATCCATATCCCATCGTCCATCTTACGTGCCATAAAGAAATTCCATAGCCCATTCACTTTGAGGCCGTGTGATATCACTCATCCCCACCAAACTAGGGGCATTGAAAATGCATCCCCTAGACACTTTCATGGAGATTCAAGTTCATAAAAACGTGTATCTCCATCATATCATGTAGAATACATTTCATATTGTCATCATTTCATAAAGCATGTATTTCCATTGTATATGTCATGCATCACACACCCAAAGAGGCCCGAAAAGGTGGCAGCCCAAGTAGGAATGTCTCCAAAAATCGATGATACATGTTGATTGATTGATATTGTGGGTAGAAATTTAGTAGACCCCGAAAATGTCCAATAATTGAAAGGGTCTATGATAAATTCTTTTGGAAAAGATTTTTGAAATTGAGCTCCTTCGAAACTTCTTGAAAGAAAGATCAAGATTGATTGTATGACCCCGAATGAGGAAATTGATGCTTTACGAAAAGTAGAGTTTTCAAAATCAAATTGGTGATATTTCAAAAATCCTTGGCTTACAAAATGAAGCCTTGTTCAAAATAGCAAAATATTTTCAAATGGTAGATGCTATTAGGAAATGGGATGATCTTGGTTGAATCGAGTAACCAAAGGGATAAGTTTTCCCCCCATTTTACTTCTCTCTCCAAAAAGGAAAATTGGCAATGTTCAAAAGAAAAAGAAAAGACACAGAGAATACAAAAACTCCTCGGAAAAGAAGTCTTCCCTAAAAAGAAAAGGGAATACAAAAACTTCTTCAAAAGGAGTCTTCTATTTGAAAGGAAAAAGAAAAGAGAATGCAAAAACTCCTCCGAGAAGAAGTCTTCCCCGAATAGACAGAGGGAATACAAAAACTTCTTCAAAAGAGGTCTTCTCTCGAAAAATGAGGAAAAGAAAAAAAGAAAGAAAAAGCCAAAGCTCAAAAAGAGCAATTTTCCGTCTCTTTGCCTTAAACCACGGGATGCTTCAGATGGGACCGTGGTAACTCTTTCTCATGTCCCCATAGCTTATCCCAATGGAAAAAGGTTCAACCATGAAAATCCTAGAGTAGGAATAGAGTCTACTCATTTGGATTTCATTTTGTTTGAGAATTAGACTTTGTTAGGTGGGAAATGGAACTTTGAAATGTTTTCCAAAATTTTCCAAAATTAGAGTAGGTGTCGAAACCCAAATGAAGGGAAGTATGAAAAATTGGAAGTCCTTTTGATGGAAGATAAAAGGAGTTCCTTTTGAAAAGTTTTTGAAAACCCAAAATGTCAAGAGGCATGGGAAAATTCTGCTTGGGGCAGCCAACCTTTAAAGGCTCTCTCCAAGCTCAAAAACTCCAAAAATTGACTCTCTCAAAAAGCTCACCTCACTCATACCATACATGCATTCAAAAGTCATTCATGCATGATCGTGTCCCATATAGGAAAAAAGTCCCTTTTGGCTGAAAATCCCTCTCTTGAGATCCAAGAAAAGGAGTTTACAAAATGAAGGATTGATTTATACTCTCAAGAAAATTTGGGAAGTAAATCCGTTAAGGGTGTTTCTTCTTTGCCATTATCCAAATCAATTTGGATTAATGCCAAAGAGGAGCATCTGTAAACACCCAAAATTTTTCAAATATTTTCAAAAACTCCTAAATTTTGAAAGCCAATTTAAAGCTTTTATGAACCTTTCAATTCAAAACCCCAAATTTTAAAGTTTAAGCCTTTTGGAGAATATTTCAAAATAAAGATTTTAAATTCAAACAACTCATGAGTTTTTGAAGCAGATAAACAGGTGAGACCGAATCTTGGATCCACATCGATTCCCAAAAAGCAAAGAAGATAAAGTTAGAGCATATCAGAATCAAGATCAAATTCTAAAGCTTATCCGAAACCAGGAGAAGATCGAGCTTATCCAGGACCCAGTTCAAGCTCATCCAATTCAAGAACATTTCAAGTTGAACTCGAGACCATGGTGAAGCCGTATGGAATCAAAATCAAAGTGGAGCCGGATCATTCAAGAATCAAATACCAAACGAGGCATTGAATTGGAAGAGCCTAATTAGGCATACCCGGCCACTACTTGGTATCAAGTTCAATACATGCTAGGACAAAACATTAGACAAGCTTGAATCGGCTACACCCAAAGACTAAGTCGGCTGCACCTAGGCCCGACCCACATGGGCTGGTTCAAGTCAACAAGAGGGACCACATATAGCTGGGCCAAATTGGATCAAGAACCAATAAGGAGCTGGTCCAATCCGCCCCATGGAAGGGGCTAGAAACCAGCCCCCTTGGCCTATAAAAGGGGCCAAGGGGGAGCAAGTTGGGGAGGCTTGGGTTATCTTCATCTCTCATCAAAATTTTGGGAATTGGGGCTGGAAAAGAGGGCCTGCACAAGGGAAAATCGTGGGCTGCAAGTGAAGGGAAAGTGAAGGGAAAAAGAGGGTAGACATAGGAGGGAGAGTGCGGAAGACAGAAGGAAGAAGAAGAAGGGCTAGCCGGATTCCACTCTTGGAATTCCGGCCGATCGGAGACAAAGTTGTAAGTACTTCTTCCTTTGTTTTTAAAACCTTCTTCCATATTAATTCAATTGAATTGGGGTTGTATTAATGGAGCAAAGTCTCCCCCCACGTTGTAATAGTGAGTAGATTTGATGCCCTCATTTACATTTGCAGAATTTTCACTATTGCACATACGCACTACATGTGTTTGCTTATATGCTTCTTCCCCAATATAATCTATAATCACTCTATATTCTCTACCCCCTCTATGCTTATGCTTATAAATATGATTTCCCTTCATTTCAATTCAGCAATTTAATTTGAGAATGTAGAGTTGTTGCATTTTAAATTCGGGTGAGTTTGCATCATTAGATTCTTAAAAACCGAAATCTGAACTTTCAGCATCTCTATATCTGATGATTGCAGCAATTTTAATTTCCGAACGGTTGATCCTTTTTGTCTGAAATTTTGCACACTTATCACACACACCTTTGGGCACTCTGTATAAAATTGGCAAGATTTTAGGGCCGCTCAGCCATGTAATAAAAGCATATTAAGAATGACCAAATTTCTGCACCACTGTCTGCACAGTCGGATTTCCTGAAATAGAGGTTGGGTAAAGTCCCATATCTCTGTCTATAGGAGTCCAAATTAGTTGATTTTTGATGCATTGGAAAGCTAACATCCATAGATTTCTAGCAACATCAAAATCATCAAAATCTAAGTCCTGAGCAGAGAGATACAGACTCATCTTTGAGTTTCTGTATTTCTAAAACAGAACTATTCTGAGTCAGTGAGGTAGTCTGAGTTGATTATTTGTTTCTGATTCAATATTACTCCAAATGCAGATTTGAAAAAGGCTATAGTCTCTCCACACTACCAGCTTTGTCTGGTAAAATTTTGATAATTTTTGGAGTCTGTAACACCTTGAAAACGTCCCTAGAAAACAGCTCTGAAAACAGAATTTTCTGTTTTCAGCAACTTGTGTTTTTCCAAAGTATTGAATCCGAGTGCACAAGTTCAACAAATTTTTCAAAGACACTTGTTTATGTAAAAGGGAATCGTGTTTTGCTATAAAATGAAGTTCCTAAGCGCTCAACACTGACCCTTGAGCATCGGCTCAAGAAGGTGTGAGTGAAAAGATCCCGCTTGTACACAATCGCCTAGAAGTCTTACAAACATTTGCTAGTTTTGAACTAGCTGGCACGCTCGCGCAAGCGTAGGGGTGGAAAGTTTCATTTCAAGTTTGTTTCATAAACTTTGGAATGAGAATTTTCATGTCTACAACCAAGTTTTAAAAGTTTGGCAAGTCAAGCACGAAAAACTCATTCCGTATCACGAGTTGGCCACCAAGTTGGTCGACTCTTTCAAATCATGCACACTCACTCACATAGGGAGAGAGGACAACACCATAGCGGATGCCCTCTCCTCCTTAGGATCTGCTTTAAGGGTCGATCCCACCTTGGGAACTCGATCCCTAGAGATATGGCACTCACCCGTTCCATCCACGCACGATTTAGAGATTTGCCAAAACTACCAAAATCCAAATGATAAACCTTGGTTTTATGACATTAAAACTTTTTAGAAAACGGAGGATTTCCCGAATATGCTTCTTCAAAAGATCAAGCTTTTATTAGAAAAATTTCAACCCGGTATGTAATTTTGGGAGGGTGCTTTATAAGAAAAGTTTTACGGGCATCTTGTTGCGATGTGTAGACCTTGAAGAGGCTAGGACCATAATGCACGAGTTCCACGATGGAGAGTGTGGAGGCCATGTTAATGCAAATATGATGGCCATGAAGATACTTAGAGCTGGGTATTTTTGGTCCACCCTAAGACAAGATTGCCATGATCATGTTAGGAAATGTCATCAATGTCAAATACATGGGCATATCATTCACACCCCATCATCCACTTTGCATTCCATCGTGAGCCCTTGGCCTTTTGCCATGTGGGCGTTCGATATCGTAGGACCCATATCCCCCAATGCATCCAATGGACATAGGTTCATCCTAGCGGCCACCGAATATTTCTCTAAATGGGTTGAAGCTACATCCTTAGCCAATGTCCAAGGACAACATGTAGTGGCATTCATTAAGAGAAATATCTTGGCCCGATTTGGAGTACCGAAAGACCTAGTGTCCGATAATGGCACCCCATTCAAGAATGAGAAGATGGAAAAATTGTGTGTCACATATGGCATGACTCAACACTTCTCATCGCCCTACTACCCTCAAGGCAACGGCCAAGCCGAAGCCACAAACAAAACCCTCATAAGCATCATTGAGAAAACCATAGAAAAAGATAGGACATGGCATGAGAAGCTCGACGAAGCCTTGTGGGCTTATAGAACTTCCATTCGAACCCCAACAAATGCCACCCCATTCGAGTTGGTCTATGGCACGAGTGTCATACTCCCCATTCATACCAAGCTTCATTCATTTCATACATCACTTGCATTAGATATTCCATTAGAAACCCTACAACATACTAGAATGGTCGAACTTGACTTGTTGGATGAAAAGAGGCTACTTGCTATGGATCATGCACATGCATATAGGCAAAGGGTAACCCGACACTACGAGAAGCACATGAAGGCTCGCCACTTCAAAGTGGGAGACCTAGTGCTAAAAACCATTCACCACCGAGGCCCACACCCCCTTGGAAAGTGGCGGCCCAAGTGGGATGGTCCTTATGTTGTGCGTGGAACCACCACTAACAATGCTTATTGGTTGGTTGATGTTGACGGTAGGAACTTGGTAGACCCTATAAATGCTCAACATTTGAAAAGATATCATGTATAGGGTCTACTCTCTTTTGAAAATATTTTGAATGGGATCTCCTTTGAACTTCTTGAAGAAGGATCAAGGTGGATCGTGTGACCCTAAACAAGGGAAATAGGATCTTATGAAAGGTAGAGTTTTCAAAATTTATGGGCTATATTTCAAAAGTCCCCATCTTACAAAATCGAGCCTTTTTCAAAATAGCAAAATATTTCCAAATGGTATATGCTATTTCAAAATAGGGTGATCTTAGATGAATCGAGTAAACCATTGGAATAAGTCTCTCCCCATTTCGCTTCTCCTTCCCAAAAAGGAAAATTTGGCAAAATAGAAAAGAGGATATCCCTCCAAAAATTTATCTTCAAAAGAAAAAGCAAAGCAGAAAAGAGTGCTTTGATTGAAAAAGAAAGAGGAAAAAGCAAAATCCTCCAAAAAGAAAAAGGGAGGCCCTCTATGAAAAAAAAAAAAAAAAAAATTGCCAAAAGCTCAAAAGGAGCAAATTTTTCTCTTCTTGGCCTTAAACCACGGGACGCTTCAGAAGGGACCGTGGTAATTCTTTTCCTATCCCTATGACTTATCCTAGTGGAGAAAGGTTTTATCTAGGAAAATCCTAAAGTAGGAATAGGATTTATTCATTTGAATCTTATTTTGTTTGAGAATTAGACTTTGTTGTGTAAGTAGGAGAGTTTTGCAATGTTTCCTAGTTTTCCTATAAAAATCTCTACCAAGTAGTAGGTATTATGACCCGAGTAAAGGGAAATACAAGAAGCTGAAAATCCTTGTGATTGAAGCTAAAAAGGATTTCTCCTTTCTTTTGGAAAGTTGTGAAAACCCGAAAACATCAAGCAACATAAGGGCCATGATCACTTGGGGCAGTCGACCTTCACAAGCCTCCCAAGTTCAATCCTTGCATGTTAAGAGTCTCTAAAAGAATCATCGTGTGCATATCACTCACACCCTTCATACATGCCCATGCATGCATTTCAAAACCATTGAGTACATGATCGATATTAGGACCAAGGTCATAGTAGATTGAGTCCCCTTTGGCTCTAAATCCCCTCTTACTTATTTTTAAAAGTTAGGCACTCAGATGATCCATGCTCTTGAGAAAGGTTCGGAAAGAAGAGTAAAAGGGTGTTTTCTTCTTTGACATTATCCAAACACAGTTGGATTAATGCCAAAGAGGGGCATCTGTAAACACCCGAAATTTTTTCTATTTTCAAAAAACTCCTAAATTTTGAAGGCCAATTTAAAGCCTTTATGAACCTTTAAATTCAAAATCCCCAAATTTTAAAGTTTAGACCTTCTGGGAGAATATTTCAAAATAAAGGTTTTAAATCCAAATAGCCCATGAGTTTCGAAGCAGGCGAAGACCAAATCCAGGCCTCGATTCCTGGAAAGAAGATAAAGTGTATCAAGACACGGATCAAGTTAAATTAGATTGATTCCCAAAAGCGGAGAAGATTGAAGCATATCAAGTTCAAATTCAACAACTTATCCAAATGGAAGGTCAAGACCGATCAAATACAAGTTTGTCCGATCAAGATGGGGCCAACTTGGAACCAAGACTCGAGGCCATGGTAACAAGCTCATTCAATTCTAGAAGATTTCAAGTGTAACTCAAAAGCAAAAGGTGGGAGCCGAATCAAAGAAAGAAGCGAATTCAAGTGGGTCGAAGTTTAAAGAAATCAGCCCAAACAAAACATGTTGCACATTGTAAGGTTGTTTAAAACCAACCGCATGCTCTACGGCTACACCAAGCCATGGCACCTATACCAGCCCATATGGGCTGGTCCGAATCGACTCAATGAAGAACTACAAGAAGCCGGTTTGGAGCGGATCAAATCCACCAAGCTAAAGCTCCAACCCGCCCCACAAGAAACCACTAGAACCAGCCCCCCTTGGCCTATAAAAAGGCCCAAGAGGGGGGGGGGCGGGTTCCATAACTTGGAGATTGGAGAGAGAAGAGAGAGACCTTGGGTGGTGTGTGCTAGACTAGGTGCAGAAATTTTCAGCAAGGAGGGACGTCTTCTAGTGTGGGGGAAGAAGGGGAAGCTAGGTGAGAGCTTGTAGGAGTTGAGAAGGAAGGCCATCAAGAGGAAGGCCGGCTTCATCATTGAAACCCGGTCCTTCACCATCCAAAACTCGTGTAAGACCTTTCTTACTTAATCTAAGTTTCATTCTCTTCCATTCAATTCATTAAATGGGGTTGTATTAATGGAGTTTCATCTCCCCCCGAGTTGTAATAATCTAGCTTTGCTGCCATTTCAATTTCGTGGATGAAACACTATACACCCACATGCACGCCAAGTGTTTGCTTTAATGCTTCTTCCTTCCTATATGCTATATACCCTCTATACTTCTAACCCCCTCTATGTCTAAGCTATAAAGTACTTTCCATTCATTTATATTACAACAAATTTGCTTTAAGGGTTGTTGCATTTTAATTTCGTGTGGGTTATGCATCATTACATTTATAAAATAGAAAACCGGATTTCAGCATCTCTGCATATGCCTGTTTCTGTAATTTTAATTTTGTGATGCTTGCTCCGATTGTCTCGAAATTTGGCACACTGATTCCTCACACATTTGGACACTCTGTATAAAATTGGCAAGATTTTAGCGCCGCTCAGTCACGTAATAAAAGCATATTAAGAACGACCAGATTTCTACACCACTGTCTGTACAGACGGATTTCCTGAAACATAGGTTGGGTAAAAGTTCCATATCTCTGTCCACAGGAGTCCAAATTAGTTGGATTTTGATGCATTGGAAAGCTAACATCCATAGCTTTCCAGAAACATCAAAATCATCAAAATCGGAGTTCTGAGTAAAGAGATACAGACTCATCTTTGAGTTTCTGTATTTCTGAAACAGAACTGTTCCGAGTCAGTGAGGTGGTCTGAGAAGATTATTTGTTTTTGATTCAATATTGCTCCAAATGCAGATTTGAAAAAGGCTACAGTCTCTCGACACTACCAGCTTCGTCTGGTAAAATTTTGATAATTTTTGGAAGTCTGTGACACCTTCAAAACTCCCCTAGAAAATAGCTCTAAAAACAGAATTCTCTATTTTCAGCAGCTTGTGTTTTTCCAAGTATTGAATCCGAGTGCACAAGTTCAACAAATTTTTCAAAGACACTTGTTTATGTAAAAGGGAGTCGTGTTTTGCTGTAAAATAAAGTTCCTAAGCGCTCAACACTGACCCTTGAGCATCGGCTCAAGAAGGTGTGAGCGAAAAGATCCCGCTTGTACACAATCGCCTAGAAGTCTTACAAACATTTGCTAGTTTTGGACTAGCTGGCACGCTCGCGCAAGCGTAGGGGTGGAGAGTTTCATTTCAAGTTTGTCTCATAAACTTTGAAATGAGAATTTTCATGTCTACAGCCACCACTTAAATACCTCCTCCATTCGGCCAACCACAACCGACTGCACCACCCGCCACCCTACATCTCCCTTAGATAGCCCCTAACTTACACACCCTTAACCTTACCTCTTCCCTTAAACCAGCCCCTAGCCAACACCCTAGCTAGCTCTCCTTTATCTTCCCTAAGCACCCCTAACTACCCCAGCCAAGGTAGCAGCACCCCCTCCGTTCGGCTAGCACCAAGGCAGCGCCCCCTCCCATCACTCGGCTAGCGCCAGCCTCACCCATCCGCACCCTTATCGCTCGGCCAACACCCTCCTTTGCCGCGCCCTTCCGAGGAGCTCCCTCTTGCAGCCCAAGGCGATACACCAACCCAAGCGCAAGCAAGTCACGCCCGGACCAGCTATCCGTAAGTATCTAACTTGGTCCTTGTTTATAGACTTGCTTAAGCTTAATTAAATTTGATACGGGGTTGTAATAACGGAGCATTGTCTCCCCCCGCTTGTAATAACGTGGTTTGGCACACCCACACACACGTGCACTTGAGCCTATCTCGCTCTTAGCTGCACACAATTTTGACACACACTCGGGCCTAATCAGCCCTTAAGATATAGACTTACTTATATAATTTAAGTTGCGTGGGGTTTTGCTTAAGTTGTGTGTGTTGTCTTTCAATTCTCGCGCTCACACACATTGAGCTTTCGCTCTTATTTTCAAGACCCAAGTAAGGGCCGTGTTATAATTTCCTTTGGGTGTTTTACTTCATGTCGTGTGTGTAGTATTTCAATTATACACTCACACACATTGAGCTTTCGCTCTTACTCCCAAGACCTTAGTCAAGTCCTATTGCAATTTATATTTGGGTTTAATTTCATGTCGTGTGCGTAGTACTTTAATTCTACACTCACACACATTGAGCTTTCGCTCTTACTCCCAAGACCTTAGTTAAGGCCATATTGCAATTTATATTTGGGTTTCATTTAAGTCGTGTGAGTTGTCTTTCAATATACACACAACACCCACGCAATACGTTGGCGACCTTCGGGCCCATATATATTATAAGTATTTCTCTTTCAGCTATGTCTTTAAGATTTGGGTTTTAAGGTTCAGCTGTGTGCGTAGTCTTTACATATATACACGGCACACACTTGCACTATTGAGCCTTTCCACTCTTAAGATATAGCCATATTTCTCTTTTTTAATTTACATTTCAAGTCATTTCCCTTCCGTATTGTCTTTCAAATTCGGGTTTTCCCTTTGGAGTTGCGTGAGTTTCCATTGCATATATGCCATACCACGAGTTATGACATATATTGCATCAAAGCAAACCCATACTCCCGCTCAAAGTCGCCCCACTTAGGTCACGTGTTCATAACACACACCTACTTGGCCCGAAAAGGGATAAAAAGAAAGACATAGGCACGTGCAAATCCACGTGAAATAAAACTTGAAAATCAAACAAAAAACAGCCTGAATCGAACACCTCAAACATTTTTGTAGGTTCTCATATTTAAAACTCAATTTTCTAAGCGTAAAGACTGACCCTTGCGCATCGGTGCAAGAAGGTCTACGACGAAAAGAGCTTGCTTGCTTACAGTCGCTTTTTAGGAGTCAGATTTCAAAATATCTCTTCGCTAGCTTAAGTAAGCTAGCTGGCATGCCCTTTTGCTTAAATAGGACTTAGACACACGAAAATATTCGCTTCAGGCCTAAGAACCAGAAGCGGGAACTTTCTGCGTCTACAGGATTTGGCACGCCCAGTGGGACGTGAGTCCTTTGAAAATTGAGTCATCCTAGAAACCTTGCGAATTTTTTTTTTTCCAAAGGTGTTATTTTTAACTCTTTTTTGTTGTACTTCATACGTAGAAATTTTGAAAAAGCTTGAAAGCATGTCAAAATCCAACCCAAGTGGAGTGTCGAGCCAAGGCTCATGCGCATCAAGTTCTCACTCTAGGAGGATTTTGAAAAATAAAATCAAACTAGAAGAGATAGAAGATTTGAGAAGGGAATTCGAGGCCAAAATCGATGCTCTTAGCCAAGAGGCTGAAGCAGGCGATTCATGTTCATCAAATGGTGAACAAAAGGCCAAGAAAAAAACTGAAAAACCTCACAGACATAAAGAGGCCTCCGTAATGGAAGGCAACCAATACCACGAGTCCTTCACACAAAAGGACCATAAAGCCCTACAACAGCTGCTGAAAGGGCAAAATAAAGAGAAAAGGAGTTACGCCTTGTCTGATTTCCTACCTATGGATTATGAAACAGACAGTGACGATGAAATACTGAACTTCCATCAGTATGACGGCATGGGAGACCTTAGGTCTCACTTGTAACTTTTCTCATGTCGAGCCCATAAGAAGAAAAAGAACTCGATGAAATGGGTGTATTGGTTCCCTCTATCCCTTAAAGGCACAGCTGCCAAATGACTGGCTTCCTACGATCTAAGCCAGTTCGCTACTTTTGAAGAGTTAGCGAACTGCTTTATGCAAAGGTTTGCACATAACGTAGAAGTCACGTCGACTTTAAACACTTTAAGGGATACAAAACAAGGCATGAACGAAGACGTACATGCCTTCATTATTCGATGGAGGTCCCTTTTAGGGCAAGTGCGAGAGCCAATATCCAAAGGATGCTCAGTCAAGCTCATCCTGAATAATTTTAAAAATGAGCTGAAGACCCTTCTCTCGCTTCACGAAATCTCAACTTTCCATTAGTCGATCAAAAAAGCATCCCTTTACGAAACCAACTTGAAGAAAGGGATACATGATCACTTATGGAAAGGAAGTGCCATTTCCAAAACCCGCTTGGAGAAGTCCATCACTAATGGGCTACCCACGATGGACAAAGGGGCAAAACCCCACAAAATCGCTAATGTCCGGGTGGATCCAGGTCTAGCGGGCACTTCAAAAGATTTTGAAAAATTAGAAAACAAAAGGGAGAGAAATTTCTAAAAACCTGTTGAAAAACGGGAGTACACTCCGCTAGGGCAACTTGTGTCGGAGGTCCTAGACCTCCTACTTGCCCAGGGCATGATTGAACTTCTCGAAATCCCCGAGGGAGTCACTTCCAAAGGGGGATATTTAAACCGCTTTTGTAAGTATCATCGGCTCAAAGGCCATGATACAAAGCATTGTTTCTCCCTTTTAAACAAAATCGAGAACTTGATAGCGGAGGGCCGGCTCCAGGTCACTGCGGAACCTGAGCCAACTCAAGCTATCTTTAAAGAACCCTTTCCCAAGCATGCCAGTAGCAGTGGGAAAGAAAAGGAGGTATGTACCCTCACCTTTTCGAAAGATCTAGTGCATTCATCTGAGTCTGGTCGATCCACTTGTGCGTCTACTCTTGTACTTTATAGGAAACACGCCCAAGTAGTCATTCGGGGACCACCAAGAGCTGAATCCCCAGCTAAACCAGTTTTAAAGATTCAAGGTGCTCCAAAACTCACGATTAGAGCCAGTTTAAGTGTGAACCCTAGGTTGGTCGTGGGAGAAGTGACAAGATCCGGGAGGATCTATCAACCCCCGCACCTATAAAGTGCTAAAAAGGTGGTCAGTGTGCCTAGCCCCTCAAAAGCATGTATTCCTAGAGTTCTGCTGAAAGCAGACAATGGGAAAATCATTTTAAACCCTTATGATTTCTAAAACCATCTTTCAAAGATTCCTATCCACATGTCCATCCTAGAGCTAATACAAACTTCGCCTAGGCATAGACGTGCTAGAGAAAATTCTAGAAAGAGCTAAGGTTAGTTCGAACATAAGTCCTGAATCCCTGTCTCACCAAGTGGTGTCAATAGGAACAAAATCGCCCATCACTTTCTCGAAAGATGATGTAGATAGACCCTACGAGTCCCATAACCATGCCCTGTATATCAAGGTGGTTCTGAATAACCACTCTTTGGATAGGTGCCTAGTCGATGGGGGAGGAGGGCTCAACATCCTTCCACTTCATGTGGCATATCAAATCGGAGTCACCTTGACTTCTGTGAACCCAAGTCCCATCGTTATCACTAGATACGATGGGAATGCGTCTAGACCCTTAGGATCGATCGAACTCCCTATGGAAACGGGAGGGATCACACACACGGGGGTATTCCATGTCTTAGACATCCACCCCCATTATAACCTATTGTTGAGAAGTCCCTGGATACACAGCTTGTGCTTTATGCCATCCACCTTCCACAGGTGTGTCAAGATCCCTTTCAGGGACCAAGTCGTGGTGATCCTAGGTGAGAATCACCCTCAGCTTTAGGGGATCATAAACTCCCCTTGTTTGTCGAGTTCCCAGGCCCATGAGGCTAACCTGGGGCAGACCATGGTTGAGCCGTCAAGGCTCATATTAGAAAGTCTTAGGAAGGTCGTATACGTCAGGGGACCGCCCAAGGCTAGCCCCCTCCCAATCCTGGCCCGTTTAGGAAGACCCAAACATCCCTTATTTCCAAAACCCCTAGACAAGAAGCCATATGTGCACGATATGGATGACAACAACTTCCAGGACCACGATTTATATTCTAACTTTTCAAAAAACAAGAAGTCGTGGAACATGCTGTTGAACATGGGCTATACACACTATAAAAGCCTAGGGGCACAAAACCAGGGACTCCTAGAGCCAATCCTTCCTAGGGCCAACCCAAGCCGATACGGGATCGGCTATACTCCCAAAATACCGCCAAAGCCATCCCCTGTGACCACCTGGGTCAAGGGTGCCCCAAAGGGCCAAAGAGGGGCATCTGTAAACACCTTGAAATCCCACGAATTTCCCAAAATCCATCTGGTTTTATACAACCAGCCCCAAAGGGCCATTTTGAGTCTGGAAACCCAGGAGCCTTCCAGACAACCCTGTATATATGTTTTAAACCTTATCTTTCAAAAACATATGATATGGCTTTTGAAAACCTTTTAAAACATGTTTTGAAACCCCGAAGTGGCTTGGCCCGATCAAGACAGGACCAGGAGAGCTAAGAAGAGCCCAGAACCAGAGCACACGTCGAGCCCGGCACAGCAACTCTTGTATCTGATTCACACCCCCAGGATCTCGAACGTCCAAGACCCTGTTCTTATCAAAATATCATTTGAAGTCCTCTCCAGAAGGCAGAAACGGAGGCGGACGACCATGTTGGCAAAGACCCAACGCAGACGGAGTACTGATGTTGTCAGGCCCCGCACAAATCGTCCGTTTCGAACCCAGCTCGAAGGAGTCAGAGTTCAGTTTGGATTGGATCTGGACCATATATATCCAGATCCCAATCCAAACCCATATCTGGACTTGGAT
This sequence comes from Brasenia schreberi, assembly GCA_036023115.1. Classification (NCBI taxonomy): domain Eukaryota; kingdom Viridiplantae; phylum Streptophyta; class Magnoliopsida; order Nymphaeales; family Cabombaceae; genus Brasenia; species Brasenia schreberi. Next base: position 16,203,840 of record JAYKKT010000089.1, on the reverse strand, counting down.
TTGGATTTGGATCCAGAAATCCAATCCAATATCCATATCCATGGCCCACATCACCTTCTCATAAATGGAGGTGGGGCCCACTTGAAATTCACGTGGGATATTGGGCATGAGAGAGAGTGGGGATGGAAAATATCAAGAGTGTTGTAATTAAGCTTGACTTGTGTGTCAAGTTTGGGGTTAATCATGTGGGTTAGCCTAATTGAGTGGGTTTAAGCTTGTAATTAGCTAAAACCTAACCTAGGGCTGCACCAACATGAGGTGGTCAATGTCTATGGGCCATGCTAAGGGAGCTCCTTCACCTAAACCTAACCCAAAACGCCTAATCCTAGCCTAAACCCCTAATCCACCCCTAATCTGAACCTAATCACCTAACCCACTTCCCTAATCCCGGCCTAATCCCAACCTAATTACCTAACCCACTTCCCTAATCCTTCCCTAAACCTAGATTAATTTCCCTAATCCTAGCCTAAACCTAGCCTAATCACCTAACCTAGTTCACTAAACCTCACCCTAAAACCCAACCACCTAACCTAGCCCTAAACCCCTAAACCACCCCTAGCCCACAATCTACCCAAACCCCTAGTTTTCAAAATATCTGGCCCAACCCTTTCCAGCCCACCTTATCTACATACCACCCTACCTAAACCACCTAACCACTACCCCAAGCCCAGCCCTAACCGACCTACCCATCCCCTATTTAAACCCCCCCCCCTTGGGGGCGGGTTTTGCAAGCTAGAGCCCTCACCCCACCCAGCCGGGACCATCCTTTTCCTGCCCAACCGGGACCACTCTCCACCTGCCCGCCTGCTCCATCTGCTACACCAGCTCTACCTGCACCGCCACCTTCCCTCTTCCATCCACCACCATCCCCCAGCCGGACGCCACCACCTTCACCCAACCGAACCAGCCGAGCTCCCACATCCGGCTGCTTCTCTCATCCACCGCCTCTCCCCATTCGGTAAGCATTCTCTAACTCTACCTAAACCCTTCTCTACTACCTCTCCACTCCTAGCCACCCACCCTATCATCATCTCAGCCTTTGCCACCACCCTTTTCACTTAGCCGAACCTAGCATAACCCAAACTACCGGCCACTACCTAACCATCCTATCCCATTCGGTCTTCCCCTAGGTGTCCCATTCGGCCTTCCCATAAATTCCCCTTTAGGTCCACCTTCCCTAAACACTCGACTCTCCTAGTGACCCTAAACACTCACTTGGTCCAGCCCCTTTAACCCCCCACATCGAGGCTACACCCATTTGCAGCCGGCCACCTTCGAGGCGCATATCCCGCGCCCCACTTGCAGCCGGCCAGCACCCTTGGTCACCTATCCTCGCGGAGCTCCCGTTTGCAACCCAAGGCGAAGGCCAAGCTCACGCTCAAGCAAGGACTCTACGGACCAGCTACTTATAAGTGCCTAAACTCGGTCTTTAGTTGTATACTTGCTTGAGATTCAATTTGATACGGGGTTGTAATAACGGAGCATAGTCTCCCCCCGCTTGTAATAACGTGGCTTGGCACAACCACACACGTGCACTCTCTTAGTCGTGCACGATTTTGAACACACACGGGCCTAATCAGCCCCTAATACATAAGTGTATATATATACTTTCATTTTTGAAGGGTTTTGTTTAAGTTGGGTGCGTAGTCTTTCAATTCGAGCACTCTCACACACATTGAGCTTTCGCTCTTATTTGTAAGACCCAAGTAAGGGCCGACCTATACTATTTGGGTTTTATTTCGTGTCGTGTGAGTAAGTCTTTCAATTCAAGCACTTTCACACACATTGAGCCTTCGCTCTTACTCCCAAGACCTTAGTAAAGGCCTTATTGCAGTTATATTTGGGTTTCATTTATGTCGTGTGTGTAGTACTTCAATTCAAGCACTCTCACACACATTGAGCCTTCGCTCTTACTCCCAAGACCTTAGTCAAGGCCATACTGCAATTTATATTTGGGTTTAATTTCATGTCGTGTGTGTAAGTCTTTCAATTCAAGCACGCACCCACATTGAGCCTTCGCTCTTATTTGCAAGACCCGAGTAAGGGCTCATATACATAATCTATATACATATCTCCCTTCGGTTATTTCCCTTCGGTTATTTCCCTTCAGTCATTTCCCTTCAGTATTGTCTTTACATTTCGGGTTTTCCCTTTGGAGTAGTGTCAGTTTGCATTGCATCTACGCCATACCACGAGGTAGGATGCATATTGCATCGAAGCAAGCCCCGCTCGAATTCGCCCATGTAGTGGAGTGTTCATAACACACAAACTAGGTGGCCCGAAAAGGGATAAAAGAAAAGACTTAGGCACGTGCAAATCCACGTGATCTAAAAACATGCAATCGCATCTTAAAGACCCGAAATAGACACCTCGAACCGCTTCGTAGACTTTCTCTCCAAAAAAACTCGATTTTTGCAAAGCGTACAGACTGACCCTTGCGCATCGGTGCAAGAAGGTCTGCGACGACAAGAGCTTACTTGCTCACAGTCGCCACGTTTAGAAGTCAGTGTTAAAAATATCTTCGCTAGCTTAGGTAAGCTAGCTGGCACGCCCTGTTTGCATACATAGGCCTTAGACACACGAGAGGATCCGCTCCAAGCCCTGAAAAAGGCAAAGAGGCAGGGATTTTCGCGGGTCTACACTATCGAGCCGTCATAGACATGGCTCCACCCTCCAATCTCACACAAATTCGTAGCCTCCAGGGTCGATTACAGTCCGTTCGTCGATTTATATCAAATCTGGCGACTAGATGCGAACCCTTCAACAAACTATTGAGGACGGGCACAAAATTTTCATGGGATGACGACTGCCAAAGGTCCTTCGAGAGACTAAAGGCATACTTGGTTAATCCCCCTGTTTTAAATCCTCCGAAGTAAGGAAAACCTCTTTTGCTTTATATTTCTGTGCATGCGAATGCTTTGGGTGCCCTATTGGCTCAATACGAAGATGACACCCATAAGGAGTATGCCATCTACTATATTTCGAAAACTCTCTTGGCTTACGAAAGAAATTATCAAGCCATGGAGAAGACGTGCTTGGCCCTAGTTTGGGCCTGCCAAAAATTTCGACACAATTTCCTAGATCATGAGATCTGGATAGTGTCCAAGCTTGATCCAATCAAGCACTTGTTCAAAAAACCCATTCTCACTGGTAGATTGGGCAAATGGCAACTCCTTCTAATGGAGTATGACCTGAAATACTATCACCAGATCTCCATTAAGGGGCAATTCCTAGCTGACTACGTGGCTGAGTTCCCCCTGGAGGACGCATATCCCACACTTGATGAAATGCCTGATGAAGGCATATTGCAAAACCATTTTCAAAACCACATTTTGGCACTCTCTTTCGAAAACCAAGTATGGAAGATGCACTTCGATGGGGCACGAAACCAATGAGGGGCTGGTGTTGGGGTCATCCTCATCTCCCCTGAAAAGGGCGAGATTCCCATAGCAATCCGCCTAGATTTCAAATGTTCCAACAACGTAGCTGAGTATGAAGCACTCATACAAGGCTTAAAGGTTTCGAAAACTCTAGGGGCATCATGCATCGAAGTCTTTGGAGATTCGCTCCTTGTTATAAACCAAGTTTTGAAAATTTGGTAAGTACGTAATGAAAAACTACTTTCAAATCATGAGTTGGCCACTCGATTGGTTGAGTCATTCCAATCATGTAAACTCACACACGTAGGAAGAGAGGATAATGGCATTGCCGATGCCCTCTCCTCCTTGGGTTCAGCCCTCAAGGTCGATCCCATTTCAGGGACCCGATCTTTAGAAATATGGCATGCGCCCAACTCATCCACACACGATTTGGATATTTGCCAAAATAACCCAGATTTTGTTGAAAAACCTTGGTTTTATGACATCAAATGATTTCTAGAAAATGGGGGATTCACCGAGGATGCCACATCCAAAGATAAGGCATTCATCCGTAAAATTTCAGCCCAATACACCATTCTGGGTGGGGTTCTATATAAGAAAAGCTTTACCGGCATCCTACTTAGATGTGTCGATCTAGAGGAGGCTAGGACTGTTATGCATGAGTTCCACGATGGAGAATGTGGAGGTCATGTTAATGCCAACATGATGGCAATGAAAATACTTAGAGCGGGCTACTTTTGGTCCACCCTGAAAAAGGATTGTCATGATCATGTTAGGAAGTGTCATCCATGTCAAGTGCATGGGCACGCCATTCATATCCCATCATCTGCATTACATTCCGTGGTCAGCCCCTGGCCATTTACCATGTGGGCGTTTGATATCGTAGGCCCGATCTTTCCAAAAGCCTCGAATGGGCATCGATTCATTTTAGCAGCCACTGAATATTTCTCCAAGTGGGTGAAAGTCATTTCCCTGACCAACATACAGGGGCAACATGTGGTGGCTTTCATTAGGAGGAATATCTTGGCTCGATTTGGGGTTCCACGAGACCTCGTGTCCGATAATGGCTCCCCATTCAAGAATGAGCGGATGGTTATGTTGTGCAACACGTATGGCATAACTCGCCACTTCTCCTCGCCCTACTATCCTCAAGGCAACGGCCAAGCCGAAGCCACAAACAAGACTCTCATTAGTATAATTGAGAAGACTTTAGAGAAGGGTAGGACGTGGCACGAGAAGTTGGATGAAGCCTTATGGGCTTATAGGACTTCCATCCGAACTCCCACGAATGCCACACCATTCAAATTGGTCTATGGCACAAACACCATTCTTCCCATTCATACACAATTACATTCATTCCATACATCAATTGCACTCGACCTCCCCCTAGAGACGCTTCAGCATGCTAGGATGTTCGAACTAGATTTGCTAGATGAGAGGCGACTCCTTGCTATGGACCATGCTCGTGCTTACCGGCAAAGGATAGCCCGACACTATAGCAAACACATGAGACCTCGCCACTTTGAAGTGGGAGATCTGGTTTTGAAAATCATCCACTATCGTGGCCCACATCCCCTTGGAAAGTGGCGGCCCAAGTTGGATGGACCCTATGTTGTACGTGCCACCACCACGAACAACTCATACTGGTTGGTCGATGTAGAAGGTAGGAATTTAGCAGATCCTATCAATATCCAATACTTAAAGAAGTATTATGTGTAGGATTTGGGTTAAATCCCCATTTTCAAAAAACTTTAAGGATAGCTACTTTGAGACTTAGGAAATAAGGTTCAAAGGCAAAAATCGTGTGACCCCAAGTGAGAGAATTCACACTTGTGAAAGAGTGGAGTCTTCAAAATCGTGGTTATATTTCAAAATCCTTCTTCTTACAAAGAAAGGCCTAGTTCAATATAGCAAGATACTTGCAAGTAGTACGTGCTATTTCTAAATAGGCTGATCTCGAATGGATCGAGTGTGACCTTGGGATAAGTCCTCCCCTCTTCTCTTCTCCTTCCAAAAGAAAAACATGGCCCAAATAAAGGGAATTTTCCCATCCAAAGTCTCTTTCCAAAAGAAAGAAACCAGAGTCAAAAAGAAAAAATCGATTCTCTTGTGAAAAAGAGGGATTAAAGAAAAAATACTCCCAAAGGGAGACCCTCTATGAAAAAAAAAAGGGAAAAAGAGTCCAAAGGCTCTAAAAGAGCAGTTTTCCGCCTTTCATACCTTAAACCACGGGACGCTTCAGAAGGTACCGTGGTATCTCTTTCCCATCCCTGGCTTATCCCAAGCTAAAACATGGTTCATTTCGAGGAATCCTAAAGTAAAAATAGGATTTACTTACTTGAATTTCATTTTGTTTGAGAATTCAACATTTCGAGTAAGACGTAGGAATTTGAAATATAGCTTGTTTTCTTATAAAACCTCCACTAGATAAGCGAGTGTCAAGACTCAAGCAAAGGCAAACACGAAGAGCTCGAGATCCTTAGGATTGAGAATCAAGACAGTTGTCCCTTTTGTAAATAAATTTTGTAAATAGATTTTGAAAAGTTTGTAGACGCCAAAAATTCCCGCTCCTGGTTCTTAGGCCTGAAGCGAACCTTTTCGTGTGCCTAAGTCCTAATTAAGCAAAAGGGCGTGCCAGCTAGCTTGCTTAAGCTAGCGAAGAAATATTTTAAACCTGACTCCTAACGTGGCGACTATGAGCAAGCAAGCTCTTGTCGTCGCAGACCTTCTTGCACCGATGCATAAGGGTCAATCTGTACGCTTTTAAAATCGAGTTTTTGAGTATAAGAACCTACGAAAACGGTTTGAGGTGTTTGATTCGGGTTGTTTTGTATGACTTTCAGATTTTATTTCACGTGGATTTGCACGTGCCTAAGTCTTTCTTTTTAACCCTTTTTGGGCCAACTAGGTGTGTGTTATGAACACTCAGCCTAAGTGGGGTGACTTTTGAGCGGGAGTTTGGGGTTTGCTTTGATGCAATATGCGTCCTAACTCGTGGTATGACGTATATGCAATGCAAACTCACGCAACTCCAAAGGGAAAACCCGAATTTAAAAGACAATGTCGAAGGGAAATTACTTGTAATGGAAATTGCCGAAGGGAAATGACTTGTAATGTAAATTGCCGAAGGGAAATTGCAAAAGGGAAATATGGCTATATCTTAAGAGCAGAAAGGCTCAATAGTACAAGTGTGTGCCGTGTATATATATAAAGACTACGCACACTGTTGAACCTTAAAACCCAAATCGAAAAGACATAGCCGAAAGGGAAATACGTATATAATATATATGGGCCCTTACTTGGGTCTTGGAAGTAAGAGCGAAGGGTCAATGTGGGTGCGTGTGAAAATGTAAAGACAACACACACGACTTTAAATGAAACCCAAATATAAATTGCAATATGGCCTTAACTAAGGTCTTGGGAATAAGAGTGAAAGCTCAATGTGTGTGAGTGCGAGAATGGAAGTACTACACACACGATATGAAATTAAACCCAAATATAAATTGCAATATGGCCTTAACTAAGGTCTTGGGAATAAGAGCGAAAGCTCAATGTGTGTGAGTGCGAGAATGGAAGTACTACACACACGACATGAAATTAAACCCAAGTAAAGTATAACACGGCCCTTACTTGGGTCTTGCAAATAAGAGCGAAAGCTCAATGTGTGTGAGTGCGAGAATTGAAGGACAACACACACAACTTAAACAAAACCCCACACAACTTAAAGTATATAAATAAACTTATATCTTAAGGGTTGATTAGGCCCGTGTGTGTTCAAAATCGTGCACAACTAAGAGCGAGGTAGGCTCAAGTGCACGTGTGTGTCGGTGTGCCAAGCCACGTTATTACAAGCGGGGGGAGACAATGCTCCGTTATTACAACCCCGTATCAAATTTAATTTAACTTATGCAAGTCTACAAATGAGGACCGAGTTAGGCACTTACGTATAGCTAGTCCGGAGGTGACTTTCTTGAGCTTGGGCTTGGGCTTCGCCTTGGGCTGCAAGAGGGAGCTCCTCGGAATGACACGGCAAAGGGATGTGCTGGCCGGGTGACAAGGGAGCACGGGTGTGGCGCCTTGGAGCTTGCCGGCTGCTAGGTGGGTGCTGTCGTGATGCCTCGGGCTGAAGTGATTAAGGAGGGTCACTAAGGTATAGGGCTGGTGCTAGGGAAGGTGGCACTAAGGGGTGCCTAAAGGGAAGATGTTTAAGGAAGAGGGTGTGGCTGGCTGGGTGACTTGGGTGCAGTCGGCTATGACTGGCCAACTAGGGGTGGTTTAAATGGTGGCCGGCTGGGGTAGCTAGGGGATGTCACGGATGGGAAGGTAGGATGCTATGGAAGGTGGAGTTAAGGGTTAGTTTAAGAGTGGAGGGGGCAGGTCCTAGGGAGCATGGTAAGGTGGTTGGGGTGTCACTAAGGGCTGATAGGGAAACGGGTGGTGTGATGGGCTATGTCTGGCCGAATGGGGAAGGGTGGCGGGAAGGCTGTGATGGAGCTTTGTGGTGGTATAGATGGCTGAGAGTGGTGGGGGAGAGAAGAGAAGATGGAGTTGGGTTGAGGTACTAACCGGATAAGAGAAGGAGTTCGGTGTGTGGAAGGAGGGCAGCCGGGTGAAAGGAAGGGAGCTGGCCGAGCGACTGTGGTGGCGACGTGGAAGGGAGCAGGCCGGGAGGTGGTGGTGGCATGAGGTGTTGCAGGCTGGGGGGTGGTGGTGCAGGTGGAAGAAGAGAGCAAGGTGAGAGAGGGCTCGGCTGGCCCAAGAGCTGGGTGGTAAAACTTGAAAAACCCGCCCGCTAGGGGGGGTTTTATAGGTTTTTCCAAGGTCGACTGGGAGTGGTTTTGAGAGGGTGGTTAGGTGGTTAGGTGGTGGTGGTGTGGTGATAAGGTGGGCTGGTTTTGAGGGGGGGGCAGATATTTTATTTAGGTGGTTTTAGGGATATGGTGTGCTAGGGTTTAGGAGGGGTGGTTTAGTGGTTTAGGGCTTAGCTAGGTGGGTTGGTTTTGGGGTGAGTTTTAGTGAGGTGGGTTAGGTGATTAGGCTAGAATTAGGTTAGGATTAAGGAAATTAGGCTAGGTTTAGGGAATGATTAGGGAGGTGGGTTAGGTGATTAGGTTGGGATTAGGGAAGGATTAGGGAAGTAGGTTAGGTGATTAGGTTAGGATTAGGCTGGGATTTGGGTAAATGGCTAGGATTAGGGGGTTTTGGCTTAGGATTGGGTTAGGAGCATCCCTTTTCATGGCCCATGGACTTCATTGCATCATGTTGGTGCAGCCCTAGGTTGGGTATAGGTTCATACAAGCTTAAACCCACACTAATTAGGCTAACCCACATGATTAACCCCAAACTTGACACACAAGTCAAGCTTAATACAATTCCCCTCATGCTTATCCTCCCCATTCTCTCTCATGCCCATAATCCCACGTGAATTTCAAGTGGGCCCCACCTCCATTTATGAGAAGGTGATATGGGCCATGGATGTGGATATTGGATTGGATCTCTAGATCCAAATCCAAATCCAAATCCACACATACGTTTGGATTGGGATATGCATATATATGGTCCAGATCCAATCCAAACTGAATTCTGACTCCTTCGGGGTATGTTCGAAATGAACGGTTTGTGCGGGGTCTGACAGCATCAGTACTCCGTCTGCATTGGGTCTTCGCCAACATGGTCGTCCGCTTCTGTTTTCACCTTTCGGAGATGATTTTATACGATTTTTGCTGATAATAGGGACTTGGATGTTCGAGATCCTGGGGGTGGATCTAACACGAGAGTTGTTGTGTCGGGCTCGACGTGTGCTCCAGTTCCGGGCTCTTTTTAGCTCTTCTGGTCCTTCTTTCATCAGACCAAGCCGCTTCGTGGGGTTTCACAACATATTTTAAAAGGTTTTAAAAGCATATTATACATATTTAAAACATATACAATTTAAAACATATGTACAGGGTTTGTCTGGAAGGCTCCTAGGTTTCCAAACTCAAAATAGCCCTTTGGGGCTGCTTTTACAAAACCAGGTTCATTTGAGAAGTTCGTGGGATTTTGGGGTGTTTACAGATGCCCCTCTTTGGCATTGTCCAAATCGATTTGGATAATGGCAAAGATGACAAACACCCCTTTCAATGTCTCCCTAGATCTAACCATGAAAATATGAGATCGTCCCAATCTTTAGCAAAATCTCAGTTTTAACACCCTGGTAGGAGGAGATATCACGCCAAAGGGATCTACAAAACGGTTTCTGGTCCTAAAATGGGATCATGTTATGCAAATGTCCATGCGTGGAAATGTAGATGCATGACATGGGTGTGGTGCCAAGAGTGGGGACCTCCCAGAGACCAGATATGGTCAAACTTTCGAGACTTACAAGGCCTACTGCTCCAAGTGAGCAAATCCTATGTTGTTCGATGTTCAACTTTTCAAAATCTATTTACAAAATTTATTTACAAAAGGGACAACTGTCTTGAGTCTCAATCCTAAGGATCTCGAGCTCTTCGTGATTGCCTTTGTTTGAGTCTTGACACTCGCTTATCTAGCGGAGGTTTTATAAGAAAACAAGCTACATTTCAAATTCCTACGTCTTACTCGAAATGTCGAATTCTCAAACAAAATGAAATTCAAGTAAGTAAATCCTATTTTTACTTTAGGATTCCTCAAAATGAACCATGTTTTAGCTTGGGATAAGCCAGGGATGGGAAAGAGATACCACGGTCCCTTCTGAAGCGTCCCGTGGTTTAAGGCATAGAAGGCGGAAAACTGCTCTTTTTGAGCTTTTAGCCTCTTTTTCCTTTTTTTCATAAAGGGTCTCCCTTTGGGAGTATTTTTTCTTTAATCCCTCTTTTTTTTTCACAAGAGAATCGATTTTTTTGGATTTTGGTTTCTTTCTTTTCGAAAGAGACTTTGGATGGGAAAATTCCCTTTATTTGGGCCATGTTTTCCTTTTGGAAGGAGAAGAGAAGAGGGGAGGACTTATCCCAAGCTTACACTCGATCCATTCCAGATCAGCCTATTTAGAAATAGCACGTACTACTTGCAAGTATCTTGCTATATTGAACTAGGCCTTTCTTTGTAAGAAGAAGGATTTTGAAATGTAACCACAATTTTGAAGATTCCACTCTTTCACAAGTGCGAATTTTCTCACTCAGGGTCACACGATTTTGCCTTTGCATCTTATTTTTAGGTCTCAGGGAAGCTATCCCTAAAGTTTTTCGAAAACTGGAATTTAACCCGAATCCTACACATAATACTTCTTTAACTATTGAATATTGATAGGATCTGCTAAATTCCTACCTTCTACATCGATCAACCAATATGAGTTGTTCGTGGTGGTTGCACGTACCACATAGGGTCCATCCCACTTGGGGCGCCACTTTCCAAGGGGATGTGGGCCACAATAGTGGATGATTTTCAAAACCAGATCTCCCACTTCAAAGTGGCGAGGTCTCATGTGTTTGCCATAGTGTCGGGCTATCCTTTGCCGATATGCACGAGCATGATCCATAGCAAGGAGTCGCCTCTCATCTAGCAAATCTAGTTCGACCATCCTAGCATGCTGAAGCATCTCTAGGGGGAGGTTGAGTGTTATTGATGTATGGAATGAATGCAATTGAGTATGAATGGGAAGAATGGAGTTTGTGCCATAGACCAATTTGAATGGTGTGGCATTTGTGGGAGTCCGGATGGAAGTCCTATAAGCCCATAAGGCTTCATCCAACTTCTCATGCCACGTCCTACCCTTCTCTAAAGTCTTCTCAATTATGCTAATGAGAGTCTTATTTGTGGCTTCGGCTTGGCCGTTGCCTTGAGGGTAGTAGGGCGAAGAGAAGTGGTGAGTTATGCCATACGTATTGCACAACTTAAACATCCGCTCATTCTTAAATGGGGTGCCGTTATCAGACACAAGGTCTCGTGGAACCCCAAATCGAGCCAAGATATTCTTCCTAATGAAAGCCACCACATGTTGCCCCAGCACGTTGGTCAGGGAAATGGCTTCCACCCATTTGGAGAAATACCCAGTGGCTGCTAAAATGAATCGATGCCCATTCGAGGCTTTTGGGAATATCGGGCCTACGATATCAAACGCCCACATGGTAAATGGCCAGGGGCTGACCACGGAATGTAATGCAGATGAGGGGATATGAATGGCGTAACCATGCACTTGACATGGATGACACTTCCTAACATGATCGCGACAATCCTTTTTCAAGGTGGACCAAAAATAGCCCGCTCTAAGTATTTTCATTGCCATCATGTTGGCATTAACATGACCTCCACATTCTCCATCGTGGAACTCATGCATCACTATCCTAGCCTCCTCTAGATCAATACACCTAAGTAGGATGCCGGTAAAACTTTTCTTATATAGAACCCCACCTAGAATGGTGTATCGAGTCAAAATTTTATGGATGAATGCCTTATCTTTGGATGTGACATCCTCGGTGAATCCCCCATTTTCTAGAAAATGCTTGATGTCGTAAAACCAAGGTTTTTCAACAGAATTTGGGTTATTTTGGTAAATATCCAAATCATGTGTGGATGGGTTGGGCACATGCCATATTTCTAAAGATCGGGTCCCTGAAATGGGATCGACCTTTAGGGCTGAACCCAAGGAGGAGAGGGCATCGGCAATGCCATTGTCCTCTCTTCCCACGTGTGTGAGTTTACACGATTGGAATGACTCAACCAATCGAGTGGCCAACTCATGATATGGAAGTAGTTTTTCGTTACGTACTTGGCAAATTTTCAAAACCTGGTTTATAACAAGGAGCGAATCTCCAAAGACCTCGATGCATGATGCCCCTAGAGTTTTCGAAATCCTTAAACCTTGTATGAGTGCTTCATACTCAGCTATGTTGTTGGAACATTCGAAATCTAGGCGGATTGCTATGGGAATCTCGCCCTTTTCAGGGGAGATGAGGATGACCCCAGTACCAGCCCCTCGTTGGTTTCGTGCCCCATCGAAGTGCATCTTCCACACTTGGTTTTTGAAAGAGTTTGCCAAAATGTGGTTTTGGAAATGGTTTTGCAATATGCCTTCATCAGGCATTTCATCGAATGTGGGATATGCGTCCTCTAAGGGGAACTCCGCCACGTAATCTGCTAGGGCTTGCCCCTTAATGGAGATTTGGTGATGGTATTTTAGGTCATACTCCATTAGAAGGAGTTGCCATTTGCCCAATCTACCCGTGAGAATGGGTTTTTCGAACAAGTGCTTGATTGGATCAAGCTTGGACATTATCCAGATCTCATGATCTAGAAAATAGTGTCGAAATTTTTGGAAGGCTCAGACTAGGGCCAAGCAGGTCTTCTCCATGGCTTGATAATTTCGTTCATAAGCTAAGAGAGTTTTCGAAATATAGTAGATGGCATACTCCTTATGGGTGTCATCCTCGTATTGAAACAATAGGGCTCCCAAAGCATTCGCATGCACGGAAATGTAAAGTAAAAGTGGTTTTCCTTGCTTCGGAGGATTCAAAATGGGGGGATTAACCAGGTATGCCTTTAGTCTCTCGAAGGACTTCTGGCAGTCGTCATCCCATAAGAATTTCGTACCCTTCCTCAATAGCTTGTTGAAGGGTTCGCATCTAGTCGCCAGATTTGATATAAATCAGCGAACGGACTATAATCGACCCTGGAGGCTACGAATTTGGGTGAGATTGGAGGGTGGAGCCTGTCTATGATGGCTCGACACTTAGAGGGGTCGACTTCTATACCCCTTTGGCTCACCATAAAGCCTAGAAGATTTCCAGACTCTACCCCGAACACACATTTTTGAGGGTTTTGCTTTACTTTGTAAAGCCTAAGCCTTTCAAAAATCTTTTGCAAACATTCAATATGAGTGCATCGGGTTTTGGATTTTGCCAAGAGATTATCTACATACACTTCTTCGAGCTCATGAATTTGATCATGGAAGATCGTGGTCATGGCTCTCTGGTATGTTGCGCCAGCATTTTTCAAACCAAAGGGCATGACTGTATAGCAGTACGTGCCCCACGGGGTTGTGAATGCGGTCTTAACCTGATCTCGTGGACTTAGTTTGATTTGATTATAGCCTGAATAGCCATCTATAAATGAAAACATTTCATGATTTGCAGTACTATCAACTATCAAATCTATGTTTGGTAAAGGATAATTATCCTTTGGAGTGGCTTTATTCAGGTTTCTGAAATCGATGCATATTCGAATTTTTCCATTGGTTTTTCGAACTACAACGATGTTTGACAACCAATCAGAATACACAATGGGTTTTATAAATCCGGCTTTTAACAAATCTTCTAAATCCTCTTTGACTTGCGTGTGTACATTCGGGTGTATTTTCCTAAGTTTTTGCTTTATGGGTTTTACATCCGCATCTAAGGGAAGACGATGTTCGATAATGCTGGGGTCTATGCCCGGCATGTCTTCATACGTCCATGCAAACACATCTAAATAAGTTCATAGAAATGCAATGAATGCTGATCTTTCATGTTCATGCAAACATGCGCCTATCTTGATGGTTTTGGGATTGGAATCACTCCCTAGGTTCACCTCTATGAAATCTCCTCCTACTGAATTGGAAGGTCTTTCAAAATCAAGAATTTTATGAAATTCTGAGAGCTCAGAAGTGGGATCTTCCTCAAGGGGATCCACTTCTGGGCCTCGATAATTCTCGTGGGTTATAGACCCGAGGGAATTTGATGCGTGAGTTTTCAAAAGACCTGGTTTTGTACTTGGATTTTCAATTGATTTCGAAATTTTTGGTCTGGCTATGCAGATGACATTTCTTTCGAAATCTTTTTCCAAAGTCCTACCAGGAGCACCTATAGACAAAATCTTTTTGGTATTTTCTAGATTTTCAATTTTTTGGGGTTTTTGTAAAACAAGAACTTTAGGAACTATACAAACCACTCTATTTTTGAGTTTTTGATTTTCCATTGTTTTTGGTTTTTCCTCTTTTTTGATTTTTTTGATTTTAAGTTTTCCAAATGTTTTTGTATTTTTATGAAAGGGATCTTCCATCATACCTACAAAGGGAAAACACTACGGGTTAGACTCGGAATAAGAGGTCTAAATCGTAGGTCTCTTCTAGGGTAGGCTCCAGGGCACTCTTGACCCAGGTGGTCACAGGGGGTGGCTCTAGCGATATTTTGAGAGTATAGCCGATCCCGTATCGGCTTGGGTTGGCCCTAGGAAGGATGGGCTCTAGGAGACCCTGGTTTTGTGCTCCTAGACTTTTATAGGGCGTGTAGCCCATATTCAACAACATGTTCCACGATTTCTTATTTTTTGAGAAATTATGGTACAAATCGTGGTCCTGGAACTTGTTGTCGTCTATATCGTGCTCGTATGGCTTTTTGTCTGGGGGTTTTGGAAATAAGGGATGCTTGGGTCTTCCTAGAAGGTAGGATCGGGAGGGGGCCTACTTTGGGTGGCCCCTTCACATACGCAACCTTCCTAGGGTTGTTTAACACGAGCCTTGGTGGCTCGACCATGGTCTGCCCTAGGTTAGCCTCATGGGCCTGAGAGCTCGACAAACAAGGGGAGTTTATGATCTCCTGAAGCTGAGGGTGACTCTCACCTAGGATCACCACGACTTGGTCCTTGAAAGAGATCTTGACACACCTGTGGAAGGTGGATGGCACAACGCACAAGATGTGTATCTAGGGCCTTCCCAACAACAGGTTATAATGGGGGTGGATGTCCAAGACATGGAACACCCCCGTGTGTGTGATCCCTCCCGTTTCCATCGAGAGTTCGATCGATCCTAATGGTCTAGACGCATTCCCATCGTATCCAGTGATAACGATAGGGCTTGGGTTCACAGAAGTCAAGGTGACTCCGATTTGGTACGCCACATGAAGTAGAAGGATGTTGAGCCCTCCTCCCCCATCGACTAGGCACCTGCCCAGAGAGTGGTTATTCAGAACCACCTCTATATGCAGGGCCTGGTTATGGGACTCGTAGGGTCTATCTACATCATCTTTCAAGAAAGTGATGGGCGATTTTGCTCCTATTAATGCCACTTGGTCAGACAGGGATTCCGGACTTATGTTCGAACTAACCTTGGCTCTTTCTAGAATTTTCTCTAGCACGAGTCTATGCCTAGGCGAAGTTTGTATAAGCTCTAGGATGGACATGTGGATAGGAACCTTTGAAAGATGGTTTTCGAAATCATAAGGGTTTAGGACGACTTTCCCACTGTCTGCTTTTGGCAGAACTCCAAGAATACATGCTTTTGAGGGGCCAGGCACACTGACCACCTTTTTAGCACTTTGTAGGTGCGGGGGTTGATAGATTCTTCCGGATCTAGTCACTTCCCCCATGACCAACCTAGGGTTCGCACTAAAATTGGCTCTAATTACGAGTTGAGAAGCACTTTGAAGTTTTAAAACTGGTTTAGCCGGGGATTCAGCTCTTGGTGGTCTCCGGATGACGACTTGGGCAGGCTTCTTGTAAAGTACAAGAGTAGACGCATAAGTGGGTCGACCAGACTCAGATGTTTGCGCTAGTTCTTTTGAAAAGGTGAGGGTACAAACCTCTTTTCCTTTCCCACTGCTATTGGCATGCTTGGGAAAGGGTTCTTTGAAGATAGCTTGAGTTGGCTCAGGTTCCGCAGTGACTTGGAGCCAGCCCTCCGCTATCAAGTTCTCGATTTTGTTTAAAAGGGAGAAACAACGTTTTGTATCATGGCCTTTGAGCTGATGATACTTACAAAAATGATTTAAATATCCCCCTTTGGAAGTGACTCCCTCGGGGATTTCGGGAAGTTCAATCATGCCTTGGGCAAGTAGGAGGTCTAGGACCTCCGACACAGGTTGCCCCAGTGGTGTATACTCTCATTTTTCAATCGGTTTTTGAAAATTTCTCTCCCTTCTGTTTTCTAGTTTTTCAAAATTTTTGGAAGGGCCCGCCAAACCTGGATCCACCCGGACATTGGCGATTTTATGGGGCTTTGCCCCTTTGTCTATCGTGGGTAGCCCAAAAGTGATGGGCTTTTCCAAGCGGGTTTTGGAAATGGCACTTCCTTTTCATAAGTGATCGTATATCCCCTTTTTCAAGTTTGTTTCGAAAAGGGATGCTTTTTTGATCAACTTATGGAAAGTTGAGATCTCATGAAGTGAGAGAAGGGTCTTTAGCTCGCTTTTAAAATTATCCAGGATGAGCATGACTGCGCATCCTTCGAATATGGGCTCTCGCACTTGGCCCAAAAGGGACCTCCATCGGATAACGAAGGCATGTACGTCTTCGTTCATGCCTTGCTTCATATCCCTTAAAGTGTTTAAAGTCGGCGTGACTTCTACGTTATGTGCAAATCTTTGCATGAAGCAGTTCGCTAACTCTTTAAAAGTAGCGAACTAGCTTAAATCGTAGGAAGCCTGCCATTTGGCAGTTGTGCCTTTAAGGGATAAAGGGAACCAATACACCCATTTCATCGAGTCCTTTTTCTTCTTATGGGCTCGACGCGAGAAAAGTTGCAAGTGAGACCTAGGGTCTCCCATGCCATCATACTGATGGAAGTTCAGTATTTCATCGTCACTGTCTGTTTCGTAATCCATAGGAAGGAAATCAGACAGGGCGTAACTCCTTTTCTCTTTATTTTGCCCTTTCAGCAGCTGCTGTAGGGCTCTACGGTCCTTTTGTGTGAAGGACTCGTGGTATTGGTTGCCTTTCAGTAAGAAGGCCTCTTTGTGCTTGCGAGGTTTTTCAGTTTTTTTCTTGGCCCTTTGTTCACCATTTGATGAACATGAATCGCCTACTTCAGCCTCTTGGCTGAGAGCATCGATTTTGGCCTCGAATTCCCTTCTCAAGTCCTCTATCTCGTCTAGTTTGATCTTATTTTTCAAAATCCTCCTAGAGTGAGAACTTGATGCGCATGAGCCTTGGCTCGACATTTCACTTGGGTTGGATTTTGACATTCTTTCAAGCTTTTCAAAATTCCTAAGTACAAGTAAAGAAAAGAGTTAAAACAACACTTTTGAAAATATTTTCGCAAGTTTCCTAGAGTGACTCGATTTTAAAAGACTCACGTCCCACCGGGCGTGCCAAATAACTGTAGACGCCGAAAATTCCCGCTCCTAGTTCTTGAAGCGAACCTTTCAGTGTGCCTAAGTCCTAATTAAGCAAAAGGGCGTGCCAACTAGCTTGCTTAAGCTAGCGAAGAAATATTTTAAACCTGACTCCTAACGGGGCGACTATGAGCAAGCAAGCTCTTGTCGTCGCAAACCTTCTTGCACCGATACGCAAGGGTCAGTCTGTACGCTTTTAAAATCGAGTTTTTGAGTATAAGAACCTATGAAAACGGTTTGAGGTGTTTGATTCGGGTTGTTTTGTATGACTTTCAGATTTTATTTCACGTGGATTTGCACGTGCCTAAGTCTTTCTTTTTAACCCTTTTTGGGCCAACTAGGTGTGTGTTATGAACACTCAGCCTAAGTGGGGCGACTTTTGAGCAGGAGTATGGGGTTTGCTTTGATGCAATATGCGTCCTAACTCATGGTATGGTGTATATGCAATGCAAACTCACGCAACTCCAAAGGGAAAACCCGAATTTAAAAGACAATGCTGATGGGAAATGACTTGTAATGGAAATTGCCAAAGGGAAATGACTTGTAATGTAAATTGCCGAAGGGAAATTGCAAAAGGGAAATATGGCTATATCTTAAGAGGGAAAAGGCTCAATAGTGCAAGTGTGTGCCGTGTATATATGTAAAGACTACGCACACTGCTGAACCTTAAAACCCAAATCGAAAAGACATAGATGAAAGGGAAATACGTATATAATATATATGGGCCCTTACTTGGGTCTTGGAAGTAAGAGCGAAGGCTTAATGTGGGTGCGTGTGAAAATGTAAAGACAACACACACGACTTTAAATGAAACCCAAATATAAATTGCAATATGGCCTTAACTAAGGTCTTGGGAATAAGAGCGAAAGCTCAATGTGTGTGAGTGCGAGAATGGAAGTACTACACACACGACATAAAATTAAACCCAAATATAAAATGCAATATGGCCTTAACTAAGGTCTTGGGAATAAGAGCGAAAGCTCAATGTGTGTGAGTGCGAGAATTGAAGGACAACACACAACTTAAACAAAACCCCACGCAACTTAAAGTATATAAATAAACGTATATCTTAAGGGCTGATTAGGCCCGTGTGTGTTCAAAATCATGCACAACAAAGAGCGAGGTAGGATCAAGTGCACGTGTGTGTGGGTGTGCCAAGCCACGTTATTACAAGCGGGGGGAGACAATGCTCCGCTATTACAACCCCATATCTGTAGACGTAGAAAATTTCCGCTTCCTGGTTCTTAGGCCTGAAGCGAACCTTTTCATGTGTCTAAGTCCTATTTAAATAAACAGGGCGTAATAGCTAGCTTACTTAAGCTAGCGAAGATGTATGGTGACTGTGAGCAAGCAAGCTCTTGTCGTTGCAGACCTTGTTGCACCGATGTGCAAGGGTCAGTCTGTATGCTTTTAAAGATCAAGTTTTTGGATAGAAGGACCTACGAAAGCGGTTTGAGGTGTTTGATTTGGGTCTTGTTTGTACGATTTTCAGATTTTAGATCATGTGGATTTGCACATGCCTAAGTCTTTCTTTTTATCCCTTTTCGGGCCACCTAGGTGTGTGTTATGAACACTCCACTAAGATGTGGCGATTTTGAGCGGGAGTATGGGTTTTGCTTTGATGCAATATGCATCCTAACTCGTGGTATGGCATATATGGAATGCAAACTCATGCAACTCCAAAGGGAAAACCCGAATTTAAAGACAATGCTGAAGGGAAATGACTTGTAATGGAAATTGCCAAAGGAAAATTGCTGAAGGGAAATATGGCTATATCTTAAGAGCGGAAAGGCTCAATTGTGCAAGTGTGTGCCGTGTATATATTGAAAGACTACGCACAATGCTGAACCTTAAAACCCAAATTGAAAAGACATAGCCAAAAGGGAAATACGTATATACTATATATGAGCCCTTACTTGGGTCTTGCAAGTAAGAGCGAAGGCTCAATGTGGGTGAGTGTGAAAATGTAAAGACAACACACACGACTTCAAATGAAACTGTAAACACCCCGAAATCCCACGAATTTCTCAAATCCATCTGGTTTTGTAAAAGCAGCCCCAAAGGGCCATTTTGAGTCTGGAAACCCAGGAGCCTTCCAAACAACCCTGTATATATGTTTTGAATTTTATATTTCAAAAATATGTGATATGGTTTTTGAAAACCTTTTAAAACATGTTTTGAAACCCCGAAGCAGCTTGGCCTAATCCAGACAGGACCAGGAAAGCTAAGGAGAGCCCGGAACCGGAGCACATGTCGAGCCCGGCACAGCAACTCTCGTATCAAATCCACACCCCCAGGATGTCGAATGTCCAAGACCTTGTTATCATCAAAACATCATTTGAAGTAATCTCCGGAAGGCGAAAACAGAGGCGGACGATCATGTTGGCGAAGACCCAACGCAGACGGAGTACTGATGCTGTCAGACCCCGCATAAACCGTTCGTTTCAAACACATCCCGAAGGAGTCAGAATTTAGTTTGGATTGGATCTGGACCATATATATCCATATCTCAATCCAAACCCATGTGTGGACTTGAATTTGGATTTGGATCTAAAGATCCAATCCAATATCCATATCCATGGCCCACATCACCTTCTCATAAATGGTGGGGCCCACTTGAATTTCACGTGGGATTATGGGAATGAGAGAGAGTGGGGGAGGATAAGACCAAGTGTGTGTTGTAATTAAGCTTGACTTGTGTGTCAAGTTTGGGGTTAATCATGTGGGTTAGCCTAATTAAGTGGGTTTAAGCTTGTAATTAGCCAAAACCTAACCTAGGGCTGTACCAACATGATGTGATTAGGGTCCATGGGTCATGCAAAGGGAGCTCCTTCACCTAATCCTAACTAAAAACACCTAATCCTAGCCTTCTACCCTAATCCGGTCCTAATCTGAGCCTAATCACCTAACCCACTTCCCTAATCCTTCCCTAAACCTAGGTTAATTTCCCTAAACCTAACCTAATCCTAGCCTAATCACCTAACCTACCTCACTAAACCTCACCCTAAAACCAACCCACCTAGCTAAACCCTAAACCTCTAAACCACCCCTAGCACACAACCTACCCAAACCCCTTGTATTTAAAATATATGGCCCTACCCTAATACCAGCCCACCTTACTACCTTACCACCACCCCTAGACCCCCTAACCACTACCCTAATACCAGCCCCAACCGCCTCTTGCAACCCTATATAAACCCCCCCCTTTGGGGCGGGTTTTTCCCATCTTCCATCATCTTGGGTCCTCCACTCTCCAGCCCAGCCGACTCCAACCTTGCTCCACTTGCCCCACAGCCAGCCACCACCTGCGCCACTACCTCCCAACCGAGCACCAGCACCACCACCACCACTCCGGCCAAGGTCCACATCGCCACCATTCCGTCCAGCCGAATCCCATCCTGCGCATCCAAACCACCCGACTGCTCCCCTTCCATCCGCCACTGCCTCTTCACTCGGTTAGTACCCCACACTCCACCTTACTCCTTCTCCACTCCCTCTCCACTCTCAGCCATCCACCATACCACCACCTTACCCTAATACCAGCCACTTGCCGCCACCACTCCCACTCGGCCAGGCTATAACCACCCTAACTACCCGCCACTACCTAGACACCCTAGCTACACCCGGCCACCCCATCCAACTCCCTAAGACCTGCCCATATTACCTCCCCACATCCACCACTACCTTACCCCATCTCCTAGCTAGTTCTCTTCCCTTCCACCACTCCTAGCCACCCTAGCAGCCCGCCACCACCAAGTTCCCCTAGTCGGCCACTCCAACCGACTGTCACCTCCATTTGGCCAGCCACATCCCAACCTTAGGTGCTCCATTAGACACTCCCTTAGGCTCCCTTAGTACCATACTCCCTAACCTCATCCTCTCTTAGTGACCCTAGATACTCACCTTAGCCCCACGCACCAAGGCAGCCCCTTCCGAGTAGCCGGCCATCTTCAAGGCGCCCCTTTCGCGCACCAAAGACATCCGGCCAGCACCTCCCCTTGCCGTTCAACTTCGCGGAGTTCCCTCTTGCAGCCCAAGGCGAAGGCCAAGCCCACGCTCAAGCAAGGCATCTTCGGACCAACTATTAGTAAGTGCCTAACTCGGTCCTTAGTTGTATACTTGCTTAAGATTCAATTCGATACGGGGTTGTAATAACGGAGCATAGTCTCCCCCCGCTTGTAATAACGTGGTTTGGCACACCCACACACGTGCACTCTCTTAGTTGTGCACGATTTTGAACACACACGGGCCTAATCAACCCCTAATACATAAATATATATAGGTACTTTAATTTTTGTAGGGTTTTGCTTAAGTTGGGTGTGTTGTCTTTCAATTCAAGCACTCACACACATTGAGCCTTCGCTCTTATTTGAAAGACCCAAGTAAGGGCCGAGCTATACTATTTGGGTTTTCATTTCATGTCGTGTGTGTAAGTCTTTCAATTCAAGCACTCACACACATTGAGCCTTCGCTCTTATTTGAAAGACCCAAGTAAGGGCCGAGCTATACTATTTGGGTTTTCATTTCATGTCGTGTGTGTAAGTCTTTCAATTCAAGCACTCACACACATTGAGCCTTTCATTTCATCGACTATACTCCCCGAATACCGCCGGAGCCACCCCCTATGACCACCTGGGTCAAGGGTGCCCTGGAACCTGCCTTAGAAGAGACCTACGATTTAGATCTCCTATTCCGAGTCTAACCCGTAGTGTTTTCCCTTTGTAGGTATGACGGAAGATCCCTTTTATAAAAATACAAAAACATTTGAAAAGCTTAAAATAAAAAAAATCGAAAAACAAGAAAAACCAAAAACAATGGAAAAACAAAAACTCGACAAAAGAGTGCTTTGTATAGTTCCCGAGGTTCTTGTTCTACAAAAACCCAAAAAAATCGAAAATTTGGAAAATACCAAAAAGATTTTGTATATAGTTGCTCCTGGTAGGACTTTGGCAAAAGAAAAGGATTTCGATAGAAACATCGTCTGCATAGCCAGACCAAAAATTTCGAAATCACTTGAAAATCTGAGTACAAAACCAGGTCTTTTTGAAAACCACACATCAAATTCCCTCGGGTCTATAGCCCACGAGAATGATCGAAGCCTAGAAGCGGATCCCCTTGAGGAAGATCCCACTTCTGAGCTCCCAGAATTTCATAAAATTCTCGATTTTGAAAGACCTTCCTAATCAGTAGGAGGAGATTTCATAGAGGTGAACCTAGGGGATGATTCCAATCCCAAAACCATCAAAATAGGGGCATGCTTGCATGAAACTGAAAGGTTAGCATTCATTGCATTCCTACGAACCTATTTAGATGTGTTTGCATGGACGTATGAAGACATGCCGGGCATAGATCCCAGCATTGTCGAGCATCATCTTCCCTTAGATGTAGGTGTAAAACCCATAAAGCAGAAGCTTAGGAAAATACACCCGAATATACACACGCAAGTCAAAGAGGGTTTAGAAGATCTGCTAAAAGCCGGATTTATAAAACCCATTGCGTATTCTGATTGGTTGTCAAATATCGTTGTAGTTCGAAAAACCAATGGGAAAATTCGAATATGCATCGGTTTCAGAAACCTAAATAAAGCCACTCCAAAGGATAACTATCCTTTGCCAGACATAGATTTGATAGTCGATAGTACTGCAAATCATGAAATGTTTTCATTTATGGATGGCTATTCAGACTATAATCAAATTAAACTAAGTCCACGAGATCAGGGTAAGACCGCCTTCACAACCACATGGGGCACGTACTGCTATACAGTCATGCCCTTTGGTTTGAAAAATACTGGCGCAACATACCAACGAGCTATGACCACGATCTTCCATGATCAAATTCATGAGCTCGTAGAAGTGTATGTGGATGATCTCTTGGCAAAATCCAAAACCCGATGCACCCATATCAAATGTTTACAAAAGATTTTCGAAAGGCATAGGCTTTACAAAGTAAAGCTTGACCCTCAAAAATGTGTATTCGGGGTAGAATCAGGGAAGCTTCTGGGCTTTATGGTGAGCCAAAGGGGTATAGAAGTCAACCCCTCTAAGTGTCGAGCCATCATAGACATGGCTCCACCCTCCAATCTCACTCAGATCCGTAGCCTTCAGGGTCGTTTACAATCCGTTCGCCCATTCATATCGAATCTGGCGACTAGATGCGAACCCTTCAACAAACTGTTGAGGAAGGGCGCGAAATTCCTATGGTTAATCCCCCCGTTTTGAACCCTCCAAAGCAAAGAAAACCGCTTTTGCTTTACATCTCCGTGCATGCGAATGCTTTAGGAGCACTGTTGGCTCAATACGAGGATGACACCCATAAGGAGTATGCCATCTACTACATTTCAAAAACTCTCTTGGCTTATGAACGAAATTATCAAGCTATGGAGAAGACGTGCTTGGCCCTAGTCTGGGCCTGCCAGAAATTCAGACACTATTTCCTAGATCATGAGATCTGGATAGTGTCCAAGCTTGATCCAATCAAGCACTTGTTTGAAAAACCCATTGTCATGGGTAGATTGGGCAAATGGCAACTCCTTCTAATGGAGTATGATCTGAAATACCATTAACAGATCTCCATTAAGGGGCAAGCCCTAGCAGATTACGTAGCTGAGTTCCCCTTGGAGGACGCATATCGCACACTTGTTGAAATGCCTAATGAAGGCATATTGCAAAACCATTTTTAAAACCATATTTTGGCAAACAATTTCGAAAACCAAGTGTGAAAGATGCACTTCGATGGAGCACGAAACCAACGAGGGGCTGGTGCGGGGGTCATCCTCATCTCCCCTAAAAAGGGCGAGATTCCCATAGCAGTCTGCTTAGATTTCGAATGTTCCAACAACATAGCTGAGTATGAAGCACTCATACAAGGCTTAACAATTTCGAAAACTCTAGGGGCATCGTGCATTGAGGTCTTTGGAGATTCGCTCCTTGTCATAAACCAGGTTTTGAAATTTTGGCAAGTACGTAATGAAAAACTACTTCCATATCACGAGTTGGCCACAAGATTGGTCCAATCCTTCCAGTCGTGTAAACTCACACACGTAGGAAGAGAGGACAATGGCATCGCCGATGCCCTCTCCTCCTTGGGTTCAGCCCTGAAGGTCGATCCCATTTTAGGGACCAGATCTTTGGAAATATGGCATGCGCCCCACCCATCCACACACGACTTGGACATTTGCCAAAATAACCCAGAGTCTATTGAAAAACCCTGGTTTTATGACATCAAACAGTTTTTAGAAAATGGGGGATTCACCGAGGATGCCACATCCAAAGATAAGGCATTCATTCGTAGGATTTCGACCCGATACACCATTCTGGGTGGGGTTTTATACAAAAAAAGTTTTATCGGCATTCTGCTTAGGTGTATCGACCTAGAGGAGGCTAGGGTAGTGATGCATGAATTCCACGATGGAGAATGTGGAGGTCATGTTAATGCCAACATGATGGCAATGAAAATACTTAGAGGGGGCTATTTTTGGTCCACCCTGAAAAAGGATTGTCACAATCATGTTAGGAAGTGTCATCCATGTCAAATGCATGGGCACGCCATTCATATCCCTTCATCTGCATTGCATTCCGTGGTCAGCCCCTGGCCATTTACTATGTGGGCGTTTGACATTGTAGGCCTAATATTTCCAAAATCCTCGAATGGGCATCGATTTATTTTAGCAGCCACAGAGTATTTCTCCAAGTGGGTGGAAGCCATTTCCCTAACCAACGTAATGGGGCAACATGTGGTGGCTTTCATCCGGAGGAATATCTTGGCTCGATTTGGGGTTCCATGAGACCTTGTGTCTGACAATGGTACCCCATTCAAGAACGAGCGGATGGTTAAGTTGTGCAACACGTATGGCATAACTCACCACTTCTCCTCGCCCTACTACCCTCAAGGCAACGGCCAAGCCGAAGCCACAAACAAGACTCTTATTAGTATAATTGAGAAAACCTTAGAGAAGGGTAGGATGTGTCACGAGAAGCTGGATGAAGCCTTATGGGCTTATAGGACTTCCATCCGATCTCCCACAAATGCCACACCATTCGAATTGGTCTATGGCACAAACGTCATTCTTCCCATTCATACCCAACTGCATTCATTCCATACATCCATTGCACTCAACCTCCCCCTAGAGACGCTTCACCATGCTAGGATGGTCGAACTAGATTTGCTAGTGTAGACGCACAAAAATCCCCGCCTCTCGCCTTTTTAGGGCTCGGAGCGGATCCTTTTGTGGGTCTAAGGCCTATGTATGCAAACAGGGCGTGCCAACTAGCTTACCTAAGCTAGCGAAGATATTTTTAACACTGACTTCTAAACGTGGCGACTGTGAGCAAGTAAGCTCTTGTCGTCGCAAACCTTCTTGCACCGATGCGCAAGGGTCAGTCTATACGCTTTTGCAAAAATCGAGTTTTTGGATAGAAAGTCTACGAAGCGGTTCGAGGTGTCTAATTCGGGTCTTTTAGATGCGATTGCATGTTTTAGATCACGTGGATTTGCACGTGCCTAAGTCTTTTCTTTTATCCCTTCTCGGGCCACCTAGTTTGTGTGTTATGAACACTCCACTACATGGGCGAATTCGAGCGGGGCTTGCTTTGATGCAATATGCGTCCTACCTCGTGGTATGGCGTAGATGCAATGCAAACTCACGCTACTCCAAAGGGAAAACCCGAATGTAAAGACAATACTGAAGGGAAATAACCAAAGGGAAATAACCGAAGGGAAATGACTTGAAATATAAATGCCGAAGGGAGATATGTATATAGAATATGTATATGAGCCCTTACTTGGGTCTTGCAAATAAGAGCGAAGGCTCAGTGTGGGTGCGTGCTTGAATTGAAAAGACTTACACACACGACATGAAATTAAACCCAAATATAAATTGCAGTATGGCCTTAACTAAGGTCTTGGGAATAAGAGCGAAAGCTCAATGTGTGTGAGAGTGCTTGAATTTGAAGTACTACGCACACGACATAAATGAAACCCAAATATAACTGCAATAAGGCCTTTACTAAGGTCTTGGGAGTAAGAGCGAAGGCTCAATGTGTGTGAGAGTGCTTGAATTGAAAGACTTACACACACGACATGAAATGAAACCCAAATAGTATAGGTCGGCCCTTACTTGGGTCTTTCAAATAAGAGCGAAGGCTCAATGTGTGTGAGAGTGCTTGAATTGAAAGACTTACACACACGACATGAAATGAAACCCAAATAGTATAGGTTGGCCCTTACTTGGGTCTTTCAAATAAGAGCGAAAGCTCAATGTGTGTGAGTGCTTGAATTGAAAGACAACGCACCCAACTTAAGCAAAACCCTTCAAAAATGAAAGTATATGTATATACTTATGTATTATGGGCTGATTAGGCCCGTGTGTGTTCAAAATTGTGCACAACTAAGAGAGTGCACGTGTGTGGGTGTGCCAAGCCACGTTATTACAAGCGGGGGGAGACTATGCTCCGTTATTACAACCCCGTATCAAATTGAATCTCAAGCAAGTATACAACTAAAGACCGAGTTAGGCACTTACTAGTAGCTGGTCCGTAGAGGCCTTGCTTGAGCGTGGGCTTGGCCTTC
Source organism: Brasenia schreberi (assembly GCA_036023115.1). NCBI lineage: Eukaryota > Viridiplantae > Streptophyta > Magnoliopsida > Nymphaeales > Cabombaceae > Brasenia > Brasenia schreberi. The sequence goes on along the minus strand of JAYKKT010000089.1, from coordinate 16,176,854 downwards.
GCCTTGGGCTGCAAACGGGAGCTCCGCGAGGGTGAACGACAAAGGGCGCTGGCCGGCTGCAAATGGGGCGCGGGATAGGCGCCTTGATGGTGGCCGGCTGCAAGCAAGGGTGTCGCCTTGGTGTGGGGGATTAAAGGGGCTGGGCCAAGTGAGTATGTAGGGTCACTAGGAGAGTATAGAGTGTTAGGGAGTATGGACCTAAGGGGAGATTAAGGGAAGGTCGAGTGGGACACCTAGGGGAAAAGAGATGGCTGGCCGAATGGAAGGGAATGTGGTGGTGGCGGGCTGCTAGGATTACTAAGGCTGGAGTATGGGAAGGTAGCTAGTTAGGTGATGGGGCTAGGTGGTAGTGGGGATAGTGGGTGTAAGGGAGTGTTATGGGCAGGTCTTAGGAAGGCTAATAGGGTGGCCGGGTGTAGTTAGGGGAGTTAGGTAGTGGCAAATGGCTGGGGCGACTAAGGTTTGGCCGAGTGGGAGTGGTGGCGGCGAGTGGCTGATGTGTAGGTAAGGTGGTGGTATGGTGGGTGGCTGGGAGTGGAGAGGGAGTAGAAAAGGAGCTAGGTAGAGTGTGGGGTACTTACCGAATGGAGAGAAGATGGCGCTCGGTTGGAAGGAAGCTGGGCAGGTGGTGAGGCTCGGTCGGGAGGTGGTGGAGATGGCGGTGCAAGTGGTGGTGGGATGGAGGGATGGTGGTGGTGCAGGCGGAGCAGGTGGAGCAGGTGGAGCAGGTTCGGCTGGGCTGGGAAGTGGGGTCCCGGCTGGGCTTGGGGAAGGCGACTCGATTTGATAACCCGCCCCCAAGGGGGGGGGGTTTATATAGGGATGGGTAGGTCGGTTAGGGCTGGGTTTGGGGTAGTGGTTAGGTGGTTTAGGTAGGGTGGTATGAAGATAAGGTGGGCTGGAAAGGGTAGGGCCAGATATTTTAAATACTAGTGGTTTGGGTAGATTGTGGGCTAGGGGTGGTTTAGGGGTTTAGGGCTAGGTTAGGTGGTTGGGTTTCAGGGTGAGGTTTAGTGAGCTAGGTTAGGTGATTAGGCTAGGATTAGGCTAGGTTTAGGGAAATTAACCTAGGTTTAGGGAAGGATTAGGGAAGTGGGTTAGGTGATTAGGTTGGGATTAGGCCGGGATTAGGGAAGTGGGTTAGGTGATTAGGCTCAGATTAGGGGTGGATTAGGGTGGGAGGCTAGGATTAGGTGTTTTGGGTTAGGTTTAGGTGAAGGAGCTCCCTTTGCATGGCCCATAGACCTTAACCACCTCATGTTGGTGCAGCCCTAGGTTAGGTTTTGGCTAATTACAAGCTTAAACCCACTCAATTAGGCTAACCCACATGATTAACCCCAAACTTGACACACAAGTCAAGCTTAATTACAACACTCTTGATATTATCCACCCCCACTCTCTCTCATGCCCATAATCCCACGTGAATTTCAAGTGGGCCCCACCTCTATTTATGAGAAGGTGATGTGGGCCATGGATATGGATATTGGATTGGATCTCTGGATCCAAATCCAAATCCAAGTCCACATATGGGTTTGGATTGGGATCTGGATATATATGGTCCAGATCCAATCCAAACTGAACTCTGACTCCTTCGAGCTGGGTTCGAAACAGACGATTTGTGCGGGGCCTGACAGTATCAGTACTCCGTCTGCGTTGGGTCTTCGCCAACATGATCGTCCGCCTCCGTTTCTGCCTTCCGAAGATGACTTCAAATGACATTTTGATAAGAACAGGGTCTTGGACGTTCGAGATCCTGGGGGTATGGATGTGATACGAGAGTTGTTGTGCCGGGCTTGACATGTGCTCCGATTCCGGGCTCTCTTTGACTTCGCTGGTCCTGTCTTGATTAGGCCAAGCTGCTTTGGGGTTTCAAAAACGTGTTTTAAAAGGTTTTCAAAGCCATATTGTATGTTTTCGAAATATAGAGTTCAAAACATATGTACAGGGTTGTCTGGAAGGCTCCTAGGTTTCCAGACTCAAAAATTGCCCTTTGGGGCTGCTTGTACAAAACCAGGTTTGTTTAAGAAATTCGTGGGATTTCGGGGTGTTTACAGCTAGATGAGAGGCAACTCCTTGCCATGGATCATGCTTGTTGTAGACGCGTGAAAATCCCCGCCTCTCGCCTTTTCAGGGCTTGGAGCAGATCCTCTCGTGCGTCTAAGGCCTATTTATATAAACAGGGTGTGCCAGCTAGGTTACCTAAGCTAGCGAAGATATTAAGCTGACTTCTAATCGTGGTGACTGTGAGTAAGTGAGCTCTTGTCGTCGCAGACCTTCTTGCACCGATGCGCAAGGGTCAGTCTGTACGCTTTGAAAAATCGAGTTTTTGGGATAGAAAGCCTACGAAGCGGTTCGAGGTGTTTAATTCGGGTATTTTAGATGCGATTACAGATTTTAGATCACGTGGATTTGCACGTGCCTAAGTCTTTCTTTTTATCCCTTTATGGGCCACCTAGTTTGTGTGTTATGAACACTCCACTACATGGGCGAATTTGAGCAGTAATATGGGGCTTGCTTTGATGCAGTATGCGTCCTACCTCGTGGTATGGCGTAGATGCAATGCAAACTCACGCTACTCCAAAGGGAAAACCCGAAATGTAAAGACAATGCCGAAGAGAAATAACCGAAGGGAAATCACTTATAATGTAAATGCCGAAGGGAAATATGTATATAGAGTATGTATATGGGCCCTTAATCGGGTCTTGCAAATAAGAGCGAAGGCTCAATGTGTGTGAGTGCTTGAATTGAAAGACTTACACACACGACATGAAATTAAACCCAAATATAACTTGCAGTATGGCTTTGATTAAGGTCTTGGCAATAAGAGCGAAAGCTCAATGTGTGTGAGTGCTTGAACTGAAGTACTACGCACACAACATGAAATTAAACCCAAATAGTATAACACGGCCCTTACTTGGGTCTTTCAAATAAGAGCGAAGGCTCAATGTGTGTGAGTGCTTGAATTGAAAGACTTACACACACGACATGAAATGAAAACCCAAATAGTATAGGTCGGCCCTTACTTGGGTCTTGCAAATAAGAGCGAAGGCTCAATGTGTGTGAGTGCTTGAATTGAAAGACAACACACCCAACTTAAGCAAAACCCTACGAAAATTAAAGTATATATCTACACTTATGTATTAGGGGCTGATTAGGCCCGTGTGTGTTCAAAATCGTGCACAACTAAGAGAGTGCACGTGTGTGGGTGTGCCAAGCCACGTTATTACAAGCGGGGGGAGACTATGCTCCGTTATTACAACCCCGTATCGAATTGAATCTTAAGCAAGTATACAACTAAGGACCGAGTTAGGCACTTACTAATAGCTGGTCCGAAGAAGCCTTGCTTGAGCGTGGGCTTGGCCTTCGCCTTGGGCTGCAAGAGGGAGCTCCGCGAGGTTGAATGGCAAGGGGAGGTGCTGGCCGGATGTCTTTGGTGCGCGGAAGAGGCGCCTTGAAGATGGCCGGCTGCTAAGGATGGGCTGATTTTGGTGTGTTGTGCTAAGGGAGCCTAAGTAAGGTCACTAGGGAGAGTGTAGTGTTGGGGAGTATGGTACTAGGGGAAGGGAACTAGCTAGGGGAAGGATATGGCTGGCAGGTGGCTGGCCAAATGAAAAGGTGACAGTCGGTTGGAGTGGCCGACTAGGAGCTTGGTGGTGGCGGGCTGCTAAGGTGGCTAGGAGTGGTGGAAGGGAAGGGAACTAGTTAGGATAGGGGGTAAGGTGGTGGTGGTTGTGGTGAGGTGATAGGGGCAGCTCTTAGGGAGTTGGATGGGGTAGCCGGGTGTAGCTAGGGTGGTTAGGTAGTGGCGGGTAGTTAGGGTGGTTATGGCCTGGCCGAGTGGAAATGGTGGCGGCTAGTGGCTGGCCTTAGGTTGATATGGTAGTGGGTTAGGTGGCTGAGAGTGGAGAGGGAGTGGAGAAGGAGTAAGGTGGAGGATACTAACCGGATGATGGGAGGTGGTGGCGGATGGAAGGGGAGCAGCCGGGTGATTGGGATGCACAGGATGGGATTCGACCGGTGTGGTGGTGGTGGTGGTGCTCGGCTGGGAGGTAGTGGTGCAGGTGGTGGTGGGCTGTGGGGCAAGTGGAGCAAGGCTGGAGTCGGCTGGGCTGGAGAGTGGAGGACCCGACTGGTGGAAGGTGGAGCTTGAAGATGGGAAAAACCTGCCCCCAAGGAGGGGGTTTATATAGGGCTGGGCTAGGTCGGTTAGGGTTGGTTTTGGGGTAGTGGTTAGGTGGTTTAGGTAGGGTGGTGTGGTGATAAGGTGGGCTGGAAAGGGTAGGGCCAAATATTTTAAATATAAGTGGTTTGGGTAGGTTGTGTGCTAGGGGTGGTTTAGAGGTTTAGGGTTTAGCTAGGTGGGTTGGTTTTAGGGTGAGGTTTAGTGAGGTAGGTTAGGTGATTACGCTAGGATTAGGCTAGGTTTAGGGAAATTAACCTAGGTTTAGGGAAGGATTAGGGAAGTAGGTTAGGTGATTAGGTTGAGATTAGGCCGGGATTAGGGAAGTGGGTTAGGTGATTAGGCTCAGATTAGGCTAGGAAATAGTGTCTGAATTTTCTGGCATGGGATTAGGGTAGAAGGCTAGGATTAGGTGTTTTTGGTTAGGTTTAGGTGAAGGAGCTCCCTTTGCATGGCCCATGGACCCTAATCATATCATGTTGGTGCAGCCCTAGGTTAGGTTTTGGCTAATTACAAGCTTAAACCCACTTAATTAGGCTAACCCACATGATTAACCCCAAACTTGACACACAAGTCAAGCTTAATTACAACACACACTTAATCGTATCCACCCCCACTCTCTCTCATGCCCATAATCCCACATGAAATTCAAGTGGGCCCCACCTCCACTTATGAGAAGGTGATGTGGGCCATGGATATGGATATTGGAATGGATTTTTGAATCCAAATCCAAATCCAAGTCCATACATGGGTTTGGATTAGGATCTGGATATATATGGTCCAGATCCGATCCAAACTGAACTCTGACTCCTTCGAGCTATGTTCGAAACGAATGGTTTGTGCGGGGCCTGACAGTATCAGTACTCCGTCTTTGTTGGGTCTTCGCCAACATGATCGTTCGCCTCTGTTTTCGCCTTCCAAAGATGACTTCAAACAATGTTTTGATGATAACAGGGTCTTGGACGTTCGAGATCCTGGGGGTGTGGATTTGATACGAGAGTTGTTGTGTCGGGCTCGACATGTGCTCTGGTTCCGGGCTCTTCTTAGATTTCCTGGTCCTATCTGGATTAGGCCAAGCTGCTTCAGGGTTTCGAAAACATGTTTAAAAAGGTTTTCAAAGCCATATTATATATTTTTGAAATATAAAGTTCAAAACATATATACAGGGTTGCCTGGAAGGCTCCTAGGTTTCTAGACTCAAAATGGCCCTTTGGGGCTGCTTTTACAAAACCAGATGGATTTGAGAAATTCGTGGGATTTCGGGGTGTTTACACTCGTGCATACCGGCAAAGGATGTTCGACAATGCTGGGGTCTTACATCCGATGCACCCATATGGGTTTTACATCCGCATCTAAGGGAAGACGATGTTCGACAATGTTCGACACTCGGGTGTATTTTCCTAAGCTTCTGCTTTATGGGTTTTACATCCGCATCTAAGGGAAGACGATGTTCGACAATGCTGGGGTCTATGCCCGGCATGTCTTCATACGTCCATGCAAACACATCTAAATAGGTTCGTAGAAATGCAATGAATGCTGATCTTTCATGTTCATGCAAGCATGCGCCTATTTTGATGGTTTTGGGATTGGAATCATCCCCTAGGTTCACCTCTATGAAATCTCCCCCTATTGAATTGGAAGGTCTTTCAAAATCGAGAATTTTATGAAATTCTAAGAGCTCGGAAGTGGAATCTTCCTCAAGGGGATCCATTTTTGGACTTCGATCATTCTCGTGGGCTATAGACCCGAGGGAATTTGATGCGTGATTTTCAAAAAGACCTTGTTTTGTACTTGAATTTTCAATCGATTTCGAAATTTTTGGTCTGGCTATGCAAACGACATTCCTTTCGAAATCTTTTTCCAAAGTCCTACCAGGAGCAGCTATATACAAAATCTTTTTGGTATTTTCTAGATTTTCAATTTTTTTGGGTTTTTGTAAAACAAGAACCTTAGGAACTATACAAAGGACTCTATTTTCGAGTTTTTGTTTTTCCATTGCTCTTGGTTTTTCTTCTTTTTCGATTTTTTTGATTTTAAGTTTTCCAAATGTTTTTGTTTTTTATGAAAGGGATCTTCCATCATACCTACAAAGGGAAAACACTACAGGTTAGACTCGGAATAGGAGGTCTAAATCATAGGTCTCTTCTAGGGTAGGCTCCAGGGCACCCTTGACCCAGGTGGTCACAGGGGGTGGCTCTGGTGGTGTTTTGGGAGTATAGTTGATCCCGTATCGGCTTGGGTTGGCCCTAGGAAGGATGGGCTCTAGGAGACCCTGGTTTTGTGCCCCTAGACTTTTGTAGGGCGTGTAGCCCATATTTAACAACATGTTCCACGATTTTTTATTTTTTGAAAATTGAGAGTATAAATCGTGGTCCTGGAACTTGTTGTCGTCCATATCGTGCTCGTATGGCCTTTTGTCCAGGGGTTTTGGAAATAGGGGATGCTTGGGTCTTCCTAGAAGGGTTAGAATCGGGAGGGGGCCTACTTTGGGCGGTCCCTTCACACATACAACCTTCCTAGGGTTGTTTCACACGAGCCTTGGCTGCTCAATCATGGTCTGCCCCAGGTTAGTCTCACGGGCCTGGAAGCTCGACAAACAAGGGGAGTTTATGATCCCCTGAAGCTGTGGGTGACTCTCACCTAGGATCACCATGACCTGGTCCCTGAAAGGGATCTTGACACACCTGTGGAAGGTGGATGGCATATCGCACAAGCTGTGTATCCAGGGCCTTCCCAACAACAGGTTATAATGGGGGTGGATGTCCAAGACATGGAACACCCCCGTGTGTGTGATCCCTCCCGTTTCCATTGGGAGTTCGATCGATCCTAAAGGCCTAGACGCATTCCCATCATATCCAGTGATAACGATGGGGCTTGGGTTTACAAAAGTCAAGGTGACTCCGATTTGGTACGCCACATGAAGTGGAAGGATGTTAAGCCCTCCTCTCCCATCAACTAGGCACCTGTCCAGAGAGTGGTTATTCAGAACCACCACGATATGCAAGGCCAGGTTACGGGACTCGTAGGGTCTATCTACATCATCTTCCGAGAAAGTGATGGGCGATTTGGCTCCTATTAAAGCCACTTGGTCAGACAGGGATTCCGGACTTATGTTCGAATCAACCTTGGCTCTTTCTAGAATTTTCTCTAGCACGAGTCTATGCTTAGGCGAGGTTTGTATAAACTCTAGGATAGACATGTGGATAGGAATCTTTGAAAGGTGGTTTTCGAAATCATAAGAATTTAGGACTTTTCCCTTGTCTGCTTTTGGCAGAACTCCAGGAATACATGCTTTTGAGGGGCCAGGCACACTGACCACCTTTTTAGCACTTTGTAGGTGTGGGGGTTGATAGATCCTCCCGGATCTAGTCACTTCCCCCACGACCAGCCTAGGGTTCGCACTAGAATTGGCTCTAAGTATGAGTTGAGGAGCACCTTGGAGTTTTAAAACTAATTTAGCTGGGGATTCAGCTTTTGGTGGTCCCCGGATGACGACTTGGGCGGGCTTCTTGTACAGTACAAGAATGGGCACACAAGTGGGTCGACCAAACTCAGAATTTTGCACTAGTTCTTTTGAAAAGGTGAGGGTACATACCTCCTTTCCTTTCCCACTGCTACTAGCAAGAAAAGGTTCTTTGAAGATAGCTTGAGTTGGCTTAGGTTCCGCAATGACCTGGAGCCGGCCCTCCGCTATCAAGTTCTCGATTTTATTTAAAAGAGAGAAACAACATTTGGTATCATGGCCTTTGAGCCGATGATACTTGCAAAATCGATTTAAATACCCCCCTTTGGAAGTTACTCCTTCGGGGATTTCAAGAAGTTCTATCATGCCTTGGGCAAGTAGGAGGTCTAGGACCTCCGACACAGGTTGCCCCAACGGTGTGTACTCCCGTTTTTCAATCGGTTTTTGAAAGGTTCGTTCCCTTTTGTTTTCTAGTTTTTCAAAATTTTTGGAAGTGCCCGCCACGCCTGGATCTACCCGAACATTGGCGATTTTATGGGGCTTTGCCCCTTTGTCCATCATGGGTAGCCCATAAGTGATGGACTTTTCCAAGCGAGTTTTAGAAACGGCACTTCCTTTCCATAAGTGATCGTATATCCCCTTTTCCAAGTTTGTTTCGAAAATGGATGCTTTTTTGATCAACTTATGGAAAGTTGAGATCTCATGGAGCGAGAGAAGGGTCTTTAACTCGCTTTTAAAATTATCCAGGATGAGCATGACTGCGCATCCTTCGGATATGGGCTCTCGCACTTGGCCCAAAAGTGACCTCCATCTTATAATGAAGGCATGTACGTCTTCGTTCATGCCTTGCTTCGTATCCCTTAAAGTGTTCAAAGTTGGCATGACTTCTACGTTGTATGCAAATCTTTGCATGAAGCAGTTCGCTAACTCTTCAAAAGTAGCGAACTGGCTTAAATCGTAGGAAGCCAACCATTTGGTAGTTGTGCCTTTAAGGGATAAAGGGAACCAATACACTCATTTCATCGAGTCCTTTTTCTTCTTATGGGATCGACGCGAGAAAAGTTGCAAGTGAGACCTAGGGTCTCCCATGCCATCATACCGATGGAAGTTCAGTATTTCATCGTCATTTTCTGTTTCGTAATCCATAGGAAGGAAATCAGACAGGGCGTAATTCCTTTTCTCTTTATTTTGCCCTTTCAGCAGCTGCTGCAAGGCTTTACGGTCCTTTTGTGTGAAGGACTCGTGGTATTGGTTGCCTTCCATTACGAAGGCCTCTTTGTGCTTGCGAGGTTTTTCAGATTTTCTTTTGGCCTTTTGTTCACCATTTGATGAACATGAATCGCCTACTTCAGCCCCTTGGCTAAGAGCATCGATTTTGGCCTCGAATCCCTTCTCAGGTCCTCTATCTCGTCTAGTTTGATCTTATTTTTCAAAACCTTGCTAGAGTGAGAACTTGATGCGCATGAGCCTTGGCTCGACACTTCACTTGGGTTGGATTTTGACATGCTTTCAAGCCTTTTTTAAAATTCCTAAGTACAACTAAAGAAAACAGAGTTAAAACAACACCTCTTTGAAAATCTTTTCGCAAGTTTCCTAGAGTGACTCGACTTTAAAAGACTCACGTCCCACCGGGAATGCCAATTTAACTGTAGACGTAGAAAATTTCTGCTTCCTGGTTCTTAGGCCTGAAGCGAACCTTTTCGTGTGTCTAAGTCCTATTTAAATAAACAGGGCGTGCCAGCGATGTATTCTAAAACCTGACTACTAACGTGGCGACTGTGAGCAAGCAAGCTCTTGTCGTCGCAGACCTTCTTGCACCGATGCGCAAGGGTCAGTCTGTACGCTTTTAGAGATCGAGTTTTTGGATAGAAGGACCTACGAAAGCGATTTGAGGTGTTTGATTCGGGTCTTATTTGTACGATTTTCAGATTTTAGATCACTTGGATTTGCACGTGCCTAAGTCTTTCTTTTTATCCCTTTTCGGGCCACCTAGGTGTGTGTTATGAACACTCCACTAAGATGTGGCGATTTTGAGCGGGAGTATGAGGTTTGCTTTGATGCAATATGCGTCCTAACTCGTGGTATGGTGTATATGCAATGCAAACTCACGCAACTCCAAAGGGAAAACCCAAATTTAAAGACAATGCCGAAGGGAAATGACTTGTAATGGAAATTGCCGAAGGGAAATATGGCTATATCTTAAGAGCGGAAAGGCTCAATTGTGTAAGTGTGTGCCGTGTATATATTGAAGGACTACGCACACTGCTGAACCTTAAAACCCAAATTGAAAAGACATAGCCAAAAGGGAAATACGTATATAGTATATATGAGCCCTTACTTGGGTCTTGCAAATAAGAGTGAAGGCTCAATGTGGGTGCGTGTGAAAATGTAAAGACAACACACACGACTTCAAATGAAACCCAAATATAAATTGCAATATGGCCTTATCTAAGGTCTTGGGAATAAGAGCGAAAGCTCAATGTGTGTGAGTGCTTGAATTGAAGTACTACGCACACAGCATGAAATTAAACCCAAATATAAATTGCAATATGGCCTTAACTAAGGTCTTAGGAATAAGAGCGAAAGCTCAATGTGTGTGAGTGCTAGAATTGAAGTACTACACACACGACATGAAATTAAACCCAAGGATAGTATCACACGACACTTACTTGGGTCTTGCAAATAAGAGCGGAAGCTCAATGTGTGTGAGTGTGAGAATTTAAAGACAACACACCCAACTCAAACAAAACCCTACGCAACTTAAAGTATATACATAAACTTATATATAAAGGGCTGATTAGGCCCGTGTGTGTTCAAAATCGTGCACAACTAAGAGCGAGGTAGGCTCAAGTGTACGTGTGTGTGGGTGTGCCAAGCCACGTTATTACAAGCGGGGGGAGACTATGCTCTGTTATTACAACCCCATATCAAATTTAATTTAATTTAAGCAAGTCTACAACTAAGGACCGAGTTAGGCACTTACTTATAGCTGGTCCGGAGGTGACTTGCTTGAGCGTAGGCTTGGCTTCGCCTTGGGCTGCAAGAGGGAGCTCCTCGAAATGGCACGGCAAGGGGAGGTGCTGGCTGGGTGACTTGGGTGCGCGGGAAGGGCGCCTTGAAGCTGGCCGGCTGCTAGGAGTGTGCTGCCTTGGTGCTTTGGGCTAAGGTGACTAAGGAGGGTCACTAAGGGATAGTGTGGTGTTAGGAAAGGTGGCGCTAAGGGGAGCCTAAGGGAATGCCTAAGGGAAAAGCATGGCTAGCCGAGAGGAGATTGGGTGCAATCGGCTAGGGATGGTTTAGTGGTGGCCGGCTGCTAGGGTAGTTAGGATGTTATGGATGGGAAGGGAGCTAGCTAGGGTGTTATAGAAGGTGGGACTAAGGGCTGGTGGAAAGTAAAAAGGGCAGGTCTTAGGGAGTCATGTAGGGTGGCCGGGTGTCACTAGGCGAAGGTAGAGTGTCGGGTGGTGGAAGGGGTTTAGGTCTGGCCAAATAGGTAAGTGTGGCTGATGGCAAAGGAGGATGCTAAGTGGTGGTGCTATGGGTGGTTGAGAGTGGAGGGGGAGTGAAGAGGAGGTAGAGTTAGGTTGAGGTACTAACCGGGTGGTAGGGAGTTGGTGTCCAAGGAAGAAGAGCAGTCGGGTGATTGAAGTGGATGGAGTTCGGCCGGATGGAAGTGATGGCAGCGTGGAATGGAGCAGGTTGGGAGGTAGTGGTGGCGCGAGGTGGAGCTGGCCGGGGTGTGGTGGTGCAGGTGGAGCAAGGTGGAAGGCTCGGCTGGGAGGAGATTGGCCAAGGTCGGTTGGCCCAAGGTTCCCAAAAGCTTCAAAAACCCGCCCACTAGGGGGGGTTTATATAGGTTTGGAAATGGCGGTTGGGGCTGGTATTTGGAGGGTGGTAAGATGGTTTAGGTGGTGGTGGTGTGGTGATAAGGTGGGCTGGTTTTAAGGAGGGGCCAGATATTTTATTTAGGGGGTATTAGGGATATGGTGTGCTAGGTTTAGGTGGGGTGGTTTAGGGGTTTAGGGCTTAGCTAGGTGGGTTGGTTTTGGGGTGAGGTTTAGTGAGGTGGGTTAGGTGATTAGGCTAGGATTAGGTTAGGATTAAGGAAATTAGGCTAGATTTAGGGAAGGATTAGAGAGGTGGGTTAGGTGATTAGGTTGGGATTAGGTCGGGATTAGGGAAGTGGGTTAGGTGATTAGGCTAGGATTGGGCCGGGATTAGGGTAAAGGGCTAGGATTAGGGGTTTTGGCTTAGGATTGGGTTAGAAAGCTCCCTTTGCATAACCCATAGACTTCATTGCATCATGTTGGTGTAGCCCTAGTTTAGGTTTTGGCTAATACAAGCTTAAACCCACACTAATTAGGCTAACCCACATGATTAACCCCAAACTTGACACACAAGTCAAGCTTAATACAATTCCCTCATGCTTATCCTCCCCATTCTCTCTCATGCCCATAATCCCACGTGAATTTCAAGTGGGCCCAACCTCCATTTATGAGAAGGTGATGTGGGCCATGGATGTGGATATTGGATTGGATCTCTGGATACAAATCCAAATCCAAATCCATACATACGTTTGGATTGGGATCTGAATATATATGGTCCAGATCCAATCCAAACTGAATTCTGACTCCTTCGGGGTATGTTCGAAACGAACGGTTTGTGCGGGGTCTGACAGCATCAGTACTCCGTCTGCATTGGGTCTTCGCCAACATGGTCGTCCGCTTCTGTTTTCACCTTCCAGAGATGATTTCATACGATTTTTGCTGATAACAGGGACTTGGATGTTCGAGATCCTGGGGGTGGATCTAACACGAGAGTTGTTGTGCCGGGCTCGACGTGTGCTCCGGTTCCGGGCTCTTTTTAGCTCTTCTGGTCCTGCTTTCATCAGACCAAGTCGCTTTGTGGGGTTTCAAAACATATTTTAAAAGGTTTTAAAAGCATATTATACATATTTAAAACATATAGAGTTTAAAACATATGTACAGGGTTTGTGTGGAAGGCTCCTAGGTTTCCAAACTCAAAATAGCCCTTTGGGGCTGCTTTTACAAAACTAGGTTCATTTGAGAAGTTCGTGGGATTTCGGGGTGTTTACAAAGTCGAACATCGAACAGCATAGGATCTGCTCACTTGGAGCAGCAGGCCTTGTAAGTCTCAAGAGTTCGACCATATCTGGTTTCTGGGAGGTCGCCACTCTTGGCACCCCACCCATGTCATGCATTTCCATTTCCATGCATGGCACTTGCATAAACATGATCCTATTTTAGGACCAGAAACCGTTTTGTATATCCTTTTGGCGTGATATCTCCTCCTACCAGGGTTTTAAAAGTAAGATTTTGCTGAAGATTGGGACGATCCCATATTTTCGTGGTTAGATCTGGGGAGACATTGAAAGGGGTGTTTTGTCGTCTTTGCCATTATCCAAATCAATTTGAACAATGCCAAAGAGGGGCATCTGTAAACACCCCGAAATCCCACGAACTTCTCAAATAACCTAGTTTTGTAAAAGCAGCCCCAAAGGGCTATTTTGAGTCTAGAAACCCAGGAGCCTTCCAAACAAACCCTGTACATATGCTTTGAACTATATATGTTTTAAATTTGTATAATATTGTTTTAAAACCTTTTAAAAGATGTTTTGAAACCCCACAAAGCGACTTGGCCTGATGAAAGCAGGACCAGAAGAGCAAAAGAGAGCCCGAAACCGGAGCACATGTCGAGCCCGGCACAGCAACTCTCATATTAGATTCATCCCCAGAATCTCGAACATCCAAGCCCCTGTTATCAATAAAACTCTTTGAAATCATCTCTAGAAGGTGAAAACAGAAGCGGACGACCATGTTAGTGAAGAACCAACGCAAGACGGAGTACTGATGCTGTCAGGCCCCGCACAAACCGTTTGTTTCGAACATACCTTGAAGGAGTTAGAATTCAGTTTTGGATTAGGATCTGGACCATATATATCCAGATCCCAATCCAAACATATATGTGGATTTAGATTTGGATTTGGATCCACAAATCCAATCCAATATCCACATCCATGGCCCACATCACCTTCTCATAAATGGAGGTGGGGCCCACTTGAAATTCATGTGGGATCTTGGGCATGAGAGAGAATGGGGAGGACTAAATGTGAGGGAAATGTATTAAGCTTGACTTGTGTGTCAAGTTTTGGGTTAATCATGTGGGTTAGCCTAATTAGTGTGGGTTTAAGCTTGTATGAACCTACACCTAACCTAGGGTTGCACCAACATGATGCAATTAAGTCCATGGGCCATGCAAAGGGATGCTCCTAACCCAATCCTAAGCCAAAACACCTAATCCTAGCCATTTGCCCTAAACCTGACCTAATCCTAGCCTAATCACCTAACCCACTTCCCTAATCCTTCCCTAATCCCAACCTAATCACCTAACCCACTTCTCTAATCCTTCCCTAAATATAGCCTAATTCTCCTAATCCCGACCTAATCCTAGCCTAAACACCTAACCCACCTCACTAAACCTCACCCTAAGCCCAACCCACCTAGCTAAGCCCTAAACCACTAAACCACCCCACCTAAAACCCTAGCACACCATATCCCTAAAACCACCTAACCTAAATATCTAGCCCCCCCAAATATCTAGCCCACCTTATCCCCAAACCACCACCACCTAACCACTAAACCAGCCCCCCAAAACCAGCCCAACCGACCCCACTCAAAAGCTATAAAACCCCCCCCTAGTGGGCAGGTTTTTCAAGTTCCTTTGGGCCAGCCGAGCCCCCTCTCCTCTCTCATCCTTTGCTCTCTTCTCTCACCTACTCCACCTTGGAACTCCGACCAGCTCCACTCCACGCCACCATCACCACCCGGCCAGTTTCATTCCTTGCCACCCGACTGCACCAACCTGCCACCGTTCGGCTGCCTCCCTTGGACACCCACCACCTTCACCTTCCTTAACGGTTAGTGCCCCATCCTAACACCACCCTCTGTTCACTCCCCCTCCACTCTCAGCCACCACACGCCACCCTTCCTTAGCCTAGTCTCTAATTCATCCAACCGGCCACCACCTAAATACCCCCTCCATTCGGCCAGCCACAACCGACTGCACCACCCGCCACCCTACATCTCCCTTAGATAGGCCCTAACTTACACACCCTTAACCTTACCTCTTCCCTTAAACCAGCCCCTAGCCAACACCCCAGCTAGCTCCCCTTTATCTTCCCTAAGCACCCCTAACTACCCCAACCAAGGTAGCAGCACCCCCTCCGTTCGGCTAGCACCAAGGCAATGCCCCCTCCCATCACTCGGCTAGCGCCAGCCTCACCCATCTGCACCCTTGTCGCTCGGTCAGCACCCTCCTTTGTCGCGCCCTTCCAAGGAGCTCCCTATTGCAGCCCAAGGCGATACACCAGCCCAAGCGCAAGCAAGTCACGCCCGGACCAGCTATCCGTAAGTGCCTAACTTGGTCCTTGTTTATAGACTTGCTTAATTAAATTTGATACGGGGTTGTAATAACGGAGCATTGTCTCCCCCCGCTTGTAATAACGTGGTTTGGCACACCCACACACACGTGCACTTGAGCCTATCTCGCTCTTAGCTGCACATGATTTTGACACACACTCGGGCCTAATCAGCCCCTAAGATATAGACTTACTTATATAATTTAAGTTGCGTGGGGTTTTGCTTAAGTTGTGTGTGTTGTCTTTCAATTCTCGCACTCATACACATTGAGCTTTAGCTCTTATTTTCAAGACCCAAGTAAGGGCCGTGTTATAATTTCCCTTGGGTGTTTTACTACATGTCGTGGGCGTAGTATTTCAATTATACACTCACACACATTGAGCTTTCGCTCCTACTCCCAAGACCTTAGTCAAGGCCTATTGCAATTTATATTTGGGTTTAATTTCATGTCGTGTGCGTAGTACTTCAATTCTACACTCACACACATTGAGCTTTCGCTCTTACTCCCAAGACCTTAGTTAAGGCCATATTGCAATTTATATTTGGGTTTCATTTAAGTCGTGTGAGTTGTCTTTCAATATACACACTGCACCCACGCAACACGTTGGCGACCTTCGGGCCCATATATATTATAAGTATTTCCCTTTCGGTTATGTCTTTAAGATTTGGGTTTTAAGGTTCAGCAGTGTGCGTAGTCTTTACATATATACACGACACACACTTGCACAATTGAGCCTTTCCGCTCTTAAGATATAGCCATATTTTCCTTTTACAATTTCCCTTTTGCAATTTACATTCAAGTCATTTCCCTTCCGCATTGTCTTTCAATTCGGGTTTTCCCTTTGGAGTTGCGTGAGTTTGCATTGCATATACGCCATACCACGAGTTAGGACGCATATTGCATCAAAACAAACCCCATACTCCTACTCAAAGTCACCCCACTTAGGTCACGTGTTCATAACACACACCTAGTTAGCCCGAAAAGGGATAAAAAGAAAGACATAGGCACATGCAAATCCACGTGAAATAAAATCTGAAAATCATACAAAAACAGCCCGAATCGAACACCTCAAACATTTTCGTAGGTTCTCATATTTAAAACTCGATTTTCTAAGCGTACAGACTGACCCTTGCGCATCGGTGCAAGAAGGTCTGCGACGAAAAGAGCTTGCTTGCTCACAGTCGCCACATTAGGAGTTAGATTTCAAAGTATTTCTTCGCTAGCTTAAGCAAGCTAGCTGGCACGCCCTTTTGCTTAAATAGGACTTAGACACACAAAAGGTTCGCTTCAAGCCTAAGAACCAGAAGCGGGAACTTTCTGCGTCTACGACAATGTTGGCGAAGACCCAACGCATGGCAGAGTACTGATGCTGTCAGGCCCCGCACAAACCGTTCATTTCGAACATACCCTGAAGGAGTTAGAATTCAGCTTTGGATTGGATCTGGACCATATATATCCAGATCCCAATCCAAACATATATGTGGATTTGGATTTGGATTTGGATCTAAAGATCCAATCCAATATCCACATCCAGGGCCCACATCACCCTCTCATAAATGGAGGTGAGGCCCACTTGAAATTCACGTGGGATCTTGGGCATGAGAGAGAATGGGGAGGATTAAATGAGTGAAATGTGTTAAGCTTGACTTGTATGTCAAGTTTTGGGTTAATCATGTGGGTTAGCCTAATGAGTGTGGGTTTAAACTTGTATGAACCTACACCTAACCTAGGGTTGCACCAACATGATGCAACTAGGTCTATGGGCCATGCAAAGGGATGTTTCTAACCTAATCCTAAGCTAAACCCCCTAATCCTAGCCATCTGTCCTAAACCCGACCTAATCCTAACCTAATCACCTAACCTACTTCTCTAATCCTTCCCTAATCCCAACCTAATCACCTAACCCACCTCCCTAATCCTTCCCTAAACCTAGCCTAATTCCCCTAATCCCGACCTAATTCTAGCCTAAACATCTAACCCACCTCACTAAACCTCACCCTAAAACCAACCCACCTAGCTAAGCCCTAAACCACTAAACCACTCCACCTAGATCCCTAGCACACCATATCCCTAAAACCACCTAACCTAAATATCTGGCCCCCCCTAAATATTTGGCCCACCTTATCCCCAAACCACCACCACCTAACCACCAAACCAGCCCCAACTGACCCCAACAAAAACTATAAAACCCCCCCACTAGTGGGCGGGTTTTTCAAGCTCTCTTGGGCCAGCCGAGCCCCCTCTCCTCTCTCATCTCTTTCCTTCTTCTCTCACCTGCTCCACCTTGGAACTCCGGCCAGCTCCACTCCACGCCACCATCACCTCCCGGCCAGCTTCACTCCACGCTACCCGACTGCACCAACCTGCCACCTTCCCTCAACCGGCTGCCTCCCTTGGACACCCGCCACCTTCACCTTCCTCTCTGGTTAGTACCCCATCATAACATCACCCTCTCTTCACTCCCCCTCCACTCTCAGCCACCATACGCCACCCTTCCTTAGCCTAGTCTCCACTTCATCCAGCCAACCACCACCTAACTACCTGCCACCATTCAGCCACAACTGACCGCAACACCTGCAGCCTTACCTCCTTTCCCTTAGACAGCCCCCACACCTTAGTGACACACCTTAGCTCCCCTTTACCTTCCCTAGGCACCCCTAACTACCCCAGCCAAGGCAGCAACCTAGCCCTCCGTTCGAATAGCGCCAAGGCGCCACACCCGCACCCTTGCCGTTCAGCCAGCACCTCCCTTTGCCACGCCCTTCCGAGGAGCTCCCTCTTACAGCCCAAGGCAATATACCAGCCCAAGCGCAAGCCAGTCATGCCCGGACCAGCTATCCGTAAGTGCCTAACTCGGTCCTTGTATATAGACTTGCTTAAGCTTAATTAAATTTGATACGGGGTTGTAATAACGGAGCATTGTCTATCCCCGCTTGTAATTACGTGGTTTGGCACACCCACACACACGTGCACTTGAGCCTATCTCGCTCTTAGCTGCACACGATTTTGACACACACTCGGGCCTAATCAGCCCTTAAGATATAGACTTACTTATATAATTTAAGTTGCATGGGGTTTTGCTTAAGTTGTGTGTGTTGTCTTTCAATTCTCGCACTCACACACATTGAGCTTTCGCTCTTATTTTCAAGACCCAAGTAAGGGCCGTGTTATAATTTCCCTTGGGTGTTTTACTTCATGTTGTGTGCGTAGTATTTCAATTATACACTCACACACATTGAGCTTTCGCTCCTACTCCCAAGACCTTAGTCAAGGCCTATTGCAATTTATATTTGGGTTTAATTTCATGTCGTGTGCGTAGTACTTCAATTCTACACTCACACACATTGAGCTTTCGCACTTACTCCCAAGACCTTAGTTAAGGCCATATTGCAATTTATATTTGGGTTTCATTTAAGTCGTGTGAGTTGTCTTTCAATATACACACAGCACCCACGTAACACGTTGGCGACCTTCGGGCCCATATATATTATAAGTATTTCCCTTTCGGCTATGTCTTTAAGATTTGGGTTTTAAGGTTCAGCAGTGTGCGTAGTCTTTACATATATACACGACACACACTTGCCCAATTGAGCCTTTCCGCTCTTAAGATATAGCCATATTTCCCTTTTGCAATTTACATTCAAGTCATTTCCCTTCCACATTGTCTTTCAATTCGGGTTTTCCCTTTGGAGTTGCGTGAGTTTGCATTGCATATATGCCATACCACGAGTTAGGATGCATATTGCATCAAAACAAACCCCATACTCCCACTCAAAGTCACCCCACTTAGGTCACGTGTTCATAACACACACCTAGTTGGCCCGAAAAGGGATAAAAAGAAAGACATAGGCACATGCAAATTCACGTGAAATAAAATCTGAAAATCATACAAAAACAGCCCGAATCGAACACCTCAAACATTTTCGTAGGTTCTCATATTTAAAACTCGATTTTCTAAGCGTACAGACTGACCCTTGCGCATCGGTGCAAGAAGGTCTGCGACGAAAAGAGCTTGCTTGCTCACAGTCGCCACGTTAGGAGTCAGATTTCAAAGTATTTTTTCGCTAGCTTAAGCAAGCTAGCTGGCACGCCCTTTTGCTTAAATAGGACTTACACACACAAAAAGATTCGCTTCAGGCCTAAGAACCAGAAGCGGGAACTTTCTGCGTCTACACATGTCCTACCCAAAACCATAGCATCTTCGCATGTTGACATAGCCTAGATCATGAACTAGGATCAAAACCCCACGCATCTGATCAGTTCACAGTGAGAGGTCCATCCAACGGCTATATCCAAGGTCGGATCTCATTGATAAAAAAAGCCCAAGCAGACGAAGTGTAAGTGCTCAAATCTAGTCTTTTACATTGCTTCAAGTTCAATTAAATTCGATACGGGGTTGTAATAATGGAGCGTAGTCTCCCCCCGAGATGTAATATTGTGGTTTGAAACACGAATCACACATGTACACTCGAGCCTTTCCACTCTTATCTGCACACTTTTGCACACAAACGGGCCTCAACAACCCATAGGATATAGCTCTATTTATATACATTCAGTTGGGTTTTAAGGTTCAAGTCGTGTGAGTTGTCTTTCATTTTATACACTCAAAGCACTCACTCACATTGAGCCTTTCCGCTCTTACGTATATATATATATATATATGTATATATATATATATATATATGTATGTATTTCCCTTTCAGCTGGGTTTTAAATTCAAGTTGCGTGAGTTGCCTTTCAATTTATACACTCAAAGCATTCACTCACATTGAGCCTTCTCGCTCTTAAGATATAGCTATATATTTTCTTTCCGCATCTAAGATATAGCCATATTTTTTCTTCTGCAATTTCCCTTCTACTATGTCTTTAAATTCTGGGTTTTCCCTTCAAGTTGTGTGAGTTTGCATTGCATATATGCCACACTCGAGATAGGGAGCATACTTGCATCGAACAATCCCAAGCAAAGTCGTGTAGAATCTGATAAAATCGAGCACTTGATGCACACAATTACATGCCAAAATTTGCTAAAACCCAAAGACATAGGAATGTGTGGAACCCATGAATAAAATCTGCAATTTGACAAAAACCAATTGATCAAACACTTTCGTACTTTTCAAAAAGGTCGTATTTGTTCAAAATCAAGTTTTCCTAAAGCGTACAGATAGACCCTTGTGCATCGGTGCAAGAAGGTTTGTGACGAAAAGAGCCCACTTATCCACAGTCGCCCCAAAAGTCAGATATTTTCAAAATTTACTTCGCTAGTTTGAGTAAGCTAGCTGTCACGCCCTAAAAGCAAACATAGATTGCGAAAAGATTCACTCCAGGCCTAAGAAACCCGAAGTCGAAGAATTTCCGTGTCTATAGATTTGGCACGCCCGGTGGGACGTGGGTCTTAAAGAAAATCGATACAAACAAACAGATCTCTTGAAAATTTTGTTTTCAAAGAAAAGTGTTTTAACTCTTTGTCTTTTTGCATTTCATAGTTGGATTTTAAAGCATCGGAGTCATGTCGAGTTCAGACTCCAATGAAGTGTTTAGACGCGCGAAAATCCCCGCCTCTCGCCTTTTCAGGGCTTGGAGCGGATCCTCTCGTATGTCTAAGGCCTATGTATGCAAACAGGGCGTGCCAGCTAGCTTACCTAAGCTAGAGAAGATATTTTTAACACTGACTTCTAAACGTGGCGACTGTGAGCAAGTAAGCTCTTGTCGTCGCAAACCTTCTTGCACCAATGCGCAAGGGTCAGTCTCTACGCTTTGTAAAAATCGAGTTTTGGAGAGAAAGTCTACGAAGCGGTTCGAGGTGTCTATTTCGGGTTTTTAAAATGCGATTGCATGTTTTAGATCACGTGGATTTGCACGTGCCTAAGTCTTTTCTTTTATCCCTTTTCGGGCCACCTAGTTTGTGTGTTATGAACAATCCACTACATGGGCGAATTCGAGCGGGACTTGCTTCGATGCAATATGCGTCCTACCTCATGGTATGGCGTAGATGCAATGCAAACTCATGCTACTCCAAAGGGAAAACCCGAAATGTAAAGACAATACTGAAGGAAAATAACCGAAGGGAAATAACCGAAGGGAGATATGTATATAGATTATGTATATGAGCCCTTACTCGGGTCTTGCAAATAAGAGCGAAGGCTCAATGTGGGTGCGTGCTTGAATTGAAAGACTTACACACACGACATGAAATTAAACCCAAATATAAATTGCAGTATGGCCTTGACTAAGGTCTTGGGAGTAAGAGTGAAGGCTCAATGTGTGTGAGAGTGCTTGAATTGAAGTACTACACACACGACACAAATGAAACCCAAATATAACTGCAATAAGGCCTTTACTAAGGTCTTGGGAATAAGAGCGAAGGCTCAATGTGTGTAAGAGTGCTTGAATTGAAAGACTTACACACACGACATGAAATGAAACCCAAATAGTATAGGTCAGCCCTTACTTGGGTCTTTCAAATAAGAGCGAAAGCTCAATGTGTGTGAAAGTGCTTGAATTGAAGGACTTACTCACACGACATGAAATGAAACCCAAATAGTATAGGTTGGCCCTTACTTGGGTCTTTCAAATAAGAGCGAAAGCTCAATGTGTGTGAGTGCTTGAATTGAAAGACGACGCACCCAACTTAAGCAAAAACCCTTCGAAAATGAAAGTGTATATATCTACTTATGTATTAGGGGCTGATTAGGCCCGTGTGTCTAAAATCGTGCACAACTAAGAGAGTGCACGTGTGTGGGTGTGCCAAACCACGTTATTACAAGCGGGGGGAGACTATGCTCCGTTATTACAACCCCGTATCAAATTGAATCTCAAGCAAGTATACAACTAAAGACCGAGTTAGGCACTTACTAGTAGCTGGTCCGTAGAGGCCTTGCTTGAGCGTGGGCTTGGCCTTCGCCTTGGGCTGCAAACGGGAGCTCCGCGAGGGTGAGCGACAAAGGGTGCTGGCCGGCTGCAAATGGGGCACGGGATAGGCGCCTTAAAGATGGCCGGCTGCAAGTGGGTGTCGTCTTGATGTGGGGAATTAAAGGGGTTGGGCCAAGTGAATATGTAGGGTCACGAATGGAGAGTATAGAGTGTTAGGGAATATGGATCTAAGGGGAGTTTAAGGGAAGGCCGAATGGGAGTCTTAGGGGAATGTGGTGGTAGCGGGCTGCTAGGATGACTAGGTTCGGCTGAGTGAGAAGGGTGGCAGCAAATGGGAATGGCTGGTGGTAGGGTGTTGTGGTAGGGTTTAGGTGGCTGAGAGTGGAGAGGGAGTAGAGAAGGTGAGACGAAGTAAAGGGGTACTAACCGAATGGAATGAAGATGGCGCTCGGCTGGAAAGAAGTTGGGCAGATAGTGAGGCTTGGCCGGGAGGTGGTGGAGATGGCGGTGCAAGTGGTGGTGGGATGGAGGGATGGTGGTGGTGCAGGCGGAGCAGGCGGAGCAGATTCGGCTGGGCTGGGAAGTGGGGGCTCGGCTGGGCTTGGGGAAGGCGGCCAGATAGGAAAACCCGCCCCCAAGGGGGGGGGTTTATATAGGGATGGGTAGGTCGGTTAGGGCTGGGTTTGGGGTAGTGGTTAGGTGGTTTAGGTAGGGTGGTATGAAGATAAGGTGGGCTGGAAAGGGTAGGGCCAGATATTTTAAAAACTAGTGGTTTGGGTAGATTGTGGGCTAGGGGTGGTTTAGGGGTTTAGGGCTAGGTTAGGTGGTTGGGTTTTAGGGTGAGGTTTAGTGAGCTAGGTTAGGTGATTAGGCTAGGTTTAGAGAAATTAACCTAGGTTTAGGGAAGGATTAGGGAAGTGGGTTAGGTGATTAGGTTGGGATTAGGCCGGGATTAGGGAAGTGGGTCAGGTGATTAGGCTCAGATTAGGGGTGGATTAGGGTGGTAGGCTAGGATTAAGTGTTTTGGGTTAGGTTTAAGTGAAGGAGCTCCCTTTGCATGGCCCATAGACCTTAACCACCTCATGTTGGTGCAGCCCTAGGTTAGGTTTTGGCTAATTACAAGCTTAAACCCACTCAATTAGGCTAACCCACATGATTAACCCCAAACTTGACACACAAGTCAAGCTTAATTACAACACTCTTGATATTATCCATCCCCACTCTCTCTCATGCCCATAATCCCACGTGAATTTCAAGTGGGCCCCACCTCCATTTATGAGAAGGTGATGTGGGCCATGGATATGGATATTGGATTGGATCTCTAGATCCAAATCTAAATCCAAGTTCACACATGGGTTTGGATTGGGATCTGGATATATATGGTCCAGATCCCATCCAAACTGAACTCTGACTCCTTCGAGCTGGGTTCGAAACGGACGATTTGTGCGGGGCTTGACAGCATCAGTACTCCGTCTGCGTTGGGTCTTCGCCAACATGGTCGTCCGCCTCCGTTTCTGCCTTCCGGAGATGACTTCAAATAACATTTTGATAAGAACAGGCTCTTAGACGTTCGAGATCTTGGGGGTATGGATGTGATACAAGAGTTGTTGTGCCGGGCTTGACATGTGCTCCGGTTCTGGGCTCTCTTTGACTTTGCTGGTCCTGTCTTGATTAGGCCAAGCTGCTTCGGGGTTTCAAAAACGTGTTTTAAAAGGTTTTCAAAAGTCATATTATATATTTTTGAAATATGAAGTTTAAAACGTATGTACAGGGTTGTCTGGAAGGCTCCTGCGTTTCCAAACTCAAAATGGCCCTTTGGGGCTGCTTGTACAAAACCAGGTTGTTTTGAAGAAATTCGTGGGATTTCGGGGTGTTTACAAAGTGTCTAGCCGTGCCTCATATGCCTCAAGTTCTCATTCTAGGAAATCTTCAAAAACTCGAAAACAAAGAGAGGAAGAGATAAGAAGGGAGTGCGAGGCCAAAATCGCTGCTCTTAGCCAAGAGGCTGAAGCAGCCGATTCATGTTCGTCACATGGCGAACCAATGAAGGCCAAAAAGAAGTTTGAAAAAACTCGCAGACACAAGGAGACCTTCGT
Source organism: Brasenia schreberi (assembly GCA_036023115.1). Classification (NCBI taxonomy): domain Eukaryota; kingdom Viridiplantae; phylum Streptophyta; class Magnoliopsida; order Nymphaeales; family Cabombaceae; genus Brasenia; species Brasenia schreberi. The sequence goes on along the minus strand of JAYKKT010000089.1, from coordinate 16,152,805 downwards.
GATGGAAGGCAACCAATACCACGACTCCTTCACTCACAAGGATCGTAAAGCCCTACAGCTGCTGTTGAAGGGGCAAAACAAAGAGAAAACAACGTACGCCCTGTCTGACTTTCTCCCCTTAGACTATGAAACAGACAGTGACAACGAAATACCGAATTTCCATCGGTATGATGGCACGGGAGACCCTAGGTCTCACTTGCAACTTTTCTCTCGTCGAGCCCACAAGAAAAAGAAGGACTCGATAAAATGGGTGTATTGGTTCCCTTTATCCCTCAAAGACACAGCTTCCAAATGGTTGGCTTCCTACGATTTGAGCCAGTTTGCAACTTTTGAAGAGTTGGCGAACTGCTTTATGCAAAGATTTTCGCATAACGTAGAAGTTACGCCAACTTTAAACACTTTGAGGGATACGAAGCAAGGTATGAACGAAGATGTGCATACATTTATCGTTCGATGGAGGTCCCTCCTTGGGCAGGTGCGAGAACCCATATCCGAAGGATGCGCAGTAATGCTCATCCTCGATAATTTCAAAACTGAGTTGAAAACCCTTCTTTCTCTACACAAAATCTCTACTTTCCACAAACTGATTAAAAAAGCATCTCTTTTTTAAACAAATTTAAAGAAAGGGATTTACGACCATTTGAGAAAAGGGAGCGTAATTTCAAAAACTCGCTTGGAGAAACCCGGCAATTACGGGCTACCCACCATGGACAAAGGGGCAAAGCCCCACAAGGTCGCTAATATCCGGGTAGATCCAAGACTGACGAGCACTTCAAAGAATTTTGAGAGTTTTGAAAACAGAAAAGACAAAAAAATGCAAAAACCCTTTGAAAAACGGGAGTACACTCCGCTGGGCCAACCTGTGTCGAAAGTCCTAGACCTCCTACTCGCCCAAGGCATGATCGAACTCCCTGAAATCCCCGAGAGAATCACTTCCAAAGGGAGGTTTTTGAATCGATTCTACAAGTATCATCGGCTCAAAGGCCATGATACGAAGCAATGTTTTTCCCTCCTTAACAAAATCGAGAACTTGATAGCAGAGGGCCGGCTCCAGGTCACTGAGGAACCAGAGCCTGCCCAAGCTATTTTTAAAGAACCCTTCCCCAATCACGCAAGTACCAGTGAAAAGGGCAAAGAGGTATGTGCTCTCACAATTTCGAAGAGTCTAGCACATACATATGAGTATGGTTTTTCTACTTGTGCATCTACACTCGTCCTTCATAGGAAACCTACCCAAGTAGTGATTTGGGGACCACCAAGAGCTCCGTCCCCGATTAAACCAGTTTTGAAAATTCAAGGTGCTCCAAAACATTCGATTAAAGCCACGTTAGGTACAAACCCTAGGTTGATCGTGGGGGAGGTGATAAGATCCGGGAGGATCTATCAACCCCCACATCTGCAAAATGCTAAAAAGTGGTCAGTGTGCCTGGCCCTTCAAAAGCATGTATTCCTAGAGTTCCCCCAAAAGCGGACAAAGGAAAAGTCGTCTTAAACTTGTATGATTTCGAAAACCATCTTTCAAAGATTCCCATTAACATGTCCATCCTAGAGCTGATACAAACCTCACCTAGGCATAGACTCGTGTTAGAGAAAATTTTAAAAAGAGCAAAGGTTAGTTCGAACATAACCCCAGAATCCTTGTCTAACCAAGTGGCGTCCATAGGTGCGAAAACACCTATCATGTTTTCGGAAGAGGATCTCGAAAGACCCTACGAATCCCATAATCAGGCCCTACATATCGAGGTGGTATTGAATCACCACTCTCTAGATAGGTGCTTAGTTGACGGAGGAGGAGGGCTCAACATCCTTCCACTTCACATAGCATATCAGATTGGAGTCACCTTGACTTTCATGAATCCATGCCCCATCGTAATCACTGGATACGATGGGAATGCGTCTAGGCCTTTAGGATCCATTGAACTACCCATGGAAATAGGAGGGATAGCTCATGTAGGGGTATTCCATGTTTTGGACATCCACCCCCACTACAACCTATTATTGGGAAGGCCTTGGATACACAGCCTGCATGTTGTGCCATCCACCTTCCATAGGTGTGTCAAAATCCCTTTTGAAAATCAAATAGTTGTGATCCTAGGTGAGAGTCACCCACAGCTTCAGGGAATCCAGAATTCCCCATGTTTTTCAAGTTCCCAGGCCTACAAGGCCAACCCAGGGCAAACCATGGTCAAGCCACCAAAGCTCACACTTCAGATACCTAGGAAGGTCGTGTATATCCAAGGGCCACCCAAGGCTGGCCCACTCAAAACATTAACCATCCCAGGAAAATCCAAGCATCAATTGTTTCCAAAACCCCTGGACAGAAAGCCTTATGTGCATAACATGGACGATAGCAAGTTCCAGGACCACGAATTATATGAAAACTTTTCCAAAAACAAAAAATCATGGAACATGTTATTGAACATGGGGTATATGCCTTACAAGAGTCTAGGGTCTCAAAACCAGGATCTCGTAGAACCCATCTTTCCCAAGGCCAACCAAAGCCGACACGGGATCGGCTATGCTCCTAGAATACCACCAGAACCACCTCCCGTGACCACCTGGGTCAAGGGTGCCCTGGAGCCTACCCAAGTAGAAACCTACGATTTAGACCTCTTGTTCAGAATCTAACCCGTGGCGTTTTCCTTTGTAGGTATGATGGAAGATCCCTCAATCAAAAACCCAAAACATTTGAAAAACTCGAAATTCAAAAAATTGAAAAATCCACAAAACCAAAAACATTTGAAAAAGATCAAAAACTCGAAAAAAGAGTTATTTGTATAGTTCCCAAAGTTCTTTCCTTACAAAAATCCAAAAAAATCGAAAATATGCAAAATACCAAAAACAAAATCCTGTATTTAGCAGCTCCTGGTAAAGGTTTTGAAAAAGCCAAGGATTTTGAAAAGAAAGTCCTCTTTATAAGTGTAAACACCCCGAAATCCCACGAATTCCTCAAATCAACCTGGTTTTGTAAAAGAAGCCCCAAAGGGCTATTTTGAGTCTGGAAACCCAAGAGCCTTCCAGACAACTCTGTACATATGTCTTGAACTTTATATGTTTTAAATATGTGTAATACAGCTTTGAAAACTTTAAAATATGTTTTGAAACCCCCTCGAAGCGGCTTGGCCTGATCAAGGTAGGGCCAGAAGAGCTAAAGAGAGCCCGGAACCGGAGCACAAGTTGAGTCCGGCACAGCAACTCTGGTATTGAATCCACCCCCAGGATCTCGAACGTCCAAGACCCTGTTATCAGTAAAACATTACTTGAAATCATCTCCGGAGGGTGAAAACAGAAGCGGACGATCATGTTGGCGAAGAACCAATGCAGATGGAGTACTGATGCTGTCAGACCCCGCACAAACCGTTTATTTCGAACACAGCCTGAAGGAGTCAGAATTCAATTTGGATTGGATCTGGACCATATATATCCAAATCCCCATCCAAACCCATGTGTGGACTTGGATTTGGATTTGGATCGAGAGATCCAATCCAATATCCACATCCATGGCCCACATCACCTTCTCATAAATGGAGGTAGGGCCCACTTGAAATTCACGTGGGATTATGGGCATGAGAGAGAGTGGAGGAGGATAAGATTAGGGAGTGATTGTAATTAAGCTTGACTTGTATTTCAAGTTTGGGGTTAATCATGTGGGTTAGCCTAATTAGCATGGGTTTAAGCTTGTAATTAGCCAAAACCTAACCTAGGGCTGCACCAACATGATGCAACAAGGTCTATGGGTTATGCAAAGGGAGCTCCTTAACCCAATCCTAATCAAAAACCTCTAATCCTAGCCTTTTACCCTAATCCTGGCGTAAACCTAGCCTAATCACCTAACCCACTTCCCTAATCCCGGCCTAATCCCAACCTAATCACCTAACCCACTTCCCTAATCCTTCCCTAAACCTAGCCTAATTTCTTTAAACCTAACCTAATCCTAGCCTAATCACCTAACCCACCTCACTAAACCTCACCCCAAAACCAACCCACCTAGCTAAGCCCTAAACCCCTAAACCACCCCACCTAAACCTAGCACACCATCTACCCAAAACCCCTTGTATTAAAATATCTGGCCCCTCCCCAAAACCAGCCCACCTTATCACCACACCACCACTACCTAAACCACCTTACCACCCTCCCAATACCAGCCCCAACCGCCATTTTCAGCCCTATATAAACCCCCCCCAAGGGGCGGGTTTTTCAACTTCTTCCGGCCCACCAGCCCAGCCGACCCCAGCCAACTCCAGCCACCTTCCAGCCAAGCCTTCCACCTGCACCACCGCTACCCACCACCAAGCTCCTCCTACACCACTACTTCCAGCCGGCCAGCTCCCCGTCGCCACTACCTCCCGGCTAAATCCTGCGCATCCAAGTCACCCGGCTGCCCCACTTCCATCCATCCGCCAGCTTCTTCCCCTTTCGGTTAGTACCCTATCCTTAACTCCACCTCTTCTTCACTCCCCCTCCACTCTCAACCCCCAACACCACCACCACATCACCCCAACACCACCACCACATCACCCCAACGCCACCACCAAGCTTCCCTTAGTCGGCCACTCCAACTGACTGTACCAAACCCACTCGGCCAGCCATACACTCCCTTAGGCTCCCCTTTAGCACTACCTACCTTAATACCAGCCCATCCCCTAGTGACCTTCCTTAGTCACCTTAGCCCAACACACCAAGGCAGCCCATTCCTAGCAGTCGGCCACCTTCTAGGCGCTCTTCCCGCACACCCAAGGCACCCGGCCAACATCTCCCCTTGCCGTTCAACTTCGAGGAGCTCCCTCTTGCAGCCCAAGGCGAGGCCAAGCTCACGCTCAAGCAAGTCATCTTCGGACCAGCTATAAGTAAGTGCCTAACTCGGTCCTTAGTTGTAGACTTGCTTAAATTAAATTTGATACGGGGTTGTAATAATGGAGCATAGTCTCTCCCCGCTTGTAATAACGTGGCTTGGCACACCCACACATACGTGCACTCTCTTAGTCGTGCACGATTTTGAACACACACGGGCCTAATCAGCCCCTAAGATATAAATTTATGTATATACTTTAAATTACGTAGGGTTTTGCTTAAGTTGGGTGTGTTGTCTTTCAATTCAAGCACGCACACACATTGTGCCTTCGCTCTTATTTGTAAGACCCAAGTAAGGGCCGTGTTATACTATCCTTGGGTTTAATCTCATGTTGTGTGCATAGTACTTCAATTCAAGCACTCACACACATTGAGCTTTCGTTCTTATTCCCAAGACCTTAGTTAAGGCCATACTACAATTTATATTTGGGTTTAATTTCATGTTGTGTGCGTAGTACTTTAATTCAAGCACTCACACACATTGAGCTTTCGCTCTTATTCCCAAGACCTTAGTTAAGGCCATACTGCAATTTATATTTGGGTTTAATTTCATGTTGTGTGCGTAGTACTTCAATTCAAGCACTCACACACATTGAGCTTTCGCTCTTATTCCCAAGACCTTAGTTAAGGCCATATTGCAAGTTATATTTGGGTTTCATTTCATGTCGTGTGTGTAGTCTTTCAATTCAAGCACGCACCCACATTGAGCCTCCGCTCTTATTTGCAAGACCCAAGTAAGGGCCATATATACATTATATATGTATTTCCCTTCGGCATTTACATTACAAGTCATTTCCCTTCGGCAATTTCCATTACAAGTCATTTCCCTTCGGCATTGTCTTTACATTCGGGTTTTCCCTTTGGAGTAGCGTGAGTTTTGCATTGCATATACGCCATACCACGAGTTAGGACGCATATTGCATCAAAGCAAACCCCATACTCCCGCTCAAAATTCGCCACATTTAGTGGAGTGTTCATAATACACACCTAAGTGGCCCATAAAGGGATAAAAAGAAAGACTTAGGCACGTGCAAATCCACGTGATCTAAAATCTGAAAATCATACAAACAAGACCCGAATCAAACACCTAGAACCGCTTTCGTAGGCTTTTTTTCACTCAAAACTCGATTTTTAAAGCGTACAGACTGACCCTTGCGCATCGGTGCAAGAAGGTCTATGACGACAAGAGCTTGCTTGCTCACAGTCACCATGTTAGAAGTCAGGTTAAAATATATCTTCACTAGCTTAGGTAAGCTAGCTGGCACGCCCTGTTTATTTAAATAGGACTTAGACACACGAAAAGGTTCGCCCCAGGCCTAAGAAACCAGGGAGGCGGAGATTTTCTGCGTCTACAATAAGAGGACCAAAATCTTCAAAACCTGCAAAAAATCCAAAACAAAAACCAGGCGTTTGCGAAAACTGTGCGTCAAGTCCGAATTCCCTAGGATTTAGAATTCTTGAGAATGATCAAAGGCCAGAAGTAGATCCCCTCGAGGAAGATCCTACTTCTGAGCTCCCAGAATTTCATAAAATTCTTAATTTTGAAAAACCTTCGAAATCAGTAGGAGGAGATTTCATAGAGATAAACTTAGGGAGTGATTCAAAGCCGAAACTCATTAAGGTAGGTGCATGTTTGCATGAGCATGAAAGAGCTTCATTAATTACATTTTTGAAAACCTACGTTGATGTGTTTGCATGGACGTATGAAGACATGCCGGGTATAGACCCGAATGTGGTAGAGCATCGTCTTCCCTTAGATTCAAATGCAAAACCCGTAAAACAAAAGCTTAGGAAGATACATCCGAACGTGCATTCACAGGTCAAAGAGGGTTTGGAAGATCGGTTAAAAGCCAGATTTATAAAACCCATTGCGTATTCTGATTGGTTATCCAATATAGTTGTTGTTCGAAAAACCAGAGGGAAAATTCGAATATGCATCAATTTCAGAAACCTGAATAAAGCCACGCCCAAAGATAATTTCCCTTTACCAAACATTGATTTGATAGTCGATAGTACTGCAAATCATGAGATGTGTTCATTCATGGATGGCTATTCAGGGTACAACCAAATCAAACTAAGCCCATGAGATCAGGCTAAGACCGCTTTTACAACCCCATGGGGCACGTACTGCTATACAGTCATGCCCTTTGGTTTGAAAAATACTGGCGCCACGTACCAGAGAGCTATGACCTCGATCTTTTATGATCAAATTCATGAGCTCGTAGAGGTATATGTAGATGATCTCCTGGCTAAGTCAAAAACTCGATGCACTCATCTCGAATGTTTGCAAAAGATTTTCGAAAGGCTTAGACTTTACAAAGTAAAGCTAAACCCTAAAAAATGCGTGTTCGGGGTAGAATCTGGTAAGCTTTTGGGATTTATGGTAAGCCAAAGGGGCATAGAAGTCGACCCATCTAAATGTCGAGCCATTATAGACATGGCTCCACCCTCCAATCTCACGCAAATTCGTAGCCTCCAAGGTCTACTGCAATCCATTCGTAGGTTTATCTCAAACCTGGCGACTACATGCGAACCCTTCAACAAGTTGTTGAGAAAAGGTATGAAATTTTTATGGGATGACGATTGCCAAAAATCATTTGAAAGGCTAAAGGCATACTTAGTTAATCCCCCTGTTTTAAATCCTCCAAAGCAAGGAAAACCTCTTCTGCTTTACATTTCTGTGCATGCGAATGCCTTGGGTGCCTTGTTAGCTCAATACGAGGATGACACTCATAAGGAGTATGCCATATACTATCTTTCGAAAACTCTCCTGGCTTATGAAAGGAATTACCAAGCCATGGAGAAGACGTGCTTGGCCTTGGTACGGGCCTGCCAGAAATTTTGACACTACTTCCTGGATCATGAGATCTGGATAGTGTCCAAACTCGATCCCATCAAGCACTTGTTCGAAAAACCCTTTCTCACGGGTAGATTGGGTAAATAGCAACTCCTTCTAATGGAGTATGACTTGAAATACCATCACCAGATCTCCATTAAGGGGCAAGCCCTAGCAGACTACGTGGTTGAGTTCCCCCTAGAAGATGCGTATCCCACACTCAACAAAATGCCTGATGAAGGCATATTGCAAAACCATTTTCAAAACCACATTTTGGCAAACTCTTTCGAAAACCAAGTGTGGAAGATGCACTTCGACGGGGCACGAAACCAACGAGGGGTTGGTGCCGAGATCATCCTCGTATCCCCTGAAAAGGGAGAGATCCCCATAGCAATTCGCCTAGATTTCGAATGTTCCAACAATATAGCTGAGTATGAAGCACTCATACAAGGTTTAAAAGTTTTGAAAACTCTAGGGGCATCATGCATCGAGGTCTTTGGAGATTCACTCCTTGTTATAAACCAAGTTTTAAAAATTTGGCAAGTTCAAAATGAAAAACTGCTTCCATATCACGAGTTGGCCACTCGATTGGTTGAGTCATTCCAATCGTGTACTCTCACACACATAGGAAGAGAGGATAATGGCGTTGCTGATGCCCTCTCATCCTTGGGTTCAGCCTTGAGGGTCGATCCCACTTTGGGAACCAGACCTCTTGAAATATGGCACGCACCCACCCCTTTCATACACGATTTGGAAATTTGCCAAAATAACACAAATCTTGATGAAAAACCCTGGTTTTATGACATAAAGTATTTTCTAGAAAATGGGGGATTCGCTGAAAATGCCACATCTAAAGATAAGGCACTCATCCGAAAAATTTCTACCCGATACACGATTTTGGGTGGGGTTCTGTACAAAAAGAGTTTTACCGACATCTTACTAAGATGCGTCGACCTAGAGGAGGCTAGGACTATTATGCACAAATTCCACGATGGAGAATGTGGAGGTCATGTCAATGCCAACATGATGGTGATGAAAATACTTAGAGCGAGTTATTTTTGGTCCACCCTGAGAAAAGATTGCCACGATCATGTTAGGAAGTGTCACCCATGTCAAGTGCATTGTCACGCCATTCATATACCCTCATCATCACTGCATTCCGTGGTCAGCCCCTGGCTATTCACCATGTGGGCGTTTGATATCGTAAGACCAATTTTTCCAAAGGCCTCAAATGGACACAGGTTCATTTTAGCAACCACTGAGTATTTTTCCAAGTGGGTCGAAGCCACCTCCTTGACCAATGTCCAGGGGCAACATGTGGTGGCTTTCATTAGGAAAAACATCTTGGCTCGATTTGGAGTTCCAAGAGATCTTATGTCCGATAATGGCACCCCATTCAAAAATGAGCGGATGGTCAAGCTGTGCAACAAGTATGGCATAAATCATCACTTCTCGTCGCCTTACTACCCTCAAGGCAACGGCCAAACCAAAGCCACCAACGAGACTCTCATCAGCATTATTGAGAAAACCTTAGAGAAGGGTAGAACATGGCATGAGAAGCTGGATGAAGCCTTATGGGCTTATAGGACTTCCATCCGCACTCCCACGAATGCCACGTCATTTGAGTTGGTCTACGGCACAAACGTCGTTCTCCCCATTCATACACGTCTGCATTCATTTCATACATCCATAGCACTCGAACTTCCCCTAGAGACACTTCAGCATGTTAGAATGGCTGAACTAGATCTGTTAGACTAGAGGCGACTCCTTGCTATGGATCATGCTCACGCATACCGGCAAAGGATCTCCCGACACTATGAGAAACAAATGAAACCTCGCCACTTCGAAGTGGGAGAGCTCGTTTTGAAAATCATCCACCATCGTGGCCCACATCCACTTGGAAAGTGGCGGCCCAAGTGGGATGGCCCTTACGTCATGCGTGGAACCACCACAAACAATTCTTATTGGTTAACCAATGTCGAAGGTAGGAATTTAGCAGATCCTATCAATATTCAGTATTTGAAAAAGTATCACGTATAGGGTCCGAGTTAAATTCCCATTTTGCAAAAATATTTTAGGGAAATCTGCTTTTGAAACTTCGAAACCAAGGATTAAAGGTGAGTTGTCTGACCCTGAATGAGGGAATCGACATTTTGTGAAAAAGTGGAGCTTTCCAAATGCGTGGTTACATTTCAAAATCCTTGTTCTTACAAAGAAAGGCCTAGTTCAATATAGCAAGATACTTGCAAGTAGTACGTGCTATTTCTAAATAGGCCGACCTGGAATGGATCGAGTATGACCTTGGGATAAGTCCTCCCCTCTTCTCTTCTCCTTCCAAAAGGAAAACTTGGCCAAAACAAAGGGAAATCCCTGCCAAAATCTCTTTCCCAAAGAAAGAAACCTGAGTCAAAAGCAAACAAAATTCGATTCTTCCATGAAAAAGAGGGATTAAAAAAACAATACTCCCAAAGGGACACCCTCTATGAAAAAAAGAAAGAAAAAGGCCAAAAAGCTCAAAAAAAGAGCAGTTTTCCGCCTTATTTACCTCAAACTACGAGACACTTCAGAAGGGACCGTGATACTTCTTTCCCATCCCCACGACTTATCCCAAGCGAAACATGATTCATTTCGGGGAATCCTAAAGTAAAAATAGGATTTACTTACTTGAATTTCATCTTGTTTGAGAATTCGACGTTTTGAGTAAGGCGTAGGAATTTTGAAATGTAGCTTGTTTTCTCATAAAACCTCTGCTAGATTAGCGAGTGTCGAGACTCAAGTAAAGGCAAACACGAGGAGCTAAAGGTCCTTAGGATCGACAGTTCAGAAAGGTTTTCCCTCTTAAAATGAATTTTAAAAACTCGAACATCGAGCATACGTAACGCCCGCTCACTCGGAGCATCAGGTCTTCATAAAGTCTCAAAAGTTCGACCATATAATCTGGTCTCTAGGAGGTCGCCCTTTCTGGCACCTCATCCATGTCATACACTTTGCATATCCATGCATGAACACCTCATACATGATCTCCATTTAGGGCTAGATCCATAGAAAGTCCCCTTTGGCGAAAAATCCCCTCCTATCGGGCTTAAAAGAAAACGTTTTCTCAAATTTGGGACGATCCCATATTCTAAAGATCAAATCTGGGGAGAAAACAAATAGGGGTGTTATCTTCTTCGCCATTATCCAAATCAATTTAGATAATGCCAAAGAGGGGCATCTGTAAACACCCTAAAATCCAAAAATTTTGCAAAACCAAATGCCTGGTTTGAAAATAAGCTCAAAAAGCCAAAATTGGAATTTTCGAAAACCCAAGAGCTCAAATACTTCAAACCTCTGTTTTCCAACCCTGTTTAAAACATGAAATTCTCAAAAGTGGACGAAAGTCCCATTTCTGCAAAAGCCCAGACGAATAGGTGAAGCCTGGCTCAAAGCAGCTGCAAAAGAGATTCAAAAGCTCAAAGATCCAGCCCAGCCTGATGAAAAGCAAATTTCAAAGACAAAAGAGGAGCCCAGGCCACAAATGGACTTCAAGTCGAAAGTATCGAACGCCAAGCCAAAAGTACCCCTGAAATCATGAGCAATTCAAATAAAAAACAAGAAGAATCAGTTGAAACAGAATCCGAAAAGGTGAAAAGGAGCTCGGACGACGAAATTGGGAAAAACCCAACATAAGACGGAGCATTGATGAACTCAAGGCCCGCACAAAGCGTCCAGCTCGAAACGCCAGGAAGGATGAAAGAAGAGAAAATTTTGGATCGAATCTAGATCCGAATATCCAGATCCAGATCCAAGATCCAGATCCAAACAAGACTTGGATTGGATCTGGATTTCAGAACCAAACTAGGATCCATATCCAAGTTCAAGCTCTATAACAGGACGTGAGGGGCTGGCTGGCAAGAGGTTCACGAGATTCTCTATTTCACGCATTTTCATTTTGGGGAGGAGAGAGAGAGAGAGAGAGAGAGAGAGAGAGAGAGAGAGGAGAGAGGTCAACAAAGGGGGCTGGACCTCTCCCCTTTTTGTAAAACGTGGGCTGATGTTGTGGGCAAGATGTGGGCTGATGTTGTGGGCAAGATAGCTTCTCCATTTCACGCCAAATAAAAGGTGCTGCACAAGTGAGATCCGACAGCATTGGATGGCTCCCTCGTTGTGAAGATTGGCTGCGTGGAAACCAAGAGAACCATGGTCGAACCAAGGCTAAGGTGAGTCTCTAGAGCTGGCCTAAATCGATTCTTCTTTTGACCCTCTAAGCCACCCAATACCATCTCTAAAATCCAGCAACGTTCAGCCCAAGAAATGATCAAACCTGGCTGAAAATAAAAGCCTAGTTCTACCCAAGACCGTCCCCACCTAAGACCATCCCAAGCTCGGCCATTAGCTGGCCGAGCTCACCCTAGATCTGCCCCATTAAGCTCCTAAGTCCTAAACCTCTACCTTAATTTAAACCCAACCTAAACTAATCCCTCTTGGGTGAGATCTTAAGGAAATGGCTCGGCCAAATGGTGGCCAAGCTGGGTAGGTTTAGGAGTTCGTCTTAGGTGGGAACTAGGGAGAGATCCTAAGGAAATGGCTCGGCCAATGGTGGTCGAGCCATTTCCTTAGGATCTCTCCCTAGTTCCCACCTAAGACGAACTCCTAAACCTACCCAGCTCGGCCACCATTTGGCCGAGCCATTTCCTTAAGATCTCACCCAAGATCAACCACATAACATGAACCAAGCTCGGCCATTAGTTGGCCGAGCATCCCTTTAAGAACCATCCCTTAGATCCGACCAAAAACCATCTCCTAAACCTACCCAGCTCGGCCACCATTTGGCCGAGCATTCCCTTAGGCCCTTTCCTTAGGATTTCGCCTAGGATCATCCTCAACACACCAACCAAGCTCGGCCATTAGCTGGCTGAGCATTGCTTTTGGATCCTGCCCAAATCTACCCATGAAACATCACCCAACTCGGCCATTAGCTGGCCGAGTATCCCCTTAGGATCTTGACTCAAACCTTCTCTAAGCCTTTCACCTTAGATCTGGCCTTAGATCCCTTACACCTCGCCTTAGATCTGCTCGTGTCCTACCCAAAACCATAGCATCTTCGCATGTTGACATAGCCTAGATCATGAACTAGGATCAAAACCCCACGCATCTAATCGGTTCGCAGCGAGAGGTCCATCCAATGACTATATCCAAGGTCGGTTCTCATTGATAAAGAAAGCCCAAGCAGATGAAGTGTAAGTGCTCGAATCTAGACTTTTACATTGCTTCAAGTTCAATTAAATTTGATACGGGGTTGTAATAATGGAGCGTCGTCTCCTCCCAAGATGTAATATTGTGGTTTGAAACACGAATCACACACGTACACTCGAGCCTTTCCGCTCTTATCTGCACACTTTTGCACACAAACGGGCCTCAACAACCCATAGGATATAGCTCTATTTATATACATTCAGCTGGGTTTTAAGGTTCAAGTCGTGTGAGTTGTCTTTCATTTTATACACTCAAAGCACTCACTCACATTGAGCCTTTCCGCTCTTACGTATATATATACGTATTTTCCTTTCAGCTGGGTTTTAAATTCAAGTTGCGTGAGTTGCCTTTCAATTTATACACTCAAAGCACTCACTCACATTGAGCCTTCTCGCTCTTAAGATATAGCTATATATTTTCTTTCCGCATCTAAGATATAGCCATATTTTCCCTTCTGCTATGTCTTTAAATTCCGGGTTTTCCCTTCAAGTTGTGTGAGTTTGCATTGCATATACTCCACACTCGAGATAGGGAGCATACTTGCATCGAACAATCCCAAGCAAACTCGTGTAGAATCTGATAAAATCGAGTACTTGATGCACACAATTACACGCCAAAATTTGCTAAAACCCAAAGACATAGGAACATGTGGAACCCATGAATAAAATCTGCAATTTGACAAAAACCAATTGATCAAACACTTTCGTACTTTTCAAAAAGGTCGTATTTGTTCAAAATCGAGTTTTCCTAAAGCGTACAGATTGACTCTTGCGCATCGGTGCAAGAAGGTCTGCAACGAAAAGAGCCCACTTGTCCATAGTCGCCCCAAAAGTCAGATATTTTCAAAATTTACTTCGCTAGTTTGAGTAAGCTAGCTGGCACGCCCTAAAAGCAAACGTAGATTGCGAAAAGATTCACTCCAGGCCTAAGAAACCCGGAGTCGAAGATTTTCTGTGTCTACAGATGTGAAAGGAATCACCAAGCCAAAAGAGAAATCATGCTTAGCCTTGCTGTAGGCCTCCAAATTCGAGACATCATCTCCCATGTCATGGAAAAGGGAATGATGTTCATCAAAGCACTCATTCGAAAAACCTATCTTAACAGGTAGGCAAGATAAATGGCAACCCCTTTCAATGGAATATGAGTTCAAACTCAAAACTCCATTAAGGGACAAGCACTATGTCATGTGGCTGAAATGCCTCTTTGAGACACATTCCCTACACTTGATCAAATGCCCCATAAAGGCATAAATTTTCAAAACGAATTCCAAAAACCATGCTTGACCAAAATCAAGTATAGGAAACATATTTCGCTCGAGGGGCAGGTATCGAAATCATCTTCATATCTCAAAAAGAGAAAGTTTAGAAAGGGAGGATTTCCCGAAATTGCCTTTTCAAAAGAATCAAGTTTTAAAAATTTAAGCCCTACATAGGACTTTAAAAAGAAAGATTTTCAAACTTCTGGTTAATATGAAAATCTTGATTGTGTTAGGATAAGCACATGAGTTCCACGATGAAAACATGGAGACCATGTCAAAATCAAATATGATGACCATGACGATCACTTAGGGCTGGTTATGTTTTCCATCCTTAAAAAGTATCATGATCATGATAGAAATACCATAAAAATGCATGGACATGAACATACCATCGACCACCCAAAAATCATTTTGAAAAAACCATGGCCCTTTACCATGTGGTCGGTAAAAATCATGCATCTCCATCAAGCTAGGGGCATTTTTAAATGCAGCCCCTAGATACCTTCCATGGAAAACCAATTTCGTAAAAATGTATCTCCCTCATGACTTGTGAGATACATTTCATGTGTTTATCATTGCATAAAAGCATGTATTCCCATTTTGAATCACATGGAGTGCATAGCATGCATCACATTCATATCATATCACCCCAAAGAAAGCCCAAAAAGGTGGCAACCCGAGTAGGAATGTCCCCATGTCTTCAAAAGGGCAACAAAAATCGAAAAATTTGTTGATATCGTGGGTAAAAATTTAGCAAAACCTGAAAATGCCTGAACATTCAAAAAGGGTTTATTGTTACATCCTTTTCAAAAAGATTTTTGAAAAATCAAACTCCTTTGAAACTTCTCGAAAGAAGGATCAAGGTTGATTGTATAACCCTGAATGGAGGAATTTATAAATTTCAAAAGGTAGAGTCTTCCAAAAATGAATTGGCGATATTTCAAAGAGCCCTGGCTTACAAGATTAAGTCTTGTTCAAAATATCAAAATCGTTTCAAATAGCAGATGCTATTAAGAAATAGGACGATCTCGTTTGATTCGAGTAACCAAAGGGATAAGCTTTCCCCCATTCGACTTTCTCTCCAAAAAGGAAAATTGGCTACATCCAAAAGAAAAAAAAAGAAAGGAGAATACAAAAACTCCTCTGAAAGAGGTCTTCTCTTTGAAAGAAAAGGAAAAAGAAAAAGAGAATACAAAAACTCCTCCGAAAGAGGTTTTCCCTTCATAAACAAGGAATACAAAAACTCCTCCGAAAGAGGTTTTCTCTTTGAAAGAAAAGAGGGATTAAAGAAAAAATACTCCCAAAGGGAGACCCTCTATGAAAAAAAGAAAAAAGCCAAAGCTCCAAAGAGCAATTTTCCGACTCGTTGCCTAAAACCACGAGACGCTTCAGAAGGGACCGTGGTATCTCTTTCCCATATCCCCGTAGCTTATCCCCAAGAAAAAAGGTTCAACTACAAAAATCCTAAAGTACGAATACAGTCTACTTATTTGGATTTTATTTTGGGTTGAGAACTCGACTTTGTTTTGTAGGAAATGGAACTTTGAAATGTTTTCCAAAATTTCCTACCCAAAAACCTCTACTTAGTAGTAGGGATTGAAACTCGAATAAAGGGAAGTATGAAAAATTGGAAGTCCTTTTTTATACAAGCTAAAAGGAGTTCCTTTTGAAAAAGAAATTTTCAAAAACCCGCAAAAGTCAAAAAGACAAATGGGTAGAACCTGCTTGGAGCAGACAGCCTCAAAAGGCTCTCTCCAAGCTCGAAAACCTGAGAATGTCAAAAAGACATGGGTAAAACCTACTCAAAGCAATCAGCCTCAAAAGGCTCTCTTCGGGCTCAAAAACCCCAAAAACAAAAATTTTCTCATGCATGCATTCAAAGAGTCGTTCATACATGATCATACATATAGGGAAATAGTTAGGAAAAGTCCCCTTTGCTAAAAATCCCCTCCTGTGGAAAAAGAAAATAGGGTTTTTACGAAGCAAAGAACGACGTATTTTCGAGAACATTTGAGAGAAAAACCAAAATGGGGTGTTTCTTCTTTGCCATTATCCAAATCAATTTGGATAATGCCAAAGAGGGGCATCTGTAAACACCCCAAATTTTCCAAATTTCAAAACTCTCAAAAACACAAAAAGCTCTTTCAAAGCCAAAACAGTAATCCTGTTTTAAAATGCCAAAGCAAGTTCAAAAGGAGAAAGGAGAGCCCAGGCAAGAAGAAGAATTCGAGCCCAAAACTTCAGCAGCCATCTCAAGCTGAAAAATAAAAGAAAGGAAAGCCCGTTCAGAGAAAAGCCCGACAAAAGGACAAAAACATAATTTGGGTCAAAAAAGCAAAAAGCAACTCCAAAATGCACAAAGAAGCCAAAAACTTGATGAAATCGACAGAAGTCTGAGACACGTCCCGTCAGAATGAAGAATGAAATCCGTGCGGCAATCTGAGATCGATAGCACCAGGAACCAGCCAGAAACCAAAACGGCGGATCGAAACAGACGCCAAAAAAGTCCTGAAAAGCAAAGCAACAGTTGGAAGGACTTGGGGAAGACCTAGGCCAAAGTTGGGTCACCGATGAACTAGAGTCCACTCAAAACCGACTGTGAAAAGCGTCAGAAAGGACTGAAAACAAAGGAGCAGAAGAAATTTTTGGATTGGAGCTGGACCCAAAATATCCAAATCGAAATCCAAACAGTGTTTGGATTGGATCTGGATCTCAAAATATCCAAGATCCGAGATCCAAACCCAAATAAATATTTGGACTAGATCTGGATCTCAAAATATTTGAGATCCGTGATCCAAATCCAAATAGTGTTGGGATTGGATCTGGGTACCCAGACCCAAATCCAAGACCCACCTCAAATGTCTATAAATAGAGGTGAGGGGTCTCCAAAATTAGCCCACGTGAAATTCAAAAGGGGGAGCCTATTCACGTGAAAAAGATGGGGAGGAGAGAGAGTGGGCCCTAGTAGCCTTGGGCTTGTTGCCTTGAGTGTGGGATTGGGCCATTGTGGCCCGAGCTGCACCAATCAAAGGACGTCTTCTTTTTCAAGGAGGGTGGAGCTGCAAAGGGTGGAGCTTGGCTACGTGGAGGCGGCTTGCAGTGGAGCTGCAAGTCACAGTTAGTACCTAAACCCTAAACCTAAACCGACCTCTTCCCTAACCTCTCTAGACCACCCAACCTAAGACAACCTAAACCCAGCCCATCCTCCATTAAAAACAAGCCAAGTTCAGCCAGGTGCTGGCCGAACTCTACCCTAAACACCACCCTAAACTCTACCCCACAACAAAACCAAGTTCGGCCAAGACCTGGCCGAACTCCCCTTGAACCACCACCATCTAAGCTCGGCCAAAGTTGGCTGAGCCATCCCTAAGACCACACAGCCTGTTGGTGCAGGCAGTGTTCCCTCCTTTTGCCAAAGACCAGGCCTGCCTTTAGGCACGCCACCTACCTAAAACACATGGCCAAAGTTGGTCGTGCCTTCCCTCCTTTCGCCAAAGACGAGGCATGCCTTTAGGCAGGCCACCTAACACAAACCACACGGCCTAACCAGGCCGTGCTCCCCTGCCCTTTACCTAAAACCAGGCCTGCCATTCGGTAGGCCATCTTCCCTTAAACCACACAACCAAGGTTGGCCATTGTAAACACCCCGAAATCACATGAACTTCTCAAAACAAACTGGTTTTGTAAAAGCAGCCCCAAAGGGCTATTTTGAGTTTGGAAACCCAGGAGCCTTCTAGGCAACCCTGTACAGATGTTTTAAACTCTTATATGTTTTAAATATGTATAATATGTTTTAAAACTGTTAAAATATGTTTTGAAACCCCACAAAGCAAGCTTGGCCAGATCAAGACAGGACCAGAAGAGCTAAAGAGAGCCCAGAACCGGAGCACAAGTCGAGCCCGGCACAGCAACTCTCGTATTGAATCCACCCCCAGGATCTCGAACGTCCAAGACCCTGTTATCATCAAACATCACTTGAAATCATCTCTGGAAGGTGAAAACAGAAGCGGACGATCATGTTGGCGAAGATCCAACGCAGACGGAGTACTGATGCTGTTAGACCCCGCACAAACTGTTCGTTTCAAACACAGTCTGAAGGAGTCAGAATTCAGTTTGGATTGGATCTGGACCATATATATCCAGATCCCAATCCAAACCCATGTGTGGACTTGGATTTCGATTTGGATCCAGAGATCCAATCCAATATCCACATCCATGGCCCACATCACCTTCTCATAAATGGAGGTGGGGCCCACTTGAAATTCATGTGGGATTATGGGCATGAGAGAGAGTGGGGGAGGATAAGATTTGGGAGTGATTGTAATTAAGCTTAACTTGTGTGTCAAGTTTGGGGTTAATCATGTGGGTTAGCCTAATTATCATGGGTTTAAGCTTGTATTAGCCAAAACCTAACCTAGGGCTGCACCAACATGATGCAACAAGGTCTATGGGTTATGCAAAGGGAGCTCCCTAACCCAATCCTAATCAAAAACCCCTAATCCTAGCCTTTTACCCTAATCCCAGTCTAAACCTAGCCTAATCACCTAACCCACTTTCCTAATCCTGGCCTAATCCCAACCTAATCACCTAACCCACTTCCCTAATCCTTCCCTAAACCTAGCTTAATTCCCTTAAACCTAACCTAATCCTAGCCTAATCACCTAACCCACCTCACTAAACCTCACCCCAAAACCAACCCACCTAGCTAAACCCTAAACCCCTAAACCACACCACCTAAACCTAGCACACCATCTACCTAAAACCCCTTGTATTAAAATATCTGGCCCCTCCTCAAAACCAGCCCACCTTATCACCACACCACCACCACCTAAACCACCTTTACACCTCCTCAAAACCAGCCCTAACCGCCCTTCACCAACCTATATAAACCCCCCCCTAAGGGGCGGGTTTTTCAATCACTTCCAGCCCACCTTGGCCCAGCCCACCTTGGCCAACCTCCTTCCACCTGCACCACCACTGCCCCCGGCCAAGCTCCTCCTACACCACCACTTCCATCCGGCCAGCTCCCCATCGCCACCACCTCCCGACTGAATCCCATCCACCCGAAGCACCCGGCTGCACTTCTTCCATCCGCCAACTCCTTGTCCTTTCAGTTAGTACCCTATACTTAGCTCCACCTCTTCTTCACTCCCCCTCCACTCTCAACCACCTGTACCACCACCACATCACCCCACCACAACCACCCGCCATCCTCACCCATTCGGCCAGACCTCAACCATTTCCACCATCCGACACTCTACCTTCGCCTAGTGACACCTGGCCACCCTACTTGGCTCCCTAGGACCTGCCCCTTCCACTCTCCACCAGCCCTTAGTCCCACCTTTCACAACACCCTAGCTAACTCCCTTCCCATCCATAACATCTCTAGCCACCCTAGCAGCCAGCCACCACTAAGCTCCCCTTTGTCGGCCACTCCAACCGACTGTACCAAATCCATTCGGCCAGCCATACATTTCCCTTAGGCATTCCCTTAGGTTTCCCTTTAGCACTATCTTCCTTAATACCAGCCCATCCTTAGTGACCCTCCTTAGTCACCTTAGCCCAAAACACCAAGGCAGCACACTCCTAGCAACCGGCCAGCTTCAAGGCGCCCTTCCCGCGCACCCGAGTCACCAAGCCAGCATCTCCCCCTGCCGTTTAACTCCGAGGAGCTCCCTCTTGCAGCCCAAGGCGAAGCCAAGCCTACGCTCAAGCAAGTCACCTCCAGACCAGCTATAAGTGCCTAACTCGGTCCTTAGTTGTAGATTTGCTTAAATTAAATTTGATACGGGGTTGTAATAACGGAGCATAGTCTCCCCCCGCTTGTAATAACGTGGCTTGGCACATCCACACACGTGCACTCTCTTAGTTGTGCACAATTTTGAACACACACGGGCCTAATCAGCCCTTTATATATAAATTTATGTATATACTTTAAGTTGCGTAGGGTTTTGCTTGAGTTGCGTGTGTTGTCTTTTAATTCTCGCACTCACACACATTGAGCCTTCGCTCTTATTTGTAAGACCCAAGTAAGGGCCGTGTTATACTATCCTTGGGTTTAATTTCATGTTGTGTGCGTAGTACTTCAATTCAAGCACTCACACACATTGAGCTTTCGCTCTTATTCCCAAGACCTTAGTTAAGGCCATATTGCAAGTTATAATTGGGTTTAATTTCATGTTGTGTGCGTAGTACTTCAATTCAAGCACTCACACACATTGAGCTTTCGCTCTTATTCCTAAGACCTTAATTAAGGCCATACTACAATTTATATTTGGGTTTAAATTCATGTTGTGTGTGTAGTACTTCAATTCAAGCACTCACACACATTGAGCTTTCGCTCTTATTCCTAAGACCTTAATTAAGGCCATATTGCAATTTATATTTGGGTTTAAATTCATGTTGTGTGCGTAGTACTTCAATTCAAGCACTCACACACATTGAGCTTTCGCTCTTATTCCCAAGACCTTAGTTAAGGCCATATTGCAAGTTATATTTGGGTTTCATTTCATGTCGTGTGTGTAGTACTTCAATTCAAGCATGCACCCACATTGAGCCTCCGCTCTTATTTGCAAGACCCAAGTAAGGGCCCATATATACATTATATATGTATTTCCCTTCGGCAATTTCCCTTCGGCATTTACATTTCAAGTCATTTCCCTTCGGTATTGTCTTTTAAATTCGGGTTTTCCCTTTGGAGTAGCGTGAGTTTGCATTGCATATAGGACATACTACGAGTTAGGACGCATATTGCATCAAAGCAAAACCTCATACTCCTGCTCAAAGTCGCCACATTTAGTGGAGTGTTCATAACACACACCTAGGTGGCCCGTAAAGGGATAAAAGAAAGACTTAGGCACGTGCAAATCCACGTGATCTAAAATCTGAAAATCGTACAAACAAGACCCGAATCAAACACCTCGAACCGCTTTTGTAGGTCCTTATATCCAAAACTCGATCTTTAAAAGCATACAGATTGACCCTTGCGCATCGGTGTAAGAAGGTCTGCGACGACAAGAGCTTGCTTGCTCACAGTCGCCACGTTAGAAGTCAAGTTCTAGAATATATCTTTGCTAGCTTAGGTAAGCTAGCTGGCACGCCCTGTTTATTTAAATAGGACTTAGGCACACGAAAAGGTTCGCTCTAGGCCTAAGAACCAGGAAAGCGGAGATTTTCTGCGCCTACAGTAGTTTGGCACCCTCGGTGGGACGTGAGTCTTTTAAAAGTCGAGTCATTCTAGGAACTTGTGAAAAGATTTTCAAAGAGGTGTTGTTTTAACTCTGTTTTCTTTACTTGTACTTAGGAATTTTGAAAAAGGCTTGAAAGCATGTCAAAATACAACCCAAGTGAAGTGTCGAGCCAAGGCTCATGCGCATCAAGTTCTCACTCTAGGAGGATTTTGAAAAGCAAGATCAAACTAGATGAGATAGAGGACCTGAGAAGGGAATTCGAGACCAAAATCGATGCTCTCAGCCAAGAGGCTGAAGTAGGCGATTCCTGTTCATCAAACGGTGAACAAAGGGCCAAGAAAAAATCTAAAAAACCTCGCAAGCACAAAGAGGCCTCCGTAATGGAAGGCAACCAATACCACGAGTCCTTCACACAAAAGGACCGTAAAGCCCTACAGCAACTGTTGAAAGGGCAAAATAAAGAGAAAAGAAGTTACGTCTTGTCTGGTTTCCTTCCTATGGATTACCAAACAGACAGTGACGATGAAATACCGAACTTCCAACGGTATGATGGCATGGGAGACCCTAGGTCTCACTTGCAACTTTTCTCACATCGAGCCCATAAGAAGAAAAAGGACTCGATGAAATGAGTGTATTGGTTCCCTTTATCCCTTAAAGGCACAGCTGCCAAATGGCTGGCTTCCTACGACTTAAGTCAGTTCGCTACTTTTGAAGAGTTAGTGAACTACTTCATGCAAAGATTTGCACACAACGTAGAAGTCATGCCAACTTTAAACACTTTAAGGGATACGAAGTAAGGCATGAACGAAGACGTACATGCCTTCATTATACGATGGAGGTTACTTTTGGGCCAAGTGCGAGAGCCTCTATCCGAAGGATGCGCAGTCATGCTCATCTTGGATAATTTTAAAAGTGAGTTAAAGACCCTTCTCTTGCTCCATGAGATCTCAACTTTCCATAAGTTTATCAAAAAAGCATCCCTTTTCGAAACAAACTTAAGAAAAGGGACATACGATCACCTATGGAAAGGAAGTGCCGTTTCTAAAACCCGCTTGGAAAAGCCCATCACTTATGGGCTATCCACGATGAACAAAGGGGCAAAGCCCTATAAAATCGCCAATGTCTAGGTGGATCCAGGCGTGGCAGGCACTTCCAAAAATTTTGAAAAAAGCTAGAAAACAAAAGGGAGCGAACCTTTCAAAAACTGATTGAAAAACGGGAGTACACACCGCTGGGGCAACCTGTGTCGGAGGTACTAGACCTCCTACTTGCCCAGGGCATGATAGAACTTTCCGAAATCTCCGAAGGAGTCATTTCCAAAGGGGGGTATTTAAATCGATTTTGTAAGTATCATCGGCTCAAAGGCCATGATACCAAACGTTGTTTCTCCCTTTTAAATAAAATCGAGAACTTGATAGCGGAGGGTCGGCTCCAAGTCACTGTGGAACTTGAGACACCTCAAGCTATCTTCAAAGAACCCTTTCCCAAGCACGCCAGTGGTAGTGGAAAAGGAAAGGAGGTATGTACCCTCACCTTTTCAAAGGAACTAACGCAAAAACCTGAGTCTGGTCGACCCACTTGTGCGCCCATTCTTGTACTGTACAAGAAGCCCACCCAAGTCGTCATCCGGGGACCACCAAAAGTTGAATCCCCAACTAAACCAGTTCTAAAACTTAAAGGTGCTCCTCAACTCATACTTAGAGCCAATTTTAGTGCGAACCCTAGGCTGGTCGTAGGGGAAGTGACTAGATCCGGGAGGATCTATCAACCCCCGCACCTACAAAGTGCTAAAAAGGTGGTCAGTGTGCCTGGCCCCTCAAAAGCATGTATTCCTGGAGTTCTGCCAAAAGCAGACAAGGATAAAGTCATCCTAAATCCTTATGACTTCGAAAACCACCTTTCAAAGATTCCTATCCACATGTCTATCCTAGAGCTTATACAAACCTCGCCTAGGCATAGACTCGTGCTAGAGAAAATTCTAGAAAGAGCCAAGGTTGATTCGAACATAAGTCCGGAGTCCCTGTCTGCCCAAGTGGCCTTAATAGGAGCAAAATCGCCCATCACTTTCTCGAAAGATGATGTAGATAGACCCTACGAGTCCCATAACCAGGCCCTGCATATCGAGGTGGTTCTGAATAACCACTCTCTGGACAGGTGCCTAGTCGATGGGGGAAGAGGGCTCAATATCCTTCCACTTCATGTAGCGTACCAAATCGGAGTCACCTTAACTTCTATGAACCCAAGCCCCATCGTTATCACTGGATACGATGGGAATGCGTCTAGGCCTTTAGGATCAATCGAACTCCCAATGAAAACGGGAGGATCACGCACACAGGGGTGTTCCATGTCTTGGACATCCACCCCCATTATAACCTGTTGCTGGGAAGGTGCTGTGCCATCCACCTTCCACAGGTGTGTCAACATCCCTTTCAGGGACCAAGTGCTTCCAAGCTTCCAAGCTCTCCGGTTCCACTCACACGTGCCCCGGACTCCATAAGAAAAAGGTGGACTCTCATCTTGTACAATCCCAAATCAAAAACCTGGAGAAGTGTAAGTCTCTTTGATATATATCGAGTTTCTTTTCCATTCAATTCAATTCTTGATACGGGGTTGTAATAACGGAGCATTGTCTCCCCCCGGATGTAATATTGGTGCTGGACACACGAGACACACATGTGCACTTGAGCCTTAACTCTTATCTCGTACACGAGACACACATGTGCACTTGAGCTTCAGCTCTTATCTCGTACACCAAGCACCCACGTACACAATTGAGCTTTCGCTCTTACTCCAAAGACTCTAGTAAGAGCCATATATGTTGCAATTTTATTCGAGTTTTAAGGTTCAAGTAGTATGAGTTTGTCATTTCAATTAACACACTCGCACCCAAGGAATACCCGAGCACTTGCTCAAACACTCATGCACATTTTGGCCTTAGAAGCCACTAAGATATAGTCATATCTATATATTTTCTGCTGCGTGAGTTTTCCCGGTCCAGTTGTGTACGCATTACATTCTGGGTTGTCAATTTCAGTCGTGTGTGTTGTCTTTCAATTTATACACAAACACACACGCCACATTGAGCCTTTCCGCTCTTATATCTATATCTCCCTTTTAGTTGCATTTTACGGTTCAGCTGCATGAGTTGTCTTTCAATTTATACACAACACCCACGTACACATTGAGCATTTCCGCTCTTAAGATATAGATATATTTAAGACAGTAAAACTCACGCAAATTGAAAGTGCATTCACTCTACATTCACGAAAGTAAAACTCACGTGAAATGAAAGTGCATTCACTCTACATCCACGAAAGTAAAATTCACGCGAAATAAAAGTGCATTCACTCTACATTCACGAAAGTAAACTCATGCGAAATGAAAGTGCATTCACTCTACATTGACGAAAGGAAAACTCACGCAAAATGAAATATGTATATTAGCTTAAGAGAGTGAAAAGGCTCGAGTGTACGTGAGTGTAGAGAGCGAAAAGACTCGAGTACACGTGAGTGTAGAGAGCGAAAAGACTCGAGTGCACGTAGGTGTAATCGTGTTCATACACCAATTAAATGACGAGCGAAGAGAGCCAATCAATATTACAACATGGGGGGAGGCTGAGCTCCATTAATACAACCCCTTTTCGAATTGAATTAAATGGAGAAAATAGCTTAAAAACCAAAGTTTAAAGCACTTACAAGTTTTCCCCTTCACTTGAGTCCTTTGGTGCAGTCGGCTTCCCTTTGCTCATGCCCACTTCCTCTCTTGGTTCAGTCCAAGGTGCAGCCCTTTTGGTGCAGTTTGGCCAAGCCTTCTTGTGCTCTAAGCCTTCCACTCGGCCTCAACGTCCCTTTGGTGTAGTCGGCCTTCTTTGCTCGAGCTCCAAGTAACCAAGGTTAGGCTTACCTTCAACGTGCTTCACCCTTGCCAAGCTCCTTCAAGCTTCACCTCGGCCAAGCTTGCTCCAAGGCATCTCCAAGCTTCACTCAGGTTCCTCCAAGTCGTGGCCTTCAAGTGCTCCAAGCTTCACGGCCAAGGTGCAGTCGGCCTCTTGGTTCAAGGTTCAAGTTTAGGCACTCACCTCAAACCGTGCTCCACCTTCTTGGCCGGGTTTCTTCTCCAAGCTATGGCCTTGCTTTGGTCGAGCCAAGCTTCAAGTGTAGAAGCTTACCTCAAAGCCGTGCCCCACCCTTGCCAAGGTGCTCCCCTCGTGGCCTTCAAGCTCCACTCCTCCTTGGCTGGGTCCTCCCTTGATCAAGCCTCCAAGCTAGCCCACGGCCAAGCCTTCTCCAAGCCCTTCTCTCTTGATCGGGCCTTGCTTGTGCTCCAAGCTTCACTTGTGAGCTCCAAGCCTTCACGTGCTCCCCTCTCTCTCCTCAAGGAAAGCCTCCAACCTTTCAACCCCCCCCCCCTCTTGGCCTTATTTATAGGCCAAGGGAGTGGATTCCTTGGGGCGGGTTGGATCTTTTGGTCCAACCCGATCCAAGGGTCTTTCTTTGGGGCATGGATTTGGATCTTTTGGTCCAGATCTAATCCAAAAATTTTCTTTTGAGTCCTTCTTTGATGCATGAAATGGATGGTTTTTAAGCGAGCTCCAGTTCCTCGGTGACCTGATTTTAGACTGGGTTTTTTTCAGCCCCTTTAACCGGTCAATGCTTGCTTTCAGGACTTTTCATCTGATGCTTGATTTGATCTGTCTGGCCCCATCTTGAGCTTGTACTTGATGAGGTTGATCCCAGATTTTGAAGTGGATACTGATTTCAGTTTTGATAGGCCTGGATCTTGATTTAGTCTTCTTACGGTGCTTGATTCTTGAGAGCTTCATCAGGGTCTTGGTTTCATTCGGTATTTTGAATTTGAACTCGCCTTAAAATGAACACCGGATTCCATCTTCAATATGGCCTTTATCCAGACAGGTTTGGCTCCTCCTTCATTTTTTGGCTCGATCTCGAGCGGGGTTTTGGAATTCAGGAGTTTTTGAAAACGTCACAATTTTAGGTGTTTACATAGATGAAAGTACTTTTTGATAGAAACAAAAAGAAAGTATCCCTTTCAAAATGATTTTTATAAAATCCAAGGTATCAAGCAAATAAACATTGAGGTTATTCTACTTAGGAAAGCCAACTTTCATGGGATCTCCCCTAAAAAAATCGTGGAGATCATCAAACATTCATGATTCATCCATTGCATAGATTTCATGCTCATATGCATTCATAGATGGTCTTATGCACATATAATCCTTGCATTGGTTGACTATCATCAATGTTGAGTCACCCTTGCTATAAATCCTCTTCCATCGGAATTAGGATAACCCAAGTCCAAGAAATGAATCCCTTAACAAAACTGGAAAAGTTCATGAAATCTTGATTCAACTCAAATCAACTCTAGAATTCCAAAAGAATAAATTTTTTTATGAGTGTTATTCTTTGCTATTAACCAAATA
Source organism: Brasenia schreberi (assembly GCA_036023115.1). Taxonomy (NCBI): domain Eukaryota; kingdom Viridiplantae; phylum Streptophyta; class Magnoliopsida; order Nymphaeales; family Cabombaceae; genus Brasenia; species Brasenia schreberi. The sequence continues at coordinate 16,125,995 of JAYKKT010000089.1, read as the reverse complement.
AATTTGGATTAATGCCAAAGAGGGGCATCTATAAACACACAAAAATTTTCTCAAAATATTTGATTTTTAGAAATTTTGTCTTTTCAAGAAAACATTGCGCTTTTGGATCTTTTAAGGGTTTTCAAATAAAGATACCTTAAACGAACTCATTTTTGTACCAAAATTTTATGGCATCCTCAAAATAAGGGTAAATTACACCCCTCTCAAACAAATTCAATTTTGACAAAGAGCTAAAAAAATTATTGCTTTTTCCTCAAACGCAAATTGGTAGCATTCTGCCTATTCAAATGATTTCAATAAAATAAAGGATGGTTTTAAACAATTTTCTTCAAAAAAATAAATAAAAATGATACATTGGGAACCAAACCCAAAAATGTTTGCTAAATGTTAAATTTACCAAAAATGTTTGAAATTCAAATCAGGCCTCAAAAACTCGCCCGATTGAGGATAGTCCTACTTCGGAACCCTACACCCATGAAAGGGTTAAAGTCGTTTGAAATCCTACACCCAACAAAGGGTTAAAGTGATTGAAACAGTAAAAGACTAACTCACAGGGTGAAAGGAGGTCGCTGGGAATGAAACTTAGTTGTTTTTAAAAGAAAAGAATATTTGTAGATTTCGTTAAAACTCGATGTTTTCAAATATATCTCAAATGAAATGGTTTTAAATAATAAAAAAATTTATTTGAAACCATAAATGAAAAGGGATAAAGCCCATATCAAATCAAGGATAAGAACAAATCAGGATGGGAGTGAGGATCAAGGCGACAGTTGAACCAAGCCTGCATCGAGCCACGGCCAAGCCCACCTTGATGATTTATGTCCTAATTCGTGTTTAGACATAATTTTCATATCTACACCTACCTTGGTTCTTGGCTCCTAGACCTTGATATGGTGTATATCCCATGTTCAATAACATATTCCAAGGCTTTTTAAGTTTTGAAAATTTTTGGTAAAGGGGATAGTCTTGGAATAGTGTATCGTCCATATCGTGGTTATACACTCGAGTTTGCTTGGGTTTGCTATGGAGGTGTATGGCTTTGGAAGGGTTTGACTTGGGTGTCTCTAGGATACATGCGACCCTAGACAATTTGGGATTGATCCTAGGTGCAACCCAATGTGCCCCTAGGGGTGGATGGTTTGAGTTTGTATGGATGCTAAGGGAGAGCATGTTTGATCCCTTATGAAGTGAAAAGGTATGGATTCCAAGGAAAACCATGGTCAGTCCCTTGGTTGGTTTAGGGATGTTCGGGAAAGTCATGACCATAGGCTTGGGTTTATGAGACAAATCTAGGCTCAAAGAGATTTGTTTATACATGGTAGGGTTAGGCATACCTAGGATGTCGATGCATGCCTTAGGAGTAACTATGTCTACCATATTTTGAATTTTCTTTTCTTTTTGTTGGTGCGGGACATTCGGCACACCTTAAAAATCCACATCCTTGGCATCATTTGGTGGGCTTTTGGGTGCATAAGTGTAAATTGATACATCAAATGCAAATGAATGATTTACCGATCCTACACTAAGAAGGGGAGGATCGAGTAGGGAGTTTTGGGGGGAATGAGTTTCAGACTTTCCTTTTATGAGCTTGACTACCTTTTCATGGTGAGAGTAAGCTTCCTTGCGGGCATCCTAAAGTGGCTGAAGCTCCCATTGCTTTTCAAGGTCTTGGATTTCATCCTCTAAGCCTATGTGTGTGCAATACTCATTCTCCTTTGTGTTTTCTGAAATGTGTGAGGTGGTGCTCATGGAAATGGAACCCATCGGACTGTATGATTTTGAAAAATTTGGAGTGATTTGTGTGAAGTGAATCTCATGCCCCACTTCGTTTGTATGCCTAGGAATGTAGACTTCATTTTTACTTTTGATTTTCAGAATTTCAATTTTTTTATTTTTAATTGTTTTTATTTTTAAAGATTTTCCAAATTTTTTTTTTTTCAAAATACAGAACTTTTTTGGGTTTTCCATGGACAAAGGGGTGTTTGGATGATCACAAGGTTAAATGATTCAGTCTCCACACTTGCTACATTTGTGACCTCATATCCTTCATTGGATTTTGGACTCAGTTTGATTTTTCGAGTATGGTTTTTCTCCATATGTACCTGAGATGACTTTTCATGGGAACGATGTGCCATAGCCTTTTAGCTTAGGGCCTCAATTTCCCTTTCAAGTTGTATTGTTCTCTTTCTCAAAGAGGCAATTTTTTCATCTCAGGTTCTAGAAGATTTGTTTGAGGTTTTGGAAAACCGATTTTGAAAGTTTGATGAGACCTTTCTTGACATATTTTCAAAGGAATCATCCAATCTTGACATGATTTTTTTGAAGAAAAATCAACCTATGCATGAGGAATGGATTAAGCACCAAATTTTTTGAAAAAGTGAATTTGAAAACCAACACTGAATCGATCAATCCTTAAAGACCTAAGTCCCACCGGGCGTGTCAATTTTGTAAATGTGGAAATTTTACTCCAAAGTCTATGTAGAGACTTCAAATAAGCTTTCACACACTACATCATGCACGAGCATGCCAACTAGTTTTACTTAAACTAGCAAAGTTGTATTTTCTAACACTAATGGCGATTGTGGAGAAGTGAGATCTTTTCGACTAAGGCCTTTTTCAACCGGCGCTCAAAGGTTAGCCTAGATGCTTTAAAAATTGATCTTAATTAGATGTGTTTTTGAAATTCACTTTTTGAATAAACTTGACTCAACCAAAAACATGCACTTCGCCTATGGAAGAGAAATCTCCCTAAGTTCTAAAAAACATAAACTAGTTTTGTTTTTAAAGCTTATTTTTAAATTTTTTTAAATAGCTTTTGAATCTCCAAAAATCACAAAACTTTTATTGTAAAAAGAGGATCATATGGAGGTTCAAAGACTATTTTTTAATCTATTTTTGGTGTTATGACAATCTACAATTAAATAAGGGAATAACCCTTGCTCAGACGTCCGAAACAGTTCTGTGATAGAAATATAGAGGTTTAAAGAAACATCGGTATCTCGATACACAGAGCTCCGATATATATGAACTTGATCTTGTTGGAAAGCTATAGATGTCAGATTTCTAATTAGATAAGTTTCAATGAAATTGGTTCACAACAGATAAAGTTATGGGATGATAATGTAAGATCTATTGTAGTAAATATATATTTTACAGACTCAACTAATTGATTTATCCAATTTTCTCCAACTTTAATTACGTGGCTCTATTGTAGTAAATACATATTTTGCATCTTGAAAATTTTATCATATGTGGTTTTGTGTGTGAGGATTCGGTATACCAAATTTTATATCATTTAGAGTAGAGGGTAGAGAATTAAAAATAAATCATCAAGCAGATGTAGGATGCTTAAAACTGATTTTCATGTTTAGAAAATAATTGAAAATTTTAGGGGGTATGGTTTAGGACATAATTGAAGAAAATCACAACCATCTTAATGTAAATAACTGAAGAAAATGAATTGAAATACATCTATAGCTTAAGCATAGAGGGGATTAGGACATATAAGGAGAATAATGTATAGAGAGGTAGAAGAAACTTGAAATCAAACAAGTAATGGGCGTGAATGTAACGAAATGAAATGGGCAGCATATTTATTCTATTACATCATAGAGGGAGATAATTGCTCCATAAATACAACCCCTTTTGAATTGAATAAGAGTAAGGAAGAAAAGATTAAAGAAGGGAGGAGATAAACCTTGAAATGGAGCCCTCCTTGACACCGATCGTGGAAGTAATTGAGAGGATCGGCCTCTCTTTCTTCCTCTCTTCTTTCTCTTTTCCTCTCCCTCTCTCTCTTTTTCTCTCCCTCTTGTTGCAGCTCTCCCTCCCTCTCTTAGGATCTTTCCCCTCTTCCTTTAATATTGGAAATCAGCCCCCCAAGATGTCTTTTTATAGGCTTTTGGTGGTGTAGACACGGAAAATCCTCACTTCTGGTTCTTAGGCCTAAAGCGAATCTTTTTCGTATGTCTAAGTCGTATTTTAGCAAAAGGGCGTGCCAGCAAGCTTACTTAAGCTAGCGAAGAAAGTTTTTGAAATCTGACTTCTATCGGGGAGACTGTGAGCAAGTGAGCTCTTTTAGTCGCAGACCTTCTTGCACCGATGCGCAAGGGTCAGTCTGTACGCTTGGCAAAGTCTTTTAAAATGTAAACCTCTTTGAAAAATAACCTAAGTGTTTGGGGCTTTGTATGTGCGATTTCATATTTTATTACACGTGAGATTTGCACGTGCCTATGTCTTTCTTTTTATCTTTTTATGGCCAACTAGGTGTGTGCGCAAGTGACCTAAGTTGAGCGATTTTTGAGCGGGAGTGTGGGGCTTGCTTTGATGCAATATGCATCCTAACTCGTGGTATGACGTATATGCAATGCAAAACTCACGCAACTCCAAAGGGAAAACCCGAATTGAAAGACAATGCGGAAGGGAAATGACTTAATGTAAATTGCAAAAGGGAAATTGCAAAAGGGAAATATGGCTATATCTTAAGAGTGGAAAGGCTCAATTGTGCAAGTGTATGTCGTGTATATATGTAAAGACTATGCATACTACTGAACCTTAAAACCCAAATCTTAAAGACATAGCCAAAGGGAAATACTTATAATATATATGGGCTCGAAGGTCGCCAACATGTGCATGGGTGTTGTGTGTATATTGAAAGACAACTCACACAACTTGTAATGAAACCCAAATATAATTGCAATATGGCCTTGACTAAGGTCTTGGGAGTAAGAGCGAAAGCTCAATGTGTGTGACTGTAGAATTGAAATACTACGCACACGACATGAATTTAAACACCCCAAAACGAAATTGCAATAGGCCTTTACTAAGGTCTTGGGAGTAAGTGCGAAAGCTCAATGTGTGTGAGTGTGGAAATTGAAAGACCACGCACACAACTTGAATTAAAACGCCCAAGGGAAATTGCAATACGGCCCTTACTAGGGTCTTGGGAATAAGAGCAAAAGCTCAATGTGTGTGAGTGTGAAAATTGAAAGACAACACACACAACTTAATAAAAACCCACGTAACTTAAATATACATAAGTATAGCTATATCTTAAGGGCTGATTAGGCCCATGTGTGTGTCAAAATCGTGTGCAGTTAAGAGCGGAATAGGCTCAAGTGCACGTGTGTGTGGGTGTGCCAAACCATATTATTACAAGCGGGGGAGACAACGCTCCATTATTACAACCCCGTATCAAATTTAATTAAGCATAAGCAAGTTCATAACAAGGACCGAGTTAGGCACTTACGTATAGTTGGTTCGGGTGTGACTTGCTTGGCTTTGGCCTAGTGAGTCGCCTTGGGCTGCAAGAGGGAGCTCCTTGGGTGGTTGCGACAAGTGGAGGTGCTGGCCGGATGAGAGAAGTTGCAGGTATTGGCCGAGTGGAAGGGCTGGCGTCTTGGCTGAGGTTGAAGTGTTTAGGGGAGGTAAGGGTAGGTGTCTAGGGAAGATGGTGTTAAGCTAAGGGACGGCACTAAAGATTGGGATGGGTCTTAGGGAAAGGTAAGGCTGCTAGCTAAGGGAAGAGGGGCAGGTGGTGCAAGTGCTGGTCCTGGCCGAATGGTGGAAGGTGGCGGGTGCAGATCCTGGCCGAAGGGAAGAAGGTGGCGGCTGAAGTGGAGTGGAGTGGTGCTGCTGGCCGGGTTCCGAGAGGGGAGAAGGTAGGACCAAGGGGGCCCAGATTTTCGAAAGCCAAGCCCTGGAACCCGCATGAATGGGAGGGGTTTTTATAGGCTAGATGGGGTCGGTGGCTGGGATAGGGGAGGTCGGTTGGTGGGCTGGTTTAGTGGTGGTGGTTTGGGGGTATGGTGTGCTAGATATTTAGGTGGGCCAGATATTTGTTTTGGGTGGTTTGGGGATATGGTGTGCTAGGTATTTAGGTGGGCTGGTTTAGTGGTTTAGGGCTTAGTTAGGTGGATTAGGTTTAGGGTGAGGTTTAATGAAGTGGGTTAGGTGTTTAAGCTAGGATTAGGGTGAGGTTAGGGGGATTAGGCTAGGATTAGGGAAGGATTAAGGAAGTGGGTTAGGTGATTAGGCTAGGATTAGAGAAGGATTAAGGAAGTGGGTTAGGTGATTAGGCTAGGATTAGGGTGAGGGTTAGGTTCTAGGGAAAATGGCTAGGTGGGGTGAGCTAACTTAGGGCTAGGTTTAGGAACCATCCCTTTGCACCGGTCCATTGCTTTTGTAGCCATGTCTAAGTTGGTGTAGCCCTAGGTTAGGTGTAGGTGCATACAAGCTTAATCCCACACTGCATGTCATGGATGAGATGGCAAGAATAGCGACCTCCCAGAGACCGGATGACATGATCGAACTCTTGAGACTTACAAAAGGCCTTCTGTTCCAAGTGAGCAAACCCTATGTTGCTCGATGTTTGATTTTTCAAAATCTATTTACAAAAGGGAACACTGCTTTGAGCCTCAATCCTAAGGATCTCGAGCTCTTCGTGTTTGCCTCTGCTTGAGTCTTGACACTCGCTAATCTAGCGGAGGTTTTATAAGAAAATAAGCTACATTTCAAGATTCCTACGTCTTACTCGAAACGTCGAATTCTCAAACAAAATAAAATTCAAGTAAGTAAATCCTATTTTTACTTTAGGATTCCTCGAAATGAATCATGTTTTACTTGGGATAAGCCAGGGATGGGAAAGAGATACCATGGTCCTTTTTGAAGCGTCCTGTGGTTTAAGGCATAGAAGGCGGAAAATTGCTCTTTTTGAGCTTTTTGGCCTTTTTTCCTTTTTTTTATAGAGGGTCTCCCTTTGGGAGTATTTTTTCTTTAATCCCTCTTTTCTATAAGACAATCGATTTTTTTCTTTTAATTCTGGTTTCTTTCTTTGGAAAAGAGTTATTTGACGGGGATTACCCTTTGTTTTGGCCACGTTTTCCTTTTGGAAGGAGAAGAGAAGAGAGGAGGACTTATCCCAAGGTCACACTTGATCCATTCCAGATCAACCTATTTAGAAATAGCACGTACTACTTACAAGTATCTTGCTATATTGAACTAGGCCTTTCTTTGTAAGAAGAAGGATTTTGAAATGTAACCTCGTGTTTGGAAAACTCCACTCTTTTACAAGTGCGAATTCTCTCGCTCAGGGTCACACGATTTGCCTTTGAACCTTACTTTTGAAGTTTCAAAGCAGTTATCCCTAAGGGTTTTTGAAAATGGGAATTTAACCCAAATCCTACACATAATACTTCTTTAAGTATTGAATATTGATAGGATCTGCTAAATTCCTACCTTCTACATCGATCAACCAATATGAGTTGTTCGTGGTGGTTGCACGTACAACATAGGGTCCATCCCACTTGGGGCGCCACTTTCCAAGTGCATGTGGGCCACGATAGTGGATGATTTTCAAAACCAGATCTCCCACTTCAAAGTGGCGAGGTCTCATGTGTTTGCCATAATGTCGGGCTATCCTTTGCCGGTATGCATGAGCATGATCCATAGCAAGGAGTCGCCTCTCATCTAGCAAATCTAGTTCGGCCATCCTAGCATGCTGAAGCGTCTCTAGGGAGAGGTCGAGTGCAATGGATGTATGGAATGAATGCAATTGTGTATAAATGGGAAGAATGGCGTTTGAGCCATAGACCAATTCGAATGGTGTGGCATTTGTGGGAGTCCGGATGGAAGTCCTATAAGCCCATAAGGCTTCATACAGCTTCTCGTGCTACGTCCTACCCTTCTCTAAAGTCTTCTCAATTATACTAATGAGAGTCTTATTTGTGGTTTCGGCTTGGCCGTTGCTTTGAGGGTAGTAGGGCGAGGAGAAGTGGTGAGTTATGCCATACGTGTTGCACAACTTAACCATCCACTCGTTTTTGAATGGGGTGCCATTATCGGACACAAGGTCTCTTGGAACCCCAAATCGAGCCAAGATATTCCTCCTAATGAAAGCCACCACATGTTGCCCCTGTACGTTGGTAAGGGAGATGGCTTCCACCCACTTGGAGAAATACTCAATGGCTACTAAAATGAATCTATGCCCATTCGATGCCTTTGGAAAGATCGGGCCTACGATATCAAACGCCCACATGGTAAATGGCCAGGGGCTGACCACGGAATGCAATGAAGATGAGGGGATATGAATGGCGTGCCCATGCACTTGACATGGATGACACTTCCTAACATGATCGTGGCAATCCTTTTTCAGGGTGGACCAAAAATAGCCCGCTCTAAGTATTTTCATTGCCATCATGTTGGCATTAACATGACCTCCACATTCTCCATCGTGGAACTCATGCATAACAGTCCTACGACACATCTTAGTAGGATGCCGGTAAAACTTTTTTTGTATAAAACCCCACCCAGAATGGTGTATCGTGTAGAAATTTTTCGGATGAATGCCTTATCTTTGGATGTGGCATCCTCGGTGAATCCCCCATTTTCTAGAAAACATTTGATGTCATAAAACCAAGGTTTTTCAACAGAATCTGGATTATTTTGGCAAATATCCAAATCGTGTGTGGATGGGTTGGGCGCCCTTAGTATGTATGCTCCAACATAATTTATGAGCACGTGAATTCTCACTCTTCGAGATATGTCTCGTTGCTCTAGAGTCAATGCACCATCAGACATCGGGTAGTTCATGTACAAGCATTCAGATACCACACGGATTATGTTCTGCTTCTCTGATTGTCTGCTTTATTGGGTGTTTTCTTTGTTTTTCTTATTGCGACAATCCCTCTTATAGTGCCCTATTTTCTCGCAGCTGAAGCACTTGACCTAAAAAACGGTTTTTTGCATTTTCTTAAAAAATTTAATGCCCTTTTTATTATTCTTGTTAAATTTCTTGTTTGATTTATTTTGCACTGGACCCTATCTCATCTTAAACTACTAGCAATTTTTCATTTTTAATTGTCTTTATATGCTCTTTTTCGATTGCTAGTTTGAGAAGCAATTCAGAAAGGCTTGTCTCATCCTCTAGTCTATACGGAGTAGCGGTCATGTTTCTTGATGGGAGAAGACTGTTTAATATTGTGGATATATGCATCAGTTCAAATACGACTGATTTGACTACAATTAACAAGCGTATGGTTATCATGTTCTATTATATTATCTTCTTCTTTTATCTTATAGGAGTTATATTTTTGTAATAACAGTTGAACATGAAGCTTAGTTGTAGTATCATACTTAGTTGCTATTGAATCAAATAGCTTTTTTGCGGTCTCATACTCTTCAAAGACCCTAATAAGATCATCCTCCATCTAAGTTAACATAATAGTTCTTACTATCATGTCATCTTTTAGAAATATTTTATACATTTTTCTTTATTCCTCAGTTGTATCAGGGGGTGGTAGTCGTGCAGTTTCTCTTAGCACATAGTCTATACATTGAAGTGTAAGAGCCAACAGGATTCTTCTTTTCCACGTTTGAAAATTAAGACCGTTTAATTTTTTCATTTTTGCCAATGCGGATACACATATTGGAGTTTATTTTTATGTATTTGACAAAAATAACAATTAGACAGTTTAAATTAGAAACATACAACAAGCAACATATAATAGATAGCCAATTATTAAAATGTAAAATATCCATCTACTAAACTTAAAATAACTCATGATACTTAAAAGCAATTTGAAACATATTTTAAGTACCATCTTTGAGTTTTTTATAACTTGATTCTGTTATTTTCATAACCAGATTGAGGACAAATCTATAATTTCTCCTATTTTCCTACCACTCTAATTTCTCAAAAATTCAGGGACAAACCAGGAATTTTACCCTTCTATCCGGTTTTGTAATATTTTAAAAGACTCGGGACAACACACTAAAATGAGACCTAGTTTTTTAATAAAATCCGTGATTGATCGAGTGTAGAACAATAATTTTGTTCAATCTAAATCTGTATTTTTTCTTAAAGATAGAGGCAGTACTGTCTTTTTACATAGTGGCAAACATGTGAAATTATGCTCGTCTAGGGGTAATAGTGTAATTTCACAAGCTAGTATTTCATAATTTTTATAAAATGCTAGAGGGCAAAATATCATTTCACCCATTTTGGGGTAAAATAGTCTTTTACTCAAAATATCCGAACCTTTTGATAATTTTACCCTATGGAAGACTGTAATTTAAAAAACTAGTCAAGGGCGAAACAAACTTTTTAATCTGTTGTACGAGGCGGATTTATAGAAACCATTGACGGTTTTTCAAAATTGGGGCGATTTTGAAATTTTGTGGTTTTCAAAAACTGTTAAGCGGTTTTTGAAGGTTCAAGAAAAAGAGAGGGAAATAACCCCTCCAGCGGGGTGCCTGGATCCAACTTTCTAGTGACGCTGCTTGGCTCCTCCCTTCTAGCGGGGTTGTTTGGCGCCTCCCTTCTTGTGGAGCTGCTTGGCGCCTCCCTTATGGATGGGTTGCCTGACTCCTCCCTCTTTTATTGTCTTTTCTAACCTCTGTTAACTTTGGTTGGCCTTTGGTTTGTATTATGTCCGACTATCTCAGGCTATGTCACATGGGTGCGGGTGCGGGTGCGGGATACGGCAAATTTCAAAAATTTTGGGTGCGGCGACACGACTAGGGTATATAATATTATATATTATATATAATATTCAAGCTACATAAATCAATCATAATACAACTAGTATTTGCTAATTTTGGGTGCAATAGGTATCAATTAGCAAGTTCCCTCATAATGATCTGAAACTTACATTGATTTTACGAGCTGCAAAATATCCAAGTTATGGATTCAAAGAGTTTCAAGATCTTTTGTAGGATATAACATATACTAGTATTTGTGCTAGGATCCACTAGTGATGTCATACTCTTCTATTCTATTGATCTGACAATATTCATAGTCTTTAAATGTGTTTGGTGACAGAGATTATTCTGAGTCCAATTGTTCGCACCTAAAATCATTCAAGCAGCTTTATATTGTATAAAGCTATAATAGTAAAAAAAAATGGAGTGTTTAAATAGGGAGAGAATAAATGGTAAAAAAGTAATAATTTAGGCTGACGATCAACTGATGACCTAAGTAAAAATTGAAATAGTATTAGAAAAAGTCAATGAAATACTATTAAAAAATAATAATAATAATAATAATATTTTTTTGGACAAATCACATATCTAAAATATAATTTTTAAAATACTAATTAAAAATTTAAATATAAATTATATAACATTTGTGTTAATTTTTTATTTATAATATTATTTCTATCATTTTTTTTTAAAAGAAAATCAATCCGCAAGGCCTAATCCGTCTCGCCCCGCTTAATCCACAAGTGCTATGCGGCCAAAAATATATAAAGCTCAATCATTAAACTCAATCTAAAAAAAATAACGAAGCTGATGAAGCTAACTCCGACGTAGCTGAATCTGCTTTTACCTACCTCTAACACAGAATCACCTTACTAGTATTAGTGCCGGTAATGAGGGGCAGCAACGATCTTGCCTCTGACTTAAAAGGAGAAGAGAAAATAGACTATGAACGAAGAAAGGTGTGTGTGTTTTCTAGTTACTCACATATGGATTCCCAGAGAGGAGTCTTTCAGATTTTTAACTTTGTATACTCTGAATTTATAGAGAAGCACCTAGATCCAACCTCCTTGGATTCTCGGGATGGGCTTTCTGTTTTGGAACCCTTATCTAAAGTGGTTTGAATAACAACTCTATGAAAAACGGCTAGATGACTGGTCTAGTCATTTTTCGTAGATATGCATGCCGAGAATAGCCGTTTCTCAACGTTATTGTCTAATGGTCCTACAGCGCTCAAATTGTTGCATGAACAACACTTAAACTAAGAGGTAAGTGTGTGTGCACATACACGCGGACGGGTGCATAATCCATAGCAAAGGGTATTTATCACTTTGCATCTGCAAACGGCCAAGCTTGTTTAATGTGTAGTATTGAAGCTTGGCTATTACAAAAAAAAAATCTATTTCAAACTTGGCACCTTTTGCTATTGCCCAAAGGATAGGCTTTCATTATGAAAAGCTAGGTATGTATTCATAAAATGTTCGAAAAAAAGAAAGGTTGCATAATGCAATCAGAGAAACGAAATTCAAGTATTACAGGCTTACTACCATGAGTTCCAAGAGGGTACTCCAAAGATTTGATAGTCGGCTCTGTGTAGCAACTCATGCTATCTTTCTAGTTTGCTCAGTAATGCATCCATAGGAGGCAGCTCCTTCACAATCTGTGCCCAGTCAGGCATGCCCTATAGAAGAATAAAAAATGTCACAGATAGAAGGAAAAAGAAGCAGCGTAGCTATGAGGTGCAAGGAAGTTCCTACAGGTAACAATTGGTTAAGCATATGAAAAAGGATGAAGCAAGTTTATTCAGAAGTTGATCGGGATTTGTATTATATAATTGTCAAAACTGCTCTCCGATTTTCATTGCCATCGTATGGTAAGCTCCAGCTTTGTGATTATTCAAGACCCTATGCAACATGCAAGTCCACACCTATTCAACATCCACCGGTGTTTGCCTTAGTGCAGTAGTGGTTCTAGACAATTCGTTACACATATTATGTCAATCCAAAGACACTTCTTTGAATTACATGTATTGCATTGTCTACGCTCTCCAGCACCAAATCTCTGGAAACTCTATGCTGGTTTTATTTTATCTATTTGACCTCTCAAATGCTCAAAATGGTAAAGAAAGAATGAGCTTTGACTTATATCATTCTAATACAAAAACATGGTTTTGCAAGCAACCTATGTTAACATACTGTTGTGTTGGCCATCAATTTGAAGCATTTATAAGTCTGGATCCAGTGATGACTGAAAACCAATGCACTGGGTATGTGTGTGTCTGTTCAAGATAAAAAAAAGTTCAAGAAAATAATGATGAAAAAAGTAAGAAATTTCTCTACCAAAGGTCTTGGTACTCCCGTGTAACTAAGAGTATCATTCTGCCGGCAAAGGAGTCACCAAATGTATCTTCGTTTCTTGATTTCATTACATATGCCAAAAAACATGTCTTTTCATAATCAAATACACTAAATACAGTGCCCTAAAACAAGTTATAATTGCAATATTATCCCAATGGCATATGGATAGAATTACAACGCTTGCATTTTATTTAGTATTTGATGTTTTTATTTTGCAGAACTTTGAAAAACAAAAAGATGGACTTCGAAATTCAATTAGGAATTTCCCCCTTGTTTATCACAACCTGAAAAGGATTAAAGAGTGTATTCTACCAGGATAGGAGAAAAATGAATCATCAAAGTCTCTTACCCTTCCTGATCTTCTAACACGACCATCAAGCCGCAGAATTATGTACACATCCTCCCTCCAATAAACCCCTTCAGCCTTTGGTTGTTCAATTATCCACCTAAAGATCATGGAGGTTTTACAAACCATTAGATACTTTGTCACTAACAACTAACACAAGCTACAAACTTAATGTTTATAATACGGTAGTTACACTTTTCCAGATCCCTGTGTAAGTATGCTCATATATATGTGTGTGTCACACACACAGACACAAACATATATGAATGCATTGGAAATGCTAGGTTCCTCCCTGGTGACATCCTTCCAAGCCTCTGTTGATCAGGAGAGAAGAACAATTCAAATTAAAGCACTGAAAAGGAAGAGGTAACATTTTAGTGGCTGCGCCTGGTATCCTACTTTTTAGGCTAACATCATGTAAAAGCAAAAAACTAACTTTAAGTGCTTTAATCAAAACCTTTCATCTCTCTTGATTGAACAACAAAGATTTGGAAGGATCATCCCGGAGGACCCTAGCATTTCTCTATATACATAGGCATACAAAGTCGGGCATTCAAAAGTTGTGGAAATAAGAGGTAAAACGATATAACTACCTTTCCCATTCAGTGGATGATACAACCTGAGCCCTGAACCGAATCTCTTCTTTTAATCGTGACTTTGCTGTTACAGATTGAGTTCGCTTATCAAAATCATCCTAGCATCATTTATAAATCATGTCAGTTAAACAAGTGCCAAGAAACTAAATCACAAATTGCACAGACTTAAGAACCAACGACAACTGTTTGCAACTAGGGCTAGTGAATCAAGCTCAGGAAACATATAAAGCATGATACTTGATAATTAGTGCAAGATATTCCACATATAATGCAGCAAAAATAATTTTGCTATAAAATCCCAAAATGCACATAAATACACATGCACTATCTTCCTTGTCCATGTTGATGTGCGTGTTGGAGAAAGGAAGAGAGATCAGGATAATATAGAAGAACATCTTCCTAGTCCTACAAATGTGTGGCTCGTTCAGTCTCTTTTTATTGGTGCCAAACCACTTATGTCCTTTACACTGCTACAGGAGTGTATCTGATAGACAGCTAGAACAAATTAGATATCTGACTTACATTTTTGAACAAGCAGATGGAATGAAAAACCTTTTCCCTGATGCAAAACACTAAAAGTCAGACAAGTTACAACTTTTCATGGTCAAACATCTCACTTGCACCCTCATGGTTTCTGAGAAGTACATCACCGGATAACATGTAGCCATTGTCTTCCCTAACAAATTAAATTTAGAAAAAAGACCACCTACCGTACAAATAAGGATTAGTTGACTCATCTTGTTTTTAAGATTCATTTCGGTTGCAATAAGCCAACCCAAGTAAAACTCTTGATTAAACCAGCCCAACTAAAGTGAAGATGATATTGTTGAAGAATATGAATATTTGTTGTTTTTAGGGTTAGTTTTGTATTTTTTTATATTGGGGTATTATTGTAATTGTCCATACTACTAAGGGCATTTTGGTCATTTATGTTTACATTGACATCTTGTATTAGGGTTAAGAGATTAAGATTAAGAAAAAGAGAGAGGGGGACGGGAGGGTCTGCCCCCTCCTCCAATCTTAACATGTTTTCTTCATTTTTAAGAATATTTTCCATTATCGATTATCCATTGTGCTTTCCACGAATTTCAACAGACATCAAGCTATCATCAAGCAGAATCCACAAGGAAGCAAATCTAAGACATAAAGTATGATACCTACCAACATGTTGAAAAGTCCATTAGTAACGGGAAAAGAATAATTCACACTTTGAACAAGCAAATGGGCAATTAAGGAGAGATCTTGTGCCAGGACAAAATTAAGAATTTAACCACCTTACCCCAACAGAGGGTAGAGATGCAGAGGCGCTCATTGGAGCACCAAAACCTTTCTTTTCTGCAGGTTCTCTTTTTTCACTACCCCAAATAACAGGAATCAGAAGAACTCCTCGCCGAAGAAGTTCAGTTCTAAACCTTTCTGCTTTTTCAAGAGCTCTGCTAACAGTCTCTTTGCTCCCAGCCAAAATCACCTTCAAAAGTATTAGAATGTGGTCAAACAATGTAATATGGAATGCAAACATTTTCGAGAAAGGGTGGACAAAAAAAGCATAGTTCACAAGACTCACTGGTCTAGCTGTGTCACGCAACTGAACAAGTTCAACAATCCTATCGGTTGACAAACGCACAGGTAATCTTGACAGTGTTTCATCTCGTGTTATCTGTGCAAGCTGCTCTTCTTCCTTCTTATTATCCCATATAAACAATGCCACAAGTACAATGGTGCCTGAAAATTGCTGATCCTAAAGCTTGGTCAGTTGGCAGGACAAGAGTATGAGACTTAGATCTTAAATTTTAAACACTTTTAGTTTTGACCAACTCAAATCTGCAATCTGTAAAAGTGTCATTCCTTCAGAATATAATTTAAAAGCACATTTATGAGACCAAAATTGAATAAGTAGATAAAGTTAACTTAACTGAAGGAAATAATATAAGCAGAAAAAAGTAAAACCAGCCTACGTATCCAAAAGTTACCAGGCTTTTTCTTGATTATTTTTCAACCAGAAATAATAAGAGTTTTCTTCAACAAAAGGCTACTCATTGGAAAAGAACATACACATAAACATATAGACATAAAGTCTATCAAAATCATTCTCAGGTTGCACTCCAAACTCTTGCATTTTCTGCAAACAAGAATATGATTGTCAAACAATTTTTTTTTAAAGAACATGATTTGTGAAAGAGATGTTATATCTGTAAAGCGTGAATATGGTATCTAGTGATTGATATAGATTTGTGGAGTACCTAGAATAACTTTTGAGATTCAACCTCAAGAGTAGGTGCTGTAAATGCATTTCTCTCCAACCATGCTTTCTTGACATTCAGGTAAAATGCGTAGTTGATTAGACTGGCTCCTATCCATATAAGAAACAGGCTAGTCCATAAAATTCTAGATGCTGCCTTGGTTTTTGGTGCCATTCTTCTGTTTTTAGTTTTGTGGTGGTTGGTCAATTCCAACTTTATCCTTCTGCTAAAGCTTATTCAGAGAAGGAAAAAAATCTGACTTCAATGGGAAATACTGAAGTTTTAAAAATGTCTCATCTCAATCACCTCCAATGTTGATAGCAACATTCCCAGCCGTTCCCCAGATATCAGGAGCACCATCACCACCTTGCAGTGAACGTATTAGCTGCGGTATGGTGAAAAAGGTCGATATTCCAGCAGCAGCAGTAAGTGCAACATAAAAGAACCTCCTAACACCTCGAAATGGTGCTCGAACTTCACTGATCAGCTTGAGATCTCTTCTGAAGCTGTATCCAACATCTTCCCCGCCCAATCTTGCCTATCAATTGGAAACAGAAAATGAAATCACAATTAAATAAGCAATCATTAATTCATTATGCTTCTTCTAAGGATTTCAGGACTAGTTTAGTGAACTTCAAACTTCGCAACGGCCAAGCTGACATTTAGTAACAATTCAAAATGATACCTCATTATAGAGGAAAAGAATTCCAATCGAATAGTTAAAATAGCTCGGACCTCTTCCTGCAGCTCTTTAAATTCAGGCATAGCCCTGAATGATGCTAAATCTGGGTCATTGAGAATGGTGCCAAATTTAAGATTGTAATCACGCAAAGCAGTCCTCAAACAATCAGCAGCTTTCTTGCCTTCACACCTAACCAAGGAAGAATTATAGCTCTTACAATATAATTGCACAGTCAAGTGTAAACACTAAATGCTAGAAGAGAACAGGCATTCATCTTTAAGGGCCAAGTATTAATATAAGACGATATTGACAAAGATTAAGTTGAACTATGTTCTCCTCCAAACTATCAGTATACTTCCGACAGGGGAACCCCAGCCGGCAAAAGCAGCATATTACCAAACGGCTAGGACAAAAATTAAAAAATGTAACTCGAGCGCGTCTAAATTAACCCGCCATCACCAAGCTTCTGGAATAATGAAAATGAAATCGCTGGTGCTACCCATTAAAAAAACATAAAGATCTTCCTCAGAAATATTTCCTTACATCTCAATAAATTGTTGAATTGGAACTGAAAATTGATGAACGTATAAGCAGATAGGACCAATCACTGAAAGCCCGCAGCAATAACATAAGAAGGAAAAAGAAAGGAAAAAGGATTCGGAAGAAGGTGGAGAGTAGGTACCTGTAGGCATGGCAGCAAGCCTTATTGTAGAGCGCGGCTTGTGCCTCTGCTGGATTGGGATTCAATGAGAGGGCGGTTTCGAATTGAGTTAGGGCTTCTTTGACCTTGAGGAAAAGAAAACCGCAACCACAATCAGAAGGCAAGATAGAGCGAAATTGGTCGCAAAGAAAGGAGACGGATGGTTGGTATTGGTCTTACTCGTCCTTTGGAGAAAAGGGAGAGGCCTAAGTTCACGCACGTCTCAGCCGTCTGAGTGTCAGCCTCCGGCGAAGAAGAAGAGGAGGAGGAAGCACGTAGACGGAGGAGTCGGCATTGTACCTTCTTCTGGGAGAGAAGAGCGAGAGGAGTTCCTCTTACGAGACGAATGCAAGGAAGAAGAGGCGGAGGAGCAAGAGCATTGAGTAGGTGGTGCAGAGACGGCGTCGTCATGACGTCATCAAAGCTCTCCTCTTTCTCTCCCTTTGGCTTCGCTCTACCAGTCGCAGACAGACAGACATTGCTTTCTATTATCTGTTCTTTGGTTGGTTAAGAGAAGTCTCGGCTAGCGCCAGCTGACGAGAGTAAGGTCTGGATTTCGATATTCCCTCTTGGATCTTTTAGAAGTCTGCCTAAACGGTCTCACTAGTTTCGTATAAGAAACACAGTTCACAAAATCATGAAAATGAATTACATGCGCTAATAAATAATTTACGATAAATCGTGAAAAATATGGATTTGTAGGAAATTGGAGTTATCACCTGCCTCAACATCAAAGGTCCTGCCATTAGACAAAGTATGTATTTGTAACAAAGTCTAGAAAAACAACATATTTTAACACAAATGTAATGGCCAATCAACTTACCATATAAACAATGGCTCATTTATGTAAAACATTGATTAATAATAAAAATATAATTAACATAACACAATAAAAAAATATTATTGATATAAATAAAGTATTTTAATATATATAGAACAATTTTAAATTAAAATAGAGTGCCTTTAGATAAAACTAGTACTTTTGTAAATGTACAAAGTTATTAATGATAATTTAATATTTAAAATTAATTATTAGTTGCATGTTCAATTAAACTTATTAATGTATATCAATAATTCATATTTAATTTAATTTATTAACATAAAAACAATAACTAATAAAAATCATTAATATAGTCAAATAAAAAGTTATTGTTATCACGTTATGGGATCAAGCTCTAGAGAAACAAAGAACTAAAGCCTTAGTTGTTGTAGTAGTCAAATTAAAAGTTATGGACTTAAATAATATTGGAATCTTTAACTTTTCTGTGCCGAAAGGTAAAGAAAACTAGAGAAGTGGAGTGCTTAAACCGGCCTTCCATATCTCATCTATTTTGTCAGTGGAGTTTACTAACAATAGAATCTTGTTGAATATGAAAAGGTCAATGTTGATTGATGCCTCTCTTCCAAGGGTATTTTGAAGAAAAGCAGTAAGTACAACTGTTTACATACTCAACAGAGTACCGTGTAAAGTTGTATTCACTACACCATATGAGATGTGGTTTGGAAGAAAACTCAACCTAGGTCATCTCAAGAGGTGGGGATCTATTGCACACGTAATGATCCTTAATCAGTCTAGAGATAAGCTAGACAATAGGTCCTTGAGATTTATATTTATAGGACATCCTAAAGGTTCAAAAGGATATCAGTTTTATCATAAGGACCACAGACTCATTGAAAGCAGAGATGTTGAATTCTTAGAAGATACTAAGAATGATATCCTGGAGAACGATGAGGAATGTGTTGATGATTTGGTAGATTTAGATCAATCATCTTTTGAGCCCATAGAAGATCTTCCTGAAACTACCGATACCTTAAGTGGACATAAGAGGCCAAGAGTCACTCCGTCCTACTTAGAGTACTATCACACCTATCTTGCAGAAGAAGTGTGTAATTTGGTACATTTGGATGAGTTGAATGGTAACTTGACTTATCAGTAAGCAATGAACTCATCAAAAGCAACAGACTGGGAGAAAGCCATGGATGAGGAAATTGAATCCATTGAGAAAAACCAAGTTTGAGAATTGACTGATTTACCAAAAGGAAGGAAAGCTATA
Organism: Brasenia schreberi; assembly: GCA_036023115.1. Taxonomy (NCBI): domain Eukaryota; kingdom Viridiplantae; phylum Streptophyta; class Magnoliopsida; order Nymphaeales; family Cabombaceae; genus Brasenia; species Brasenia schreberi. Next base: position 16,106,544 of record JAYKKT010000089.1, on the reverse strand, counting down.
GGTTGCAAATGGGTTCTGAAAAAGAAATATAAGGTCGATGGCACGATCGATAAGTTTAAAGCAAGGTTGGTTGCAATGGGTTTTTCGTAGAAAGAGGGGATAAATTATGTTGAGACATATTCCCCAGTTGTGAAATTTGCATCCATACGGATAATCCTAACAATATCTACATACTATGATTTGGATTTACATAAGTTAGATGTAAAGACAACCTTTCTAAATGGTGATTTAGAAGAAATCATATACATGCAGCAGCCTGAAGGATTTGTGATTGAAGGCAAAGAAGATAAAGTATATAGGTTGAAAAAATCCCTCTATGGCCTAAAATAGTCACCTCGCTAATGGTATTTGACTTTTCAAAATGCCATTATAGAACTTAGGTTTGTGGCTAACAAGCTTGATCATTGTGTATAGGTTTGGAATAGTGGAAGCCACTTTGTCATCTTGTCATTGTATGTTGATGACATATTGTTGACTGGAAACGATAATGAGATGATTGTCAAAACCAAATCATGGTTGAACTCTAAGTTTGAAATGAAGGATATAGGAGAAGCATCCTATATCCTGGGTATAAAGATCTCTCGAGATAAAGGATCTAGACTCTTATGCCTGAGTCAGGAGAGAGATATTGACTGTATCCTCAAGAAATTTAAAATGGGTGAATGCAAGTCAGTAGATACACCTGTTACAAAAGGGGTTAAATTAAGTAAGGTTGATTATTCCGGTGAAGGAGACGATATACCTAATGTTCCTTATGCACAAACTGTTGGCAGCTTGATGTATGCTATGTTGTGTACAAGACCTAATATTAGTTTTGTTATTGGTCTTGTTAGTAGATATCAAAGTAATCCTGGTTGACAGCACTAGGTAGCTGTAAAAAGGATTCTAAGATATCTTAAAGGAATAAAGGACTTGAAACTGTGTTTTCAAGTAGATGAACTGAAAGTGGTAGGATATTGAGATGTTGACTTTGCTGGGAGCAAAGATGATAGCAAATCAACCTCGGGACAAATATTTTTATTTGGAGGTGGTATTTTTTCTTGGGCATGTAAGAAACAGGATTGTGTAGCATTGCATACACACGAAGTTGAATATGTTGCTTGTTGTATGATTGTAACAAGTGCTGTATGGATAAGTCGCTTTATACGAGATTTGAAGTTGAAGATAACAAACGAGCCAGTGGTTATCTATTGTGATAACAATGCAGCAATTACTCTTATTACGAGTGGAGCGAATTGCTCGAAAAGCAAGCATATAATGGTAAAATATCATTATGTTCATGATATGGTTATGAGAAAGGAAATATACATCTCATACATGCCAACGAAAGATATGTTGGCAAACCCCTTAACAAAAGGCATAACAGAGGATCTCTTCTCAAAACATGTAACTAACATGGGGTTTGAGATATGTTTGATTGTTGTATAGGTAAATAACCATATAACAGATAGATTGTTGTATAGGTAAATAACCATACAACGGATAATTTGTTGTGAAGGGAAATAACCACACAACAGGTTCTGATTACAATAGTAATCAGGAGTCGACATAACTAGGGAAAACCTCTGAAAAGTGGGAGGAAAACCAATATGTCGATACACTTGGCTCGAATGGCCAAGTGAGAGATGTTACACAGATAATGGCCATTATCGGCTCAGGTAACAGCTGGATTGGTTATCCAGTCCGTTACCTGAAGATGATAAGGCCGAATCAGTAACGGATGATCGTTACCGGAATTTCTGATAACGGCTCCGTTATCAACTCCCAGACGAGGAAAGCCACATGAAGATAAGCACGGACGAAGGGGAAGCACCTGCCTATAAAAGGCAGGCATACACTCATTGTGAAAGAAACACAGAAAGTAAAAGAAAAAGAGAGTGTACTGATCTTCATCCATGTAAGAACCCTGTGTGGGAACCTCGTGTCCACCATATCCACATTTCCGCTGCATTCAACAGGGGCTGCTCATCAGAGGGTTGCTTACCGCCAGATATCCATCACCGGAATCCGATAAGAAGAAGGTACAATTCTTCTACACTTATTACTTCGAAAGACCATGCTTCTGATCCAGGAAACACTGGACATCTGGATGAGAATGAGATATATACTGGCAAATTTACCACATCGGCTCTATTAGAGGTATTCCTCGAGATCTATGGCTTGACCATATATGGGTACATTAAGCTTTTTGCTTTCATGAGAGAATCTTGCTTAATAAAAGTTTGACCTTATATGTGCTTTTGGGAGTGAAAGCGTGCTTTGTGGGCATAGAATCACAATAATCTATTCCAAACTAAGCTTTTCCCTGCACTAAGTAGAGGCCCCCTACATGAATCTAAATTGCTATCAAGTTTGATCCTGTCCCGTATAAGCATTTAATTCAATAAAAGTAAGATCAAACAAAAAAATTACTAGAATTGCAAAGGACTAGAAACAAAAAATAATTTGATATTTCCACATTTTATGATTTTCATTTTTCACATGTTTCCGAATTCTAAAATATGACTATTAAATTGATTAGGCAAAATCTCTGCAAATCTTGTTTTTCCAATCCCTATTTCAAATTGATGTCATTTTCATATCTAGCAAATTTACGACAATTTTGAGAGTTCCAAAATTATAGTAGGTCTAATTGGCAATTTTTTTTTGTCTAAACCACCGGTATATGGAAACCAGCAAGGACTTGCCTAATCTAGTCTTTTGTCAGGTCAGCTCAATATAGGGGATCTCGGATTTGAGTCCTTGCACTCAATTGGCATTTTGTTGAGTGGCTTTATCCAATGTGGATTTTATTCCTTTATTCATGATTTTGAAGGTAAATATTATGGTGAAGTTATGGTATATGGTGTTCAATGTCAGATAGAGAATCGTTAACAAGTGTAAAAGATGTTCTTGATAGAAATAAAGATAGTAAGATGAATGTGTGGTCAAACAAGGGAAGAATGTTTCTGTGATTAGATTTTGAAAGATAAATTGGGAGTGACACCACTAGATGTTAAAATGAGAGAAAATCATTTATGATAAGTTGAACACATAGAAAAGCGACGAAATGAAGCTTTGATAAAGATATGAGAAACAAGATGGTGAATATATTGAGTTCATTTGATCAACTCTAATAGTTTAAAAATATGAAAAGCATTGGAAGAAAACAATAAAGAGTGATCTAGTTTATGTTGAGTTAATTGTTACCAACACATGATCAAACTCTATGAGAGCGAAGAATCCATGTAGCCGACTCCATCTGGTATTGAAAAAGGCTTAGTGGTTATTCTTTGTATTCATGATGTTGAAACTTATAATGTGCCCAACATAACCTTAAAGAGTTAAATTGGTGCCGGTTGTTGGTCTTTCCCAACTATCTATAATGTATGTGAATTTGTCTTGGTAGTGTTTATCTCAATCATGTTGAGCAAGCTTTCAATGATAAGTGGGAGATGCCTCTTTTGATATGTCTACAATATTCATTTTCTCTTTATACAAGATTTAGTGCATGAAATATGGGTTTGGCTCAATTCTTCTCTTCCAGGTTTTTTATCCTGTCACCATTCATTAGGTTTTCTGCAAAAGTTGGGAGCTTTTTCCCAGTTTCTCCTCGATTACACCAAATGTTGACATCTGCCTTTTCTTGAGATTGATCTATGAAACGTTGAAACATGATGAATTGGCTTCCAGTTTTTTATGTAAAGAAAAGTTGATTTGTTGTAGACCAAGAACAAAGAATGAAACTCATAAGCATACATCTAAACTAGTATTGTACCAGCTCCCTATTCTAATATGCCATGATCTTACTCCAGTTGAATTGAATCAGTTGCTAACAAACTCAATTACTTTCAAATTAACCAAGGACCTCCTCTATAGAGAAAAAGAAGATACAAAAACACACAATCATTCAAAAAGTAGTATATCTTGCCTCCTTTATCCATAGCTGCCCTGGAAGAACTTCATTGTTATTTTTATATATAGGGCATCTTGCAAAAACGGGAGAAAAATATATGCTGGTACCCTTCTAACCTTATATCCGGTAAGTGAACAAGGATAGAGACGTCAATCAGGGTCCACATAAAATCTGTTATCATGTCCCAATGATTATTAGATGAAGTTGCTTGGTGAATTTTGTTCTTTTGTTAATTGATAAAATTGATTTTCTTGTTAAAGTTAGAGAAATGCGGTTAGAATGTTCTTTGGTTCTATACTCAGATGTTATTTTGGAGGAGGGACACATAATGCTCTACAAAGATTTGTCAATAGAAGTAGAAGTGTTTTCTTTGAGCTCACATACTTCCTTGTTATCATAGATTTGCATTAGCTTTTATTTTATTATAATGTTTCAGATATGTGATTGATCCACCGAGATAGCTTGAACATTAGTTTCTGGTGGATTTTAGTAGTGTTTTGCCTTTGTAAGATATTTTGGTCAGCCTTGGATGTCAAGTTTCACAGTAAAGGAAATATTTTCAATAGTGTAGCTTGTTTTTGTTAATTAACAGAGGGCCACTTTCAGCCCCGATAACAAGCACTAGAGAAATCAGGAAAGGATCCTTTTTTCTGATTTCATGAAGTGCAGTTTGTAAAAAGAAAACATTTCAGTAAATGGCTTTTTATTTTATTAAATAGAATAAAAATCTCGTAACAATTTTTAGATAGACTAAAATGGAAAACCCAAGAAGGTAATACAGAAGGGAAAAAAGCCTACTATAAAAACAAATGATCAAAAACAAACTAAACATGGTATATTGTCTGGTTCTTTTTTCCTTATGAGAAACCACTTGGTGAAAACCGTTCACCATCTTACAATCTTCATAAGCTTCTACCTCCGTTGAGCATTTGTGATCAGCCACCGGCATTCTTTATTGGTATCAAAGCCTCATGATCGCTCCACAATATCCTACCGGTATTATTTCATATTAGGTATGTTGTTATGCTTCAAGAGAGAGGGCAGTGGGAGTTAGGTAGTTTTTTCTAGTGGACGGTAAAGAAAATAAACAAGAAAGGTTTATAACCTTTTTTACTTTATATTTATTGTTCTTTGATCAAGATCAGAGTATGAACACAACCGTTTTTCTTAATGAACTCGGTTCTCAAACAGGAGAAAGAACAGGAAACACTCAATCTATAGCAATTTCAGTTGTTGTTTCTCTTTTGATTTGTCTCAATGTTTGTTTAACTAAGTATAAAAAAGAAAACAAGGAACAAACCAAAAAAGGAACACATAAAGGAAGAATACTTATCTCTAAACAATCGATGGAGTCCTTATCTTTTTGGTACTTCCTTCATTTTGTTTCTATCAGAGTTTTTAAACTAAGAAGGAGAATACAACGAGGAAAAATGCAAGAAATAAACCAAAACATAAATGAGTATAAGAGGGAAGAAGAGATGCATATACCCTCTCCGAAAGTAATAGTGAGAGAACAAAAGGATATGGGAAGTCCATCTTTACAAGGCCCTCCTTTGTCTCTCACTCCTATCGCTCTCAAACACTTGTGAGTGTCTCGCGTCTCCTCTCACTCTCTCAAAACTCTTTATATCTATCAATGAGAAAACAACAGACAACTTGGTTATTTTGGTAAAGTTGCCTCTAAGGTAATTTTATAAAATCACCCTTGAAGCTCATAATTTTCTAGAAACTGCAACAATTTTCTACAAAATCAGGCATGAAAATCGCCTCGTTGATGGTTTTGGTTTGAATCCTTGTTACTGAAATTACGAAAATATTGTATCCGTTAATTTATTGTTTTTGCCCTTAGATGCTTGTAGTTTTTACAAAATTGTATACAGTTATGTTCTTACAATTTTGCACTTATTATTCTGTTGAAATTTTATATCTATCTATAGAAAGGATTTACTGTCTTCCTTGTAGAGATATTTTAAAACTATCAAAAGGATGAATTGACTTCTCTACCATCCAGGTTACTATAGAAACTAGCTAGGTGGGAAAAAAATACTTTGTTACCCCTAACTTCTATGTTAATTCCAAAGTTTAGTTTTTAAGTTATATTTTGGGTTATTTCTTGTTTAGTGCTTGAAATGTTTCCAAAATTGCAGAGAGGTGTTCATCGATATTTGCATGATAATATACATAATTTTATGTTATTACAAATGGGTGCTTGGCTAGTAAATTATTTTTATTCCTTAGATGTTTATCTAAATGTGATTATGTGTTGCTTGTTTGTTATTTCTTGTTTAAATTTTTTAGACTCTCTGCTTGTGATTTTGCCAAAATTATAAATATAATTGCTAGTGTGTTTCTTTAACTTGGCAAAAACAAAGAAATTAAATGGCTTGAACTTCCAGACTTGGAAAAAGAGAATTCCCTTAGCCATAACATTAGAGGGTGTAAACTATGTCTTTAAAGAAACAAGAACCTTTTCTAATGAACAGGCAATTGATGAGGAAAAAGAAAATTATCAATCATTCCTCAAAGGCAATACCTTAGCCAAGGCTATTATGTGACCTACATAGAGGATGGCCTACTTAAGGTCTTTGAGGAGTGTAAAATAATAGAGAAACTATTTGACTACATAACAGTGAAATGTGATACTACTATGAAATTATATATCTAACTACTCTTCCAAAAATATAACTCAAATAAAATGAAGGGGATAATATGGTTGAAAATGTCAGCCAAATGTTAGTTATGGCTAAGGATTTGACTATAGCCAAGTGTGTAATCCCTAATCCTATATAAATTTGACTATCTTAAATAGTTTTCCTCCCTATTATAACATATCAACCACAACACCTAGGTTGTAATCTGACCTTATTATTTTTGAACTCCCTCCAAAACTTACTATTGAGCAAGAGCACAAGAACAAGAGTAAAAAAGATAAGCTACCCTTAGTTTAAGATGATTTAGGGTCTAGCTGTAAAACCAATAAGGATAAAAGAAATAAAATAAAAAATTTAACAAATTAACAAAAAGGATGGTCAAAATTTTAATAGGTTGTAGAAATACACTTTTCGGGTCAAGTGATTCAACTGTACCAAGATAGAGCATTCACAAATGATATAAACTCTGTCCTACTTCTCATTTGGACCACGTTGTTGAGAGTTGCCTCATGATAGACTGGTCAATGGTTTTTGAAGCTACTCGGTACATTTCTAAAAGTAAGGAGGGAGTTATGGACCTGAAGGAATGTAAGGTTGGGGAATATATGGTGTATATAAAAATAACTTTTTTGCTATTGTTTTAGGGGTTGGATCCTTGAGAATTATTATAGGAGATACCCTTGTTGTACTTATTGATGTATTGATTGTGCCATCTATTTGGTGCAATATGGTGTTTGTATCTTTCTATGTTAAGAACGTTGGTATGAAAATGTATGGTAGGATAGTATTTTCTATTAATTTTATTCTAAACATGGGTTGTTTAAACTCAATGTTAATAAAAATAAGGCATCATCTTCTTTTGCTTATGTTGTTTATGACTTATGCCTTTATTATTGATACGAATGTATGGCATAAAAGGCTAGGGCATATAAGTTTGAATAAGTTTGGAAAATTACCCAACTTTGACTTATTGCTTGATTTTAGAAAAATACTTTTAATAAGTTTGAAGTATGTATACAAAAAAAATTAGAAGAAAACCTTTTTCTAAAGAAATAATTAGAGAAACAATCCTATTAGAAATCATTCACACATATATATGTAGACCTCTCAGGATAAGGTCTCGTCGCGGGAATGCTTATTTTATAACCTCGATATATGATTATTTGAGATATAAATATTTAGCAGAGGTGATGAATACATTTCTACAGAATTTCTTAAATATTGTAAAGGATTTGATATTTCGAAACAAAATACTATTTTGAGGATACCTCAACAAAATTGTATAGCTAAAAGATAAAAACCTAAAGTCGGTCTATGTTAATAAATGTTTTTTTACCTAAGATATTTTGAGAAGTAGTAACTATAGTCATGTATAAATTAAATAGAGTATCATATAAAATTATATTTTCTACATCGTATGAGATCTGGTTTAGTAGAAAACAATACCTAAGTCATCTAAGGTGAGAATTTGTTGCCCATGTAAAGGTCATTCATTAGTAAAGAGACAAACTAGACAATAGGTCATTGAAATGCATTTTTATAGAATAACTAAAAGGTTTCAAAGGATATAAATTTTATAACAAGGACTATGGTTTAATAGAAAATAGAGATGTTAAATTCTTAAAAGATACTAAAAATGACATCTTTAAAAATGATAATGAAAACACTAATTATCTAATGGATCTGGATTTTATTATCATTTGAACTCATTGATAGTGATCCAATTGACCTTCCTATGCAAACTGAAACTTTAAGTAGACATAAAATACCTAGGGTTGCACCATCCTATTTAAAGGATTAACACACTCACCTTATAGAGAATATGTTTAATTCAATGGATTTAGATGAGTTGATTGATAACTTAACTTATTAGGAAGCTATTAATTTATCTAAATTATCAGACTTAGAAAAAGTAATGTATAAGGAAATTGAATTCATTGAAGAAAACTAAGTCTAGGAATTGATAGATTTACCTAAGAAGGAAAGTCATAGGCTGTAAATAGCTTCTTAAAAAAATATAAGGTCAATAGATCAATTCAATAAGTTTAAGGTGAGGTTGAAAGGTTTTTCTCAAAAAGAATAGATTATGTAGATACATATTTTTTGTTGTTGTGAAATTTGCTTTCATAAGGATTATTCTAGTTATTTTTGTATTTTATGATTTGATTTACACCAACTTGATATAAAAATTGCCTTCTTAAATTGTGATTCAAATGAAATTATTTATATATTGCAACTAGAAGGATATGTTGTTGAAAGCCATAAAGATAAAGCATATCGGTCGAAGAAAACTCTATATGACCTTAAACAATCACCTCGTCAATGACATAACTTTTTAAATATCATATTTTAACTTGAGTTTGTAACTAATGAACTTGACCACTACGTATATATTGGAACAGTAGGAGACACTTCATCATTCTATCATTATATATATATATGTTATATTGTTCACTGACAATGACAATGAGATAATTACCAAAACCTAGTCATGGTTCATGGTTGAACTCTAAGTTTGAGATGAAAGATATGAGAGAGGCATCCTGTATTCTAAGTATAAAGATTTCTTGTGATACAGAATTTAAACTTTTGTGGCTGAGTTGAGATAGATATATTTATTATATTTTCAAGAAGTTTAGAATGGGTGATTGCAAACTTATAAATACACCCATTGCTAAAGAGGTCAAACTAAGTAAGGTTGATTATCCCGGTGAGGGATACAATAAGCCTAATATTTCTTATGTACAAGTTATGAGTAGCTTGATGTATGGTATGTTATGAACAAAATTGGATATCAGATTTGTTGTTGGTCTTGTGAGTAGATATTAAAGTAATCGTAGCTGTGCAACACTAGGTTATTATAAAAAGGTTTTTGAGATATCTTAAAGGAATAAAAGATTTAAACTTATGCTTCCAAACATATGAATTAAAAGTGGTAGGTTACTGAAATGTTGACTTTGTTGGGAGAAAAAATGACAACAAATCAACCTCTTTTCAAATATGCTTATTTGGAGGTAGTGTTGTTTCTTGGACTTGCATAAAACATTATTATATGGTATTGCATACACAAGAAGCTGAGTATATTGTTTATAGTATGATTGCAATAAGTGTCATTGGGATAAACTGCTTCATATATAATTTAAAGGTAGATATAGCCAACAAGTAAGGTATACACAAGGAAAAGGAAGCTTACTCTAAAAATAAACAATAAAAAAAAAAATTAAGCATTGTATATCGTTTAGTTCTTTTTTCCTTTTGAGAAATTGTTCACCATATTACAATCTTCATAAGCTTATGCCTTCATTGAGATGCAACCAACCACCAGCAATCTTCAATTTTTCTTATACAGCTACCCCTTAGAGTGTTGGTCTATCTACTATAGAGAGAGAGGGTGTGTTTTAGGACAAGAGTTTAGTGAGAGAGACTCATCACTGAATCTGTTGAGCCGATTTACTGCTTGAAATTTGCTTGTTTGGCAAAGGAGAAAGGTGCATATTTACCCCCTAGGGTGTGTTTAATCCATGATATCAGGCCTTTGGTATTGGAACTACAGTTCCAAGCCCACATGCAGCTCTAAACCATAGCACAAACCATTCATGATTCTATGTTTGATTCGTGCTTGGTACATACACTCAGAACCATAGTTTTGCATTTGATTTGCTCATGGCTTTTTTGTACTATTAACAAATAATTCCCAGCAAAAACCTAAATGAACAAAAAGCATGATTTTCTGCAACTGTCTTCAACTAAGGGATCACTAACTCAACCAAGCACAAAATTTATTTTCTACATCTGTTCTTATGCTAGCAGAGATAATAGAAAGCATGATAGTGAATCGAAAACGGGACCTACATTTCATCCTAAAAACTGATATCCAAAAAAGTTGAGAATTCCCAGTGAAAAGCACTTCGACGAAACGCATTAGCCTTGATGCTCAAAAATAAATTTCCAATGTGGTACAATGCCATAGAACGAGAATGTTAGCCTTGACGGTGCAACCAAGAGACCTAAAATCTCAGAACCTAGCGACACTGCAATAGATCTTGAATGACCGAATGTAGAAGAGTCTCCTTTCAACTGTATTCACGACCTTCTCCCGATTGACCTCATTTGCAAGGAGTTTTGCCCGAAGCTTGTCGAAAAGAACAACATTGGGAGGAAGAGAGTAGCATCAAGCGGAAGACAGTGACATTGGACAAAAGAGAGCAGCGTCAAATGTAGAGAGAGAGAAGAGAGGTAGGCATCAAACATGACGAAGAGAAGGTAGAAGTTAATACCAACAGTGGCCCACCCCTTGACATGAGCCACAATTTTTAAGCCAAAATAGGCGCACAGAACTGTAGTTCCATGGGTTTGTTGGGTTCCTCGTTTGATTCGCCATGTAGACTTGGTACCATTGTTCCTAAAATGGTAAATCCGACCCACATGGTACCATGAATCAAACACACCCTAAGATCTTAACCAAGGAGCGACTTTGTCCCTAACATTATTCAATAGAACAAGACTGCCCTGTAGTTAACCTTCACCTAATTCAATATATTTTCTTTGCTGATTTAGCCTTTCACTAACACTAACTTCTTTTTTTCAAACGAACTTAGTATTCCCATTGTGCCGAACCTTTGTTCCTTTTCGAGCTTCTCTTGAGGAGCATAAGCAAATAGGGTTTTCTCGCCCTCCCCCTCTCTCACTCTCACTCTCTATGCACACCACATGACTGGAAGATGACGAAAGCTTGAAGACGAGAGAGGAAGAGGGGTTTATGGTTTGGCAGGGAGACAGAAGTTGCCAAAAGAAAGTGACATCCCGAAAGGGCATTTTAGTAAAGGAAATATATTGAATTACGGAAAAGCTAATTCCAGGGTAATTTTGTTCTATCGGATAATATTGGGGGCACAATTAAGCACAACGTTAGGGGCAAAATTGCTCCCAAGTCGACCTTATTGGCAAAGTTGCACCTTTTCCCATCCACAAATACATGTCGCTTTGAAATGGAGTCAGGGTTGGACGTCCTCAATTTCAACTCCTTGCCCCTCTATTCCCTCTCGCTGTGAATGGTACAGAGGATCACGTACGGTGGAAGGAGACGCCCGATTTTTCTGTCATGTTTCATCGTAGTGGATGCAACTTAAGCTTACGATACATACACAAGGGTGTTTTACGTAAGGCCGCAGGGCATTATTATGGAGGCACAGCTGCAAATCCAGGGAGGTGTTTCTCATAAATTACACCAATACAAAATCGCAGCAATTAAAGCTGCAGTTACTTTATTTAGGTACAAGAATATCACAGATCATGTACCATTCATGCAGGACACTAACTCCACCCCCATCACTTGGTCTCCCATGTTATCACTTCTCTCTCTGGCATCATGAAGAACGAGGAGCTTCAACGTGACAGATTCCTTCAACCAGGAGCCCATGATGGCGCCACTAGATATGAATCGCCCTACGTTGAACTTGGCTACATGAAAAGGTGCCCCTATCTTGGCAAGAAGTTCCTCAATTACACGACGAAGAGCTCCATCACCAGTCACCTTGCTGTGTTTGCCCCAACCTGTCAAAATACTGCTAGCAACATGGATGAGCAATCTCTTGAGTTAAAAAGTGACAAGTGAAAGGGGTAAGTAATAGTGGCACGCTCAACTAACCTTAGTAAGTAAGGCAGCTTATGGCCTTCAAACACTATGGCGCGTATATTTAGTAGCCAGGCAAGAACCATAGCTTGGGCTGCTCCAGCAGACATCAGATGCAAGTCTAGGCAAGAATCACTCCAAGCATTCTCCCAAACTTGACGATTCTTCCCTTCAAGTACAACCAGTTGTGCACCTTTCCTCTGCACGTACAACAGGAAGCTTTTAGGAGAAAGAAGTATAGAAATTAACGAGAAAATGTATTGCAGAAGAAATAGACGCGCATGCTAAGAGAAACAAATCCACTGTCGTGAGTGCATATGCACCTACAAAGCTATCCTCTATGATACTCAGCTTATAAACCCTCTTAGGATTTTGATCAGTAAACTCAAAAATGTCATCTTGAATAGGTGAACATGGAGTCCCTGACAAGCAGTGTGGCATCAAGAAACCCACATACACAAAGAAGAATTAAGCATGAAGTAGAAGCAACCTTTGCAAATGAGGGAGACCACCTATATGGTTGTAACTGGACGCAATATGCGCATAAATTATCTTGTCAATTTTCGTAGATGATAATATTATTTCTTTTGCATTGTCTTGTAAAACACAAGACTGTTAACAAGAATCCTGAACTAAGAAAAGTGTGGAACCATGCCACCTTTCAGAACGTTATTAACAATTCCTTTGTGGCCAAATTTGAAGCAATCATTATCTGTGGCTTCAAATTTGAGATTGAGGCTGGAATCCGACACAATATCAAGGAGCACTTTGAAGAACCAAAGTGGTCATGAGCTCAACTGTGAACTGATAATATGTTTCACATTTTCTTAGTATGTCTTTATGACCCTACGAGATCCTAACCCTAGCAGGGTAAATTCTTTAATTGATTGCTAGTCGTTTAACTCTGCCCATGTAAGGGATCACCCTTGCATTGCCGGTCCTAAGCCCGGATAAAGGAGGAGGGTTGTGTTAGGCCTCCGACAGCCAGCGTAAAACTTCGTCGGACTTTTATAACATGGATTACAAAAATTATGAGCATTGCTTTGGGGCGTCCCCACCTAGCGACGTGCTGCAGAGCCCAAATGCAGTAAGAAGTAAGCAAGGGCCACTACATTTTCGGCCGAATGTAATGAATCAATTGCAAAGAGGATTCCCACATCATGGACGGGTGTGGGTAAAGAAGTTAGTCCCGCTACATTGCCGCCCGAATGTAGTGAAGAATTTTCAGAAAGGGTCTCCGCATTTTGATTATGGACAGATGCGGGGGGTAAGAAAGCTAGTCCTAGATAATAAGATTCATATTGGTTCTTGGAATATTGGAACATTATCGTATTGGTTCTTGGAATATTGGAACATTATCGGGTAAGCTAATGGAGGTGGTAAATACTATGATTCGGAGAAAGATTCATATTCTATGTTTACAAGAGACAAAATGGGTTGGAGAAAAAGCGAAAGAGATAGAGGATACAGGTTTTAAATTATGGTACTCAGATAAAGAAAAGGCTCGAAACGGAATTGGTATTATCATAAATAAAGATTTTAATGAGAGTGTAGTAGACATACAACGATATAGTGACCGTATCATGACATTGAAATTAGTGTTAGGAGCAGAGGTTTTGAATATAGTTTGTGCTTACGCACCCCAAATAGGACTAGAAGATAGTATAAAGACAGCTTTTTGGAAAGAGTTAGATAAGGTGTTTCAAAAGATTCCACAAAGGGAGATGATTTGTTTAGGAGGAGATTTAAATGGACATGTCGGTAAAGAGGCATCAGGATATCAAGGGATTCATGGAAACTTTGGTTTTGGGGATATAAACGAGGAAGGTAGGGAGATTTTAAATTTTGCTATGGCATTTGATCTCTTTATAGTCAATACAATCTTCAAAAAACGAGATGAACATTTAATTACTTATAAGAGTGGCTTATCACAAACACAAATTGATTACTTTATTTGTAGGAAAAAAGATAGAGCGTGTTGTAAAGATTGTAAGGTAATTCCAGGAGAAAGCTTAACCACCCAACATCGACTTTTAGTTATGGATTTACAAATAAAAAAATGGACAAAGAAGAAAAGAGTGCATCGAGCTATTCGGACTAAATGGTGGAGTCTCAAAAGTGAGAAAGAAGATATATTTAAATAGAAATCCTTCAAGGAGATGTTTTGAATTATGTTGGCACACCCTGTGATATGTGGAACAATATGGCTATACATATTAGGAAAGTGGCGAAAGATGTGTTAGGGGTATCTAAGGGAGGTGTACCGGCACAAAAAGAAGCTTGGTGGTGGAGTGAAGTAGTACAAAATAAAATCAAGGCAAAGAGGGCATGTTACAAATTACATTATGCTAAGAAAACCAGTGAAACTTTAGAAGCTTATAAGAAAGCAAAGAAGGAAGCAAAAAAGGCCGTTAGTGAAGCAAAAGCTAAGATTTGGGAGGACTTATATAAAAAACTCAACTCAAAAGAGGGTGAAAGAGATATTTTTAAGATAGCTAGGGCTAGAGATAAGAAAACTAAAGATCTTAATTATGTTAGATGCATAAAAGACGAGGATGAAAAAATTCTAGTGGCAAATGATGATATAAGAAAGAGATGGAAAAACTATTTTTATAATCTTTTTAATGAAAATAAAGATGTTAGTATTAGTTTAGGAGATTTAGCCAAGTCAGAAAAGTATATAAACCATAATTTCTACCGACGTATTCAAAAGAATGAAGTCAAAGAGGCTCTTAAACATATGAAGGGTGGTAAATCGGTAGGACCAAATAATATTCCTATAGAAGTTTGGAAAATACTAGGAGAAATAGGAATCACTTGGCTCACAAGACTATTTAATGAAATATGTAAAAATCAAAAGATGCCTGAGGAACGAAGAGCAAGTACACTTATACCCATATATAAGAATAAGGGAGACATTCAAAATTGTGTGAATTATCGAGGTATCAAGTTAATGAGTCATACTATGAAATTATGGGAAAGAATTATCGAACGTAGGTTAAGATAAATATCAAGTACAACAGAGAACCAATTTGGATTCATGCCAGGCAGATCTACTATTGAAGCGATTCACCCTTTGAGACGTCTTATGGAACATTTTTGAGCAAAAAAGAAAGACCTTAATATGATATTTATTGATCTAGAAAAAGCTTATGATAGGGTACCGAGAGAGGTTCTTTGGAGAACTTTGGAAAAAAGAGGTATCCCATTGACATATATTAACCTTATAAGAGACATGTATGATGGTGCAAAAACATGTGTGAGGACACATGAAGGAACGACACACTTCTTTGAAGTTAATATTGGGTTACATTAAGGATCAACTTTAAGTCCATACTTATTTATAATGGTGATGGATGAGTTAACAAAACATATTCAAGATGAAGTACCTTGGTGACATTGTATTAGTGGAGGAGTCTAAGGAAAAAGTTAATAGAAAATTGGAACTATGGAGAGAAACATTAGAAAGCAAAGGCCTCTGACTTAGTAGAACAAAGACAGAATATATGGAATGTAAGTTTGATCATTTGGTTACTTCAGAGGACATAGAAATTAAAATTGGCACACATTGCATTCCCCAAAAGGAAAGTTTTAAATACCTAGGGTCAATTTTTCAGAGTGATGGAAGAATTGATGGAGATGTTACACATAGAATTAATGCTGGTTGGTTAAAATGGAGAGGAGCATCAAGTATTCTTTGTGATAAGAATATACCATTAAAATTAAAAGGTAAATATTATAGAGCAGCAATTAGGCCTGCCATGTTTTATGGTTCTGAGTGTTGGGCAGTTAATCATCAACATGTACAAAAGATGTCTGTGACAGCAATGAAGATGTTGAGATGGATGAGTAGTCATACAAGAAAAGACCGTATACATAATGAGGTTATTAGAAACAAATTAGGAGTAGCACCAATAGAGGATAAAATGAGAGAACATCGTTTAAGATGGTTTGGACATATAGAAAGAAGATTAAAAGAAGAACCTGTAAGAAGGTTAGAAAAACTAAATTTGGAAAGTATTAAAAGAGGTAGAGGACGATCACAAAAGTGTTGGAAAGAAACAATAAAGAATGATCTAGCTTATTGGGAGTTAACTGCTAACATGGCACACGATAGGGATTTGTGGAAAAAAAGAATCCATGTAGCCAACCCCGTCTAGTATGGGAAAAGGCTTAGTTGTTGTTGATTGCTAGTCGTTTGGCCAGCAAGCATTCTAAATCACCTGCCAGAGGCTACTGATAGAAGACCACGTAGAGAATAGGAAAGGATTGGCATTCCATGCTTGATGAAACTATTGGTTTCTTCCAAGTATGGTCATATGGACTTGTTTTTCTAGGTTTGCTCCATTAGTCTCAATATGGACATCAAGACTAAGTTATTATTTGGAAAAATAGCATGATACTGTAGTGGCTAATAAGGGAAAAGTAACGCTTGCAGAGAAACAAAGAAACCGTTAGCAATAGCTGAATAATATGCATTACCTGGCCAAAATGCCACAGCATGTCTGTCAGAGCATTATAGAAGGCCGATGCAGTCAAAGAGTCCATACGTTTCACTTCATCAAAAAGAGCTTGTGCTTGAACCCATATTTCATCCCCAAGTCCCGTTAGAAGTCCATGTGCTACACCGTAAACGTGATTATCAAACCATCGGAGTTCTTCCAGTAACATTGAAGCATCTTCAAATGAATTACAACGGCTGCAACAACAATCATTATTGAAACAGTGCACGTAGTAACATCACGATCATGATACCAAAGACAGAAACGACAGCAAATGGAGATACTGTGCAAGTGCTTCAATGTCTCTGAAGTCAGACAAGGAATAAAATCTGAATGCATTTATTCCGACGATTTATTTCTCTAGTCAACATGGCCTTTCTTTAAGCTACAGGTAGCATGTCAGGTAAACTTATCTAAGTGAACAGAGGAGCATCACAACCACTATGACTTAAACCCTCTCTTGGTTGAACTGTAAACCAGTAAGCAGAATTGGCAAACAATATACCTGACTACGTCAAAGCCAAGTGTATCGATATTGTGATCTGAGAGCAAGAGGGACTTTGACTTGGCATCATTAATTAATGCTACTGAAGTTAGTCCTTGACAAAGCATTAATGCTATTTGCTTTGCTTAGTCTTTGAGAACTTGTAGCTTAGCAATAAGCGATGAAACAAACTTACAACCAACTATAAGGTTGTTGTAGCTTATTCATGCTTCACACCACAACTATAAGGTTGCTGTACTTGTAGTAGGATGCAAGTGTTTGTTGTTTTGCCAGAGGCCGCGAAGGGTGCAAAGCAGTGTGTGTGTGTGTGTCGTGCATGCACATGTGATTGTGAATTCGAGTGCGTATATGGAGGTGAATCTGATGACATAGACGTAGTCTCCAACATATTGTGAATCCATATGCAACATACTAGAATAGTCAATGCATCAGAATTTTGAAATGTGTTGATTGGTTTTTCAAATAGCATATCGCCAGAGAACCAAAACCAAAAGCATACATAAACAAGAATGGATCAACGATGGGGGCAGCTCTTCCAAGCACACTATGATACACTTTGTAATGTATTCACTTCTTTTTAATGAGTGAAAGGTAAATAACTTTCTTTAGTCATTAATCTGTTAAGACTTGCTATAACGCACTATCATTATCAGAAGATACGTCACTCTTGACAACACTAAGCTCTTTGCATTTCTCTAACCATATAGTTCCCCAATCTTGAACACAGGGGCAGAGGGAAGGAGGGCCCCAGATTTTTGGAGAATTGCAAATACCCAATGGAATTTTGGGGAATAAGAGAGGTTACTCGAAATCTTGATAAATAAGGCCCCCATTAACTTTGGCAAGTCAAAGAGTAAAGAAGGCCGGCTCCACTCACCCTAGCCTCTTTTAGATGCTCTCTTTGTTCTCTCTCGCAGTGTCTGCTGTAGGCTGGGGATGGATTCTGTCTATTTCATGAATCTGAATTTGTGGGGTTTAGAAGAATATGTAGCTGCCTTTAGCTTGTCATCATATTTTAGATTTTCCTGTCAAACTGTCAAAATTTCCTAGTTGTCAAAAACAATACTTAGTCCCAAACCAAGTGGGAAATGCTCAATTCTAGTTGTACTTCTTCCAGGTTCCAGCTGAAACTCATGGTTCATAAATAAGATGCACATGTAGTAAAGGTATGCAGTTAAAAGGATCAAGTAAATGAGATATGGCCTAACGTTCTTCCCCCAGAAACTGTTAATCTTTTCATCCCGTGAATCCTAATGACAAGTTGATGGTGGTAAATAAATGGATCCTAAAGATAGGTTGATGTTAGTAAAGAAATGGGACCAAGCAATAGTTACAGTTTGACTTGAGCAGGAAAGTCAATGAATGATCCAAGAGCTCCTCACGTATTGAATAAATGAAAATCACACTATGATGTCAAACAGTCAAAGTGTTCAACTATATACTAGTTGTGTAAACCATGGAGGTATTGGGATTTCTTTATGTATCCTATATCCATGATTCAATTTGTAATAATTATGATTGTGAAATGAGATGCTTGAGACAACCTTTCACCCTCATGCCCTCAAAAAGCAATAAGTCAGCATGAATATGCAGTGTCAGACATAGACAACATCGACTCTCTCTCTCTCTCTCTCTCTCTCTCTCTCTCTCTCTCTCTCTCTATATATATATATATATATATATATATATATATATATATATATATATATATATATATATATATATATATATATATATATATATATATATACCAGAAACCATGCCCCTATTTGGTATCGTGCCCGTCACCCGGAGACAAAAATCCTGGCTCTGCCCCTGCTTGAACCGCCATCCCTACATAACACTGAAGATACTCCCCTGCTAAATATGCATGCATTGTAGGAGAAAATGAGCGTCTAGAAAAGAAACCGTTACCTGCAGGCATTCAAGATGGCAGAGAAAGTGACCACGTTCGGCTTTATTTCCAACTCATGCATTTTATGGAACACACCCAATATGCACATGATCTCCCTTGATTTTCCTTTTGTATCATTAAGCATAATCCTTCCTTTCTCGAGGGCCAAGTGCTCAAGCACATTCATCACATGACTAAGCCCACCCCCTTTCAGAGTGACAGCCTGCGAGGAAGATGCGCAGGTGTCCTCTCTTGAGCATTGCTCACCCACTTCTTCAACAGCACCGTAACATTGAGGCTACGCACATATATAAGCTATTAGAACCAAGAAGCAAAAAAGGATCAAACAATAAGAAACAACAAAATCGCTTTGGAATTTGATACCACGGATGAACGGCCAAATGCATCAATTATGGAATTATAAGTCACAACATTCGGCTGAATGCCTTCGCTTGTCATCTCATCAAGCAGCGCCACAGCTAATTCTACCAAGCCATTCTTGCACAAAGTATCAATAAGTGCACTATAGAGAACAACATCCGCCTTCAAACCAACTTGCTTAAACTCTCTGAAAACCTCCATGGCTTCCTTGTGTACCCCTCCTTTACAGTAAACATCAATCAAAGTCGAGTATGTCAGAACGTTGGGCTTAATATTCTGTGCCTTCATATCCTTGAACAAACGCTTCACCATATCGTACTTTCCCTGCTTTCCGCATCCGGCCAACAATGCATTGTAAGTCACCACATCCTTTTCAATTCCGCAGCCTTCCATTTCAAAGCACACTCTAATGGCATCATCGAACCTACCCATCTTGGCATATACAGAAAGAAGCGTATTGTAAGAGACTCTATCCAAGCGAATTCCTGCAAGTTTCATTTCGTCGAACATGTGGAGTGCATCTTCCAAACTCCCCACTTTCGCATACCCATCAATTACGGTGCTGTAACTCACCACATTAGGCCACACCCTCTTCCTCGACATCTCCTTCATGATTCCGTCGGCGGAATCCATCTGCCCACCCTTGCAAACAGCATCCAACAACGTGTTGTAGGTGAATATGTCCCCTTCGATCCCCCGTGACGCCATCTCTCCAAACATCTCCATCGCCCGCTCCCATAAACCACTCCTGCTACACACAGCAAGCAAGGAATTGAACGTGATCCTATCCGGCTGCACCCCATGAACCAACATCTCGTCAAAAATTCCCATTGCTCTCTTGAATTCCACTCCGCCCTTGCCACAAGCGTCAATGATGGCGTTGTAAGTGACCAAATTCGGCTGGAAGCCCTCCGATTTCATCAATTCCAGGACGGCAATCGCCTGCTCCGCCATTCCGCTTCGGCCGTAGGCTGAAATGAGGGAGGAGAAGACATAGACGGAGTTGCCATAGCCGTCTGCACGAGCTGCATCGAAAACTAGCTTCGCCAAATCGACTCTGTGCATCCGGCCCAGGCTGCTGATGGTGACGGCGCACATTTTCTGACGCTCGTGCACTCTGGTCTCGTGGGAGACGGCCCAATTGAAGCAAGTGAGTGCCTTGGCACACTCCCCTCTATTGCCGAGCTCCCGGATAATGAAATTGTAGTCCTCCGGGACAGCGAGCTTGAAGTCCCAAAGACCCAGCACGTCCTCCACGCTCTCCTGGCCACAAATCTGCTCGAGGACGGGTTCGGCGAAGGAGCTCCGGCGAACCGGGCCTGTTTTCGGGCGGCTGGCGTGGAATTTGGAGACGAAACGGGTGGATTTGCGGCCGCAGAAGTCGGAGTCTAGTTGGGAGTTGGAGGAAAGGGAGTGGAATCGAGGGGAGAGGGAGTGCGCAGACGCCGGTTTCGGAATTGCCGGGGCGGCGGAAGCCGAAGGGGCGAGCTTGTGAGCAGACTTCCATTGATGATGATGGTTTTGCTGATGATGTTGGTTATGCAGATTGCTGTGATGGTTGTTTTGAAGATGATGATGGTTCTGGTAGACATGGGAAGAAGGCTTCCCCGTGTTTATAGGGTACTGCGGCGCCGAAGGCCCGTTGATGGACGACGCCATGGTTAGAAAGGGAGAGCCTAAGAAGGGATCCCTCCCTTGTAGATTTCACTGGGAATTTTTGGGGTTTGCCGGAATCTGCATGGAGAGGAAGAGTTTGGGGAGGTTGGATTTGGCCTAAGCGAAGTCTGCTTGGTGGCTCAAAGAAGATCAGATTTGCCGCGTGGTCTTCCTTCAGATTTTCTTATCCACTGGTAGCAACAGCAGATTACGGGCCTCGGGTTTCCGGATTCCTTGTTTGCCAAGTAACCATTTTCACATCTCCGTGAGAAATGAAAGACGAAAAAAAGTGTGCTTCCTTTCAAATAAACCGATTCGGTTCACTTCAGCACCTTCTCGTTTGATACAGTCAAAGCCGTATAATCAAACTCATGGCCTTCATCTTATGAGTCATACACCCCCACCAAAGTGAGCTAATATCAAAATGCTATGCTAGAAAACCATGTTAACCCAACTAATTCATCCGATATTACACTAACTGGATGGATCAAATCTTTTAAGTTTACAGTAAATTCGCTCCTCTCATACTCAAAGCATCAGCTCATGTGGGAGGAGACTCACTCACAAGATGAAGGTCATGAGTTCGATACCCAGGGTGGGCAGCAATCTACAAACAGCTTTGTTCGACTGGTTTACCAGCCGTACCTTTGTGAATTTTGTTTTGAGGCACCCTCATAAAGGTTCCAAAATTTCATTACTCTTTGTTGTGGATATGATCTTCAAGAAAAATGGGATCTGATTAAATTCGAATTTGGATTCTTTCAGTTTCAAATCTAAATCCAAATATTGTATAGGTTTTGATCCAGGGAATACAACAACGTTGCACACTAAATGGATTGAGAAGATTCAAGGGTTCACATTCCAATCTAAATCCAAGTATGGGAAAGTTTGATTTATGACAGCTTTAGCGGTGCATAATTTTGACTCATGATCGAATATTAACCAAGCGTTTGAATGGTTGACCTTGGTTGGGTTTGTAAGGAACTTAAAGTTTGACTCCTATATGTTGGGATGATAGCAGGCCCATATCTAGGTCCTACAAAAGCCAATTGCAAGAAAACCAATACCTGAAATCCTATCAACAAAGAACTGTCAATGGTGCTCAAAACACTGTTTACGGTTAGTTACCTTCCGATCCTCGTACACTGAAATTAGGCAGATCTTTACTGAAACTCGGGTTGGGTCCCTTGTCGAACCGAACTCTTCCCGACTACATATATTGGTGATATCTTCAGATGTTCATGGATCGATTTGGTTGTGTCTGGGCTCAACTTTGAACTAAATCAATATAATTGGTTCCTATTTTTGGAGAACCAAACCAAACCATTGGTCCCATTTCATTCTTAAACCATGTTTCATTATATTTTAATGCAGTAATATAAAATGGTTAGAGACTTATAATAAATAATCAATGGCATGATGAATCTCATGAATCAAGCTTAGCCATTTTAATTTCAAGCTTTATTCAATTGTGCATTCACTAATTTTATGTTTTCCTTTTTTTTATGTCAGCTCTTACCATAGGTGAGGTGTTCTAGTGCATGTTTGACTACATATATATTATGGTATGCCCAGGGACACATGTGGGTTGGATTGGTCCTAATGGTTCAGTTTCAATGAACAATGCGATTTTTTTTTTCTCACCATGCGGACAAAAAGTTTTGGGAGGTTGGATCTGATCTTCCCATGGTGGTTCGAAGAAGATTAGTTTTTCGTGCTCTTCCTTACCTTTAGAGCAATGATAGGGGAGCAGGATCGGGGATCTTTGGTTTTCCTAGTCCTTGTTTGTTAAGTAATCATTTTCTCGCCATTGTGAGAAGCGAAAGACGAAGAAAGATGCGGTTCTTATCAAATAAAGTGGTCTGGTTCACTTGTGAGCTCATGGTGAAGTGAATCTTTCTTGTTGGATTCTCGATCCAGAAAAACCAAACACGACCTGAACAATATGAGCTTGGTCCGGCTCATTGCTTGTTTAGATACTACTTATTATTACTTAGGGAAGTATACAGACTTTTATGTGTGTGTGCACTTGTGCCTGTGCGCAGATGTAATACTGATCAAACATTCTAATTTTGTGATAAATTTGGCTGGGCTCAAATGTACTAACAAGGCGAACATGAAACGATTCGAGTTGGCCATCAGTCTTTGAACAGTTCATGTTCGGTTTGTGAACTGAGACAGCCTCATAAAGTTCAAAACCTTCACTTGACGCTTTGTTGTGGATATCGTGATGACGAAGTGTCTTGAATGCCCGGAAACGAACTTCAAGAAAATTGGTTCTGATCATATTCGAATTTGGATTCTGTTTTCCAGTTTCATATCGAAATCCAAACATTATATGAATTCTGATCCATTTGGTTGCAAGCCGGTTAGACCCTAATTAACATCCACGAACGGTACTGGACCCAAATTCAGGGGGTTACATTCCAATTATGCAAAAGTTGATCATGACAGCTATAGTGGTCCATGATTTTGGATCATTTCGGACATTAACCATCTTTAAGGGTGCCAATGGGTTGGCCTTGCTCGGGTGTGCGGCAATCTCAAAGTTTGACTACCACTTGTTGGGATGCTAATATCATGTTCATATCTGGGTCCCAAACCTGATTCAAGAAAAACCATATCCGAGTTCTATAAGAAAGGAATTCATATACCAAATTTTAGCAGATCCTATTTGGATCCGAATTTGGTTGAATTAAGCTCTTTGACTCTGTATATTGATCAGATCTTAATCTTACCAAAGAAGACGAGTTATCATTTTGTTACCACAGCCCTACCCATCTTGGTCTAGTATATGTTTAGGGTCACAGCCAACTCGATGACAGTAACACCCTTCATCCAGGAGAAGGAGGCTTTTTCAAGAGGTGTATTTGCAGACTTGCATTCACCCATTTTGAACTTCTTGAGGATATAGTCTATATATCTCTCCTGACTCAGGCATAAGAGTCTAGATTCTCTATCTCGAGAGATCTTTATACCCAGGATATAGGATGCTTCCCCCATATCCTTCGTTTCGAGCTTGGAGTTCAACCGTGACTTGGTTTTGATAATCATCTCATTGTCATTTCCAGTCAACAATATGTCATCTACATATAATGACAAGATGACAAAGTGACTCTCACTATTCCAAACATATACACTGTGATCAAGTTTGTTAGCCACAAACCCAAGTTCTATAATGGCATTTTGAAAAGTCAAATACCATTGGTGAGGTGACTGTTTCAGGCCATATAGGGATTTTTTCAACCTATATACTTTATCTTCTTGACCTTCAACCACAAATCCTTCGGGTTGCTGCATGTATATGATTTCTTCTAAATCACCATTTAGAAAGGTTGTTTTTACATCTAACTGATGTAAATCCAAATCATAATATGCATATATTGCCAGGATTATCCGTATGGATGCAAATTTCACAACTAGGGAATATGTCTCAACATAATCTATCCCCTCTTTTTTCGAAAAACCCTTTGCAACCAACCTCGCTTTAAACTTGTTGATTGTACCATCGACCTTGTATTTCTTTTTTAGAACCCATTTACATCCTATAGCTTTCCTTTCTTTTGGCAAATCAACCAATTTCCAGACTTAGTTTTTCTCAATGGATTCAATTTCCTCATCTATGGCTTTCTCCCAATCTGTTGCTTCCGATGAGTTCATTGTTTGTTGATAAGTCAAGTTATCAGTTAACTCATCCAAATCTATCGAATTACACACTTCCTCTGCAAGATTAGTGTGATAGTCATTTAAGTAGGACGGAGTGACTCTTGGCCTCTTATGTCCACCTAAGGTATCAATAGTTTCAGAAAGATCTTCTATGGGCTAAAAAGATGATTGGTCTAAATCTACCAAATCATCAACACATTCTTCATTATTTTCTAGGATGTTATTCTTAGTATCCTCTAAGAATTCAACATCTCTGCTTTCAATGAGTCTGTTGTCCTTATGATAAAACTGATATCCTTTTGAACCTTTTAGATATCCAATGAATATACATCTCAAGGACCTGTTGTCTAGCTTATCTCTAGATTGATAAAGGATCTTGACATCTACAATCGATCCCCACCTTTTGAGATGACCTAGGTTGGGTTTTCTTCTAAACCACATCTCATATGGTGTAGTGAATACAGCTTTATACGGTACTCTATTGAGTACGTAAATAGTTGTACTTATTGCTTCTCCCCAAAATACCCTTGGAAGATAGGCATCAATCAACATAGACCTTGTCATGTTCAGCAAGGTTCTATTATATCTCTTAGCTACACCATTTTGCTCAGGTGTCCTAGGCATTGTATTTTGCTTAGCAATACCAAAGTCTTTGCAAAATTTCAAGAATTCTGCCGAGGTATATTTACTTCCTCTGTCTCATCTTAAGACCTTGATCGAATGCCCTAATTGATTTTCTACTTCTTGCTTATATTCTTTGAAAGCATCAAGTGTGAATAATTTCTTACTTATATATATATATATATATATCTAGAGTAATCATTAATAAAGGTTATAAATAAAGGTTATAAATCTACATATACATATATCTAGAGTAATCATCAATAAAGGTTATATCTCTTAGCTACACCATTTCTACTTCTTGCTTATATACATATATCTAGAGTAATCATCAATAAAGGTTATAAAATAACCCTTTCTCTGATGTGTCTTTACTCTAAAAGATCCACATAAATCTGTGTGAATAATTTCCAACAAGGTTGTTGCCATTGTTGTCTCTTTGGGAAAGACTTTTCTTGTCATTTTTCCTTTATATAAGCTTCACACTTGTTTAAAGTTTTTTTCTCAAATCTAAGGAATAAGTCAAAGTTGGATAATTTTCTTAACTTTTCCAAACTTATATGTCATAGGTGTTTATGCCATATATTCACATCAACAGTAAAGGCACTCTCAATATAAGCAGAAGATAGATGACTTTCATTATCTGATAATTTAAATAGTCTATGTTCTACATCAAATTCCCCTGAGAATAAGATTCTCCCATGTTTGCCCACAGTCACCTTGTTAGGTATAAACCTAACTTCAAAACCCTTTTTCACTAAGGCAGAGACCGAAACCAGATTGTACCTTATAGATGGTACAATTAACACATCAGTCAGTACAATTAGTTTGCCTTGTACAAATATTCAGAAGGATCCAATATCCAGAACATCTGAGAAAGTATTGTTTCCCATATACATATGATGTTCTCCGGATTGATATTCCTTCAAGTCCATTGCCCCTTCCTTGGTCTTCGAGATATGTCTTTTAGCTCCTCCAACTATCCGCGTTGTGGGTTGTTTCCTCCACCTTTCTTGTTGTAGCAGTCCCCTTTATAGTGTCCCATCTTTCCATAGTTCAAACACTTGACCCGAAAAGCGGCTTCCTGTGATTTCTTAAAATTTTGACCACCTTTCCTATTATTCTTGCCAAACCTTTTATTTGGTTTCTTTTTCTGATTGGACTTGGAGCTAGACGCTAACTCATCTTGTACCACTAGCAATTTTTCTTTTTTGTTTTTGAGCATATGTTCTTACTCTATTGCTAGTTTTAGGGGTAACTTAGAAAGATTGATCTCAGGCACTAATCTTAGGGCAGTGGTGACCATGTTCCATGATAGAGGTAGACTGTTAAGTATGGTTGATATCTGCAACGGTTCGGGGATGACTGATTTTGCCACGGCTAGGTCTCTAGCCATCACTAGCATATGATTTAAATGCTCTACTACATTTTCTCCATCTTTTATTCTAAAGGAGTTATATTTTTGTAATAGCAACTGTACATGTAATTTTGCAGTTATATCATACTTAGCTGTTAGTAAGTCAAACAGTTCTTTAGTGGTCTCATATTCTTCAAAGACCCTAATCAAGTCATCCTCCATGTATGTTAACATGATCGTCCTTGCTATGGTATCGTCTTTTAGAAATATTTTGTACATTTCTAGTTGTTGCTCATTTGCGTCTAGGGGTGGCGGACGCATGATTTCCTTTAGAACATACTTAACACCTTCCAGTGTTAGAGCTAAAGGAATTCTTCTCTTTTATGTCTGGAAGTTCAGACCGTTCAGCTTTTCTGTTTTTGCCAATTCGGACACACATATCATATAACTCATTTTTAAGTATTTAGCAAAAATAACAATCAAGCGGTCTAAAAAGGGAACCATCACAAAAACAAAAGCACACATAGCAAGAGACATGTTAAAGTGATGCAAAAAATGAAGCAGATAATATTTTTAAAAAAATTCTAAGGGGTTTTCTACCTCTAAACCCCTAAAAAGGATACCAAGGGATAAATCTGTAATTTTATTTATTTATACTCTTTTGTAATCACGAGGACAAACTTGTAAAATCACTATTTAGTATTCTTGTAAAATTTACAACTGATCGGGGTTAAAATCGTAATTTTAACCCTCAGGGTGAATTTGTAATTTTTTCAAAAGAACATGGTTAAACCTGTCTTTTGGCTGAATGGCAGAACTGAAATTATTTAAATTGGGTTGGATAAAATAGTAAAATGACAGGCCCCAGCTTTTTTGTAAATTTCAAAAACAGCCAAGGGGTAAAGCTGTTTTTTAGACACAAACCCCGAGGTGGTTTCAGAAAACCTTTAGCGATTTTCAAAAAACCTGGAGTGGTTTTGGAAAACCGTTGGTTTACCCGCCGCGGTTCTCCAAAACCACGGTTTTCAATTTTTTTTCCCCTTTTCTCGTAAGAAAACAAAACCTCTCTAGAATGTTCCGAGACAGAGAGAGAGAGAGAGATTGACAGGGAGGGAGAGGGTCTGAGGGAGGAGGCCGGAGGGGACGATCTAGCCGTTCGTCGGCTGTCGGCAGGTTCCTGGCTTCTTCTTTTGCCGGCTTTCCTTTACTTCGGCTCTTACCGACCTACCTTTGGCTTCGGGCTTTCTCTGGCCTGCCTTTTGGCTTCGGGCTTTTTCTGGCATGTTTTTGCCGTTGAGCTTTTGCCTTCACCGCCTCTGCCGACTGCCGCCTGATCCATTTTTTTTTTCGTTCCCTCTTTCTTGTTTTTTTTTTTTTTATACTCTCACTCTCTTTTGTAGGGAACTAGGCTTTGATATCAATGACGCCTAATTCGTACCTTCTTCTTTGTTGAAGATTTCGTTGATGGCCTTCCTTTTGTTGTCGGATTCGATGAATCCTTTGTTGCCGATGTAACGACCTACAGAGATGCAGATGTAGCAGATAATGGAGTGTGGGTGATGGACACGAGGTTCCCGCACAGGGGCTTGCAAAGATGAATATAGTATAGTTTTTTTGTGTTTCTCGCTTTTCTGTATCTATATGTGCCTGCCTTTATAGGTAGGCTCTCCCCCATTCGTCATGCTTATCCACCCTCGTCTCGGAGCTGTAACGGACGACCGTTATCGGATTTTTCGGTAACGACTGTTCGTTACTAGATTTGGGTCTAACCTCAGGTAACGGACTGGATGGCCAGTCTAGCCCTTACCTGAGCCGAGAATGACCATATCCTCTAACACTTGTTTGATAAGTAATCATTTTCTCGCCATTGTGAGAAGCGAAAGGCGAAGAAAGATGCGGTTCTTATCAAATAAAGTGGTCTGGTGAGCTCATGGTGAAGTGAATCTTTTGTGTTGGATTCTCGATCTAGACGAACCAAACACGACCTGAACAATATGCGCTTGGTCCGACTCATTGTTTGTTTAGATACTACTTATTATTACTTAGGGAAGTATACAGACTTTTATGTGTGTGTGCACTTGTGCCTGTGCGCAGATGTAATATTGATCAAACATTCTAATTTTGTGATAAATTTGGCTGAGCTCAAATGTACTAACAAGGTGAACATGAAACGATTCGAGTTGGCCATCAGTCTTTGAACAGTTCATGTTCGGTTTGTGAACTGAGATCACTTGACGCTTTGTTGTGGATATCGTGATGACGAAGTGTCTTGAATGCTCGGAAATGAACTTCAAGAAAATTGGTTCTGATCATATTCGAATTTGGATTCTGTTTTCCAGTTTCATATCGAAATCCAAACATTATATGAATTCTGATCCATTTGGTTGCAAGCCGGTTAGACCCTAATTAACATCCACGAATGGTACTGGACCCAGAATGAGGGGGTTACATTCCAATTATGCAAAAGTTGATCATGACAACTATAGTGGTCCATGATTTTGGATCATTACGGACATTAACCATCTTTAAGGGTGCCAATGGGTTGGCCTTGCTCGGGTGTGCGGCAATCTCAAAGTTTGATTGCTACTTGTTGGGATGCTAATATCAGGTCCGTATCTGGGTCCCAAACCTGAATCAAGAAAAACCATATCTGAGTTCTATAAGAAAGGAACTCATATACCAAATTTTAGCAGATCCTATTTGGATCCGAATTTGGTTGAATTAAGCTCTTTGACTCTGTATATTGATGAGATCTTAATCTTACCAAAGAAGACGAGTTATCATTTTGTTACTACAGCCTTACCCATCTGGGTCTGGTATATGTTTAGGGTCACAGCCAACCCGGTGACAGTAACACCCTTCATCCAAGAGAAGGAGGCTTTAACTTAGATTTTTCAGAAACTCCAAACCTTCATCAGTTGACGGTCATCTCTTCCTGGTCGTGCCCACATACACACACAATCAGGTTCAACTTCTGTTTGGTGTGTCCTTGATGATCAGGCGGGCCTATCCTGTTGTTGATATTATCTTTCTACCATTCTTGTACGTAGGTAATGTTTAGGCTGGATTTGAACCCAGAGTTAAAGACCCAAACCAAATGAAGAAAAAAAGGAGCCCTATCGTAAATGACAGATTCCAGATAACAGTGAATTATCATTGTTTTGGGCAAGGATTGTTGTCGAATCCAACATTTCCGACACCTATTTAGAGAGTGCAATATATGCCCCGGTTATTTTATGAAGGATGTGAAGTAAATCTCAGGCGAGCTCCGAGTGCAGTTGAGTTGCAGCAGAAGCCCAAGCACAGCATGAGGAAGAAGAAGGGAGGAGAAGAAGACGTTACCTATAGAGGGTTTTACAACAGTGAAGTTTTTTATTTGCATGTATCTCTTCGCTATATACAAAAATTTATATACTCGAATTTACATTCCTCTGATTTCCTCTCAGCTTTCTGTTGAAGTCGTTATTTCTCTAAGAGATTTTCGTAACTTTTTAACAAAGCTTAACACCGTATTTGTTTAATGGTTTATCTCTAAGAAAATAAAGCACAGGAAAGGAAAGAAGGTCTTTCTTCCCACGTTTCATTGATGTCATTATTGGGGCGGAAAATGGCCACCAATAACTTACATCTCTCACGTGGCCACTTGAATAAACATTTTGATGCTCTGGTTTTTACCTCACACTACTTAGGAAATTTTCTAAGTTTGTATCATTTTCAATTGCAAGTAAATAGCAACTTATACATATTATGTGGTTTTTTGTAATAAATATTTTTTTCTCCATAACAATCATTAAATATATTTCTATACTAAAATTCTAGGCATATATCAAACCCATTTGGTTAACATGCTTTGTAAAAAGATTTTTTTAGATGCCTTTTGTCAAGGGATCAACCAATATATTATTTGTTGGCATGTAACAAATATATATCTCATTTCTTTTAAGCATATTATGAAAATCTTGATATTTAACTATTATGTGCTTAATTTTGAAGTTATTAGATTCACTCTTAATTAGAGTAATATTGTATTGTTATCATAATAAATGACAACCAATTCGTTAGCTATGTTTAACTTCAAATCATATATGAGTGGCTTATCTGAACGTACTCATTGCAACTATTCTACAAGCAACCTACTCAACTTCTTCTATATACAACATTATATAACCTTGTTTCTTTCAAGCTCAAGAAACACCACCACCTCCAAATAAAAATATTTGACTAAAAGTCCACTTGTTATTTTTGCTCCCAACAAAGTTGGTATCAGAGTATCGTATCACTTTTAGTTATTCATTTGAAAGTTGAGTTTTAAATCTTTTGTTTCTTTAAGATATCTCAAAATACTTTTCACAACTATTTAATGTTGTCAACTAGGATTTCTTTGATATCTACTCATAAGACCAATAACAAAGTTATAATCGGTCTTCTATACAATATAGCATAAATCAAGCTACCTACAACTTGTGCAAAAGGACCATTAGGCTTGCTTTCTCCTTCACTAGGATAATTACCCTTGCTCAATTTAACCCTTTTAGTAACGAATATAGTTTTAAGTTTGCAATCCCCATTTAAACTTTTTAAGGATATAATCAATATATCTATCCTTACTCAAACTTAAAAGTTTACATTCTCTATCGCCAGAAATCTTTATTCCCATAATATAGGATATATCTCCTATATCCTTAATTTCAAACTTAGAGTTCAACTATGACTTGGTTTTGACAATCATTTCATTATTATTCTCAGTCAATAATAAGTCATCTACATATAATGATAAAATGACAAAGTAGCTCCCACTATTCTTAACATATACACAGTGGTCAAATTCATTAGTCACAAACCCAAGTTTTAAAATGATATTTTGAAAAGACAAATACCATTGGCGAGGTGACTGTTTAAGGTCATATAAGAAATTTTCAACTCATATATTTTATCTTACTAGCCTTCAACAACATACCCTTCTAGTTATTCTATATAAATGATTTCATCTAAATTACCATTTAAAAAAGCAGTTTTTACGTTAAATCCAAATCATAATATACAAAAATAGCTAGAATAATCTTAATTTATGTAAATTTCGCAACAAGGTAATATGTTTCTACATAATTTATCCCCTACTTTTGTGAAAACCCCTTTACAACCAACCTCGCCTTAAATTTGTTAATTGTTTCATCGACTTTATATTTCTTTTAAAACTTATTTATAGTTTATGACTTTTCTTCCTTTGACAAATCTATTAATTCCCAAACTTAGTTTTCTCAATTTTCTCATCCATTGCTTTTTTCCAATCTCTTAATTCAAATGAGTTAATAGTATACTAATACGTCATTTATCAGTCAACTCAAAGTGTGATAATTTGTCAAGTAAGATAGTGTGACTATAGGCCTTTTAAGTCTCAACTTGTTCAGGAATGACATTTGAATCTAATTTATGAGTTTAAATACACCATTTTCAAGGATGTCATTCGTAGTATCTTTTAAGAATTCAACATCTTTATTTTCTATTAAACTATAGTCCTTGTGATAAATCTATATCCCTTATAACCTTTAGGGTATTCAATAAAAATACACTTTAAGAACTTGTTATCTAACTTATCTTTAGACTAATTAAGGATCTTAACATAAAAAATACTCATCTTCTAAGATGACTAAGGTATGAACCACATCTCACATGGTATAAAGAATACAACCTTATAAAGTACTTTATTTAATATGTCTATATATATGGCTATAGTCATTATTTCTCTCCAAAATACCCTTAGAAGAAAAGCATCTATTACCACATACTAAGTCGTATTGAACAAGGTTATATTATATATTTTACCTATATCATTTTGTTAAGGTGTCCTAAGCATAATATTCTATTTAAATATACCAAAGTCTTTATAATATTTAAAAAAAATTCATAGAGGTATATTCTCTATGTCTGTTAGATCTTAAAACTAATTGTTTGTCCTAATTTATTTTCAACTTTCTCCTTATATTCTTTAAATATTCCAAGTATCTTGGATTTATGTGCTAAGAGATATAAATATATATCTCGAATAATTATCAATGAATGTTATAAAATAGATCTTCCTACGATGAGATGTTACTTTAAAGGATCCATATTAATATGTGTGAATGATTTCTAATAAGGTTATTACCCTAATTATACTTGTCCGGATATATGATTGAGACTTTTCCCTGCACCTCATTTGTGCACACAGTCATCAATATAGTCATTCCTCCCTTTTACTTTTGGATAATATGATTGTATTTTAGAAATTTAAGTGTTTTGAAAAATAAAAAGAACAAGCATATTACACCCAAAAAAAAGTTAAAAAAAAACTATGAGTATATAGACCAATCTTTCACATGTGTTCAACGTCATCTTCTTCTACCGTGTGGTGATCAACAAATGTAATATTTTGAATCCATTTTGCATCTAAACCCAGGTAACGCCAACCAAATGGTATCCACCGAAAGAAAAAAAGAACATGCATCGACGATCGTGGGCGCCTCAAAGACCTCCCACCCTACTGCCACCTCTATGGCCACTTTGTTTCTCTCCACTTTTCTGGGGAAAAGCCAGCCATTGGAACTGGTCTTAGTATGGGTTGGAAGAGGAAAGCTAGACGTACAAAATGGTAGTCACCATCTATCTACCCATATGCAGCGGAAATCGCCGAAAACTGGCATTCAAAAACTGCCCAGGCCAGTTTGCTTCGAATTGGTTGAGCCAGTTCGCGCAAGTTCTTTAATACGAGCCACTGGTTTGTTCAACACACCAAGTGAGCTGAAACGGATGCGGTCTGATCGGGCTCACTCCTGTTATAAGATCCAAACTAGATTTAAAAGGAAATAGATTGGATCCCATCCTTATTTGGATCCAAAATAGGCTCAACTTCTTCTTCTTCTTTTCGTTCAAGAGCCCTACAGTGTCCAATTTGAGCGTGGTTTGAACTGTTGGACTAGCGATTCAACAAACTTTAATGTAATAAATTTTTTATTAATGTATAGTGATCAAAACAAGCGATTTTGAGCTGAAATTTGTGGACTAAGTTAGCCTTAGGAATCATATTGGGAAGCATTTGAGGTATGTGGATTCTCGTACGTGCCGAGAGTCGTTTTTCATGATCTATGAATGATCATGATTTGTTTTATATTATAAAATAATTTATATTGAAAAAGGGGTATGATTTGTTAATAATGATGATATCATTATTGAAATAATTATAAATATCATGAATTAAATGGTCATGCCATTTGGTGCTAACACGTGTACAAATTCCTAGGTCTGTCACTGGCCATGTGAGATTGGCATGAATGTACTTAGGCCATCGAGGAGGAACGAAAGACTTCTACAGTCTAGTCAACAGAGCTTGATTCGCTGTGTGGGATCGGCATGAATTGAGGAGGATCATATGAGCATGTTGTCCGGTCGAGGCCTTGTATTGGGCCAGAGTATTGAAACTAAATGAATGAGCTTGTGTGCTTTGTGGTTTTGCGCTATATTAAAAAATGTGATGCATTGATATCTAAAACTATATGGTCTATGTATATTCCCTACAAAGGAATTTTGTCGATGTTCCACTATGGTGTGGGTTTAGCAACTCACTTTGCATATCATGACCAGTTCAAGGATTTAAATGCCTTGGCCACCCTCTGAAATTTCTTATTGAAGCTTTTCTTTGTTGTTTTTCAACGTGCTTAAATGATTTTTCCTCATTTTATTATTTATTGGTATTACTCTCAATTTATTTTTTTAATAAATTTATTATGTATATGATCTTTCTATTATAATATCTTCATTTCTACCATAAACATCTTTTATACATGTTGATGATTAATTGCCCAACACTCAGAACTATAAAACATAGAGGGTTTAATTGTTGCTCTATAATATTTACCTTTCAACTTTAATGGAATCTTCTTATTACATAGAATCCTTGATGCATCTTAAAATGTAATATCTATATATTAAACAATTATAAACCAAGTATAGAGTTTAGATTATTTACAAATTAATACAATCTTCTCACCTTGTTTTATATATATGTCCATTTATCTCAAAGACTCCAGAATCACAACCTACAATTCGACATGTAAATTAATAATAAAGTAGGCTGATTACACCAACACGTATCCGGTAAATAGCTATATCTCCAATAGGTTCACGTATTAGAGGGATGCATGTTTAATTCAAAATACATATTCACAATTATCAAAACCAACAAGTACCACACGAGTTTCTAATCAACTAATGCACATCCACATACATTGATACTTATATGCACATACATCTAATTTAGTTCAATACGTATCGCTCATCTAGTTTAAAAACCGGGACGGCACAAGTATCTGACATTCGTCATCAACCCTTAGGTACTATGCAGCTAGGGTGTTGGGAGCCCACCCCGAAAGCCATCTCATCACATCCAACTCTCTAAAGACCCGACATATGTATATAGTATACCAATATATTTACACAATTAAGTTTTAGAATTCCTCTTTATTATTCTTATCGACCAATTATATAACCCATCAAAAATCTCAATGCAATACAAAATAACATTATCAATGTTCTCATAGAAAAATATATTCATCTTTGTTATCCTTACACCCACACATTTCATAACACATATATACGCAAAACTTTTACGAAAGATGCACATCTTAACGCAATTCTCAACAAATAATACAAATAAATCAAGTAGTAGTTTAAGAAAGTATTATATTATAAATCATGCTTGCAATTTATGCATACTAGAAAAATCATAAAACAACACTTAGAAATGATTTGCATGTGAAAATTCCAAATTATCTTATTTGATACATGAAGAAGCACGAAATTGTCATACTCGATGACAAAATCAGCAGCTCGAACCTCACCAAAATTGCAGTAACTATGGCTTCGAAATTACGAAAATATTAATATGGATCCAACTGAAGATCACTTAGATCCGACTTTACCTACCAAATTCACTTTAATTTCATCAGTGAACAATCATAAAAATACCTTGTTCGACTCTGAGTCTAGCAGTTCAACCACTGGAACCCCTCTTCTTCAACCGCCGTCAGAGGTCTCTCATCATTACCTGCTTGCATCGACCGGAGCTCCACTGTTCTTCCCCCAACCTGCTGTCCTGCTCTCTTGCATTTTCCCCTTTTCTGAATAAAAAAAAAACTCTCAATCTTTTTTTCTATTTAACTTAGAACTGAATCGGGTGCTCTTGGATGGACCTAATTCAACCCAATTATCTAAAAACCCACTCCAAAGTTCAACCAAACTCAGTTAAGACCTGAACCACTTAGCCGGAACAAAGTCTATCTCCACACTAGCCTAGTTGAATCAAGTCGCACACATGATTCATGTCTCTTTTACTGCATTTGAGATCGAGAAGCGTAGACTTACCTAATCCAAAATCTGGTTAAAACCACGTTACATCCAAACCTAGCCTATACATTCAAAGGGATCCAACCAAGTCAAGACCCAAGTAGGACTAGAAGATAGTATAAAGACAACTTTTTGGAAAGAGTTAGATAAGGTGATTCAAAAGATTCCACAAAGGGAGATGATTTGTTTAGGAGGAGACTTAAATGGACATGTCGGTAAAGAGGCATTAGGATATCAAGGGATTCATGGACACTTTGGTTTTGGAGATATAAATGAGGAAGGTAGGGAGATTTTAAATTTTGCTATGGCATTTGATCTTTTTATAGTCAATACAATCTTCAAAAAACAAGATGAACATTTAATTACTTATAAAAGTGGCTTATCACAAACACAAATTGATTACTTTATTTGTAGAAAAAAGGATAGAGCCTGTTGTAAAGATTGCAAGGTAATTCTAGGAGAAAGCTTAACCATCTAACATCAACTTTTAGTTATGGATTTACAAATAAAAAAAATGGATAAAGAAGAAAAGAGTGCATCGAGCTATTCAGACTAAATGGTGGAGCCTCAAAAGTGAGAAAGAAGATATATTTAAATAGAAATCCTTCAAGGAGATGTTTGGAATTATGTTGGTACACCCTGTGATATGTGGAACAATATGGCTATACATATTAAGAAAGTGGCGAAAGATGTATTAGGTGTATCTAAGGGAGGTGTACCGACACAACAATAAGCTTGGTGGTAGAGTGAAGTAGTACAAAATAAAATCAAGGCAAAGAGGGCATGTTATAAATTACATTATGCTAAGAAAACTAGTGAAATTTTTGAGGCTTATAAAAAAGCAAAGAAGGAAGCGAAAAAGGCCGTGAGTGAAGCAAAAGCTAAAATTTGAGAGGATTTATATAAAAAAACTCAACTGAAAAGAGGGTGAAAGAGATATTTTTAGGATAGCTAGGGCTAGAGATAATAAAACTAAATATCTTAATTATGTTAGATGCATCAAGAACGAGGATGAAAAAATTCTAGTGGCAAATGATGATATAAGAAATAGATAAAAAAACTATTTTTATAAGCTTTTTAATGAAAATAAATATGTTAGTATTAGCTTAGGAGAGTTAGCCAAATTAGAAAAGTATATAAACCACAATTTCTATCGATGTATTTAAAAGAATGAAGTCAAAGAGGCTCTTAAACATATGAAGGGTGGTAAATCGGTAGGACCAGATATTATAGAAGTTTGGAAAATACTAGGAGAAAAAGGAATCACTTCACTCATAAGACTATTTAATGAAATATAAAAAAACCAAAAAATGCTCGAGGAATGGATATTAAGTATACTTATACCCATACATAAGAACAAGGGAGACATTCAAAATTGTGTGAATTATCAAGGTATCAAGTTAATGAGCCATACTATGAAATTATGAGAAAGAATTATCGAACGTAGGTTAAGACAAGTATCAAGTACAATAGAGAACCAATTTGGATTCATGTCAGGCAGATCTACTGTTGAAGCAATTCACCTTTTGAGACGTCTTATGGAACATTTTAGAGCAAAAGAGAAAGTCCTTCACATGATATTTATTAATCTAGAAAAAGCTTATGATAGAGTACCAATAGAGGTTCTTTGGAGAACTTTGTTAAAAAGATGTATCTCATTGACATATATTAACCTTATTAGAGACATGCATGATGGTGCAAAAACATATGTGAGGACTCATGAAGGAATGACAGACTTCTTTGAAGTTAATATTGGGTTACATCAAGGATCAATTTTAAGTCCATATTTATTTATAATGGTGATTGATGAGTTAACAAAACATATTCAAGATGACGTACCTTGGTGTATGTTATTTGCAGATGACATTGTATTAGTGGAGGAGTCTAAGGAAAAAGTTAATAGAAAATTGGAACTATGAAGAGAAACATTAGAAAGCAAAGGCCTCCGACTTAGTAGAACAAAGACAGAATATATGGAATGTAAGTTTGATCATTTGACTACTTCAGAGGACATAGAAATTAAAATTGGCACAGGAAAGTTTTAAATACCTAGGGTCAATTTTTCAGAGTGATGAAAGAATTAATGGAGATGTTACGCATAGAATTAATAATGGTTGGTTAAAATGGAGAGGAGCATCATGTATTCTTTGTGATAAGAAGATATCATTAAAGTTAAAAGGTAAATATTATAGAGTAGGTCTGCCATGTTTTATGGTTCCGAGTATTGGGCAGTTAATCATCAACATATATAAAAGATGTCTGTGACAGAAATGAAGATGTTGAGATGGATGAGTGGTCATACAAGAAAAGACGGTATAAATAATGAGGTTATTAGAAACAAATTAGAAATGGCATCAATAGAGGATAAAATGAGAGAATATCGTTTAAGATGGTTTGGACATATACAAAGAAGATCAAAAGAAGAACATGTAAGAAGGTAAGAAAAACTAAATTTGGAAAGTATTAAAAGAGCTAGAGGACGACCACAAAAGTGTTGGAAAGAAACAATAAAGAATGATCTAGCTTATTATGAGTTAACTACTAACATGGCACATGATAAGGATATGTGGAAACAAAGAATCCATGTAGCTGACCCCGTCTAGTATGGGAAAAGGCGTAGTTGTTGTTGTTGTTGTATTTCCAATGTTTCCAACTCTCTCTCTCTCTCTCTCTCTCTCTCTCTCTCTCTCTCTCTCTCTCTCTCTCTCTCTCTCTCTCTCTCTCTCTCTCTCGCGGTTCTCACCCTATGATCGATCTCTCGGTTCTCACCTTATAGTCGATCATCTCACACAATTTCTCCAGTGACCTATAACTCGAAGTTTGATACAATGCACGATATGATAATGAACCCTCCACCATCTCAT
The DNA here is from genome assembly GCA_036023115.1 of Brasenia schreberi. NCBI lineage: Eukaryota > Viridiplantae > Streptophyta > Magnoliopsida > Nymphaeales > Cabombaceae > Brasenia > Brasenia schreberi. Next base: position 16,067,542 of record JAYKKT010000089.1, on the reverse strand, counting down.
AATACTTCGAATCTGACCAAAAGAAAAGAGACAAAAAAAAAAGGAAGCCGATTCAAAGAGAGTTTAAGTGATTTAATGGGTATTTCATTTATTTGATGTATTGATTTTATTTTTATAAAAAAATAATGTCAAGTTCTTTATTTGAAATGTGGCATAGACACATCTCCTCACCCATGAAGACATGCCTCAGCCACATCGGGGATACAACTAAGGTGTGTGACCCTTATCTCTTTGGAAAGATCGTAGATGGACGATTTCAACGGTGTGATTGTGGGTTCATCGTTTCTAGTACCACCATTTGCCAAGGTGAAGATGAAGATGGTGATGGAGGCATGAGCGATGAGGAGGATGGATCTTCCAACGATCCGACCAATAAGGATGCAATTGAGGTGTGTCTCTCTCATAAGAGTTTATTTCACTTTTCTTGTTTTTAATTATTTTCCTTCTTCACCGAATTTGTAAAAGTATATATTATCTAATTGCAAAGAAGGCAATGGTAAAAACTAATGAAATGTTGGTCACCAGAGTAAAAAGATCCAACGAGAGAGATCTTACTAGAATTAGGTGTGAGAAGAGAGAGAAAGTGATGAGGGATAATTCTAGTATTTTAAAAAAAAATGCGTATAGATAATAAAAAAAGGTGTGCAACTAGTAATCTTTTTTATCATGATCCTCATTTTGCTCATGCTAACATCTAAAAATTATCTTGATGCCCCTATTAATCTAGAACTCTCTCTCTAAGGGTTCTCACCTTATCGTCGATCCCCACACATCATTTCTCCAATAACCATTGCTCGAATCTCGATCCAATGAATGATATTGAATCATTCATTGTTCTATAGTGCTTTGAATCCGACCGAAAAAGAAATAAAAAGAAGAAGAAAAAATGAAGAGTTAAGGAGAGAAGGATGTTGATTCAAAGAGGGTTTCCGTCATTTGGTATTTTGTTGATTCAATATATTTTTGTTGTTTATTTGATGTATTGATTTTATTTTCGGTATGAATCAAAATATAAAAAAAACAATGTCAAGTTTTTGACTCAAGATGTGGCATACATGCATCTACTGAGTCGCGCCTCTCTCGTTGGATGAGTTGTGGTTTTTCTTGTTTCACGTGATGTTTTTAAAAATATATTAATGTTTCTTAAAAATTTTAATTTTTTATTCTTATGATTCTTCTTCTTTTGGTAAAGAAATTTGATGAGAGAGACCCTTACTCTAATTGGGTGGGAGAGAAGAGAGGGAGTGATGAGGGCAATTTCAGTATTTTTGAGGTGTGTAAATCGTAAAAAGATTGTGTAAATAATAATCTTGTTTCTTATATATATATATCATGTATTTATTTATTTATAGAGTGAGAACATAGTCCACATGAATACTCATAAATGCTCAAATTGACTTAATTTTCTACTTTTGATCGAATGATAAATGATAAAAAATTGAATTTAAAAATATCTAATACATAATATATCTTAAAGAAAATTTTGAAGTATAATATTATTTTCTATTTTTTAAATTTAAATCTTCACTTTATGATAAAATGATAGTGATGTTTAAGTGAATTTGAATATGGATGGAGTGTGTATATAACTTTCTCTCCTCCCTTCTTTTTTTCTCTCTCTCCATATATATATATATAAATATAATCATATTGAAGTGTGGATTATGCTCGTCCATAAATGCCACCTTCCAGGCCTGGGCGTTGTTCCTGTACAAGATTAAAGAGCGCGGCGAAGTGGATAAATGACGAGCCAAGGAGAGCCATACAGCAACGGATTACGTTATCGCGTAGGTAATGAAATCTGGCGCTATGCTTCTAGCCCCGGCCGGCCGATTACGCAGCAGAAGCAGACAAGCAACAAAAGCAAAACACGCACTGACCTAGCTGAAACCGCTGCCACACAACCCCAATCCACAACTGACTCCCACAAACCCTTTAGCAAAAAGAATGCTGCTCTTCTCAAAGTTCCCATTAATTGCAAAAAAGTGCATCCTTTGGTTTTGAGACGGTTTTGTATTTTCCTTTATTGCTTTTCGAGTGCTTATTTCCTTTCATCTTTGCTTCATACACCAGCAAATTCATGGAAGAAACAAAATGTGTTCGTTAATATTCCATCAAATAGCTCAGGCTGGCTATTAGGAATTTAATAGCCGACGGTTCCATCTTTGCGCTACAATGACGTACACGTCTTTGAGATATTATTTAGCAGAAGGCAACTTTCCCTCCCTCATCAAAAATTTACTGCACAATTAGCGACAGCTCACCAGGCTAGGGGTCCAAGTTGAAGGCCATGAGTTTATACGAGGGGCGATGGCATTGGGCTCCCCATTGTACCAAAACATAAAAACTTACTACAAAATTGACCTATAGTATAAAACAACTATATGTCATTTAACCTATAGTTTACCATGTTCAGCTGGTGAGTTATTTCAACTTTCACTGGGTTTCCTCCATTGTTCATGGTAAAGGCAAGAGTCCACCTAAGAAGACAAAGACATGCCACTTTTCTTCTCTGACCTTTTTGTCATTTAACCTATCTTTTAGTATTCATGTAGCGTAAAGTTTTCACATAGTAGTGGTCCAATTGGCTGACAGCTATTTAAGAGCCTCTGCCAAAAATCCAATAATTTATTGGATTTTCGGTTCAGTATAAAAACATCACCCACATTAATTCAATATTGTGATTAACCCCTTGCTCCATGCTCGGTTAATTTCGTAGCCAGTTTTGAAAGTTGAGCTCAATACGCACACACATCTACACTTCTTCTTTTGTTACAAGAGGAGACCGAAACCTAAAACACCCACCCACACATTCACCCTTTAGGAATCAAACTCCCCACCAATCGCAATGGCGCTTAGAGCACCCTGTCATTGAGTTAAGTACATCTATACATATTTATCAGTGTGTGTATGTGCAAGTGCACATGTGTTTCAGTGGCCTGCCCAGCCGGTCAAGAAAAAGGGATAAGGTTAACCTGTTGCCCGAGTCTCCAAGGGCGAAGAGTATTTATTCAGTGGAAGCATCCCTATGTATGCGGAATGGTTTTGCCGTCAATAACTACTACGTAATAAATAATAGATATTCAGAATGATGTAATGGAGCTACCAGGTATTCGTTACGAAAAACTTTTTCGTATGAAAAACATGCCTCTAATATACAATATCATCATGACATCAAAGAGATAAAAAAATTAAGAAGGCATCCATCACTGCTTATTGAATTTATAAGAGCACACCTAACATTTAATATATTGCATTCAACTCGACCTATCCCGCTCTTACGTTCCTTTGCACAAAGAAGAAATAGCTCACCTGGCAAAGGGGTATACTCACAAGCAAAACATCGTGTACAAATTGTTGGTTATGTTTTTAGAGGCGAGCTCGGTCTTAGGGAGATAGATACCTGCCAGTTATATTCATGACAAAAGATTATAACACATTGTTGCTCTTGCTAAGGTCGAAACACTTAGACCGTATGTTTCATGTATTAGAACGTGACTGACCAACTGCTAGTGATTGAGCTTGCTTATAAATAACTCTTTACATAGAGCCTTTGGTAAAGAAAGACAGGTTTATATCGTCTCCCAATCAAAACCAAGCATTCTTAAATGAAAGATAAAGGAGGTAGGTGTTCATTTATCTTATCTTTTATCTGTGGCTGCTGCATTTGCACAACACAGATTCATGTACAAAATATAACAATCAAGTTTCCAAAGAACCAAAGGCAGTTGCTGGCTGCGGGGAACCCCATAGGTCAGCGATTCGAAGACCCCAGTCAAAATCCCACGTAGCATCCTTCTTTGCATTTAATTGGTTTCATTTTTTTATCTTTTTCCGTGAGTTTTCAATAAAAAAATAAGAAAGAAAATTTGATGATATCTTGTGAGGGGGAACGGACGGATGTGGTGCACGCTCTAGAAAGCAGGAGGGGAAACAAGCACGAAGAGAGAGAGAGAGAGAGAGCTCACACACCGCCATGGACGCCGAAGGTGCTCCTACGCTTTACAACGCCAACGTGACCCCCCTTTCGTCGTCCGTGTCGTCACAGACCCCCATCAGAGCTCCACCTTCCGCCGCTAGCGATAACGATGAAGATATCGATAGCGACGGTGGGGTTGGCCACTCTAGCGACGAATCCGTCGGCTTTCTGAGTGGAGAGGACGACGACGATGAGTTCGCGCTTTCTCCTGAAGGGCCGAAGATCTCTTTGGGGAGATCGCAGATGGACGATTCCGGCGGTGGCGTGGTCGCGGGTTCGTCGTTTCCGGTACCGCCAGTTGCCAAGGTGTCGGAGGAGGTGGAGGATGAAGACGGTGACGGAGGCGTGAGCGATGGGGAGGATGGATTTTCCGGCGATCCGGCCGGTGAGGTTGGGGTTTTGGGTGATGAAGAAAACCCTGGTTTTGGAAGCGGTAACGATACCGTCGGCGTTTCCAAAGCGGCGAAGAATGACGATGAAAAAGCAGAATTTGCCCACGAATTAGAGGTACTTGGTAGCTTGGAGAATGAACAAAAACAGGGGAAAGTCGATTCTTCGGATTCAGGAAGCATTGTTTCCAAGGTAATCGACAACGGTAAAGATGAGGTGAAGGTAGAATCTGTGACCGACGAGGTCGTTCGTGACTCAGAACCAGGGGAAACTGATAGCATTGGGCTTGAGAAACCCGGTTTGTCTGAGGGAGCTAGTGACGTCGATGAGGCACAGAAACATATCGGTGTTTTGGTTGGAGAAGAAAAGAATTTAATTTCTCATGGAGAATCCGATGCGAAACCTGAATTAGGCTCTTCCGCTATCGTTGAATCCACGGAACCTAGCGAAGAAATTACTGCTGTAGAGGTAGGTGAAAGTGGGGTGTCGAGTGATGATTCTGATGGGAAGCGTGAGTTAGAAGCCAACTCAGAAATTGCAGGAGCTGCTAAAAGCGAAGCCCATAGCTCGAATGAGCCCCAAAAAACTAGTGGTTTCAGTACTGAATCTGATACAGAGCCCGTAGGAAGCAAACCTGATGATGAATCCCTAGAATCTGGCAAAGCTGATGCGGCCACCAAAGCCGAGGAGAGTGATGAATCTATTCTTACTCAGAAAATAGATTCTATGGGTTGTGTGGGTGCCAATGAAGAACAAAATGCTAATAGAGAACCTTCTGTTGTACTGGGGGCACCAGAACAAGTCGCTGTCGAGAATTCTCCTAAAGAAGACAGGGATTTTATTGTAGTTGGAGAAGAACATGATGGTTCAACAAATCTGATAGTTGAATCCGGAAATGAAGAAAATCCCATTCTCGAATCGGTACCGAAGGCAGCTGCCGCAATGATAGACACCAAGAACTTCAAGGCGACCGAAGATGATGAAACTGTTGCTCCTGAATCAAAAGATCCATCGCAGGAGAGCCATCGGAATCTTGAAGACAGTTCTCGACCTCCCGAGGAGGGTGTACCGGTCATTTCGTCTTCAGAAAGCCGCAATCTGCTGGAGTTGCAGGGTGGGAGTGCGGCAACAGCTTCAACTGATGCACCCAAGAAACTGAACTTGGTGGAGGAGTTGGAGAAATTTATAAATTTGTCAGGAGGCTCTAGTGTTAGAGTTTCCGATAACGGTCCTATTGTGATGTCCGATTCCGACGAAGCGGTCGACACAGAAGATGATGACGGAGAGGATGATAAGGTGTTGTTTGATTCCGCAGCCTTGACTGCTTTGTTGAAGGCGGCCAGCAGCGCATCCGCCGAAGGCACCACTGCGGGGTCTCAAAATACTGCCGGTTTTTTCTCCGGAAAAGGCCCTGCCGGCCTGGGACCATCAGTTCCGACGCTGCGGCCCTCTGCACCCCGCTCGACCCGTTCGAGTATCTTCTCTCCAACGGATTCCTCTGCAAGGGAATCGGAAACAGAGACCATGGACGAAGGAGAGAAGAAGCTCAGCGAGAAGATAAACTCGGTGAGGGTGAAGTTCCTCCGCCTGGTTCAGAGGCTAGGACACTCTGCTGAAGAAACAGTTGCTGCCCAGGTTCTCTACAGGCTGGGCCTCGCCGAGGGAATGCGCCGTGGTCGAGCCGGCTTGCGAGCTTTCAGCCTCGACGCTGCTCGCCAAACCGCTGCGAAGTTGGAGGAGGAAGGTAAGGATGATTTGGACTTCTCGTGCACCATTCTGTTGATCGGAAAAACTGGAGTTGGTAAGAGTGCTACCATCAATTCGATCTTCGGCGATGACAAAGCTCCGACCGACGCCTTTCAGCCCGCTACGAGCATCGCGAGAGAGATCACCGGTGTTGTGAACGGAGTGAAGATTCGGGTGATTGATACTCCGGGCTTGAAACCATCGGTGATGGAACAGGCTACCAACAGGAAGATTCTATCATCTGTGAAGAAATTCACGAAGAAATTCCCACCGGATATCATTATCTACGTCGACCGAATGGATGCCCGTGCCCGCGACTCGAACGATCTTCCATTGTTGAGGTCGATCACCTCCTACCTCGGGGCATCTATATGGTTCAACGCCATTGTGGCTCTCACTCATGCATCCTCTGCGCCACCTGATGGCCCCAACGGCACCCCCCTTGCATACGACACGTCGGTCGCCCACCGGTCGCACGCCGTGCAGCATTCCATAAGGCAGGCGGCTGGCGACATGCGCCTCATGAATCCGGTGGCTCTCGTCGAGAACCACCCGTCCTGCCGGCGGAACAGGACTGGACAACAGGTGCTTCCCAATGGCCAAGCGTGGCGTTCCCAATTGCTTCTGTTATGCTATTCTACCAAGATATTGTCTGAAGCCAATTCACTGCTGAAACTGCAAGAGCCGTCTAACGGGAAACTTCTCTTCGGTGGTCTTCGGTACCGATCGGCACCGCTCCCTTTCCTGCTGTCATCACTCTTGCAGTCGAGGCCTCATCCCAAGCTTGCTTCTGCGGATCAAGGGGATGATAACTTTGACTCGGACGGCGAATTGTCCGACGCAGAGGCTGATGAAGAAGGTGACGAGTACGATCAGCTCCCACCATTCAAGCCCTTGAGAAAATCTCAGATTGCTAAGCTGAGCAAGGTGCAGAGGAATGCCTATTTCGAGGAGTACGAATACAGAGTGAAACTGCTTCAAAAGAAGCAATTGAAGGAGGAGCTCAGACGCAGGAGAGAGGCCAAGAAGCAGCAGCAGCAAGGTCGGGGTTTTGCTACCGAAGCCGACGAATTCGATCCCGAGAGCGGCGGTCCAGCAGCCGTGCCGGTGCCACTGCCCGATATGGTGTTGCCGCCTAGCTTCGATGGGGATAACCCTGCTTACAGATACCGGTTCCTAGAGCCGACCGGATCACAGCTGCTCGCTCGTCCAGTTCTGGACAACCATGGCTGGGATCACGACTGTGGGTATGACGGTGTGAGCTTGGAGGAGAACCTCGCCGTCGCCGGCCGATTGCCAGCCGGTATTTCAGTTCAAATCACAAAGGACAAGAAGGACTTCAACATCCATATGGATTCCTCTGTTTCCATGAAGCATGGTGAACATGGTTCGACTCTGGCAGGCTTTGATGTTCAAACCGTTGGAAAACAACTCGCTTACGTTTTCAGGAGCGAATCCAAATTCAAAAACTTCAAGAAGAATAAGACTGCTGCTGGCTTGTCCTTCACACTCATTGGTGAGACACTGGCCTCAGGAATCAAGATGGAGGATCAGATTTCAATCGGAAAACAGGCAAATCTGGCAGCAAGCGCCGGCATGATACGTGCACAGAACGACGTTGCTTATGGTGTCAACTTGGAGGCGAGGATCAGGGAGAAGGACTATCCAATCGGCCAGGACTCGACCACATTGGGGCTCTCCCTCATGAGGTGGCGTGGTGATTTAGCCCTAGGGGCCAACTTGCAGGCTCAATTCTCGGTGGGGCGTGGTACTAAGACTGCCGTGCGCATCGGCTTGAACAACAAGTTCACCGGGCAGATCACTGTCCGGACAAGCAGCTCGGAGCAGCTTCAGATCGCTCTTATGGGCCTGCTGCCACTTGCAGTTTCCATTTACCAGACCATCCGCGCGGGTGCCTCCCAGTCTATGCATTAGATCATCTTTTCCTGTTCTTCTCTTTCATGTTTCCTTTTGGCGGGAGACTATTCTATATCAGCTACATGCATGATGTTTTCTTGCTTTAGGTAAGTTTAGAATTGATATTGAGGCTTTTTATTTAGGGTATGAATTTTGTTGATGGGCTGAAAGAAAACGCGGAGGCTTAATTGGTGTTCTTGCTTTATGTTGTTATTTTATCACGGGACTCTATCTCTCTCTCTCTCTCACACACACACATAGCACCGTTTGTTTTGTTATGGCTCCTCTTGAAAGCGAATTGGTGTTCTTCCTGTGGCCAAATTTGTAAGAATTGTGGATCTACTTGCTCTCCGTCAATCAGTGGGCAACTGCTTCGTTTTCTTGATTTATAGCCGCAAGATGCTTGCATTTCAAATGGTTGGAAGAAGGCAGCGCCAAAACTCCAAGGCAATACCATTGCCAGGGGTCTACGTATGGTGCCAGCTTTTCACATCATGTTAATCCGCTTTGGAGAGGGTCGGTAGAGACTCGAGATTAGAGCCCATGCTTCGCCAGCTTGTCTCCGGCTTATTAGGTGTAAACCGACTATTTAAGAAGCCTGGGCCTCGAGTGCTAGAGACGCCTGCTATATGTTAGCTCGCGGAAATGGATTGCAATCTCAAGAGTCGCAGAGTCCCATCAAAACATTGTCCCCCTAACCAGTTCAGGACAGAAACATAAGCAATTAAGGGCATATGCCATTGATGGGTGCTATACTTATCTGTTCTCTTAAAGTCGTCTGTTAATCACATACACAACCCATCTGGGCAGGCAGCCTCTGGTCGAAGCACTGGTTCTAACTATCAACATAACTAGAAGGCTGCAGGCCCAGCTGAGCAACAATCGCGGAACAGATTCTCGAGCAACAGTGTAACAAGGAGCAATCTTGCTATCCGACAATCTTGTTCCTTGTTGCCAATTCTCAGCGCCTATTGCACTGAAGTCATTTGATACTAAACTAAAATGCAACTGCAGATGACAAGAACTTTTCTTAATAATTAAAATGGATTTCCTGAATATTTGGTATTTTATTTTTCAAGTGAGTACTATATAAGTGAGTACTATATGGTGTTTGAATACGAGAAATGGCATACAAGTGCAAATAAGATGCATAAACTGCCTTCATGGATAAATCTGCTTCAACAAAAATTCCATTTTTCAATTTTCCAACAATTCACAAGTACAGAGCTGATTACCTTCTTAAACACGATCCTTCTCCATTGAATACGGACGCAATTGGTGCAGCTACCGTACTGCTATTACACATTATGAGACCATCCAGCTCTTTCAAAGGGCATGGACAACAGAAACATATTTGCATTCTTTTCGCTAATGCTTCATGCGATGAGATTACAAACTGTCGACAGCTTTAATTCCAGCCATCTTATCCCACTCCTCTGGTGAGGCGGTGCCTGCCATCATCTCCTGTCCCCGCCATAGGATCTATACAATAAGAAGAGAGCATGTAAAACAGGAAGCTCTAATGACAAGGTTCATATCTTTGGCACACTCGTGATATAAAATGAAAACAAAAAACATTGAAACTTCCGGAGGAATTGATCAGTGACGAACAATACTACCAAAATGTGACGACTCATAAAACCCAAACATAGACCAAATATAAAAAAAATGTGATTTTTCACGTGACTAAGGATAACGTATCCAATACTAAATTTCTCCCTAGATCTAGTTTTTCCTTTCCTAGTTCTAAGAAACTAGACATAAAGCAATGATCTCTCTCTCTCTCTCACACGCACACACACACATTTGATGGAAACGGATTAGTAAATCTGCATGGTGAACAACGAAACATGCTCATGCGGTATCAGCCTGCAGTTGTAGCTACTACTGAAAAGGGTTTCTATAAGAAAGAAGAGCCAATACGTTCCCCACCGACAACCTTCTCAGTTGAAAGCTAAGTGTAATCACCCCAGGCAGTTACTCGGCCAAACCAGAAACAGGCCGTGAGTTACCTCACGGGAACAAGGATGGCAAATTTTCTCAAAGCTTATCCGGTCATCAACTTGACGATGAAACAGCACCATCTAAACAAGCAAGTTGGATGATGTTTAAAAGGTACAGACGGTGTTTCTCAAAAATCATCTGGTTATCAACTACCAAGGACATCATCTACAGAGCCTCAAACATCAGACAGACCTACATTATATGAGAAAAGGAATCTCCCGTATGTTGGTGTAAGTTGGATAAAATAGAGAAGTGCATTAAGCGGCAAAATGATAATAGTTATATTGTATCCAGTGGTGGATAATCAATCACAGCATGCGCATATTTCCAATGTCAGAATGGAAGATGTTGAAGTGGATGTAAGGTCACGTAAGGAAATACCATATCTATAATGACTCAGACAGAGAAAATAGCACCGCACCAACGCAAGACAAAATCAAAGACAAATATTTAAGGTAAGAGGCGACTAGATAGAGGTCCAGTCAGAAGATGTTCAAAAGTTGGATGATCTGCATCTAGAGAAGAGCCAAGAAAGGCCTGTAATTAAGAACAGAAGCTGAGCCCTGCTCGACTCTGACACCGTTCAAAGAGAGGCAGCTACCATGGGAAAAGGGCTTGGTTTTGCTTTTGGCTGCAATATTTAACCCTTGACAGTGAAATATGTGAATGAACAGATTGAGTTAACAAATGAACAGACTAGAGTTCAGATTCACAACACTATTGATTTCCCAAGGGATGATGTATATATGATTTCATAGATTTACTTGGAAAATGTCAAAATTTCTTTTCCTTCAGAAAACCAACTCTAAATCAGACATGAAATGAAAGCTCCGCTGCTCTTGAAAATGAAAGCTCAGTAAAGAACAAGTAAAGAATTGATATGCTCAAACATTCTAACTGCTTCTAGCATAACTACTAGAAAAGTAGTAAAAGATATGTTAATTGAATCTAAGAATCTAAGAAAAGCATATGGGACAAAAGGAAGCTTGCTAGTGGAGTGATGCGATGCCACATAAAATTAAGGTAAAAAAAGAAAAAGTTATGTTACAAATTGCATTATGAACTTGAGAGGCTTATAAAAAGATAAAGGCCATCATTGAAACAAAAGCCAAAACTTTAAAAAATTTATATAAAAGTTCAAGCTAAAAAAACAGGTGAAAGAGATATTTTATGATACCTAAAGCTAGAACATGAAAATATTTTGTTAAATACATCAAAGACGATGATAAGAAGATGATAAGAAGATTTTAATGACAAGTAATAATATAAAAAATAGATAGAAAATTATTTTCATGAACTTTCTCACGAAAATATAAGTACTAGTATTAGTTTGTAAGAGTTACAAGCTCATAAGAGTATATAAACTGTAATATCTGCCTATAGACTCTTAAACTTACGAAAGTTGATAAATATATAGATGATCATACAATATTTATGAAAAATCATAAAAGAGATGGGTATCATTTGATTTACAAGATTATTTTTAAAAAATATGAAAAAATTGAAAAAATTACTTGAGAATGGAGAACGAGTAAAAAGTTATATCCATGTATAAAAATAAATGAGACATTCAAAACTATGAAATATCAAGGTATCAAATGAGTCCTACTATGAAATTACGAGAAAGAATTATTGAAATAGGTTGAGACAAGTATTGAATAATGAATACAATGAAAACCAACTTGGATTCATGTTAGGAAGATTTACTATGGAGGTTGTTCCCATTGAGACTTACAAACTATTTTAAAGCAAAAAAGAAGAATCTTCACGTGGTATTTATTGAATTAGAAAAATCATATCATAAAGTGCAAAGAGATATTCTTTGAAGAATCTTTGAAAAAGAGAGGTATCTCATTGATGGACATCAATCTTATAATCTTGTAAGAGACATGTATGATGGTGCATAAATATGTGTGAGAACTCGTTAAGGAATTACATTAAGTCTATATTTATTGACCTTAATTCTTTATGAGTTAACAAAATATATTCAAAATAAAGTATATTTGTTGATGAATATTATTTGCAGATAATATTATGTTAGTAGACAAGTCTAAGAGAAAGGTTAACAAAAAATTGTAATTATGAAGAGAAAAATTAGAAAGTAGAGGCTTTCGACTTAGTAGCACAAAGACGGAATATATTGAAGGTAGGATGATCATTTGGGTAATTGAGCACTTCAGATGACATAAAAATTAAGATCGGCAAATATTGCATCCCTCATAAGAAATTTTTAAATACTCAGGACTAGTCTTTTAGAGCGATGAAAATTTTGATGAAGATATTAGAGCAGTAATTAGAGCCGTAATGTTATATGGTATATGGTTGAGCGTTGGGAAGATAATCATCAACATGTACAAAAGATGTACATAACAGAAATAAAGATATTGAGATAGATATATGATCACACAAGGAAAGATCATATATGTAACAAGGTTATTAGAAACAAATTGAGAGTAACACCAATACATAATAAAATAAAGAAAATTTATTTAAGATGGTTTGAACACATGGAACAACCAAAGGAAGTTTCGGTAAGAATTTGAGAGAAGTTAGATGGTGAAAATATCAAAAAAAGGAAGATGAAGACCATAAAAGTATTGAAAGGAAATAATAAAGAATGATCTAGCTTAGGTTGAGTTAACAGTTAGCACGCCCCAAGATCGAGCATTATAGAAACAAAGAATCCATGTACACAACCCCATCTCGTATAGGAAAGGCATAGTTGTCGATGAAACATTCAAATGCTTCATCTTATAGATACAAGCATGTGTTCTGCCAAAAAACAAGATTCAGAAACTAACACACAAAGAATCTTGTGCAATCTACCTTGTTCGTGATGTTTTCTGCCCACTAATAATAAGAAATGAGACTTAGTTGTCCAAAGACAAGAGGGACAATTTTTTACCATGTCAAAAGAAGGGAAAAATTTGTTCAGAGAGAGAAAGAGAACCTTATCAATGACACCAAATTCCTTAGCTTTAGGAGGATCCATATAGAATGGACGACGCATCACCTTGGATACTGTCTCAATTGACTAAGAAAAAAACAGTCAGTTTGAAAACATCAATACCCAAAAGCGTAGAAGCAACCATATACTTACATTACCCGTATGCCTTGCTAGAAGCTTAACAAGAGTGTCACGGTTGGTCAGAACCTGCAAAAATGGTGGATAAAAATTGTAAGGAGCACCAATTGGGAGATCTTATATCATTCTTGGGATGGAGGGAAATGAATAATGTATTGTCAGGATAGCTGCAGTATACCCCATTCCAGACAAACAGATGCAGAAAATGTAGACATTCTACAAGTACTGACAAAAAGCTTTTAGAAGTCTTCTTGTAACACTTCTGGATGCAACAACAATTAAAACAAAAACTGCAAAGAAAATACTCTTTTCATAAAATGTGGGAAAAAATAAGAAGAAGAAAGCAAAAAGAGGGCTGTACAGACCTCCTTAGCACGAATAAGGACATCACTAGCTGGCATCTGCCCAGAAGATGGGACACGAGGTTGTTGAATCATGGCTAAACAGAAAGAAGATACAGAACATAAGACTTCTTAATAGAAGCATAGATACGTTTTCAGTAATAACTGTCCAACTCCAAACCTTTGGAATGTGGCATCATAAATCGTCTCCCCTTTTTGCCAGCAGCAAGAAGTAAACAAGCCTGACCAATGGCGGCTCCAACAGCGACAGTTTGGATCTACATAGGATGCAAACGGTGACATGAGTAACACCAAATAAAAGAACTCCTAGAAAAGCAACTTTGCAAAATGTGAAAGACTAGTTCATTGTGTGTTCACCGAAAAACCAACTCCCATAGGCATTTTAAGTACAAGCTGACCAGTACCAGATGCACCTTCAGAATAGTACTATTGAAAGTTTAACAGCAAATCACATCAGAGAAACAAAAAAGTCAGATATTTTTTCATCACCAATCGCTTGGTCTGGGGTTGCCACTATTATCAAATGTATGCATAGTACCTCCAACTAGGTCCATTTGCCGTACCAATACAACATGGTTCTCAAATCTTAGAGAACCAAACAAAACCACTATAACACATAGAACTAAACCAAACAAAACCACTGGTTCAGGTTTGGTTCAGTTCTAGACCATTGTTGTTCATAACCTTAATTTTGTTGACAAAACCTTATATTTCAAAGTTCTTCTCAATTTCTCATACCTCAATCTATGGAAGGCAATGAAATTTTAAAAGAACATGTTTTGAATTTGTTTTCAGTCTCTTATCAACATTTTAAAAGAGGGAGAGGAAGATCACAGAAGCACTGGAAAGAAACTATTAAATATGATGTGGCATTTCTTGAGATAACTATTGATATGGCACAAGATATAGTGCTATGGTGTTAAAGAACCCATCTAGCCGAACCCAAATAGTGCCAGAAAAGGCTTGGTTGTCGTTTTTGTTATTGTCTTTCATCTGGGTTTGCTAGAGGAGATAGATCTTGGTTAGCACATATGACGTTTTTTGGTCTACTATGGTTGGGACAAAGCTTGAAAGACCCAAAGTTGCGTGAGCTCCAACCTAGCTAGGGTCGGCCTTGAATCGCCCACTTGGTACACAGTGGCGAAGATATAGACCCAAAAGCAGGAGTTTTCAGAAAACTGATTAAATAGATCCAAGCTGCTTTACGGTTTGGTTTGTTTTAGTTTGAGAAAGGAAAGAATTATATGGTGCTGTTCACGGTTGAAGGCTAAAACCGAACCAAATCCATAATATATATAGAGAGAGGGAGGGAGGGAGGGAGGGAGAGAGATTCACAATGATATGTTTAATTAAATCCTCAGGCCCTCATCTACCATAATCTCTTGAAAGATTCTCTCATGATTTTGCTTGTAGTTGGGGCTATACTATATTTAGTAATATTATCATTCAGCTTTTTGTTGTTATGATAAGTTTTCAGCCTTAGCAGCTACGTACTGTCATTGTTCTTGATACAGTCCACAGTTCACTATTTGTGATGCAAGAGAAAAGTTGAGGTTACCTGTAAAAAAATATATTAAATTATCAAAAATTGAAATTATTCCCTCTATGAATACATTTTCCTTATGGGTTTTTGCCGTCTTTCTATGTTTCCCATTCTTAACTCTCCTTCTCTTCCCTCTCGCACATGGCCTTCATCTTATTAATGTTGATATTGTTTTGGTATGGTGATGCTCTATATGTGAATGACTTACTATTGAAAGTTTTTTCATCATGAGATTGATTATTTGTTACATTGGAAGAATCATGCATATTAAAATATACTAACCATAATCTGGACAGGAAACAAAATGGGCCTATGATTTGGTTTAGTTCTCCAAAAACTGAGAACTGATTATATTGGTTTGACTTGAGGTGGAACCTCCAACTGAACCGAAACAGACCTCGAACACCCCCACCGAAAAGGAAAACTTATGCACAAAGGGGGGAGTTTCATGTTTTAATGATCTAAAATTAAGTGTTTTTTAAAAGTCATGACACACTTGAGCATTTCTCTTTATCGACAGTCCACATCTGCTAAAGTTGAAAACCAATGACACCAAAAATCATATTATTAAATTATTAATATGCCCTCACTCACAAGCCAAAACACTATGAGATCTTCCAAGAGATCATAATAGTGCCTAAGGCCTTAATTAAACCTATCATTTAAATATATATACATATATATATATATATATATGTGTGTGTGTGTGTGTGTGTGTCTGTCTCACACACACATAAATTGGTTCAGTTCCAACATTAAAATCATGGACCTAACCATACAATGGTTTTATTTTTAAACCAAACCAAACATAAAGCAGGAACCAAACCAAAGCAACGCTTTCAAGTTTAATCGGCTTGGATCAGCTTAATCAATTCTCTGAACGCCCTCTCCAACAATGGGGAAGTAAATCTTAAGCGGGATCTTATTACTACTGAAACATTTTTTCCCTCTATAGAAACTATATTTCTGTCTCCCAGATGGAAATTCCTTTATATTCACTCCCAATTATATTTTTCCGATGCATTATTCAAGAAAGCCATTATAATATTTGAAACTTTACGTTATCAGTGGTGCTTCAAAGACGCATCAAATGCCCATAATAATAACCACCTTGTCATTTTTTGTCCATATAACTACAACATGAGATTGAGGAAAAGCTTGGACAAATGGTCCGAAGAAGAGACAACTCTCCTCACAAGGATAACAATAAGAGGGGATTGGAATGGATTCGCTTTAGCTAGGTCAGAGTTTTCTGCAGAGGACATAGAAGATAAGGAGAAGAGAAAGGAAGAGAAAGAAACAACTTATAAGATGAGGACCTATGATTTTATCAATTTTGTGGTGATTGGAACATTCTTTTGAACTGTCGTATGGAAAAAGAAAAGCAACAAAATATGCAATAAGTACAGAATGGAAAGCAAAAACCTTTATATGTGCCTAATTTATTGAAAATCACAAAAGATTCACTCTTGAAACAAAGATATCATCAACACTAGAAACATGCCATAACCAGAAAAAATGTGAAAGCAGATCATCTTCCGAGTGCAAAACACACACTACGGTAATCATCTTCAGTATCATAAAGAGAGAAAGGAGAAATCTAGTGAAATTAACTTCATTTTTCAACTGCATCATGGCATCATAGATGGCAAATCCTTCATACTCCATCCCAACCTGCATAAAAGCAAATTTTGAGGCCATGAGAGGCCAGTGAAAATTTTATTAGAGATCAGAACAGGGAGTATAAATGCTCAAGGGGATGCATGAACTTAAAAGTAAATTAGCATTTGTTCCTACTCAGTATGCATTATACTAGACAAAAATTAAGAGGCAAGGAAAAAACTATTGCACAAGAAAAAACATTAAGCTCATCAAGAAATGAGCAGGAGACCCAGCATCTTTGACTGCAAGGGGAAAAAATTTCATGTTCATAGGCATAGCTTGTTGATCACTCGCATTTTCAGGAACTGCTAAGCACAATTATCTCAGAAAGCTAATTTGTAGGCATTAGCACAGAAGTAGATATGAGGAGATTACCAAAGACATGTTCAAGTTCCTTGGATAGAATATGTGATTCTGTAATATGGGCTCAAGCCGCTTAACCAATTCTAGACATTTTTCAAGCAAAAAGAAGAAAGCATGTCATCAAATATGCCACAATATAAACCATTGTATGTGCAGCTATGCTAATTGTGGATGGAACAGTTTGGAGAAGAATAGAGCCAACCAGCAGTTATATTAAGCTTAGGAGGTAAAGCGATCTGCTAACTGAAATACAACAAAATTTCAAAAGGCAAAAGCAAGCATGATCCTTAAATGTTTAAAACGTCACCACAAAATAGTAAGAGAAGAAATAAGAATAGTAGGATCCGATGTTCCTTTTTGCCCAAGAATGATAAGTAATGCAGTTATTCGCATGCTATAGCCACCCGTTAGAGAAAGAACATTGAAGAGTAACACTTCCAAACATGCACTTCTTTTCTCAAAGTAGGAGAAAGTGCAGTTCTCCCATAAGAAACTTGTATCATAAGAGTGGTGCATTGCATGGTCAAAAACGTAAAAGTAAGACATCATACCGTCTCTCCATCATCACGGGTTGTTCCAGTGGAGTTAATATATAGATAAATAGGTTGTTTTGGGTCTACCCATTGCAAGTACATCAACTCTGCGATCACGAGCTCCGTCACAGCTGGCACCAACTATTCACAGCAAACGGTTAATGTATGCTCAGGACACAAGAAAACTGTACATATAGTAGTCTATCACTCTATCTCAAAATGTGATCATTTTTTACACAATTGGACATTCATGATAGTCTCTAGCAGTTTTGCAATCAACATTTGGCCTCCCTTTCTTGAATGCAAAAATAAGCTGTCACAAACCCCTTTAATTCTCCTCACAGAAAAAAAAACCTTTCACTGTATTCACAACAAAGCGGTCTCATGGAAAGTTTATTTTGGAGGCCATGCACATGCTGCGAGATCCAAGTGCACAGTAAACCATGGGATGATTTAAGTCTCTCAAATACAAGGAGATTACTTGATTATATACTATTGAGAAACTATACCCAGTTTGTGGCTGGAGAAGCAAGGCACTAAAGAGTAAAGAGTATGCCGCTTATACACATATAAGCATTAATTTCCTAAATTCTCCTACCATCTCAAAATGCTGTAGTAAGCAAAAAAGCAGAACTGATATGTTTCTCTTCTTAACCAACAGATTTCCTCTTATTAACGCTTTGCAAAAGGTCGAGCAAGTCAATTTTGGCCCATGCCTCTTCATTTTACATAAGGTTGACAGCCCGTCTGATCTTACAAAGGCCAGGCAAGCATAAAGACCAAAAAAAAGAGCAGCTGCAAAATTTTCTTTGGATTTCCGTTCAGAATTAATTGCTCCTTGCATATAGAAAATTTCCTATAGTTTTCTGCCACAAACCCATCACGCGTTATGCTTCACTACCTTTGCGGATACAAGAAAAAAGACATGAGTATTCCAGAAATTGTACATGAATGGACAGCGTTACCCCTTAAACAGACGAACTTATAAAGATGCAAAGCACCTTTATACACATGACTTTACCTATCTGTCTTCTCGAATTCAGCAACAAGAAAATCGATATGATCTTATCTCTTTTTTCCAGTCGAGCAGTTCCACCAATTATATGAGGGCCACAACCTTACCATCGCCTCCAACAACTCCTTCATTTAGACTTTGAACCCTAGATAAGTTCGACTCCAATTACCAAGCCTAGCCCTTATACGGTGGCTCAAAGACTGACGCTTTGTACCACATATGCTAACGGAGTTCTAGACATAAAGAAAGAATAAACAGAAGAAAAGACAGCAGAAAAACCTTCAAACAGTTGAGGAGCTAAGAACATACAGTTCCCCAATAAACATGTATCATTCCACTGGAAACGAGGAACGGAGGATTTGACGAACAATTGGTATCCAAGACAAGAAGATAAAGAAAACTCACGGGCATGCCAATATAGACGATCCGACCATGAAGGAGCAGGGAGGGCAAATCAGGAGGAGGCTTTCTGGGCCTGTGCTCGCCGTACGAAACAACACGTTCCGTCTTTTCCATCACAAACAAACGAAAGCATGAGACCTGTTAACACGATGAAAAGAATCCAAGAATTGGTGGGTAGGAGAGGATAAGCTTGGAAAGCACCTGAGCGGGGCTGGCCATGAGGGTGGGGGAGTCGAAGAGATCCAAATAAGGAGGGGCGTCGGGGTTCTTGTTCTTGAGTAGCTCGGGCAGAGGGTGTGGGGAGGCGGCGGCAGCGGAGGCCAGCTTCGAGAGGAACGGGTCCTTGGGATTCAGTGGGGGCATCGGAATTGACGATGCCACCGTCCCAGCTCTGCCGCCTCTCTGAGAAATGCCGCTCAGTCGAATGGAAGAGCTGCCACTGCTCATGCAAGAGCAGCTCAAGCTCCCGCAAGCCATCTCTCTCTCTCTCTCTCTCTCTCTCTCTCTCAGCCCTTAATCGCTTCGCTTGCGTGTCCGTAGGCGTAGGCCAAGCAGCTTCAGCCTTCAAAAAATGGGAAAGAAAAAAAAAATAACAGGTGTTCAATATAAATTATCCCCACCCCTAAGAGTGCTTCGGCCCGGCCCGTTTTCATGAATCTTTCGGAAATTCGGGTTTCATAACATGCTTATTATTGGGGTTTTCTATATCATATCATGCTTTAAAGCCCTTTTTTATATTTTTTTACCAAAAAAAGCTATTGTTGTTCATGATCTATTTTGAAGAATCCACGGGTAAGGACTTTCTAAGATTGAAAACGGACTTTGTTTCTTCATTTCTCTTTAGTTTTATATTAATTGCATTTTACAACATGTTATTCAGTCGCAGATACAGAAAGTTATAGAATGCATTTAAATTTATGGTTTAGTTACAATAACCAAGCATAGAATTAATGTTGGTTGGTTAAAATGGAGAGAAGCATAAGGTATTCTTTGTGATAAGAATTAAAGTTAAAAAGTAAATATTATAGAGCAACAATTAGACCTGCCATGTTTTATGGTTGTGAGTGTCAACAAAAATGAAGATGTTGAGATGGATGAGTGATCATAGAAGAAAAGACCGTATACATAATGAGGTTATTAGAAACAAATTAGAAGTGCCACTAATAGAGGATAAAATGAGAGATTTAAGATGGTTTGGACATATAAGAAGAAGATCATAAGAAAAACCTTTAAGGTATGAAAAACTAAATTTGGAAAGTATTAAAAGAGATAGAGGACGACCACAAAAGTGTTGCTAGCTTATTGGGAGTTAACTGCTAACATGACACATGATAGAGTTATATGGAA
The DNA here is from genome assembly GCA_036023115.1 of Brasenia schreberi. Lineage (NCBI taxonomy): Eukaryota > Viridiplantae > Streptophyta > Magnoliopsida > Nymphaeales > Cabombaceae > Brasenia > Brasenia schreberi. Next base: position 16,047,194 of record JAYKKT010000089.1, on the reverse strand, counting down.
ACAAAGAATCCATGTAGCCGACCACGTCTAGTATGAGAAAAGGCTTAGTTGTTATTGTTGTTGTTACAATAACCAAAACCAAGTATCGTCAGCTTTATGGATTTCTAATAGCCATTGAGCTCGATGTTAAGCCATGTGGAGAAACACAAGTTCATAGTTTATTGTCGCCTTCCAATGCTTTAGAGGCATTTCTCTCTCTACTTTAAAGTGGTTTGATTTAGTTTTAATAATTAAGACGAGTAGTTGGCTTCATTACAAATTGCTATTCTGATTAGATAATATAAACAGGTCTCAGCAGAAGCATGAAGTGAAAAATAATCAAGAGAAGCAGAAAATTGCTTTGATTTAATACCATAGTTACATCTTCTAAGCAAAATGGCGTTATTCTCATAAGATCTTCTCCTTGTGTTTGTATATATATATATGTGTATGTATATGTAGGTATACATTAATATTATATATATATATATATATATATATGTGTGTGTGTGTATGTGTGAGAGAGAGAGAGAGATTGTGAATCTCTTCGAGAATATATATTTGAAGTGAAAGTTACAATCAATGGGTTAGAACTCTTTTAAGTTTTTGAGAAGTTTAGTTGAGTACCTTGTGGTTTGGATGAAATCTACTTTGGTAGATTGTGGTAGTTTTACATATCTTTTGTGGGTTTAACATAGCCCTTCCGTTGCTAGTACGAGGCCAAGTAAAAGATTGAACGCATGTCCTCTCTCACATACATATATGTCTTAACACTAGACTAACCAAAGTTCTGTTACATATTAAAAAACAAATTATTTTGCATTTATATATAGTTCTGTTTAGTCCCATATGATAGCACAACTTGAGTGGATTACCATCATATTAGGAAATTGTATAAACGTTAACCTAATTTATAGGTTAAGAATAATTTAATTTAATTTATTAATTGATGAATAAAAAATAAAAATCAATTTCATAGTTAATGCTTAATACTAAGTAAACAATACATTTTAAATATTTAGTCAATAACCATAGCTAAATAATAAATTTTAAATAAATAGTTAATTCAGCATTTAAATTTATTGATTACATTTAATATTAACTAAATGACATAATTAAAATATAGTAATTAATTGAATGTTGATTTTATTTAAAAAAATTAGATGATAAATATAAACAGGTAATTTATATACTTTAGTGACCAATTAATAAGAAAATGTATACAAGTAATTAATACAAATAAAAATAACTTTCAAATTTAATTACTAAATTAATAGAAGTTAAATGAATTAAGATATACTTAATAGTTAACTAAAAAACTGTGTTTTACTTAATTAATTACTATTTCGTTTTTTAAATTAATAAAAAAGTACCTAATTAAATAACTAAATTCATGTATCATTATTTACTGCATCAAGTGTTCTTGGATCCGAACTCCACGGTCCAATATGTTACCTTTTTTAAATTCATTTTCTGATTTGTACGCCAGTGTACCATGAGTCGGAAACTTAATGCCACATAATCAGTTCAAAAGCAGTCACATCAGAATGGATTGAACGCCGTAAATAATTTTTCGACCAAAACAATGTACTTCCATAACTATACGATGCAGCAAAAACCAACAGCAGATTTAATCCAAACCTCAAGGGACTAAAGTGCACTTTTCCTCAACCTTCTTCTTGCAACGTTTTGCTTAAGCTGTTAAATGGCCTACTTATCACGAAAAAAAATATGCAGCTTCTATACGAGAAAAACTTTTCCATCATATAAGTTTGATACGAAGGCTTTGCGATTAGCAGAAAGTGATGGTATTTAGACAGGATAAGTTTCGTTTAATAAGACTTACCAAACTAAAGAAACTCATGCATAATATTTGAAGAATATACAGAGAAGTGAAAGGGCAAGCCGATGAGATTCAGTTCTTGACTTTGAAGATTGCACCCGCAAGCACGTCTGAAGGTTCCTTGCGTGGAACTTTAGGGTGTGTTTGATTTATGGTGCTAGGTCCTTCGTACTAAAGGCCTAGACCTACATGAGCTTGGGCTTGTAATCATGGAAGCCATGCTTTTGTTAAAACTATTTTGATCCAGTACGAGAGACTTGGATTTTTGCGTGAAGCCCATGGATAGAGTTCCCATGACCTACTTGCTTCCTGGTGCCCATATCTTTTATTTGAATTGGATCCACGGAATCATAATTCCACGTCAGCAACCTGTCGATGTATAACGAAACATAGGACTGCAAGCACCGAAAGTCAAGATCGTCATGGGTGCAACCGGAACCCAAAACAATGTTAACAAATGATCAATTTTCCTCTCTCTCTCTCTCTCTCTCTCTCTCTCTCTCTCTTAAACACACATATACACACTAAGGACACTCAACCTATCATTTGGAACATATTTTGCACAAATACAAGAACAAATTCTGATTAAGGTAGAGGACCTTATATGTTGCTGGTTTCTCCATCAAGTACATTTGAAAGCCAAACTGTCAAACAGATGAAGGAATAAAAATGGTAGCCCAGGCTAATCAATTAATCATTATACACAAGGAGAACCGGGGCAATAATGTTTTGATTTTCTCCTAGTTTCGGTGCTTCCGTGTATTTGAGAGGCAAGCTCAAAAGATAGCCGCTTTGAGATTGCGCCACATCTTTTTACTCTTTTTCTCTTTCCCATCCCCAGAATGTTCCTTCCTTGCACTTGGTTCTTCTCCTTTGGAGTCCTCATTCAGATGCTTGCTGCTGCTTTCCATCCTGGCTACTCTGTCTGCTGAGAATGATGAGTGAACGCTATCGCGGCACCTAAGAAGCTCTTCAACCTACATCAATCAGTGCCAGTTTATCTCAAACAATGCCTAAAATTCTGAAAATAAAACAACGAGATTTCAGTTAAGTTTTCTAAATCCCATGATGTCGGATAGAACTTCGGACAAAGAGAAAAGAATAGACCCTATCCAATAAATCAACAGCAACTATTGTTTTTAGACCAGGACTTTTTAATGCTAAAGAAAGCAAGCATCAGACACAAAAATGACGAGATTATCATGGTGAGTTACATTTTTTTTCTCCTCAGCGTACCGCTTCATCACCTCCTGATAGTGAGCCAGAGTCTATAATGAACAAACATGTTTGTTGTAAGAAATACATTATTGCCGCAAATAAGATAATGTCATGAAGAAATCTTGCACCTTCTTGTACTCTTTCTCAAATTGATGTAGTTCGTCCCGCTTCGCAAGGAGACTGGCTTCTATTTCCTTGAGCTTCATGCTCGAATCGACAAATGACTGGGCAGATACAACCTCAATTGTATAGCTGGCACTCTTGAAGAAGTTATCGCCTGGAAATGGGCAGGAACTATAGTGATAAAGTTCAACGGAAATGCACGTAAAAGGACAAAAAAAAAGAGACATAATGCTTAGAGTAGAATAAATTGAATATGAGACCATAAACTGCAAATACGTGATCTCCTCCCTTGAGCCCCGAAATATCACAAGGTTGAAGACCATCCAATTTCTTAAAGAATGCGGTTTCAGGATCTTTGGCCATTGATAGCTGAAGCAGAAAGGTTCAGATTATGCACCATCCACAAATTACTAAGGTATCCGAAGAAAAGATGAGAAAAGGACAGAAAGAGGCAGGGTGCTTACTGCATTCGTAGTTGAGTCCATGCGGTAGACTTGAAAGTGAAGGAAATACATTCCAGCAGATGTCACCTTGCCGGTCTTTTCACTGTCTTCCTGAACGAATTAACACACAGATAACAAATCAATCATGGAATTCGTGTTTCAACCGAACGATGATATTCAACATGCTTCTTAAATCCCACAACTTGGTAGAGGATTCTCCGGACATGCAAAGGTAACCTGGACAATAATGTAGCATCACAGGCAGCATAATATATAGTCATACAGACAAACTAATTATGAAATTATAGTTCAACCATGCAGTACAAAAATTCTTTTGTATGCAAGTGTAACCCCACAAGACAAACCAAAATCAACAACAATATATCCACAAACAAACAAGGTGCATAATCTGCAGCTTTCAGTGAAAGATTTTCTATGGAAACTGAATGCATATGTGCAAATGCAAAAGAGATTTTTCTCATACGATTTGGCAGTATACAATGTAAATAATAGTTGACAATCGAATGTTGATTTGGCCAGTTGCAAAACGTCAACGAGTTTGATTGAATCACCAAGATATCAAAGCATCCGAATATGGATGCCACACGCTAAGATCACAACAAGAGTGAAGAACAAGATAGTCAAACAACAAATCAAAGGTTGTTCTAGACAACGTAAGTTTATTGATGTGAATAGGAGTATTTATAGTATATGTACATGAAGAGGAGAAGGAAAGGAGCATGAGTAGCAAGTGGCCCAACACTAGCCATTGAAATCTAATGGCTACTTGCTGGCCAACTTGGAGGCATTGGCCCTCCAACAGCTCTGGCTATGGGCCCTAGTGGCTCGCATCATTCACAAGAAGTGCACGAGTCCTAATGGCCCGCGATACTTATTACATTTAACACCTCCTTCAAACTTACGGTGTATATACGAAAGTTTGTCAAAAAAGAAATGAAAGCGAGTAACAGAGAGAGATTTGGTGAAGTCGGCTAGTTGCATCCCTGATGTGGCAACACAAATTTATCTTCTTTTGTAAGCACTCTTTATAAACAAAATGACAATCCATTTCAATATGTTTCGTTCGTTCATGAAATGTGTTGTTGGAAGCAATGTACATGACACTTTTATTATCAGAGTACATAGTGACAGTTTTTTTAGGAGAAACAACCATATCTCTCAAATCAACAGTAATCTAAGAAATCTCCGTGACAGTAGTAGCCATGGCTCGATATTCTGCTTCGGTCGAAGAAAGCGATACTTTCTGTTGCTTCTTACACTTTTAGAAGATAAGTGATTCACCTAAAAAACATAAAAACTAGTCGTAGAATGTTTGTTATTGACATCTCCACCCCAATCAACATCAATATACAGAAACAAATCAAAAGACAAAGAAGAAGTTAAAAGTATCCCTTGTTTGTAGAGTTTTTTACATCAAATAATGCACATGATAACGCTCACATGAACAGAGGTAGGTGATAGTGAGATAGGTAAGGGCATCTCTGAGTTGCCTGTAGAGGGTGGAGTCATCTAATCTTTCTCTATCAGTTGTCTGTGATACCATATCTTTTAATTATATCATTTACAAATTTAGTTTAAGACATAAAGTATCCACAATTGTTTATAACAATTTCAATACCCAATAAATAGTTTAAAAGGCCTAAATCTTTCATATCAAATTCCTGGTGAAGGTTATATTTAGCCTCAACAATCTCTACTTCATCACTCCCAGTGACGATCATATCATCTACATAAAAGAGTAAAATAACAATACATTCATCTGTCTTTCATACAAATAAAGTAGTGTCAGTATAACAAGATACAAAGTTATGCAAATGCATGAATTTTTCAAATCGATCAAACCAAGCCTTAGGGGCTTGTTTGAAACCATACAACGCCTTTTGATATTTAAGGACATGATCATGAGGAACTAGAAATCTAGGAGGAGTCATATGAAAAGAAGCGCCTGAATCTAAAAACCAAAACATACCTTGAGGAGTAGAGAGAGTATTCTCGGAAATGCTTGCCTTTTCTTTGAGCATTTCTTCTATATATGCTTTGATGTGGGTCGACAAACCTCCTCTATCTTTATCCCCACCGCTTCCATGTTCACATATTTTTTTCGAATAAGAGGACAAATGGTTTTGATATGACCACTTTTCTTGCAATAGTGACATATTATATCCTTGTTACCATAATCTTATGGGTTTTTTATTTGCTCATTTTCTTGGTTCTTTGGAGTTTTTCACATGCAAAAGCTTGTGCTGTAATGAAAACGATGCTTCAATGTGACAACAGAAGGTTGATGAATATCACCTCAAAATATCACTCACAAAAACCTTTAAAAAAATGTTATAATAAAGCGTATACAACAAAGACATAATATACAACAACAACTAAGCCTTTTCCCATACTAGACGGGGTCGGCTACATGGATTCTTTGTTTCCACAGATCTCTATCGTGTGCCATGTTAGCAGTTAACTCCCAATAAGCTAGATCATTCTTTATTGTTTCTTTCCAACACTTTTGTGGTCGTCCTCTACCTCTTTTAATACTTTCCAAATTTAGGTTTTCTAACCTTCTTACAGGTTCTTCTTTTGATCTTCTTTCTATATGTCCAAACCATCTTAAACGATGTTCTCTCATTTTGTCCTCTATTGGTGCCACTCCTAATTTGTTTCTAATAACCTCATTATGTATACGGTCTTTTCTTGTATAACCACTCATCCATCTCAACATCTTCATTTCTGTCACAGACATCTTTTGTACATGTTGATGATTAACTGCCCAACACTCAGAACCATAAAACATGGCAGGCCTAACTGCTGCTCTATAATATTTACCTTTTAATTTTAATGGTATCTTCTTATCACAAAGAATACCTGATGCTCCTCTCCATTTTAACCAACCAGCATTAATTCTATGTGTAACATCTCCATCAATTCTTCCATCACTTTGAAAAATTAACCCTAGGTATTTAAAACTTTCCTTTTGGGGAATGCAATGTGTGCCAATTTTAATTTCTATGTCCTCTGAAGTAGCCAAATGATCAAACTTACATTCCATATATTCTGTCTTTGTTCTACTAAGTCGGAGGCCTTTGTTTTCTAATGTTTCTCTCCATAGTTCCAATTTTCTATTAACTTTTTCCTTAGACTCCTCCACTAATACAATGTCATCTGCAAATAACATACACCAAGGTACTTCATCTTGAATATGTTTTGTTAACTCATCCATCACCATTATAAATAAGTATGGACTTAAAGTTGATCCTTGATGTAACCCAATATTAACTTCAAAGAAGTCTGTCGTTCCTTCATGAGTCCTCACATATGTTTTTGCACCATCATACATGTCTCTTATAAGGTTAATATATGTCAATGGGAAGGTCTTTCTTTTTTGCTCTAAAATGTTCCATAAGACGTCTCAAAAGGTGAATCGCTTCAATAGTAGATCTACCTGGCATAAATCCAAATTGGTTCTCTGTTGTACTTGATACTTGTCTTAACCTACGTTCAATAATTCTTTCCCATAATTTCATAGTATGACTCATTAACTTGATACCTCGATAATTCGCACAATTTTGAATGTCTCCCTTGTTCTTATATACGGGTATAAGTGTACTTGCTCTCCATTCCTCGGGCATCTTTTGGTTTTTCCATATTTCATTAAATAGTCTTGTGAGCCAAGTGATTCCTATTTCTCCTAGTATTTTCCAAACTTCTATAGGAATATTATCTGGTCCTACCGATTTACCACTCTTCATATGTTTAAGAGCCTCTTTGACTTCATTCTTTTGAATACGTCGGTAGAAATTGTGGTTTATATACTTTTTTGACTTGGCTAAATCTCCTAAACTAATACTAACATCTTTATTTTCATTAAAAAGATTATAAAAATAGTTTTTCCATCTATTTCTTATATCATCATTTGCCACTAGAATTTTTTCATCCTCGTCTTTTATGCATCTAACATAATTAAGATCTTTAGTTTTCTTATCTCTGGCCCTAGCTATCCTAAAAATGTCTCTTTCACCCTCTTTTGAGTTGAGTTTTTTATATAAGTCCTCCCAAATCTTAGCTTTTGCTTCACTAACGGCCTTTTTTGCTTCCTTCTTTGCTTTCTTATAAGCTTCTAAAGTTTCACTAGTTTTCTTAGCATAATGTAATTTGTAACATGCCCTCTTGGACTTGATTTTGTTTTGTACTACTTCACTCCACCACCAAGCTTCTTTTTGTGCTGGTACACCTCCCTTAGATACCCCTAACACATCTTTCGCCACTTTCCTAATATGTATAGCCATATTGTTCCACATATCAGAGGGTGTGCCAACATAATTCCAAACATCTCCTTGAAGGACTTTTTGTTTAAATATATCTTCTTTCTCACTTTTGAGGTTCCACCATTTAGTCCGAATAGCTCGATGCACTCTTTTCTTCTTTGTCCATTTTTTTATTTGTAAATCCATAACTAAAAGTCGATGTTGGGTGGTTAAGCTTTCTCCTGGAATTACCTTACAATCTTTACAACACGCTCTATCTTTTTTTCTACAAATAAAGTAATCAATTTGTGTTTGTGATAAGCCACTCTTATAAGTAATTAAATGTTCTTCTCGTTTTTTGAAGATTGTATTGACTATAAAGAGATCAAATGACATAGCAAAATTTAAAATCTCCCTACCTTCCTCGTTTATATCCCCATAACCAAAGTTTCCATGAATCTCTTGATATCCTAATGCCTCTTTACCGACATGTCCATTTAAATCTCCTCCTAAACAAATCATCTCCCTTTGTGGAATCTTTTGAAACACCTTATCTAACTCTTCCCAAAAAACTGTCTTTATACTATCTTCTAGTCCTACTTGGGGTGCGTAAGCACAAACTATATTCAAAACCTCTACTCCTAACACTAATTTCAATGTCATGATTCGGTCACCATATCGTTGTATGTCTACTACACTCTCCTTTAAATCTTTATTTATGATAATACCAACTCCATTTCGGGCCTTTTCTTTACCTGAGTACCATAATTTAAAACCTGTATCCTCTATCTCTTTTGCTTTTTCTCCAACCCATTTTGTCTCTTGTAAACATAGAATATGAATCTTTCTCCGAATCATAGTATCTACCACCTCCATTAGCTTACCCGATAATGTTTCGATATTCCAAGAACCAATACGAATCTTATTATCTAGGACTAGCTTCCTTACCCCCCGCATCCGTCCATAATCAAAATGCGGAGACCCTCTCTGAAACAAAGACATAATATATTACAAAAAATATTATTTAACCACAAAAGGTTTGAGAAAATCCATTACATGAGAGTCATATTTATAGAGTACATGAGGCATAGGAGAGGAAAAGAAAAGAGAGAAGGGAGAAGAGAAGAGGAGAAATGAGGGGGCCTCGCTGGCAGCCAGCCCCCCAATGTCTACTGAACTAGTCGTTGGACGGCTTGGCCCATAGGGCTAGTCAGGTCGGGCCGCTTGGGCCCATTTTTTAAACCCCTCCTCAAACTCAATCCTCCATGACCTCAAGTTTGCCAATCAAAGAATGAAATTGATGAGCAGGTAATGACTTGGTGAATACATCTATAAGTTAATACTCTAATTTTACAAATTGTAATATTAAATTGCCTTAGATGCTCTTCACGAATATAGTGATAGTCCATCTCAATATACTTAGTGCTACTTCATGAAAAAGACACACATCATTGCGAAAGAATCAATAATAGACTCCTATTATCACAATAAGGAGGAGAGTGTTGAGAGGATCAAAAACATCTAAGTTCTCAAGAAGCTAACGCAAATCCAAAGTATTTTAGCATTTGGTGTCAACTCAGTGTTTTATATTCAACTTCGCTGCGACTCGAACGCAGGCTAAAGTATGTTTTCGTTGCTTCGCCATGAAATAAGTGTGCGCATCACCAAAAATAAAATACAATAGTCGCTGATGGATCGACAATCAAAGATGATCTCCACCCCAATCAACATCGAATAATCCCGGAGAACCACACCAAGAAGGAGTTAACGAGAAGTTGAAAAACTCATGAAACAAAGTTCTTTTATATACTAAATAATAATGTAGAACAACAACATAACGAGTGCAGTGGCACGTAATCGACATAAATCGACTGGACTTAGATGACTAACATGTGAAATGTCCGGACAAGGTAATAGTAAGATAAAATCAAGATGTCAACTAACTGCCGATATATAGAGGTAGAATCATCACCTACAAGCATCATCCGGTAGGTATAAACCCGACATTAAGCTTCTAGAGAAGTGGACTTTATGCGACCGTCCGAAACATCAAGCCGAGTAAATAAGATCCGGCGCTATATTAACACCAAACACAACACACACAAATAAATACCATCAGATGAGGAAAGAACCTCAAGATCCAGTAAAATAATTGAGATGGCCAAGATCCTTCATCTCAAAATTATGGCTCAAAGATGCTTTTTAAGATCAAGCCAATTGTCCGCTAGAGTATCATCACCTGGTGAATAATCATGTCATCAACATAGATAAGCAACAATACGTGTCAGATTATTAGTCTTACAAAGAAGAGTTGTTGAATCAACATTTAGAACTAGAGGAAAGAATCCAAACTGATTGGATGGTGGAACTCCAAACTTAGCAAATCGTGACTCAATGAGCTTATTTTAAGACCATGCCAAGGCTTCTCAGAAGAAGACACTGTACCTTGTTAGGTGAACAAGAGTAACTCTAGAAGTGATCGTGATATAGACTTCTTCTTCTAAGTCACCATTAAGAAAGACATTCTTCACATCCATCTAATTAAAAGTCCAATTGTGGCATAGTATGTTAATAGCGCAAGAAGAGTAATTAACTCAAGTATGAGACAAGCAACTAGAGCAAAGGTTTCTTCATAATCAATCTCATATTCTCGAGTAAAACCTTTGGTCTACTCAAGCGGACTTTTATAACGATCAACAAACCTATCGATCAAGTTTTAATCTTATAAACTTCATTTACATCCGACAAGAGGTCTTATCGTAAGGAAGATCAACTATTTTCCAAAGTATCATTATTCTCCAAAACATACGTAATTCTTCATTCATACCATAAATCCAATCTCGTGATGATTATGCTTCCTTAAAATGTTTTGGTTCTTTTATAGTGAAAATATTAGTTACTAAGGTTCTATGCCTTGGTAAAAAATTGTCATAGGAAACAAATCGTTCCAAAGGTCTAGAGTCTCGACTAATCCTTCGAGGTATAGATGAAAAATCATTTTGAGTTCTTATAGTGTAGTATTGATCAAAGGGTGTAACTGACTATCTTGAAATTATAGGTTTATCAAACTTATTTTCAACATGTATTATGTCATTCCCTAAGACATCATTGAACGAGTACGACGACTCATCAATAGGACGAGCGTTATTAATTCCTTTAAAGAAATATTCATTTTAAAAGAATTTGATATCTCTTGATACATAGAGTTTGTCATTTTTATAATCATAATATCTATATCCCTTTTTATTTATCTCGTACCCTAGGAAAATACATTCTATGGCACGAGAAGAAAGTTTATCATCTTTGTTAGTATAAATAAAACATTTACATCCAAACACACGAAGTCTGGAGTAATTAGGAGAAAGTTGAAAGAGCTTTTATACAAGAGACATGTTTTATAAAACTGAAGATAACATTCGGTTAATTAAGTAAATAGAAGTCATAATGGCTTCGAGCCAAAAATTTTTAGGAACACCACTAGACAATAACAACGTTATTGTGGTTTCCAAAATATGACGATATTTACATTCCAAAATATCATTTTGTTGAGAAGTTTTAGTAAAGAAGTTTGATGCAACAACAACAACAACTAAGCCTTTTCCCATACTAGACGAGGTCGGCTACATGGATTCTTTGTTTCCAGAGATCCCTATCGTGTGCCATGTTAGCAGTTAACTCCCAATAAGCTAGATCATTTTTTATTGTTTCTTTCCAACACTTTTGTGGTCGTCCTCTACCTCTTTTAATACTTTCCAAATTTAGTTTTTCTAACCTCCTTACAGGTTCTTCTTTTGATCTTCTTTCTATATGTCCAAACCATCTTAAACGATGTTCTCTCATTTTATCCTCTATTGGTGCCACTCCTAATTTGTTTCTAATAACCTCATTATGTATACGGTCTTTTCTTGTATGACCACTCATCCATCTCAACATCTTCATTTCTGTCACAGACATCTTTTGTACATGTTGATAATTAACTGCCCAACACTCAGAACCATAAAACATGGCAGGCCTAATTGCTGCTCTATAATATTTACCTTTTAATTTTAATGGTATCTTCTTATCACAAAGAATACCTGATGCTCCTCTCCATTTTAACTAATCAGCATTAATTCTATGTGTAACATCTCCATCAATTCTTCCATCACTCTAAAAAATTGACCCTAGGTATTTAAAACTTTCCTTTTGGGAGATGCAATATGTGCTAATTTTAATTTCTATGTCCTCTGAGGTAACCAAATGATCAAACTTACATTTCATATATTATGTTTTTGTTCTACTAAGTCGGAGGCCTTTGCTTTCTAATGTTTCTCTCCATAGTTTCAATTTTCTATTAACTTTTCCTTAGACTCCTCCACTAATACAATGTCATCTGCAAATAACATACACCAAGGTACTTCATCTTGAATATGTTTTGTTAACTCATCCATCACCATTATAAATAAGTATGGACTTAAAGTTGATCCTTGATGTAACCCAATATTAACTTCAAAGAAGTCTTTCGTTCCTTCATGAGTCCGCACACATGTTTTTGCACCATCATACATGTCTCTTATAAGGTTAATATATGTCAATGGGATACCTCTTTTTTCCAAAGTTCTTCAAAGAACCTCCCTCGGTACTCTATCATAAGCTTTTTCTAGATCAATAAATATCATGTGAAGGTCTTTCTTTTTTGCTCTAAAATGTTCTATAAGACGTCTCAAAAGGTGAACCGCTTCAATAGTAGATCTGCCTAGCATGAATCCAAATTGGTTCTCTATTGTACTTTGCCCAAATTTGTCAAGATGGTTTTTAAATTATTTGGACATAAACTCTCCTCTCGAGTTGGATATAAAAATCTTAATTTCGAAATAAAATTTATTTTTTACAAGATTGTGAAATATCACAAAATTTTGAAAAACATCATACTTGGCCTTTAAAAGATATACCCATGTATATCTAGTGAAATCATCTATAAAAATGACATAATAGGAGATCCTTCCTTTAGATAAAACAAATGTTGGTCCCTATACATCCGAATGAATAATCTCAAATGGTTTTGTAGAGATACGCATTTTGTTTGAAAAGGGTAGAGATTGCATTTTGCCAAGTACATAATCTTTGCAATAAAATTTTTCAATATTATTTATTTAAAGAAGATATTGATACAACTTTTGAATATTAAGATATCCTAATCTTGTATGTCACAGAAGAGCATCACTAGTCAAAACATTAACACATAATATAAAGTTCGTCCTCCTTATGGCGACGACCAATCACCTTGTTCGAGAGGCGATCTTATACAATACATCATATAGATGGAAAAGTTATAACATAATTTTTATCTGAAATTTGAGATATGAAAAGTAAGTTCAAATTTAGTTTTGGAACAACATTAATTTTGGAAACTTCAAAATTTTTGTTTTGCAAGTCACCAATTTTATCAACATTTAATTATATTCCATCTATAGTATAAACAGATCATAAGGGTTTTCCAATATATGATTTTAAAATATTTTAATTACAAGTCATATGAAATGAGACACCGGAATCAAGAATCCAAAAAAACGTACCTTTAACTTGGTTAGTTGAAGAAAAATAAACTGCACCTATTGTTGCTTTCTCTTTTATTTGAGTTTCAAGTCTTTTTATCTTTTCTTCGAGTGCAACGATATAGGATGAGGCATGTTCTTCTACTAATGCCACATTTCTTTTCAATTGTGGGCAATTTGTCCTTATATGTCCGGCCTCTCTACAATGGTGAAAAATAATGTCTTTTCTTCCTTCTTCACTTTTGAAATGAGGTCGGTAAACCTTCATATTTGTTCTGGGTTTTGATGCGGCTAAGGTGGTATCTCTTTGAAGTCTAACTTCATTCATTCTTGTTTCTGCTATTTGGAGATCGGTAAGAATCTTTTCTTTTCTAGAGAAAGGTTTTCTATGAATGAGAGATGATCTTTATCCCTTTAAATTCTTTCCAGAAACTTCTTAGAAATTGGTATACGAAATCCTCATTATCTTCACATTGTCTCTGACTAAGACATTGTATACATTTCTTTTTATAACCATATAATTGGTTCCAAACTTAGCCGACCCCGTCTAGTATGGGAAAATGCTTAGTTGTTGTTGTTGTATAATTGGTTCGAAATATTAGAGTATTCTTCAAAAAAATTGATTACCCCTTTATCTCCTTGTTTAAGTGAGACCAATTTGTCTCTTAATGCCATCAACATGTATAAAAGATGTCTATGAAAGAAATGAAGATATTGAGATGATGAGTGGTCATACAAGAAAAGACCGTATACATAACGAGGTTATTCGAAACAAATTAGGAGTGACACCAATAGAGGATAAAATGAGAGAATATCGTTTAAGATGGTTTGAACATATAGAAAGAAGATTAGAAGAAGAACCTATAAGAAAGTTCAAGAAACTAAATTTGTAAAGTATTAAAAGAGGTAGAAGATGACCACAAAAGTGTTGGAAAGAAACAATAAAGAATGATCTAGCTTATTGTAAGTTAACTGCTAACATGACACATGATAGAGCTTTGTGGAAACAAAGAATCCATGTAGTCGATCGCATCTAATATGGGGAAAGGCCTAGTTGTTGTTGTTTGTATTAACACTCATAGGATTGTTCTATGACCTCCTTCATATTCCTCTTTGTGCTCAAAGTGTGGCATTAATAGAGGGTTATACCTTCAAAATTGTTCTATGACCTCCTTCGTATTCCTCTTTTTGCTCAAAGCGTGGCATTAATAGAGGGTTATACCTTCAAACCACTTACATAGCTCAATAATTTTTTGAAATATAGGTAATTTTTCATAGATTGGGTCAATGTCTTGTAGTTCGAGGGTGTTAGACGAAAGATCCATATTTCAAGGAGAAAAAATAAACTAAAGAGGTAAACTTACAAAATATGATCGACCTCTAAACTTGGAGCAAATATGAAAACGTACATGAAAATGGGCCCAAGTGGCCCGACCCAGTATGCCTTGTGGGCCCGAGCTGCCAGGGCCTGCAGGCCACTAGCCGTTGGGGGAGCTGGCCCCCCTTCCTTTTTCTTCTATTCTCTTCTCTCTTCTCTTCTCCTATGCCTCATGTACTCTATAAATATGACTTTCATGTAATGTATTTTCTCAAGCATTTATGGCTAAATAATATTCTTTTTTTAATATATTATGGCTTTATTGCATACGCTTTATTATAACATTTTTTCTAAGGCTTTTGCGAGTGATATTTTGAGGTGATATTCATCAATCTTCCGCTGCCACATTGAAGCATCGTCTTCGTATCAGATCCATTTTGCGATCGTGAGAATATTATTTATCACCACGAGAACGACTTCTTTTGCAATATGAATATTTTTTAATCTTGTTTCCTTCATAACAAGATCGGCCAAAAAATAGTCTTCCTTTGGTCTAGGTTTTCTATATATTAAGTTGGATCTAATATTTTAAAACTCATCCTTTAAGCCGCGCATGAACAAAAAGAAATATTGGTTGTCTAATTTTTTTTGAAATTCATCAATTTTTTGAAGTTTTCTAAGCTTTTCAAAACTTCTAAGTTGAGTTCATAATTTTGAAAATTCATTAGGATAGTCTCTAATTCTTAAATTTTCTTGTTTAAGCATTATGATCATTTCCATAATATTAATTTGAAAGACGAAATCATCTCGAGAGTGAATTTTCTTTAAGTACTCCCAAGTTTTAAAAACACTTTCAAAAACACTAATTCTATTTCTAAGTTTTTCATCTACATTTTGGCAAATAATCTAAATAATTTTAGCATTCATCTTTTCTGAAATTTTAAGATCTTGCTTATATTTTTCTTTTGCCTTAAAATCATTTTCATCTTACACATCTTCAATGTCTAAAGTTGGTTCTTGAATCATTCAATCAATATAATCTCAAAAATCTTTGGACAAAAAAATACTTTTTCATGGTTCTTACCCAACTTTGATAGCATTTTGAGTAAAAAAATACATCTAAAAGATTCATTTTTGCTCTCCATTTTAGACAAAAATCAAAGGTCTTAGTGTTACCTCAAATTTGGAGCAATTTCAGGAACTTTGCAATCTTAGCACGCTTCCCGATGTGCTTGAATTTTTCAAAATAGAGCTATGATACCATGTAAATAATAGTTGACAATCGAATGTTGAATCGGCCAAGTTGCAAAATGTCAAAGTTGATTGAGTCACCAAGATATCAAAACATCCGAATATTGATGGCACACGCGAAGAACATAACAAGAGAGTCAAACCACAAATCAAACGTTGTTCTAGACAACGTAAGTTTATTGATGTGAATAGGAGTATTTATAGAATATGTACATGAAGAGGAGAAGGAAAGGAGAATGAGTAGATAAACTGCTCTGCATTCACAAGAAGTGTAGCCACCTATTACATTTAACACACAGTACCCACACTAATTAGAAAAGGTGATCCATTTAGTAAAATTAATGACAGTCAAGTGCAAAAAGGAAGAGAAAAACAAGGGGCAATGAGCAAATTTGATCAATGAAAATTTGTCTGAGTTGTTTAACATGTTAGGATCATATAGTAAGAAAACAAAAATGGAAATGAACAATTGTGGATCGAAGACTAAGGGTAGATGTGAAGAATAGATCTTGCAAAAACAATCATCATATGAGGAAAGGTAACTGCTCAAGGTTTTCAATGTTTATACAAGTGTGAGAAAGAAGGGAATTGAACAAATTACCTGTAAAGCAAGTCCATAACCTCCACCGACTTCCTTTTCAAAATAAAGAAGCTGCCAAGCACAAGATAAAACATCACATGAAGCGCAGATCATCCAACACAACTTTAAGGAAATGACATTCAATCATGATCACTGTGCATAGACATCAGTTAGATATCATGCTGAAAGAATGGTGCATTTTTACTAACAAATTCAATCCAGAAGGGCGCCTCACCTTAAATTTGCTTTGTGCAGTTGATGTGACCCGCACCACAATACCAGCCTTAGCCTGTTGCTCACTGATAGATATATGAAAAAAATGAGCATCTTGTTTTTCAACCTGAAATGAGTTCAAAAAACATCCATCTGAGATCAATTAGGTGGATTGCATATAACAGGTTTCCGTGCAACAGATATTACCTTGCCAGGGAAAGGGCTTCCAAGAGGAAGGGGTAGAATATGCACATTTCCACTAAGAGCCTCTTCGAGGACGGTTGTTGAAATTGTTGTCTTTATGGGGACGCCAAGCTTGCTGTAAGGCTTTTTACGATCATAGCGACACCAACAAATATCATGAGAAAGGTGCCCATGCAATCAAGACTATTACCTGAACAATGCTGCAAACATCGTATTTACAGTCCCTAAATTTGACAAGTCAATCTCCATATCCATCACATCAGCCTCAAGTGCCTGCATTGAGAGTTAGAAAGATATTTAAAGGTACATATGCCAAATATCCATAAATTGAACAAATGTTCAACACTTCTATATTATTATTGGATGCTCTTGGTTATGAAACTGACATCATCCATCTGCAATCATTGACAAGCATTGCAAAATCCAGATTCTTCTAGAATCATGTGGATGTCCGAAAGAAGCCAGATCACCAATCCAAGGATATCCATCTTAACCTTACGGTGTAGTGCATTCATCCTATTAAAGCCATTAAGGGTTATATATTCATCTCCAGGTACATTGCTGCCTTAAGTAAAAAGTTCAGCTCCTCCTGCACATTAGATCCACTAAATAGTGGACAGGAATCCTAATAAGCAGGACAGCACCTTAGAAATTTTTAAAAATACAATCAGCTGGTATGACACTAACTAGGGATTATTGGATATTTCTTGTACATCATCACTTACCTCACATGTTTATAGGAACCTTGTCTAATTATAGGAACCTCACATTATTTTTATCATAACTTTGATATTCTTTTATGCCTTCTAAGACATAAATATTATTTCATAGAATGACCTCTTTTTGCAAATATTGATGGCAACCTGTGACCAATGACCACAATTATTTATGATGTACAACAGCGGAACTGGTACATTTTAGAATCATTGATGAAATAGTGTTCGTGCTTAAGGCATAAAAAAATCAAAGTTACAATAGAAATAATGGTTCTATAAACATGTGAATTAAGTGATGATGTACAAGAAATATCCATTCCACCACATACTATTCAAGATATATGTAAGTTAAACAACCTCTCTTATAGCAGCTTACTCATGAACCAATGTTGTAAAATTTGTAATGTATCATACGATACAATACGAGTTTATCTATATCATAGGGCAATACAATACGATACACGATACCGTATCGTGCTATATCGCATGGTATGGTACGATATAGGCCATATCGGACAAGTTGATGTTAGGTCGCAAGATATAAAACCCAAGAAACTAAGTTTTTTTGTTGTTTTGTTTGCTCTCAAACCATTCCTTCCTCCTTCCTTTGCTCCAAAAAGGTTTCCATATCTTTCGTTTACTCGATTTCATGGAAAAATCACATGTTTTTTTTTATCTTAAAATCTTCAAAATCAAAAGGATTTTTCTCAAATATGTGGCATACTCCCTTTCTTTCATCCTTACTCTTTTGTAACCAGATTTTTCATCTAAAATATTTGGAGCTTTCATAGATTCTGAGATTCCCCACTTTCGTAAAGCCTTTTACTTATTGTAGTATATCTTTGCTCGACTTGATGGAATCAGAACAAGGCGATCCAACATGGAAGTATTGCACCTCGGTGTATAAAGGTTATAGGCTTGTGAATAAGTATATGCTTTGTAACAAGGTGAAGCACGAAGGTATTTTTCACATGAAACACTATCTTGCGACAACTAAAAACGATGCAAGTGCTTGTTATCATCGGGTGCTTTAAAGTATAAAGTATAAAATTCAATAAGTTCTGAAGCTTCCAAAGGAAAGGAAGAGATTACGATAAAGAGAGAACAAAAATAGGCAATTGGGATATGTCTCAAGATGCTTCTGAAGAAGAAATTCATGTTATAGCTAGAGAGGAGGACAAAGAGACAACTAAGGAGAGCAATAGAAGACGAGATAAAAAAAAGAGTATAGGTGCTAGAGGCAATGGAATATATTTATTATTTCCTCAGTATTGATTTTTTATTCCACTGTAAGAGCCTATGTTCCCTCAATGGTTGTGAGGAGCGGAAGAGGAGGTGCTACAGGCAATGAAATATATTTATTATTTCCTCAGTATACTACTTCTAGACCTCAATCAAGTATTAGATCATATATGACTTCTAAGGAGGTAATTAAGAAAGTAGATTTGAAGTGTGTAGAGTTTTTTTTATGAAAATTACCTCCTTTTAATGTTGCAAATTCATTTTCTTTCTAAGGCACGGTAGATGCTACTATTATTATAGGATATGGTTATAAGGTCCCTACTTATCATGCTTTGTGGGATAAATTACTACAAAAATGGGTTGATATTGTTTATGAACGGAGTCTTGAATTTAGAGAGTCGCAGAAGGTTATTGGTTGTTCCATTAGGACTGATGGTTCCACATTATTTGTGAAATCCTATGACATGTCCCATATTAATAAAACTACTTATAATTTACTCTCTATTTTTGAAGATATTGTTGAGGATATTGGTGTTCAAAATATTGTTTAATTCATCACTGATAATGCTGCAAACTTTAAAACAATTGATAAGATGCTTTAGGCGAACCATCCATCCTTAGTATGAACTCTATGTGCTACACATTACATTAAACTTAATGCTTGAGGATTTAAGTGCAATGGATGAAATTAAGGGAACAATTGATGTATGAAGAAATGTCACAAAATTTATTTATAGTCACTCGTTTGTATTGCATTTGATGAAAATCTACACTGATGGAAGTTAAAGCCTTCGTCGACAAGATTTGCTACGAATGTTATTATTGTTCAAAGTTTTGTCATAAAAAAAAAAATTGGAAAATATATTTGCATATGATGAATGGGGCTTTATAAGTTGCTCGAGAAATAGACAGGAGATTGCTGTAGTGGACCTTATTTTTTTAATGTGCCTTTAGCGAAGGTAATGAGAATGGTAGATAGTGAAGATAGGACTGCTATGCCTTATATATATATATATATATCCTTATATATATATATTTATATGATGTTATGGATAAGGCCAAATTGAAAATACAAGCAAAACTTGACTGCAAGCAATCACTTCTAAAGAAGGTTTGGAAGATAACTAGTGCACATTGGAAACGGCAAATGCATCATGATTTATATGGTGCTGAATATTTTCAATCCCTTTATTAGATTTTCTCCTAACTTTGTAGAGGATGAAGAAGTTAAGAATGGGATATTGAATGCAATTGACCTTGTAAGATTCACCTACTAGGTATAACATCCATTTAGGGCTATATAAGTATATAAATAGTGTTAGAGATTTCAGAAAGCTAATTGCAATATAACTCCGCTCCCAGATACGACAAGGTATGTTTTGGTTTTTGATAAATTATTATTACTTCTTTATTATGATTTCTTACGACTTGTGATGTTTCTTGAGACTTAATCCTTTTATTTATTATGTTTTATTTTAGATGAATGGTAAGCTCAATTTGGTATAGATGCACCGAATTTGTCGAGGTTTGCTCAATGCATATTAAGCCAATCATGTAGTTCGAAGTGGATGCGAGAGGAATTGGAGTTCTTTTAATGCATTCATACAAAAAAGAGAAACATATTGGAGCATGCTCGTCTTTGTGATTTGATATATATTACATACAATATGAAGTTAAGGCAAAGGTAAAAAAATAGTTTTTGTTATATGCTTATTATTCTTTATACTCGTAACTCATAAGTAATGATATTTTCTAACTTCTAAGTATATTAAAAGACAAGGAAGATTTCATATGACCCACTTAGCTATGAAAATGTTGATATTCTTCATGATTAGGTCGAAGAAACAAAGCCTCCTATTATTTTAGAGAATGCAAACTAGAGAATAATAGAGGCAGAAACAGAGATTCGAGGTGACGATGTAGAAGGCGCAAGATTGGAGGACCCAATTTTGGAGAAAGAGAAGGGAGATGATGGTGGCGATGATGATGGCGGTGACCATGATTATAATGCTTATGATGCATTTGTTGATTATGATCCATGTTTTATGGAATGAAACAATGAAATTGAATTGTTGTAGTTTATAACTTTGTATTTATGTTATGTAATAAATTGTAATCTTAACTTCGTAAACTTTTAGAAGCTTGTTGGTATATTATTAACTTTAACTTTTTTACTCTTATAGCCTCATGGTATTAGTTTATTGATTGTGAAAATGCCATTTTTAGTTGCATTATGATTGTGCTCTCTACCACTTGGTTACCTTTTTTTAATTACAATTTTTCTATTTTTTTATGAATTTTACTTTATTATTTAATATTTAATATGTTGTATCGTATGATACGGTACGATTATCTCTTATCGGTGTCCTGTATGATAGGGTACCAATACGCTAATTACAACATTATCATAAACCTTTCCAACAAACACACCCATGGATGATTTGAGCTATTATTAGCACAATTTTTTGACTTGAGCAAGATATAGCGCAGCTACGTGCAACCTCTCACTGCAAGCATACCCTATGGATGTCTTCCGCTATTGTTGGACCACTTCTTGATTAAAGCGTAGAGAACATAGGTAACTGTCACATTTGAGTTGTTCACTAATGAATATTAGGAAGAATACATGTTAATCAGACTATATTGGATTACTACTATGTGTTTGAAAATCATAGAAAGTGGCACATGGGAAGAAAAGTACTGATTTTCTACTTTTCTGAGAACTTTAGCCTCTCTATTGCACTGAAGATGTGGACGACTACTTTCCTGAAAAGTTTATAATACGGCAAGACTATTCACCGATAATACAAAAACATGGTAAAAAAAATCATTAGTTCACCAAGCAGCATCATATTTGTATTCCACGGACCACCAGCCACTACTTTGTTAAGAATGCTGCCATAACAAATATGGAATGTACAGAACCTATCATATATCAATAGGTTCCAGCAGAAAAGTTCCTAAACTATCTGATCAGAAGCAGCAACAAAAGACCCATTTCTAAGTCAAAAGATTTTTGCCAAAAAAACTTTACTAAAAAGTGACCTTCATCTAATTTACCTCAAATCCAGAACTATCATATATCCTCTTTTTCTCCGGATTGGACAAAATGCCATAGGAATATGCGACATCCTTAAAATGTTCTGCAGCTTCAGGATTGCCTGTATTTTTGTCAGGGTGGTATCTACAAAAGCTAAATAAGATTAGCGAAGCGATATGAATGACAAAACAATCCAGATGAGCTATCCATTCATTGCAACAATAAGATTTTCAAAAGCTAATCAATTTCTTACAATTGAAAAATAAGAAATTTGAGAGGACAACTCCAAGTTGATCTGTAAGCATGAAAGAATATTACATATTCAAAGCATGAACATTTAAAACCAGCTTCATTTCGTGTTAGTGTCATCCTAAAATAGAGCCAAAAAAAGAAAAAGATAAGAAGATGTCCATATTTTTCAAATGAAGTATGTTCTATGCATGCCTATGCAGGTACTGACAAACATGTTCTTTTCCAAACAGCATCTTTGATTTACAGGAAAAAGCTCATATGGAATGCGAGGAGTAGCATTAAACAAAATGCAAAAACGTACCTAGCAGGCTAGAAAATGCACGAAAATACTTAAATAATTAATAACAGATTTACTCCTCTTTTTTCCATTGTTATGTGGGATATTGCTGCTAGGAGTTCCACATAATTGTGAATTGGGTTTTCTCATGACGAATTCTTTTTGTTATTGTCACCGCATCCTGATTAAAATAAAGTCTTCCTACCCTGTCCTCTTATTTCAACTAAAGATCATCAAAGTTGAAACAACAGTCATGATTCCCATTGAAACTCGGCTTCTTCTACCTCAAAAAGCAAGTAATCTTACATGGATGCACGGCAGCCGTATCTCTTAGAAGAAATCGGCCAATGATTGTGCCAAAACAAGAAACTACTACCCTTTACGTATGAAAAACCTTTCCACATATGCAGCCTCCATGAAGTAGTAATAATTTATTAATGACTGCTCCTATATTCAATTTTATGTCGAATAACAGTTGGTTAGCTTTAAATTCAGAGAACAGTAGTTGGTGAAGGTCCCAAATTCGGATCATTCACTTCACGAATTAGTGGACAATTTCATATACATGACAAGAAATTCGGGCCTTTTATTGCACCAAGTACAAAACGGAAGGGAAGAAAGGGCCATGACATTGTCTGCTAATAACAGAGTAAACATTCACACAAACAACCATTATGGTTGGCTTGGCACGCATCTTCCATAAGCCAAAAAGCCCAAAACCCACCACAAATCGGAGCTTTTCCATCTTGAAAAGCGAAGGAACAAACGACGGTGTCTTAGAATCAAACGGGAAATACTTACTTCAGAGCTAGTTTCCTGTAAGCAATCTTGATTTCCTGCTCGGAAGCATCTCTAGAGACGCCAAGAACCTCATAAGGGTCCTTCCTGACCACGGGAATGGGCGAGTTCTCCTTCTTCGAGTGCCCCATCGCAGGAATTCCGACCTCAGATGAGCATCCAGATCATAATTCACAGATCTCAAAACACCCAAATCGCTCACTGCAAGCAATGAGCCATCCCCCTCAATTTCTGCAATTCCAAATTGCCAAGGACGGGTGGGTGCTGAGAATCCGGATCAAGTGGCTAACCTGGAGAACTATGATGCCCAAGGTTAGGATTCTGTCATAGAAGCGGTGAAAAAGGAAAACTTACATAGAAAATTTGGATGGTGTAAGGTGAATGTTTATGGGGAGAATCTCTCGTACAAGAACTATTGAACATTGATTTAAAATTGGAAGAAAATGACAGGAATTAAGAGGGTGGGGCTGCTGTCAGAAGGGCAACTGCGCATCGGCGATAAGAACGCAGGTTCCGCATTATGCATGGCTGTTTAAAAATGATGGTGGGCCGGAGTGGGGGGAAGCGTCATCGTCGTTCATTCAGCTTCTGCCATCTTGGATAACAGGCAGGAAGCGTGTTGCCAGGTAACACATTGGACTTGCTGTGATTAGCGCCTCTCTCCGCCCCCACTAATCGCGTACCATTACCTCTCTCTCTCTCTCTCATCCAGCAGGCGACCCGAGGTGAACCCGTGACGGGGAACCGTTCAATCATGGTAAAGTCTCTCTCTCTGAATTTGCAGTCCCAAATATGATGAGCATGCACCCATCAACATCATTGAAAAACAAATGGGAAAATTTTCTAATATCCTCTCTCATGTTCTGATGTAAATCTAAACGCTGCCTCCAATTTTTGCAGTATTCTTTGATTGTTTCCAAGTACGTGTTTGGGTTAAGCAGATAATGCGCAAAAGTTATTAATCAAGCACCTAATCATTCATAATAATGAACATGCGTTGCATCCACCGGTTAGCTGTAGGGATGGCAATGGGACGGGTCAGGAACAGGTATACCTATGTATACCCGACCCCAGACCCGAATCTTAACAGAGGGTATGATTTTGAGTTTCCCTTTTTTCATGCATACGGTATAAAAAATGGGTCATATATATATATATATATATATATATATATATGCATTTATGCTTATAACAAATATAATACAAGCATATATATATATACATATGTTTATATATATATATATATATATTAAACATACATACAATATATATAAGAGGTACGAGACATGGCAATTATGAGTTGTAGTATGGATCGGGGCATCTTACCAAACTCAAACTGGTCTGATCGGGTATTTCTTGCTCTGTTCGGCTCGAGTGTCTCATTAGTTAGCTCAACTTGAAGGGTGCTCTGATGCCTTCCTGTAGCGAGTTCGACTTAAAGGGATTGCTGGGCTTCGGGCTCCCTTTGTACACTAGATGCTTTGAACTAAGGGTGTAAGCTCACCTGGCAGTCTCTCGACTCATGTATTGTAAACCACTACTTCATCTGCTGGGGCGAGCATACCTAGCTTCAAACTCGGTTGTGACAAAAATGACACTTATTAGACACTAATATTTGAATGTAGTAAATAATTTTTAGAGAGGGTCTCCGCATTTTGAATATGGACGGATGTGGGGGTTAAGAAAGCTAGTCCTAGATAATAAGATTCGTATTGGTTCTTGGAATATCGGAACATTATCCAGTAAGCTAATGGAAGTGGTAGATACTATAATTCGGAGAAAGATTCATATTCTATGTTTACAAGAGACAAAATGGGTCGGAGAAAAAGCAAAGGAGATAGATGATACAGGTTTTAAATTATGGTACTCAAGTAAAGAAAAGGCTTGAAACGGAGTTGGTATTATCATAAATAAAGATTTAAAGGATAGTGTAGTAGACATACAATGATATGGTGACCGAATCATGATGTTGAAATTAGTGTTAGGAGCAAAAGTATTGAATATAGTTTATGCTTATGCACCCCAAGTAGGACTAGAAGATAGTATAAAGACAACTTTTGGGGAAGAGTTAGATAAGGTGATTCAAAAGATTCCACAAAGGGAGATGATTTGTTTAAGAGGAGACTTAAATGGACATGTCGGTAAAGAGGCATTAGGATATCAAGGTATTCATGAAAACCTTTGGTTTTGGGGATATAAATGAGGAAGGTAGGGAGATTTTAAATTTTGCTATGGCATTTGATCTCTTTATTGTCAATACAATCTTAAAAAAACGAGATGAATATTTAATTACTTATAAGAGTGGCTTATCACAAACACAAATTGATTACTTTATTTGTAGATAAAAAAGATGGAGCGTGTTGTAAAGATTGCAAGGTAATTCCAGGAGAAAGCTTAACCACCCAACATCAACTTTTAGTTATGGATTTACAAATAAGAAAATGGACAAAGAAGAAAAGAGTGCATCGAGCTATTCGAATTAAATGGTGGAACCTCAAAAGTGAGAAAGAAGATATATTTAAACAAAAAGTCCTTCAAGGAGATGTTTGGAATTATGTTGGTACACCCTGTGATATGTGGAATAATATGGCTATACATATTAGAAAAGTGGTGAAAGATGTGTTAGGGGTATCTAAGGGAAGTGTACCGGCACAAAAAAGAAGCTTGGTGGTGGAGTGAAGTAGTACAAAATAAAATCAAGGCAAAGATGGCATGTTACAAATTACATTATGCTAAGAAAACTAGTGAAACTTTAGAGGCTTATAAGAAAGCAAAGAAGGAAGCGAAAAAGGCCGTGAGTAAAGCAAAAGCTAAAATTTGAGAGGATTTATATAAAAAACTCAACTCAAAAGAGGGTGCAAGAGATATTTTTAGGATAGCTAGGGCTAGAGATAAGAAAACTAAATATCTTAATTATGTTAGATGCATAAAAGACGAGGATGAAAAAATTCTAGTGGCAAATGATGATATAAGAAATAGATGGAAAAACTATTTTTATAATCTTTTTAATGAAAATAAAGATGTTAATATTAGCTTAGGAGAGTTATCCAAATCAGAAAAGTATATAAACCACAATTTCTACCGACGTATTCAAAAGAATGAAGTCAAAGATGCTCTTAAACATATGAAGGGTGGTAAGTCGGTAGGACCAGATAATATTCCTATACAAGTTTGGGAAATACTAGGAGAAATAGGAATCACTTGGCTCACAAGACTATTTAATGAAATATGGAAAAACCAAAAGATGCCTAAGGAACGAAGAGCAAGTACACTTATACCCATATATAAGAACAAGGGAGACATTCAAAATTGTGCGAATTATCGAGGTATCAAGTCAATGAGATATACTATGAAATTATGGGAAAGAATTATCGAACGTAGGTTAAGACAAGTATCAAGTACAACAGAGAACCAATTTGGATTCATGCCAAGCAGATCTACTATTGAAGTGATTCACCTTTTGAGACGTCTTATGAAACATTTTAGAACAAAAAGGAAAAGACCTTCACATGATATTTATTGATCTAGAAAAAGCTTATGATAGGGCACTGAGGGAGGTTCTTTGGAGAACTTTGGAAAAAAGAGGTATCCCATTGACATATATTAACCTTATAAAAGACATGTATGATGGTGCAAAAACATGTGTGAGGACTCATGAAGGAACGACAGACTTCTTTGAAGTTAATATTGGGTTACATCAACGATCAACTTTAAGTCCATACTTATTATTTATAATGGTAATGGATGAGTTAACAAAACATATTCAAGATGAAGTACCTTGGTGTATGTTATTTGCCGATGACATTGAATTAGTGGAGGAGTCTAAGGAAAAAGTTAATAGAAAATTGGAACTATGGAGAGAAACATTAGAAAGCAAATGCCTCCGACTTAGTAGAACAAAGACATAATATATGGAATGTAAGTTTGATCATTTGGTTACCTCAGAGGACATAGAAATTAAAATTGGCACACATTGCATCCCCCAAAAAGGAAAGTTTTAAATTCCTAGGGTCAATTTTTTAGAGTGATGGAAGAATTGATGGAGATATTACACATAGAATTAATGCTGGTTGGCTAAAATGGAGATGAGCATCAAGTATTCTTTGTGATAAGAATATACCATTAAAGTTAAAAGGTAAATATCATAGAGCAGCAATTAGGCCTGCCATGTTTTATGGTTCAACATGTACAAAAGATGTCTGTAACAGAAATGAAAATGTTGAGATGGATGAGTGGGCATACAAGAAAAGACTGTATACACATCAAGTATTCTTTGTGATAAGAAGATACCATTAAAGTTAAAAGGTAAATATTATAGAGAAGCAATTAGGCCTGCCATGTTTTATGGTTCAACATGTACAAAAGATGTCTGTGACAGAAATGAAAATGTTGAGATGGATGAGTGGGCATACAAGAAAAGACTGTATACATAATGAGGTTATTAGAAACAAATTAGGAGTGACACCAATAGAGGATAAAATGAGAGAATATCGTTTAAGATGGTTTGGACATATAGAAAGAAGATCAAAAGAAGAACTGTAAGCAGGTTAGAAAAACTAAATTTGGAAAGTATTAAAAGAAGTAGAGGACGACCACAAAAGTGTTGGAAAGAAACATTAAAGAATGATCCGGCTTATTGTGAGTTAACTGCTAACATGGCACATGATAGGGATATGTGGAAACAAAGAATCCATGTAGTCGACCCCGTCTAGTATGGGAAAAGGCTTAGTTGTTGTTGTTATCTAGCTTAAATGATGAAGTACAATATATAATATTTATGTATATAGAGAGAGGGATGGTAGTAAATGCTCAGTTAGTTAGTGGTAGTAAATGCTTAAATTTTATTAGTACTCAAACCTACTTAAACATCTCAACAATTTTTATTGACATGATCAATAGTAGATATTTGAATTAAAAGTATCTTTATAATTTTATATAAATATATACTAAACTCTTTTTATTTTACCACCTCAATTATTCATCTCAAAAATCTAATATGTAAAATGAATAGATTTTCTATACAGAAAGAGATGAAGAGAGAGGAGCGATTGTTTGGTTCTCCGTTGGTTGATCTGCAATCTTCTTTTCTCTTCTTATCCTTCTTCCTTTCCCCTTTTTCTAAAGAGTAAAGTTGTTTATATGCCGAATATTGATGGTGAAGCGATCCATTCTTGGAAGGATGATGTTCGTCATTGTGCTCTTGATGCATTCTTTTCTCTTCTATAATATTATGATTTTTTTATTTGATGTTGTGAGATTCCCATTTTTCTGTGTGTATGCTGTATGTTGTTCTACATAGGCTACGTTGTACCTTCTTGATCTAAGTTCTACCTTTAGTGAAAAACACAAAAACCATAATTTGAAAGCTAAAACTACATGAGATTAAAAAAGATTATATATATAGAGAGGCCTGCAAATGCTCAAAACCTGAAATGGGTTTTCTACTCAACTATATCATTCGTTTAATCTTTGAGATGAACAATTGATGTTAGAACTGAGCATAATTTGGTTAAAATCGAATTGCCGAAGTGAACCGAAATTCCTATTTCGGTTTTATAACACTAAGAATCGGTTTAGTAATTTTAAAAAATTCAGTACTCGGTTTGGTTTCGGTTTCAAGAGGTCTAGAATCGAATGAACTGAATAAGCGATATTTAAAACACTGCTCCTGCTAGAAAACCCTAATTCCTTTTCTTTCTCTTACGGTTTCATTTTTCTTTGCTTTGGGTTGTTCTTTTTCTCCTTTTGTTGTTTTCCAACAATCTTTCTTTATTTCCTGTTACTGTTTCCATTTCTCTGTTGCGAACATGCACTCATGCTCTACATTTGGATCGTTGCTCTTTGTTGCAGTCGTGCAGAATACCTCAACTGCTATTCTTCCTCTTGCGGATTCCCTTGTGTTTGGTGAGATTATGGTTATTTGTTGAATCTAATATTCAATCGGCCAAATGAGCATATCAAAAATACCTTGAGGCTCATTGTGAGGTATAGAGTAATTTAATACTTATATGTTAAGTATAATATCTTATGTATTCCTTTTATAGATTTTTGTGACTATATGTGGTCTTACTGTTTTCACGTGATTGTTGTTGTTATTCTATAAAAAGTTATGTTAAGTTCTGATTACCATCCATTAGAAGCTTTCTTTGATGACATTTATTAGAAGAACCAATTTACTTATAAAACCAAAATAACAGAACAATTTTTTTTGGTTCAGTTTACTTTGGTTTTACAAGTAAATCATTTTATAGATTTAGTAGGAAATTGGTTTTCAGTATATTCAATTTTTGAACCAAACCGACCGATGCTTATCCTCAGTTGATGTGATAAAGCAAAAAAAGGTTTAATACACATGATACATATAAAGTACAATAGTACTTTTAATTCAAATCTCTATCATTAATAATATTAATCTAATAATAAAAATGTTTGAGTAAATTTTAGCACGAACAAGATTTGAGCATTTATTATTATATATATATAAGAACATGGTAAATACATACACTAATCCACGCTAAAATCCACTTAAACATCATCATCATTTGATTAACATTATTAATAATGGAGATTTTAATTTTATACCTTTTGTACTTTGCATATAATGCACACGGAGCATTAAATGCTTTTTAAGTTCAAATCTCTATGTTCATCTTGTAGATCAAATAATAAAGATGTTTAAGTGGATTTCAATGTGAATGGGTTTGCACCTATGATATACGGTCATATATATATATAATATACATATTTCTATGTTATGTATTTAACGGAAGTTGTGTATCTCTCTCGATATATATATATATATATATATATATATATATATATATATATATGTATTTATTTAATAAAAGGCCCTTTTCATTATATGAGTTTAAATTTTCTAGCCAGGTCAAGGCTGGGTCAAGCCGGTCCCACAGGCCTGGCCCACTTTGGCAGTTCTGGCGATATGTGACCAGCATGAACTGGTAAAAAGTAGGGAAACCCTGAAAATAACAGTAAAAGTATCCTAGAGGAGGGTATTTAGTTCAGTTCAAGAACTTGGTGATGTTTTCTCCAGATTGAAGGAATGGCATTTGTTCTAAAGGCTTCATAAGGAGCTGGAGCTACAGATTTTCGGGCTAGGGTTCAGGTCGAAAAAGAAATTAAAGTTTAAGGTCCGGAGATCGATACCTGGAAGTGTGGATTTACCTGAATCTTGAAACTAAGCGGCATTACGTGCCCTGCAATTCCAGAGAACGACATTGGGTTTGCCCACAAGAGCGGAACGTTGACCGTTCAACTTCCGACCTAATGCTGCTACTAAAGGCATTCAACCCTCCTCACCTGCATGTTATGTATTTCGAATGAATGGTAACCGAGAAAAGAATGAATGGTATTGGGCGTTGACGATTGGCCAACAAATCTCTCTCTCTCTCTCTCGCTCTGATCCAAGTTATATAAATAAGCAGCCGATTGCTCACAAGCTATGGATCTTGCTCCCGTTCATGAAGTCCCAATGACAATTAAAAAGCCGGTAGCCGTTGGAGAGACTAGGGAAACAGTGTGGTTGGATCTGTTCAGTGAAGTGATTCCAGATCCTAAGGGCCTGTGGGCAATCAAGAAAATATGAGGAACGGATTCCAGACTTTGACAGAAAAGGCATCCGTTGGGGCTGCCTATAGCAAACAAAATATACCTTTGTATTAAACTCATCTAGAATCACTTTTGATGATAAATCTACAACCTTTCTTCCGCAATCTGTACTAAACTTCATTTTGAAAGAGAAGATTGCTTGAATGCCTCAGGATCCAAATTCCACCATTCACGTAATCCATGTTTGCGTGGTTAATTCTCTTAATTGGCATCGATAACCCCCCCCCTCTTAATTGGCGTGGTTAATTGCGTGGTTACTCAACACATTCTAAATGGGTCTTCTCCACTGCATTCATTGCAAGTGGGGCCCACCCACATATGGTGACACATATATACAATGTAGAGAAAGAAGAAACATTTGTCTTATTTCTTTGGCATAAGACATTGTGTGAACCAACCTACTATTTTCTTTAGGATCTAACACCCTATGTATGTGTTGTCGTATGAAGTGATAACCCCATATGAATGATTGAGCACGATAAGTTTGATGAGAATGCTAAAAGATCAAGAGCATGTGAGAGACCCTTAACCCTCATTTTCAAAGTTGAAATGAGAATGAATAAGGTATTAAGCGATGAAATAGGTCTTTAAGAATATATGAATGATTGAGCATGATAAGTTTGATGAGAATGCCTAAAGATCAAGAGCATGTGAGAAAACCTTAACCCTCATTTTCAAAGTTGAAATGAGAATGAATAAGGTATTAAGCGATGAAATAGGTCTTTAAGAATTTGACGATGTGTATCTCGGTTGCAGATGGGGGTTGTGTAAGCATTCGATGCACTTAAGAAAATGAAAAGGCTATATTACTTCTACTCCTAAGAGAAGTAAACAAAAGAAAGAAACTATGACCATATCATTGATTTTTTCATGTCATCTTTGATTGCACATGCCTATTTATAGGTTTTCACGAAAACGATAATGTATCAAGCTTTTTAAATGTGATTCTTGATAATTCTCTACTTTTGTGTTCATGTCACTCTTTTCACCATCATGTCAATTGGGGTATGACAACTGACCCCATGATCTATAAGATCAACTCAAGTACATAGGCATGTCCTTGCACACTTGTCGTTATAATCCTTTATGAGCCACATGTCCCTTTCTTTTTGAAACTCTCCACTTCCTACTGCATATCCTATTTTTGGCATCAACACATATCTCCCTACGACTCCATATCCTTAGTCATCAGAGAATGAGTTGTACCCAGATTAATTTCAGACAAGAAAAACTAGTTTGTTTTTCAAGAGTAATTCCTCATATTATGTTCATTCATTGTTAGGATCTAAAAATGCAACGATTTTCCTCCCAATTCTCTTGCTTTCTATAAACTCGAGTAACTTATGCTAGAATTTTTTCCTTTTTACTCTCATGACTTCTCTCCTTTAGATGTTATTCTTTCTTTAATCACTGAATTGACCCTTGGCCTCTCTGACTTTTATATCAGGGAACTATCTTTGAATCAAAATGAATTCATGATGTCATGATGCCTAGACTTTCTTCCTTCCTAGGCTACAACTAAACAATTGTATGTTAATTGAGCAGATAGAGTTCGGGATTAGAGCGTCATCTTTGAGTCCAATGTTATTCATGATCTCATCATGTTATCCTGCTTGATCATACAGTTTGATAACAACCTCCTCTATTCTTTCTTATCTTTTTAGGTCTTCTGACATAACCGCTTCTAGTTCCCTTTTGAAATGATATCCACCGTCATTTTGGATGTGTAACCACAAGCCTTTCAATCAATGATGTTGATACTATGTCCTAAATAGATCAAGATTTTCATACCCCAAAACTCTCTCAAGTATTGGACCAGTTATGGATGATGAACACTATGTATTCTTACTATTGTGGTTCTATTATTATATTGCTTGTGTTTGAGGAACCAAGGTTAACAATGAGTACATATAATATATTTCTGCTATTATGTTTGGTATCAAACTATCACCACCTTCTTTTTGGCTATGGTCTACCACAAATTCTGCTCTTGAAGCCATTTTAAACGACAATCCTACCCATCTTGTAGGGGGGTCCATTGTGGTTTCTTTAAATTTGGATCACTTATACTTCCCCAAGTTCTGGTTTTTATACGTTCCTCTGCAACACTTCATTGTCGATATATTGGGGCCTACCTTAAGTCTTATCCCTTTAACCTCATCTTTATCACTAGAGATCATTACTCGATTGTAGTTTGTCACTCCTACCAAAATATATTTCCTTTTGTCATATTTCTGTGCTCCTGGTTCTAGCTGGATTACCAAATTCAAAGAGTACCTCTAAGAACTAGATTATCAAAAATTGTTTTCTCCTAATTCTTATTCTTTGGTGTCTTTTGATCATCTTGATTTAATTCAATTATTGTTCAATCATACTATCCATATGGTCTAACTCGCCATTTAGGTTTCCATGAGAGCATGCCAGTTATTAGAGAGCCCTTTCTCAAGAATCATCAGCAAAAAGAACTTGTCTTCAAACTTCACGACTCATATTCTTGTCCTGACGAGACTCTAGTATTTTCTTCTTGGTAGATAACCATTTGTATGAAAATGACTAAAGTCTCCATTGACAACTATAAATCGAGGCTCATTGATTAGGTTTTTTCCATTGGCTAATTGAGAAATGAAAGATTGATTACCCAAAAAAGGGTACACTAGAAAAAGGAGTAAAATCAAAAGGATGATAAAAAAGAGTCTCAACAACGATATGGTATTTTTTGGTGATTGCTATGTTATTAGGGTATATGATGAACTTGCATAGTAGAAAATGAAGAAATCTGACATGTTCATTCCGAGTTACCTCCCTTGAATCTCTGTGTAAGAAGGACCTAAAGAATGGAGTTCATGACCATCGGAGGAGAGTCCAGTGATGGTATGAATGTCTAAGAGGGTTGGACCTATCGTACCGATTTTGAGAAGGAAACAATTCAGTTTGGTAGACCAAAAATCAAAGAAAATGAAGAGAAGATTGAATAGGGAAGATGCTGGATAATTATATAAGTTCAAAAATTCTCCACATCCACCAATCTTCGATATATGTGGCACCTACTCAATTTAACCATTGAATGTATTTTCTAAAAGGTCTCGGCCATGTGCAAAAATCTTTGGAAAAACAATCGTACCAGAACCACTTTGTATATAATAGAAGGATTTCTGGAGCAATCACCTCTTCCACACTAAGGTCTTCAATAGCAGACACAGTAGGGCCAAGAAGAGAATAGTGAGAGTTGACGAGTTAGGATATAGGGTAACCCAAGGTTAGAATTTTGGATGAAGTAGGATTGCTGGAAGCTATGGGAATGTTATTAGGGAAGAAGCTTAAAACATTGTTCATAAGAAAGTTTGGATGCAAAAGTAAGGTTAACAATTTTTATGCAAAGAAAGATGAGAGAGAGTAAGACCCTCAATCACATTTTATAATGGGAGGAAGTCATATCCCATCAATGCCAAATTGTTGCCTTGTGCATGGTTATTCAGTTCAAAATTTGAAGCAGTGATGGGCTTAATGAGATGAGTCTCAATGGATTTCTTGAAGGAACAAAAAGTTGAGGGCTAGGTTGTAAAAGAATAAATTACACATGTAAAGAAAATTGGATGTTTGATATCAACTATTAATGATTAGAAATGGTGACAAGATCATCATTATGATATCCTCAACTCGTATGCATATCTTGTGTGACCTAGCTCAACATCCTCTATAGAACGATCCTCAAAATTTTTCAACATTCCTCGATGCCTCTATGATCTAGAGTGTTGGATCGAGCATCCCTCTCAAAAACTTCATAATTGAAAAGCAAACCATACAACTCTTATGATTCTTGAGTGAGTTCTTGAGAAGCTATAATTTTCTTGTCTCAAGCAATGGTTGCTTGAGATTGGAAAGAGCTGAGGTCATATTATACCCGAGAAACTTTGACTAGTAATTCTTGGTTACACCGATACAGGATCCCAAATTGCTCATTGAGGGACGAAATCTTAGCTTAGAAAATCAAGTCTTTATTCTCAAGGTCGTCTACACATGAAGAAACTTTCATCATCTAGGTAGTGGAATTAAGATGGAGTTCCCCACCAACTGTGACCAGTCGAGATAAAGAGCATATGTGTTACCAAAAGAAACAAGTCGGGCTTGGGCTGTGTGACTCGATGGTTTTGATTGACATCAAAATGTTCACGGATTTGAATATAGACCTCAGAGGCTTCTTTAATCAATCTTCCTAGCTCAAAAGGAAGATATGTGTCTCTACAAAGGGTTTATAATGTACAAATCATGATCAATTTTGTTCAAGATGGAGGGGGGAGAGATGGGTTTTGTTTTAAGTTGCTCGATCATGCAAGTTATGATCTCCCACAAGATGATGCAAAAAAATTCATCTAGAATGGTAGAAGATGCACTAGAATTTGTTAGTTCTTGCTTGAGATACTTTGGAGGCAGGTTGTTACGTTGTTCAAGAGAACATGCAAGTCCCTCATTGGCAATTACGTGTGTGTAGCCTTAAAAGGTCATCAGTCAAATCTTCAATTACGATAAGCTTTGATGACAAATTCATTATTTTGGATTGAGCCCTATTCTTGGTAGTTCTGGTAGGAGTGTGTTTCTTTTTTTGTGATGAGGAGGAAGGAGCTAATAAGGTAGAAAGATCTTCAATAGGAGACTAGGAATGTACCAATGGATGCCTACGATGGGATTTTGGATTATTGCCAATAGTTGTGTTTATGTCACTTATCTTAAATGGGAGAAATTTCTTGTAGGCGAAGTTTTATTGAAATTTAATTCTTGAAATAAAGCATTATCAATCTGCCTCAATAAACTACTCATTTTATAATTTAAAAATAATTTTAATTTTTATCCATTGAGTCATGATAAATACGTGACTCAACATATATTAAAGAAATTATTTGTAAACAAAATTTTTCGATCTGGTATAGACTTAAAACTTTACTTACAAAAATCATGTAAGAGTGTGCTAACAAGTTTGCTCAAACTTGCAAAGAGATTTATATGACTATTCGGCGATTGTGGAAAAGTAAGTTCTTGTCGACATAAACATTCTTGGATTGGCGCTCAAGGGTCAACCTATATGCTTAGGAAAAGTGATATCAGAATCAAGATTTTTCTCAAAACAATTTCAACTCAAAACCGTCCTTTGAAAAGGGTATCGATTTCACTTGCTAAACTAGATTTAGTTTTGTGAAAACAAAATTGGTTCTCTTTTATAGTGTGGGAATTTATATATTTTTTAGTTGAGTGAGAACTAGGTATGAAGTTTTGTTGAAAATTTTTATTTTTATTTTGGGTCTTTGGATGGTAAAATAAAAAGTTAGAAAAAAATTCTAACCGAATGCTATTCTGAAAATTTAGACAGTATCTTTGATTGAGATAAAGAGTCTCAGTAAAATACTTGTATATCCATACATAAGCATCCAATTTATATAAAATTTATTAATTTAAAAATCTATAAATGTTAGATTTCTGATGAAACTATTCTTGAGGTATTTGGATATCTACAGACCGAGTTATGATGGTTTTATTGAATGTGTGTCACAAGATTTTTGTCATAGACATGTTCGGTTTTGGGTTGGGTCTGATTTTTACTATTTTTTTATCAATCTCACATATGTCTAAAATTTACGAGAATTTTATTGAATATTGGTCATATGTGTGTCACTTACGAATAAAATTTACGAATATTTTGGTTTGAGATGGTGACTGAAAAATTTAGAGATCATATAAGGTCTGTGCAGTATGCTAAAATTTGTAGAAATTTTCTGATAGAAAATAATGATACATCTAGTTAGAATCTTAATGATTTAGTAATCATTCAAAGAATTTTTTTGAGGACTTATACTCGTTCGGGGAGAAACTCATCTACATATACATTCCCGAGGTATCTCTATCGAGAAAGAATGCTCTCTTGAAAAATATATGCAATCATAATACAATGCCCTCCCGTAATATAAACGTATGGGTGATTAATCCACTATAAGAGTGATTACATACACATGTCATCGTATGTAAACATGACAGCTATGTCCTTATGGATTCTTGAATTAAATTGGAAGCAATCAATACACCGAGAAAATGAAAGAATAGATGATATAATACATAAGCATAGATGAGAACTATAATATATAAAGTATACTGGGGTAGAAGAAATGAAATCTTGTGAAAGTGACAGATTCCATACGAAATGACTGTTATTCTTGAGCTTACAAAGAATTGGAGACAATAACTCTAAGCTTACAACAAGAAAAAACAAAAAAAAGGGTAGAAGAGGATAACTTGAGACTTTCTCTCTCTAGGTCTCTCCCTTTCTCTCTTTTCCTTGGATGAACTCCTCCTTGGGCTAGGACTGAGCTTCCTTATGTCCTTCTTGGATGAGCTTATCACTCTTGGGTTGAAATCCCTCTTCTTGGTTACCCACATCCTCCTTTTATAGGCATTTTCTTGAATTTGATCATTTCGGGTTATTGGACTCGATTCAAACCCAAATCCAATCTATCCAGAGGTGTTTTCATGTGGAAAAGACAGTTGGACTCATGTATCTTGTGTTGGGGACAGTTGGACATAGTTTTGATACTTTGGAGTAGATTTGAGTACGTGAGAGTCGTTTCGCATGGAAGACACGTAGGGGTGCACGTAGGGGTGGTCCTGCCACATAGCAGGGGTCCCGCTAGGCTTGTGATCGGCCCCACACTTGTTGCGTGGTGACGTGTGGCGGCTTGCTGGTGGTCCATGGTGTGCAACGGTGGCATGGGAAGTATGTGGTCACACACATGGTAGCTGGCGATGGCATTTTGTTCCTTGTTTGTTCCGTGGGTTGATCTTTTCAACCTTTCTAGACCGTTTTAACCTTTTGATGGTATAAGGTCGCTTGGTGTAAGATTTTCTTTGGTGAGGGGTATTTTGGTTTTTTTATTCTAGATTGATGATTTTATACTTTTCTACTTTGTGGGTTGATCTCTTTAACCTTTCTAGACTGCTTTAACCTTCTAATGAGTATAGGGTCGCTTGGTGTGAGATCGCCCTTTATTGGGCTATTTCATACTTTTCACTTGACGCTTGAGCTTGTGCTTGAGTATTGTCAATCATGAGTCTTCTAAGATACCGTTCCTTCTCCCCATGTTTTATGCATGTTTATTCTTTTTCCATCTTTTTAATTCGAATATTCAGTGAGGGTAAAACAATCATTTTGTAAATATTTTGTCGTTAGAGCTTATTTTGATTCCAAATGCCCTTTTTAACTTTTACAACCCTTTTTTTGAAATAAATACTCTTGAAGCAAGGAAATTTCGTTTGTACAACCTTGAGGGTAAAATGATCATTTTTTAAGATTTTATCAGAATTTAATTTTTTTTGTGGGGCTCGAAGTAACCTCATTTTGAGGTTCTCACAAAATTTTGGTATGAAGATGAGCTCACTTAAGGTGTCTTTAATGAAAAAAACTTTAGAAGATCCACGACCACAATTTTTTTGTAAAAGGAGAACTTTTGAAAAAAATTACACAAATTTTTGGGTGTTTACATTATCCAACCTCCTTTAGATCTCTTCAGTAGAGTGACAACGATTCCTATGCACTCTAGATTTGTTGAATGGGGTTGGCGCATCCTCCTCCACCAACCGAACAATGGCCGAGAGATACTACCCTTAATGCTTAGCTCGTCAATTTGGGCATGTATAGGGAATTCTCAGTCCTATTTATTTGGCTGATGCTAGCAGACGACATAGTACCATCAAATTCAGCAATCGATATGGTGACTAAAGCCAAACCCCGATTGGTTGAGAATTTTCTTTTTAATGTTTTATGACCAACCTAAAAACCACCTTTGAATATGAAGAATGGTGGTCCTCAGCCATCTATGCCATCTTAAATAAAAAACCAAAGGACTTTATTGACTATTTCACCAGCTCGACACTTATTGAACCGAGTGCCAAACATACTACAACCAACCAGATTGTGTTGTCCCAAAGATGTCCTATGTCTAGTGTTGTGACCCCTACAGAAGATCCCAAGGAAGATCCTCCGCTGCATCATAGTTATCTTATAAGGGTGAGCTTTTCTTGGTGATATTTTTCATGTTCACTGTTCTCTTGTCGTCTCTAACCATATTGGCAATGTACATAGGTAGTCGACATTCTCTCCTTCTCTACGAGTTCGAACAGAGGTCCCCCAATGTTCTTTGATTCGGCCATGGCTATTACGACACATCATGAAGAACCCTGATCTTGTCAAGAAGCAGTATATGTCCCTACCGATCAAACTACAACCACTGGCATGCCCTATCAGGAGGAGACCCGTGCTTCCACTCCATCTTTGGTAGCAATTGTTGTAGCTCCAACCTTGGAAACCTCCAATAAAGTGACTCCCCATGAGGAACCTCAAAAGAAAACTCAAACTGAAGTCCCTACGGCTAGGGGTGCATCAGTCGGGTCGGTTCATAAACCAAACTGAACTGAAAGAACCAATAGCCGATCCTCAAAGAAATCTAGGAACCGACATCAAATTATTTGTATATGAAATTTGAATTGAACTAAAAAAATGGTTCAATTGTTTTGGCTAATCAGTTCTTTCAACTCTTCATCGTTGCATGCAAACTCCTCATTAACCAACTAATTTTCTAAAAGATTCTTCTAATTCACAATCAAACCTAATAACTCTCAAAGTACTAAATAGTGGGGTTTGAACAACTTGTACAAGAACATCCTTCAAATGAAAATGACGATCTTCAATAGATTTCAACATGATGCTACTAACTGAAAAGAACTTATGATGTAATATTTTTGAATCAATAAATAAATATAAAATTGCAATACACTGACCTTCAACATTTATTAACATTACAATTATTCGGTATCTAAGGCCTTATCATGACATTATACAATTGTTGATTTTTTACTCTAAATTAGTGTATATGCTCACTGAGAATAAATATAAAAGAATAAACATTAGAGGAATGTATCATATTCTATCAAAACATATATAGAAAAAGGAAACACCTTACCCTTACCCCAGAGAAAATGATTGCAACTTTTGACGGAGAAGACAGTTACAATTTCTTGATAACTAGGAGGAAGAGAATCTGGGACAGAATGGAGAGACGTGCACATTGTAGTCTTTGAGAGACAGAGAGAGAGAGAGAGAGAGGCATGGTCGATTAGGGCATGCATTTGGAGAAGGGGGTAGAAACAAATGTTTTTAAATGTCAGTTATTCGGTCCATTCGGTTTTGGACCTTTGAGAACCGAACAAATATTATAAAATTACTAAATTGACCCCTAACTCGATTAATTTTATAACCAAACCAAATATAAAATTCCAGATCAATTTAGTTTTATAATTCAATTTTAATCGAGTTAGCTGAACCCTACATGCACCTCTAGGACTCTAGGGAGCTCTCGTTCCCATTTCAACTAGCACCCGTTAGCCACACTCAAAGACTTTACTGGTGGTGATTGTTTTTGAACCAAAATCTATTCTTACTAAGGGTGCCACCAATGCTCCTTTATGGGAGACCTTGGTAGATCCACCAAACAACAATGTTTTGCTCATGGCATAAATAGAGTCCACACTACCCCAAGAATTGAGACTGATATAGAGTTCATTTAACGTGTTCTCAATAAGAATTCCAAAAAAGGGCGAGAACTCCATGATACTCTTTCTTTTGTGGTTTAGAGGCTAGCCATCAATCGAGATATACCTCTTCGAACTCGATAGATCTACTTTGATCTCCACAGAGTCATCAGCTATCAATTGTCAAGACTCTCTATGAACCGTAAACGATCATCCGATCTTCATTCTTAATTAGATCGTCTTGCACAACAGCTAGCTCAATCAAGAATATATCCCAATAACTTTCGACCTCAAACTTCTAATCTATGAGATAGGATGGACCGATGTCGAAAAGCTCATGATATATTAATTCCCTCAAATGTGACTTTTTCTCTATGTAGAGAAGTTGTATCCCTTACATTACAAGTAGTTTCTCTCAATTCTCTCAATAATTGTTTGGCCTTACGCCATCAAGTGTTAACAACTGCAACTAAATCTTATGAGGAAGAGAGGCAAAAACTAGAGGAATTGGAGGAAACATACCTAGAGTCTCTCGTGAGGAGCTAAATGCAAGAAGAACCCTTGGTGGCCAAGAATCTCAGAGCTTTATAATGAGAATATGAATGTTGGATGATTGTAGTCCAAGGCGAAATAGCATGTTCAGGGACCTCATATGCCTTTAATAAGGTATTCACCTTAGGATGAATAATCTTTCCTTATTCTTTGTAATTCTTTTGATAACTATATGCTCATATTCATTGATTTTTTCAAATAAATTATCCTTTTTAAATTGAAGGATAATAATTTTTAAGTATCTATCATTATACTCCCTACATGATCTTTTTCTTCAATTTTTGCCAATCTATATGCCCCTCTAGGTATAACCTTCAAGACTGGATACTGTTCATCCTAATTGAGATACTACTTTCCAAATTGCGAGTCTTTTTGAATTACTGGTAAATTATCGAATGCCATCAAGCGATCTTCATCCATAAATTAAGTTTGATCATCAATGACTATAAATATTTATCGATTGTAAATTTTTCTGATTGGCTACCTGCGAAGACTTAACATTAATTGCCATCAGTAACTCATCATCCTATCTATACGTAAGCCAAAACAGAGTCATGTTAGTCATTGAGGCTTTAGAGTTTTGTTATGCCCAAAGAACTTCAGGCAACAACTCGTGCTATTTCTTGGAATTATTCTCGAAAGATTTCTTAATTAAATAAATAATCCCTTTGGTGGCAGCCCCAACATGACCATTCACCTATGCACATTAAGGGAGTTAATGTATCAACCTAACACTAAATCTCTCAAGAAAAGTTACTTTTCTTCTATGAAACAATCCCTTCATCAACTATAATCGATTACGATATTTCAAATAAAAAAATAATAGTCATTGATGAACTTGATTACTTCATCTTAGGTCACCACTTTTAACGATGGGGCTTTAACCCACTTAGCAAGGTAATAAGATTTCATACAGTTATTTTTTATTAGGTCTATGATACAACCTCAGAATAGCTACGACTTCATGATCGGATAAAGTTTTACTGCACGTTCTTTCTACAACTGACCAAAATGTTGACATTCTTTACACCTTTTTTGCATAATTAATGCAATCTTGATGTAGAGTTGGACAATAATACCCATATCGATATATCAACCACTTCATTTTAGGCCCTAACCGATGAGCCCCACAAAGAACTTTAGCTATCACCATACGAGCTTCATTTTTATTCCAAAATCTCAAAAGTAAATATGATGGCTTCACTTATATAACTCATCATCCAACAAAATATAGCTTAATGCCCTACATCGAGTCTTTATATTTGAGTATTGTGAGGGCTGATTCAAACATTTCACTGATGAATCTCTCCAGCCATGAGATTTCATTGTCTCTTTAATCGAGGTTATCACTACCTGGGATCCATATACTACTTCATGACCAAAAGTAGTTTGAGTTAAATTATTCGCTACTTGGTTTTCATCTTTAGGAATGTATGACAGTTT
Source organism: Brasenia schreberi (assembly GCA_036023115.1). NCBI lineage: Eukaryota > Viridiplantae > Streptophyta > Magnoliopsida > Nymphaeales > Cabombaceae > Brasenia > Brasenia schreberi. The sequence continues at coordinate 16,004,710 of JAYKKT010000089.1, read as the reverse complement.
GACTTTGAGAAATATTCTCAACAAATCTTTTGCATGATGATGTATAGGTTGCAAGTTCGAACTAAGATATTGGTAATCTTTGGTTAATTGATTTAGTATGACCTGAGAGTCACTGATTCTCTACTTTTCTTGTTCCAGTAACAGAAACCAAGCTTAACCCATCAAAGCATGGTATTTGGCCTCATTATTAGTAAGGCTCGACTCCAAAGATATTAAGAGCATACATACTTTTTTGATCGGGGAGATGGTACAAACGTCAAAAATCATGCCTCGATTATACCATAAACCATCAAACATAACCAACTAAGGTTGGTCATATATCATATTGAGTGCTACTTCTAAGGGATCAATGGCCTCATTGCATACAAAATGTGCCAAGAAATCAGCCACAACCTAACTCTTCATTAATTTGAGAGAGAAATGTTTCAACTCAAAAGGACACATTTTGACTGCCCATTTAACTAGTTTGCCTTGGAGAGTTGGATGGCCAAGCAAGTAATACAAGACATCAATTTTGCTTATCACTTATACTTTGGTTGTGAGAAAATAATATTATAATTTCATACAAGAGTGATACAAGGCAAAACATATCTTTTCAATTGAAGAATATCGGGTTTCTAGATTATTGAGCAACTGACTCAAATAGAAAACAACCCACTCAATATTGTACTCAACATCTTTCACCGAGAGATACCGACAAAATTTTCCACAACTATGTACATTTGCAATGCCTTCACATGATATTTATTGATCTAGAAAAAGCTTATGATAGGGTACCGAGGGAGGTTCTTTGGAGAACTTTGGAAAAAAGAGGTATCCCGTTGACATATATTAACCTTATAAGAGACATGTATGATGGTGCAAAAACATGTGTGAGGACTCATGAAGGAACGACAGACTTCTTTGAAGTTAATATTGGGTTACATCAAGGATCAACTTTAAGTCCATACTTATTTATAATGGTGATGGATGAGTTAACAAAACATATTCAAGATGAAGTACCTTGGTGTATGTTATTTGCTGATGACATTGTATTAGTGGAGGAGTCTAAGGAAAAAGTTAATAGAAAATTGGAACTATGGAGAGAAACATTAGAAAACAAAGGCCTCCGACTTAGTAGAACAAAGACAGAATATATGGAATGTAAGTTTGATCATTTGGCTACTTCAGAGGACATAGAAATTAAAATTGGCACACATTGCATTCCCCAAAAGGAAAGTTTTAAATACCTAGGGTCAATTTTTCAAAGTGATGGAAGAGTTGATGGAGATGTTACACATAGAATTAATGCTGGTTGGTTAAAATGGAGAGGAGCATCAGGTATTCTTTGTGATAAGAAGATACCATTAAAATTAAAAGGTAAATATTATAGAGCAGCAGTTAGGCCTGCCATGTTTTATGGTTCTGAGTGTTGGGCAGTTAATCATCAACATGTACAAAAGATGTCTGTGACAGAAATGAAGATGTTGAGATGGATGAGTGGTCATACAAGAAAAGACCGTATACATAATGAGGTTATTAGAAACAAATTAGGAGTGGCACCAATAGAGGATAAAATGAGAGAACATCGTTTAAGATGGTTTGGACATATAGAAAGAAGATCAAAAGAAGAACCTGTAAAAAGGTTAGAAAAACTAAATTTGGAAAGTATTAAAAGAGGTAGAGGACGACCACAAAAGTGTTGGAAAGAAACAATAAAGAATGATCTAGCTTATTGGGAGTTAACTGCTAACATGGCACACGATAGAGATCTGTGGAAACAAAGAATCCATGTAGCCGACCCCGTCTAGTATGGGAAAAGGCTTAGTTGTTGTTGTTGTTGTTGTTGTTGTATGTACATTTGCAATGCATGATCACCCAAGACAAAGAAAGAATTGTATAGTTTAATCGGGCATGATAGTTATCAACGTCACTTTATTGCTAACGTTGTACGCAAGATGGCTCCTCTAATAACATTGTTGAAGTTAAAGGATGTGGATGACTTCGTTTGGGGACTAGAACAATAGTTAACCTTTGGAAGGATAAATTAGTATCTAGCAATGTTATTAGGGATAGTAATGCTTCAACTCCTCATCAAAATTGATAACAACTCGAGAGTGAGGTCTTGAACAACGTTTCTCGTGATCATTATTGTGCTCATCATGTTCCAACTACCTTTTGTACTAATCCCTCCTTCATTGAGCATATTGACTATAGATACAAGTAGTCAGCGAGAACGAGAATCAGATGGACGATAAAAAATTCTCTAGCCATTACTCCACTTTTGAGGGGTTGGTTAAAGACTTTATCATTTGACCTCAAGAAGGAAGATGATTTCCACCTGAAGAAAAACACAATGAAGTCATATCGTTATGTACTCAGACATCCACAATTTGAGATGGGCATTGATGATACTAATGAAACATCAATCTCAAGGTCTCTCTCTCCTAAAGATCCTTCGGATTCATGGACAATGGGACGCTATTCCTGCTAACTCGGGACACCCCTTTGATGGTGGAATTTATGATGATGTTTTGGGTGGAACCTCATATTATGTCACAATTTCTCCTAATGATTACAATGGGCATGTTCTCGAGCTTGGTATATAGGGTGATTCAATAAGCTAATTGATTTGGGGAAACCATGTTTGTCTATAGACTCCACCTTCTCACCAAACATCACGTATTCAGACTTTGTTTTGTCGAGAAACATACGTAATGCCGATCGACTCTCTTCACCTAGAGTGAATCGAGTCTATTGTTCAGGCCCCACTATGATTGTGCATAAGGGCAATACAAGACCGTCTTCTATGATGGTTGATATAGGTGAAAATGGATTTGCATAAGTCTCAAGTTTCTTATCTAAAAACTTAAGCTGTCCATCCTTAATAGCTTGCTCTATGACTAACCAGAACTTGATGCATTGGTTTATACTTTGCAAAGTTAGGTTGTGCCAATTGTATTGTGGCATCTTCTTAAATTTTTTTGGATGGTATTAAATGTCCTTCTAGCAAATGGACTTGTCAATCTTTTAGAAGAATATCGAAGATCTGATCAACTTTTGAGTAATCAAAAAGTTAGTTTTCTTTCTCATCGACTTTCTTCTCTTTTCGTTTTTGGGGCTGAAGAATATTACACATATAAGGAGGTCCTTGTATTAACTCAATAGTAATCACTTCGATTGAGGTGGACTCATCATTGGTATCTTGTATCATATCTTCAAAGAAAGAAATCAAAGCTTTTCGTTGCTTATGCTTTGAGGTTTCTTGCTTTTTGTTAGCTTACTGAATTAGAGTTGGGCAAAAATGTTCAGCTAAGCCCTTTATAATTTATGTGTGTAGGAAATTCTATGTCAAGGCCATGCATTGGGCTCAATGAATTGTATTTTGCAACATAGAACCAACTCATGGAATTTCTCGAAGCTCCTAGAGAAATCGAGGGGTGACGTACAAGTTACGTGCCATCGACATTTGATAAGCAAACTCTCATATATTGGATGGTGTTTGAGGTAATATATGGTTGGGTGGTCACAATAGTTTGAAATGATGAAACTAGGATCGAAAACTAAGGTGATTACCAATCAATGTTGACTCATTTGTACTGCAAGTCAGATCCTGAAGTTACGGACTGTCCTGAGATATTCTAGCTCCCTGTATAAGTGTCAAACATTGATGCTCACTCACATGATATTTGAGTGACAAATTCTTGCCTTCGTTTCTCGGTAAGCAACTCCTGATCTCGGATGGTAGTCAATTGATTTGTGATTATTGTATGCATGGTTTATGCCATCTCACAGAAAATGTTGTTGGAAGGTCCCAAACTACACATATAACCAGTCATTAGCTAATGGTCAAAGGCATTCGAGAACATCTTCATTAGATGAACATGAGGCATAACCGACATAGCTTTAGTCTGTTGGTGTGGGACTGCGCTATTGGATCATTTGACACTGGCAGTTGAGTGTTATGCACTTGGGATTAATGAATAGCATTTGTATTGGATGATTCCATAGAATAAACTCAATTAAATTGAGTTTGCATAAACTAAGCAACCCTATAAAGAAGCATGTGGGTCCCACTAGGCATGCAAAAAATATGTTATACTCGAGAACTCTAACCCTCGTTCTCAAGTGAGAATGAGAATGGATAAGGTATCAAGTGATGGAATGGGTCTTCGACAATCCAACTGTGCGAATCTTGGTTGCTAATGGAGATTGTGTAGGCACCCGATGTGCCCAGAAAGATAAAAAGACTGTTACGTTTACTCTTAGGAAAAGTTAAAAAAAAAACTATGATTGTATCATTGATTTTTGGATGCCATCTTTGATTACACATGCCTATTTATAGGCTTTCATAGAACGACAAATAACATGTCGAGCTTTTTGGACGTGATTCCTGATAACTTCTTACTTATGTGTTTATGCCACTCTTTTATCTGCCACATCGATTAAGATATGTCAACTAACTCTATGATATGTAAGATCAACTTAGGTATATAGGCTTGTCCTCGCATGCTCATCATCATAATCCTTCACGAACTTTTATGAGTCATGTTTCACTTTCTTTTTGAAACTCTCCACTTCATGTCACATATCCTCATGTATTTTCTGGTCTCAATAATATGCATACAAGGTGGTTATGAGACAATGAGTCATATAGCTTTTAGGATTATACAAAGAATATCAAATTAACGGGCATAAACATATTAAGATGAGATTTAAAGAGATAGTGTACCGTAACCTTCTACCTTGTCTTCTGTGCACCCAAGAATCGCTCTCTTCTCCCCCTCTCTCTGAACATGGTTTCTCTTCTCTCCATGCTTTTATATTCCTCATAAAGATCCTCTCCAATTGATAGGTAAGATAGATAAATCCATAGAAAGGGAAAGATGAGGGGACTCTTCAAGTTGAAGTTGTGATTTCCAGTGAAGATTAATTAATAGACGTAAGAACTCCTTATTTATTTCAATCTTCAGTGGAATTCTAAGGAAGCAAAGAGGGAAGAGAAGAAATATTCAAGGGCAAGAACAGATGTTGTGCCCATGAAGGGGCATGGTGATGCTTCCCAAGGATACCATGGGAGGTGTTGATGCCTAGAGGTTATACTTTCAATTACTCTGTCTATGGTGGAAGCTACACCAAAGACGACAAACACAAATAAAGTTGGCCACAGAGCAAGAAACCCAACTAGACCAAAAGACAATGAGAATTAGATCAAGACCATATACTTCACCCGCAGGTTACTATTATAAAATATAATTTAGAAAAGATCTGTTTCCAAATTCAATACGGATTGTGCCCATAAAAAGTCTCATAGCCATTAATGGAGCTCTGTGTAAAGTTTCCTTCCCACTTACCATCCCTTGATCAGTTATACTATCCCAAGAATCTTACTGCATTTTTGAGCTGAAATAGAATATTATTATTGAAATTATATTGTAACATTCATAACAAACTTCAGAAAACATGATCCCATGCAGATACTGACATGCTCTCCTTTTTCTAGGTCAGTCATAAGAAAAAAGAATACACAAATCGATATCAAATCAAAACTATGGACAAATAAAACACCTTTGACTAGTATCAATAGTCACATGGATCGTAAACGCATCATATTACAAAAAAATCTGTGGTTTCCTGTGCCACCTTTTATCATTAAATCATCCCCCTCCTCAAGTCAAGCTGGTGCATATTGTTGCACATGCTAAAACAATTTTATTTTATATTCATGGAACAAAAACATATTGTAATTGTATAGAGGTATCAAAGAAAAGAGGATGTTTCAAAGGGCTCATGGTATCATTTTGAATATACAAGTTTTGACTGTGAAAACCTAGAAATATATATGTTCAATTAAAATATAATATACTTGCATCGCGGTGTTTAAGGACCTGATCTAATAGATCCTTTTATTAAGTAGTTGGATCATAGCCTTTTATCATAAAAATAGAAATGGTTACATGTGCACCAGCCCCAACTATGAGAAATCTACCGATTTATTGTGATGTGATGGGTGAGCAAATAAAAGGTACGAATTGTTATTCCTGGTTTGGTTGATCTCATCGTCGCTCTTTATTTACTGTAATGTGAAAAGGGTGCGTGTGTTCCCTCGGGACCTCAAGACACACTTTGTTTGAATAAACGTTCGGGAGAAAAGATGGAACTATGACTTAATTATAAAGTATATTATATTAATAAGTACTATATACTATATAACAACAACAACAACTAAGCCTTTTCCCATACTAAACGGGGTCGGCTAACTACATACTATATAACAAATATAAAAATATAATAAATCATTGGACAAAACTGAGTTTTATGTTCCATGGATTTTGTTAGCATAAAAACTTTGATTATACATATTCAATACGAAGTACCTTGGTGTATGTTATTTGCAGATGACATTGTATTAGTGGAGGAATCTAAGGAAAAAGTTAATAAAAAATTGGAACCATGGAGAGAAACATTATAAGGCAAAGGCCTACGACTTAGTAGAACAAAGACAGAATATATGGTTGGTTACCTCAGAGGACATAGAAATTAAAATTGGCATACATTGCATCCCCCAAAAGGAAAGTTTTAAATACCTAGGGTCAATTTTTCAAAGTGATAGAGAATTGATGGAGATGTTACGCATATAATTAATGCTGGTTGGTTAAAATGGAGAGAACCATTTGGTATTCTTTGTGATAAGAAGATACCATTAAAGTTAAAAGGTAAATATTATAAAGCATCAATTAGGCTTGCCATGTTTTATAGATTTGAGTGTTGGGTAGTTAATTATCAACATGTACAAAAGATGTTTGTGACAGAAATGAAGATGTTGACATGATGAGTGGTCATACAATAAAAGAGCATATACATAACGACGATATTAGAAACAAATTAGGACTGGCACCAATAGAGGATAAAATGAGAGAATATCATTTAAGATGATTTGAACATATAGAAAGAAGATAAAAAAAAACCTTTAAAGAGGTATGAGAAACTAAATTTGGAAAGTATTAAAAGAGTTAGAGGACGACCACAAAAGTGTTGGAAAGAAACAATAAAGAATGATCTAGCTTATTGTGAGTTAACTGCTACACACGATAGGGATTTGTGGAAACAAAGAATTCATGCAGCCGACCCCGTTGAGTATGGGAAAAGGCTTAGTTGTTGTTGTAAAAACTTTGATTTAATCAAACTTATATGTAAGAAGGATGCTTTTGAGATTAACAAAGGGTGAAGGTTTTATAAGTAGCTAAACAAGAAAGGCAGGATTCAGAAAAACCACATAACTCGACAAGTTACATTCACAACGTCGTGGGAGCATCAGCCGGCGACACGAGTTCTTTACTGTGTCATTGTTCCTTATGCTATAAGTAGGCAAATGTCTAAAAGTGCGTGATGCTCTTGCGAAGAGAGGGAGTGCAGGGAAGAATGATGCAATCGAAAGCTGTATCCGGAGTTCTGAAGACATGGCGACCTGGTATTTGTAGCAGATTTTCACTGCTTGCACGGGCAATGACTGGACCGGATCGCAGGGGAAAGTCACCAAGCCTTTCGAAATCACAGGTAAGGAAATTCACTTCGTTATGAAGGTACTTATTGAGGAGCTATAAATGATGATTGCTCATTGTGTTGATGTATCTCGGGCAGATTACTATAGTTGTAAGCGGAACAACATATTTGTATCACTATGTTTGTGGGTGTGTGATGTTTTAACAGTTTAACTTCTGGCTGATCGTTGTAAGCCCATACTTCTTATGTTTGAAAAGCTTCTCAGTACCAACTTTCAGGTTTCAATTCCAACTGTATTACAAATGACTGCAGGCTGAGTCCGTGGAAAAAGAAGCGGTAGGAGAAGAAGGCGGAGAAATGGAAGTAGAAGAGGACACCTGGGATCCATCAAAGAGGAGAATAGCAATGGAAGACTTTGTTGAAGGGGGGTTGGAAAACACCCCTCTATCACCAATCCCACCGCGGCGTTCTCCCTCACTGAAGCACACAGCCGCGAGCCCACCGGCAGAACCCACCTCGCAGCAGAAGCGCAGGTTTGCTTCTGCGAGTCGGAAAGTCCTCGAGGATGCGAGCTGTGCTGGGCTGGACGGAACTCCTCTTAAAGAGGATCATAATGATAAGTGTCAAGATGATAAAGAGGATGATGATGATTTGTTGCACCGAAAACCGTCGCCTCTTTCTGAGATTGAGTTCGCCGACGCGTGGTTTCCCATAACTCAGGCCATAGACTACGAGGTGACGAAGGATCCCATCGAAGAGGTTGTGGGGTTCAATGAAGAGCAGCTGGATACTGCAGAGGAGGCACTTAGAGGGAAACGCTTCTTTGATAAAGCAAGAAGCAGAGGCGGTGATCCGGATTTCCCGCCCTCAAAGGTTCTTGCTTCTACTAAGAAGTAGAATCACACTGTTGGTTCTCCAGTCTACCGCTTGACAGTAATCTATTCCTCAGCTTGATTTGTTTGGGTGGTTCTGAGCTAAAACAGCGTTCGCTGGCCGGGGACTAGCATGACTCGAACTTCTTAATCAAGTTTTTTTTTTTTATTAAATGTTGTCTGTGTTATGTTATGCAGCAATATTACTTTTCTAGTGTAGCACAAGTTCGGGCATAAACGGCATCATTCTTGGATTGGGATCCAGGAACCGGTGGTATGGTAGGGTTCCTGTTCAGACACAAAACTCATATTCGGATGCAAATCACACGCCGTGTACCCTATTATAATGCTGGAGAGATCGTATCAGATCTTGACCGCAGATTCGATCCAATTCAATCGGGTCTCACATGGGATCCGACATGGTGGAGCAACGGACGGGAGCCACGGGCTATCGTCGAAGTGGCCAAGCTCAGCAGTGGTCACGACGGTCATCGCTCGGCTGAAAGGAAGATGGTAACCGTCTTTCTCTCAGCATAAGAAAGAGAGATAAGTGAAGTGGGGAAAACACAAGCCAACACAAGCCAAAAATAAAGGAATAGCGCAACGGAGGGTGGAGGGTGGAGGAAGATCTTTGGAGACCGTGAGCTCTCGGCGACGAGCAGGCTGTGAGGGCTTCTTGTAAGGCTGTGGCTATTTTTGGTAACTCATTAGGGCAAACGGTTGGCTATCCAGTTGTTACTTGTGTTCACGATTATAGGAAAGGTGGTCATAATGGCAATAATATCGTTGTTCGGATAAAAGGGTTTTTGAAGAGGAAAGTCCAGCCGAACAAACCAAAAAAGGCAGAAGCACGCGTTACTCTATAAATACAGAGCAACGCATATTTATAGAGCAGAGCATACAATCGATAGATATCGTTGTGTTGAAACCTCGAAGCCAAAAAGAAAACCACGTATATTGATCTTGCACTGGAGACGTATCTCAAAAAGTTTGACGACAACAAACCCGAAGGTTAACAGGAGTTGGAATCAGACAAGTGAATCACCTCATCTGTTTTCAGGGTCTCGTTCTTGACCTTGCAAAACAGGTACACAATTAGTGCGTTCTTGACCTTGCAAAACAGGTAGCGATTAGTGTTACGAAAAACAAACAAAAAAATAAAAGAAGAGAGAGCTTCTTTTTTTCCTTTGGGAGCTCTGCTTGAGTCGTGACAAGACAGAGAGTAAACCCTGTCTGAGTCAAGATAGGGCAGAGATCGGTCAGAACACAAAAAAAAGAGAGAGGAAGAACAATTACGATAAAAGTCATGAGTAGCCAAAGGAAAAGGACACCCATAATAGATTTGTTGCAAAGGTCATGGGTGGTCAAAGGCAAAGAACACTCACAGGAGAAAACCACCATCGTCGGCCATAAGCCTGAAAAGCGAAAAGACAGGCCGCAGGCTGAAAAGGGGGAATGTCGATCACCATAGAAGGCTGCAGGCTGAAAGACGAAACACCATGGAAAAGGACAAGAGGCCGAATGTCTATCGCAGGCCAAGAGGCCGAACGTCAACCGCCACAACCGGTCGCAGGCCGGAGACAGAATGTCGATCATCTCTCTCTGTGTTTTTCTCTCTCATTCGGGCTTTTAAATCGGCTTGGAAACCGCCAAGCAATTTCAGAAAACCGTGGGCTGAAACCAGTAGTTTTTTAGAAACTGTCTCGGGCAGCGGAATAAAAAGTTTATTATGCCCTATTCGGTTTTTAAATATTATGAAACTGCCATTAGGTAAAATTATGAAAATATCCAGATATTTTTGGGTAAAATGACTACTTTACCCTTATTCAGCAAAAAATCGATTTTACCTTCAAATAGTTTATGAAAATTACAAAATTTGGGTTGTTATTTTACATTATTGTCCTTCTTGGTTCAAGTTATTATAATACTGTCACTGTATCAAAAGACAGATTTGTCCCTATCTTTTAACAAAAATTGCAGATTCGGATTGAGGGGCAAAATTACAAATTCACCCCCGATCAGTTACGAATTTTATGGAAATACCAAAAGTAATTTTATGGGTCTATCCTTAGGCATTTCTAAAAATTATAAAAATGGATAGACAATAAAATTATAGTTTTACTCTTGGTATTTTTTGAAAAATATTAAAGGCAGAAATTTTTGAAAAAATTATAAATTTATCCCAAGTTGCTTATATATTTGAAATGAGTTATTTTCAACTTGTTTTTGTGATATTTTGCATCGTTCTAATAAGATTCCTACTATGTGTGTTTTGTTGCTTATTTATTGTTTCCTTTTTAGACAGTCTAATTGTTATAATTGTCAAACACATAAAAATGAACTCAAGAATATGTGTGTCAGAATTGGCAAAAAAAGAAAAGCTAAACGGTTTAAACTTCCAAACATGGAAGAGAAGGATTTCGCTTGCTCTAACACTTTAAGGTATTGAGTACATATTAAAAGATGACACAATAACAAGAACTGTCATGTTGACATACATGAAGAATGACTTGACAAGGGTCTTCGAAGAATACGAGACTGCAAAAGAGATGTTCGACTCAATAAGAGTCAAATATGACATAACTGTCAAACTGCATGTACAATTGCTAATACAAAAATACAATTCTTTTAAAATGAAAGAAGGAGACAACGTCGTAGAACATGTAAATCACATGTTGGTAATGGTTAGGGACCTAGTTGTGGTAAAGTCAATCATTCCAGAACCGATGCAGATATCAACCATCCTAAACAGTCTTTCTTCGTTATAAAACATGATCACCACTACTCTCAAGTTAGGGTCAGAAATTAACCTTTCTCAATTGCCTCTAAAACTAGCAATAGAGGAAGAACACATAAACAAAAAAAGAAAGAAAAGTTGCTAGTGGTCCAAGATTAGATAGGGTCTAGTTCCAAACCTAACCAAAAGAAAAATAAACCAAATAAAAGGTTTGGCAAGAATAAGAAAAAGAACGATCAATTTTTTAAGAAAACATAGGTAACCGCTTTTTGGGTAAAGTGTTTTAGTTGTGGAAATATGAGATACTATAAGAGGGATTGCCGCAACAGGAAAGGTGGAGAAAACAACACACAACACGGATAATTAGAGAAGCATAACATAATCTGTGTGATATAAGAATGCCTGTATATAGACCATCTGGTGATAGGTTGGTGGATCGACTCTAGAGCTACCAGACATATCTCAAGAACCAAGAAAGGGACAATGGATCTAAATGAATACAAATCAGGAGAATATTAGGTGTACATGGGAAACAACACTTTCTCAAATATTTTGGGTATTGGGTCCTTTAGAATCTTTGTACAAGGCAAATCGATTGTACTGACTGATGTATTAATTGTGTCATTAATAAGGTACAATCTGGTCTCGATCCCTACCTTAGTAAAGAAAGGTTTTGAGGTCAAGTTTATTCTTAGTAAGGTGATTGTGAAAAAACATGAGAGAATATTATTCTTTGGGGAGTTTAATGTAGAATATGGATTGTTTAAATTAAATAATAATAGAAATGGAAATCCTTCTGCTTATATTGACTGTGCCTTTAATGTTGATGTGAATCTATGGCATAAACTCTTGGGCATATAAGTTTGGAAAAATTTAGGAAATTATCCAACTTTGACTTACTGCCTAAATTTGAGTAAAATACCTTCAGCAAGTGTGAAGCTTGTATACAAGTAAAAATAATAAGAAAAGTTTTTCCCAAAGAGTTAACAAGGGCAACAATCATTTTGGATGTTATTCACACAGATTTATGTGGATCATTTAGAGTAAGGTCACATCATAGAAAAGTTTATTTTATAACCTTTATCGATGATTACTCGAGATATACATATTTATCTCTTAGCACATAAATTTGAGGTATTATAAGCTTTTAAAGAATATAAGAAGGAAGTTGAAAACCAACTAGGGCATTCAATGAAAGCCTTAAGATCAGATAGATGTGGTGAATATACCTTTGTAGAATTTCTTGAATTCTGTAAAGACTTTGGTATTGCAAAGCAAAATACAATATCCAAAACACCTCAACAAAATGGTGTAGCTGAAAGATATAACAGAACTTTGCTAAATATGACAAGGTCAATATTGATTGATGCCTCTATATTAAGGATATTTTGGGGAGAAGTAGTAAGTATAACGGTATACATACTCAATAGAGTACCATATAAAACTATATTCACTACACCATATGAGATTTGGTTAGGAAGAAAACCCAACCTAGGTCATCTCAGGAGGTAGGAATTTATTGTACATATAAAGATCCTTGATTAGTGTAGAGACAAACTAGACAATAGGTCATTGAGATGTATATTTATTGGGTATTCTAAAGGTTCAAAGGGATATCAATTTTATCATAAGGACCACAGACTAATAGAAAGCAGAGATATTGAATTCTTAGAAGATACTAAGAATGACATCTTAGAAAATAATGATGAATATACTAATGATCTAGTAGACCTAGATCAATTATGATTTGAACACATAGAAGATCTTCCTCAAACAACCAAAACCTTAAGTGGATATAAAAGGCCAAAGGTCACTCCGTCCTACTTAAAGGATTATCACACCTATCTTGTAGAAGAAGTGTGTAATTCAGTGGATTTTGATGAGTTGACTAATAATTTGACTTATCAGCAAGCTATGAACTCATCAGAAGTAATAAACTGGGAGAAAGCCATGGATGAGGAAATTAAATCCATTGAGAAAAACCAAGTCTGGGAATTGACAGATTTGCCAAAAGGAAGGAAAGCTGTAGGTTGTAAATGGGTTTTAAAAAAGAAATACAAGGTCGATGGTTCAATCAAAAAGTTTAAAGTGAGGTTGGTTGCAAAGGGTTTTTCGCAAAAAGAGTTGATAGATTATGTTGAAACATATTTTCCAGTTGCGAAATTTGCATCCATAAGGATAATCCTGGTAATATCTGTATATTATGATTTGGACTTACATTAGTTAGATGTAAAAACAACTTTTCTAAATGAAAACTTAGATGAAATCATATATATGCAGCTGCTCGAGGGATTTGTAGTTGAAGGCAAAGAAAATAAAGTATATCGGTTGAGAAAATCTCTATATGGCCTGAAACAATCACCTCTCCAATGGTATTTGACTTTTCAAAATGTCATTATAGAACTTGGGTTTGTGGCAAATGAACTTAATCACTGTGTATATGTCTGGAACAGTGCGAGTCACTTTGTCATCCTATCATTATATGTAGATGATATATTGTTGACTGAGAATGACAATGAGATGATTGTTAAAACCAAGTCATGGTTACACTCAAGGTTCGAGATGAAGGATATGGGGGAAGCATCCTATATCCTTGGTATAAAGATCTCTCGAGATAGAGAATCTAAACTCTTATGCCTAAGTCAGGAGAGATATATTGACTATATCCTGAAGGAGTTTAAAATAGGCGAATGCAAGTCTGTTGTCACATCCGTTGTAAAAGGGATTAAATTAAGTAAGGCTGATTGTCCCGATGAAGGAGACGATAAGCCTAACATTTCTTATGCATAAACTGTGGGTAGCTTGATGTATGCAATGTTGTGTATAAGACTTGATATCAGCTTTGTTGTTAGTCTTACGAGTAGATATCAAAGTAATCCTTGATGGCAACATTGGATAACTTTAAAAAGGATTTTAAGATATCTGAAAGGAACAAGAGCCTTAAAACTGTGTTTTCAAGCAAATGAACTGAAAGTGGTAGGATACTTAGATGCTGACTTTGTTAAGAGCAAAGATGACAACAAATCTACCTCGAGACAGATATTCTTATTTGGAGGTGGTACTGTTTCTTGGGCATGAAAGAAACAGGGATGTGTAGCATTACATACACAGGAAACTGAGTATGTGACTTCATATATGGCTACAACAAGTGCTATATGGATAAGTCGCTTCATACGTGATTTGAAGTTGAAAATAACTAACGAACCAATTGTCATTTATTGTGACAATAATCCAACAATTACTCTTATTAAGAGTGAAGCCGATAACTCTAAAAGCAAGCATATAATGGTTAAATATCGATATGGTTATAAGGAAGGAAATATTCATCTCATACATGCCAACAAAACATATTGCGAACATGGGTTTGAGATATGTTTGATAGTTGTGTAGGGAAATAACCACACAATGGATAGTGATTGCAACAACAACCATGGAAGGACATTACTAGGTAAACCGTGCAAAAGTGGGAGGAAAACCATAATGTCAGTACACTTAACTCGAATGGCAAAGTGGAAGATGTAAGGCTGTGGTCATTCTCGGTAACCCAGCATGGTAACTGTTGGACTGACCATCCATCCGTTACCCATGTTCACGATTAGAGGAAAGATGATCATAATGGCAATAATATCATAATCGTCGGACTGTTATCGGATTTCACGATAACTGTTCAGATAAAGGGACTCTTGAAGAGGAAAGCCCAACAAGACAAATCGAGAAAGGCAAGAGCACGTGCTGCTCTATAAATACAGAGCAACACATACAATCGATAGATATAGACATAGAAAAATGTCTGAATACATTTCCAGGAAAAATCCGCTGTGTGGAAACCTCGAAACAAAAAAAACCCACGTACCTTGATCTTCCACTATAGGCGTAATTGAAAAAGCTCGACAGCAATGAACCCGAAGGTCGACAAAAGCCGCAATCAGGTAAGTGAATCGCCTCACTTCTGTGGTAGGTGGAAAGGACGTGTGGCGGCGAAGATGAGGCAGACCGATGGTTTTGGCAGGGTTAAGGAGACGTCAAAGAGGGACTTATTCTTGTAAAATGGAGCAACGATGGATGAAGGAAGTAAGGCAACTGAGAGATGCCAATTTTGGTATTTTGACGGTGGAGAAATTTGGTACAGTGTGAGTTGATTCCGGTGGAATTTAGGCGGATTGAGCAGTAGTGTAGTTGAGGCGGCTCGGGTTCGGTCGATGAATGGGAGATAGCGAGTCAGGGCCAAGTTGATGGGAAGTGGGGCTTAACTGGATGTTTCAAGATATTCGTGGAGAAAGAAGAATGAGAGAAAACATTGTCATTGAGCAGAGCTGAGAGCAAATGCACATCGGAGAAACGTGAAAATCCGTTGGATCTACTCGAAATAAGAAAATCTGTTAATTTTTTTGAGTTTTAGGGTTTTAAAACTCATTCAAGATATGATTTCGATATGGTTTGAATCGTTGGCTTTGTATTTTAATGTAGAATAATAATATTATGCTTTTATTATAATTTGAGATTAAATTGAGATGATTATAAGGGAGTTAGCACTATTGTATTTGGATCTACTTTGAGGAGTCAGCTAGGTAGATGTGTTTTCTTTTTGGTTATGTGCTAAAGGTAGTTTTAATTGTTTTCAGATGATGCATGAGAATTTGAAATGTTTATTAATGTTTTTAAATAGGTATATATGTGTTGGTTCATGAAATAGTCTTTATAATGTTTTGATGACTATATGGGTGCATGGCATGAGTGTGTGTGCGAGTAAACCACTTAATGAGTATGGATTTATTTTTTATGATGGTATGGGACATCGATAGATTACAGATAAACATATCTATTAGTGTTAGCTCGTTGGTTGTTATTTAGGTGAGTGAAATGCTATCGATACTATCGATATGGATCTTCATGATAGTGTATGACATTAGTGGATTATATATGGATGTATCAGATAGTGCTAATTCGTAGATGTGTTGAGTTGTGTTGGCTATTTCGTTGGTTGAATTAGTTTGTATTTATTATTTTCATGAACAATTCATGTCGGTTACAACATGTTTGAGTTAGGGATAAGTGAAACTAATCAAAAAGAGTAGAGAGTATGTATAATTGAATGGATTTTATACTTGATTTTAATGTTTGACTTTGATATGAATATGTTATTTTGACATAATCGGATATATGTGATTGTTGCAGATGTGGATGTGATTATATGGATCTTGAAAAATGGTTGAGTGGATGCCGTAGATATGAGATATGATTATAGAGTTATTGTTGTGATTATATGGTTGAATGCATGACTCTATTAGTAGGGCATTTAGATACTTTTGTCCCACAAACTCGAGGGGTAGGATTTCTTGGGTCATTGTGAGACATCAAGATCCTGAACTTGACACACTGAGGTGTTGTAAGAAGTTACGTGGCTGAACAAGAGTATGGTGCGAGAAATTCTTACAACGTGACAATAGTTTGTTACATTATAGAGTTTATAATATCAAAATTAAGTTACATTTTGATGAGTATTTTAGTATTCATTTATGTTTGGTAATGATATTGTTTTGTTAGATATATATTTTCTTACTGCCTGGTTTGAAATGGTTCATGTTTTTAGTATAATTATCTGTGGAGAAATCACATCAATCTACGAGCATAATGTGGTACAAAATTTTTATTTTAAATATTTTAAAATATAGTTAGTAGAGACGCTGAGCATGTGGAATGTTGAAGTAGGCTTCTGTCTTTTGCTGTCTTTCGTTGTTAGATGCTTGGAGTTAATAAGATCTTTGTAGTTTTGAATTTCTTTCTATTGTTGGATCTTAAATTGTATATAAATAAACACATTTTTGATGTGTTTTTTATTGTATGAGTTATGTCATCTTCGTATTTATTAACGATTCACATGTATCAATCACATGGTATGGATGGGTCCTATGTCATGTTAGTCGATACTTGTTACAAAAGGTTGGTATCAAAGGTTAGGTAGATCTGAGGTATAATACAATTAGTTATAATTTAGAGAGGTAGTGACGTGCATAAATTTTATTCATGTATAGGTTGAAAGATACTGTAGTAACAACTCAAAACATTAAGGGTCTAAGTCATTTGAAGCTTAGTATAAGTTTTATGAGAGACGATTAGAACGCACAAAAGAAAGAGAGTTTCAACAAAAACTGAGAAGGAACCTTACAGAGTATTCACATCGACGAGTAGAAGGACAAGACCAATTACATTAAAGGAATCACAGGACTTTACGTGTATACAATTCAATGATAACTATAGCAATTTACTTACACAAAATAATTAGATTGAGTATTTAAAAATAATATTTAATGTAATAGGGTGCATTGACGAGGAAGAACGATGAATGATTGCTTTATTGTTGCTCATTTATGCAACTTTAGATTCGTGGAGCGTATAATGAAAATGTTTGGGGAATTGGACATGAAAGATTTAAAAAGAAATTTTGTTCTTATTTTTTTCGCTATCTATTATGGAACATATCATTGAGGAATTTATATAGGTAAGATAGAATGGATGACCGTTGAAAAAGTATATAAATAAATTTATCAAGTTAGTAAAATATGTACTTACTATGGATGACGAGCGTGTAGATCAAGAAGTTTAGAAGGGGATTGGACCTATCTTATATGAATGAATGGGTGAACATAAGTCATGTACATTTTGGGGTGCGTGCAAGCGAGTTCTTAACATTGATATAGTGGAGGAAGCAAAAAAAACTTTTGTCTTTGAGCAATAGTATTGTTAGACAATTGAGAGGAGCTCTGAGATTTTAGTCACCACGACATGGATCCTACACTTCTCCTTATAACTCAAGTACTAGTTTGAATGGGTCAAGGAGCCACATGTAGGTCAATCAATAAGTCTTGACATGTTATAGATGTTGGGGTGCGGGTCCTACACTTCTCCTTATAACTCAAGTACTAGTTTGAGTGGGTCAAGGAGACACATGTAGGTCAATCAATCAGGCTTAACATGTTATAGATGTTGGGGTGCGGGTCATCAAGGAAAGGATTGTGTTTTTAGAGTTATTCACCCTTCTTCTAAAAGTTTTACGAGTTGGGTATCTGGGTTCAAATGTTTTGGTTGTTACTAGGTAAGACATTGAAAGAGTGAGTGTTCTTATATCATGCAATAGAGGGCACTTGTCGGATAAATTAGTGGAGTGGGACCTTTGCGCATGTTATAGAGGACTAGAAGTTGAGGCTGTATGAGTACAAGTAGGCAAAAATCTGGTGAGTTTTCATTAGTTACTAGCATTTTATTTGTTTCTGATGAGATATCATGTGTTATTTGATTGTGGCTCCATGTATTCATTTATTTTCAGAGATTTTACTTATCAAGTTGATCAACAACCAGTAATGGTGAATGAGTCATTCTTGATGAACTTATCTACTCGTGTGATTGTTATGACATCCGGTAATGTTGAATGAGTCATTCTTCGGGAACCTATCTACTTATATGACTGCTATGACATCGAGTATGTTGTCAGATTGTTTTATCATTATTGATGGTTGAAATCTATCCATTGACTTAGTTATTTTAGATATAACTAATTTTAATGTTATTTTGCGGATGAACAAGTTAACATTATATAATGCGGTGATTGATTGTGAGTGGAGATATGTTATATTTTATATACATGGATAATCTTCATTTACACTTTAAAGTCAACCTACAAGTTGTCTGTAGACATGAATTTTTATTTCAAATCTTATGCGAAGATTCTAAATTATATTCTCGAACTATGTCATGTGTGCGAGCGTGTTAGTTTAATCAAACTAACAAAGATTGACTTCTAACTTCTGTGTAGAGATTGTGGACAAGTGAGTTTTTATTGACGTAGGCCTTCTTGAATCGACGCTCAATGGTTAGTCTAGAAGTTTTGAAAATTATTCGATATCCGGTAAGTTTTGAAAAACAAAATTCTAACTTGAAAATTTTGATAAAATCGTTATTTAGTTCTTGACTTATAAATATTTTAGGTCCTGAAAAACCAAAACTGGTTCTGTTTTTAGAGACATGTTTTCTGATTTTTTTGAAATAATTCTTAGCTTTCAAAAATTCTGAAAATTTTACAGAAGATAGACATTCATGTATAGATTCAGAAAATATTTTTATTTTTATTTTTTATGCTATAGTTTCGTGTAATTAAATCTGAAAATAAACATCACTTAAATACTCGGGATAGACCTTTGTCAGAATATCAGAGGTTCAGAAAAAGCGACATATTTCGGTGCTCAGACCACCGATTTCTATGAAATTGATCTTGTTGGAAATCTATGGATTTCAGATTTCTAAAGAGACCATTTTTAGTAAGTTTGGTTCACTATGTAGAAAGATATTCAGGAATTACCCGACATGTGTCATAGGAACTTCTTGTTTTCTAGAATCTATTATGGTTTTTGTAAAACTTTTCAGATTTTGTTAATGATGTTTGACAAAATCAAAATTCTTGAAATTTTTACCAAACATCCCTGTGTATGTCTAGATTAGACGAGCCAAATTTTGACCTATTTAGAGCAATAGAGATTCACAGAGAAATGTTTTATCGGACATGTACAGAGTGCAAAAAAATAGTTCTCGGATTTTCAGAAAATGTGTATGTGTTCTAATATGAATTAAACGAATCTATAGCTAGAAATTACAGTATAAATCCTAAAGATTACGTTAACAAGGTGAGATCAAGAGGTTCGTGATCTTAAGTTATAACATGGAGTCGAAAGGATCAATAATAACAATGCATGAAAGGAAGATGGGGTTGTCTTCTGAATCGATACACCCTCGTGGGAGCTTAAGCTCCTTAATTACAAACTCACAATCTTCACTGCAAAAGAGTATAAAATAAAAGAGAAAGGACCTGTGGTGGACGGCGGAGAAGAGCCTACAACGGATGGTTGGTAGCGGGCAGCGGGTGTTTTCCTTCTCTCCCTCCCCTTTCTTTCTCTCCCTTTCTTTCTTTCTCTCTTTCTCTCCCTCTCTTTCTCTCCCTCTTGTTTGCTGAACTCAGATCTCTCTGTAATTGCTTGATGGTTGATGCATTACAACCCTCTTGAGCCCCATTTTATAGGCCACGGGTTGCCCATTGGCTGCAACCATTTATAAGGCAACTTGCCTTATTGTAATTTGATGTAACAAGGCAAGCAGGTGCTGTCCAAGGCTTTTCAAATCAAGCCCACGTTTGCTATAATTTACTTGCCAAACTATGCCATACGTGATATGGCAAGTCAAGAATTCTGCTGGAGTTGTAATGGCCTTCCAAATCAAGCCATTTGACTGACTTTTTGGCAAGTGGGCTCAGCCAGAAATGAGGCTTGCTCAGGTGGGTTCAGCCAGCTGCCATGAAAGGTTGATCTTCTTGCTTAACCCAAGCTCCCTCTAGTTCATCGTGATCATGGTTGGATTTGACTGCTGTATTCATGGCTAAACATGATGTGGTTTGATGTCTTGATAACCTAATGAATTTGATATCAAGACTACCTTGTTGCTATCCGTTTGCTTAAATAGCCATCTTTGAGTCTCCGATTTGACTAATCCAACTTATAGAACATATGAGAGTTGAGGATATCTCATGGAATAAACCTTGTGCTAACACTTTTGCAGATGACCAAGATGTCATCCGGTTACTGAAGTTCACCAGGATTTTCTTGATGACTTGCCCAATTTGGCACTGTTGCTGCTCATGGCAAGTCCCACGTTGAAGTCCTCAAGCTTTGGTAAAATGTTGAAGCCATTTTGTTCCTTTGCTTGCTGAAATCCTTGATGAATTCAGTTACCATACTGGTATCGAGTAAGGCATGAATTGGTAAGTATATTTACTGTTCTTCAAAACCGATTGTTCAGCCAATGACCTACTCCTTCCATATAGATCAACATGAGCATCAATTGAGAAATAATCATAACGAGTTGTTCCCATTGACGGTCACCACATCGTGTGTGATTGGAGTGTTGTGTCATCATTGTTGCTGTAATAACACTCAGTTATTCTTCTACCTTCCATATTTGAATCGTATGAGACTCTTGGCCTACTTTGTTAAAGCCAGCCAACCCACTTTTTAGAGCTTACCAAATCAGCCTCTTTGTGATCATACTGTCTATGTTGAGGTCGGCCAGGACTGTATAAGGTAAGTCGAATCCACTTACTTGCTGTAATCGGTTGAGGCTTGTAAAGGTAAGTGGTTGTCTATTTGATGAAGTCGTCTAGCCCCTGGCATGTGGTAGATTGGCCTTGTGACTTACCAAATCATGGACCAAGGCTACTTATGGCAGGTTCCATAATTTGTCCACGTTGAAGTTGATAAGTTTTCTTCTTAGTGACTCGCCAAATTGAGCGTTACAGCTTGCGAAGTTGAACCACTTTCCCTTCTTGAATATTGATTTCCTTTCCTGAATGCCGACCTTCCTTTTTAATACCTGAAACTAAAAATAACATGTTACCTTGCCCAACAATGCTAAAATTGGTAGGAGCTCAATTGCTGCCTTTTGTTTCCTCCTTTAGGGGAATTTGCCTCCTTACGGTCTGACTTTTATTTATGACAGATTTCAAACAGTTTTCAAAGGAAACGTTTTTATATTCGAAAACATCAAATTTAATGAAATTTTCAAATGTTATTTTTAGAAAACACTGGACTTCAATCCTAATACTTTCCTTTTCATTTGTTTCTTCAAAGGTAAACTGTTTGAAGTCATAATTTTTCTGAAGGCCATCCTTTAAAAAGGCAAAATCCTGCCAATTTGGTCTTGAGGGCAAAATTATCATTTTTATAAAATCCTATCCAAATTTGATTTTTTCGAAAGTGATGCAATATATCATCATTTTGAGATTGCTGGAACATTGTGATGCCAAGACGAGCTCATTTGATATATTTTTATTTAAAAAAACAAAGCTGCCAAAAATAGTCAAATTTCTAAAAGATGAAAAATTTCATAAAAATTTTGGGTGTTTACATTGTCCAACTATTTTTATTTCAGCTATACGAGCATTGTGCCATCTTAAAGAAGGCCGCAAAGACTTTATGGTAGTGACGGTTAGAGCAGATAAAGAGGAATAGAGTTTGAAGAGTATTCCTATTATGAAATATGCAAAAGTTTTTGAGATAACCTTCTCAGACTTCCTTTAGAACGAGAGGTTGAACTTGCAATTGATTTGCAACCTTGTTATTGTATTGATGATATACTAATATATTCGAGAAACAAAAAGGAGCATGTTCGACACATGAACGATTACAAGAGCATTAACTTTATGTTAAATTGTCAAAGTGTGAATTTTGGCTATGCAGTACAATTTTTGGGCCAATATAATTTCTAAAGAAGAATTTCTATGGACCTAATAAAAGTAAAGCCGGTAGTATAGTGGGAGAAACCTACTGTATGGTGCAGAGATAGGAAGCTTTATAAGCTTTGACTAGGTATTATAGAAGGTTTATCAAGGATTTTCTCAGTTAGCGCTACCATGATGACTAGGTTGACTAGGAAAAGTAGTACTTTTGAGTGAACTTAGGATTGTGAGAATAGTTTACGAAGGCAAAGAAGAGAGGTTAATCACTACACCGATTTTGGTAATTCTAGATCCCTATGAAGACTTTGAGGTGTTTTGTGATGCTAAAGATGGGTTTAGGGTGTGTTACGATGCAAGATAGGAGGTAGTTGCCTATGCATTGAGTTAGTTAAGGTCACAGGAGAGAACTACCCTATGCATGATTTGGAGTTAGCGTTTATAGTCTTTGCCTTGAAGACGTGGCGTCACTACCTATACGATATTAAATTTAAAGTTTTTACAGACCACAAAAGTGTGAAGTATCTTTTTACTCAAATAATTTGAATATGCATCAAACTAGTTGGCTTGAATTGTTACAGGATTATGATTATGGGATATTTTATCATCCTAGAAAGAAAAATGTTGTAGCAGATGATTTCACTCGAGTAGGGATAAAGCATATTGTTCTATCAACTATGATTAGAGTTGTTCCTGACTTATGGTTGAAAGTTATTGCATCACAACGATAAGACAAGCAACTTAGAGCTATAAAGAAGAAGATCCGTAGAGGAAGTAAACCTGAGTATAGTATCGCTGAAGATGGGTCAATACATCACGAAGGTCGACTGTGTGTTCTAGATGTTGAAGTGCTCTAAAAGGAGTTGATATAAATAACTTATCGTAGTCGATACAACATACACCTTAAAGTAGTAGTGATGTACAAAGACGTAAGTCATCAGTACTTTTGGAAGGGAATAAAGAAAGACATCGTAGAGTATGTATGCGGATGCCTCACTTGTCAACAAGTAAAGGTAGACCATCAAAAACATCCGAGTATACTACAACCTCTTCGTATATCAGAAGATAAATGACAACACATTAATATGAATTTTATGGTAGGATTTTTGAGGACTCAATGAAAGAATGATGTTATTTGAGTAATCATTGATCATCTTATGAAGGTAGCATGTTTTTTATACTAGTGCAAAACAATATGAGAGTTGATTAATTATCAAATATCTATATAAAGCATGTGGTACGACATTATGGAGTACTCGAAACCATCACATCTGATAGGTACACAATTTACTGCACGTTTCTGGTGAAATTTTAGAACTCATTGGAGACACGATTGCAGTATAGCACAACCTTTCATCCTCAGACATACGGACAAGCTGAATGCACAATCCAAACTCTTCAGGATATATTGCGAGCTTGTGTGTTGGATTGACATGGTGGTTGGTTGATCATTTAGAGTTAGTTGAATTTGTATATAATAATAGTTATCAAGCTAGTATCTAAATGACATTATCTAGATGACACCTTTTGAAATGCTTTATAGTGCAAAATGTACAACATCGTTGTGTTGGGATGAATCATAGAATTCTCCGTTGATTGGACCCGATTTCATTCAACGATTTGATGAGATGATAAAAATAGTTCGAAAGCACATTAAGACAGGTCAAAGTCGCTAGAAAAGTTATGCTAACACTCGCTATCGACCATTAGAATTTGAGGTGGGTGATTGGGTATTCCTCAAGTTATCTCCAACAAAAGGTGTTATATGATTGGACAAAGGGATAAATTGAGTCCCTGATATATAGGACCATATCTTATCACTCACAGAGTTGGAGAAGTGACTTATAAACATTATCTACCTATGACTTTATCTAACCTATGACTTTATCTAACCTATCAAGAATATCCCATTGCTATAATTGATTAGAAGGAGCAAGTTCTTCATCGATGTGTACTAAAGTTGGTCAAGGTTCAATGGAATAACCATTCGATGAGTGAGGCTACTTGAGAAATAAAACAGGAGATGCGTGAGAAGCATCCCTATCTCTTTAGGTATGATTTAAAATTCTAAGGACAATTTTTTTTTGTAAGCGGGTAGATTGTGAGATCTTCATCGGATCGGATTCAACAGACCTGTTCCAATCAAATTGGGTCTCGCATGGGACCCAACGTGGTGGAGTAGCGGACGGGAGCCTGTGACTCCTTGCAATAAAGCTCAAGAGTGACCACAATGACGTCCACTCAATTGAAAGAAAGGAGGCAATCATCTTCCTAACAACATAAGAAAGAGAGACAAGTGAAGTGGGGGGAAACACAAATAAGAAAGAAGAGGGATAGTGTAGCGAAGGTTGGAGGAAGGTCTTTGGCAATCGGGAGCCCTCGACGGCGAGCGGGCTGTGAGGGCTTCTCTAGCAGATGGAGAGGATGTGAGGCGGGCGAGGATGGCGAGGCATACCGATGATTTTGGCAGGATTAAGGTGACGTCATAAGGGGGCTTATTCTGGTAAGATGGAGCAACGATGGATGAAGGAAGTAGGGCGGTAGAGAGTTATCGATTTTGGTATTCCGACGATGGAGAAATCAAGTGTTGTGTGAGTTGATTCCGGTGGAGTTTAGGTGTGGACGGAGTGGCTGGGCAGAATAGGGTGATGCTCGGGGACATGATGGAATCACATGTGGGGCAAGCATATGGTGGAAGCTCTGCAGCTGCGAGGTTGAGGCGGCTCGGGTTCAACCAATGAATGGGAGACAACGAGTTAGGGCCAAGTTGGTGGGAAATGGGGCTTAAGTGGATGTTTTGGGATATTCATGCGGGGAGAGAGGAACAAGAGAGAAAACATTGCCGTTAAGCATAGTTGAGAGCAAACACACATTAGAGAAACGTGAAAATCGGCTAGATCTACGTGAAAAAAGAAAATCCGTTGATTCTTTTGAGTTATTGGGTTTTCAAACTCGTTTGAGATATGATTTTGACGTGGTTTGAGTTGTTGAGTTTGTATTTGAATATAGAATAATAATATTATATATTTATCATAATTTAGAGATTAAATTGAGGTGATTAAAAGAGAATTAGCGCTATTATATTTGGATCTGCATGGAGGCGCTAGGGAGGTGGATGTGTTGTCTTTTTAATTATGTATTAGAGATAGTTTTAATTGCTTTTAGATGATGCATGAGATTTTGAAATGTTTATTAATGCTTTTAAATGAATATATATGTGTTGGCTTGTGAAATAGTCTTTACAATGCTTTGATGACTATATAGGTGCATGGCATGAGTGTGCTTGTATGCGAGTAAACCACTGAATGGGTATGGATCTATCTTTCACGATGGTATCTGTTAGTGTTAGCTCATTTGTTGTCATTGTATGCGAGTGAAATATTACCGGCATGGATTTACTTTTCACGAAAGTGTATTACATTAGTAAATTATAGATGGACGCATTGGATAGTCCTAACTCATAGATGTGTTGAGTTGTGTTGGCTACTTCATTGGTTGAGCTGATTTGTACCTATTGTTGTCGTGGGCAACTCATGTCGGTTACAACATGCCTAAGTTGGGGATAAGTGGAACTAATCAACGAGAGTAGAGAGTTTATTTATAGTAGAACGTATTGGATATTTGATTTGAATGTATGATTTTGATATTAATATGTTATTTTGATATAATTGGATATATGTGACTGTTGTGGATGTAGATGTGCTTATGTGGATCTTGGGAGATGGTACAGTGGATGTTATTTTGACTTGGGATGTGATTCTAGAGTTATTGTTATGATTATATGGTTGAATGCATGATTCTATTAGTGGGGTATTTGGATATTTTTGTCCCGCGGATTTGAGGGGCTAAACTTGGTGGGTCATTGTGAGACAACAGGATCCTGTGCCCGACACACTAAGGGCGTTGTCGAATGTCACATGACTGGATAGGAGTATGGTGCAGGCGACTCCTATAGCATGACCATGGTTTGTTACACTATACAGTTTATGATATCAAAACTAAGTTGCATCTTGATGAGTGTTTGAGTATTCATGCATGTTTGGTAATGATATTGTTTTGTTTGATGATATATATTTTCTCACTGCCTTGTTTCAAATGGTGCATGTTTCTAATATGATTGTGGAGAAATCACATCTATCTATGAGCACAGTGTGATGCTTAAGTTTTATTTTAAATATTTTCAAGATATAATAAGTAGATACACTGAGCACGTGAGACATTGAAGTAGGATTCCGTTTTTCGCTGCTAGATGGTAGGAGTTAATAGGCTCCTTCTAGTTTTGAATTTCTTTCCGTTGTACTACTGTCTTGTTGGATTTTAAACTGACATAAATAAATACACTTTTGACATGTCTTTGATTGTATGGGTTATGATGCTTTCATATTTGTTAATGGTTGATAGGTATCAATCACGTGGTATAGACGGGTCTTATGTCATATTGGTCGGCACTTGTGAGACGTTACATATCCGAACTGGCTGAGTGACATTTCAAAATGTTGCATTCACACATCACTGCATTTTAGTTGCTTATGGTCTTCCAAATACTAGTCCTGAGATATTTGTACTCGGAGCTTTGTTCTCAAGTTCGACTCCCAGTGATGAATACCAGGCTTTGGCGGGTATTTCAGGTGTGATGGCCAGTTCAGAACTAGATCGGCAATTACAATTGGTTGTGTTTGACCCATCTTGATTTTGAGTGTTTGCATTTCTAAGTCTTGTACGACTTTTTCGTCGAATTGGAATTATGGTTCCACAGGCTTAACTTAAATGAAAAGCGTCGGAGTTGAGGAGGAGGTTGGTCACATAAACTGGGTGGGTTATTTCACGAATAGGCTTAGTACGAGAACTGAAGTGCTTCCTTCTCTTTTATGTATGAAAACCCAAGAATCATGGTTCGTTGGAACCATAATAATAAGCCCACAGTTCTAATTCCAAGAGCTTGGCGTTGAGAATCAACGAATCAAACACAATCATGGGAATTGAGCTGAACAAAAGCTCACATAACTTGACCTAGAACTGGCAGTCTGGAACTATTGATTCAGTCCTTTTTTATTTTTTTGAAAATTTTAATTTTTAATGTACTATTTGGTTTTGAATGGTTTAGAACTTGAATCAGAATTGGAATTGGTCTGGTCTTACTGGTTCAGGGAATGGTTTCGAACCGGTTCATGTGACCACTAGTCTTGAATTAGAACTCTCATCATTTTGGATACCTTTTTCTTCAGAAATATTCTTTGAATAATTTTGCTGATTCTATGGAAGATTAGTTGGGGCTTAATTAGCTAAGTGTTTTCATATAACACTGAGTTATTCTACAAGTAAAATCATACATTCATATAATGGGGAAAAAGTTTCTTTTTAATTTTTTTTCAGATATTCTTTTTTAAAAATAAACACGTTTTAACCCAAGTTGTTTTATGTTATCAAAGTTCAATTATATTTCTCAAAAGATATATATAAAAACCATTAACGGAAAGTTTAAAGAAAAAATTATGGGAAATAAAGTCAAAATATACATATAATATATATACTAACAAAACAAAAGCGAAAACATCTTTTCTGTTGAAAATTTTCGGTTACCTGCGACTAATCGAGGATTTGGTTTCTGTTGCAACTTGACTGTTTCATCACGAGGAGCATATTCACAATAGTTTTTTTTCTCGTTTTCTTTGTTCTTTTTTTCGTTGCGTTTGGCTTCTTCTGCAACTTGACTGTTTCGTCATGCAGAGCTCCTCAAGCCTTTCAAAAGCGTTCATGTTGACGTTCTCTTCGCATTTTAATGATATTATTGCCTCACACTATATATAATGATTACTATAATTTTTGTTGTCCGTCTCCTTGAGCCTAGCCTCGTTTCCACCTGATTCATATTACATGTACCGAGCCTGATCTCGCCCGTCATGTGAATAGTGAAGTGGAAATTGGCTCCCGAGCCCCACAAAGAGTGAGTAGCCTCACACTCATGATCGCTCGATATCCGAGGTGTGCATCTGGCTCTAGAGTCGTCGCACTCTCCCAAACAATAAACTCGAGCCAAATAGGACGACGCATGGCTTCTGTATGTCGAAATATTGATCTCAGTAAGTAGGCTTTAGTTTTACCCTTTGCCTGAGTAAGTAAATGTGTGGAAGGATCCCGCTTAGTATACAGAAGATTCAGAATCCAAGCACCCATCCCACTTAGTGAGTAGGCTTGGTTTTGGTTTTTGTGTTGGATGCGCCACTCAGGTGTGTCAGACTTGAAGAAATGGTTATGGAAAGGACCCGCTTTTGTCTGTTAGGTTCATCTCAAATTCAGAGACTTACGATCACCTCAGTATGGCTTATTTCAGTTATGATAATGTGAAAACTATAAAAGCAACTACATTCGTTGTAGACAACAAACATACATTCATGGTGCCGACAGTTCTCTATATGTCAGTGATGCGGGTGACGGTTCTCTACACCTCTGCTGTGATGTGGCCGACGATTCTATGCTCATATGCTTCTCAAAGTTTTATCGTTTCAGCAGCAGTCATATGATTGTAGACGAGATAGGGAAAAGAAAGAGAGAGAGGAAGGACAAGGTCACCCACAGAGGGTTTTCTCAAGAAGGTAATGTATGTTTTCAATGCCTTTTATGTATTGTTTTGTTGTATATATATCTAGCTTTTTCTTCTTTCGAGTTTTTTTCTCTAGCTTTTTCTTTTAAAAAGTTATTTCATGTTCATTCGGGAGATGCCTAAGACCTTTTCAAAAGTAAAAACAATTTTTGAATAAGTTTACTTTTTCAAAGAGCAACTCATGAAATCTAGAAAGAGGGTCATTCTTTTCGCATTTCATGGTTGACGTTAGTATTGAGGTCGATAGTGGCCACCAACTAGTTACATCTCCCACTTGGCCACTAGAGTGAACTTGTGGTACACTGGTTTTGCCTTCCACTATTTTGGGGTTTGTATCATTTATCTAGTTCCAAGTAACTTTTATTTGTTATGTGGTTTTTCCACAATCAATGTGTTTTATTTTCTTCACTTATACACTAGGCATATCTCAAACCTATATGGGTTACATGTTTAGTAAAAAGTTCTTATGAGATACCTTTTGTTAAGGGGTCAGCCAACATATCATCAGTTGTAATATAACATATAGTTATTTCATTTCCTTCGAGCATATCATGAACATAGTGAGCTATCAACTCTATCTTAATAAGAGTAATTACTACATTTTTGTTACAATAAATAACAACTAGCTCGTTGGTTATATCCAACTTCAAATCACGTATGAAGCAACTTATCCAAATGACACTTGTAGCAATCATATTACAAGCAACATACTCAGCTTCTTATGTGTGTAACGCTACACAACCTTGTTTCTTGTAAACTCAATAAACTGTACCACCTTCAAACAAAAATATTTGACCAAATATTGATTTGTTGTCATCTTTGCTTCTAACAAAGTCAACAATTGAGTATCCTATCACTTTCAGTTCATTTGCTTGAAAGCAAAGTGTTAAGTCTTTTGTTACTTTGAGATATCTTAGAATCCTTTTCACAACTATTCATTGTTGCCATCCAGGATTACTTTGATAGATACTCACAAGACCAATAATAAAACTAACCCCTTCCGCAAGGATTACATCAAGCATACATTAAGCTATCCATAGTTTGTGTATAAGAAACATTAGACTTATCGTCTTATTCATTTGATCCCTTCCGCAAGACTTGATTTCACCAATTTTAAACTTCTTAAGGATATAATCAATATATCTCTCATAACTTAGGCATAGAAGTTTAGATTCTCTATCTCGAGAAATCTTTATACCAAGGATATATGATGCTTTCCTATATCCTTCATTTCAAACCTTGAGTTTAACCATAACTTGGTTTTGACAATCATCTCATTGTCATAACCAATCAATAAAATGTCATCTACATATAATGATAAGATAACAACGTGGCTGTTATTGTTTCAGACATATACACAATGGTCAAGTTCAATAGTCACAAACCAAAGTTCAATAATAATGTTTTGAAAAGTCAAATATCATCGATGAGGTGATTGTTTAAGGCTATATAGAGATTTTTTTCAACCTATATACTTTATCTTCTTGGCCTTTAATTTTGTATCTTTTAGGTTACATATATATGATTTCATCTAAATCTCCATTTAGAAAAGTAGTTTTTACATTTAATCGATGTAAGTCCGAATTATAATATGCTGATAACGCCAAGATTAGTCTTATAGATGCAAATTTCGCAACAGGAGAATATGTTTCAACATAATCTATCATTTTTTTGTGAAAAACCCTTTGCAACCAATCTCACTTTAAACTTGTCGATTGTTCCATTAACCTTATATTTCTTTTTGAGAACCCAATTAAAATCTATAGCTTTCCTTTCACTTGGCAAATCAACCAGTTTCCAGACTTGGTTTTCTCAATAAATTCAATTTCTTCATCCATGGCCTTTTCACAGTATGAAGATTCAAATTAGTCAATACCCTATTGATATGTCAAGTTATTAGTCAGTTCAACTAAATCTACCAAATTACACACTTTTTCTACAAGCTAAGTGTGATAATCCTTTAAGTAGGATGATGTGACTAAGTCTTTTGTGTTCACTTAAAGTTTCGGTTTGATTAAAAAGATCATCTATAAGTTCAAATGATGATTGATCAAATCTACTAGATCATCATCATAGTCATATTTTCAAGAATGTCATTCTTAGTGTCCTCTAAGAATTCAACGTACCTTCTTTGTATGAGTCCATGGTCCTTATGATAAAACCGAAATCATTTAGATCCTTTAGGATATCCAATAGATATATATCTAAAAGACCTGCTACCTAGCTTGTCTCTAGATTGATGAAGAATCTTCACATGAGTGATACATGCTCACCTCCTAAGATGACCTAGGTTTCGTTTTCTTCTAAACTACATCTCATATAGTGTAGAGAATACAACTTTATATGGTACTACGTTGAGTATATACACAACTACTTATCGTTTCTTTCAAAAATACTCTTGGTAGAGAAAAATCTATTAGCATAAACCTTGTTATATTCAATAAGGTCCTATTATATCTCTTTGTTAAACCATTATATTAAAGTGTCCTAAGCATTTTATTTTGCTTTCAAATGTCGAAGTCTTTGCAGAATTCTAAAAATTCTGTAGAGGTGTACTCTCCACCTCTATCTGATCTCAAATCTTTGATTGTATTCTCCAATTGATTCTTAATTGGTAAGATATAATCATCGACAAAGGTTATAAAATAAATATTTTCTTGATATGATCTTACTGTAAAAGGTCCACATAAATTAGTATTAATAATATCTAGTAGGTTGTTGACCTAATATTTCTTTGGAAAATTATTTTCTAGTCATTTTTCCTTCTATACATGCCTCACACTTATCAAAAGTGTTTTAATGAAAACTAGCCAATAAGTTAAAGTTGATTAATTTTCTCAACTTCTTTAAACTTATATGACTCAAGCGTTTATACCATATATTCACATCAATCACATTAATACTATCAATATAAGTAGAAAAACTTTTATTTTCATATACATTGAGTGTGAACAATCCATGTTGAGTATCAAATAAATAAAAAAGAGTTATCCTAACATTTTTTCCTATAGTAACTTTGCTAGGGACAAACCTAACCTCAAACCTTTTCTTTACTAAGGCAAGCACTGATACAAGATTGCACCTAATAGTGGGCATAATTAATACATCGGTAAGAACAATCGGTGTGCCTTCCATAAAAATACTGAAGGACCCAACCTTAAGAACATCATAAAAGATATTATTATCCATATACACCCGATACTCGTCAGATTTGTATTCCTTCATATCCATTGCTCCCTCTTTTCTCTTTGAAATATGTCGGGTCGATTCACTAACCAGTCATAGGGTGGTCTATATAGAGGCACTCAGAAATAATGTAGATTATGTCATACTTTTTTGTTGGACCATGTCATTGCTATTCTTATTATAACAATCCATTTTATAGTGTCCCATCTTACCACAGTTGAAATACTTTACCCGAGAAGCTAATTCTTACGATTTCATAGTTTTAACTACCCTGCCTTTTATGCTTACCAAATTTTTTGTTTTATTTTTTCTTATCAGTTTTTGGAGCTATACCCTAAGTCATCTTGAGCAACTAGCAATATCTCCCTTTTATTTTTATTCATATGTTCTTGTTCAATTATTAGTTTTAATGAAAGTTCTGAAAGGGTAAAATTTGATCAAGGTCTAAGTATTGTGGTTACCATATTTCACGAAATGGATAGACTATTTAGAATCATGGATATCTGTATTGCTTCAGGAATTACTGACTTCGCTACAGCTAAATTCCTATTCATTACCAACATTTGGTTAATATGTTCAACTACATTATCACCTTCTTTCATTTTATAAGAATTATATTTTTGAAGGAGTAGTTGTACATGCAACTTAGCTATAGTATCATATTTTGTAGTCAAAGAATCAAATAATTCTTTAGCAGTCTCATACTCTTCAAAAACCCTAATCAAGTCATCTTCCATTTTTGTTAACATTATAGTCCTACCTATAGTATCATCTCTCAGAAATATCTTATACTTGTCTTTTTCTTCATTTGTTGCAACTGGAGTAGGTGGTAAAATTATTTTCCTAAGTACGTAATCAATTCCCTCTAAAGTTAAGGTTAGTAGGATTCTTTTTCATGTTTAAAAATTTAGGCTAAGCTTTTCCGTCTTTCCCAATTCAAACACACCAATTCTAGAAGTCATTTTAATAATTTGGTAGAGACAACAAGTAGGGATCTATATATTTTTAAATAGAAAAACATAAAACATGCACAAGATGAATTGACATAAGACATTTCATAAATAATCAATAACAAAAACACCCAAGCACCTAAATGCAATATTCACAAATTTTAAGTACTAAACTGTAAATATTTCCAAACACTATACTGCAATTTATTTAACACATATGTATTTTTCTGAAAATATCATAAAATCAAGGATAGAATAGTAAAAAGGCTGCTCATAGTATTTCTTTGGAAGTACAAGTCAAACACGTACTTTTCTCAAGTGACATAATGGATAATATGTCGAATAGTGAGGATTATTTTCGTAAAATCACTGGAATACGAGTTTTGAAAATCTAAAAATTAACTAAGGATAAAATCGTAAAACTACATCCTAGTTTTTTATAATTTTACATACTGTTAGAGGGCAGAAAAGACTTTTCACTAATAGAAGGGTAAATTAGTCCTTTTTAATCAAAATATGTTATTTTAGTAATTTTGTCTCATGATATTTCATAATTTTTATTTATGTATAGGAACAAAATAGTAATTTTGCTATGAAAACCGTTGCCGTGGGTGTTTAAATGGAAGAGAGAGAGACCCATGGAGAGAGAATGAGAGAGAGGGAGCGAGAGGTGGCCAACGGTTTTGTCACCGCTAGCTTGACCTCCGCTCCTCCTCTTCTTCCTTCTTCGATTCTTCTAGAGAGGGAGGGAGACTGAGAGAGAGACTTGTGGAAAGAGAGAGAGAATCAGAGAGATAGAGCGAGAGGCCATCGACGGTTCTATGGCCGCTGGTTTGACCTCCACTCTTCCCTTTCTTCCTGTTGTCTGGCCTCAACTACTTTCATGTTGTTCGTACAGTTTTAGGTCTGCGACCTGCCTAAGGCTGCCTTCGATGGGTGACTTCCGGCTGCAATCTGCCGTAACCCAACTGTTGTTTTAACACTTTTCTCTCTTTTTTTAGAGTCAGTGTACCTGCTAAGGAGTCGTCAAAGGCTTAAAGGAAACTCTGATACTAGTGATGGTGTTGACGGTTCTCTGCATGTTAGTGATGCGGTAGATGATTTTTTGCATGTCCGCTTCTCAAGATTCTAGTATTTCAGCAACGATTAACGATTGTATGCCTGTAAATGAGATAGGAAAAATAAAGAGAGAGAGAAGGAACAAGGTTACCCATATAGGATTTTCTCAAGAAAAAGGCAACGTGTGTTTTCAATGCTTTTTATGTATTATTTTGTTGTATATATATATCTAGCTTTTTCTTCTTCAAAGTTCTCCTCTCTTGGCTTTCCTTTTAAAAAGTCGTTTCATGTTCATCTGAAAGATGCCTAAGACTTTTTTAAAAGCAAAAACAGTTTTCGAATAAGTTTACCTTTTTCATAAAAACAACTCATGGGGCCGATAGTAGCCACCAACTACTTACACATTCATTTATGGGTTTCTCTAATATTTTATAAGTTCCATATTCTCTCTGTCTCTCTCTCTAAACACATACACTATATGTAGAGAGAGAGAGAGAGACCCAATTCCTAGGTTGAGGGGATTTTCATCTGTCGCTGATAAAGCTCCTAATACAGCTAGGATGGCCAATTGGAATAAAGTTGGATTTTGAAAATCTGAAGCGTGACATTGGCCTTAAGATTTGGGATAGATGCCCTGCCCCATAGGGTTGCAGATGTCGATGCTTCATAAAGCATCGGTGCACTCTCATTCTCCATCTTCACTCTCCCAATTTTCACCCCGAAATTCTCTGGTCAACACGCAAATGAGTTGCCGGTCGGAACGAACACCTTAGATGACATAGTAATCTCCTTGTTATGAGTCAGTCATTCGGGTGCCTAGTGCCGAAAAGGTGTTGCTGCTCAGTATGAACAATTTAAATGATAATACGGTGAACCTGCTGCTACGAGTTATGCAGGTGTGGGCATATGAGAGAGGGTGCTAACCTCAAGAGGGAATATAGACTATCCAAAATCGTGCAAGTTACGGGTTCATGGGTCTCCTAAAATCAATGGTCATAATAGAGGCATCGACGGCTTTCTGAACCCTTGACAAGTTTATGATAAACATCGGGAACCTTTTCATTTTGAGTTATCTCGAGATAGTCGGCCAATAAGGCCATGCTATTTTAGCTGGATCTCCCTTATACAACTGTAATTGTCACAATTCACAGCTATCCGGTGAATAAAAAATTGAATACTTCTGAAAAGAATTAGATTTTGGTGAGTTTTCCAATTTTATAGGGATCTAACTTGTAATACGGTATTAGGCCTACTGGGAGGGTTTGCTTGTTTCTGCTATTTTACTCTTTTGTTTGAACTCTCATTTTTGTAATTCTTAGTTTCTTGAAACAGACAATTCTTTGCAAAGAATTAAAAATAGGCCGATTTTGACTAAAATATACCTTTTCTGCTGAACGTGTGTTTAGTTGATTGAAACCTCAAATGCCTCCAACATGATCAGATTGTCTCCTAGTATCTTGATCGTTTGAACTTAGATTCTGGTGATTCTTGATTTATTGAAAAACATACAAAATGAGCTTTCTAGACATCTAAAACTCACAAAATTTTTCATAGAAATGGGATTTTGATGAACTTTGAAATTTATCGTAGATTTTTATTAATGTAGAGAGACTTAGCTTACAACGAAGAAAGAATGAGGAAGGCTAAGGGTTTGATTGTGAAACTTGATGCAGAAAGACCAAACTAACAAAGAAAAAAAAGAGAGAATTAAAACACAACTTTTGTTAACTGCAAAGAATTAAGGAATACAACTAAGAAAGGAAATAAAATAAACAATAGGTTGATGATTGATCAATTTTTGCTGATTTTTAAAGTAAGCAACCACCTCCTTTTATAGCTGATGATGTATTATTTATTTTTAGATTATTTTTGTCTCTCTACTCTTCTAGATGACTCATCGACTTTTCTAATAATTCACTTTTGCTTCAATTTTCTAGGATGGTGCATCTGTTTTCACAAAGACTCATTATCCTTTTTATTAAATATCCTCAAAGTGGCTCCTTCAGTTCATTGCATGTACCCATATTGGGAGGAGGGCAATTATATCTTGAGAATGTCTCCTATGCATTTTTGGCATTAACACTTTACCCCTCTACAACCTTTATTTGAAATACACGTATTGCCATTTAGAAAATATTTTATACTTGGATACAAAACCAAAAATTAAAATAAGTCCTTCTCTATTCCAAAGTACTCATATTGCCATTAATATTATTTTTTCTACTAGATAATGTATACAATTGATCAATTTTGAAAGTCTTGAGTACCATAAGATTTTATCCATAACCCAAGGAGTAGGCCATTAGCCACCCTAGTAGTCCGTGGATTGGCCTGTGTTGGGACGATAAGATCCACTAGATCTTCTTCTCATTTTCCCCGATGTTTTTGCATTAAGGACATAGCTTATTAGCCAATTCCACTTTGAGGGAGCAATTTCAGTATTCGAAAATTGCATATTTCAATTCGGTTTCATTGTTATAGCCTCCTGACTACTAGAGTGAGTAATTGCTGCTTTTCTGTACATCTTTGATATCCATATGGTCATTGTTGAATTTAGCATCATCATTGTTGTAGTTATACCAATGCACAAAATCGTCGATTGGTTGTTCATTATCATCTCTTTCTAAACCATCGAAAGGTTATATGTCATTATTAATAATGTTTGGCTCTTGGGTGCCAACTTATATGCTTGTGGTGAGGCCCTTTTAGATAACCAATAATATAAGTACATTCTCAAGCAATCACAAACTTTGTTAGTCACATATGCTATATCTCATCATCATTGTAGTCAACATCATTTACAATTATTTGTTGAATGTATGCTGACTTCATCAAGTAAGATAGATGATGAACATAATCGTCTATTTATTGGTGGTAAATGGTAAATATGTGGCATTGCCATATAAGGTAGTTTCCCATTAAATAAGTGGGTATATATGGTTACACAATTTTGTGAGATGATTGCCCACCGACTTTGTTGGCTTGGGTATTCCATGAGAGGTGGTCAGCCCCAAAGCTAACGAATAAGGATAATAAACTAGATCATTTTGCAATATGGTAACCCTTGAAGTGGGTTGGCAAGAATACTTAGCAGTGGAAGGTAGTGGTCACACTTGCACGAGTTGCGACTACGACTCGACCCAAGTCGATGCCACATGGATGCTCATTGCATGGATGGTGAAATCATGCTCTTTATCATTGAACCACACATATATATCAAATCATGTTCTTTATCAACCAACCATAAGAAGATTATCTCAAAAGCATATTAAATAATTCATAAATTTAAATATCATTCAAGAAGCACCAACAAAATATTTAACATGCACATTTAAATCCATCCAAAACAACAAAAATCACTTTTGACATGATTCTATTAAGAAATGAATAACCTCCTACTTGAAAAAGCACCAAGATCCAATCCTTAAACCGTTAGGCCGCTCTTATCACCATCACATCCTTAAATATTAATCTTTAAATATTTTTAAATAAAAATAATATTTATTTAATTATGGGTCTAACACAATAAATCGGATACAAATCAGATTCTAAATGACCCTAAAATGACTCAAAAAAGCTAACATAGAACCAAACAGGTTGTCTTAGATCCAAACACTCACTCGAATCCATTTATGATCCAAAATGAACAAAACAATAGGGTATTTGGTATTCCTAGGTCAACATAGAACCTGACTTGAACCTGAAACTACCCAAATGATTACGTGTTCAGTTTTGTTTTTGACCTAGAACCCATTTTGGACCTAACCTAAATCAAACTTGTTTTTGACATGTTTTTGAGACAAAATAGAACCCAAAATCTGTTTTTGATCCAAGACGAATATGTCTAACACAAAAACCACTAACATAACATGACATAGAGGCACAACACATGTATAGTTATGACATGAAAATAGGACATGACATGACACATAGAATATTGGACACGACACGAGAACTAGGACGCGTCCCATAGGAATCGAGTTCCACGGGTTTTTTTTATGATGATTTCACTGTTTCCCAACACCGACGAGTGTCAGTGGTGGTCTCCTACTGTTTGCCTTCCTCCCCCTTTCGTCAAGCCAAACAACGACCACTAGCGATGATGTTTCTTCAGAAAACAAGAACAAGACGGAAAAAAAGAAAACAGGAAGGACTCTAAAGAGGGAAACACTCGATGAATCCAAGCCAGTTTTCAATCCCATTCTGTTGATAATAATCGAATCTACAAAAAGCCCCTTACTCCCCAATAAATCCACCATTTAACGACAATGATTTTTGTAGAAAATCATGCAGAACACATTTAGGGTTCTTTTTCTGAAAACCCACAACCAATTACCGATTTCCAACCGGTTTCAACATCAACGACCTTTGATTCATTGCCTCAACACTTCCTATGACTTAATCAAGCAACTCAACCCAAATTGAATGCTTTTCAACACGATTATTGACGAAAATGAGATATTTGCAACATAAGAAAAAAAAAACTCACTAGTTTTCTCGTTGTCGCCACTTGTTGTAATACTTGGGGCTGTGAATAATTGAGGGCTCTCTCCCCCCCCCCCTTCGAGTAACACACAAATTCGTTACTATTCATGGCTACCATTTTGGGTCTAGGTTAGGACGTGAATCCTTAGCCGACCCACTATATTAGTGATAGTTGCCCCTATGTGGGTGGATTTGAGCAACCCCATACGTAGTTTGCTAACTTTTTGGATGGAATACTAGTTGGGTTGAAGACTTCATCGATTTTATACTAGCTCATTTTTTATCCAACGCATTTCATAGCATTGAATCTAATTCGTCTAAAGACCAAATAGTAGCAAATCCTAATCGATTCTAGTTCGTCTAAACAATTAGTAACATCATTTAGCCCTATAAATGCGATTGACGCGATTATGGGTTACCATGAAATAGAAATCGAGTATGGCACAAACAACCTGACAAGATCACAATACCACGAGATAGAAATCGAGTATTTCATATAATTCCGATTGATACCATGCTTATTCCATTGGATATAGAATATGGATTTATCTAATGAGCTAAAATCACATGATTTTGATCAGAATTGGATTTTCGATGAATTTTCTAATCCTATCAAGATCCGATCAATAGCCGAGTGTCAAGCCTCCTAACATCTTGTTCTTGCTATAACTCCTCCTTTAAACTCTCATTTCAACATGTTGATTTTTTAAAAAGAGGACATGAAGACCGAAATAAAAGTTAAGCCAATTCTGACTATAATGAGTGAAGTTATGTCCTCTCCTTAGAGACATCAGATGCTTCTAACAAGATCAGATTGTGGCCTCTATATTATAACCAGTTACTGTATTGATTTGAAAAGATGTACTCAGTGTATTGAGACATCAGATGCTTCTAACAAGGTCAGATTTTGGCTTCTATATTTTAATTGTACGAACTTGGGTGAGAGTGATTCTTGATCCGTTGAAAAGTAGGCAATACAAGCTTTCTAAATGTTTGAAAATAAGGAAAAGTCGTATAGAAATGAACTTTTGATAACTTTTAGAACTCATAGCAGATGTCCAGTAAGTTAATAACTATGGATTGATTGTGCAACTTAATACAGAAAGAGAAAACTAACAAGGAAAAGAAACGAGAAGGATTTTTTTATTAACTAGGAAGAAAAAAGCTACAATTAGGAAAAAGTAAAAAGAAGTCGACGATAGGGTGATATTGATCAATAGATTCTTTTATGTCTTTCAAGGTGAGCAGTTACCTCCTTTTATAGTTGAGGGTGGGTCATTTTCGAGACCATCTTTTGTGCTTCCTACATAATTTATTCTTGCCCCCCACTTTCCTGGATGGTGTATCGGTTCCTTTCATATTCTAAAAGACTTTCCTGGATGGTGTATCGGTTCCTTTCATATTCTAAAAGTCACTTCTTGAATTCCTTGCATGTACCGATATTGGGAATAAGACAATTATATCTTTAGAGTAGCTACTCGGATTGGTGTTAATTGCTCTCTTCTCTGCACTATCTCTCTTAGCCAGCTTGATCTCTCTCAATAATCCCTTGATCATTTCCTTCTCTCTTTGATGTCTTGATAGAATTTATCTCTCTTTTTGATTCCTTGATTGTTCTCTCATTGTTGTCACACCTTCATGGACTTTGCTTCAAATAACTCTCATATACTCGTGATGTGACACTACTAGCATGGAGTGTAAGATGCAAGAATATGAACAATAAGCCCTTCAAAATTCCATTATAAATAAGGTCAAATGATATTTATAACTCAATATGTAAATCTAAATAAATTACACATCAATACCTATAACTCACATAATATAACTTAGTGTCAAGGTTTACATTAATTATAATAAATATAACCTCTTCAAAGGTATGATTTTCTTACTCTATTGCATAGTTGTTCATCCCACTAAATTAACCAAATAAATTTCAACTAGTGTTTCAACCTACAATCTTAATCTATAAAATAGTAATAATAATGGATAAGCATCAATAACATGTACTTAGTAGGAAGCTATACGGATTACATACTACAAGCATACACATTTAAAATATAAATATATATTATAATTATCAAATCAAGTAAACAACATTGTAATTTACAATCCAATAATCAAATCTATATATCCACATCCACATACCTCAAAACAAAACATGTCCATCACACATCTTATTTAGTTCTCATATTTATGGCCTATACAACGCTACAACCAAGCATGCATGAGTAGTTCAAACCTCACCAACGGCCCTTGGGTACAAGGTGTTTGTCCATACATATGGTTGGAATGCCCTTGTCCCCACCCTTTACTCTCTTGGTAAAACATCCGAAGGTTTTACATCTCGATATATCCCACATAAGAAAACACAATATAACCACTACTTTCACACAATTAGGTTTCAAATTCTCTTTGTTATTCATGTTCATCAATTATATGACTAATTCATAAATCTCAATAAAGATTCCTTAAATCTTTCATGATAAAACATATCATTTACAATCATTAGTTGGCACACCCACATAACCAATCATACATGCATCGCTCTTATCATAAATAACTCAGCCTTTTTCAAAGCAGTGATAAATCATATAAACCATGCATATATAAACAACTCAAAACAATCCCTCGCATCATCCTATTGAGAAACGTATATCCCCTAACTCAACCGATGCTCAGAGGATGCCATCACCCACATGGTATTACCAAGCCATCTCATTTAATACCTATTTAAGCATAAAAATAATATCCTCAAAATACTTTAATAGAATCCTACTAAAGGCCCCTATATCCAAGTTCAACTTTTAATCCCTCTTTTCTAGTAACTTAACATCAATAAAATCAACATAGTTTTAAAGGTCACTACGTTAAGAGTCTGAGACTTCAAACCAAGCTGAAATTGGAGAACAGTTGGCTCCAAATAAGCCTAAAAACCCTCATTTGGATCCGGAATAACTTAATTGGATCCGAATTGGATCCTGACCCAAATACAATCCAGAAGTAACACTAATTGATTGATGATATTGAGACACCATGCCGACATCATCACTTGACATAGTGTGAGGCACTTGAGATGAGACATTCTCTAGTTAGTCCGACACACTAACATGGACTTGCCAAGCAGGACAGGGTATCAATTTTAAAAGAATTGTGCGAGACTCTAGGTTCAGGGCCTCTGTGGAACTAGAACTGGAAACTGAAGACAGAACCAGGCCTGACCGAGTTAAGGAACCAAGTACTCGGTTCATGCCGAGTCACCGGCTCCACTGGCTTCTTGGCTTTCGGTGGTGATTTTAGCTGATTCCGGCCACCACTTGGTCCATGCAAATACTCGTTGGGAAGTTCTAGAGCTGACCTAAGTTATAAAATAATCTGTCACCACATGAGCACTGGGTTGCTGAAAAACTCGACAGATGCTGAAAAACATAAAAATCCTACCCTTTCCTAGGACAGTTTTTGGCCAAATCATCCATGAAATCGGTGGAGTGACTCATAAGCCATTTCGATTCTTTACTTATAACAGCCCTTTAGATCTGAAGTTGGCTCCTATCCATGACACATTTGCCAATCCTTAGTTGCATAGTTTTTATAGCATTGGTCCATTGAATGTTGAGTTTCTGATCTTGCACTGCATTTATTGCTAATTAAACTTCATGATTTATTGCTTTCTTTGTATTTGATAAATCATATACATACCATAACGTTCTACACTTAGTCCATAACATCGACTTGTGTTAAGCATTCATTCAGCATGAGTTCACATTGTAGTATACTTCAGGCATACTAACTGCACTTAGTGATCTCCTTGATCTAGGACCATTATACTCTTATTAGGATCTGCATCATAAGCCATCTGCATATAGTTCATAAGCTCATCGTATTTAGAAAGTTGTCTCCTGTAACTTGAGGACTATTTCTTTTACCATACATTAATTGTTTAGAAACTGCAACAGAAGGATTCGGTCAATCTGCACAAAAGCGAGAACCATTTACTGGTCATTGCTAACCGCATTTGGTGACAAATCTTTGGGGTGGATTTCCAAGTAAGCCTGGATCCCCTTTCACCTAAAAGATGGGTGCGCACATGCATGTATCGAGGAGCATAAATAGCTGACATATGAACTGCATGCGTATATCCTCAGCTATCGACTTTAGTTGAATATCATGAACCTGCTTTCTACATATTCTCCATGTTGCGTGTTATCGATGTTTATTACCTCTTTATGTGGATATCTTACTCTTTTGTTGCTTAAGCCAGTAAGAGTTCACTCTGATTTGATGGGTTTTATTGTGCAAATTACATTAAGAGGTGTTGCAATCCAAACATTTGAAGGTCCCGATCTCTGTCGAGGAAGGCCCTATTGTTGTTGCTGCAGAGTGGGTGGCAGTCGGTGCGTTGCAGCAGCGGAAGTGGAAATGTTGGTTGCTACTTTACGAGGTTTCCTCACAGCGGTTTATTCCAAGGAGACCTGTAACTTTTCTTTTGTTTTTCTCTCTATATGTTTTCTGTGTCATGCACTGCTCTATTTATAGAGCAGTGGCTGCTCATGGTCTCCTGGCTTGCACGCTGAGTTTCCCTCTTCTGAGCAGTCCGAATCTGGACGGTTATCTTGAAATCCGGTAACCGTTCGGCGGTTACACTCGACCCCATCCGGTAACCCCATCTCTGGTAACAGACTGGATGGCCAGTCCAGCCGTTACCAGATAAGGTTGTCGAGAATGACCACCCTATCTGTAACATCTCCCACTTGGCCATTCAAGCCAAGTGTATCGACATACTGGTTTTC
This sequence comes from Brasenia schreberi, assembly GCA_036023115.1. NCBI lineage: Eukaryota > Viridiplantae > Streptophyta > Magnoliopsida > Nymphaeales > Cabombaceae > Brasenia > Brasenia schreberi. The sequence continues at coordinate 15,961,279 of JAYKKT010000089.1, read as the reverse complement.
CTCTAAATTTTCCAAGGTTTTACCTAATTATGTCATTTCTTGATTACTATTACAATCAGTACCTGTTATGTGGTTATTTCCCTCCACAACAATTTATCTGTTGTATGGTTGTTTACCTATACAACACTATTCATCTATTGTGTGGTTATTTCCCTACACAACAATCAAACATACCTCAAACCCATGTTTGTAACATGCTTTGAGAAAAGTTTCTCTGTTATGCCTTTTGTTAAGGGATCTGCCAACATATCTTCTGTTGGCATGTATGAGATGGATATTTCCTTTCTCATCACCATATCATGAACATAGTGGTATTTTACCATTATATGCTTGCTTTTCGAGTCAGCTCCACTCTTGATAATTGGCTCATCGGTTATTTCTAGCTTCAAATCTTGTATAAAGCGGCTTATCAAGACAACACTTGTTGCAGCCATACAGCAAGCTACGTACTCAGCTTCCTGTGTATGCAATGTTACACAGCTCTGTTTCTAACATGCCTAAGAAACAACATCACCTCCAAATAAGAATATTTGTCCCAAGGTTGACTTGCTGTCATCTTTGCTTCCAGCAAAGTCAGCATCTGAGTATCCTACCACTTTCAGTTCATTTGCTTGAAAACATAATTTTAAGTCTTTTGTTCCTTTCAGATATCTTAAAATCCTTTTTACAGCTACCCAGTACTGCCAACCAGGATTACTTTGATATATACTTACAAGACCAACAACAAAGCTGATATCAGGTATTGTACACAACATAACATACATCAAGCTACCAACAACTTGTGCATAAGGAACATTAGGCTTATCGTCTCCTTCACCAGGACAATTAGCCTTACTCAATTCGACCCCTTTTGCAACAGGTGTATCTGCAGACTTGCATTCACCCATATTAAACTTCTTGAGGATATAGTCAATATATCTCTCCTAACTCAGGCATAAGAGTCTATATTCTCTATCTCGAGAGATCTTTATTCCTAGGATATAGGATGCTTCCCCCATATCTTTCATTTTGAACTTGAAGTTCAACCATGACTTGGTTTTGATAATCATCTCGTTGTCGTTTCTAGTCAATAATATATCATCTACATATAATGATAAGATGACAAAGTGGCTCTCACTGTTCCAAACATATACACAGTGGTCAAGTTTATTAGTAACAAACCCAAGTTCTTCAATGGCATTCTGAAAAGTCAAATACCATTGGCGAGGTGACTATTTCAAGCCATATAGGGATTTTTTCAACCTATATACTTTATCTTCTTGGCCTTCAACAACAAATCCTTCAGGCTGCTGCATGTATATAATTTCTTCTAAATCTTCGTTTAAAAAAGCTGTCTTTATATCTAACTGATGTAAATCCAAATCATAGTATGCAGATATTGTCAGGATTATACGTATGGATGCAAATTTCACAACTGGGGAATATGTCTCAACATAATCTATCCCCTCTTTTTGGAAAAAACCCTTTGCAACCAACCTCGCTTTAAACTTATCGATTGTACCATCGACCTTTTATTTCTTTTTTAGAACCCATTTATAGCATATAGCTTTCCTTCTTTTTGGCAAATCAGTCAATTTCTAGACTTAGTTTTTCTCAATGAATTCAATTTTCTCATCCATGGCTTTATCTCAGTCTGTCGCTTCTGATGAGTTCATTGCTTGCTGATAGGTCAAGTTATCAGTCAACTCATCCAAATCCACCGAATTACACATTTCTTCTATAAGATAAGTATGATAATCCTTTAAGTAGGAAAGAGTGACTCTTGGTCTCTTATGTCCACTTAAGGTATCGATAGTTTAGGAAGATCTTCAATGAGCCCAAAAGATGATTAGTCTAAGTCTACCAGATCATCAACACATTCCTCATTATTTTTTAGGATGTCATTCTTAGTATCTTTTAAGAATTAAACATCTCTACTTTCAATGAGTCTGTGGTCCTTATGATAAAACCGATATCCTTTTGAACCTTTCGAATATTCAATGAATATACATCTCAATGACCTATTGTCTAGCTTATCTCTAGACTAATCAAGGATCTTTACATGTGCAACAAATCCCTACCTCCTGAGATAACCTAGGTTGGGTTTTCTTCCAAACCACATCTCATATGGCGTAGTGAATACAGCCTTACATATTACTCTATTGAGTATGTAAACTGTTGTACTTACTGCTTCTCCCCAAAATACCCTTGAAAGAGAGACATCAATTAACATTGACGTTATCATATTTAACAAGGTTCTATTATATCTTTCAACTACACCATTTTGCTGAGGTGTCCTGGGCATTGTATTCTATCTTGCAATACCAAAGTCTTTGCATAATTCTAAGAATTCTTCCGAATTATACTCACCTCCTCTGTCTGATCTTAAGACTTTGATTGAATGCTCTGATTGGTTTTCACTTCTTGCTTATATTATTTAAAAGCATCAAGTGCCTCAGATTTATGTGTCAAAAGATATAAATACATATATCTATAGTAATCATCGATAAAGGTTATAAAATAACCATTTCCTCGATGTGTTTTTACTCTAAAAGGTCCACATAAATCTGTGTGAATATTCTCCAACAGGGTTGTTGCCCTTGTTGTTTCCTTGGAAAAAACTTTTCTTGTTATTTTTTCTTGTATATAAGCTTCACACTTGTTGAAAGTATTTTCCTCAAATCCAAGCAAGTCAAAGTTGGATAATTTCCTCAACTTTTCTAAACTTATATGCCCTAGGCGTTTATGTCACATATTCACATTAACAGTAAAGGCACTCTCAATATAAGCAGAAGATGTACTAATTTCATTATCACAAAGTTTGAACAATCTTTGTTCTATATCGAATTCCCCAAAGAATAATATTCTCTCATGCTTTCCCACAATTACCTTGTTAGGAACAAACCTAACCTCAAAGCCTTTCTTTACCAAGGCAGGAACTGAAACCAGATTGCGCCTTATAGATGGCACAATTAACACATCGGTCAATACAATTGGTTTGCCTTGTACAAATATCTTGAAGGACCCAATACCTAGAACATTCGAGAAAGTATTATTTCCTATATAGACTCGATGTTCTCAAGGTTTGTATTCCTTTAGATCTATTGCTCCTTTCTTGGTGTTCGAGATGTACCGTATAGCTCTTGAGTCTATCCACCAACCTGACACTAGGTGGTCCAAATATAAACATTCGTAGATTATGTCCTGCTTCTCTGATTGTCTGCGCTGTGGGTTGTTTTCTTTACCTTTCTTATTTCGACAATCCCTTTTGTAGTGTTCCATCTTTCCACAGTTGAAACACTTGACCCGAGAAGCGGTTTCCTATAATTTCTTAAAATTTTGACCGCCCTTCTTGTTATTTTTGCCAAACTTCTTATTTGGTTTTTTCTTCTAGTTGGTTTTGGAGCTAGACGCTATCTCATCCTATACCACTAACAACTTTTCTTTCTTGTTTTTTAGCATGTGTTCTTGCTCTATTGCTAGTTTTAGGGGCAACTCTGAAAGGTTAATCTTGGGTCCTAATCTTAGAGCAGTGGTAACCATGTTCTATGACGGGAGTAGACTGTTTAGTATGGTTGATATCTGTATCGGTTTAGGGATAACTGACTTTGCTATGGTTAAGTCTCTAGCCGTTACCAACATGTGGTTTACATGCTCTACTACATTGTCTCCTTCTTTCATTTTAAAGGAGTTATATTGTTGTAATAACAACTGCACATGCAATTTTGCAGTTGTATCATACTTAATTGTTCTTGAGTTAAACAACTCTTTAGCGGTCTTTATTCTTCGAAGACCCTGATCAAGTCATCCTCCATGTAAGTTAACATAATTGTCCTTGCTATAGTATCATCTTTTAAAAATGTTTTATACATTTCTACTTGTTGCTCATTTGTATCTGGGGGTGGCGAATGCATGGTTTCCTTTAAGATATACTCAACACCTTAAGTGTTATAGCTAGTGAAATTCTTCTCTTCCATGTTTGGAAGTTAAGACCGTTCAACTTCTCAGTTTTTGCCAACTCAGATACATATATCCTAGAGCTCATTTTTATGTGTTTGGCAATAGTAACAATTAAACGGTCCAAAAATGAAACAAATACAAAACCAAGAGCACACATAGCAGGAATCATGTTAAAATGATGCACAATATCAAATAAGTAGACCAACGATAATTTCATAAGCTCTTTGGGACAAATTCAAAATTTTTTCTGAAGAGTTTTTGCCTTTGAACCCCTTAAATAATACCAAGGATAAATCCATAATTTTATCTATTTGTCCCCTTTTTGTAATTTTGTAAAAGCCTGAGGACAAACTCGTAAAATTACCTTTTGGTATTTCTGTAGAATTCGTGACTGATCGGAGTTAAAATTATAATTTTAACCCTTAGGTCCACTTTGTAATTTTTCAAAAGTACAGGAGTTCTTTTGACTGATGGCAGAACTAAAATTATCTAAACTAGGAGGGGCATAAAGGTAAAGTGATAACCCGATATTTTGTAATTTTCACAAACAGTCAGAGGGTAAAACCGACTTTTGTAAGTAAGGGTAAAATAGTCTTTTTACCCAAAAATATCTGGACAATTCCGTAATTTTGCCCAATGGCAAAATTATAAATAAGTAAAACCATTTGGGGCAAAACGGACTTTTCAGTCCGCTTCTCGGGGCGGTTTCCAAAACCATAAGCAGTTTCGAGAAATCGTCGGTTTTCGGACAGTGATTTTCTGAAACCGCTAGTTTTCTTTTTTTCTTTATTTACTATTAAGGACGAGAGAGAGGAAGGGAGAATAGAGAGAGAAAGGGAGCTCCGGCTACTGGCGGCCAGTGCTCAGGCCAAAGCTCTTCAGCGTTCGCTGGCCTTTTCTGACCTGTTCCGACTTTTTTGGTTCAGTCAGGCGGTCGCCTTGCTTCAGCTTGTGAGGTGGTTGGCTCTTTTCGGCCTGTTTTGGTTGAGTCAGGCCGTTGCCTTGCTTTGGCTTATGCGGTGACTGGCTCTTCCTGACCTGTTTTGGTTCAGTTAGGCTGTCGCCTTCACTTTTGGCCTCAGATCTGGTTATTCTTGCCTTACTTCGGCCTCAGATATGGCCGTCGCTCTGGTCCAAGATTTGATAGTCGCTTTTGGCCTCAGATCTAGCCACCACCACTGCTTTGTTACCGGATTCTTTCTCTTATCTGTTCCTTTCCTTTCTTGTTGTCTCTCCCTTTTTTTTTTTGCTTACCTTCTCTTTCTGTTTCTGATTTTCTCCTCCTCTCTTTTTTTTTGTAGGGTTTGTTAGGCCCTGATACCAATGAAGGTCCTGATCTCCGTCGAGGAAGACCCTGTTGCTTTTGCTGCAGAGTGGGTGGCAGTCGGTGTATTGCAGCAGCGGAAGCGGAAATGGAGGTTGCTACTTTACGAGGTTTTCTCACAGCGGTTTATTCCAAGGAGACCTGTAACTTTTCTTTTATTTTTCTCTCTGTATGTTTTCTGTGTCATGCACTATTATATTTATAGAGCAGTGGATGCTCATGGTCTCCTGGCTTGCACGTTGGGTTTTCCTCTTTTCAGCAGTCCGAATCCGGACGGTTACACTCGGCCCCATCCGATAACCCTATCTCTGGTAACAGACTGGATGGTCAGTCCAGCCGTTACGAGATAAGGTTGCCGAGAATGGCTACCCTATCTGTAACAACATTGATGTCTCCTTGACTATCCAAACTTTAGCAAACTTTCACCGCGTAGGGATCATACCATGCAACTTATGATCTAGCCTATTGTTTTGCGTAGTATTAGGTCCGTGATACCAATTTCCATTTAAAGCTGAATATGGTTTCTTCCGAGTCCCCTTAATCATGAGATTCCCCCCTCTTCCCCTCCTTCGTTCTCTAATTCTAACTGGCCTTATGAAGATTTGCTCAATTTGGCAAAGCACAATTACATGGCAAAGGATCAGTCAATGTACTTTTAATTGCATTAATCCAGTAAAGCTTTTCAACACATTCAACTTGCCTATCATTCAAAATATTCTTATTAAAAACCTTTACTTCATTTCTCAGTTTATTCTATTTCGCTTTTGTAACTACGAACTACAATACGATAGTCTTTTTAGTTTTTACAGAAGCATTTTTCGTGTTTGATTTCTGTTATAGTTGCTATATCAAAGATGCAGTGAAATTTCTAGTAAATTTGCCCAGGAAACGAACGAAATATGAATGTTCATGTTGTCACTTGTTGGTGGTATTGCTTGCTGCAATATGGCGCAATCGAGGTAATTGGTTGTTTTCATCATTTCAGTGCTTAAACCGATGATAGACTGAAGATGTTTTGCAGCCTGGCTGATACGGCAATGAACTAGTTCCATGCACTTTTTTTATATTGTTTTCATGCTATTAGCATGTCGTTATTTTCAAATATATGGATCCTCTACTAGGGATGTGACCAAGCAACTGAAGGTAAACTTTTTCCCATTTGCAGGACGTTCTATTACAATTTCTATTGAGAAATGATTGCATCTGTTTAGTACCACCAATAACTATGGAATAGTGTGTGCTTCGAGGAAAGTTTTGCCTTGCAGTGTTCATGTACTTCATTTAGGGAAAATTACACAAAAAGGTACCATGTGGTTGCTCAAATTTTACAGACTTAAAATTTCAGGAGAGACATGAGGTTACCATCATTGATTGAATAGGGACCCGAGGTTTCTATTATTAGTCAAATAGAGACCTCAGGTTTTATGACACGTATGCAAATACTAGTGTCGTTGATATTCATAAATTAAGATTGTGACCAAGAGTGTGAAATTTGCTGATAGGTTGATATTTGCTGTAATAATGACCAGGTGTGTGAAATTTGATGATAGGTTTGATAAATCAAGCTTGCGACCAAGTGTGTGAAATTTGGTATGGAAACTGTGGATTTTTGTTGGGTGGTTGTTGATATTCATATTTACTTCATGTAGGCAAAGGAAATGAAAAAAAGAAGCGTTCAGGAAATAATTTGAGGCTGGTGGAGTTCTTGATGTCCTACTAAAGGTAATTCTTTCCCCCTTGATCAGCATAAACTTTTGTTGTAATTCCGAGCAAATGTTGTACTTCTCTTTCAGTATTGAATCGATTACAGCAACAGATAGTTCGAATGATCTTGTATGGTTAGGAACGTTATAGTGTGATTACCTGATATGCAACTTAGTAACTAGTTTAGTAATTTCTTGATAGGAAATGTTCTGTAAAGGTCATTATTCAACTTGACATATTTGTGTTTTGAAGATGTTTATGATATTAAACCGTATTTACCTTCGCACTTATGAGTTTGGATATGATATTAAAAGTAGAAGTGCATCACTGTATGCTTAGAATTCTTGTTCAATTGGTAACACGTGCACATACTCATGAAGTTTGAGATCAGTCGATGTTTGTCTTTATTCAACTTCTGCTTTTCCTATTTTTTTTGGCTTGATCTATCGTCTTTCAGGAATGATTCTATGCAAATAAATAGTTGTGATTCGACATCAGTGTAGCCTTTCGACTTTTCATGGATGATTCGTTATTGTAACTATACTAAATCTGAATATTGTATGTTTAAGATAAGGAATAGTCTTTACGTGTGTGTGATAGTTCAGCAAGCTGATTTTATTTGTGAAGTCCAACAAGTGATTGTATTTTTAGGATGAGTGAAATTTGCTGCCTCTTACGTCCAACGCATAAATTTCATGTGATAAGAACCCATTGCCTCTGTCGCCACAGTCTTTGGGCTACTTGGTTCGAGAAGGCCTTGGACCTGTATCTAGTTCGATCCTAAATGGACTTGACATTCCCGGTCGAGTGGCAGCAGTTACCAACCTTTGACGCCCATACCCAAATGACTCGTAGGGACAAGATCGTGTCATTCAACGTGTTCATGCCAAGCGGAACACTATCATAACTCTATTAGTTTAGGCTTAAGCTGAGTTTCGCAACACCATCTTGCTGAATTGGCCGATGAAAAAGTGAACTTTCCAATCTTTTTTCACAATAGTAACTTGCAGAGCCATGCTATTTGTCCCCCATTGGAGAAATTTCAATGTTATTTGAGTAGAACACGATAAACAAAAAGTAGAACACTGATAGTTCAATAGGCGAATATTGAGAGTAACACTTTAACAAGTTAATATGGCTCCTCTATGTGATAATGTTTGTATTACATTTTGACAGGAAGGATAAAGAAAAGAAATTAAAAAATGCAGAGGAGATTGAACAAAAGGCACCACCAATAGGTGGCGTGACAGGAAATATTCCAAGCCAGCTGCTCCACATTGCATTTCCTGATTATTTTGTTCGATCTCTGTATGAAACAAATTTATTTAGCTTTGCTCCCAGTATTTAAAGGAAGCCCGAAAAAGCTCATCAAATACATATAGTCTTTAATGGTCTCGGGGCCTCAGGCAACCAGTTACTGATGTGCTGCAGCGGGCGTCTCCTTGTAGCCGACAGGCAACAGGCCGGCAATATAAGGCACGCCAGCTGCCTTCACCCACTTATCTCCGTCAATGAATTTGGACACTGAGAAATCCTCTGCATGAGAAGCTGTTATGGTCTTGAGTCCCTTCCACTTCACCCTGCCGCTAGTACTGGCACCAGGACCCCTGTTATCGAACTCAACATAGAAGAGAGTTTTAAGGGCAAAGTCACCCATCCATGGCTGCCAACCATCAGGGTGGATAAGGTCATCCATCCATGATTGGAAGATGAAGCACCTCGAGTATTCCTTCCATGGCCGCCCTAGGTAAGTGGGGAGCTGGTTTCTCAGTGGGTAGTAGGCAGGGTCGGCGACGATGGTGCAGTTGTGGAGGACGAGGGCGGTGGCTTCACGTCTGTCCTTCCTCCCTTGAGCCGTCACTGTGTTTTGCTGGTTGTCCAATGGCTTCCTAACTACGATGAGGCAGTTCTGGAAGATGACAGGCGAGTCGCCGAAGATGAAGTCGATGGTGCCAGAGATGGTGCAGTCACGGTAGAACTGGCGCTTGGTGTGTGCGTACAGCGTGTCTTGGTATCCGTCCATCTGGCAGTTGTAGAAGATCGACCGGTCAGATTGCACCCGGAGGGCCACGGCTTGGTGCTTCTCCGCTCCTGCGCTGTTCTCGAATCCAATGTCTCTTGCAATGAATCCATCTCCGATCACACCTGCAAAAGACACAAGTTGCATTATTTGAGTGTATTTGCACATATAGAAAGTTTTTCTCCTCGTTGAGAATTTGAGAAACGGTTTAGGTTTATGCGTAAGATTACTCGTCAGGGTCATGAGTAGTCCTTCCCATCGGGGTCAAACCCCTTTGAGTCTTCACGTACAAAGTTGAGTAACGAGCACCCTGGATGTTTAAGGAGATCTCAACTCCCCGCTCATCAATTAACCACCTAGGCAAAAGTAGGGCTGATAAATGAACTAAGCTGCTCACAGTTCCAATCGTCCTTAGTTTGTTCTTGTTCGGTTCGTTAAAGCATGTGAGCTGAACATGAAGGTGGAGTGTTCAACTTGGTTCAGTATGTGAATGCTCCTTAAATAATATTTCTTTTTAAATTCTATCTAAATGATGCCTCCAAGGAATCATATTAAGGCATTAAGGGAATCTACGGCTCATTTTTGTTTTTACAAATGAAGTTCTCAGGTAAGCAAGGGGAGTTTTGCTTAGGGAATTTAAGAAAGTGTCGCTCAACTATGTTCAGCTCGGCTAATAAAAGGGTAACTTATCCCCTCATAAACATGTTCGAAGAGAGGTTGTTTGGCTAGCGGTTTTCTCTGCTCATTCACATATAAAACGAGACGAGTAACTTGGGTTCACTCGGCTCGATTACCAGCTCTAGCTAAAAGTGGGACAGTCTAGATAACTATATATGAAAATGCAAATAAGAAGTGAAGTTGCATCGATTGATGCACTTACCGACGGTAGCGGTCCGGAAGGTAGGGGTTCCATCAATGAAGTTCAAGTTGTTTGTGATCTTGGTCTTGGTTGGTCCATCACCCATCAACATGAGATTGGTCAAGCTCCTGGGAATGGTAACGGTCTCCTTGTAAACGCCAGCCTTTACATAGATCACGTACGTGCCATTGGCCCCAGCCCGAGCAGGAACGGCGTTAATAGCTTCCGTCACAGTGGTGAATTTGCCACTTCCATCTTTGGCCACCACAATATCAGGAGTAATGCTCGAGGGGGGAACGGCGAGCAACCTGCGTTTCGTGGCCGGCATCCACTCAGGGAAACCATCGGGATCCGCCTCCTCGGCGCTGGTAGTCAACAGCCGGCGGTGCAATAAATTGGAGAGGTCCAGTGAGCCCAGGATAGTGGATATCTCGTCGACAATGGCGAGGGTGTTGCTGGTGAGCTGGGTAGCAGTCTTCAAGAGGTTCTGCATCTTCTCGCCGACGTCGCCGGTGGTGTTTTGGAAGCCATCAAAGCAAGTCTCCTGATAGGTGACGACGGCGCTGAGCCAGACCTTGAGGTCAGTCGTTAGCTCTTCTATGGAAGCCAGATCAATTGAATTCACTTGATCGATGGACTTTTTGAGATCATCAACGGCAGAGTCCATAAGCTCGCTGCAGCTTTCAAGGGCCGCCTTCGTTCTTGGGTCAACCGCGGCCTCCTTGAGCAATGCAGATTTGTTGAGGGCGCTGTGGATTTGGTCGACGACGATCTGGAAGGAGAGCTTGATGAGGTCCTTGGGCTCGGTGGTATTGGTTGCACCGGCGGAGGTGAGGCCGGAGATGCAGGCATCCTTGTAGTCAGTGGGTTCGCATATGGCGGTGACGGCCCTGTTGGAGGTGGCGATGTTGGCATCAGAAGAAACACTGGAGGAACCGTGGTTCTTGGACACGCTGGCGGCGACGGCTACAACCATGGCCAAGAGGATGAGAGAGGAGACGGATACGATGATAATGCTTTTCTTTTTCTTGCCATCCCCGCCTCCACGGTTACTATAGCTTCTAAAGGATGTCATTTCTTTTTCTTGTTTTGGAAAGAAAGAGATTGGTAGGATTGAAAAGAGAGTTGCGGGGGGTTCCACCTCTTTTTATACCCCTTATTGCCTTTGTTGTTTTATGCTTTTGTGTGGAGGTCTGTGAATCATAGGAAACTGTTGCAGCTACTTATAACCAAAGCACTCAAGAAGATTAGTGGTAAAGAGAAGAGAACGAGTCCGACTGTTTAGGAGAGACGTTCATGGGGTTGCCCGCTTTTCTAGATGTTAGTGTGGAAAAGGGTTTGAAACGGTTAATGCAGCAGTTGGTATTTTGGGATGCCATGAAGTTAACATTTCACAGAATTGCGTGTCTTCTATGCTATCCCCCTAAATTTGGTAGAAAGTTCCACTTAAAAATCGCTTTTCTTGAATGTCTATCCTTTAGCGGTTAGGACACCAAAAAGAGGGAAACGGCCATTTCGCCACAACGAGGGGTATGTGTCCTTAGAGAGCAAAACAGAAATCCCACATCTTCGCCACTGAAGCCATATGGAAAGCTCGGAGTCAATGCATGACACGCAAAAGAAACAGAGAGTTGTCAAACTGATCGTTAGCATATGTTACCTATATTATTACTCCCAGCGGAAAAATAAATTCGTTTGGAAAATGAAGGTAACCTTGAATCTAAGTCACACTCATACCTCTACGAGGTAGAGTGACACGGGTGTAATACCGACACCGACACGGTATTGTGTAATTGCGACACGTCAATGTGTTGATGTTAAGAACGGGAGTGGTCAATGAGTCAGAGTTCATATTCATCAAGTTATTAGGTCACATGTATAAAAGGCTCCAATGTCTTCTCTCACACTACTTTCTCACGCTACTGCCTTCTCTCATGTTGCTCTCTCACGCTGAATCTTCTCCTTCGTTCAGGATGCTTCCTCTCACACTACTTTCTCTCACGCTGAATCTCCTCCTTTGTTCAGGCTGCCTTCTCTCACACTGAATCTCCTCTTCGTTTAGGCTACTTTCTCTCACGCTAAACAATCTCCCCCTTCATTCAGGCTACCTTCTCTCACATTGAACCATCTCCCTTTTTGTTCAGGCTGCTTTCTCTCACGCTGAACTATCTCTCCCTTCGTTCAGGCTGCCTTCTCTCACCATCTCCAGCTTGCTGGGTCACCTTGTCAGCATCGGCCCGTGATCAACTTGCTGGGTCACCTTGTTAGCATCGGCTTTGTTCAGATTACGAGAATCCCTTCTCAACGAGGTTTGCCCTCATCTTCCTCTCTTATATTAGGTAGTGCCTTGAAATACCCGACTTATAGTGCTAGAAGAATATGTGCTTGTATTGAGCAGGGTTTTCTCTTTATCAATCCCTCTACTCCTGACGAAATCAGGCATTCAAGTGTGTTTCCCTCATGAGTGGTTCTAGTTCTAAATTGTAAGAACCTTGAATTCCATCTCATATGTCTTTCCTATGTCGCTGGGCTAGGTAACTGCTATATTCTTCCAGCCTAAGTTGTTTACTTTGGTCTTGTTTGGAAATATGTTTCATGCGTTAGTCAGACATTATTGAAGATAACCTTACTTTGGTCTTTCCCTTGTTGTAATGTTGTTTCTTTTCAATATGCACATTAATAGAGGATTATTATGCTGCAAATATGTTGTGTTGATGTGTGAAATTCAATTAGTTCATTAAATCTATATGTATTGTGTATTCAATTAGTTAGTTAAATTGATATGTATCTTCAATTCATGCTGCGTTTTAAATTGGTTTGCTGTAGTAAAAAAACTGCAAAAACATTTTTACTGATCCTACTGGTTGACTCATATTCTAATTGCTTATTGTATTAAACCTTCTGGTTACTAGTATATCAATTTTATAACTAACTCCATCTCCTATTTGTTGTTTTTTATATATTTTTTTTCAATCAGATTGTGAAATTGTGAACTGAGTTGATCCTAAAAATAACCGACAATAGAAAAGAAAAAGGATTATCAATTGGTACTGGCGCTACTGAGAGTTTTGGTGGAAGTGTTCCTCCAAGTTCAGGATCAACAACAAAAGTTACAAAACCTTCAATTTCAATACCTCGTAATGACGTACCATTGTGGATGTATATACAAAGGGGAGAATCATACGAAGGTAGTGGAGTTAATACATATTTTATGTGTAAATTTTGTAACATTAATTTTATAGGATCGTATACTAAAGTGAAGGCACATCTTTTAAAATTATATAAACATGGTATAAGAGTATGTCCGAATGTGGATGAGGATTTACAAAGACAATTAATGAAAAAACAAGATGAATATGAAAAAAAGAATGAAAGAAATGATAAAAAAACAAATATTTCATTATTTAGTGAATATAAAGAAGATGTAGAAAATAAAAGAAAGTTGATGCAAAGTGAGTTTAAAGGTTTTAGAGAAGGAAAAATTGAAAAATTATTTAATGTAGTTGGAAGAGAGGAGATGGATAGAAAGGTTGGAAGATTTTTCTTTTCAAGTTCACTTCCTTTTAATGTAGCAAAAAATTCATATTGAAAAGTTCTTGTCATTTCATTGGCTAATTGTAATTTACATAGTTATATTCCTTAAAGTTCTGAAAAATTAGAAACCATGATTCTTAAAGAAGAAAAGTCAATATTGAAAGACTTTTAGAACATAAGAAGTTTTCATGGAAAACTAGTGTTGTTTCTATTGTTTTTGATAGATAGAGTGATATTTAAAGGCGACCACTCATTAATTTAATTGCTTATTGAATTAGTAGGCTAATATTTTTGAAGTTTGTTGATGCATTTGGAGCAATTAAAACTGTAGGCTACTTGAAAGATTTATTTGTAGAAGTTATTAAGAGAGTTGGACCAGATAATGTTTTACAAATAATCACTAATAATGCAACTAATTATTAAAGTATATGATTAAGTTTGAAAGGTGATTATCCACACATTTTTTGGACACCTTGTATAGCTTACAATTTAAATTTGGCTCTTTCTCGTATATGTAAGTCATGAAGATAAAGATAATCTTCGTGTATATTAATTGTGTTCATTGATTGAAAATATAACAACAAATTCTATAAAGATAAGGAATTTTGTAATGAATCACCATTTAATTTCAGCCATATTTGATACACATTCTCATTTAAAGTTGTTGAAGGTTGCATAAACATATTTTGCTTATTTGATTGTGATGATAAAAAGATTCAACACAATCAAGACATCATTGATCAGATGGTTATTGATCCAAGCTAGGATTTATACCATGATAATAAGGTTGAAGATCAAGCAAGGGCCCAAGCAGTGAAGACTATTATTCTTAATGATTTATGGTGGAACAAGGTATCATATTTTCTTGAATTCACAAAGCCTATTTAGGAGATGTTGAAAAAAGTTGATAAAGATGAACCAATGCTTCATAAAGTTTATGAAATGTAGGATACCATAATTGAAAAAGTTGAGTCAATAATTTTGAAGCATGAGAGAAGAGAACTTCATGAGACATCATCGTTTTATGTTCATATTCATTCTATATTAGTTTCAAGATGGGACAAAAGCAATACTCCCTTCCATTGTTTAGCACATTCTTTAAAAACAAGATAGGGAAGAAATGGTTGCATGAGAGTATTGAGTGTACTCCTAATCAATATTCTAAAATAACAAAGAATAGGCAAATGTATTTGAAAAGGATTTATCGTGACTCATACCTACTTCGGCAAGTAAATTATGAATATGGAGAGTTTTCTTGTGCTAGACTTGATTCACTAGAAGCACTAGAAGCAAGGGATTATCATGATCCACTAGATTGGTGGGCACGTTATGAATTTGAGATGCCTCTTTTTCAAAAACTTGCATCAAAATTATTATCTCAACCTACTACTTCATCTTATTATGAAAGAAATTAGAGTACATATTCTCAAATTCACAATATCAAAAGGAACAATCTATCAAGTAATCGTGCTAATGACTTAGTTTACGTCCATTCAAATCTAAGATTGGTTTCACAATCTAATGCTAAGTACAAGTAAATAATTACTAATCTTTCAAAATTGTTTTCTTTTCTATTAATCATGATGATTATATTTGATCTTTTATTGTTATTTATTTGAATATATTGCAGTGAAGGAGCATCAAAATATTGAGATAGAAACCTGAAAGAATATCACTTAGATGACAACCAAGATTTGCATACCCTTAATTTGGAACTCATTGATCCAGTAGTTCCTTCAGTTGATAATATTGTTGATAGTGAAGATCTATAATTTATGAGGTATATGTTCATTTCATTTATCAAACATTAAGATTTTGATTTTCTTTTGATAGGTTTGTGTATTATGATGAAATTAGTAGTTGTTTACTTGTTTTGCTTTAATATAAAGTTATGTACTTACTATTGTCGTCGTATACTTATGTTAATTGATGTCTCACTTAGTCTACCTTGAATATTATATATAATATATAATATTATATACCTTAGCCGTATTATCGCACCCAAAATTTTTGAAATTTGCCATATCCCGCACAAGAATATTCTTGGACAAGACGGGTGCCTTGGTAATGCTCTAACTTGCCTTGTTCTATCGCTATGATGTTCTTGCCTATTTCTTGGATTGCTTGAGATTTCTTCCTTTCCTTTTTCATTCTTTTCAAATAACATGGTACGTACAAAGGTTTTACTCGTTACTAATAAAGTCTAGCTAGCCTCAATTCTTCCTTTGGTCACTTGTTTCACTCTGATAGTATCATAGATTGGAGTCAGTTAATAAGTTTCCATTTCGATTCACTAGAACGACTCGATTAATTTAGTCGATCCTTTTAGGAGGCCTTAATGACCAGACAGTTTTTAGTTTTTACAATGAGATGGTTGGCTTTTCACGGACTAGTTGAACCTCCCATTGCTTTTTTTTGGGGCCAAAGCCGAATGCATTAGACATGGCGATTTAGCATCTGATTTTCAATCTTCGATGAATTTTCAAATATTTGGATAAAATTATGATATGAAAAGAAAGGATAAGCATAAGAGTTTACCCTTCGATGCGATAGCCGGCCAGTGGCTCGACTTTGGGATGGAGGTAGCGGCAGCCCAACTACTTTGGTCTCACTCAAATAGTAGAACTGATCTAGGACAAGAGCGAGCTTCTTCATCAAATTCTTCAAGTTCAATGCTGTCTATTTTCCAAAGGATAATATTTGTCATATACTTTTATGTTTCGACAACTGTGGTGGAATGACCGATCGAGTGGCCGATTGGTCAGCCTTTTGAGTGGGTACCAAAGTTGTTGATCGATCAGTGAGAAGCTAGTTCATCATCTCCATCATGACATCAAATTGGGAGTTAAAATATGCACATAACTCTTCCAATTCTCTTCAAGAGATGGTACTGTACGAGAGCTTTAATGCAATTCCAGCAAGGTTGATAAACTTATTCATGCATCAATTTGATTAGAATTGCTTGATACCAGATAAAGTGCTCGGGCCTAAGAGCATAAAAAGACTGATTTTTATGTTTCAGAATTAATACATTTTTATCAAAAATTTCAGCTAAATGCGGTTTCAAACAACAAAGTTATTTATGTCAATTCTTATCATAATTATGGTATGAGTGGAACAATCAAAATTAGACCCTTTAGGACGTGAAAAGTAGCTCCAAATATCTCCAAAGACGACTCCTTTTAATGGCTGAAAATCTTAGATGATTGTTAAGAAATTTTGGCTCCAAACGATATGGTTTTGATTTCAAATCGAAAAATTAACAAGAACGAATTTGAGAGAAAAGAGGAATAGGAAGGCAATTCCAAAAGAACATTAACCAAAGGAATCTATAATAAAACCCTACTCTACTTAAGGACTGATTATGTATAAACCCTACTCTACTTAAGAGACCTACTTCATCTAGAAAACCCTGTTGTCATGGAAACTTACTACTAAGAAACCTAATGAAAAGCTTGGAAATTTGTGCATGTATATCCCTTTTGTAGATCGAGTATTCCAATCTTTCTACAATTTGTTTTTGCCCTACAATATAAAAAGATAAAGGTAATACTTAATAAGACATACTTAAAACATAAAAATAACCTAAGTAAATCTAAATAAACATAAATGAAATGAAAATGAGTTCATGAGATTAATTAACTAGCCTTGGGCATGCCCTACTTGCCTATCACACCATCTAGCGGACCTGCTTTTCCTCCATTTCAGCTCTTAGTGGGCTTTTATCTTAAGTAGTGTAGAGCCATCTAGACCTTAAATTACTTGCAAATTAACTTCCAGAATATAGCTAGATATAGATTGGTCAGGGTTGAGTTAAGTTGACCTTCAATGAGTCTTAATCAACTAGTTTCTTTACACCCCTCCTCTAGCGCCCGTCTAAACTGAAAATGAAGAGATCATATCTGCAATTTGTTCACACACATTCAAGCACAAATGTAGTGGGACTAATTTCATTACCTACATCTCTCTATGATTCGTAAACCCTTTTTATAAGGGATTTACTAAATATGAGCGAAGAATTAGAACACTTTGCTTAAATTTCACTAATTAGGGCTTTTAAGTGTATCACTAAGAGGGAACAACTCAATGAAATGCTCATAATATCTAAAATCTATAGTTAAAAATTAATTAAAGTTTTATGCTAGTTGTCAAAAGACAAATGCAACTCTTTTCCTTTGCATCCAGGATTGGAATGGGCATAACCTTCTTTGATTGTCTTTTAAAACCCTCTTTATAATTGATTTACTAAATTTGAACAAAAATATAGAGGATCTTGATTAAATTTTACTTGTTTGGGCTTTGAAGTGTATCGCTAAGAATAAAGAACTCAAAGGAATGCTCATAATGTCTATAATCTATGGTTATAAATTCAACAAAGTTTAATGCAGGTTGGTGAACCCAACACCTAAAATTTTTCATACAAAAGCTTATGTGAGATGAGGCCTTAAGTCTTCAAAATTCTCGAAAATTAAACTCAAAAATCAAATGGAACAAAAAAAGCAAAGATACATATTATTAATTCCAAAACTTCACACAAACTCACTAATGCCATATTAATTATGGCAAAGGATACGTACACTGAGGAACTATTCACATGAGCAAAAGAGAAAGATAGGGCAATACAACCATTGCAGTCATTTGTGACCAAAGTTAGAAATACAAGGTGAACTTTAAAAATAAAGAAGAAATGAAAACCGAGGAGGATATCATCAAGAATAGCAAAAGGCTATCTTAGCCTACACACAACACGCACAACTGTCTACAGCCGCTCAACAACAGTCACCTTAAGCCGCCTAGAGCAACATCTTTGCATTAAAGATAAAACCTGCTGACGCAATTATAAAAGAGCGACAAAAACTCATCATCGACATCCTTCCCTGAGCTAAGAATTGCAGGGATCTCTCATCATCCATTCTCATCAGGCATCCATCGACTGTAAACTTTGTTGGAGAAGAGTCACATCTCTGCTCCTTTTGTCGAATGTTTGATCAGTTGAATCCAGTATAAGCTGATTGGTGGATCTCCAGATCTCTATACGTTTCCTGCAAATTCAAAGAAGAAAGAAGAAAGCAAGTCTCTCTCTGCTGTCTGCTGGAGCCAAGCCCCATTTCTCTCTCTCCCAAACAGAGAAACCACACTTCATCTCTCTCTCTCTCTTGAATGCAGAACTATCTCATCTCTCTTTATTTCTTTTTCTCTCTGTGCCCATCAAACCATTGCAAAGCCATCGTCAACCGCTGACGCTACAGCACCACCATCGCCGCCTTCTTCCCCCTTCTTCTCTGTTGCCGTTCACCAAGACAAAGAAATGAAAAAAAAAGAAAATGAACTTACCTCTGTTGCCACCATCAACCCGCTAGCAACCACCATCGTTTTCGTTGCCATCGACATCCCGCGTACGCAACTGATCGCTACCGCCACCGTTGCCTCTTTGCTGCTGCCGTAACTCTCTCTTTCCCTCTTTCTTTGAGGCCATCAATCTGTCTTTTGATCCTCAACTAAATCGGGCCCCCTTAGTTGGATCCAATTCCAATAGAATAATCATTTGCCTCCCCTTGGTTCAATCTGATCTTGTTAGTCCATTCTCAAGCTCTTGGCCAAACCAACTCTCCCTTCCCTCTCCCCTCTCTCCTCCTTCCCTCTCTTCCCCTGCGTTTTCCCCTTTTTGATGAACAGGAGAGGATCGTGACCTAGTGTTAGTGTTGGTTGGACCCAATCAGATCCTATTAATTAGACCCGACCCAAACCCATATCCGGGAGACTTTGTGTGAGACATGGATTGGATCCCGCATTCATTTGATCTGATTCATTTCTATCGCCCCCTTCTACCTGATTCATTCCTCTTGACTCAACCAATTCCAAAGTTCATAACCCAAATCCATCCCAAATTTGATACCACTCGATTTAAAATTTGATTTTAAATGTGATTTAATTAAGTTCGATCAAAACCCAAATTTTAATCCATTTCGAGGATCATAACCCAAATCCCTTAAATTGGATTTGATTTGATCCTATTATTGAAAACTCTTTTTTTGAATTAGATCCAATTGAGTCTAACTTGATAATCAATCCAAAATCATTTCGTATCCTTCCAAAAATTTAGGTGATGAGTCGAAAGCAAATCACACATTTTAAAGCTCATCCAGATACCTAGCTAAAGGAATTTAGATTTTAGATTTATCGAAGACAAATAACTTGGTATCATTGAAGATAAATCCTTGCTCCACGGAGCAAGAACTTCAGCGAAAAGAACCGTATGAGCCCACATCACATATCAAGAGGAGAGCATTAAGAGGTATTCCACTTTTCAAGTTTACTTCCTAGTCACTTCTCATTTCTTTTCTCCTACTAATTGGATCACATCGTGACTCTAAGTCCTTCAAGACCGAAAATTTACATACAATTATCTTTTGGCACGCCCAGTGGAACCTCATGTCCAACCTTATTTGAGTCCAACATTAGGAAATGTGTCTATGATTATTTTATTAGCCTCAAATCTAGCAAGGACCGACTTAGGATCCATATCACCAATCAAGATAAGGCAAGCCCAAGCTTAAGGATAAAAGGGAACCAGAGACAAGTATGTTTTGGAACACCATATGGACCTCAAAAATAAACTCTCCTAAGACAACCTCTTATAGAAGTCCTAACATTCTCTTAGAACAGAAACTGATAACACTTGCATTTGTTCTTCTTAATCTCGTCCAAAAAAAGGCGATACCCAAATTGATATTATTAGTTATACAGGCTTGTAAGACATGACTCCAATGAATACATATTCATTAAGTATGGAGTATAAGACCTTGTTGATTAAGAAAAACTCGAGGTCTCAAACAAGCCTAACCTAATGAGGGAAACAAAGATCAAGGAATATTCAAGAACCCTTTCCCTCAACACCATAGAGCCCAAGTTACCATATGTCATTGTAAAGTCCCAACTCCAAAAAAGTCCAAATTAGGTGAGTCATGATCTTCTGGTTCACTTTCATCTCCACCTTCACCCAATCCTTTACCCCTCGGATCACTAGAGTACACTCAAAAAATTCTACTTTGATCACCAAAATACACTTACGATTTTCCCTACTTCTCAAATTACACTCTGACAACACCTCCTGGTTCTTTGGAATGCACCCCAAAATCTCCTATGATCTCTCATGATAATGCCTCGGAGACCTTAGCATACTATTTCTCTCTTGAGTATCATCCAACCACTCCTTCTCTAGTCTACTCTTCTAATCCTCTACTTTACACCAAAATTCTTACTCAAGTACATTTGAATTAGACTCATGGTCCTCTTTTAGGCTTGGGTTGCTCACCTTTGAACCACTCAGACGAGGCCACTTCTTCCTCATGAAATTGATAGGAGGCCACACCAAATAGTCATTCAAGGCCCTAAGAGTTCTCGTACCAATACAACTTTCACTGTTGGGTCATGCAAGTTGGAACCATTTTCCTTCATGTGCTTGCCAAAAGACTACATAAAGCAACCATCTAAGGCCCTTGGAATTCTCTTGCTCCGAGATCTCAAAGTTTCGTTATTACATTGCAAGGACCGACTCCTTAGAGCCAAGGTCCAACATCCTCGTCTCATCCCACATGAATGAATTCACAAAATCTAACAGGATGTACTAACCCGAACATCTCAAAAATCTTCCTAAACTTGTCAAGTTAGAACAAAGAGCTCCAACATTAATTCAAGATAAGAGAAAGAAGGTTACTAGAGTATGACCTTGAGGACCATCTTGTGTGAACAAAGATTCACATGTCTATCCTCGAGCTTATAAAATCCTCATCCATACACATGAAGGTGATTGAAGATATTACACATGAAGGTGATTGAAGATATTCTCAAAAGATTAAGGTTCTAGAGACTACCTTTTCCGAGTCCCTAGCTATTTTGGTGTCACGAATCTTGATACAAGCACCTCTAACTTTCTCTAATGAGGATATGCTTGAACCACTACTCCAACATGACCAAGACTTATATACATGACTGAAGGTCAACAGCATGTCCATTTTTATGTGTCTCGTACACATTAGCGGATGCCTCAACATCGTCTTCTTTCGAGTTATCCTTCAAATGAAAATCTCAAAAGCAATGCTCACTCTTACTGATATCTAAATTATAGGATATGATAGTTATGCTTCCGCTCCTTAAGGTATCATCATCTTCACCATTGAGATAGGTCATATCGTTCATCAAACTCAATTCTATATTATGAACTTAGGCTCATACAATCTTCTCATAGGTTATCCTTGGGTTCACGACCTAAAAGCTATACCATCCACTTATCATCGATGCATGAAAATCTCATGGCATGGCCAAATTGTGGTAGTTATAAGAGAAGATAGTACAACTAATTTTATTGGGGCACGAGTTCATAATTTTGGCCTTTCTTTTTTCATGTCTCACCTCTCATAAACTGGCTCATCCACTCTCATTTCTCAATCCATAGATCTACCTAAACCTTATACCATTCCCTCCTCCCAAGTCCTCATTATAGATCATATAGATAGGCCAAAGGTCTTTTGCTTGGGAGAATAGATTGATGACTCACCCCTTCAGTCTTATCCCGAATACTTGACCTTTGCCCATTTTAGAAAGGCTTGAATGATGCTCCTCTCCATGAGATACTCCCCTTTTCAAGATCTCAACACTCACTCGTAGGGTCCATTCGTACATGTTGAACTTAGAGTTTGTTGCGATCTGTATGGCCTAGGCTACAACCCTTGTTCTGACTCAAAACTTCATCTTGATGGTGCTCCCACTTGGATCCAAGGACATACACTGTGTGACCCCTCACCTAGCCTTGCTACTAATAGGGTTACTCATAATCATGAGTCTCATTATTACGATTTGAAATTGTTATTCTTAGATCCGCCTTATGATTCAATATGGACCCATTTGAGAGGCATTACTGTATGTGTCGTCTCACTCTACTTGGGTCTTTTAAAGGGCCAAAGTGTGAATTTCATTTATTTTTTGTGAGATTTAGAAGTAAAATTGACGGAAAATGTTAGATTTCTGGTAGGATTTTGGGGAAAAGGGGGTCGGCCACCCCTTTCCTCATCTTTTCTAGCGAAACCATCGGCAGCGAACGGTTGCCACTAGGGGAAATGGTTCGCCTGCTAGTGGTGGACCTGTTGATAGTAGTGGAAGGGAAGGAACTGACCAAAACTGTCAGTTTTGGCAAGTGGATCGATACATCATGTCGTGTCAACCCCCGTCGTGTCATGTCGGTTGTAGGTGACACCGACCAGGACACTAAACTAGTGCCTTTACAGGGACACAATTTCAAATATGGATTCAGGTCTATAATGATCCGAGATCCATTCTAAAAATAGATTTGGATATGAACTCTTTTACTGGATCCAAACAGATTACATGGATCCAGATTGGGTTCTTAGGATTTTCGAACTTATTTGAGATCGAATTTCTACGTGGTTTAAGCCATTGGGTTTGTATTTGAATGTAGAATAATAATGTTATATTTTTATCATAATTTAGGGACTAAATTGAGCTGATTAAGGGAGAGTTAATACAATTATATTGGTATCTTCATAGATATGTTAGGTAGGTGAATGTGTTCTCTTTTCAGTTATGTGCTAGAGGTAGTCTTAATTATTTTAAGTTGATGCATGAGACTATGAAATGTTTAATAATGCTTTTAAATGAGTATATATGTATTGACTTATGAAATAGTCTTTAAAATGTTTGATGAATATATGGGTGATGATATGAGTATGCTTGTATGCGAGTAAACCACTTAATGGGTATGGATGTATCTTTCACGATGGTATGGGATGCCGATGGATTATAGATGTACTTATCTGTTAGTGTTAACTCATTGGTTGTCATTGTAGGCGAGTGAAATACTATTGTATAGATTTACTTTCATGACAATGTATGACATTAGTGGATTGTAGATGCACATATCGGATAGTCCTAACTCGTAGATATGTTAAGTTGTGTTGGGTAATTCATTGGTTGAGTTGGTTTGCAATTATAGTTAATATAGGCAACTCATATCGGTTACGACATGCCTAAGTTGGGGATAAGTAAAACTAGTCAACGAGAGTAGAGAGTTTATCTACAGTATGACGGATTTGATACTTGATTTGAATGTGTGATTTTGATATGAATATGTTATTTTGACATAACCGGATGTATGTGATTGTTGTGGATAGTGGGAGATGGCCTAGTAGATGTTATTGTGGATATGTGATGTGGCTATAGAGATATGGTTGTATTCATGACTATATTAGTGGGGTATCTGAATACTTTTACCCTACGGACCCGAGGGGATGAACTTGGTGGGTCCTTATGAGGTACTAAGAACTTGGGCCCGACAAGTTGAGGGCATTGTCGGAGGTTACATGGTTGCACAAGAGTATGGTGTAGGCAACTTCTATGGTGTGATAATGGTTTGCTACACTATAAAGTTTATGATATCGAAAATAAGTTGCATCTTCATGAGTTTTTGAGTATGCATATATATTTTGTTAGATGATATATATATTTTCTCACTTCTTGACTTGAAATGATGCATGTCTCTAATATGATTATTTATGTAGAAATTACATCTATACACGAGCACAATGTAGCACTAAGGTTTTATTTTAAATGTTTTTAGGGTATAGCTGGTAGAGACGTTGAGCATGTGGGACATTGAAGTAAGATTGTGTCTAACACTACTAGATGGTAGGAATTGATAGGCTCCTTCTAGTTTTGAATTTCTTTGCATTGTAATATTGTCTTATTAGATCTTAAATTGTGTATCAAGAAATATACTTTTGACATGTCTTTGATTGTATGAGTTATGCCGCCTTCGTATTTGTTAACAGTTCGTGGGTATCAACCACATGGCATGGATGGACCATATGTCATGTTGGTCGATACTTGTACGACGTTACAAAAAGTTGACATTAGAGCTTAGGGAGATTTGAGGCATAACCCAAGCAATGATACTTTAGAGAAGTAGTGACATTTGTAAGTTTTATTTTTTTTCTATAGGTTAAAAGAGGCAATAATAACAACTCGAAGCATTTACAGTTTGAGTTATCTGAAGCTTAATGAGTTTCGTGAGAGACGATCGGAGCATAGATAATTGAAGGAGCTGCGAGACTCTAAGTGTATATAATTCGGTGATAACTATAGCAATTTACTTGCACTAGATAATTAGATTGATCATTTGAAAATAATATTTAATGTAATAGGATGTACTAACGAGGAAGAACGAGGAAGGATAGATCCATTGCTGGTCATCGATGCAACCTTAGCTTGATGAAACATATAAGGGAAACGCATGGAGCATTGGACATGAAAGAGATTTAATAAGAAATTTTGTGATTATTTCTTTCCACCATCTATTATGGAATATATCACTGAGGAATTTATGAAGGTACGACAGAGTGGGAGACCATTGAGAGTAGATAAATAAATTTACCAGGTTAGCAAAATATATACATATCATAGATGACGAGCATGCCAAAATCATGGTGTAGAAAGGGATTAAACCCCATCTTATATGAATGAATGGGCGGACATAAGTCACGTATATTTTGGGATGCATGCAAGCAAGCTCTTTACATTGAGACTACAATAGAGAGGAGATATGAGATTTCAAGCACTACGATGCGACTTCTTATAGATCAAGTGTTAGTTCAAATGGGTCGAGGAGTAGCATGTAGGTCAGCCAACCAGGCTTGACATATTATAGATACGAGTTGTGGGTCATTAACAAAAGGATTGTGTTTCTACAGTTATTCACCCTTCTTCTTAAAGTTATACGAGTTGGACATCTCAGTTCAAATGTTTTGGTTGTGGCATATAGGATATCAAAAGAGTGAGTGTCTTTATATTATGATTAACAGAGGGCACTTATTGAACAAACTAGTGGTCAAGGTCGTTTGAGCACAATAAGTGGGCCAAAATCTGGTGAGTTTCCATTAGTTACCATCATTTTATTTATTTGTAATGAGATAACACGTGTTATTTGATTGTAGTGTCGTGCATTTATTTATTTCTAAAGATTTTACTCATTAAGTTGATCAACAACCAGTAATATTGAATGAGTCATTATTGGTGAACTTACCTAGTAGTGTGACTGCTATGACATCCAGTATGTTGTAAGATTGCTCTATCATTATTGGGGTTAGAATCTACGCATTAACTTAGTTTAGTTATTATAGATATAACTAACTTTAATGTTATCTTGGGTTGGGCTGCTTGACATTATATAGTTCGATGATTGATTGTGAGTGGAGATGTGTTACATTTTATATACTTAGACAATTTCCATTTACACTTGAAAGCCAACCTACGAGTTGTCCAACTACTTTATGTCGGCTATGCGAGCATCGCGTCATCTCAAGGAAGGTTGTTAAGGTTTTCTAGAAGTGGCGGTTAGAGCATATAAAGAGGAATCGAGTTTGCAAAGTGTTCCTATTATTAATGAATTTACAAAAGTTTTTCGAGATGATCTTCCAGGACTTCCTCCAGAATGAGAGGTTGAACTTACAATTGATTTTTAACCTGATACTCAACCAATTTCTAAATCACTATATAGAATGACACCTATTGAACTAAGAGAATTGAAAACTCAATTGCAGAAACTATTGGAGAAAAGTTTTATAAAGCTGAGTATATTTTCGTGGGGTTCACCTATCTTATTTATTAAAAAGAAAGATGAGTCTTTACGACTTTGCATTGATTATCGAAAGCTCAATTAGGTCACTATTAAGAATAAATATTCATTACCTAAAATATATGATTTATTTGACCAATTGCAAGGTGCAAATATATTTTCGAAGATAGATCTATGGATAGGATATTATTAACTAAGAATTCGATGGGTGGATGTGCCAAAGACAATTTTTCGTATGAGGTATATGGGTATTATGAATTTTTAGTAATGCTATTTGGACTAACGAATGCACCTACAACCTTTATGGACTTGATGAATAGAGTATTCAGTGATTATCTAGACAAGTTTGTTATCGTATTTATTAATGACATATTGATATATTCAAGAAATAAAAAGGAGCATGTTCGACACCTACATGTGGTATTGAGACGATTACAAAAGCATCAACTTTATGCTATGTTGTCAAAGTATGAATTTTGGTTATCTGAGATAGCATTCATTGGTGATATAATTTCTGAGGAAGGTATTTCAATGGATCCACCAAAAGTTGTTGTTGTGGTGAATTGTTAGACCTCTCATAAAGTTTACGAGAAAAGAACACTAGTTTATTTGGTCTGAAGAGTGTGAGAGGAGTTTTTGAGAGTTAAAGCATAGATTGACAACTGCCCTAATATTAACCATTCCAATTGGTCAAGAAGAATTTAAAGTTTATTGTGACGCCTTGTTGCATAGTTTGGGTTGTGTACTTATGCAACATGGCAAGTTGATTGCCTACGCATTGAGATTGTTAAAGAGACACAAGATGAATTATCCAGTGCAAATTTTGGAGTTAGCGGTCATAGTCTCTGCCTTGAAGAAGTGGTGCTACTACCTATACGATAGTAAATTTAAAGTTTTTATAGGTCACAAAAGTTTGAAGTGTCTCTTTACTCAAGATACTTTGAATTTGCGAGAAACTCGTTGGCTTGAACTCTTATAGGATTATGATTATTAGGTATTCTATCGCCCAAGAAAGGAAAATATTAGCAGATACTCTCAGTCAAGCAGGGACAAAGCGTATTGCTCTATCAACTATGATTAGACTACTCCTAACTTATGGTTGAAAGTTATTACATCCCAGCGATACGACAGACAACTTAAAGCTATAAAGAAAGAGATACATAGAGGAGGTAGACCTGAGTATAATATCACTGAAGATGGGTCAATACGTGGCGAATGTCGACTGTGTGTTTCGAATGTTGAGGCACTAAACAAGAATTGCTAGAAGCAGCTCATCATAGTCGATACAAAATATACCCTGGAGTAGTAAAGATGTATAGACTTAAGTCGCCAGTACTTTTAGAAGGAAATGAAGAAATACATCATAGAATACATATGCAGATGTCTCACTTGTCAGCATGTAAAGGCAGACTATCAAAGATGTCCAGCTATGCTACAACCTCTCTTGTAATAGAAGGTAAATGACAATACATTAATATGGATTTTGTGGTGGGACTCCTGAGGACTCGACAAAAGAATGATGATATCTAGGTAATCATTGATCGTTTAACGAATGTAGCATGTTTTATACCACTACGAAAAAAGATGGGAGTTGATCAATTAAAAGATATCTATATAAAGCATGTGGTACGACATTATGGAGTATCCAAAAATATCACATTTGACAGAAGTACATAGTTTACTGCACATTTCTAGTGAAGTCTACAGAATTCATTGTACACAATTGCAGTATAGCATAACCTTTCATTCTCAAATAGATGGACAAGTTGAACGCACAATCCAAACTCTTAAGTTTATGTTGCGAGCTTGTATGTTGGATTAGCATGGTGGTTGAGATGATTACCTAGAATTAGTTGAGTTTGTATATAATAATAATTATCAAGCTAGTATCGAGATGACACTTTTTGAAATGCTTTATGGTACAAAATGTAAAATGTTGTTGTGTTGGGACCAATCATTGAATTCCCTAATGATTGGATCCGATTTCATTCAACGGTCTGATGAGATAATAAAAATGGTATGAAAGCACATTAAGATAGCTTAAGATCACCAAAAAAGTTATAAGGACACTCATCGTCGACCATTAGAATTTGAGGTGGGTGATTGGGTATTCCTCAAGATATCTCTAACAAAAGGTGTTATGCGATTTGAACAAAGGGATAAATTGAGTCTCCGATATGTGGGACCGTATTTTATCACTCAGAGAGTTTGAGAAATGACAGATTTGATCTACCTATGACAATAACGAGCATACATAATGTCTTTCACATGTCAATGTTATGGAAGTACATTTCAGATTCTTCTCACGTGCTTGAACCAGAACAACTCAAAGTACAAAAAGATCTAATCTATCAAAAATATCCCATTACTATAATCGATTGGAAGGAGGAAGTTCTTCGTCGATGTGTACTAAAGTTGGTCAATGTTCAATGGAGTAACCATTCGGTGAGTGAGGCTACTTGCAAAATGGAACATGAAAAGCATTCTTATCCTTTAGTTGTAAATCTCAACAATGGCCATAGTGGCCACCACTCAGTTGAATAAGAAAGAGAGAGGGAGAGACAAAGAAAGAGAGAGAAATGACATGAAAGGTGGGAGAGCCCGGGAAAAAGGGAAAACACCGAAGATCGACCGATTAAAGGGAAAATGGTCAGATTCGTCTCTTAAGGGTCAAGGTTTGGATTTCATTTCTTTTTCGTAAGATTTAGAAGTAAAATTGTTTAGGTTTTTGGTGGGATTTTGGGGAAAAGAGGGTCAATCGCTCATTTTCTCATCTTTTCTAGTGAAACCACTAATGGCGAACGACTACTACTGGGGTGGTGGACATGTTGGTAGTAGTGGAAGGGAAGGAACTTATCAAAACCACTACTTTTGGCATCCAAACCGATGGTCAGTGGGTGGACTGACACAACGTCTCATGTCAGTTGTGGGCGACACCGACCATGATACCAAATAAGTGTCTTTACAAGGACACGGTTTAGGATCTGGATTTGGGTATACAGTGAAGCGAGATCCATTTTAAAAACATATTTGGATCTAGACTCTTTTACTAGATCCAAATAGGACTATATGAATCCAAATTGGGTTCTTAAGGTTTTCGAACTTGTTTGTGATATTATTTCGATGTAGTTTGAGTCATTGAGTTTATATTTGAATGTATAATAATAATATTTTGTTTTAATAATGATTTAGCAATTAAATTGAGGTGATTAAGGGGGAGTTAATACTATTATATTGGGATTTGCATAGAGACATTATGTAGGTGGATGTGTTCACTTTTCAGTTATGTGCTAAAAGTAGTTTTAATTGTTTTTAGTTGATGCATGAGATTATGAAATGTTTATTAATGCTTTTAAATGGGTATATATGTGTTGGTTTGTGAAATAGTCTTTAAAATGCTTGATGACTATATGGGTGCATGGCATGAGTATGCTTTTATGCTAGTAAAGCATTTAATGGGTATAGATCTATCTTTCACGACGATATGGGATATCGATGAATTGTAGATGTATGTATCTGTTAGTGTTAGCTTGTTGGTTGTCATTGTAGATGAGTGAAATACTATCGGTAAGGATCTACTTTTCACGATAGTGTATGACGTTAGTGGATTATAGATGGACATATCATATAATTCTAACTCGTAAATGTGTTGAGTTGTATTGACTACTTCGTTGGTTGAGTTGGTTTGCACTTATAGTTGTCGTAGACAACTCATGTAGGTTACGACATACCTAAGTTGGGGATAAGTGGAACTAGTCAATGAGAGTAAAGAGCTGGATATATGTGACTGTTGTGGATGTGGGTGTGGTTACGTGAACACTAGGAGATGGCCCAACTATTGTTATTGTAGATATAGGATGTGGCTCCGGAGATATAATTGTGATTATATGGTTGAATGCATGACTCTATCAGTGGGGTATCTGAATACTTTTGTCCCGCAGACCCGAGAGCGGGACTTGATGGGCCCTTATGAGGCACCAAGAACTTGGGCCTGATACGCTGAGGGTGTTGTCAGAGGTTACGTGGTTGAACGGGAGTATGATGCAGGCAACTCCTACAGTGTGATAGTGGTTTGCTACACTATAGAGTTTATGATATCGAAACTAAGTTGCATCTTAATGAGTGTTTGAGTATGCATGCATGTTTTGTAATTGTATTGTTTTGTTAGATGATATATATATTTTCTCTTTGCCTGGTTTGAAATGGTGCATGTCTGCAGTATGATTATATGTTTTGAGATCACATCCATCTACAAGCATAGTGTGGTGCTTAGGTTTTATTTTAAATATTTTCAGGGCATAGCTAGTAGAGATGGTGAGTACATGGGATGTTGAAGCAAGATTTTGTCTTCCGCTACTAGATGGTAGGAGTTAATAGGCTCCTTGTAGTTTTGAATTTCTTTCTATTGTACCACTGTCTTGTTGGATCTTAAATTGTGTATCAATAAATGTACTTTGGATGTGTCTTTGATTGTATGGGTTATGTTGCCTTCGTATTTGTTAATGGTTTGCAAGTATCAACCATGTGGCATGGACGGGCCCTATGTTATGTTGGTCGACACTTGTGGGACGTTATAGATTGAACTCAAGAACTTCCATTTAAATACTCCTATGAATCAATCCTCTAGACAAAATTATGAGTTTCTCACTTACGGTTCATCCTAATAACTTGGAAAGTTAGTTCATCCTAATTCAAGAAGGCCCAGAAAACCAAGTTGAAAACTAAACAAATATGTACATTTAAGTAACAAACATGTTACGCTTTCGAACATGAAGCTTTTGTTGAACATTTTCACCAAATGCATACTGGTTTTTAGTGTCCATACAACCTTTTTCCAAATTGTGTCTCTTGTTCTCACTATTCTACTCTCTCTCCTTTCTCGTTTCCTTGTATTTCCTCCTTAACTCTACCATATCTAGGGCCCTGTCTTTTCAAGTATGATAGACATGTTTTATCATATTTGAAAAATATGAACATTGTTTATCTATTATATTCTAATTGTTATTCAATGATGACAGATGAGGTAAAAATGCTACTTTCGTTGCATTTGATTTCTTTTGACATTTCAAACATTTTGTAGTTGTTTCATAAAGTTTTTATAAAATTTATTATACTTCCACTGTATTACTTTATGTTGCTTTGTTGAAGGAACAATTTGAGTTTCGCCATTCTCATCCTCATTTATGTGCCATAAGCAGGATTAGTCATGAATTTACATCCTTTGCTATTGTCAAAAGTGTATTTCTAACTAGTTTAAGCTCTGAGTATTAAGTGCCTTTTCTATGCTCAAGAAGCTCGTTGTGGATTGTTATCCTTGAGCATGCAGATTGGATGAACTCCATGTTGATGATGATAGAGATTGATAGCAATGGGAGTATTCACAAACTTGCTCAATATGTGGTGTAGAGAGTGTTCATCGAAATTCTGGATATTAAGGGAAGAACTCTCATTATATGCATTGATAGAATGCTGGTGCACACAAG
This sequence comes from Brasenia schreberi, assembly GCA_036023115.1. Lineage (NCBI taxonomy): Eukaryota > Viridiplantae > Streptophyta > Magnoliopsida > Nymphaeales > Cabombaceae > Brasenia > Brasenia schreberi. Next base: position 15,929,770 of record JAYKKT010000089.1, on the reverse strand, counting down.
AATAATCAATGGAGATTTGTTAAGATGATATGCGATGTGTTGAACATGTTGGTACTCGTTATATATATATATATATATATATATATATATATATATATATATATATATATATATATATATATATATAGAGAGAGAGAGAGAGAGAGAGAGAGAGAGAGTAAGTAGTCCATACTCAATCGTACTCAATGGACCGTTTTGCATGGTTCCACCTTTCAACCATCAGTTGTTGCTTGCCATCACCTTTCACTGCCTGTAACTACCAGGCATCACTAAAACTACCTAAAAAAACCTAAACAAAACCATTTATATACATAAATATTTAGGTTTTTTAGGTGATGGTGGTAGCTTTGATTAGTGAAAGATAGTTTCAGACAATGAAAGAGTAGAATCATGAAAAACAAGCTATTGAGTAGGATGGAGTATTTAATATTTCTAACACATACATACCCTTATTATACTCATTTCCTCAAAAGTCAAAAGTGAGCATGAGTATTAGTGGATTCAATCTATATAATATAATCAGATTATGAACATACTAACTCATACCTATCCACTGTTTTTTGGTGGTATGAGTGTAATTTTAAATTTTTGAAAAGGTTGTGTAAATGCACGAAAGCAATATTATCATGCTCATGGCTAGAAAAAGCTATGGTTCAACATGAGCAAACAGTGTTAGTAGTGGGCAGAATTCAATCACTATATATGTGTATGTAAATTGGATCTTTCAACATGTGACAATTGTATATCCATGCATTCTCCTTTATGTTTTAGGGCATCAGTTTAATAAGGTACCTTATTATATTCTTTAAATATACTTTTTAATGTTGTAGATGCTCGTCTGAACTCTATATATTTCTTATTTGCTTAACTAAACTAGAGCCACTGATGTGATTTATACACGCAAAAACACTACTACCTAAATGATCGAGCTTGTGATCTCGTGTTGAGGAGCCTGGCGATACACACTTGCACCATGACAATAGTGAGTTTAGAAAGGTACCGACCGAGTCGTTTCTACAAGCAGTAGGTACTGAGCTAGGCGTCATTGCAGCTTGGTCCACATGCAGCTACCCATGATTGACCTTCGATAACACGGTATTTAGGAAATCGATGGTCTTCACAGTTGCATATTGCTTTCAAATCATTGAGGTCATGATTTTCGAAAGTCTCCCCTCATGCTTCTGCATGAATGACTGGTAGCCCTTGCAGACTGGCATCTGCAACACTTGTACGCGTCATTGCCTGATATTGCTTGTAAATTATTTGCAAGCAAGGTATCCAAAAGCGAAAACAAACAAATTCACAAGACCGGGAGCTCCGATTAACGAGAGATTGCATAGAAATAATTCTTTCGCAAGTACTTCCGCGTGAAACCAAATCCAGAAAATGAAAAAAAAGAAAAGGCCTTGTCACTGTTAATCTTTTTTGTTGACATGATTGGTCATGACCCTTGCCATATTCAAAGGAAAAAAAAAGGAGAACCAGTATAATTAAAAATAATTCTTCAATTATGCAGGAATCTATGCCTGTGGTTTTTGTTTCCGTCGGGCAAAAGTTCCACGAGTTCCTTGAGTGTCACATCGGGAATACCTTTCGGAATTGCAGCCACAATATCTACACATGAGGATTCAGTTATGGGATATACTGCCTTTTTAATATGTAAGCCACCATTTCCACTCAAAAGGGACACGGTACTTGCACCTTCATATCTGTTTAATCAGTTTCGTTTTCCAAAATGACATTGATTATTAATCAAACATGATAAATTTTAATCTCTTTATTTGTATATATATACAGAGAGTAGTCTGGTATGCATGATGTATAGTTACGGAGTGGTTTTATATGCATGACACATGGTGACATGTGCATAATTCCTAATTTCACATAATTTTATCTATTTAACCATTGGTTATCGTCTTTCACTATCAAAACGATCTAAAAAGAGTATAAAATTATTTTTATATAAATATTTAAGTTTTAAAGTAGTTTTGACTGTAATGATAGTGGTTTTGATTGGTAAATGATGATTTTGTAAAGTGAAATAGTGAAAGATGGTAGAGTAGTCTGGTATGCATGATGTATAGTTACGGAGTGGTTTTATATGCATGACACATGGTGACATGTGCATAATTCCTAATTTCACATAATTTTATCTATTTAACCATTGGTTATCGTCTTTCACTATCAAAACGATCTAAAAAGAGTATAAAATTATTTTTATATAAATATTTAAGTTTTAAAGTAGTTTTGACTGTAATGATAGTGGTTTTGATTGGTAAATGATGATTTTGTAAAGTGAAATAGTGAAAGATGGTAGAGGAGCAATCAGTTGTTGAAATAGTAGAACCATGTAAAATAATAAATTATGCATCATTATATCCAGTGCATCATTATATTGTGCATATTTGACTACCTATATAGATAGGTATAGATATATAGAGAATTTGAATATGACTACGTGTATTTCTTCAAAAAAGTTCAATGTTTCAGTTTCGGGGTGACAAATTTGGGAATTGGTTCCCATACTAGATCCAGATCTGATCAATTTATGCCCCTATTTTGAATGAGCGCGGGAGTACATTACCTCCTAAGCCAGAGCAGAACAGTGAACGGAGTGAACCCCACCCCACCGTAATAGGTTCCTTTCCCTCTAGCTCATGTTTATTAGGTACAAACATGATTTTGTAATCTTACGTTATGGATCGGCCCTAGAGTCGGTCTGATTATTCACACCCTTTCTGTTCAAAATAGCCGACACGTAACAGTCTGCTGTGAATCTTGAGGCAATAATAAAATGTCAGAAGCCAAGCACTCGAATGTTAGACCAACTGGCAGGGCCCTCTATTCCACATGACACACGGCGTGAGTTCGATTCTTGCCACAAGCATACCTGACTTCAATATCCCATTGTAACAAAAAGAGGAAAACATGGCAGAAGGTGCTTGATGATTTTAGCTGAGCTTAATAGTTATGGTGCATTGGAAGAGAATCAACGGTCAACTGATTGTGTGGGTGTCGTCCGTGAAAATGAAGGTCGATGCTTCGAGGTTTTGCTCAACCAGTATGCTGATGTTCTTCTGGACAAGCAGGGACATGGGGGATGCTTATAGATAGGGACCTGTAATTGGTTCCAAAAAGGTCCAAACCTCCCAGGAATCAACAGGAACCAAAGAAATGGAACCAAAATCTGAGACCAACTGTTTGGTTTTGGTTTCACTTATTTTTCTAAATACAAGTGGAACCAAACTGAAATTGGACCTGGTTTGAAATTGAAAATAGACATGGTTTGAAACTGAAACCAGTACCAGACCTGGAAGGAGCCTGTTTGGTTCTGCTTCCAGATTTTGGTGGAGGTTAGGATACCATCAATTTGTAACCGACAGTCCTAGATTTCCTGGAGCGGAGTTGGTTTGGAATCTGCTAGGATTTGGGTGTTCGAAAATTGACGCTTAGATGAGATTCAATCACATTCATACCTTGAAGTAACCATGGAATATGCTAGGGTTACATGGTGGCCTCTGTTGCGGCCAACTATCTGGACGCGTGATTGGGAAGTCTAATTGTTTCCTGTTTTGCGTGAAGCCTACTGATAAACGGGTCCGCTTACAATTTATTTATATTGGTTTTTGATGAGTTAACAAAACGTATTAAGATGAAGTATTTTGGTCTATGTTAATTGCACATAATAGATGGCATTGTATTAGTAGATGAGTTTAAGAAAAAAAGCAATAAGAAATGAGACCTACGGAGAGAAACATTAAAAACTAAAGGTTTCTTTAATATATGGAATGCAAGTCTGATCGTTTGGTTACTTTAAAGGATATAGATATTAAGTTTGACACATATTGAATCTCTTACAAGATAAGTTTTTCATAGTGATGAAAAATTGATGAAAATGTTATGAATAGAATTAATGGAAGTTGGTTAAAATAGAGAGTATCATATATTCTATATGATAAAAAGATATCATTAAAGTTATAAGGTAAATATTATAAAACAACAATTAGACCTATTATATTTTATGGTTTTAGTGTTGACAGTTAATCATCAATATATACAAAAGATAATGTGACAAAAATGAAGATGTTGAGATGGATGAGTTGTCACACAAAAAAAGATTGTATGAGACACCAACAAAAGATAAAATGAGAGAAAATAATTTAATATAGTTTTAAAATATTAAAAGACGAGGAAAAATCACAAAAGAAACAATAAAAGATGATCTAGTTCATCTTGAATTAATTACCAACAAGGCATATGATAAAGGTTCCTGGAAACAAAGATTGGTTTCATTTAATATGAGAAAAGGCTTAGTTGTTGTGTGGGGCTGATGTGTAACTGGTACCGGTTGGCTGTGTAGTCTCTTTCTCTCAGCTTTGGCCCTCCATTACAAAAGAAGGAAAAAAATACGGTTGGCTGTAGTCTCTTTCTCTCAGCTTTGGCCCTCCATTACAAAAGAAGGAAAAAAATTGCAGGTCACTGTCTTGTGCGTGTATTTACGGATAAACCTCGCAGCGGAGGAATTTGAAAGGGTAGGCTCTTTCTCTCAAATAACTGAATACCTTTATCTTTTTCTGGAAATTTCCCAGAGAGAGAGAGAGAGAGAGAGAGAGAGAGAGAGAGAGCTCCGTTGACCTCGCCCCACTGTACCTAATGAGACAGTTATTTTGGACGTAGATGGCGACTACGGGGTCGCAACTGAAAATTCTGAAGTACTAGATGCCGAAAATATGCTAGAAATCTCTCTTCCGGATCCAAGTTGTCCACTGCTTCTCTTCCTAAATACAGTTTAACCTAATGAAAATTATAAGTCTCCTTTATTATTATTACCATTACTGCAACTAGCATTTTATCTTTATTTTTATTTCCATTGTTGTTGTTGCTGCTGCTGCTGTTATTTGAGGAGGAAGGGGAGTTTATTTAAAAGTATATTTGTGAAGATCCCGATTTAGGTCTTAAGAATTTTCGATTTTATGATTTTCTATCCAATCTTAATGAATAATGATAAGATTCCGATCCCAACAGGATTTTAATCTTAATGATAAAATCCTTAGAATCATAAAATTCTAATGAACTCACTGCCTAAACTAAAGAACTTGATGAAAATCCTTGTAACCTTAAAAAAGAAGAGATGGTCGCAGACTTTTCTTGGTTTTACCGTTCTCCCATCCATTGCATTTTACTAAAGACACCACGCTTTCTCTTGGTTCCAACTGCATGGGCCAGCCACCCTTTGTTGGAAAGCGGAGTCTACCTTCACTTGGCTTTGGCGAAGTGGCCCTTCTTGGTTAGAGTTTACTTTATACACAATCTATCATTCTTCATAATGCTTTTCCAAGACATAGAATTTCATTAAGCTGAAGCCTGAGCTACAAGAGAGCTCAAAACAGAGCAAGCGAACTGAAATGCGGTGTCAAGAACCAATACAATGGACTGTAAAAGACATGATACATCACGGGAACAACACCCGAAAATTTAACATCCTAAGTTCATCTGCCAACCTGACGAAAAATGAGTCCACTTCATTCGGTGAACTGACTGCTTGGAAAATTCATTCATTTCTAGCCACCAAATTCTCCAAAAAGTGATTGCTCCTAGTGTTCAAATGCATCCTTCAATGCGTAGATTGTTGCAAATTAGGTACCAGTTTACTCTACCACTCTTGAAAGGAGATATCATCTTAGTTTGCTAGCAAGTAGGACAGCACAACGATATTCCACGCAGGCAGTGCGAAGGAGCAGTTAACTAATCAATGCATACTTGTTTCAGATTCACATAGAGAACGCGAAGAATCGATCATTCGAAATCTGCTCTTTATCTTAACCCCAACTGCAAGTCCATCATTAAGATATTTCTAAAGGAATGTTTGACTTTGTTCGGTTCACCCCAACTTCCACACCTCACTCCATCCATTTTTAATGACCTCCTGATTATTATCAAATTGTTGTTGTTGGTCCAGCTTCAAACTGACAATAAACCAGCTAAAGCAATTATATATCTTCTTGAACTCGTCCATCTCCATTACAGTTGATCTTGATCATTATTTAAGGGGGTGATCTGCAAAATTTTAGTTGACCATGGGGTTGTAAACGACTGATTCACCAACTCAATATCCCATCTACCTTGCTAGTTTAGTAATTAATGAACCAGAATTATCGTTATTGAGCAATTGGTCAGTTGGTGTGCTAAAATGTTATGAATATGGATCTTTCACGATATTAATATTTCGTCCTTTTCCGACCTTCCAATACATACCTTATTCCAAAACCGTTCTCCCCATCATCAAACAACACCACGCTTGCAACGGTAATGAACCAAGAGCCGCATTTAAAAAGTCTTCAATGAGGAAAATACCGACTCCTGAATACTTCGTAAAATATTGAATGGTCTTTTGCATCAATGCCAAACCCTGCTTTGCAAGGAGTGCCAAGTTGAGTGCTTTTAAATCGTTGAATCCCACAACACCTCTGACTTTGTTCGGCATACACACCTACTTCCGACTTATCCACTGCTGACGCTTTTTTCCTTGTTTTCGTCCCCACCTCAAATCAGCCATCATCTTATGCAATTCATCAAGCAACAAGTTAGGTAATTTGAAGACATGGACTATTACAATGTACCAAACCCACTGCGTTTATCAACACTTCCTCGCAGATGATAAGAGTTGCCCTTTCCAATGGTGCAATTCCGCAGCTACCTTTTTTTGCATGTAAGAAAATGTAAATTCTTTATATGTATGAAACTGAGTAGGCCTAACTTGACGAAAACATAGTTTTATAGATATTTTTTATAGATGTTGATTAACTGCTCAATACTCAGAACCATACTCAATACTCATAACCATAAATCATAGCAAGCCTAATGGTATCTTCTTATCGTATAGAATACTTGATGTCCCTCTTCATTTTAACCAACCAACATGAATTCTATGTGTAACATCTTTATCAATTTTTTCATCACTTTAAAATTAGCCCCATCTCTTTTAGAATTTTCATACTTCTATAAGAATATTGTCTAGTCCTAAAGATCTACCAACCTACATATATTTAACAGCCTTTTTTACTTTACTTTTTAATATACCCATAGAAATTGTAGTTTATATACTTTTCTAATTTGGCTACCTCTCCTAAGCTAATACTACTGAATGTATTTTCATTAAAAGCTTATAGAAATAATTTTTTCATCTATTTTTTATATCATCTTTTGCCACTAGAATCTTCTCATTCTTATCTTCCATGCATCTAACAAAAATAAGATCTTTAATTTTCTTATTTTTAGCCTTAGTTATGCTAAAAATATCTCTTTCACCTTCTTTTGAGTTAAACATTTTATATAAATCCTCACAAATTTTGGCTTTTGCTTCAACAACCTTTTCGCTTATCTTTTTGCTTTCTTATAAGCGTTCTAAGTTTATTTTTTTGCTTTCTTATAAGCATTCTAAGTTTCACGAGTTTTCTTTGCTTAATGCAATTTATAACATGCCTTCTTTACCTTTATTTTATCTTGCACCACTTCTCTGTTATATGTTTGGTACTTCCTTTAGAGTATTACAATGTTGAGAAGAAGCTTTCTATCCCTCTTAATGGTGTAAAATAACAGTAAAGGTGTCCTAGAAACAATAGAATATGAGACGGATGATGTAGATGATACACATTGTTTCATCCATCGCATCCAACAAATACAAAAGCCCATTTCCTCTATAATAAATCATAGGAAGGACCTCTCAACCTTGTTTGCTCATATCGTCCTTCAAAGTCCTACTGAAATTGTGTTCAATGCGTTTAATTTTTAAATAAGGGTTAAGTTCATAATGTTGTCAGAGATAAGTCGACCTTTGATGAAAGCAATCGGTTGGCACTTAAAAGAGCTTGTTCATAAATCTCTGCAATTGATGAACAAGGATTTTTGCATTGACTTTGTAAACTATATCACAGAATCTTATAGATCTCTTCTTTTTTTGTTATAATAGATGCATACAGAACATTAGGTAATAATGGTATAACTAAAGCTTTAACAACTTACCTTCCAAAACTAAGCTTTTGATAGCGTGATGTACCTCCAATCCAACCACATTCCAATAGCTTGGAGAGTACAGCTCTTTTAACATGGCCAACCGTAACCGGCATAGTCAAACGTCGATTCATTAATTCCGTCACTTTATCCGGAAAATGCTTGAGATCGTGGCTGGGATGATCAACTTGACCTAGCTTGAATAACGACTTCAAATATTGTATCACCGCCTTGCTACCAGATCACAACCTGGTTGCCACACACCGTCGTTATCATCATACAAACCCCATTAGCTTATTTCATTGATGACTCACAAGTCACAACACATTCATTCATATGAAAATACTTATTATTAAGATCCTGCTCGGCATCACATGCTCGACGACTGAATATGATGGAGTTGATGCTTCAGTCAAGTAATTTTCTGAGCAGTGAGGAGTTTCGTTTTGCACCAGTCCATGACGGCACGCCGGTAGTATTCGAGTTTGGCATGAAATATATACATCGAACGCCCCTGTGATGTCAGGGTTCGAGTAGAAATAGAACCTTTTTTTCAGGCCAGATTCATCGGTCTTGGTTTTCAATAAAAGTGGCCTGTGATCTGAACCAACCGATTGAAGATGCGTGACTGTACTCGCGGTATAACATCTTCCGTGCTGGTGATCCCACTGCACCATCTAGCCCTTCTTTAATTGAGTTATCACTAGTATTGGCGATTCCACCAAGTGAAACGACTGGCGACTAAACCCAAATCCAGGAATTCCCAGCACATCAATGAAGTCTTGGAATTATTGGATAGATGTTTCTGGTTAGTCACGATCACGTAGTACCTTCTTTGAAGATGACAATCTAGCATTAAAATCTCGGAACATTATGATCTTGTGACCAGATGTGCTTGCCAAGAGTCCAACTTCATTCGTTTTGTTTTTCTAGCGTCACTCCGTGCTGTTAAAATGCAATTAATTCCATTTCGGTGACTGCTTGAGGTTCACATAATGCTTCAAAAATTAGGAAAGAAGGTGTAAGTAGTGGATGGCTACTCTCGCCCCATTATTAACAACGATCATGAAATACGGGAAGAAGGGTCCTTTTTCTGGATTTCATGAGATCGTATCATTTTGAAAATCAAATGTTTCATAAAACTGTTCTTTTGTTTTTGAAAAGTACACATTCAAAAATAACTGTTAAAAAGAAAACCATAGAGAAAAACTCAAAAGATGGAAAGCCATATATAAATACAAAGAATTGTATAGAAAATACATATAGAACACGAAAAAGTGATTTATACTTACATGCTTCTAAGAAAACTCTTTGCGAGTAATCTAGAAAACAAATCAAACTATGCCTTGTTCCTATTTTCTTTACATTTCAAGAAATAAACAAAGCAGACAGAAAAGAGAGAAATAAGCAAACGAAAAGGGACAATCGACTTCCGCTGCATCACAACTGAACACTAGACGACTTCAACAATTACCGGTTGCCCCAACATCTGGTATCAAAGCCTATTGAAACTATGCGGAAAAATTCTCAAAGGTACGCGGTTTTGCAAATAAAATAATTTGTATTAGAGAGAGAAGCTAGAAAAAGTTTTCCAAACGTAAATAGATTTTTTGAAAATAAAAAGAGGGAAAAGAGATGAAAAGAGAAAATGAAAGAAAGACAATTGGAAGCCACCCATTGAAGGTGACCTTAGGCATGTCGAGTACCTTGAAGTCAAAGGCATAGCATGAACACAATAGAGGCAAAGTGAAGACGACCAGAAGCCAAACCAAGACGACTAGTGGCCAAGCCAAAAATGACAAGAGGTTGAGCCTGATGGCCAAGGACTTAACCCGAAAGACCGGAGGTGGATAGTTGGAGGACGTGATTGGGAAGGGTGATAGCCACAACCCACAAGCGGTGGCAGGGCCACCCTCCTCTCCCTCTTAGTCTCTCTCTCTGTATTTAAATCTACAAAAATCACGGTTTTGAATGTGAAATGACAGTTTTTCCTTCATAAAAATGGAAATTATGAAATATCAACAGGCAAAATTACTGAAATATCCAAATATTTTGGTGTGAAAAGACAATTGCACCCTTGTTAGAGTAAAAAGTCTTTTCTAGTTTTTCTACAAAATAGTAGGGTGTAGTTTTAATGATTTGCCCCTAGACATTTCAAGAAATTGTAGAACCCAGATTTTGGGTAATTTATGGATATATCCCTCTCAGATTTACAAAATATCCATTATACCGCCTTGGAGAAATACAAAAATGCCCATGTACTTTTGAGAAATGTCGTGAACAATAATTTTTTAATTAAGTCCTAGTTTTTCTAGTTTTTCTACAATAATACTTATAGGTTAAATAAACTACAGAACAATGCCTGAGAATATTTATTCCTCGAGTTTTATAATTTTTCCAGAATGATACCTATAGGTTAAATAAACCGTAGTACAGACTCATGATATATTTACTATTTAGTACTTAGAACTTATGGATATTACATTTAGGTGCCTGACTATATTTGTGGTTCTTTATGAAATGTCTTATGTAAATTCATCTGATACATGTTTTATATTTTCTATCTTAAAATGTACAAACTCTCTACTTGTTCTCTCTGCCAAAAGTTTAAAAAGAAAAATGACTTTTAGAATTTGCATATCTGAATTGGCAAAGACCAAAAAGTTAAATGGAATAAATTTCCAAACTTGGAAAAGAAGAATACTATTGGCCTTAACTACTTTAGAAGGAGTTGATTATGTACTAAAAGAAACAATTTTACCTCTTACACCAGTTACAATAGATGAAGAAAGAGAAAGATTGACATTTCTAAAGGATGATGTAATAGATAAGACTATAATATTGTTGTATATGGAAGACGACTTGATTACGGTCTTTGAGAAATTTGAAACTACAAAAGAATTATTCGATTCCCTAACCACTAAATATGATACTACAACCAAGCTGCATATACAACTACTCATTCAAAAGTATAATTGTTACAAAATGAAAGAAGGTGACAACATAATTGAACATGTCAACCAAATGTTGGTAATGGTTAGAGCTTTGGCTGTAGCAAATTCAGTCATTCCTAAACTGATGTAAATATCCATGATCCTAAATAATCTTCCCCTTCCTAGAACATGGTAACCATAACCCTAAGACTTGTACCTAATTTTACCCTTTCTAAACTCTCATTGAAACTAGCAATCGAAGAAGAACATATGAACAAGAATAAAAGAGAAAAGTTTTAGTTGCTTAAGAAGATTTAAGGTTTTGCTCAAGAACAACCAAGAAAAAAGAAAACCAAATAAGAAATTTGGTAAGAATAAAAAATACAATGGTCAAAAAATTAAGAAATAGCAAGAATCCGCTTCTCAGGTAAAGTGCTTCAACTATAATAAGATGGGGCACTACAAAAGAGACTGCCGCAATAAGAAGACCAATGGAGGTTGGATCGCATGATGATTGGTTGGTGGATCGATTCTAGAGCTACCCGACATATATTGAAGAGCAAAGAGGGAGCAATGGATCTAAAGGAGTACCAGCCTAGCGAGCATCGTGTATACATATGGAACAATACTTTTTCTCATATTCTTGGGGTTGGGTTCTTTAGGATTTTTGTACAAGGCATATAATTGTACTCACTGATGTATTAATTATGCCCTCTATTAGGCACAATCTTATATCGGTCTCTACCTTAGTAAAGAAAGGGTTTGATGATAGGTTTGTCCTTGGGAAAATCACTATGGAAAAGCATGTGAGAATAGCATTTTGTGGTTTATTTGATGTTGAGCATGAGTTGTTTAAACTCAACATTAATGAAAATAAAAGCTCTTCTTCTACTTATATTGATAGTGCCTATGTGATTGATGTTAATGTGTGGCATAAAAGATTTGGTCATGTAAGTTTAAAGAAGTTGAGAAAATTAACAAACTTTGACTTATTCTTAATTTTCATGAAAACACTTTTAATAAGTGTGAAGCCTGTATAAAAGGAAAAATTATTAGAAAATCATTTCCAAAAGAGGTAATTAGGGCAACAACCCTATTAGATATTATCCACACTAATTTATGTGGATTGTTTAGAATAAGAACACATTGAGAAAATGTTTATTTTATAACTTTTATCGATGATTACTCGAGATATGCTTATATATATATATATATATATATATATATATTAACACATAAATCTGAGGCACTTGAAGCGTTCAAAGAATATAAGCAGGAAATAGAGAACCAACTCAGGCATACAATCAAAGTCTTGAGATTAGATAGAGGTGGAGAATATACCTTGGTATAATTTTTAGAATCCTGCAAAGACTTTGATATTACAAAGCCAAATACAATGCCTAGGACACCTCAACAAAATATCATAGTAGAGAGATACAACAAGACTCTATTAAACATTACGAGATCTATATTAATAGGTGCTTCTATGCCAACAACTCATCCTCAACATCAAAGTCTTAAGGTTTGATCGAGGTGGTGAATATACCTCTAAAAAATTCTTAAAATAATATAAAGACTGTGGTATTTCAAAACAAAATGTCAAGCTCAAAACACCTCAACAAAATGGTATAACAGATTTAACAAGACCTTATTGAATATGACTAAGTCCATTTTAATAGATGCTTCTCTTCATATGATATTTTGGGGAGAAGCAGTGACTACAAGCATTTACATACCAAATAGAGTTCCTTGTAAGACTATTCTCTATACCATATGAGATGTAGTTTGGAAGAAAACCAGACCTTAGTCATCTCAAGAGGAGGATATCTATTGCTCATGTCAAGATCTTCAATTAGTCTAGAAACAAGCTAGACATTAGGTCCATAAAGTATATTTTTATTGGATACCCTAAAGGTTTCAAAAGATATAGATTTATTACAAAAACCATAGTTTAATATAAAGTAGGGATGTTGAATTCTTAGAAGATACTAAGGAAGACATTCTTAAAAACGATGATGATCTAGTGGATCTAGATCCATCATTATTTGAACCCATGGATTCCGATCCAAATGACCTTTTTGATCAAATTGAAACTTTAAGTAGACATAAAAGACCCCAAAGTCACACCATCTCACTTAGAGTATTATCACACTTACCTTGTTGAGTAAGTATGTAATTCAATGGATTTAGATGAGTTAACTAATAACATATCGTATCAACAGGCTATTAACTCATCTAAATCAACAAATTGGAAAAAAAAATAGATGAGGAAATTGAATCCATTAAGAAAAACTAAGTCTGAGAATTGGTAGATTTGTTGAAAGGAAGAAAAGTCATTGGTTGTAAATGGGTTCATAAAAAGAAATATAAAGTTGATTGAACAATCGACAAATTTAAGACGAGGTTGGTTGCAAAAGGGTTTTTGCAAAAAGATGAGATAGATTATGTAAAGACGCATTCTCCTGTTGCAAAATTTACATCAATTAGGATTATTTTGACTATCTTTGCATATTATGATTTATATTTACATGAGCTAGATGTAAAGATGACTTTTCTAAATGGTGATTTAGATGAAATCATTTATATACAACAACTAGAAGGGTATGTTGTTAAAGGCCAAAAAAATAAAGTATAAAGGTTGAAACAATCCCTATATGGCCTTAAACAATCACATCATTAATAGTATTTGATTTTTCAAAATGTTATTTTAGAACTCGGGTTCGTGTCTAATGAACTTGACCATTGTATATGTCTAGAAAAGTGGAAGCCACTTTGTCATTCTATCTTTATATATAGATGACATATTGTTGACTAGGAATGACAATGAAATGATTGTCAAAACTAAGTCATTGTTAAACTTAAAGTTCGAAATAAAAGATATGAGTGACAATCAAATTTTTTATGTTTGGGTCAAGAGAGAAATATTGGCTATATCCTCGAAAAATTTAGAATGGGTGATTACAAGCTTGCAATTACAACTCTCCAAGGATTGCTTCTTCCTTTGGTAGTTAACTTTCCCATCAGTTGAAGCAAACTAGAAAGGTCGGTTGATGGCTTGCTTCTTCCTTTGGTGGAAGGACTCTTCTTCCTAGTTGATCCACTTTCAACTCTCCAAGGATCAGACTTTGTTACGTAGATTGGTTTAAAGAATCATTAATGCAACTAAGACTATTTGACGTAGGTTTTATGATTAGATTAAAGTGGTTAATTTGAGTTGAGGATCCGCATTCTTGTGGTATGGAATTAAAGCAGGCAGGTTATTACACCTTTGCTTAATATGATAAGACAAGGTAATTCTACATGTTGTGCTTGAGCGTGACGTTATGTGTGCTTTTAGATTCTTTTAAATTTGACATGATTGTCAATTAAATTACTATATATGTAACGTATGTAATGAGGTAATTGATGAAATGATTGGATTCATGATTTACGCGATCTTTGTATATATATGATTGTGAAGAGAATATGTGGAATGTGGGTTTGTAACGATCGTGAGGGACACCCTAGTATGTTTGAGCTATCTTGTGTACGTGCATTGCATTTTTGTGCGGAAAGATGCTGTTGAGGTGATTCGTGTGTATGTGTGTGTATATGTAGGCATGATTGACTGGCTACCCAGTGATATAACCACTCTACACTATATATATACATATACATACATATATATGTATATGTGTGTGTATTAATGATGTGGATATTTATAATTATATAATTGTATGTTCATGATGTGGACACTAGTGATTGTATAATTGTACATGCATTTAGTTTTTGATGATACACAATGTCTTGGTTGGTGCATGTCTAGTGTTGCCTTAGGGGATCCGGGACATTTACCTGGATTGTGCTCAGCCTCTGCATGCTTTAGCGCAGATGAAAACAAGTTGGGCTCTGCCTTTGGTAACGATGATCTGATATGTGCTAGAGCGAAAAGGTCATATGACAATCTTCTTATCTGTAGGTTATACTAATTTGCAAATAATGTAGATTACTATACTTGGTTTGCACTTTTTTTTATTTATAGACTTGACATATTTACGTAGATTTATAGTTATTCATAAATAAAGATTTATTTATATTTGGAATTTTTCTATCATCTCATGCTTTGGGCTCCTGTACCATTTGGGATGGATCGTTGAGTCAGGGTCTGATAAGAATCGACCCACAAATCCTATATTTAGTGGTTACCTCCCCATATCTGTACATAAATCCCCACTATCCATTATTAATGCGTAATAATTAGAACTTAAATGCATATTGTGAATTTCAGTTGTACAAATTTGAATTCCCCTCCCTTTTAGTGTTAGTTGTTGACAAGTGGTGTCGTCACTTGAACTGGATTTGGGTGTGGAGCCAAACCAGATCCATGCTCCAAACTCGAGTTCTTGAAGGTAGGTCCAAATACGTTACGGCTGTGCGTTAATTGAATCAAATTGCCTCGTGCTTATCTCCTAGTTGGTTTGGTGTGAGGCGGTTCACAATACAAACCAAATCATGCGACCCATGTGCCAACATCTGAGTTTAGAAATTCCTTGAATAGCTTCTTATCATATGTATTCCAGCAACTACCCAAATCCAAATCCAAACCCGACCATTACTTGCATATAAAAGTGCAGATCAACCACAATTCGGCTGCAATCCAGCCCTCCAACAGGCCCATATCCTTGTAGGAACCACCGTAAAAGTGCTCACAGTTCTTTCAAAGCATCGTATATTTCCATAATCCGGTGGTTTATAAAAGTGGAGCCGTGGAAGGTATACCTCCACTATACTCCAGCTAGTCTGTCGCATTTTCTTGGAAAGAAATTTCCGTGTCATTCACGAAATAGCAGTATGCTTCAATCATTAGCACTCTCCAAGCTCATGTCTTTATATATATAATATAATTAATCGGATTGTGTCGACTATTTTTTTTACGAGTGTAATAACATTTTTTAGAAATTGGTGAGCATGAGTGAACATGTGAGAAATGAACAAAATCCAGTTTTCTGTATATATATATATATATATATATATATATATATATATATATATATATAGAGAGAGAGAGAGAGAGAGTACATAAATGTCTGTGAGTGCATGCGTATACTTGAAATGAGTTTCCCTTTCCCTATTTATGCTGCTTCTAGTAGACGAGGAAATTAAGATAATAGCTGACCGAAACCCCGCCGATCGTCAAATATGTTGACTAGGAGGGGTTTTGGCCAAAAGGGAAGATGTCAAGTTCATGGCATTAAAAACCTTTACATGGACAACTTTTGAGTACGTTGCGCGTTGTTTAGATGGCAGTCGACGGTATCAAGATTTCATGGAAACCCAGTGACGGGGATGATAACTCACCGTGCCTAACCCAAGATCCCGGCTGCGACTGTGGCACGAACCTGACTGCAACTCCGCTTAAGTGTAGATATTAATACGATCTTATGTGATCCTATCGGTTCCAATCGCTAGCTTGATCAATCGAATATTATGTGACCAGGACTCGTCTATCAGAGTATGGCCGGTTAGTACACAGAGCGATAGCTCAATGGCAGCATGCGGTGACATGATGGCCGTGGAAGGAGTTCGACTCCCGGTGGGTGCACCGCTTTGGCCTCCCATTTTAACCGAAGAGTGGCCGGTTACACCCGTGCTTCATACAAGGTCTTGATTTGTATCATTTGTAAGAAATAGCTGCGGTAAGCCCCTATTAAGAGCACAATTTCAGCACGTATACGTAAGGGTTAAGGGTGGCAATTTTTTTGACCTGAGAAATCCATCTCCACTTCAGGGTTTATGCACCCTCGCTTGGGTCCAGTGTCGTCCCAAAAGGACTCAACGAGAATCAGGTCAGGTTCCCATAAACCTAGCTAACTCGAACCCAGACACGACAATCTTATATATAATTATATATATTATAATCATAGAAGGTACCCTCTCAAGTTTATATGAATATATTATATACTTGCCCTGCACATAAATACATACATATATATAATGTCCGAAAATGAACTTAATCGTAGTTGGTTAATCAACTGCATTTCATGTTCTTCGAACGCACTTGGTTGCAATAATTTTATTGATGAAAGTAGGTTTCCTCTTATTTTTATTGAAAAAAGCATACTTTAGAACGGGGTTTTCAGTAAGACACATGTCCACATGCGGCGCCTAATACATGCTAGAAATCAATGGCGCGTCAAAATGAGACCCACAGAGTTTTTCTTTTCTGTGAGAAGCCTTACATGGAATATTAAATAGTGTCGTACTCTTGCTGATGCTGCATCCAGCACATACTTATTATTAATCCATGATTAGAGAATATAAATGAGACTATGGCTGTTATTGTCAAGCTAGCTAGTGGAGTCAAATTTAAAATTTCTACATGGACTTGGGTAATCTGTAGACCCAACGAACCGGCAAAGGTTCATGATCAATTCGAGACGCTTGGCTTGCCTTTGCCTAACGGCCAACTCAAAACACGCACGGCTGCTCGAAACAAGGAACCATATCTCGACTTCCATGAAGATGCCACATATAATTTGTCTCTTGTATTTGGTCAAACTGTGATTAGGTACAACCCTAGATTTTTTTTCGACTATCAATATGAAATTACACGTCAAAATCTCTACAGTAGTTGTACATTTATATGCCTCGAAGCCTTTATTATTAGCCTACCCCAGCAACGCAACTTCGTCTTGGATTTTTCTTTCAAAAAACGTTACAATAGCCGATAGCGTGTGGAATATCCGACACACACACACACACAGAGAGAGAGGGAGGGAAAAATACGCGGTTTTGAAATTGGTTAAAGTGAAGACCAAAGATAATCATACTGACTTCGTTGAAAACACCAATTACCTAAGTAAGCCAAACTTGTATATAAATATAGCCCTTCCCTTCCCTTCTGATTCGCCATCGATACTAGAGAAGAATTTAAGAGAGAAACCCTGCATTTCCTGCAGCATGAGTATTCCTACCTCCTCCTTCCCTTCACTAGGGACCATAGTTCTCCTCTTGGCCACACTCATCCCCTCTTCTATCGCACAGAATGACACAAGCTCTGTTCCCCCAGCCAATGCGTGCAGCGTCACCACCAATCCTGCCTTTTGCAAGTCAGTCTTACCCCCTCAGACCCGTTCGAACCTGTACGGCTATGGCCGATACTTGGTCAAGAAGTCAATCGACCAGTCGGCGAGGTTTTCTTCTCTCTTTGATCAAACCATTAGGTACAATGCCACCCTGACTGCGCCCGCACTGGGTGCGCTCAAGGACTGCTTGTACCTGTCCCAACTCACCACCGATTTCTTGGTCACCTCTTTCACCACCCTCAACACCAGTGACACTACCAGCCTAGCAGACGCCCAGGGTGACAACGTGCAAACCTTACTGAGCGCTATCGTCACGAACCAACAGACGTGCTACGACGGACTCACCCAGGCCAACTTCTTAAGGACCAAGAACTCACTCACTGCACCACTTGTCAATGGGTCTCAACTT
Source organism: Brasenia schreberi (assembly GCA_036023115.1). NCBI lineage: Eukaryota > Viridiplantae > Streptophyta > Magnoliopsida > Nymphaeales > Cabombaceae > Brasenia > Brasenia schreberi. The sequence goes on along the minus strand of JAYKKT010000089.1, from coordinate 15,911,354 downwards.
TATAGTGTATCACTAGCCATGTTCACCCACTCCTGGGCGCCCAAGAGCCACCGAGTCAAGAAGTCTAGTAAGCATAGTCGTAAGTTGCTCGATGACTTGAGGGTCGGGCGCGACGGTCTTCCTAAATGGGTTAATCCAGACATTTTCCGACTCAATCGGAGGGTGGCACTTGACACGGGTTCGGTGCGCGTGAAGACCATGGTCACGGTGGCTCAGGATGGTAGTGGAAACTATAACACTATCCAAGCCGCTGTCGCTGCAGCACCCAATAACACTGACCCCAGCAATGGCTACTACGTGATCTATATTAAGGCCGGAGTTTATCAAGAGTATGTTTCTATAGACAAGAAGAAGAAGAATTTGATGTTGGTGGGAGATGGCATCAACCAGACAATCATCACAGGAAATCGTAGTGTGGGAGATAACTTTACCACCTTCAACTCTGCTACTCTTGGTAATTAATTGGCATCTCTCTCTCATACACACACGCACACACAACGTAGCTTTTGTATTGTTAGATGGCTTTGTTTGGTTGACTAGGAAACAGTGGCCCATCCATCTTGGCCTAATCAGGAAGTACGACCTATTGGATATGATCACATGACGACTGTCTAACATCATATCGGTTAAGTCCGACGAGACACACACATGCAGTTGAATGACCATGCGCTAAGTCATTTACTGGTTATATATAATATACCGACCTATATATAATTAAAATCATATACAGAGGGACAGAGTTTTTTTTTTATTTCCTAATAAATCTTTTTAGTAGAAATTAAGATGGGGAGTTCCCCTTGATGTGAGTAGATTACCTTTCTGTAACTGATGGATCAAGAACACCAATCCCGAAGTTCTCCTGATGTACTCAACATCATTTCAGTAGTTGGGTTTCCTAATTTCTTTCCTTACAGTGATTAGAACAAGTTGGTATTTGTCTCTCTCCAAAAGTGAAAGTGAAAATGACTATTGGGTCAGGAACGTCAACGAAATGAGGCTGGGCCGATAATCACGGCTCTCCCACGTCATTCAAAGAGCATACATTAAGACGGCTTGAAATGACATATAAACCAGTCTTTCAGGCATCTTCAAAGTCTCAAAAGGTTTCTAAACTTTCACGATTCCTATTTCCTGAATATCATTGAATATGCGTCTACCATTTGTACATGCAGCTATTGCTGGCCAAAACTTCATAGGAAGGGACTTCACAGTGCAAAACACAGCTGGGCCAGAGAAACACCAGGCAGTGGCGGTAAGGAATGGTAATGATCTCTCCACATTTTATCGATGCAGCTTCGAGGGATACCAAGACACACTGTACACACATTCCCTTCGCCAATTCTACAGAGAGTGCGATATCTATGGCACAGTCGACTTCATCTTCGGAAACGCAGCTGTCGTCTTCCAAAACTGCAACCTTTACGCAAGACTTCCATCAGCTAACCAGCAGAACATGTTCACAGCGCAAGGCCGGAGCGACCCCAACCAGAACACTGGCACCTCCATTATAAACTGCTCTATCTTGGCTACCCCAGATCTATCTGCCAACGGCCAGATCAAGTCATTTCTAGGAAGGCCATGGAAGAACTACTCAAGAACTGTTTACATGCAATCCTTCATTGACAGTGTAATTGATCCTTCAGGCTGGGCACCATGGTCAGGCGATTTTGCTCTCAGTACATTGTACTATGGAGAGTACAACAATACGGGGTCCGGCTCAAGCACTAGCAGCAGGGTTACATGGCCCGGATATCATGTCATGAGTGCCAATGATGCAGCCAACTTCACCGTGGCTAATTTTGTGCAAGGTGATGTGTGGTTGCCTGCGACGTCTGTGCCCTTCTCCTCTGGGTTAGCTTGAGCTTTGAACATAAGACATCTACCTCCAGAATCACAAACGTAGGGTATAGAGTATATCATCAAGGACAGCTCGTGGTTCTTAGGATTCGCTCGAGTGAAATCACATGATTATTTCTTTCAGAAAATAATTGGGTTGTAGCATCATTAATAAGCTGAAAATGCCAATGATCTTCATCGTACAAATTATACAGTCGGAAAGATTGAATTCTAGTGTGATTCAGCAAAGGCCACGAAAATTTATTATTTTTATTGGTTTAAGAGAAGCATCCTAGTATAATCAATAGCAATATTTACATTTATTATGTCGTCTATGTATTTGCTTATGGACAACAGGGTGAAACGTAAGGTCAATGAACATCCTCAGGTCTCTTATTGGACACCGAACTGCATGTTGAAATTTCCAAAAGCATACTTAAATAATTTGATATTCGCGGAACAGTTGCTGGTTAGACTACTATTTCTCGTACCAGCGTTACTAACCGCACCAGCCCAGCCCAGAGCATATAGGGAAAACAACCTAAAAGTTTTCAGCATAGAGGCATAAAATGGTGTGATTAGAGAGAGAAATATTAGTCCATGAGCACATCGATTAATGCTTAAATAATCTCAAAGATCTTGCTTAAATAATCTCAAAGTTCTCAACCCTTAATCGGTGAGATTGGTGATTGAAATAATACCTTTGTATTTTTTGCAAGTGCATTAAATGCACCGGATACTATTTACCCTTTTCTTTAAATATCTAGAGCATGAATCAATGCGTGCATGGACTAAGCTATATATATGTTATCCCCTGTTATTTTTCAAATTTTGGATGGGGCGAATTCCCCCAGCTCAGCACAACAAAAATCTGCCACTGAAGTGAGATCAGTCACAACGTTCCCAAACAATATGGTTTTCCAGTTCCATTGTTAATTGGTTCAACTCTTCTAATAAGGTAGGTTCCTTGTCATGGAGATAACACCTAATATTCTATGGCTCCTTTGTTTGCTTCACGCAATTATGTTCTTTAAAATTCTTAAACTAATCTACATCTCACGAATTGTAATGGCTATCTAATACAGATACAAAACGTTCACGCAGACATGCTTGCCTATGGAATGAACAATACTGTGTTCCAAATATCTTATAACCCGAACGAGTGGACTCTCTTGAAGAAGAAACTATTTTCTGATGCCCGGTTGGAATTTGCTTTGGTAGGTATATTTTCTAACTTGTTCCCTGGTTTAAGGCTACTTCCACATTCATTTTCTAGCAATCTTAAAAATGTTCATACTTTATGCTGATTATTGGACTGAATTAAGAAGTAGATCAAGAAGCGCTTTCCTGCACCCTTCAGATTACAAAGGAAATGCATATATTGCATTTCTTTGCCATTTTTTAATAAAATAACTCTGCCACCTTCAAATGAAACCATTACAAAGGATATGCGTATATTTTCACCTCTTTAACGTTTTTTAATAAAATAACTATGCAACATTGTTCAGCATAAACAAAACCAAGCCAAGCCTTTCTTCACATTAAATGGGTTAACTCCACTTATTCTTAATCACCATAGAGCTCAATCTCGTACCATCTTAGCATATGTCACAAATCGAGCTCCATTGAGCAACTAGAAAACTACGTAACCAAAAATAGTACAAGCTCCCATTTTTTTGACAGTTGCATATTGTGGTAAGAAAACCGGTTTCTATAATATTTTTAGCCTTGGGTCTCTACCAAATTGAAGCCTACTCTACTTAGCAATGATCTACGATAGGAAGTAGAAAATATCTCAAACACATTATTGTAAAATCTTCTCTACAATAGGGATCAACACCCTTACATAATAAACTAGGGCCAAAATGCAAAAAAAGACTCATAATAAACCAATGACACGACACTAATGGAAAAAGGAACACTTGACAAGGACTCTAGAAATGAGACATAATGACGCTAATGTGGATCCCAAATAATCTAGATATAAATCCAAATCCACTACTCAAACTACGACCAAAATGACTATCAAATCCAAATCAAGCATGGCTTTCTGAATCCATGCACTGCACGGAACATGTGTGGGGTTATTGGCATCTGGTCAGCGTCTCATGATAGCATCTAAGCTCGTAAAAGAAAGATCATGTTTTATTTTCTGCCCAATACATGAGGGGCTTCCCAATAGCTCTTGTGAAGTGCCCTCTAACTAAATATATTTCTCATGTTTTCTTATCAGAGCTTCTATTAGGTCGCCTCTCTAAATGCGTAAACCACCTTAATCTTGTCTCCCTTATTTTATCTTTTGTAAACATCAACTTCGGTTCTTTAATGTATGACCACACATCTATCTCAATATTTTTGTTCCAACCACCCTTGTCTTTTGACACCTTGTTGGTTGATTGCCCAAAACTCAACACCATAAAGCATGGCTGGTCTTATCACTGTTCTATAGTATTTACCTTTGACATTCAATGATATTCATTTATCAAAAAGAACTTTCTGATGCACATCTCTAAACCTGCACTAATTTTATATCTAATATATCTATCAATTTTCGATATTGTTCAGCATGACCTACTGAATCGTCAAGATTTGATATGTGACCATGATCTATAAGGTTGGAATGAGCAATGCTTTTCAAACTTTTGTTTTTCATGTCTTTTAAAACTACTGTCATGCTTTATTATAACATTTTTAACTAAAAGTAAATTCCTGTGAAATTAGAGGCCGCATACCCCTAAGTTAAACTACAGAGGTTGTTTTGAAAATTGGCTTAAACTAAGTGTTTGACGACCATTGCGAATGGATGTGTACAACATTGGTACAAGTATCCCGTAATGTTATGCTTGAACATTGTCATACATGTTTAAACTATCTTTAGTTCGGAAAAGATAGGGATGTCATTGAGATCAGCCAATTGGGAGGAACCAATTCTAAAATGCCTGAAAAGGTAGAGAGGGATTTGGACTATTCCTCTTTTAATTGGGCCACTGAGGTCATTCCTCCAATTTACGGATACGTCATCTACCCCTCAAAAAACATTAGGAAAATAATGCTCTCATGTAAAAGTCTGAATATTCCTCTTATACAAAAGTTCGAATAATACATTTTGAGGAAAATAATCCTATAAATATGTATGTGTGATCTTGACGCACATAACTCTTATAACGGGTAACACACATACATATATGTGTGTGCGTGTGTACATGCACCTATGCATGTGTATGCTCTTTATATATATATATATATATATATATATATATATATATATATATATATATATATATATATATATATATATATATATATATGTGGTCTTTTTCAAGGTATTCAAATGTCAATTAATTTTTCCTCTCACTTGTAAAACAAATTTATAATTGGCTAATTGTCACACGAGCGTGTAGATCGGTACTACCCTAATTATGAAAAGAAGATCTACTTTCGATACATACAATTAATACGCCAAACGTTTTGAGTGAAGGGTTAACCGATGAAACGTTGAGTACAAGCAAGAGAAAAGTATCGACGAACACGGAGACATCATCTACAGCAACCTTCAAGTAGCCGTTTGCTGTTAGTTTATTGACAGGCAAGAATGTAAAAAATATACGTTGAATTATAACTATATAGTTTCATCCAAGAATGCTTTCAAATTTCGCACGGTTTTAGGCAACACCAAACACAGAAACCAAAGGTATACACTAGATTGAATTGCGGATACGGTCTATACAAGTCTAGACTTTCATGTCACTGTTCAATCTATTAAATTCAAAACAAATATGAAGCCTTTTCTCAACGAAGTGCCATCAACTAAGTTGTCTTATGTCATCGCTCGGAGTAGGAAGTGATCCAAAATCAATCATTTTATTTATTACGCAGAGCAGATCCAGAATCTTGTTTTCTCATGACAAGCCCGAAACTCGGCAATGATCTCTTCTCTGCTTAATATACATGAAATGTCTTAGACCTTGCCGGTGGCCTAGGGATTGTAACAGGTTTGTGCATGTGTTATTCCGTGTTTTTGTGCTTGGGAGAGAGAGAGCAAAAAGTCTGAGGCGTTGACAAGCCATGAATCGTCTCTTTTAGTACTCCAAATTATATAGAATGAATCTGGCAGCTCAGCAACACCGATAGCGTCAAGCAATCAAAGTAAAGCAAGTTGGACATCATCGTGTTCTATATGCCTATATATACACCTCCAATCTCCAAAGAACATACAACTCACTCGCTAGAGAACTCACTCATATATACACGCCCATATGAGAATGGTACGATTTAGAACTCTTATCATCACGCTCATGAGCTCTTTGTTCTTCACGCTTTTCCCCTCATGCCCGTCACAGGAAGTCATAGCCCACCAAGTCACTCCAGAGAGTGCCTGCAACATCACTACAAACCCTACTTTCTGCAAATCTCTCATGCCACCTCTCTCGCTCTTCAAGTTCCATGACTACAGCCTATACCTTCTAAAGAAGAGTCTGGCTCAGTCGGCGAGCTTTTCCTCCCTCATAGACCGAACCATCAAGGACAACGCCACCCTTTCACAACAAGCTGCCGTTGCACTCGCCGATTGCCTTCTCCTTTCCCAACTCACCACCGAGTACTTGCTCTCTTCCTTTTCCACCCTTAACGTGAGAGACCCCAGCAACCTCTCACTTGACCAAGGCGAGTCTGTCAAGACCCTTTTGAGCGCCATACTCACGAACCAGCAAACGTGCTACGATGGGCTCACACAGGCCTCCTTTATGGAACGCGGTCACAAACTCTACGCCCCGTTGGTAAATGAGACTATGCTGTAAAGTGTGTCCTTAGCCATGTTCCCTCACTCGTGGGAGACTTATAAGAGCAAGAGCACTAATGAAGGCAGGCAATTGGTGAACGAGGTATGGATAGGAAAAGATGGGTTAACAAAAGGATCCTCAACGTCCCACCTGGGAGAAGGATGGATCTACAGATGGTGGGAAGCGTGGTGGTGGCGAGGGATGGCAGCGGCCAGTACCGAAAGATCAGTGACACCGTTGCGGCGGCTCCGGCTGACAGTGACGGTAGCAAGGGTTACTTCGTGATACACGTGAAGGCCGGGATGTATCAGGAGTATGTGTCGATAGGCAAGAACAAGAAATTCATAATGATGGTGGGAGATGGGATCGGCAGCAGCAGCATCACTGGGCAACGCAGCGTTGGAGGCGGCACTACTACCTTCAACTCTGATACTCTTGGTGAGCTAATTCACACATTCTTCTTACATTTTATAATTATATAGTTAGACATAACTATCTCCCAGATATCTTTTCGGAGGGAAGACCTTATCATTCCTCTCTCTCTCTCTCTCTCTCTCTCTCTCTCTCTCTCTCTCTCTCTCTCTCTCTCTCTCTCTCTCTCTCGCTATATATATATATATATATATATATAAAGGGTTAGATGCATAATGTCTTTCCACGCATAATATTGCATATTCATGTTCACCTTTCATCTTTAAGATAACAGTGGGGATTTGGATTAAAAGTACCATTATATTTTTATACATTAGTTTTAATACACTATATACACTAAATACAAAGTAATTTAAATCTCCATCAGTTATCTCAATTATCAATGGTGAAGATGTTTCATTAAGATCATGTAATTTAAATATTATGCAATTACTATTCCTTATATATATATATATATATATATGTAAGTATATAATTTAATACCTAATATGCTTGTCACTTTATATATTTGCCTTCTATTATGGATGATAATATTAAAAAGCAAAACACACATTGTAAATAATGTACACTTTCTAAAAGTACGTATATGCTGATGATGAAAGATTTATATAACAAGCATATTAAACCTTATATAGATAGACAAGAAGCTGGTGCATGCAAACCACTCTGTGTATGGTTTTGATTTTAAAAAAACAAAAAAAAGTACATTTTTCTTTTTCAATGGGTATCCTTGAATACGTTTTTCGTTTTGAAAAATACACTTTGGTTTTTAATCAACACCATTTATCTCTCTTGATATAATATTCAAGGTGGCTTGAATGACTTTGCGTGAAAAGTGACTTGTAAACACCTCTCTCTCTCTCTCTCTCTACACACACACTATATATATATATATATAAGTTGCTGTCAGTCTCATACCGTTGCAGTTTCAAAATTTTGACAAACCAACAAAGAAATATTATCTTCAGTAACTAATATCGGGGTGATATACTTCAACTATTTTAGCACCATCTTTTAATAGTCCTACTTATCAGACTTCCAAGGTTCTTATTTCAACACCTTTCTCACATTGTTAATTGTAGCCCAACATTTTGCAGCCCAATTCTTTCTTAGACGAATAGCCAAGATATAGATAAGGGAGTGGATAGTTTTGGATTATGAATTGGAACTAAATGGCACTAGAACCAATGGTATGGTTTGACTAAGTTTTAAGACTTGTGACACTTTGATTTGATTCTCAAAAATAGGAACTAATTATATAGATTTTGTTCATGATTAAGCCTCCAAGCTACCAAACCTGACCATGAACACCTCCATGGTGTAACATAGCATGTTTCTGCATAACTTCTTGGTACTCTCTTTCCGGAGTTGGATCCTTGGACTGCAAACCGTGCATTGGGGGAAAGGTTACCAGATAGGGCCCCTTTTTGCTAGCGACTAGGATATGTGTATATACATATATTTATATGTGTATATGCATATATGTATATGTGCGTGCCTATGTGTGTGTGTATATCTGTATGTATGTATATATCTGCAATTGATGCATGTGGAATCACCATTGTGATTTCGTGTATTCCCAAGTTTAATTCTAAGAAGCACTAGTATTATACTTTTTTTGTATGTGGGCTCTTTTCAGTTTAGTAACTCGAAGAACATAATTAAAGAAGACTGTTTTGTGCATCTGTTCCCTGCCAAGAAAGAACAACGATGTGTAACTACAGTAGGAAATTAAATTTTGTAAAACAGCCAAAAAGGAGAGATTCGAAAATGGCTGAAAAACCAGAAATGCATTTGAAAAAAACGCATAGAATAGAGAGGCTTACGTGATACCTTTTACAACTCCTGTCGACCATGTTGGGCCTGTTTGATGTTCCTTCATCTTTTCGACACAAAAAGTTCTTCAAAAGAGGAGAAAACAATGTCTCCGTCCAATTGATTCACAACTTCAACTAAGTGTAGTTGGTTATCCTTGGCTTGCAGCCGTAGTCCGTCAAGGATTCGTCGGAATCGGATTCACCGTCCGAAACACGGCTGGCCCAGCCAACCATCAGGCAGTGGCTGTAAGAAGCGGTGCAGACCTCTCCACTTTCTACAAATGCAGCTTCGAAGGGTACCAAGACACTCTCTACACCCATTCCCTCGGCCAATTCTACCGCGTGAATGTGACATTTACGGCACCGTCGACTTCATCTTCGGTAACGCCGCAGCTGTCCTCCAAAACTGCAACATCTACGCCAGGCTTCCTCCGGCCTTGACCAACACGGTCACGGCGCAAGGCCGGTCAGACCCAAACCAGAACACGGGCATCTCCATCATCAACTCCAACATCCTGGCCACCACGGAGCTCGCCCGGGCTACCAATGTTCGGACTTACCTCGGACGGCCATGGCAACAATACTCGAGAACGGTGATCATGCAATCCTACCTTGGCAGCCTGATCGACCCGGCCGGCTGGTTGCCATGGTCCGGTAATTTTGCTCTCAGCACGCTGTACTACGGCGAGTATAGCAACCGCGGGCCTGGTGCGGGTACGGGTGCAAGGGTTAATTGGCCCGGCTACCAGGTCATGACTGCCAATGATGCAAATCGGTTCACTGTGTCCAGTTTCGTTCAGGGAAGTGCTTGGCTGCCTCAAACAACCGTTCCCTTCACGCCTGGTTTGGTCTGAAGAGAAACAAATATAAAGATTGTTCCAAATAATGGTGCCTCGAATCTCGTTTGGTTTCCTATTGGTTATATAAAGTACATGAAGCAGCAGACAGGGGGCTGGATATGAAATAACATTACCCATCCGTTTACTAGCTTACACGTGGGGATTGGCTCTTTGTAGAATGCAAATAATCTTGTGCATGCATGATATTTCCAGTCCAATTCGTGTGAATCACATTTTCTTGTACATAAGTCCCCTCTTGCACGAGCGCAAAAATGTATTAGAACTTATTCTATATATCATCCAGAAAGCTCGTGCTATGGGAGAGAGATACCAGAAAGTCCGCCTTAGGCGATCTCCAACCTTCTTCACTCCTCCGTCAGTTTGAGAATGGAGAAAGGGAAAGCCAGCCTGTTTGACCCTAACTACGGTATTTGATTTGCTTTCTGGAGATCTCTAATGTAAAGCGGTTGTTCAAGGGAGTCTAGTTTGAGCTATTCATTCACGGTCCGATGATAAAAGCTAGCAAAGCTAGTCTTTGACGTATAGCTTTTATCTGACGCTTTGTCAAATTTCAGGTTCAAGTCACGTTACTTTGTTACTTTTCAATCCAATTAGACACAGGTTGCTCCTATATATATGTACATATATAGAGAGAGAGAAATTAGTTCATGTGCACATCCATTCATGGTTAAACATTCTCAAATATCTCAACCGTTAGATCGGTGAGATGTTGAAATTCAAATTTCAACAGAAAAATACTTAAAAATTGAAATCTTTAAAAACATTAGAGCATGAATTAGTGTGTGCATGGACTATGCTATATATATATAAAGACAGAGAGCTAGCATAATCTATTAGCATACTCATCCATACTTAAATCCACTTAAATATCTTTGGCATTCGCTTGACATAATCAACTATGTAGATTTGGATTTAAACAACAATATACATGTTGCAAAGAAAAAATATAACAGTACTTTTCACTTTTAACTTCAAATCTTCATCATTGATGGTACTCATAATATGGTGAAAATGTTTAAGTGGATTTGAGCATAGATGAGTGTAGGCGTTTACCACTTTCTCTCTCTATATATAAAGAGAACCTAAATGCAACAAATTTCAACCATCTATCCTAAGTGATGGATGATTGAGTTTAATGTTCAAAAAGAATGAGTATACTTGTAGCTTTTTTAAGTGTACTTGATCATGCTTATATTCTTTGTTGTGTATATAGGGGGTGGTACTGGTAGACAGATGGCCAAGTTGTGGTAGTGTGATGGTGCTAGATCAAGGGGGTAAACTTTGAGGAATGGTGGAAGATGGAGGAGAAAGGAGTTGGGTTTTTAAGTTAGATGAGATTCAGAGCTCAGCTATCATTTCATTTAGGGTTAACATGTGTTAGTGCATGCTAGCATGGAAGCCCACTGACATATAGCAGTCCGCATATGCGCATTTCATGAGTATATCTAAAGAAAGACCGATTTGTTATGGATTAGTAGACGGTAGAGACTATTTGGTTGAGAACAGGTAAAGATGAATGATAATTAAGAAATGCCTAGTGAGTTTTGGGTCCTTTATATTCTTAATAGGAACTCTGTGAAAAGTATGAAGTGAGCAAAAGATGCATTTTATTGTAGGGGTCTGCCTAATCCCAGCTTGACTATCAAAAAATATGCTTGGTTACTGGAATAAAATGCGTGAAAGGTTCTTTTAGTAGATACTCGATCATGATAGTGAGAAACTATGAATTTCATTGGTTACTAGAAGAACACCGTGTGCTATAAGTTCATAAAGTCTCCTTATAAGGAAAAGATTTGATAGTAGAGATTTTGAGCTCAAAGAGGAAGACGACGGTCATAAAGAAATTGTTGAAGATGAATTAAGTTGGGAACCCGTATCTTGTAGATAAAGCTGATGATCATAGACATTATAATGAATAGTCATCTGTAGATATTCTCCTTCACATTCAAGAGAAACTTCTTGCCCATCGAGATGACATCCAATGGACGTGCAGGTGATAGAAGTCATAGCAAGAGAAACTTGTGAGATATGTGATGTGTGTTCGCGTACACGCGCTTGTCTGTGTGGGTGTGAACTGAAATGGATGTTACTTATGTACATACCAATCTCTTTATATCTTTTCTCAGTTGTGGAGAGCCAATTAAGGACGCCAATAGTTTTATTATGAAAACGAGTAATTTCACGTTGAACCCTAAGGAAAATAGATTGAATGTGTACAATCAAGAGAGGAGAAGAAGAAAGCAAAACAAAAGAAGCCCTGGTTCCTACCATAAAGGATCTTTGCTTTGCCACGTCCATAATATGTATTTTGTTAAAGTTTGAGCATTAAAAGCCCCTTAGGAACTGAAAACTGAGTTTAAAGGAAAACCCTTTTGATGACGTTCATTGTGATCGATGTGAGCTGTGCAACTAGGGATTTTAAACCTTTTTTCGGGGACCACCTTTTTAAACCATGCATGTCCCACCTCGTGTGTCTTGGGATTTTAAACCTACACAAAACGGGTAGAACTTGCCCCGCACCACCCTGCTCTGTATTACTTTTAAAATTACATTTTGTGTATATAATTTAATTTAATATTATGAATCATATCATATATGCACTATTAGAAAAGGGGCTTATTCCGACCATTAGCTCGAAAAAAAACGACTGATTTTGAACAGCCGGAAATAAGTTAACATATTCCAACTCCCTATTAGCCAGGAAAAATAGTTCGTAATAGTCAGAAATAACTATTTCGTAATTCCGACATAATGATATTCCGGTGTTTCCACAACAACTTGAATAAGGTCACATTTCGTGGAGGAACTTTTCTCTATTTTCTTTTCTCTCTCCAATAGCTCGCTCTGTCTTGGTCCTAGCCTCTCTCTCTTTCTCTCAAACCTGTTCTCCCCAGGACATTCTCACTCTCTCCTTTGTAGATATTATCGGATGTACAGTTAGGTACCTCTCTTTCTCTCTTTCTGTGAAACCCGCTCTTTTCAGTAGATTCTGACTCTTTCCATGATCCGATATATTATCGGACATACTACATGATCAGGTACCTCTCTCTCTCCCTATTTGCTGAGCGGAACCTCACTGTCCCCATTGCATTTCTCTACTGATGTTTCATTCTCTTTGTGAAGAAGATCCTTAAACTGTCACCATTATAGGTTTGTTGAGTTATTAGTGCATCATTTTTCAATCCGACCAAGCTAAGTATTCGAAGTGACATCCCATATTCTTTCGTCCCACCTTATGGCTTATCCATGACAGTCACCTTCATTCTTTTACTACTTCAACTTTAATTTTGTCCCATCAAGTGATTATTTTGAAGTTACAACATCATGAGTTGGTTCCTCTTACATGACAACATCATCTTCGTCCCACTAAGCCTCAAAGAACCATTTGGAAATTCTCTTTTCTTGTAAAATTCTTCTCATATCTTGAAAACTCATACTCATCTCATTGGACATGCTTGCAAGTTGTGTACATGCTTAACCTTTCTATCCGGGCTATTATCTTTCATCACTTGCTATGTTGAGCCACATTGGACTCTCTCTTCACGGACGAGTCTACCGAATGAAAGAAACTCGTATGGTAGCTTGAAGACATTTTAGAAAGTACTCAAGTGAGCGAATATAAACCCAAACTCGAGCCAAAGAGTAAAGAGAAGTAATAGTAAACGGCACGGATAGCAAGCTCTTCTAGATTTCAAGTGCAAAGGTTTTAGAGACCACTCTCATGATGTTTTCGAATTAGTCATTTAAAAAAGCTATTTTGTGATTCATTCTTTCAAAAAATCCAAAGTCATCTATTTTGCAAAAGTTTCAAAGAACTTTTGATGGATGTTTACTATTCTTCTCTTTAAAAGAAATATTTCAAAAAGTAATGATTACTAATTTAGATTTGGTAAAAATCTCCTTAAGACAACTTGAGTCTCTTATTTCTCACAAAAGCCTATCCTTTTGTCTTGCACTATGTCGCACGTAGGGTTCATGGTAGGTCTAACAACAAGACTCACTTTTATCTTTCATCAGACAATAACATGACTTATGATATTCTCTTCAAAACACAAGTTTTAGCACCGCTTTCATAAAAAAGAAATCAAATTTTAGTGTTTCCGTCTTTGATATCAACCAAGTTCTATCTTTATTGATGCCAAAGAGGAGCATCTATAAACACCTAAATTTTATGTTAATCAAGTAATTAAAATTCAAAAAAATATATAAAGTGAGTCTTAAGCTTTTCATCCAAGATCATATCAGAAATGAATCAAGAAGACACGAAAATGCACAATTGACTAAAATCTATTTAAGAGTTACATGAGAGATTGTGAGAATCCAATAATACAATTCAAAACAGCATCAACTCTACCTTACAAAATTGAAAACAGCATCAACTGCTATAGCACAGAAGACTTGGAGAAAAATCACGCTACAACAATGAGGCAGCTTAGTAACAAAGTCATCATAGCCGATTCCAAGCAACCACCCTATAGACACTCATCAAACCCACACAAGCTCACATATAGAGGGACAAGCAGCAACCCTATCGAGCAATTCTTCAACATTTTCAGCTGAAAAGATATGTGGAGTCTAAACACATTGAAGATGGAATCGGCTAAAACAACTATAAAAGGGAAGAGCCTCCCTCATCATGAGCATCAGTTGAATCCAGCAATCTAGAAATGTGTAAACTGATCCTTTGATCTCCTATATATTTCCTGCAAATTTGAAGTAGAGGAAGAAAACGAGTCTCTCTTGCTCTCTGTAGTTTGTTGGAGCCAAGCCTCTCTCTCTCTCTCTCTCTCTCTCTCTCTCTCTCTCTCTCTCTGCCGATTGAGCAGAACCACCATGCCTCTCTCTCTGCTGAACGCAGAGCCATCACCCTCCTCTCTGCATACTGTAGAACCCATTTCCTCCACTACCATTCCTCAAAAGCAACAAAAAGAGGAGCAATTTACTGTTGCCGCCAGAGCCACCCATCACGTCGTCGTCTCCATCCACCCTTACCACCTCGCCATTGCTACATTCGCCCTTAACCACCATCGCGTCCAAAACCTCATTACTCCAGCCATTCATCACTGCTTGTTGTCGACTTGTTCAACCAACTCTGCCCGAGCCACCTGGCCACTGCCTCCCCTCTTTCCTCTGCTTTTCCTCTTTCTGTTGAACGGTGGAAACCATTCATCGTGCCCTAATTTCTTCAGCTGGATCAAATCGGGTCTCGTTAGCAAAGTTGACCTGGATCCGTACTCCAAAGTGCCCAACCTGAATTGTTCCAAATTGGATCCCATTTCCCTTTGGTACCTGAACCCAACCCAATCTCAACCTAATCTAGGCCAGAAACCCATTTCCAAAACCAAAAACTCAATCCATCCTCCATCACCAAAACCCCAGTACATTCTAAATTGGATCTTACTCAATTTAAAAATCTGATTTTAAGTTGTATCCAATTGAGTTTGATAAAAGCCCAAAATCCCACAACCACTCAGAGGGCCATAACCCCAAATCCCTTAGGTCGGATTTGATTTGATCCATTCACTTAGAGCCCATTCTGAATTGGATCCAATTGAATCCAACTAAAAAAAACAAATTCCCTCCATCTAGAACCAAAACTCATTTGCTAACCCAAACCCAATTCATTTCACCTGAACCCATTCTCTAACCCAAACCCAAGTCATTTCACCCAGCCCCAATCCTACTTCACTCACCCAAAACCAATTAAAGTAAGAGAACTTCAACGAAAAGAACCATACGTGTCTACATCGCATTAGGAGGTATTTCATTTTTCAAGTTTACTTCCTAATCATTTCTCCTTTAACTTTCTCCTATTAAGAGGATCACATTGCGGATCTAAGTCCTACGGGACCAGAAATTTACGCACAAGAGTTTTTTCAATATTTAATTTATTGAATTTATCATCTTGTTTGAACAAAATCTAATCTTATCTTTCAATATATCTTAAATAACCCATTACTCTTCTGATGATTTAATATTGTTGCATAACAATGGCTTCTCAAGATTAACCTTACATCTTTTTGATTTGTGCATGGCACTCATCATTATTTCCATAGAATATAGTTGATATTCCATTCCAAGTAATGTCTGATTTAGGCAGTAGTATCTCTATTAAGTGTCAAATGTTTAATCTTTGTTGTAGTACTTGAGATCTTTTGAACAGTAATTCTTGATCATTTTTTTCATCCACTTCCTAGTTCTAGGACATATTCTTATCAAATGTTATTTGCATAGGAACTACATGCTAACAAGTACTTATATGCATATCATTCAGCTATATTGCTTAAATTCCTACACAATTCTTTCGATATTTTGTTTATTGAGCTTATCATCTTGTTTGAGCAAAATCTAATCTTATCTTTCAATATTGTTGCATAACAATCACTTCTCAAAATTAACCATGATTTGTGTATGACACTCATCATAATCTAACATCTAACATCTAACCATGTGCCCACTTCTTTGTGAAGAGCTTAATAGTTTTTGGAGAACAACTTTAGGCCATATCTCATTTACTTGATCCATTTCATTGCATATATTTAGTACTTATGCATCTTATTTATGAGCCATGGAATTCAATTGGGATCTAGAGGAGATATAACTAGAATTAAGCTTTCCACACTTTAGTTTGAGACTAAGTATTGTTTTAAAGAACTAAGAAATTTTGAAAAGAAAATCAAACATGATTACAAGCTAAAGGCATAAAGTTACATATTCTTTTAAAACCTATGAATTCAAATTCATGAAAAAAATGGACCTCATCCCTAGCCTAAAACAATACCAGGGTGAAACAAAGAAAGCATCTAGAAGAGTCTAAAGTCAACAAGGTTAGCTCTTTTAAATTAATGTTTTTTTAGTTTTTTAAAGACTCAATCAATGACAATCTATAATTATTTTTTATTATATATGTAAATGATGACTATGACATCTAATTGTCAATATCATAGGATCATCATGATGTCGATTATCTGTTAGATAAAAATGGATAAATAAGCATGCAACTGGTTGTAAATACACACATGATTATGGTTATCAAGTAGAAGTGACTACCTTTTTTATTATATTGTACCGAATGCTAAAGGTAGAGATGATGGGAGGATCTATTATTTATATTAAAAAATGTCATAGATGTTTTGTCAACCTACAACATGTGAAAATTTACCTTATTCATTATGGTTTTAACCCCAAATCCCTTAGGTCGGATTTGATTTGATCCATTCACTTAGAGCCCATCTGAATTGGATCCAATTGAATCCAACTAAAAAAAACAAATTCCCTCCATCTAGAACCAAAACTCATTTGCTAACCCAAACCCAATTCATTTCACCTGAACCCATTCTCTAACCCAAACCCAAGTCATTTCACCCAGCCCCAATCCTACTTCGCTCACCCAAAACCAATTAAAGTAAGAGAACTTCAACGAAAAGAACCATACGTGTCTACATCGCATTAGGAGGTATTTCATTTTTCAAGTTTACTTCCTAATCATTTCTCCTTTAACTTTCTCCTATTAAGAGGATCACATTGCGGATCTAGGTCCTACGGGACCAGAAATTTACGCACAAGAGTTTTTTCAATATTTAATTTATTGAATTTATCATCTTGTTTGAACAAAATCTAATCTTATCTTTCAATATATCTTAAATAACCCATTACTCTTCTGATGATTTAATATTGTTGCATAACAATGGCTTCTCAAGATTAACCTTACATCTTTTTGATTTGTGCATGGCACTCATCATTATTTCCATAGAATATAGTTGATATTCCATTCCAAGTAATGTCTGATTTAGGCAGTAGTATCTCTATTAAGTGTCAAATGTTTAATCTTTGTTGTAGTACTTGAGATCTTTTGAACAGTAATTCTTGATCATTTTTTTCATCCACTTCCTAGTTCTAGGACATATTCTTATCAAATGTTATTTGCATAGGAACTACATGCTAACAAGTACTTATATGCATATCATTCAGCTATAATGCTTAAATTCCTACACAATTCTTTCGATATTTTGTTTATTGAGCTTATCATCTTGTTTGAGCAAAATCTAATCTTATCTTTCAATATTGTTGCATAACAATCACTTCTCAAAATTAACCTTGATTTGTGTATGACACTCATCATAATCTAACATCTAACATCTAACCATGTGCCCACTTCTTTGTGAAGAGCTTAATAGTTTTTGGAGAACAACTTTAGGCCATATCTCATTTACTTGATCCATTTCATTGCATATATTTAGTACTTATGCATCTTATTTATGAGCCATGGAATTCAATTGGGATCTAGAGGAGATATAACTAGAATTAAGCTTTCCACACTTTAGTTTGAGACTAAGTATTGTTTTAAACAACAACAACAACAACAACAACTAAGCCTTTTCCCACACTTTAGTTTGAGACTAAGTATTGTTTTAAAGAACTAAGAAATTTTGAAAAGAAAATCAAACATGATTACAACATATTCTTTTAAAACCTATGAATTCAAATTCATGAAAAAAATGGACCTCATCCCTAGCCTAAAACAATACCAGAGTGAAACAAAGAAAGCATCTACAAGAGTCTAAAGTCAACAAGGTTAGCTCTTTTAAATTAATGTTTTTTTAGTTTTTTAAAGACTCAATCAATGACAATCTATAATTATTTTTTTATTATATATTTAAATGATGATTATGACATCTAATTGTCAATATCATAGGATCATCATGATGTCGATTATCTGTTAGATAAAAATGGATAAATAAGCATGCAACTGGTTGTAAATACACACATGATTATGGTTATCAAGTAGGAGTGACTGCCTTTTCCATTATATTGTACCGAATGCTGAAGGTAGAGATGATGGGAGGATCTATTATTTATATTAAAAAATGTCATAGATGTTTTGTCAACCTACAACATGTGAAAATTTACCTTATTCATTATGGTTTTACTTAAACTATACTAATTAGATCTTTTATGGCAAGCAACAAAGGCCTAATATTTTATTCAAAAATAATATTGAAAATATAGTAAACATGGTATAATATGCATTTGGTCGACTTGAATCACATAGATATGTAAATACATATCACAAAGAATCAGCTAAAATTAAAGAAATATTTAAAAATACAACTAAGTTGCTTATGGTACATTTGTTTCATATCAAACGTATGAAACAAATGATAATGTTAATTATTTACTTCTTAGCAGTATTTAAGGGCATGGCTCTAAAAGACAATTTGATTTCTTATTGTTAATGTTGATACAATACTAGGAAGTTGGTAAAAGGTTTTAGTTTGGATTATATCAAAATAGATGCATGTCGTATGTTTGTTTGTATAGAGGTGAACATATGCATGTAGATAGGTTTTCTAACCTAGAACATAATTTTTCAAGATAGATATTCGTATATGGTATGACGTGAAGGTGTCATTCAAGATTATCCAACGCTTTTTACTAACACCAAATCTTCAAAGGTTGTTTAGATCAAGTAGAACTATAGAGTTTATGAGTTTGTATGCCATATCTCCAAAAGATATTTTCAGTAAGATGAGTCATTCTAGAGATTTAAACGCATGAAGAGGCTTTAATGAAGTGCACCTTTGGGTTTATATTAAAGCCTCAAAATATATGCGTTGGTTGTATAAGTAATGGGTTTAGTCTATTCAAAAATTCATCAATAAGTAGTTGGAATTGTTAATCAGTCATACTAATAACATACATGATGTCTATGAAGTAATCATTAAACATGTCTTTGCTTATATTATATGTGTATAATACTAATGTGCACCTTCAACCATTAATTGATGAGCTAAAAGTACTTGGAATGATGAAGTTTTGCCGAGTGATTCAAAGAAGCAAGAAGTATTTTCAATATGTGCAACTGTGATATGGATTATCAATGATTTTCTTGCTTGTAGCATGTGGTCAAAATGGAAGACCAAGGATTATACAAATTATTCAGTTTGTCATCTAAATATTGCTTGCATTCATTTGTTACATACAAAAAATATGTATATATGGGACATCATCATTTTCTATCTATATATCATATTTGGTGAAATAATACAACATTTAATAGGAAACAAGAATACTATAAGGTTCCAATTCCATTAAGTGACTTTGATGTTTTACGATAGTGAGAAGGTCATGAAAATATTGTATTTGAGAAAGACTCATATACCAAAGATAGTGCAATCGTAGTTGGGGAAAGAAAAAGGAATTTTTTTAGCTTTCATGTTGAAAGATTATTGGTGTGTCATAATCTTGATGTTATACATATCGAAAAAACATATGTAACAAGATTTTATCATTTTTAATAAAGAAGGATAACAAATGATAATATCAAGTCATGAATA
Source organism: Brasenia schreberi (assembly GCA_036023115.1). Taxonomy (NCBI): domain Eukaryota; kingdom Viridiplantae; phylum Streptophyta; class Magnoliopsida; order Nymphaeales; family Cabombaceae; genus Brasenia; species Brasenia schreberi. The sequence continues at coordinate 15,891,294 of JAYKKT010000089.1, read as the reverse complement.
TGCAAGGAGACATTGGGGTTAATGAGTTCATTGCATACAAAAGTCTTTATTGCTCAAACCGATATGGTGATCTTATCATGTACTTCTTAATAACTGAAAATAAAGGGAAAAAAGTTTTCTTAGTACTTTATGATATATCAAATTAATCAATGGATTCTCATCAAATATATTTGAAAAACTATAAGTGCAGGAGCATAAGATTATTGATTCGAAGAACCACGATTTTAATGATTTATATTAAAAGTGTAAATGCATTAAAGAAGTTATTTCTAAGATTTTGTATAAGTTAGAAATGATATTTTTTCCTAGTTTTTTTTATATTATGGTATACTTAACTATTCACATATAAGAAAGGTATTATTTACTAGGCCAATACAATAATAATGGATGTATCTTATGGAGAGGTTTTTATTTACAATGAATAAGAACATGCATAATAATAGTATTTGTGTAAGGTATTTAAATAGTTTTGATTATTGAAGAGTACATAATGGAAGAAGTGAAATATTTTTGTGTATTTATTTAAATAAAGAAATTTAAACTAAAGTGAATACATGCTAGTGAGATTTGAAAAAGGCTCAATTGGTAAATCATCTTCTAATGTATGAAGTGTTTATGAAATGAATAGATTCACCCTTTTAAGCACACCAGCTATTGTTGATTTATGTTGTATGTATAGTGAAATAATACTTTTTAACTTTAATATATGATTGGCTAATTTCTATATATAGGATGTATAAGATAATCTTCAAGAGTCAATATCCTAACGACAACATAAATATAGTCCAACAAAAATTACATGAAGGGTTAGTTACTATTTTGAAGATTATGTAAGCATATTATATACCTTTGCATGATTTATTAATTTATTTAAATATAATTTGTAACCACAACTTTGATATATATGTATATGTCACCAATGATGTTTTGTAGAATATTTATTCTTTGTATATGGCCTTATATTTTGTTTCATGATGCAAATCATTTTATATCCATGGTTATAAATTTAACATTTGACTCTACAAAGATTTTGCCATATATAAGGTAATATTGCAACAAAATGTGGTAAGATATGTACTATAGAGTTTTAAAAATATATTGAGTTTGGTATTTGTGTAAACCTTTTATGGTATAGTTTAGTATCTTTGGTATGATATAAAAGACAAATTGGAAATAATATTACAGGCTAAGAGATATATAAGAATTATCAATGAAGAATATATCGGACGAAGACACATCCCTACTCAAGCAATACATAGAAGTTGAAGAGAATACAATTATTTCTTATGTTCAATTATATATACATGAGGTATGTGAATATCATTGTTAAAGCTTTTGCATGGAAAGAGCGAAAAGTAAAAAGGTTAGCTAATAATTGGTTGGTTTAAATACATGTTTTTCTTGAAATTAATAGTATATGTGTATGTTATTGTAGTTAAAATATTCTCTTGTATCAACTTGCTAGTGATGATCCTAACATTTAGCATATTTTTCTTGGAATTGATAAAGTTATCCTTTTTCGTGCTTATGTCAATATCAATGATGATCCTAACATGTAATATATTTTTTTAATTATTAGTATTATATTTTTGTATGCTTATATTATTAAAGTTAAAATTTCTTATATATCAACTTGTATAATGCTGACCCTAACATGTAGCACTATTGTCTTGAAGAGAAACATATTTCTAGAATTGCATCAATATAAAAAAAAAGTCATAAATGATGAGTCAAAGGCTAACGTATGTGACATTGTTTATAGTTAGTGTATTATTAATATAATTTATCTTATTTTCATATATGTATATAAGAGAAACATGCAAGAGGAGGACAGATGATACTCAAAGTATCTTAAACTTGGTTATTATATTCTTTTTATTTTATATTTTTAAGAACTTCAAATTCGCTTATATGTAATCTACTTTTTATTATATATGAATAGGAAGCATACACTAAAAGAGATCTAGCAATGGAATAAAATAAAAATATAGTAGAAGAAAATGTTATGTAGGAAGAAGATAGTAGGACACAAAGAAGAGACAAACCTATACTACAAAATTGCTTAGCTTTAGATGAAAAAAGTTACTAATGTTAGTCACTAGTGGTGAGGTAGTGGGTGCTAAAGTCATGAGGTTGTTGCATGCCCTTGGTTGCTATGTTAAGATGGTTAACTATTTTCTTCCTTATGAAATTGGTAGAGGTGAAAATGCTAAAAAAAAATTGACAACATTTAGGTTGAACTTTAGATAGTGTTACATATATCATATATGTATGATCTAAACATTATACATTTTGATTCAACATAAGCCAAACTTAATTTTACATACAAAACAAGATTTAATGTTTCAACTAATATATGGTGAAAAGATCTTGTAAGAAGCATTTATGAAAGATCTTTAAAGATTATAGGAATTACTTTGAGTCAAGTATTAGGAGTCATATATCATATTTTCCTGAAATCCTTTAAAAGCGCAATTTTATAGAAAGCCTTTCATTTGCTTTATTTGAAAAGCTTAAACAATTATGATAGTTTGAGCAAAAATTAAACAAAGATTGAATATGAAAACAACCTATGAGAAGAAAGATTAAATGCATAACAAGGGGGCTACTTTCTTAGTTGTACATCTTTATAATCTAGTATGGTAACATATTTTTATTCTTTTAAGAAATCTTGTTGGGCCTACGGGCGATCCTTCCAACTAGTGGCACACTACTTTTCACGTTGGGATAATATTTATTATTATATGTTGATGCCTTATGTACAACCTGACCATTTTCCTGACCCTATTGCTAAATCACACCTAGCACGATTAGAATTTGTATAATGGCACCTCTCCTGCTCGAAGGTACCAATATTTTGACGCACCTAGCATGAGGAAGCCAACACCAATATTGTGCCATAGAATCATGTATGCACAGTCCCTACTGGCGACTGACACTAAGGGATCCTAATGGATGGTGCTTCATATCACTGAAGCAACCACTAGGGATTGAAAATCTACATGAGACCTATCTTGTGGGACAAAAAAGGGTCATGATATGTACTATCGTGTACAACCCTTGGTGGCGATTGGCACGAACGAACTGACTGAACCAAAAAACATTTCACTGCTCTACGCTACCATTCATGCGGGCAACATCTGACAATGTCGAAATTGTGGTGGGGTTCACTACGCCCTCATCACACGAACGCATCCACCCACATAACCGCCCTATCTCGCCAGGTCATGATCCTAGGAGTACATCAAGGAACAGTACCTCATGTGTTGACTCCCAATCCTTCTTTCTAATCTCTATGTCTCAATGTATCCCATGACGAACACACGAAGTTGAATGCCCTTTGAGTATTGTGTAGTAGTAGCAAAGGTTGCTAGATATTATCTTCCCGACACGAGGTGAGGCATCCCCGCTATTGATAGATATGTTGGCATTCCATACTTCCTTCTCCTTCCAAAGGGGACCTTTCCTAAAGAAAAAGCGTTGCTGTTAAAAGGAATTGGACAGTGGAGCACCCTAAAAACTTATTCACCTGGCCAGCGAACTTCAATACACAAATTGCACGTAATGAATTTGATGCCCGGGCGTCTATACCGGGGTTTGGCCTCCCCTTTGTAACCAAAAAGAAAAGAGATCACATTCATCTTGCCTGGTGGAGATCGTCGGGGGAAGACACGGCGACTGTTTCCAAAATTTCAGCCAATGATGAAAGTCAAGATGTAATCCCACTGTCAAAAACCGTGTCCATAACCGATCAAACCGTGGGCATAACAGGTTTCTGGATTTCACGTTTAGATTCTTATTTGCAGAGCTCTCCTGTATCGGGATCCGTTTCTGTCAGTGGACTGGGGTTGCTGCATGCACTGTGGCTGCAATATGAGGGTAAAGTATTAGATCGTGAATATAATAAATGCATGAAAAGAAACTCTGCTCTGGTATAACGGAAAGACATAAATATTCAAGGTAAAGAAGAACTGTTGGTATTCGACTCGAACTTGGTATAAATTTGGTATGAATTTCCTTGCACCGTTATCATTCCCATCATGAGATCGGACTCTCGCTCGCTCGCTCACACGATTGTGACTTGGTAACGTACTGTAAGGAGATTTTGGACGACTTGACAACAACTTCATTGCCCTTAAGAATCGCCGGCTTATAGGGCCCACGAGAATCGAACCCTAGTGCGTGGTGAACTCTTTCGGTCCCACCAGCTTGGCGTCAGGCCCGTGACTCCTGCAGCAAGCCGAGCCTTTCACGCGCTAAGGCCCTACCACATGCATAGCATTGATGGCGTCCAAATTGGCGTGTGGAAAATACGAACTTTGATTCTTCGTCGAGGACGGCCCATTATTCGTCTATGACGGCCATGCACACCTTAACCGAGAAATGCGCCGTCGTATAACCTTAACACTAGGAATTTATTGAGGCTCACAGTGAAAAGAAAAATTACCACGACACTTTTTTTCTAGGGGCCTTCCCTCTCTCTCTCTGTGAGAAAATATCGGCGAGAATTTAGCAAATCGACGAAGAATAAAGATCATCGGCAAAACCTACTGTTGATTCAATAATATCACATGCTATAAGATGTAAAGTAACGACAGCCAACACGTTATCTTGTTACAGAGGACTCAACAAAGATCGGCAAAACCTTGGAACCCAAGTTGATTCAATAACTCAATATTGTGAACGACGCTATTGGCATGGAACAGGCCTACGTATTTTTCTTAATGAAACAATCTTGTCCCCTGAGAATTAAACCTTCGGGCTCGACCGCGATCAGATCTTGAATTTCAGGAACATTTGCCGCAGGAGACGACGGGAATTCGGGACCAGCGCAACGATTTCGATTGCGAGCACATCAATCTGATCCGAATCAGAAACCACACAGACTCCCATCTTCATTTACATGTATAAATTTTTATTACATATATATAGCCACTGACAAGAGAGAACAAACCCATATATCAGAAAAGGAAGATAGAATAGAAACCGATTCGATCACTGGAACACAGGAACAATCAATCATAAGAATGTTTACAAAACAAACATACATAAACGAGGAAAGGAAAGGAGAAAAGAAGGGAACTGCTGATTAGCCGCGGGCGCAGCGGGTGATGGCAGGGCAGGAGCGGGTGTAAGGGTTGCGTTGAGCACCGGGGCGGCAGTTGTAGTAAGAGGCACCTGTCCGGGAGCAAGGAACGTTGCCCCTCCCGAGAGCCGCGTAGCTGATGTACCGGTTAGCTTGCTGCAGGATCCGACGGTTGCTCTCCGACTCCATCCCCATTTCTTCCTCCTCTCCCAAACACTCACCCACGGAACCACCCTCGCACCGCTTCACTGACCCAGAATGGGAGGATGGGAACCACAAAAGACCAACCTCACTACCAGCTTCCGCCACCATCACCACCACCAGCGCCATCGCCAAGACCAACGCCAACCTCACCATCTCTCTCTCTCACACACACTCTCTGCTTTTTGAGTGAAAAGACGGGCAATGAGATATTTTGGGGGTTCTTTGCTTCTTATCGCGGTCTGCTCCTCTTTTTTATTTTTCAATAAATGAAATTTATGTTGGGCGTCAATTCAGGAGCCGAGTTGTTTGCGACGGGAAAGAGGAACTGGCACACTGTACTTTTATGGGGTCGTGCTTAATTTTTCCAAGTATTCCTGCTTAACTTTCCAAACATCTGTCAAACAGCTGGACGGAGTTTCTCATATAAACCCTTGTTTATGCTCTCTAGATATATACTAATAAATTTTTTTTAATCGGTTACATAGATTCTTTGGTTGCATGGAGTTCGATCATGTGTAAGTTAAATCAATATAAGCTAAATTATTGTTTACTATCTTTTAACACTTCTATGATTTTTTCTTTTTTTTTTTTTCATAATTTAGTTTTTCATACATTTTTATCGGAACTCCTTTTGGTTGTCTTTTTACATGTTCACTAACTAACCTTATTATGTTTACGATTTTTTCTGGTGTAGCCACACATCCATCAAAACATCTTCATTTATTTCACATACATTTTTTATACATATTGATAATTAACTGTTATAACACCCCAAAAAATTCTCAAAAGATTTGATCTCTTATAAATTCTGTCTTTTCAAGAAAAATTATGGTTTTATGTCTTTTAAGAGTTTTCAACCTTAAACGAACTCATTTATGCCCCAAAATTTCGTAGGAAATTCAAAATAAGGGTACTTTACACCCCTCTCAAAAAAATCTAATTTTGAAAAAAGTTAAAAAAATGAATAGTCTATCAACCCTCAAGGCCCAATCGACAAAATTGTATAAATTCAAATGATTTCCTTCAAAGAAATTATGGTTTCAAACATATTTTTTAAAGAAACAAATGAAAATGAGACATTGAGAACCAAACACACAAAATGTTTGTAAAATGTCAAATTTATAAAATTTCAAAACCTTTGAAATTCAAAAATAAATCAAATCCAAATAAAGACCTCAAAAACTCGCTAGATCGAGGAAAGTCCTATGTCGGGATGCTACACCCATCAAAAGGGCTAAACTGACTCGAGACCCTACACCTATCAAGAGGATTAAACTGACTCAAGACCCTACACCCACCAAAGGGTTAAAGTGATCGAAACAGTTAAAGACTAACTCATGGAGCGAAAACAAGTCACTTATGCAAAGAAAAACTAGGGATTAGACTCAGTTGTTTTACAAAAATATTTTAAGATTTCAACTCGATGTTTCCAAACATATCTCAAAAGAAATGGTTTAAAAGAAAATATTTGAAACCATAAATCTAACCTAAAAAGGACCCCGAATTAAGCGGAGCAGAATTCTGAAAAGCTAAGACAAAAGCAAAAGAAGTAACTCCAACAATTGCAAGAGATCAATTCGAATCAAGCCCCAAATCAAATCAAAATTAAATCAAAGATGGGCTCATGACTAGCCCATACCAAGTCAAAATGGGTGGCACATGACCAAGCATACACAAAATCAAATCAAGCTCGAGACCAACTACGAAGCTTGATTCAATTCAAACTCAAGTGCAAGACAAGCAGTCCTAGATCAAACAAGGAGGCAATGCAGAGCCAGATCAAACCCAACCTAGCATGATTCAACTCAATACCAAGTGAAATCAAATCCCAACCCAATTAAAGATAAAGATTGATTCGAAGTAAGGACTAACTCCAAGTAAGGACTCTTCTAAGACAAGGCTCAAGGCAAGATTCAGTCTAAGTCAAATTAAAAATTCGATAGCTTCATCAACCCGGCCTAAAGCATACATGATCAAAGCTATGTCTAAGGGTGTAAAAAGGGCTAAGCAAGCCAACTAAGGCACCACACCTAAAGCCACAAGTTGAGTTCAAGTTAACCAAGGCTTGAGCCAAGTTAAACAAGATGGCATGTTGAGCTATTCCAAGGACTCCACCTAGCCGAGTCAACCAAGATGGGTGGGCTCAATCACATGGGTTGCACCCAAGGTCATACCAGCCCATATGGACTCAAGAGGGACTACTCTTCATTCCCCACTTGACCCATGTGCAGCCACAAATATGGAAATTTCATTTGGATCAAGACCCAAATTGGTTATAACATTAAATTTCTGTAAACCGATTTATAAGAAGGCCTAGAGCCCTTCCTTAAAAACTATAAATAGGGGGCTTAGGATATTGGTGTGAGGAAGGAAAATCAAGTAGAGAATTCCAACAAATAGAGAGGGAAAGAAAGGGAGAAAGAGAGAGAGAGAGGAAGAGAAGGGAGGAGTCGCCCCTTCTAAGAGGAGTCGGCCAGCCATCTTCATCCTTCTAATCCTTTCGGTCTTCAGGTCTATTTCTTTCCTTTTCTCTTTTCATTCCTTTCTTAATCCTTTCAATTCAATTTAAAGGGATTATAATTAAGGAGCTTGTGATTTCATTCTTGATCATGATTGTGGGTGCCTTTTATGTATTTAATTCATAGTTACTTCTACCCTAATATACATTGTAAGATCTAATATCCCCTAAACCCCTCTATGCTTATACTATACTGATAATTTCCTTTGATTATTTTATTTTCTAATGATTTAATTGTTTTGTATGACATTTTAATTCGATTGGATGCATCTATTTATTTTTTAAAAATTAAAAACTATATTTTTTGCATCCTACATCTTTTTGATTGATGATTTTTCTATCCTTACTCTACGATCCAAATGTGATTAAATTTAATAAATCCAATCAACACAAGTCCCAGTATTAAAAAATTTATAAGAATTTTATAATCGTTTAAGGTCGTTAATAAAATTAGAGAAAACCAAACAAAAATATAATAGAGTATGTTAATCTTACACATCCTACAATAGCGGTTGGGTGCAAATCCTATAACTCTATTGAAAGAGATCCAAATTACTTGAAATTTGTCCCATTGAAAAGTTGACATACATAGCTTTTCAACGAGATCAATTTCATAAAAATACAAGGTCTCAATATAGAGATACTGTCACTTTTTTAACCCTCTTTGCCTCTGTTACATGATCTGTCCCGAATGCCAGAGTAAGAGATTTTATAGATTTAATTCTACACATCCACAACACATTAATTCTACACATCCACAACACATCCAACATAAGGGTACTTTACACCCCTCTCAAAAAATCAAATTTTAACAAAAGAAAAAAAAATAACTACTCTACCTTGAAGACCATATCGGTGAAATTTTGTGAATTCAAATGATTCCCTTCAAAGAAATAATGGTTTCAAATAAGTTTTTAAAAAAAAAATGATAATGAGACATTGGAAACCAAACCCACAAAATGTTTACAAAATATTAAATTTACAAAATTCTAAAATATTTAAAATATTAAAACAAATCAAATCCAAACAAAGACCTCAAAACCTCACTAGATCGAGGAAAGCTTTACACCGGAACCCTACACCCATCAAAAGGTTAAAGTAGTCCGAGACTCTATACCGACCAAAAGGTTAAAGTGGTCGAAATGGTTAAATACTAACTCATGGAACGAAAGCAGGTCACTCATGCAAATAAAACTAGGGATGAGACTAAGTTGTTCTCCAAAAGTATTTTAAGATTTCAACTCGATATTTTCAAACATATATCAAAAGAAATGGTTTTAAAAAAAAATATTTGAAACCATAAATCTGACCTAAAAAGAGCCTCGAATCAAACGGAGCAGAATCCCAAAAAGCTAAGATGAAAGCAAAGAAAGTAACTCCAACAACTGCAAGGGATCAATTCGAATCAAGCCCCAAATCAAATGAAAGATAAGCTCAAGTCAAAATGGGTGGCATAGGACCAAACCCACACAAAATAAAATCAGGCTTGAGACCAACTACGATGCCTGATTCAATTCAAACTCAAGTGCAAGGCAAGTAGTCCTGGATTAGGCAAGAAGGCAATGCAGGGCCAGATCAAACCCAACCTAGCATGATTCGACTCAATCCCAAGTCAAACCAAATCCCAACCCAATTAAAGATAAAGATTGATTCGAAGTAAGGACTAACTCCAAGCAAGGACTCGTCTAAGAGAAGGCTTACGGCAAGATTCGGTCTAAGTCAAATTAAAAATTTGATGGCTTCATCAACTCGGCCCAAAGCATACATGATCAAAGCCACATCTAAGGGTGTAAAAGGGGCTAAGCAAGCCAACCAAGGCACCACACTGAAAGCCACAAGTTGAGTTCAAGTCGACCAAGGCTTGACCCAAGTCAAACAAGATGGTATGAGTTATTCCAAGGACCGCACCTAGACAGGTCAGCCAAGATGGGTGTGCTCAACCACATGGGTTGCACCCAAGGTCATACCAGCCCACATGGGCTCAAGAGTGACCACTCTTCATTCCCCACATGACCCATGTGCAACCACAAATCAAAAAATTTCATTTGGATCAAGACCCAAATCAGGTGGATATTAAAGCCCCAAAAACCAATCTATGAAAGGGCCTAGAGCCCTCTTTTGGAAACTATAAACAGGGCTTGGGGAGCTGGTACGTGGAAGGAAAATCAAGTAGAGAATTCCAACAAATGGAGAGGGAAAGAAAGAGAGAAAGAGAGAGAGAAGGAGGAGGAAGGAGTCACCCCTTCTAAGAGGAGTCGGCCAACCACCTTCATCCTTCCAATCCTTTCGGTCTTCAAGTCGATTTCTTTCCTTTTCCCTTTCCATTCATTTATTAATCCTTTCAATTCAATTCAAAGGAATTGTAATTAAGGAGCTTATGACTTCATTCTTTATGTAATATTTGACGGGTTGTGTTGTCCGATTTCTTTCATGATTGTGGGTGCCTTCTATGTATTTGATTCATAGTTTCTTCTACCCAAATATACATTGTAAGATCTTATACCCCTAATCCCTTCTATATTTATGCTATATTGATAATTTCCTTTGATTATTTTATTTTCTCATGATTTAATTGTTGTGGATGACATTTAAATTCGGTTGGATGCATCCATTTATTTTCTAAAATTAAAAGCTATGTCTTTTGCATCCTGCATTTGTTTGATTGATGATTTTGTTAGCCTTACTTTGTGATCCAAATGTAATTAAATTTAGTACACCCAATTTACACATAGGCCCACTGTCTACAAAATTTATAAGAATTTTAGGATTGTTTAAGGTCATAGATAAAATTGAAGAAAACCGAACAAAAATAAAATAGAGTATATTAATCTTACACATCCTGCATAGAGGTTGGGTGCAAATCCCATAACTATATTGAAAATGATCCAAATTACTTGAAAATTATCACATTGAAAAGTTGACATCCATAACTTTCTAACGAGATCAATTTCATAAAAATATAAGGTTTCAATATAGAGATACAGTCATTTTTTTAAGCCTCTTTGTCTATGTTACAAGATCTTTCCCGAATGCCAGAGTAAGAGACTTTGTAGATTTAATTCTACACTTCAATAACACATCAAATCAAAACAAAAATAGCTTAAGAATAATCACATCATTGATATCATATTGCCTCTTTACCCACATGCTCATTTAGATCTCTTTACAAACAAATCATCTCTCTTTGCAGAATTCTTTGAATTACCTTATCTAACTCCTAAAATACCTTTTTATCTTATCTTTTAGTCTTACTTGAGGTGCATAAATACAAACTATATTCAAAGACTATACTCTTAACACTAATTTCACCATCATAATTTAATCATCATATCATTGTATGGGTAACATTATCCTTTACATCTTTATTTATAATAATATCTTCATTTTGAGTCTTTTTCTTTCTTAAGTACCATAATTTATAACATGTGTTCTCAATCTCTTTTACTTTTCCTTCAACCCATTTTGTCTCTTGTAAACATAGAATATGAATAATTTTTTTAACCATAGTATCTACCACCTTCATTAGCTTGTTAGTCAATGTTATGATATTGTAAGTACCAATACGAATCTTATTATCTAAAACTAGTTTTTTACTCTTCCTCACATCCATCCATATTCAAAATATGGAGCCTCTTTGTATAATTTATTCACTACATTAGAGTGATAATGTAACACTCGTGTATGATATGAGGATTATCTTTGCATTTAATTTACTACATCCAGAAAAAGCTATAGAGATTCTTGCTTACTCTTCAATATATTTGAGCTCTCCAATATGTCGCGAAAAAGGGATATCCCAATGCAATGCTCATAATCTCTAGAATCCATGATAGTTTAATCTAACAAAGTTTTATGCTGACTATTAATTGCCTAACGCAACCCTCCTCTCTCTCTCTACATACATATATACATATATACCCACATATATACATATACATATACACACACACACACACACACACACACATATATATATATATATATAAAGTGGCATACTTACTCCCAACTAGGGTTGGATAGATTAGTGAGGCAAACTTCGAGTTTGGATTGAAACTATAGGTTTCCAATTTTATTTCTCAAGCTTGTATTTGGCAGATTTGTCTCGCATATCGTGTTACTATGAGCTCGGAGCAACGCATACATTCAAGTGAAATGAGAATCAACAGCTTTACCTTAGTTCCTACCAGATAGTCTGCTGTGTCTGAATGTTACTAAAGAGGAGCGCCACTTCGTGAACCATTGTTTGCGTGATCAACCGTGAAATCAACTAGGACCAAGAGTGTTTTTGATGTGTTGAGACAGCGGACAGTTAAATGTAATATTTAAAAGATTTTGTGATCAATTTAGAAATAACCGATTAGTCAAGCCTCTCGTCAAATTCAGGTTGAGCGGGAGAAGCGGTGTGAAGTGGGAATTTGACTAAAACCGCCGATGTCGTGAATGAGGGCGAAGCTTCTAACTCAGTTGATGGGATCCAGCTAATGGCAAGTCAGACTTAGTGGTTTCGGATTTGGAATCAGTAGACAAAGTAAATGCTGAATTTGAGTAATCTTTCTCAACCCAATCTTCAAGTTTGCACCATGAAGATTTAAACAAGTCCATATTCAAATCACACAAAATGAACGGTGAAAAACGGTTGGTATTGGGTGTCTTCAAATTGACTACCGTTGTTGTCATAGCACGGTCAATTGTGAAGCCGGCTATCTCACATGGGCGCGGGTGCAGAAATTGGTGTGCCATACAAAAGATTTTCGAAGATCATAGGTATAGGAACATGGCTATATCTATCTAATACTTATTATTTTACGTAATTGATAATATCCTCTAAAAAAAAACAATCGAAAAAGCATTACTTTCATGTCAGTTCGCTAATAAATTGGTACTCGATCAATATTCATCATAGTATTTAAAATATTATAGTGATGAGTTAAACACAGGAGACATACAGGTGTTGAGTCTTGGAGAAATTGACACGAGCAACACGCCATACTAAGTGTCTATGTGACATGAGAACACCATTCTTGTAAATATAACCACTGCAGCTTAACTATGTAAAGCCAAGATTGACCATCCTCGGATGAAAAACGATTAGATCGATCATCTAGCTGTTTTTCATGAAACAGTAACTGAAACTGCAAGGATAAGAGCTCAATAACAGATAGCCAGCCCGAGAATCCAAGAAGGGAGCGAAGCACTGTTTTATAAATTCAAAACAATATATTGAACTAAAACATGAGAAAAACATATGAAAATTATATCTAGACCCTTCCGGTAAAAAACAGCTGAAGGAAACCAGAAAAATTACCCCTTCATTATGTTATTGAAAGCCAAAGAGAACTTCGGCATAGGTCGGCAGGGATGGACCCTTCAAACTAGTGGTTATTAAAGAGGGAAGATCCAGAGGTGCGCGGTGTACATTATAAAACTTGTTCTTGGAAGATACCGACTGGATGTCACCAGAAGATGGCATTACAGTTTCTAAGTAGACTTAGCTCGTATCAAACGTGCCCATTTTGGAGATTATTTCATTGACATGTCTAACAATGATTTGATACTGTAATCTTGTTAAATAACACCATAAGCTCATAGAACATGATGACGGGTACGAAATTATTATTTTGATAATTTTGCCAAATCGAAGAGCTTACAGCACCTGTCAAGTAAAAACAATAGATACATATTTGTCATAGTACTTATAAAGAGTGCTGATATTTTACACGACCGACGCATATCTGACAACACTTGCTCCGTAAATAAGATCGAAAGAAGTCACGTTGCATTGGTTCGCTCTCCTAAAGGGTGGAAACTATGTTTGCTAGGGACAAATATTGCTAACTTCTACACAAGAATTTAGAAAGTCTGAGGCTGTGGTTCTTGAGGAAATAGGGTTATTAAAAACCTATGAATCATCTCAAAACTTGTGAAAGTAATTACAGCTGCGGGGGTTGTCCTGAACAGATTGGTAGCACAACCACGGTAAAATCCGGCAATTCCTTCTTTCTGAAAGACTTTCTTAATACAGTCAATAACACCAACGTACCGCTTTTCACAATGGCTTGCTTGACCTTGTTCCTGAAGCCTAGAGCGCACAACCTGCATAGACAACAAAGTTGTTATGAATGTGTGTAGGTGTGTGTGCGTGTGCGTGAGAGAGAGAAAGTGTGTGCGTGAGAGAGAGAGAGATGCTAAGAGGTATATCAAGTCGGAGAACAAACACTTCATGAATCTTGTGAGTACCTCATGTGGGTATGTCAAAGTAGACGCAGCTATTTTAGAAACCGAGGAGGCAACAGCGACATCAGTTGCAGAGAGAGCATCTGTAGTGGTGTTATCTGAGGCCAATTATCCTATCAGCAACAAGTTTTTTGGCATCTAAATATAATGTGAAAGACAACCAGCACAATACCTCGGTTTGCCAAATAAAGTTTGATTTTCTCATATGCTGGAAACTGGATGGCAACATGGCTGATTCCAGCCAATGCAGGTACAAGGCCACTATCCGCCAAAGAAAGGGGAAATAAGAAATTTCTCACTAACGTGACTTGTAGATCAAGTGATAACACTTCCAGCTTGGTGAACCACCTTGCTGCTTTTTAATAAGTTATCTTATTTAACAAAAGAAAATAATACTTGCAACTATAGTCAAGGTGCTACCTGTATAGCCCTCGTACGCCCTCCTCACAAGCGATTCTCCTTAAGGCTGATAAGGTACTTCCATAAGGTACAACTCCAGCTCTCAACCCTTGGGTCTACAATAGATGCAGTTCTTATTAGCTTTCGAAATGTTGGATGATGTGGCCTAGAAGTCAACATATAAATTGGAGCAACATGTTGAAGGGCACAATCCAAGAGACTCATTTTCACCTTCGATGACCAGGATATATGGAAATCATACACAGCCATAACAAACCACCATTTATTTGAAGGCAAGGTACTTTAGTTTTTAAAGAAATAGAAGTATATTTCTTCTTTACGCCAGCCCCCTCATTTTACTCCGGTTCTACATAGAACTTGTTTCCTCAGTGCCTGGCACTCATCGAGAATTAGTCCACAGCATTCAACTTTTCCATGAAACAAATTCACAGCACTGAATGTAGTAGGGTTAAAGCTTATAAAACAACCTTTCACAAATTCAAGCAAATGTTCACAGCAGTCGATGTAGTAGGCAGGCGTTGTTCAAGGAAGTAAAATATTTTTACCATTGGTTGATACCACTTTCCAATGAGGTCATTGGATGAATCATACATGTAGGATCTATACACCATTCAAAACTGGAAGAGAAAAAGGAAAGGCGCAATACAGACTAGAAGTCCACTTTTTTCAAAAACCTACTATCCTTACAAAACATAAATGCATGATGAGCAAAACATAAATTCATGACATTGAAATTAGTGTTAGGAGCAGAGGTTTTGAATATAGTTTGTGCTTACGCACCCCAAGTAGGGTTAGAAGATAGTATAAAGACAGCTTTTTGGGAAGAGTTAGATAAAGTGATTCAAAAGATTCCAAAAGGAAAGATTATTTGTTTAGGAGGAGACTTAAATGGACATGTCGGTAAAGAGGCATTAGGATATCAAGGGATTCATGAAAACTTTGGTTTTTGGGATATAAATGAGGAAGGTAAGGAGATTTAAAATTTTGCTATGGCATTTGATCTCTTTATAGTCAATACAATCTTCAAAAAATGAGATAAACATTTAATTACTTATAAGAGTGGCTTATCACAAACACAAATTGATTACTTTATTTGTAGAAAAAAAAAAAGATCATCTTATAAAGATTACAAGGTAATTCCAGGAGAAAGCTTAACCACCCAACATCGACTTTAGTTATGGATTTACAAATAAAAAAATGGATAAATAAGAAAAGAGTGCATCGAGATATTCGGACTAAATGGTAGAACCTCAAAAGCGAGAAAGAAGATATATTTAAACAAAAAGTCCTTCAAGGAGATGTTTGGAATCATGTTGGCACACCCTGTGATATATGGAACAATATGGCTATACATATTAGGAAATTGGCGAAAGATGTGTTAGGTGTATCTAACGGAGGTGTACCGGCACAAAAAGAAGCTTGGTGGTGGAGTGAAGTAGTGCAAAATAAAATAAGGCAAAGAGGGCACGTTACAAATTACATTATACTAAGAAAATTAGTGAAACTTTAGAGGCTTATAAGAAAGCAAAGAAGGAAGCGAAAAAGGCTGTGAGTGAAGTAAAACTAAAATTTGAGAGGATTTATAAAAAAACAAACTCAAAAGAGGGTAAAAGTGATATTTTTAGGATAGTTAGGGCTAGAGATAAGAAAACTAAAGATCTTAATTATGTTACATGCATCGATGATGAAAAAAATCTAGTGGCAAATGATGATATAAGAAATAGATGGAAAAACTATTTTTATAAGCTTTTTAATGAAAATAAAGATGTTAGTATTAGCTTAGGAGAGTTAGCCAAATCAGAAAAGTATATAAACCACAATTTCTACCGACGTATTCAAAAGAATGAAGTCAAAGCGGTTCTTAAACATATGAAGGGTGGTAAATCGATAGGACTAGACAATATTCCTATAGAAGTTTGGAAAATGCTAGGAGAAATAGGAATCACTTGGCTCACAAGACTATTTAATGAAATATGGAAAAACCAAAAGATGCCTGAGGAATGGAGAGCAAGTACACTTAAACCCATATATAAGAACAAGGGAGACATTCAAAATTGTGCGAATTATCGAGGTATCAAGTTAATGAGCCATACTATGAAATTGTGGGAAAGAATTATCAAACGTAGGTTAAGATAAGTATCAAGTCCAACAGAGAACCAATTTGGATTTATACCAGGCAGATCTACTGTTGAAGTGATTCACCTTTTGAGACGTCTGATGAAACATTTTAGAGCAAAAAAGAAAGAACTTCACATGATATTTATTGATCTAGAAAAAACTTATGATAGGGTACCGAGGGAGGTTCTTTGGAGAACTTTGGAAAAAAGGGGTATCCCATTGACATACATTAACCTTATAAGAGACATGTATGATGGTGCAAAACATGTGTGAAGACTCATGAAGGAATGACAAACTTCTTTGAAGTTAAAATTGGGTTACATCAAGAATCAACTTTAAGTCCATACTTATTTATAATGGTGATTGATGAGTTAACAAAACATATTCAAGATGAAGTACCTTGGTGTATGTTATTTGCAAATGACATTGTATTAGTGGAGGAGTCTAAGGAAAAGTTAATAGAAAATTGGAACTATGGAGAGAAACATTAGAAAGCAAAGGCCTCCGACTTAGTAGAACAAAAACATAATATATGAAATGTAAGTTTGATTATTTGGTTACCTCAGAGGACATAGAAATTAAAATTGGCACATATTGCATCCCCCAAAAGGAAAGTTTTAAATACCTAGGGTCAATTTTTCAGAGTGATGGAAGAATTGATGGAGATATTACGCATAGAATTAATGCTGGTTGGTTAAAATGGAGAGGAGCATCAGGTATTCTTTGTGATAAGAAGATACCATTAAAGTTAAAAGGTAAATATTATAGAGCAACAATTAGGCCTGCTATGTTTTATGGTTCTGAGTGTTGGGCAATTAATCATCAACATGTATAAAAGATGTCTGTGACAGAAATGAAGATGTTAAGATGGATGAGTGGTCATACAAGAAAAGACCGTATACATAATGAGATTATTAGAAACAAATTAGGAGTGGCACCAATAGAGGATAAAATGAGAGAATATCGTTTAAGATGGTTTGGACATATAGAAAGAAGATCGAAAGAAGAACCTGTAAGAAGGTATGAAAAACTAAATTTGGAAAGTATTAAAAGAGCTAGAGGACGACCACAAAAGTGTTGGAAAGAAACAATAAAGAATGATCTAGCTTATTATGAGTTAACTGCTAACATGGCACATGATAGGGATACGTGGAAACAAAGAATCCATGTAGCCGACCCCGTCTAGTATGGGAAAAGGCTTAGTTGTTGTTGTTGTTGTTGTAGATACATCAACCGCCAATTGGAATGTTCAAGCAAGAAATAGACATGTTATATATCTGCAGATGACAGCATGTGCTGATTACATGGTAATGTAGCAAAACTAAATAGATACGTTCTTTTTTATACATATGTTTATAAAAGAACTTGCCTAAGTTTCAGTTTTTGTGAGATAGGATGATAAAAAAATCCCAATTGAAAGAATTAGTCCTAATTGAGTTTATTCTCTTTTTATTTCTCGGTCACTTCATTATAAGCAGCACTAGCAAACATGACGAAAGAAAAAGAAATAGTAAATTTAACTTACTATCAATTCATCATCTTTGACATCTACGATGTCGTGATTCCGGACCAGCAAATTGATTGAATAATTCGAATGGTAATACGAAATTTGTCTTGTATATAATAGAGCACACATAGAATGGTCAACAGATGAAGCTTCAACGAATAGTTTCATTATGCAGAATGGCGTGCTGAGATTACTAGCATTGAAAGATAAATAAATTACTACACAGACATTCCCAGGCTATATGCCTACCTGAAATCTGGTTTTGACAACCCAAAGAGGATTCGTAGCAATGGTTGTTGCCGCTCCTGCTCCAGAAGCAGCAATCATGTTGGCACCTACTGAGAGTTGATGACTTTTATCTATGCAAATACGTCATGCAAAGGAACATGAGAGGCAGCCAAACAGCAATACAAATAATTAGTTAAAGTTAAAGAACTGAAACAGCCTGTGAACATAGCCTCACATAAGAAACCCTAGCAAAGGATAACATCCAACGTATGTTAGCGTGCCATAAAGCTTAATATCGAAAGGATTGTGAAACTAACCATGTGAAAGCCAGCTTTTCAGTTGGTCATACACGGTAAAATAAACCTGCAAAATAAGATGAGAAGCACTATTTATCCACAGTCTCATGTCCTGACAACGCATGGGAAAGTTAAGAGCAAAAGTTTCTACTTAAAATTGGACATTTCCCCTAAAATATCCTCGAGCAGTCAGACAAAAATACCATTGAAGTTGTATGGATATGTACCTATCGAATCTCAGAATTATCGAGATGAATTTAAAAGAAAATTGGTAAAGGCTTTAACAGTTTCAGTTTCCAGCTAAGAATGCATACAATTTTCGGTTGTTCATATTTTTGCATTAGTTGTACCCTTTGTATAATATTTCTAACCTTCAAACCTGCCATTAGGAGCCCCTAACAGCCAGTTAGGACTGTCCGATGATTAGCATGCAGCCTCCTCCTCTCATATGTCTGCACATGCATTGGATGTCAATAATTGATGTGAAGTTCGGATTTATTCCTTATATGCTCTTTTGATTCTCATTTAGGTTGTCATTTGTGGTATGAAAGCTAGACAACCCTCCTAACTTTTAAATCAGCATTTCATAATTTGAATGCATTTTGTGCTCCTGAGAAGACTCTATAATTCTATATCATTCTCATGACTAAGGAAGTGAGTTTCACAATGATCTGCCGATCCATAACTATTGAGAACTACAGTGTGACACATCAAAGTATTTGGCTTCATCATCTTGAAATCTTTGAAGTCTTCACCAAAAAGACTGAAAAGGATCTTCTTATAGCAGCAAACGTGATGCATATTAGAGCTTCTTGGAAACAAAAAAGATCCCCAAAAGCAGCCATAATATAGGACACTAGGGCACAATATGCCCCTGTTTCTTATGATATGTGTGATACCTCTATGATACAGTCGCTACTTGATAGACCATTCTGAAACGCACAACTAGTCACCACCCTTATGCTATAGATCGCTCCCTCTTAAAATAGGGATTGATTGACAAGTACAACAGTGTTGTTCGTATTGCACCGTATCGTACATACGATACGGGGCCCCGTATCGCAGGTGCGGGCGTATCGCACCGTATCGTGTGATACAGCCCGTATCGCACGATACGCCCCGAGAGAAACCTGCGATTTTTCGCGGGTTTCCTCTCTCCTTTTGGGTTCTTCAAGCTTCCTAAGAGTCGGTTTTCGCCTCATTGGTATTCAAAGCTCTAAAATCGTGCCCTACGGTGTCCGTCCAAGCCTCCAAACTCGGATTTAGGTATATTTTTAATGTTTTTTCCCTTTTTTCCTTTATATTTATTATTTTTTGTGTTATTTCAATTTTTTTTTTTTGAATGACAAAATATGAAGTTATTAAGTGTGTAATACGATTTTTATTGCATTCATGAAGTGGGAGACACTCGATTTGAGTGTTATTTGAAGATTGGGGGATTTACGAAGTACTTTTATTTTCAGGTTTTTGTTTGAATTAAAGTACTCCATTGAGATGGCAGGAAGGGGTGGTAGAGACTCTCATTCAAAGTCTGATGATCCAGCATGGCAATGGGGTATACCAGTTGAGAGTTCAAGGTTAAAAATCAGATGTTTATTTTGTGAAAAGGTGGTTAGTGGTGGAATTTCAAGGTTGAAACACCACCTAGCAGGAACCAGGAAAGAAGTTGCTCCATGCACAGGCAGAGTTAGAAGTGTGCCAGAAGGTATTAAATGGCAATGCTTGCAGATGATTGAGAGCATACAGGAAAGGAGACAACAAAAGGATGATTTTCAGATGTGTGAAGAAGCTGATGATGCTACTGCCATTGGAGTTGGATTCACTGATAGTTTGCCTTCAGATGCTAGAACAGATATTGGTAGTAGCAGTTCGCGAGTACCTAGCAGAGGAAAGAGGGTTGCAGCTGAAGACTTTAGAGGTGGCAGAAGAGGAAGTTCAGGAAGGAGTAGAGGAAGAGCTTCTTCTTCTAGCATACATTCGTTCTTTCCTCCTTCCACTACACCTGGTGCTCAACCAGGAATTCGTGCTGTTATGGCTTCAGAACAACTGCACGATCAAGCAGACCTTGCAGTGGGCAGATGGTTTTATGATGCATGCATTCCATTTAATGCAGCAAACAGTTTTCATTTTCAAGCAATGGCAGATGCAATTGCTAACATTGGTCCAGGATACAGGATGCCCTCTTATCAGAAGTTGAGAGGGAAGATATTAGATCAGACCGTGATTGAAGTGCAGCAATACTGTTCAACTTTGAGACAATCGTGGAAGGAAACAGGATGCACTATCATGGCAGATGGATGGACCGATAGGCAAGGAAGGACATTGCTAAACTTTCTTGTATATTGTCCTAAAGGACTCATGTTTTTGAGATCTCTAGATATGTCAGAGGAGAGGCACACTGCAGAGATCCTACGAGAGGAATTTGATAAGGTTATACAAGAGGTTGGGCTAGAAAATGTAGTCCAATTGATTACAGATAATGCAGCTAACTACAAAGCAGCTGGAAAGGAGTTAGCTGATATTTATGGGACTTTCTACTAGACACCATGTGCAGCTCATTGTTTAGATCTCATCCTCGAGGACATTGGTGAGATGGATGAAATAAAGGCAGCAACTGAGTGTTGCCAAGATATTACAAAATTTCTTTACAACCATGCATTTGTTTTATGTATGATGAAGAGATACACAGAAGGTGCAGAGCTTCTTCACACAGCTGCAACTCGGTTCACAACAAACTTCTTATCTGTACAGAGTATTGTGAGACAGAAGCAAGCTTTAAAGAGAATGTTCTCCTCAGATGAGTGACAATAATTTGCAGAGTTGCCACAAAACAGAAGGAACAGAAAGTTAAATGAGATTGCAGAAACGGTTTTTAAAAGTTCATTTTGGAATGCATGTATCACATTATTGAAAATTACTTGTCCTTTAGTGAAAGTTTTGAGATTGGTTGACAGCGAGGAGAAACCATCTATGGGCTACCTTTATGAAGCCATGGACAGGGCAAAAGAAGCGATCAGAAATAACTTTAATGGAAAAAAAAGAGATTATGTGCCCGTGTGAAAAATAATTGATAGTAGATGGAATAAACAATTGCATCAGCCTATTCATGCAGCAGCCTACTATCTAAACCCATCATTGAGGTACTCAGCAACCTTCAAAAGGGACGGTGAGGTTAATCGAGGAATCATTGAATGCATCGACAGATTAGTCCCTGATGAGAGCATAGTAGATGCGATACATCGAGAGATGGAGATATATGATAATGCTCTTCACTTGATGGGTTTGCCTGTTGCAATTCGCAACCGCTCTACGATGCATCCAGGTACATTGTTTATTTTCATATTTAAGTTGCATCTTACATTACTGTGGATTATTATGTCTCTAATGTTTATATTTTTTTTACAGATGTTTGGTGGAACAGGTTTGGAAGTGATTGTCCAAACCTTAGAGATTTTGCAGTTAGAGTCTTAAGCCAAACCTGTAGTGCAACAGGTTGTGAAAGAAATTGGAGTGTTTTTGAACACATCCATACAAAAAAGCGCAACAGGTTGAAACACAAAAGGCTTAATGATTTGGTTTATATTCGTTGTAACATGCGCCTTCGTGAAAGGTAATGTTGTATTACTTTCAAATTTTCAATTCGATATTATTTAACTTCAATTTTCAATTGTTAATATTACTTACTAATTGTTTATCTTTGTTTGTGTCGTAGGCAATTAAAAAAAGTAAATAGAGAAGAAAGTCAGTTTGATCCAATAAGTTTGGATAATTTTGATATATTAGAAGATTGGGTTATGGAAGACACTGAAGAAAATGCCCTCCTAACAGAAGAAGACGTTGCCTGGATTAATTTGGAAGGAGCGCAACAACATTATGGAGATGAAGAATTTGATTTTGAAGAAGAAGGTGTGGGCGTGGCTGATGAAGATGAGGATCTGCAACAAGGAGAAGATGAAGATTATTTAGTTGATGATCCTGATTACAATTTGTAAAATGTAACATTATATGTAACAGTAGTGTATTGTAAACTGTAAAGTGTAAACTATGTCTGTATTTTATTTTTTGGATTCAAAATATGTAAATTTGGATGCAATTGTTCAATGTTGAATGCTCAATCGGTACTAAACTTACATTATATGAATTTAAAGCAATTATCAGATTTTTCCTGATTTTTTTCGATTTTTTTCTATTTTTTATTAATTTTTAATTAATTTTTATATTATTTTAATATTAAAGTACGATACGATATGATACGCGTCAGATAACACCGAGTACAATAGCAGTCCATACAGAAGGTAGGCAATCGCTTATTGCTCCTTATGTACATATACTTCCATTTATTCTGTTGGAGATCATTTGGAGATTTCCCCCTTAGCAGAATAAACTAATACCTTTTTGTAAGTAACGGGAGACAAAAAACAGGGTAAATCTTCCCTCACTGAAACTCGTCCACTCAAATCATTTGATTTCAACTCCAACTATGAAAAATCACATAGTTCAAAGGCTTCTTTGGAGGTCCACATCTGAACAGGAACTTGTTCTTCTTAAAGAAGAAAATGGCAAGATCAAAGCCTTGAATGAGATTGTAAAGAAGTGCCATCAGGAAATGTTAAAAGAATATGAAGGATTGAACAGTTTCAAAATACTCCTCTCTTTTCTCGTGAATAGTATGCAGTCAATTTGAGCAAACTTGTGAGGCTTCAAATCTCCGAAGGCATGTTCACTTAAAAATATGTGACTCGCCAATATCACGACAAATTCAAACATAAGATAATGAATAGTAGACAAGGTTATAGAAAATGTGCAAAAATATTATAGTATTGTTTCTCGATCAATTGCCATGACAATGCAATTAAATCAAGAAGCAAGATCAAATTCTCGAGTTTCTAGAAGATCTTCAGCCTGAATTTGGGTTTGATCAAGCTAGCAAATTGCATAATCTATCATGCATGAGATTCAGAAAATCAGGATTCTCAATGAACTTGCATAGAAGAGCCTATTCTTAAATGCCTTTGAACGTAACTTGTTTAGTATAAAAGAACAATGTCTGCTAAGCAATGTATTATATCTTTAGGAGTCAATAATTAGATTTGACAAGAAAATCATTCATAAGACAAGAAAATTCACAATGAAAGGAATGATTTATTCATAACACTGAGAAATAGATGGAGCACGAACATCAACCCATCCTCAATTTTGGTAAAGCAACACTATGAAACCAGAGAATCCCCTCAGTTAGTTTCTGTAGTCTTTGAGATAGAAAAAGAAATTGGTGAAAGGACTTGCTGAATACTCACAGCCCAATTAGGAAGAAGTGCTAAAACGGTAGGTGAGAGGCCACGATACATGCCACGCATGCCTTCCTTCTTGAATATGTGTTCTAAACTCCCAACTATAAGACTTCCTGCGACAAACAAAAAATTAACAGTGAACAGCATATTAACAGTAGAATGAAAACAACTACCTACCAAACATGGTTACCAAAACTGTGACTCGTTATTACAAGCATCATGGTAGAAAGTGAACACAAGGTCCAGAAGAACATTTTGTTGGACTGCATCAGCAAATAATCAGCATAACTTGGAACATAAGAAAACTGATTACGTCAAAATAAATCATTTGTTTCCACAGGCATGTTTTAGAGTCCAACAGATAAAGAACATCTGTGTTGAAACCTAAAGAGATGAACCATGGTTCTCCACTAAAGTTCCAGATCTCAAACATCACCAAAGAGACTGTTAGCTGGAGTTCCTTATAGGAAGTGAAAAGTTCTAAAAATCTTAACAGTTAGAGGGAAAAGAAAGAAAAAACAGGGGCCCTCATTAAGGTGATGTTTCTTAGAAATATTAAGCACACCAGGGCAAACAGGAAAATAAATACAAAATAAACTCAAGACAGAAATTCAAACACAATGTCGTGAGCAAACTACAAAATCCTCACAAGGAAAGATAACAAAGGCGTGATGATGTTGCCCAAGTCCAAAATGCCTAAGTTTGAATCAGGTGAAATGAAAAACAAATAATTATCACTCAAAGGAGGTAGAGTGAGGACCACTTAATTTTTCCTGAGAGTGAGACCAAGCAGTCAACTAGGAGAGCTTCACCTACTTTCCTTGCATAAAAGTTAGTTTTCCACTTTTATTATGTAAAATTTCCAAAGCAAAATGATACACGTGGCTGGTCTTCATAATTCCGTTATGATGATTTGAAGTTATAGACAACTAGACCACTAGATTTTGATACAAAGATGTTTGGAATACAAGCACTTATAGCCAAAATTTCATTTTTTAATAAAAGATGGGACCATAAGAAAGTCAAACTTGTTTCTAATCATTACGTTTTGTGGGGTCAACTCATCTCAAACATCAATAGATTAGGTGTTTCAATATGAGAATAGTCAGTATTACATCGGAGAATATGCAAGCGAGTAGATCCTCATGTAACTTATTGTTCTTATTTCATCAATACATTCTTTCTCATTTCCTTCATGACTTCAGTAACAGAAAATGAGTGATCATCCCAGACATGCAAAACGAACTACAAAAAAATATTATTAAAAGATGGGAAAAGTGAAGTAACTATGTGCAACATAGGTAAGGAAACTAGAAAAGTCGTGGTCCACAACATTTTCCCCTACCAAACAATCGTTCATCGGTATTTAAAGCAGCAATGACAAAGGAACATCCAGATTCTCAGCACAACACGATGCCCATACCTTTCAAACTGCCACTACTAAGCTGAGGTAGTCCATGAACCTGAAACCGTGTCTTGATGACATCCAAAGGGCAAACAAAAGTGGCAGCAATAACTCCTGTACAATCCCATTGACTATATAAATACATCTATTGTCGTACAGGATCCATGCTATCAGGTGATTAAAAGAACAAAAATACATTATTAAATAAATCAAAGTTTAATCTCTCATGAGTGTTACGATGTGAAAGCAGGATATTTCTAAAAGCTTCATCTAAGTTATCATAAAGCTACAAATAACCAGAAATGCATATTTCGTCCATCAGTATCAACCAAAATTACGATATAGTTTCATCGGCTTATAGCACACTAACTCGCATAAAAGCCAGAACTTGAATTGTCTTGTTCTCGTCATCCAATTATATGATTAAAAGACA
Source organism: Brasenia schreberi (assembly GCA_036023115.1). NCBI lineage: Eukaryota > Viridiplantae > Streptophyta > Magnoliopsida > Nymphaeales > Cabombaceae > Brasenia > Brasenia schreberi. Next base: position 15,865,554 of record JAYKKT010000089.1, on the reverse strand, counting down.
CACACGCACCAAAATAAAACGCAGTCAAAGCCACAACAGAGTTACTTAGGAACCCAAAACTCAATCAACACCCCAATATACAACCGAGAGTGCAGGAAATGGATAGAAAATGCAAGCTTTTTTCAATAATAAGCCCTAAAAAACGCAATCTATAATACAAAAGTATCAATTCGACAGATGCAAACTTAATATTCAGACAAGAAAAGAAGAATCTAACGGATACCTGCGGCAGCTCCAGCTCCGGCGTTACAAAGAACGCATGTCGCGTTCTGCGCATGCGAGCCCGTCCCCGTCATCTCGACAAAACGGAAACACCAGCTGAATTCCTTAGGGGTTTCGAGCGACGACACTCAGAGCCGTTGATCTCGAGTAGCAGCGTCTGAAGATCTAGGGTTTTCCAAGAAAATCCGAGATAATCAAGAAAGATCGGGGGGAAATGGGGAATCGAACGGTGAGATCCGCGGGTTTCCTCACTCGGGAGGGGAGAGATCGAAGAGACGCAGCGTAGCATGGCCAAGGTAACGCAGGGGGGTTATCCGGCGAGGGTTTTCCACCGCGATCCCCGTTTGAATATCCGAGCTAAGTGTGAGGGCTCGCGGGAAGAGCTGTCATCGCCGGAACAAATGAATCATCAAAAACGGGAGAACCAAAAAAGAAATTAAAAATACGCACGTAAAGTTTTTATGGGGTTACGATTTCTCCCAGGTTCCCTCCTCGACGGCGTCGTTTCCCACCCGGGATCCGGAACGACTGCCGATATGACTGTGGACATGTGGCAACAGTGTCGTCTCGCTTTTCTTGACACGAATTCGATCCGTACTTAGAGAGGGCCAGGATTTGGTAACAACAGTTTTTCGAGGCATGGAGACTAAGGTGAACACAATCGGGTTAAAACCAAATCCCAACTGACCCAAGTTTTTATTTCGTTTGGGTTTTTAGTTTGTCGATCCTGTTTTGGTTTTGAAAACCCAAAAGATCAATCAATTTGGTTTTTGAAACCTAAAACTGAGAAAAAATAGAAGTGTCCGAATTCATATATATATATATATATATATATATATATATATATATATATATATATATATATATATATATATATATATATATATATATATATATATAGTAAAACTTTTGTTCTACGTTGTTAGATCCTTCATATACCCTCATTGATGTTTGCAAGTCGAGGGTCAAGCATAGGGTTCGACCTTATCCGCTTAGGCTCAAAGACTGAATTCTATGTTTGACAGCTGACTTGCAAACAGGAAGGTATATCCTAAACCAAATAACCGAACTAAAGGAACTTAAATAACTTGATTATGTTTGGTTTCACTAAAAACATAGTTTGGTTTGGTTTTCAAAATCAAAGGCAATTAAGTTTTGTGTCATATTAATATGATTTTAGGCAACTAGGCTCTTAAACATATGAATGAATATTGGTAAATATGTAAGACCAAATAATATTTTTATAAAAATATAGAAAAAAATCTTAGGAAAGAAAAGAATCACTTGATACACAAGATTATTTAATAAAATATGAAAAAAACAAAAGATGCTTGAGGAATAAAGAGTGAGTACACTTATACTCATATATATATATGTATATATATGTATATATATATATATATGTATATATATGTATATATATATATATGTATATATATATATATATGTATATATATATATATGTATATGTATATATATGTATGTATATATATATATATATGTATATATATATATGTATGTATATATATATATATATATATATATATATGTATATATATATATATAAGAACAAAGGAGACATCTAAATTATATGAATTATTGAGATATCAAGTTAATAAAATATGTACACAAGATTATTTAATAATCTTGTATATATGAAAGATTAATCTATATATATATGTACACAAGATATCTTGTACACAAGTTAACAAAGGAGACATCTATATATATATGTACACAAGATTATTTAATAAAATATGAAAAAAACAAAAGATGCTTGAGGAATAAAGAGTGAGTACACTTATACTCATATATATATATGTATATATATATATATATATGTATATATATATATATATATGTATATATATATATATATATATGTATGTATATATATATATATGTATGTATATATATATATATATATATATATGTATGTATATATATATATATATGTATATATATATATATAAGAACAAAGGAGACATCTAAATTATATGAATTATTGAGATATCAAGTTAATGAGTCATACTATAAAATTATGATAAAAATTTATTGAATGTAGGTTAAAACAAGTATCAAGTACAATAGAGAACTAATTTGAATTCATACGACACAGATCTACATTGAAGTGATTCACCTATTAAGACATCTTATGAAATATTTTAGAGAAAAAAAGACCCTTCATATAATATTTATTGATCTAGAAAAAGCTTATAATAAGGTGTTAAGAGATGTTCTTTAAAAAACTTTGAAAAAAAGATGTATCATATTAACATATATAATCTTATAAGGGATATATATCATGATGCAAAAACATGTGTAAGGGCTCATGGAAGAATGATAGACTTCTTTGAAGTCAATATTGGGTTATGTCAGAAATTAGTTTTAAGTTCATATTTATTTATTTTGGTTATTAATAAGTTAACAAAATATATTCAAGATAAAGCACTTTGGTGTATGTTATTTGCATATGACATGTATCAATCGATAAGTCTAAGAAAAAAGTTAATAGGAAATTGGAACTATAAAGATTAACATTAGTAAGTAAAAGCTTCCGACATAGTAGAACAAAGAGACTATATATAATATAAGTTTAGTCATTTGATTAATTCAAAGGATATATAAATTGAGATTGGCTCTCACAAGAAAATTTTTAAATACAAAGGGTCAATTTTTTATAATGATGAAAAAACTAATAGAGATATTTCGCATGTAATTAATGCAATTTAATTAAAATGGAGAGGTATATCATGTATTATATGTAACAAGAAGATATCATATATTATATTTGATAATTACATAAAATAAAATAAAATTAAAAGAAAACCTATTGCTTTCATCAAATTTTTTAAACCTATCCAGGTCAGGTAACGTGATTTTTCCTTTTTTAACGATGAGAGACCGAAGCCTGAAACACACTCATGAACCCCTGGAAATCAAACTCGCCAACTGCGAGTAGGCATCATGGTTGGTTTTCTTAAATTTCTAATCATGCAATTAGATGCCAGAAATGCATATAAAGGGTACTGCTAAAAGGTCATGCATGTGAACCTGGGAGAGTTCTTCAGTCAGTGAAGAATTTTTCTTTCTCTCCTTTTTTTTTTGTTATGAGAGAAGGTTGAAGCAAATACGCACGCCCCAAGAGACGAACTCTTAGACAACCTTCACACGAGTTGAGAGCCGTTCTAGGTGCTATATCGCCCTGAGTACACTCAACAGGATTTTTCTGTTCAATTAGTTAATTTTACTTTATATTACAATATAGCATGCCTTAGTAGGTGTTGGAAGTCGCAAATTGCTGAGGTTTAACTAAAGCAGGTATGTTTGTTTCGAAAGAAACAGGCGTGAAAAGAAAATATGCTAAAAATAATGATGGAAAAATGAGATATGACAGTAATGAATCGAGCAAGACGTTACAAGTTACAGAATTTACTTTACAACTATTTCCCTCAGCAAGTTTGTCTATATATAATGTTTATTAATAATGCTATTAAATTAGCAAAGATTGTTTCGATGGGCTAGGATACTTTCTTTTCATTAACAAGATGGGTTAGGCAGACCCTAACCAGAGTACATCAGATTTTACAGTTTGGACAAATAAGGTGCCATAAAGTGGATGTCTTTCAACAACAACAACAACAACAACAATGAACCTTTTTTTCATACTAGACGAGGTCGGCTACATGAATTCTTTGTTTCCACATAGCCCTATCATAATTTGTAGAATCCATCGTAAATAAGTCTAATAAAGTTTTACGCTGCCAGTCGAAAGCATAACGCAACCCTCCTCCTTTATCGAGGCTTCCGACCGTGATCCCTTATTTGTGCGGAGTTAAAGTGAATGCCTTCCAACAAAGAAAAAATGTACACAAATTGCTTCATCCCTGGTCATAAGGGAGCACGAGACAAGCTAGTGACCTACACTATACAAATAAGTCCAACAAGTGCATAACTAAACTCTATAAAACATCGAAATATGGCTGTATATTAAGTTCCATTGTAGCATAAATTACACTTGTAGAGCATACAAGGATTGTAATGTGTTGTCTCCAATTCACTGCTGTATCAAAATTAGTGTTGGCCTCCGGCCAACAGAGTTAATGAACAATTTTGTTGTTGATGGTCGCAAACATGTTTCTTCCATCTTGAGAGAAAAACCTCTATCTACTCTTCTCATGTGAGGGCCTTTTAGATGTAACATTGCTGAGTCTATTCCAGTGTGGGTCCATTGACAACGGTAATTGAGCGTAACTCCTCACGAGCAAACTTTGTTCTTCTCTCTGCATAACTACTCCCATGATGCTAGGTTTGCTGTATCAATGAAGTATACAAATGAGATGTTACAGGGCATTTATCACACCTGATTGTTAACTTTTCTCCATTTGCATTTTTTATTGTACCTATCTATCGTTGGAACATCTTCATAGGTATGTACAAAATCATTATGAACATTGTTTCATGTTCATAATGAAGGCCACCAATATGGTGGTTTGTTCTTCCCAGAGTGCTTATTGCTTATAATTCCTAGGTGCACTAAGCAAGTAGAGATTAGATTCCTCCGACGAGGTACTCATAGACATTGAAATTCAATTAGTTGCTGAAAAACATTAAATACTTTCTTACTTACCCATAATTGGCTAGGATGCTCTGCCATTGCTTTAATAATATCAAACACCACATCCTGTTGCTAGGACTTCAACACCACCTTCCGCTGGTGTGTTTTACTAAGAATCAACTTCCGCGCCTCCCATTCATGTTGTAATTGATGGCTCTCAAGAAAAAACAAGCCTACCTCGTCGTTGTGAATGGTGAATCCAATTTTCCACTGTTGATGCATCTTGCTATATACAGAATTTTTTATACGGCCTGGAGGAGGCATCTATCTATTGGTATATAAATATTGATAGTTGGTTGGATGGGTAGAGTGTCTCATTATATGATTGCTTTTGGAGCAATCAGTTCCACTCTTGATAGGAGTAATTGCTGCATTGTTATCACAATAGATAACTACTGGCTCGTCTGTTATTTCCAACTTCAATTCTCGTATGAAGGGCTTATCCAGATAGCACTCATTGCAGCCATACAACAAGCTACATACTCAACTTCCTGTGTATGCAATGCTATACAACCCTGTTTCTTACATGCCCAAGAAACAACACCACCTCCAAATAAGAATATTTGTCCTGTGGTTGATATGCTGTCATCTTTGCTCCCAACAAAGTCAACGTCTGAGTATCCTACCACTTTCAGTTCATCTACTTGAAAACATAGTTTCAAGTCTTTTGTTCCTTTCAGATATCTTAAAATCCTTTTCACAGCTACCTAGTACTGCCAACCAGGATTACTTTGATATCTACTTACAAGACCAACAACAAAGCTGATATCAGGTCTTGTATACAATATAACATACATCAAGCTACCAACAGCTTGTACATAAGGAACATTAGGCTTATCGTCTCCTTCACCGGGACAATCAACCTTACTCAATTTAACCCCTTTTGCAACATATGTATCTGTAGACTTGCATTCATCCATTTTAAACTTCTTCAAGATATAGTTAATATATCTTTCCTGACTTAGGCATAAGAGTCTAGATTCTCTATCTCGAGAGATCTTTATTCCCAAGATATAGGATGATTCCCCCATATCCTTCATTTCGAGCTTGGAATTCAACTATGACTTGGTTTTGACAATCATCTCGTTGTTGTTTCCAGTCAACACTATGTCATTTACATATAATGACAAGATGACAAAGTGGCTCCCACTGTTCCAGACATATACACAGAGATCAAGTTTGTTAGCCACAAACCCAAGTTCTACAATGATATTTTGAAAAGTCAAATACCATTGGCGACGTGACTGTTTCAGGCCATATTAGAATTTTTTCAACCTATATACTTTATCTTCTTGGCCTTCAACCACAAATCCTTCGGGTTGCTGCATGTATATGATTTCTTCTAAATCCCCATTTAGAAAAGTTGTCTTTACATCTAACTGATGTAAATCCAAATCATAGTATGAAGATATTGCTAGGATTATACGTATGGATGCAAATTTCGCAACTGGAGAATATGTCTCAACATAATCAATCCCCTCTTTTTGCGAAAAGCCCTTTGCAACTAACCTCGCTTTAAACTTTTCGATTGTACCATCGACCTTGTATTTCTTTTTTAGAACCCATTTACAGCCTATAGCTTTCCTTCCTTTTAGCAAATCAGTCAATTCCCAAACTTGGTTTTTCCCAAGGGATTCAATTTTCTCATCCATGGCTTTCTCTCAGTCTGTTGCTTTTGATGAGTTCATTGCTTGCTGATAAGTCAAGTTACCAGTCAACTCATCTAAATCTACTGAATTACATACTTCTTCTACAAGATAAGTGTGATAGTCCTTTAAGTAGGATGGAGTGACTCTTTGCCTCTTATGTCCACTTAAGGTATCGGTAGTTTCAGGAAGATCTTCTATAGGCTCAAAAGATGATTGGTCTAAGTCTACAAAATCATCAATACATTCTTCATTATTTTCCAAGATGTCATTCTTAGTATCTTCTAAGAATTCAACATCTCTGCTTTCAATGAGTCCATGGTCCTTATGATAAAACCAATATCCTTTTGAACCTTTTGGATATCCAATAAATATACATCTCAAGAACCTACTATCTAGCTTATCTCTAGACTGATCAAGGATCTTTACATGTGCAACAGATCTCCACTTCCTGAGATGACGTAGGTTGGGTTTTCTTCCAAACCACATCTCATATGGTGTAGTGAATACAGCCTTACGTGGTACTCTATTGAGTATGTAAATTATTGTACTTACTGCTTCTCCCCAAAATACCCTTAGAAAAGAGGTATCGATTAACATTGACCTTGTCATATTCAACAAGGTTCTATTATATCTTTTAGTTACACCATTTTGTTGAGGTGTCCTGGGCATTGTATTATGTTTTGAAATACCAAAGTCTTTGTAAAATTCCAAAAATTATGTCGAGGTATATTTACCTCTTCTGTCTGATCTTAAGACTTTGATCGAATGCCCTAATTGATTTTCTACTTCTTACTTATATTCTTTAAAAGCATAAAGTGTCTCATATTTATGTGCTAAAAGATATAGATATATATATCTAGAGTAATCATCGATAAAGGTTATAAAATAATCATTTCCTCGATGTGTCTTTACTCTAAAAGGTCCACATAAATCTATGTGAATAACCTCCAACAGGGTTGTTGCCCTTGTTGTTTCCTTGGGAAAAACTTTTCTCGTTATTTTTCCTTGTATACAAGTTTCACACTTGTTGAAAATATTTTTCTCAAATCCAGACAATAAGTCAAAGTTGGATAATTTCTTCAACTTTTATAGACTTATATGCCCTAGGCGTTTATGTCACATATTCACATCAATAGTAAAGGCACTCTCAATATAAGTAGAAGATGTACTATTTTCATTGTCACAAAGTTTGAACAGTCCTTGTATTATATCAAATTCCCCAAAGAATAAAATTCTCTCATGTTTTTCCACAGTCACCTTGTTAGGAATAAACCTAACCTCAAAACCTTTTTTTACTAAGACAGGGACCGAGACAAGATTGCACCTTATAGATGGCATAATTACACATCAGTTAATACAATTGGTTTGCCTTGTACATGTATCCCAAAGGACCCAATACCCAAAACATCTGAGAAAGTACTATTTCACATATAAACTCGATGTTCCCCAAGTTTGTATTCCTTCAGATCCATTGCCCATTCCTTGGTCTTCGAGATGTACCATGTAGCTCCTGAGTCTATCCACTAACTTATCACTGGGCGGTCCAAATATAAGTATTTTGAAATCACACAGATTATGTCCTACTTCTCTGATTGTCCGTGTTGTGGGTTGTTTCCTCCACCTTTCTTGTTTCGGCAGTTCCTTTTGTAGTGTTCTATCTTTCCACAATTTAAACACTTAACCCGAAAAGTGATTTCCTATAATTTCTTAAAATTTTGATCGTCTTTCTTATTATTCTTGCCAAACTTCTTATTTGGTTTTTCTTGTGGTTGGTTTTGGAGCTAGACGTTATCTCATCCTATACTACTAGCAATTTTTCTTTCTTATTTTTAGGTATTTGTTCTTGCTCTATTGCTAGTTTTAGGAGAAACTCCGAAAGGTTAATCTCAGACCCTAATCTTAGGGCAGTAGTGACCATGTTTCAAGATGGGGGTAGACTGTTCAGTATTGTTGATATCTACATCAGTTTCGGGATGACTGATTTTGCTATGGCTAAGTCTCTAACCATTACCAGCATGTAGTTTACATGCTCAACTACATTGTCTCATTCCTTTATTTTGAAGGAGTTATACTTTTGTAGTAACAACTGCACATACAATTTTGCAGTTGTATCATACTTAGGTGTTATTGAGTCAAACATCTATTTAGTATTATTCAAAAACCTTGATCAAGTCATCCTCCATATAAGTCAACATGATTGTCCTTACTATGGTATCATCTTTCAAAAATATTTTATACATTTCTAATTGTTGCTCATTCGCGTTTGGGGGTGGCGGACGCATAGTTTCCTTTAATACGTACTCAACACCTTCAAGTGTTAGAGCTAAAGGGATTCTTCTCTTCCATGTTTGGAAGTTAAGACCGTTCAACTTTTTAGTTTTTGCCAACTCAAACACACATATCCTACAACTCATTTTTATGTGTTTGGCAATAATAACAATTAAGCAGTCTAAAAAGGAAACAAACACAAAACCAAGAGCATACATAGCAGGAATCATGTTAGTATGATGCATAATATCAAACAAGTATGCTAATGATAATTTCATAAGCTCTTTGGGACAAATTCGAATTTTTCCCAAAGAGTTTCTACCTTTGTACCCCTTAAATAATACCAAGGGCAAATTTATAATTTTATCTATTTGTCCCCTTCTTATAATTTTGTAAAAAAACCTGAGGACAAACTCGTAAAATTACTCTTTGATATTTCTGTAAAATTCGTAACTAATCGGAGTTAAAATCATAATTTTTTCAAAAGTATAGGGGTAAATCTGTCTTTTGACTAGATGACAGAACTGAAATTATCTAAATCGGGAAGGCCAGAAAGGTAAAGTGACAACCTAGTATTTCATAATTTTCACAAACAACCAGAGGGTAAAACGAACTTTTCGCTTAGTAAGGGCAAAATAGTCTTTTTACTTGAAAATATCTGAACTGTTTTGTAATTTTGCTGAATGGCAAAATCGTAAATAGCTAAAATTGTTCGGGGCAAAACAGACTTTTTAGTCTGTTGCTTGAGGCGGTTTTCTGGAAACTGTTGGGGGTTTTGGAAAACCGTCAGTTTTCGGCCCATAGTTTTCTAAAAAACCGCATGTTTTTTTATTCAATATAAAGGGAAGAGAGAGAGTGTTACACGTGAAAAGAAAAAGAAGAGGGAGAGAGAGAGAGAAAAGGAGAACAGAGAGAGGGGGAGGGCTTCGGCCTACTGGCTGCCTTTTCCGGTTCTAGTAAGGTCGTCAGTGCCTTCTTTGGCCTGCTAGCTGCCTTTTTAGTTCAGTTAGCCGTCGATCGACGTTCTCTGGCCTGTTTCTGCCTTTGGGGCTCTATCAGCCATCACCTTTGCCTCAAATCTGGCCTATTTCGGCCTTTGGGGCTCTGTCGGCAGTCGCCTTTGCCTTAGATCTGGCCTATTTCAGCCTTTGGGGCTTTGTGGGCAGTCAACTTTGCCTCAGATCTGGCTCTCTCAGGCGGTCTCGTCGATTGACTCTATCAGTCGTCGCCTTGCTACCTGATTTTCCCTCTCTTTTTTTTTGTTTCGTTGTCCCCTTCTCCTTTCTCTTTTTTTTTGTTCCCTCTTTTTTTTTCTTACCTTCTCTTCCTCTTTTTGTAGGATTTTTTTAGGCTCTGATATCAGTGATGAAACTAGCCGCTGACCTCTACTGGAAGATTCTGTTTGTGTGTTGACGATGAACCGGATGGTCGTTGCCTTGGTTTCAGCAACAGATGCATGGAATGGTGTTGGAGCTGTACAAGGTTTCCTCACAGCAACTTCTCCAAGGAGATCAGTTATTTCTTTGCGAATTTCTCTCTGTATTTTTCATGTATTTTTTGTGTCATTCCTCTGTTATATAGCAGAGGCTGCTCCTGATCTCCTGGCTTGCCTATTGGGTTTCCCTTTTCTGAGCAGTCAGAATATGGATGGTTACCGTGAAATCCGGTAAATGTTCGGTAGTTATTGATGGCCTCTATCCGGTAACCCCCTCTGGTAACGGACTGGATGGTCAGTCCAACCGTTACTAGATAAGGTTGCCGAGAATGGCCACCCTATTTGTAAAACTCTAATCATTTAAAACTTAGGTAACCAACATTGCTTCTGATTTAGAGTTTTGGGAGGAAAAAGTTGTATTCCCGGGCTCTCGAATCTCTTACTACAATCTAAAATGTGACAATCTAAGCTTGCTTGATGTATTTACATGTTAATTTATACCTCTTCCATTTATCAAGAGCATGTTCCAAAGATTTTGTAGGATGCCACCTATACCCGAAATGATAGCATACCTATGTCTAAATTTGTTTAGATAGTATGCACTATTGGATAATATAGTTAGTTATCTGTTTCTGCCATGTTTCCATACAACTTGCAGGCCTCCATCCCTCTAATGCATACTCTCTACAACTTGTTCATTGTTAGCAATTTATTTCCATTGCAAAGTGCAAGGTTAGAGCTGCTCATGGATAAAAGTATTTACATAAAACTTGGTGAGAATACCTAAAATACGACCCCTTAGAGCGGATTGTTTCCCACACTCCCGAGAAGTAAATTCTTGTACATTATTCCATCTTAGGACATCTTTCTTTAGTGAGTTACCTGAGAGATCCAAACTTCCCAAGCACCTCACGTATGAACTGGCATAGTACATATCCAAGGCATGATGGGACTCAAAAACTTCTCTAACGGATAGGGAGTGCAAGTGAATATATTGTCGTTTAGAGATGGAGTGTTCTATCTTGCTCGCTAATATTCCAGCCGTTGGCCATGGTTTAAATCAAAAATCGATGTGGTTACTCGAATTGATTTGCCAGCATGCATGGTCCTCTATTACCCGTAGGCCTGCCTTGATTGATTTCCACCACCACGAGCTTGGGCCTTCTCGCCAAGGATATCATAGACTGTAAAGTGAATATATTTAGCATGTAGAAATCTTGAGTAGGGATCTTCACTCTTGGATGTCAGTTTCCAAGCAGTTTTCGTGTAAGGTTATGTTCATCTCTTCAATCGGGCGAATGTCAAGACCTTCTTTAGGCTTACAAACTTTCTCCCATTTCAACAAGTGAATCTTAAAGAACTAATATTGCCCCATAAATATTGTCTCATGTACTTTTCAAGGCCTTGCAAAAGTTTCACTATTTGCATCCAGTAGATTGAGAATGAGGATAAAACATGGTGAATCAATATTAGTCAACGAGCAAGAGATAACATTGTTGTGCTCCAAGCAGTCAACTTCCCTATGATATTCTTAATCATTGATTTGCAATGAGATAAACATGGCCTCTCCTTAATAATTGGCACACCTAAATATGTAAATGGCAAAGACCTCTCCAACCAACCCAATTGATTAGAGATGTCTCGATATCGAAAACATGTCAAGCCGAAAGAGATAAATATATATTTACCAGCACTAATTTTTGAGACCATATATTTGTTCAAACTCAGGAACCCTTCCACCGACCTAGTTGTGTCTCTGATAAAGAAGAGAACATCGTCAGTATATAATAAAATATTTTCTAGTCATAGGCTTAAATTGGGCACTAAGGTCGCCTAATTGGAGTCTTCTTGTGAGTCTTTTCATGAGGAATAAGTATGAGAAGAGAGGATCCCCTTATTGAATCCCTCTTGAGATCTTAAAAATTGGTCCAGCTTTCCCATTGATTAATATTGCAAAAGAGGGTGAGTGGATACAAAAGCTAATTAAGTGAATCCATTTTTCATCGAAACCAAAATACATAAGTGACTTTTCGAGGAAGTTCCAATTAATCTTGTCATATGCTTTCACTAGGATATCTTGAATAACACTGACTTGTGCTTATTTCGATACATTGTGTCCACCATTTCTTGAGTAATTGTGTTGTTTTAATGGATGTTGTGACCTTTTAGAAAACCCTTTAATTTTTTAGAACATTTTCCACAGTATAGGCCTCATCCGATTCACTTTGACTTTGGTAATGATTTATATATGTAGTTAAACACCTAAATTTTTTTCAAAAAAAAATTGTTTTTCAAAGTTCTCCTTTACAAGCAAAATTGTGGTCATTGTTGGTCTTTTAAGGTCTTTTTCAACAAAACAACCTTAGCAAGTTCATTTCCAACTCAAAATTTCATGGGAACCCAAAATTAGGGTTACTTTGAGCCCTACAAAAAAAATCGAATTCTGACAAAATTCAAGAAATAATCATTTTACCCTCAAGGCTATACTGGAGAAATTTCACTGTTTTAAGTGTATTTCCTTCAAAAAAAGGGTTACACTAGTTAAAAAAGGGTATTTGAAACAAAAATAAGTTCTAACCATAAAATATTTGCAAAATAACCATTTTACCCTTACAGAATACCCGAATTAAAAAGATGAAAAAAGTAGAATAAATAAGCCTAAAACATGGTGAAGAAATGAGCATAACCTCAGAAAATGGGAAGACTCATATTCGACATGACTCAAGCTTAAGCTCAAGTGGGGACCCCGTCTGCCGCTTGATAGGACCCCCCGCCTTAAAACATGGTGGAGAAAAAAATAGAATAAACAAGCTTGGCAGGACCCCTCTAACGCCTGGCCGGACCTCTGGCACGTGGGGACCCCCACGCGTGCTTCCTACGTGCCTTCCGTGCAAAATAACTCCCACATGCTCAAACCTACTTCAAACGTACCAAAATTGTGCATAGTTGTCCCCAACACATGGCACATGAGTCCAACTACCCTTCCGTAAACACCCCAAAATGGTGATGTTTTCAAAAACTCTTGAATTTCAAAACAAGCTTATAGTCCTTTTGAACCTTTAAACCCCAAATTTTTAAAGTTTAAACCTTCTGGAAAATATTTCAAAATAAATGTTTTAAATTCAAGCTAAAAGCCCATAGATTTCAAAGCAGATCAAAACAGACAGGTGAAACCCAATCCAAAAAGTTGGCTGCACCAAAGGGGGTTAGCCGAGTGAAGGAACAAAGGGGTTGCACCTTGGATGAGTAGAGCAAGGTAAGCCTAGACTTGAAACTTGAAGCTTGAACCTAGTCAAGGGGCTGCACCTTGGGGCAGTCGTGGGCTAGCTTGGACCGAACCAAGAAGGATGAAGGTGGGCTCGAGCAAGGGGAAGCCGGCTGCATCAAAGGCCAAAGGGAAGGGGAAGTTTGCAAGGAAGAAAACCATCTGATTCCTTACATGAAATTTTCAGCATTTCGGGGAAAAACTTGTAAGTGCTTTTAAACTTTGGTTTTAAGCCATTTTCTCCATTTAATTCAATTCGAAAAGGGGTTGTATTAATGGAGCGCAGCCTCCCCCCATGTTGTAATATGGATTAGCTCTCTTCGCTCGTCACTTCATTGGTAGATGATCACAATTACACCCATATGCACTTAAGCCTTTTCACTCTCTACACCCACGTCCACTCGAGCCTTTTTGCTCTCTTACCTCAATATACTTTATAAACCTTCTATACTTCGAATCCCCTCTCTTCTTAAGCCAATATACATATTTCATTTCACGTGAGTTTTACTTTCGGGAATGTAGAGTGATTGCATTTCTATTTCGCGTGAGTTTACTTTGGGAATGTAGAGTGATTGCACTTCCATTTCGCATGAGTTTACTTTGGGAATGTAAAGTGACCGCACTTTCATTTCGCATAAGTTTACTTTGGGAATGTAGAGTGACCGCACTTTTATTTCACGTGAGTTTACTTTGGGAATGTAGAGTGATTGCACTTTCATTTTGCATGAGTTTACTTTCGGGAATGTAGAGTGATTGCACTTCTATTTCGCGTGAGTTTACTTTGGGAATGTAGAGTGATTGGACTTCTATTTCGCGTGAGTTTACTTTGAGAATGTAGAGTGATTGCACTTCCATTTTGTGTGAGTTTACTTTGGGAATGTAGAGTGATTGCACTTTCATTTCGCGTGAGTTTACTTCGGATGTAGAGTGACTGCAATTTAAATTTGGGTGAGTTCTCATCATCACTCTTAAAAACCCAAAACAGGATTTTCAACATCTCTACATATGCTCATTGAGGTAAATCTCTCGATACTCACTCCAAATCATACATGAAATTGTGCTCACACATTCCACACACATCAGACCACAGTAAGTAAAACTTACAAGAATCTTAGGGTCGACCAACCCCGTAATAAAATTGACAAAAGTGCACGAACCGAATTCTTTAAAAAAGTATTGAACATTCACATTAATTTGAAGTAAAAACTTATTTGCAAATTGAAGTTCCTAAGCACTTAAACCGACCCTTAAGCATCGGTTCAAGAAGGTTTAAGTGAAAAGAGTCTGCTTGCCTACAATCGCCAAAAGTCAGAAAATCATTTAAAAAGTCTTCGCTAGTTTGTGTAAGCTAGCTGGCACACTCGCGCAAGCATAGACACCTTCCCATGTGAGAATACCTCTGGATGAATTGGATTTGGGTCTAGATCAGACCCAATAATCTGAAAAGATATGATTTAAGAAAATGGCTATAAAAGGAGGATGTGAGTAGCCAAGAAAGATGATTCTAGCCCAAGAGTGATAAGTTAAGCCAAGAAGGACGTGAAGAAGCTCATCTCCAACACAACGAGGATTTCATCCAAAAGAGAGAGAAAGTGAG
The DNA here is from genome assembly GCA_036023115.1 of Brasenia schreberi. Taxonomy (NCBI): domain Eukaryota; kingdom Viridiplantae; phylum Streptophyta; class Magnoliopsida; order Nymphaeales; family Cabombaceae; genus Brasenia; species Brasenia schreberi. The sequence continues at coordinate 15,850,500 of JAYKKT010000089.1, read as the reverse complement.
AGACCTAGAGAGAAAGCCTTAAGTATCCTCTTCTAACCCTTTTTCTTGTTTGTTCTTGTTTTAAGTATGAAGTTATTGTCTCCAATCTTTTGTAAGCTCAAGAATACCAGTCATTTTATGAAATATCATTACAAAAGAGGATCATCTGATTCTGAAAGCATAAAAAGAAAGGGTCATAGGTAAGAGGAATCCACCACTTTCACAAGATTTCATTTCTTCAACCCCAATATCTTATATGTTCTCATCTTATGCTTATGTATTATATCGTCCCTTCTCCCCTTTCTTTGGTGTATAGATTGCTTCCAATTCAATTCAAGAATCCATAAAAGGAACATAGATGTTACATTTACATACAATGTCATGAGTATATAATCACTCTTATAGTGGATTAATCACCCATAAGTTTGTGTTATGGGAGAGTATTGATCTATGATCGCATATATTTTCTAAAAGAGCAATCCTCCTTCCCCATGGATCTATATGTAGATGAGTTCCACCCCGAACGAGCATAAGTTCTCAACAAAATTCTTTGAATAATCACTAAATCATTAAGATTCTAATCGGATGCATCATTATAAAAAAAATTCTACAAATTTCAGCATATTGTACATACCTTGTACGGTCTATGAATTTTCAACTATCATCTCTAAGCGAAATACTATCAAATTTTGTTCGTGAGTAGTGCACACACCGACCAATATCCGATAAATTCTCATCATTTTTGGAAATGGGTGAGATTGATTAAAAAGGTCAACAAGGACCAGACTCAACCCAAAATTGAACATGTTTGTGACAAAAATCCTTCAATAGATGTTTAGTAAAATCATCATAACCCGGTCTGTAAGTACCCAAATATCTCAAGAATGGTCATTTCAAGGTGAAGCAAGCACAACAGTTAAGACCCTTAATGTAATAAGTAGGATATGCTCATGTATGAGAGGTGGAGTCCTACAACTGGCTTGGGGGCTTGGGCTGGAGTGGGCGAGAATGATGGTAAGGTTTCTTTATTCTCGCTATCTAGCTCGGTGTTCATATCTTACAGGGCATTGAATGAGTTTTTAGTTGGGAAGTATCTTTTTCCTTCCATGTTTTACCATTTTTAATTTGATGCCGTTCAGGGTTTTGAGTGGGATCATAGGGCTTCACTTGCCTTCATTGTAGGCAAGCACTATCCTTGTGATATGTTGAACTGCATTCTCTGCAGAATATAATATCGTGTTTCATATACTACATGTATTGTGAAGGAGCAACTTTGGACCACAATCACTTCCACCTCTTGGATTAATTCTTAACTTCCATGAATTTTTATGCATATGCGAGCGAATGTTGTCCTCTCTTGTGCTATCGTCATATTGTCCATGGTCAGATACGTCCCTCTAAGATATACTGCAATGCCTTGAAATAAATCCTTATTTCATAAGCTTAGATTTAAATCAAGGAGTCTCACCTAAACTGGAATAATAGATATTACCTCCAATTTTCATTCATTTCCAAGAGTCTATCGGTTAACCACTAAAGTTCGTCCAATACGTTTCCAAATTTGTTTTTTGAAGATATGATTCATTTCCTCCTCCGATATAGTACAAATTAAGAAAAATATATTCTTACATGGAAGAAATTTGATATTGGGTATCATCACCCATCGTGCCTTTAGATTTTCAAAGATGAATTTATAATTCATTTGCTTATATCGGTTCTCACCAGAAAAACCAGCAATCGTGTTCATCTGGTCGTATGTTTGCTTTGGGATAATTATGGCCTTCTTGTCCGCTTTTGAAATTACCTTTAATCCCAAATCATTATGTGACACCTCCATCGATGACAATCCCACCACTTGAGATCATGTACGTTTGCAATAGGGATAACAAGAAGTTGCGTAGGAAGACCATGTTGTACCACTTGAAGGGTCTCCCATATCCGAAAGACCCCCATTTGTGGGGACGTTGTCTTCAGGCATGAAGGTTGGGGTATTTTCACAAACAGTTATACAGCAGCTTTGATAAAGCGGTATGCATTTGTGAGGCTTGGAGACTTGATTGTAATTTGTTATAAAACCTTGTATAATCTCCATGCGGAAGCATTGGCTAGAGCTGGTAAATGAACCAAGCCACTCATAGTTCTTTTGTTCGTGCCTTCTTGTTAAACAGATGAGCACATTTTGCTCCTTGGAAAAATGACGTTTGAACTTCTAAGCCAAGATGGCAAGGTGATTGCAATAGCACACTTAAGGTAAAGTAAGGATCATTATGGTATTTTCTTTATTGTGAAGAAGAATTGAAGATAATGTATGATAGGAAAATTTTCACAAGTATTTTTTTAGTATTCGGATTGAATACTTCATGATCTGAACTTCTCGCACAATAAAATTGAAACGTAAGGTTTGTATCCTTAATTGTAACCTAAGCCTTGTTAGCTTATACTAGAATGTTAGTTAATATTAAATATTAATTGTAATATTACATAATATTCATTACATTATATAAATATTGAGTAGTATATATTAAATAGTAATTAGCAGAGTCAAATGTTAAATGAAATACTAATTATAATATTAGGTTAATTATTTTATATCAATTTAATTGATACAAAATTATTAATTAACTATACTACTTATTACAATATTATGTTAATAAATAGAAATATATAATACTGAATTCAATGTAGTACATATTAATATTAATTATTTAACTACTTACTTATTTAATTAATTAATTAAAATATTTTAATATTATAACTAGTTCAAAAATAATAACAAAATGTTTATATATTTATAATAATATTGGACTAATTAATCTTATAACTAATATTCAATTAATACCAATTAATTCTTAATAATTATTAATCAAGATATATAAAATAATTAATCTTAATTAAAATATTATTCCCATATTATAGTAGACAATAATTAATATACACACATATATAGACTAATAATATTAATTAAAATTTACTACATATTACTTATATAGTTAATACCATAGTAATATTTTAATATAAATTATATAATTAGTCATATGTTTATACTACAATTTTTAACTTTATAAATAATATTAAGTATTATTTATATCATAAAACTACCATTTCATTAACATTTTAATTTTGATTGTAGAATTAACTATATATAACACATATATTATACAATTAATATTACAACATACATTGACGTGACGAGTGAATCACTACATCAACATTTACACATCGTTTTGTCAACAAAAACTAACATTGTTAGAGGTCTGCTTCTAATTAATGGACTTTTGCTTTTATGAAAATTGGGAGGTGTTTGTACGCGCGAACCCTGCAAATGGGGTTGTACAGTGTGCAGGTGTGCGATGCAAACACAGCAATCGAGCATATGGATTGTAGAGTGAATCAATACGGCCTGCGCGTAGGTTAAGAAAATCTCTCTCTTAACGCGGCTAAGTTTGGTAACATCCATTGGCTCGGAGCCTCATAGAGCATAAACTTGAAAATACCCATCAACGCGGAGGACGTAATATTCTATTAATATATTTCTTCATTGACCTGCAATTATTGCGACCCATCTGCAAAAAGAGCCGTTTTGGCGCTCCCCTCCTTCCCTCTTCTTCATTTGAACTTCTTTCTGCACAATACACTACAACTCCCCTAATATTACCAATATTGTGAAACTTCAAACACAGTTTCTCGTGATTCCTTTTGCCGATAAGGTTTCCAAGTTGGAAAATATTGGTTGAGTTGAGTTCCCCGTAACCTCTGCACAAACAAACGATCGGGTTCAAGCTCTCAGGTAGAGCTAAGTTGGCATCAGCGAACAGTTTTGCAGCACCAGTGTTAGTAGGATGGGTCTTTATCACAATGTCCACGAGTAAATTTATAATGATTTCTTTGTTATAAGATCCTAACAAAGCAAAGCATCAACCTTAGTGTTTGTTAGTCATAAATTTAAACATGAAACTGTTCTCGACGGCACAACACAAGCCGATTCCAGATATGTCATGCAAGGGTCCAACCCCCGGGGCTTATTCTTCCCCAATGTGACCAAACCCATCGGTGCCCTATGTTCAGGTTGATCGTCTTCAACATTTTTTTGTCTCTCGTGAGTGTGCGTGGCCTGAAAGACGAGCAACTCTAAGAACCCGATTTCTCCGCCACCTCCGACCGGCGGCTCACCCGAACTGGAGTCAAGTAGTGGCATAAAAGTAATAATTTGCAAAAACAAGCAGCGTTTCATGAAGTGATGTCCGAGTTACACGAAGGCGTCAAAGACGAAAAATCAAACAAAGAAACTTTCAATGGAACGAAGAAATAAATATTTGTACATTTGGAAACGAGAAGCCGTCTCTCTCTCTCTCTCTCTCTCGAAGATGAGTAGCGTCCATCGGCTTTCCTCGGTCCTACTTCTCTTGATCGCTGTGGTGTTCGGAATCACGCGGCCGTCCGGCGGGCAAAAGGCAGCCCTTCCTCCGCCGGAGGATAGCTGCGAAGGTGTCTACCTCTCGTACGAATCCGAGCCGGGAAAGCGTGTGTTCCCGGTTGCCAAGGACCCGGCGAAGCAGGGTTACGCGTTCCGCTCGACGCTGACGCTGCTCAACACGGGCGTCCTGCCGCTCAAGTCGTGGAAGGCCTTCGTCGGGTTTCAGCACGGAGAGGTTTTGGTATCGGCATCCGGCGCCGTTATCTCCGACGGCTCCACCTTGCCGGCCAAGGTCGGCAATGGAACTTTCCTCTTCGGCTTCCCGGACACTGACCTCGAGACCGCTATCGACACGGCCGGCGACTTGAACCAGATACAGGCTAAGATCGTTCTCGTTGGTACCCAGTTCGGCGTCGAGCAGCCTGCTGTGCCAATGCCCAGCAAGATCTCTCTCGCCAATGATGGTTATGCTTGCCCGGAACCGAAACTTAATGGTACAGAATGTGATTCTTTGATCTCCCCATCTGGCATTTCCTCTTCTTCTTTTTCTTTTGTTGGTTTTCTCTGAAAAGTTCTGTAATTTTTCTTTTTTTGTGATTTTGCGGGCAAAGTCTGGGACTTTTGTTTCATGGTTTGTTTGGTTTGGGAAATTATTCAAGATCGGTCTTTTCTTCTTTCTCGGTTTTGTGATTTATGTTGTCATTTGTGGTTTAAGTGAAGAGCGTGAAATTGTCTTTCTCCTCTACCGGGATTGTTACGGTGGTCTTTGTAGTGGGGAGGCTGCCAGTTTTTCCTGTGATCCGCCATGAAGATTTGTTTCCCTTTATGTTATTGAAAGTAATGAACTGTGACCTGCTTGCCTGGTTTTCTTGTGAATCAGAGAGGTTAATGGTGGTGACAATAGGAAATGTTGTGATACTAATTGTCTTCTGCAGGAACGATCGTGAGCTGTGTTCCTAATTCAGTAGTGGTTATGGTAGTAAAGTACATTGGATTGGCTTTAGAGAGAATGATAACTCTTGTATCTGCTATGTGTTATTTGTGCTGCTATGACATGATAAACTTAAAACAAGAACTTTAGTCATGGGAGGCATTCCTGTGGTGGATTAGGATTGGTGAGCCTTGAACAACTTCATATCTTGGATTATGGAGTATTGATTTTATATTCTTTACTTTTCTTCATTGTGTACATTGTGGAATTTAAGGTGAGAATCCTTCGTTTCTCTTTAGACTCGTGTTACAATCCACTGGTAGCCTCAAGCCACAAGGAAGTGAAACTCTTAAGTCGTTACATGCATTGAACTTCATCTTTGCACTACAAGAAATATAGCGCAGGTGGGATCCACGAGCCAAATGAAATCGCTGAATCCTAGGAAACGAAACTCTATACTTGTGCATCTCAATGGAAGCTTGAGTTGGCTCTTCTGAAGCTTACATGATGTACAGGCTTAGTTTGTGAACAGTAATGTGCTTGTCATCCGAGGCTAGACACTTTGAACAATCAAAGGACAACACCGAAAATACCAATTGGGTGCAATGCACTGTGGAACCATTTTTGCTCTCTGAAGTTCTGTTATCCTTTTCCTTCTTTCTGTGTTGAAATTACAGTATAGCTAGATCTTGTGGATTTATCACGAAAAGCTTTAGACATTGAGAGATTCTAGTGTCTTCTGTTTGAATTTTCAGTGCTTGAGGATGAGTAGTTCCTTCATGATTCTTTCCTTTTGGGGATCTGGATGGTCATCTTTGATTTCTTCAAATGTTTCAGGCAACCAGTCAATGTACGTATGCTGTGTCTATGATGCAAATCATATACAGAATACAACTGATAGTGTTAGCTTCTTACCTCGGCAAAGTGGTGATCTTATCATTGACTATGATGTGATCCAATCCTACGGAAGCAATTATATGGTACAGGTAACTATGTCAAATGAACACCCATTGGGACGCTTGGACAACTGGAAACTGTCATGGGAATGGATGAGAGATGAGTTTATTTACACTATGAAGGGAGCTTATACCCTGCTAACAGATTCATCTGACTGCATATTTGGCAAACAAGGTGCCTACTACCAACAACTTGATTTTTCTAAAGTCATGAATTGTCAGAAGACCCCTACAATTGTTGATCTTCCTCCAACTAGATCTAATGACCCAACCGTTGGTCTCATTCCAAATTGTTGTCGCAATGGCACAATTTTGCCACGTGCTATGGACCCTTCAAAATCAAAATCTGCCTTCCAAATGCAAGTTTTTAAATCCCCACCTGATATTAATCGCACTGTGCTTTATCCTCCTCAGAACTGGAAGATCAGTGGTGTTCTTAACCCAGACTACCAATGTGGCCCTCCAGTTAGAGTTAGTCCAACTCTTTTTCCTGATCCTAGTGGCCTTCAGTCAACCACTGCTGCCTTAGTAACTTGGCAAATCGTTTGCAATATTACCCAACCCAAAAATTCCTATCCTCGTTGTTGTGTTTCCTTCTCTGCGTACTACAATGATTCTGTCATCCCATGCAATACTTGTGCTTGTGGGTGCTCATCAACAGATTCAAACTGTAATGCGACTGCTTCTCCTTTGCTTCTTCCATCGGAGGCCCTTCTTGTTCCATTTGTCAATCGAACCATCAAGGGTCTGGCATGGGCTGATATCAAGCACTTCAAAGTCCCTAAACCATTGCCCTGTGGCGACAACTGCGGCGTGAGCATCAACTGGCATGTAGTATCTGACTATAGAAATGGCTGGACTGCAAGGATCACTCTCTTCAACTGGGGAAGTGTCACCTTTGCTGATTGGTTCACTGCAATCGAGTTGGATAAAGCTTTCACAGGTTATGAGGCTGTGTTCTCATTCAACGGAACCACCTTGCCGGAAATAAATAAGACCATCTTGATGCAAGGATTGCCTGGCCTTAATTATCTTATAGCAGAAGATACAAGCCCGAACCCAGCTGTTCCTGGAAAGCAACAATCCGTAATTTCTTTCACGAAGAAGCAAACACCAGGTATAAACATAGCATTTGGTGATGGATTCCCTACTAAGGTCTTCTTCAATGGTGAGGAGTGTTCATTGCCTACAATATTGCCTACAGCGAATGCAAATATTGCTTATGTCAGGAGTCTATGCTTATCTATCTTGGTCGCAGTTGTGGCTTTCTTTCTGGTGGATCAGTTTCAGTGATGATTCGCCTTATAGTTTTTGCTGCTGATTCTTTGTTTCTTTTACATGTATGAATTTATTATACCTGCAAATTTGAAGATTTTGCTAAAATCTTCATGTCCTTTAATCATCTGTATGCATTAGGGATATCTGTAGTCAGGAGAATTATTTGTTTCTGTTTGTATCTTCTTCATATTGCCAGGTAATCAATGTTATACTACATGCTCTCTCTCTCTCTCTCTCTCTCTCTCTCTCTCTCTCTCTCTCTCTCTCTCTCTCTCTCTCATACGGCAGATTTGTTGCTCTTGTGAGCAACGTGCTTGGACATAAAACTCTTATCCATTTTTGCATGTTAGGCAGAGCCCTCCCAGATGTGCGCACACTCCGGGCATCAAAACTCAAGACAATTCAGGTCTTTGTGAGCGACGTGCTTGAACATTGGCTTCTTGTGTGTCTGTCAACATTTTAATGGGTCACAGTGTGGTTCTTATATTCTTTGAAAGTGTGGATATGGTTAAATGCAAGAGTTTCGTTGAAAATATTTGGTAAATTTGGCTAGTGGTTACCTTTTGTTTATCTCCATTTATACGGGTTTAATTCTCCTCTCTGAGTTTCTTTGTACAGTAATACAGCTTTTGGCTTCATTTTCCTTGAGTTCCTATTCGAGATAGCAAATGGTTTTGGAATGCAAGAACGACGCACAGAATCAAAATGTACTTGAGAGGCGTCTTGGTTTTTAATCACCACCCGTTATCTCATCGGACGTGTGCGCTTCAAGTGCATCAGTTGTGCTCCTGAATATTGGTTTTGGTGAAGGGAGAATGAAGTGAGAAATTTAGGCTGGCGGAGTTCTCGACATCCTGTCCTCTTGATTCCGCCTTGTCTGCTCTTGAGGCTAATAGAAGACGTGTGACCCCAACAATCACTGATTGTCGCATGGCCAAGTGTTAAATCTTTGAGGACTCAAAGATGATGAGCTCTCTTACTTCAACAATGTAATCCTCATTGTCACTAATACTGCCATAAGTGGAGAGTTTGATCTTCTGGAAAAAAAGAATCTGACTGAAGCTTAACCAACATGAAGCTTTATAATCCCGCTTAAAAATTCTGTCTATATAAAGACGTTGAACCTTGCGTTGCATTGTCAAAACTATCTCTGTTATTGTCAAACAGCCGAAGCTTAGCATGTCAATTTATGGACATTTTGTCTCTTTTCTTTTTGTTGCATTGGGAGAGCTGACATCAGGTGTGCACACCCCGGGGATTGAGATCACGACCTTCGTTTGTGAGTCGAGCCTGTCGAGTGATGAATTAACACTTGAGTGCCACTTTTTGTGTTTCTGGCTACCAAAATAACCCTCCGTCAACGTGCTTCCTCCATTTTCCAAACTCTTCACCCCTTAGGTGTCATACATAGCTTCTCTAACTCACAACCCAGTAGTCCAGGGTATCTACCCACATATTTGCTCCACGGAACACCAACCAAGCCAATACCATGAGCCAAGGGTCACTTATCATGGATTTTTAGTTTCCATTGTGTTCTTATCTTCTTTTTTCTGGTACAATGGGGAGGCTGAATCCACATGCATGCCCTGGGTATCGTATTTATGACGTTCACTTGTGAGACACCCCCTTGCCAGATGAGCTATTTCTCTGTGTGTCATTGTGCTCTTATCTGGTCTCTGTAAGTAGTTGGTGGCCACTATCGGCCCCAATACTAACGTCAACTATGAAATCTAGGAAGAAGGGTCCTCTTCTCATATTTCATGAGTTGCTTTTCCAAATAAAGTAAACTTTATTCAAAACTGATTATTACTTTTTAAAAAGGTCCTAGGCATCTCCCAGATGAACAAGAATAACTTTTAAAAAGGAAAGCCAAGAAAATAAAACTCGAAAGATGAAAAAGCCATGTATATATATACAACAGAAATATAAAAAAAAATGACACACTATCGACTTCTTCCTCAGAAAACCCTCTTTAGGCAACCTTATCCTCTCTTGTTTTCTATATCTCTTTTACAGGCCCTCGACTACTATTGCAACATATGAACCAAAAGAACAGGATGAAGAGGAGCAAAACCACAACTGGCGCCATCATAGAGAACAACACGAAGAGGAGCAAAATGCAGTTGGCCCCATCACTGGTATTAGAGCCTCCTTAAAGCCTTTGGCGACTCCTTAGCAGGTACGCCGATTCTAAAAAAAGAAGATGAGAGAAAAAATTAAACATAATCTCAAAAAAAAAATCAGCATAAGCTTTTACTAATAAAAAAGAGAGAGGGAGAAGGGGAAATGGAGAAGAAGAAAGTTATGTTAGAAGTAATATTTAAGCATACAACAATAGGAAACCGTCCATCGAAAGCAACCTTAGGTAGGTCGCAAGCCTAAAAATATCCAAATGGCTTGAACGTTATAGAGGCCAGAAGAAAACACTGAGAGGCCAAGCCGACGGTTATTGAACCGCCAACGACCTCCTCTCCCTTTTCTCTCTATTTCTCTCTCTCTTTGTAATAACCAAAGTTGAAGAACACGAGGAACAGAGGCCAGGCAAGAAGAACAAAGAGAATAAAGCCCATGAAGCAGAAGAATAGGAGAGGCGAAGGCTAGGCCAATGGTGAAGAACTGTTGGCAGCCTCCTGCCCCTCTCTCAGACTCTCTCTATAAGGTTGATAGAACAATCGATAAGTTTAAAGCGAGGTCGGTTGCAAAGAATTTTTCACAGAAGGAGGAGAATAATTATGTTAAGACATATTCCCCTGTTATAAAATTTGCATCCATAAGAATAATCCTGGTGATATTAGCATATTATGATTTAGATTTACATAAGTTAGATGTGAAAACTGCTTTTCTAAATAGAGATTTAGGTGAAATCATATATATGCATAAGCCCGAAGGATAAATAGTTGAAGGCGAAGAAGATAAAGTATATAGGTTGAAAAAAATCTTATATGGCCATAAACAATCACCATATCAATGATATTTGACTTTTCAAAATACCATTATTGAACTTGGGTTTGTTGTTAATGAACTTGATCATTGTATATTGTATATATGTTTGGAATAGTGGGACCACTTTGTCATCTTATCATTATATATAGATGACATATTGTTGATTGGCAATAACAATGAAATGATTGTCAAAACCAAGTCATAGTTAAACTCAAGATTTGAAATGAAGAATAAGGGGGAAGCATCCTATATCCTGGGTATAAAGATTTCTCCAGATAGAGAATCTAAACTTCTATGCGTAAGTCAGGAGAGATATATTGATTATATCCTCAAGAAGTTTAAAATTGGTGAATACAAGCCTGTATCTACACCTATTGCGAAAGGGGTCAAATTGTGTAAGGTTGATTGTCACAGTGAAGGAGACAATAAGCATGATGTTCCTTATGCACAAGTTGTGGGTAACTTAATGTATGTTATGTTGTATATAAGACCTGATATCAATTTTATTGTTGGTGGGTAGATATCAAAGTAATCTTAGATTACAACATTGGATAGCTGTGAAAAAGGTCCTAAGATATCTTAAAAGAACAAAAGACTCGAAACTTTGCTTTCAAACAGATGAACTGAAAGTAATAGGATACTCAGATGCTAACTTTGTTGGGTGCATAGATGACAACAAATCAACCTGTAGTTAAATATTTTTATTTGGAGGTGGTGTGGTTTCTTGGGTAAAAAGAAATAAGGTTGTGTAGCATTGCATACACAAGAAGCGGAGTATGTTGCTTGCAGTATGGCTGCTATGAGTGTCGTTTGGATAAGCCGTGTCATACGTGATTTCAAGCTGGACATAGCCAACGAGTCGGTTGTCATTTGTTATGAAAAAAATGCAGTAATTACTCTTATTAAGAGTGGAGCTAATAACTCAAGAAGCAAGCATATAATATTTAAATATCACTATGTTCATAATATGCTCAAAAGAAATAAAATGTTATATGTCAACCACTAATATGTTGGCAGACCCCTTAACAAAAGGTATCTTAGAAGAACTTTTTACTAGACATGTAACCTACATGGGTTTGAGATACGCTTAGTGTATGAGTGTAGAAAATACACTTTGTGGTGTATTATGCAGGAAAAACACATTAATTGTGGGAAAACCGCATAAGAGATAAAAGTTGTAATTTACTTATAACTAGATAAATGATATAACTTAGTAAACTCCAAAATAGTGGGAGGCAAAACCAGTGTATCAAAGGTTGACTCTAATGGCCAAGTAGGAGATGTAAGTAGTTGGTGGCCACTATCGGCCCCAATACTAACGTTAACCATGAACTGTGGGAAGAAGAACCCTCTTCCCAGATTTCATGAGTTGCTTTTTCAAACAAAGTAAACTTTATTCAAAACTAATTTTTACATTTTGAAAATGTCCTAGGCATTTCTTGGATGAAGAAGAATGACTTTTAAAAAGGAAATCCCAAAGAGAAAAACTCAGAAGATGAAAAAAAACATGTATATATACAACAGAAATATAGAGAAAAAGAATGATACACTAGTGACTTCTTCCTGAGAAAACCCTCTACAGGTAACCTTATCCCACTCTCTCTCCCCTGTTGTCCCGATCTCTTTTATGGCCCTTGATTGTCGCTGCAACATTTGAACCAAAAGAACAGGCAAAATCGCAGTTGGCGCTATCAGAGAGAACACGAAGAGGAGTAAAACGCGGCCGGCCCCATCAGTCTCATCTTAGGATTAACTCTTGTTAACACTAGGAAAATTTGGGCCATGAATCGGCGAAAATAACAAATGCCAATACAAAATCTAAATGCATGCAATGATGAAATAAAAATAAGAATAAATAACTACTTCATAGATTATTACTTCAAAAGCGAGGGTTTTTGAAATTAGAAAGGAGTTATTTGAAAGATATAGGTACAGAATCAAAAACCTTAGTAGTTTTCTTTCTTTTGATGTATTAGTTACATTTTGTTTCATCTAGGCCATAGTTATAGAAAATATCCTTTTACTTCCATATCCATTTTTATACTATTTGTTCATTACATTTAGCTTTCTAGAATAGTATATAACCAATCCCATAATTGCTTGATCCTTAAATAGTGCCTTTTAGTTCTACAAGATTGGCAAATTGCGTTGTTGGTGCGAATTACTAGCTAAGGAGAAGGTCGTTGGAAAAGCTAACTCAATTGCATTTCTTGGCATTCTATTTGATACTTAAACTTCTTTTTGTATTTCAAGAGAAGATTTCGCGTCAACATCCTTTTCGGCATGCCTGGTGAGACACCACAATGGGCAAATTGACCTATCTTCATATTCATCTTGTTAGAGTGAGGAGACCTTACTCTCATGGGTGGAATGTGAGCTCTAACCAAAGAAGTTACATCATACGGCAAAGAATATTAACAATTTATCTCATACTAGGAGCAAAAACAGAATTCAAGGAGTTTTTCACCCAAGACCGGTCCAAATGCTAGAAGCACTTTCACGGTTCGTCATGTCGAAGCTCAACTTTCTTCATCATTAAGGGTTTAATTTGAAGCGGCTCAATTAGAAGCCATCAAAACTCTATCAAGGATTTTATTTTACAGTCAATGGTACATAATGAGATCAATACTGCTCTTGAAAGGGAATTCATGAACAAACTATTGGAGATTGAGACGAGTCTGAGCATAGCCGAGTTGTAATAATAGTCAAGTGCAACGGAAAGAAGAAGAGAAGGGGAGAAGAAGAAGTCACAGAAAAGTCTATATTTTCTCTATTTTTTTTGTTTGTTTCTATTCTGTATATAAACACCCGACTTATTCATCCCTTTCCACTTTGGGCTTTTCATTGAAGTCATATCAATTGTGAGAGATTTTTGTAACTTTATGAAAAAAAACCATTTTGTTTTTAAGTTTTTATCTTTTAGAATAAAGCATCTCATGAAATCCAAGAAGATGACCCTTCTCGCACTTCATGGATGAGGTTATTGGGGCCAAAAGTAGCTACCAATAACTTACATCTCTCACTTGATCAGATGAGCTAATTTGTGATATTCTGGTTTTGTCACCCACTATTTTGTGGTTTTCCAACTTGATCATATATTTTTCCTTCATAACAATCATTATAATGTATTTTTCACACTAAAAACTCTAGGCATATCTCAAACCAATGTATGTAACATGCTTTATAAAAAGATCTTCCTTTTATCTATGGGTCAACCAACATATCAATCCTCTTAAGCATATCATGAACATAGTGGTATTTAACCATTATATGCTTGTTTCTCGAGCTACCAACTCCACTCTTAATAAGAGTAATTGTTGCACTATTGTTACAATAAATAACAACCGACTTGTTGGCTATATCAAACTTCAAATCACATATAAAATGGTTAATCCAAATAGCACTCATTGCAGTCATATTGCAAGCAACATACCCAACTTCTTTTGTATGCAATGCTACATAATCCTGTTTTAAGAAACAACACCTCCAAATAAAAATATTTGATCATATGTTAACTTCCTATCATCTTTGCTTCCAATAAAGTCAACATCGGACTATCCTACTACTTTTAGTTCATTAGCTTGAAAACGTAATTTTAGATCTTTCACTCCTTTAAGATATCTCAAAATCATTTTCATAACTATCCAATATTGTCAACCAGAATTACTTTGATATCTACTTACAAGACCAACAATAAAGTTGATATTCGATCTTCTACATAGTATAACATACAAGCTACCCACAACTTGTACATAAAGAACATTAAAATTGTTTTCTACCCTCCAGGACAATCAACCTTACTTAATTTGACCCCTTTAGCCACAAGTGAAATTGCAATCACTCATTCTAATTTCTTGAGGATATAATCAATATATCTCTCTTAACTCAAACGTAGAAGTTTAGATTCTCTGTCACGAGAAATCTTTATACCTATATAATAGAATACCTCTCTCATATCTTGAACTTTGAGTTTAACCATGATTTGGTTTTGATAATTATTTCATTATCATTTTCAGTCAATAATATGTCATCTATATATAACGATAAAATGATAAAGTGGCTCCCAATGTTCTAGACATATACACAATGGTTAAGTTCATTAGTCACAAGTCGAAGTTCTAAAATAACATTTTAAAAAGTCAAATGCCATTTATGAGATAATTGTTTAAGGCCATGTATAGATTTTTTAACCTATATACTTTATCCTGATGACCTTCAACAACATACCCTTTTGGCTATTACATATAAATTATTTTATCTAAATCACCGTTCAGAAAATGTAGTTTTTACATTTAGCTATGTAAATCCAATCATAATATACATAAATAGCTAGAGTAATTCTAATGGATGCAAATTTTGCACAAAAAGAATATATATTTACATAATTTATTCTCTCTTTTCCTAAAGCCCCTTTACAACTAACCTCATTTTAAATTTGTCGATTTTTCTATCGACTTTATACTTTTTTTAAGAACTCATGTACAACCTATGACTTTCTTTTCTTTTCATAAATATGTCAATTCTCAAACTTAGTTTTTCTTAATGGATTCAATTTTTTCTTTCATTATTTTTTTAGTTTATAGATTCGGATGAGTTAATAGATTGCTAATATGTCACGTTAATAGTCAACTCATCTAAATCCACTAAATTAACAATTCCTTTATAAGGTAAGTGTGTCTACTTAAAGTTTTAGTTTGTACAAGAAGGTCATTTGGATCAAAATCCAAGGGTTCAAATGATGATGGGTCTAGATCCACTAAACTATCAACACACTCATTATCATTTTCAAGGATATCATTCTTAGAATCTTCTAAGAATTAAACATCTCTACTTTCTATTAAATCATAGTCCTTGTGATAAAACTTATACCCTTTAGAACCTTTGGTGTATCCAATAAAAATATTCATAGTTTCCTCTTTGCTCTTTGAGATATGTTGAGTCATTCTATAATCAATCCACCAACCAGTCACAGGACAATAGAGGTACTTAGAAATCATGCAGATTATGTCATGCTTCTCTATTGGGTCATGACTTGGGGTGTTTCCACTATTGTTTCTCTTGTTGCAGTAATCTTGTTTGTAATGCCCCATCTTGTCATAGTTGAAGCACTTTACCTGAGAAATAGATTTCTACAATTTCTTGAAACACTGACCATCCCTTTTATTATATTTGCCAAACTTTTTATGTACCTTTTTCTTGTTCTAGTTGTTCTTAACTGGATGCTATGTCATCTTGAGCAAATAACAAATTTTCTCTTTTATTTTTTATCCATGTGTTCTTGTTCAATTACTAGTTTCAAGGGACTTTAAAATGAGTAAAATCATACCCAAGTCTAAGAGTTGCGGTTACCATATTCTAGGATGAGAAAAAATGGTTTAGAGATGATTGATTCCACTACAACTAAATCCCAAACTATTACTAATATTTGATTCACATGTTCAATCATACACAAGGAATTATACTTTTGAAGGTGTAGTTGTAATTGTAGTTTAGGTATAGTATCATGTTCGACTACTATAGAGTCAAACAACTATTTAGCGGTATCAAATTCCTCAAAGAACCTAATCAAGTCATTCTTTACATATGTTAACATAATGGTCATGGCTATTGTATCATCTTTTAGAAAAGTCTTATATTTTACTTTTTGATCCTTTGTTTCAATTGGCGTAGGAGTTAAACAATTTCCCTAAGCATATAATCAACACCCTCTAATGTTAGGGCCAACGCGATTCTTCTTTTTCATGTTTGAAAATTTAGACCAATTAATTTTTCAGTCTTTGACAATTCATAAACACAAATTCTTGAAGTTATTGTTAGTAATTTGACAAAGATAATAGTAAGAGGGTCTAAATTTTTTATATAAAAAATACAAAAATACAATACAAAAGAAACAACAAGGCATTTTCCAATAAACGAGTAATATAATGTAGTCAGGCACTCATATGCAATATCCAAAATATATAGATTTTGAATTGTAAATATTTTTGGGCACCTATCAACAATTTCAAACAAAATACATGCATCATTTTGAAAATAGATGAAAACTAAACATATTCAATAACTTTTAAACAAGTCCAGTGATAAAGCAGTAGTTTTACCCCCTCTAGCTACTTTGTAAATTTCTTTATAACTAATAGCATATTGGCAATTTTAACTTTCTATCCATTTTTATAATTTAAACGAAGTCTCATGGACTAAACAATAAAAATACATTTTAGGTTTTCCTATAATTCTATAGAATATAATGTGCCGAAACATATTTTCGTGAGATGGTGGATCAATGAATTTAATAAACAATTAGGGATAGAATTATAAAATAGATTGTAAACAGGATTGTGTAGTTTCTGAAATATATAAGAACGATGAAGTAAATTCATAGATCTGGTATTTCATGATTTAAACTAAATGCCAAAAGGACTAAACTATATATTCACATGCTCAAGAGTATAATAGATATTTAACTTACAAATATCTAGACAAAACTATAACTTTTCTCAATGGCAAACAATTATTTCATTATGTACTAAGGGTAGAATGGTCCTTTGACTCCTAGAGGCGGTTCACATGAATTGAGGTAGTTTTGAAGAAAATTGGCAACAATTTCTCCAAAACTACGAAGGGACATTATACCACCCTAGGTTTTTCTAGAAAATCACGGTTAACAGGTGTGGTTTTGAAAAACCTTCTTTGGTTTCTCTAAAAACAAGAGGAACTCTTGTTTCTCGCTCTTGCAAGAGCAGAATACGAGGTTAAGAGAGAGAGATCCATGAAAGAAGAGAGAACATGAGGCATGTCTCTCGTCTTCGGTCATCTCGCCTCTGCCAATTGATCTCTCTTGATGGCCTCCGTCTTTCTCAACTTCTAAGAGGAAGAACATAGAAGAGGAGCAGAGGGATATTGGAATGTTCTCTACTATGCCTTTTATCTCCTCTTGCATTCTCGATTTGTACCTTTTTCACCCCTTAAGCACAAACATAGTTTTTGTTTCTTACGCGGGAGAAAACTTCCTGAGTTTTTTCCTTTTATGTTATAGATTTTTTCTCTTTGCTTTGTTTTTGTTTCTCTTTTTATATAAAAACTCGATAAGAACATAAGAGTCAGAAGAAGAAACAAAGAGAAAGAATAAAAGGAAAGCTCGATCGAGAGATAAGTATTCATCCGATCGGCTTTTTCTTTTTTGTTTTTTCTAATGTTTTCGTCTTGTTCTTATTAAATCTAAAAGAAAGGATAGTTATATGCTTCTATTCTTTCATATTCTTCTCATTTTTTTCAAAAAGCTCGGTTTTGATTTTCTTTAGGTTGCCAAAGGATATACCTCAAATTTATCAAGATTGAGGTTGAGGGAACTGAGAGGCTCTCATACCAATGTTGGAGATT
This sequence comes from Brasenia schreberi, assembly GCA_036023115.1. NCBI lineage: Eukaryota > Viridiplantae > Streptophyta > Magnoliopsida > Nymphaeales > Cabombaceae > Brasenia > Brasenia schreberi. Next base: position 15,832,622 of record JAYKKT010000089.1, on the reverse strand, counting down.
GAGTCGAGTTCGAGCATAGCCAAGTTGCAATAGTAGCCAAGCACAATAGAAAGAAGAACTAGAGAAGGGGAGAAGAAGTTCACGTAGTTACCTGCAGAAAGTTTGCAACAAGGGATTCTATATTTTCTATAAAAAAACAAATTTTTCTTGTTTTTCGGATTATCCATTCTTGATTTCCAGTCCAGGGTTTCGGTTGAAGCCATGTCAACTGTGAGAGATTTTCACTTTATGAAAAGCAAAATCATTTTGTTTCAAGGTATTTATCTTTCTGAAGAAAACATAACATGAAATCCGAGAAGGGGTCATTCTTCCCGCATTTCATAGATGAGGTTATTAGAACTGAATGTGACCACTAATAACTTACACAAACACTATAGTTAAGTCACTTATATGACCGCCGCTCAATGTGACGACAGACCAAGTCAACCATTACTGAAGCTTGCTGAGAGAACGAACAACCACTGATTGGGAGACAAATACCAATCGCATTCAAAACTTCACTGTTACAGCAAGCTACTCACCCTACCGTGGATAGGCACGTCTATATTGCAAGAGGGCCCAAGCCAATTGTGGACTACTAGTCCCTCCAATGTATGTGCCAAGTCTAAATCTCATACTTGGCCCACTGGGTAGGGCACACCAATCCTTTGGATCCCCGAGTAACACAAAGAATATACCTCAAAGAAGTGGCTTGGATGTTTTCTTATGCTGATGACGACAACAAAGTGAGTCAAGGTATGCATGCCAATTAGAAATTTGGCAAGTAAATCAATTCTTAAATGCCAAACTAAGAGCAACAACATGAATCAACCTAGATGTGCTTGCTATAAACCATATCTAGAATAGATTAATGCACCATACCCTCCTCCACGAGGATTCTAAATTGTACCGAGTTCATGTATTTGGCATAAGGAGCCACCTGTGTAGAGCAATATCTCAAGAAATCTACTACAATGCAAAAGAAACTTGTGGCTAAGACAAAAAATGCAAAGGTCGTATCTTCTATAGAGACTAACATCATCAAAAGCAATGACCTTTTGGTAACCAAAGTAATGACTGCCAAACTCTTTGGAAGAATAGGCTTATTCATGCCCTACATTCAAGCCAACTAAGGGCAAGGACAAATGGTGGAAGCAAACAATTATCTCTTTGACATAAGCAAGAGTGGAACATTATTTGATTATTTTCTAAAAGTTTGCCAAACCAAATTGCTAAAAGATCATAAGATTCAACTGCGAGGAGTAGAAGTATTATTGCAAATGGTACAATAAATCGTACAAGATGAATGCATTACATGAAAAAATATACATGGGCAACGTATTGCAAGATCAATCAGCTTGTTGGTCCTTTATTATTTCCGTTTTCCATAGATAAATGGATTCGTTGATCATCAAGGAATATAGAGCACTCCACATAACATCAAACCATCCAAGAAATGTGAGGTGCCCCAAATTGGAAACATAAGAAATCAATATCGCGGTATCAAGAAAGAAGATAGATATGATGTATTTTATATTGAACAAATTATTCTATAATATGCGAAGTTTGTTTGTGAAAAGGCTTAGTTGTTGTTGTTGATGATGCCAAGTTTGTGATTTATTAAATTCATAGCACTGCCAAACATCAAAGCATATCAACCAGCACAGAGCAAGAGCTCACATGGTTAGGATGTTGGTTCACAAGTTGAAGGTCATGAGTTAATTACTTGGGCTGTGCATCTTGTTTAAGCCTCTCCATTGTACAAAAGGAAAAAGAAGCCTATCTTCGGTGGTTTGAAATTTATAGTTTGGTTTACTTATAATGGTTGGATTTAGTTCCCAAAATTGAGAAACAATTTAGATTGGTTTCGTCGGCGGTTGAGCCTAGAACTCATCAGAACCTGACTAGCAAGTCCCATATTTTTAACGGTGATATGACGAATTTGATATGACAAACTTCAATAGCGAACAATTAAGAGTGCCTCTGAGATTATTCAGAAGATAGGGATGGGGTTGGCGAGAGATGGGCAGATTTGCAAGTCCAAGCTTGCAACGTCGTAGCTACCGTTCATGGCCAGGATGAACGGCGAAGCGAGACCCATCATTGCAAAAACACTCGAAAGATAAAGTTATGGACTCCGTGCGGCGGTCAATCGTCACACACCTTGCCTCGCATTGTCAAACATGGAGCTCATCCAACCCGTGGCTACGAGGACGCATACTTCGCCTTTCTCATCTGTCCCGGTATATGGCCTTCCGGCAAAGAAACCATCGATGCACGGAGTCGGTAACTCGCGATTCAAACGCCACCGAGTCCAATCGCCAGTTCTATTGCTACGGCAACATGGAGTCTTCGTATCTTCAGTTTCCACAATCTGGGACGCCTTAACCGGCGGCGGTGGCTCTGCTCGAGACGCCGTACTTGCTGTTAGAAGAGGCATGCAACTCTTTAGACAGGTAAATTTTGCTGTATGCTATCTGCATTCACTCATTCTGATGGTTCTCAAGTACACCAGTTATGCTTTTGATGTGTGTTTGTGCTGAAGGGTAGTGTTCAAGAGTCATTGGTGGAATTCGACAGAGCGATCCAGTTGGATCCTCGGCAGAAAGCATGTAAGCTTCTACCCCACTTGATTATGTAATTAAATTGAATTGATTTTGTTGTACTCACTGGATGGTATTTAATACGGGTTGCTTATTTTAGTTTCTCATATAAGATTCTGTGGTGTTTGATGTCGTAATCCTGTTCAGATCTATGGCAAAGGGGATTATCACTGTATTTCCTTGATAGGTATGGTCTAACCGAAGTGTGGGGAGTTAACTTCTTGTTTGCACTCTTAAGGAACTTTGAATGGTCGGTGTTGAGGGATGTAGGTTTGAAGAAGGGGCAGATCAGTTTCGGCTAGATGTTGCTGAGAATCCAAATGATACCGAAGAGTCCATTTGGTGCTTTCTATGTGAAGCCCAGCTTTATGGTGCAGACGAAGCACGGAAACGCTTCCTAGAGGCAAGTTGGTCGTTGACGCCCTATCATGTTTCACTAATCCCAGTTTTATTTTCCACATACATCGTCGCATTCGTTTCATCCTCTCATTTTTAAGATAAGAGGAGGGTCGGGTTGGTTGCAATTTTTTCTTTTTTTCCGTTAAGTTGGATTTGGATGAACAATTCGGTAACTGTGACAGATATGCAGAATGCTGTCTTAGTCGCATACATGGTGTCCTGCGTCTTAAAATTTTGCCTGACGCAAGAAATCATGAGTGCCTAAGTGCGGTGGGTTCTATGTGATACATTGCATGCACCACATTAACCATGACTTGATGACTGCTGATATGGTTTTAATGTGAAAGACATCTTATGTAATTGTATTGCCAATCTTGGAGGCAGGTTGGTCAAGATCCACGGCCTGTTATGCGTGAAGCATATGCTCTGTTTAAAGATGGTGGAGATCCAAACAAGGTACGTCCAGATGCTTCAAATTGGTTGTAGTTTCTGTGCGGGAAGAAGTGATTATCCATGAGATTAACTCCTTCTAGCATGCCATTTTAGATATTTTATTCTTCTCTAAATCCCTCTAATAGTCTATGAAGGTTATTAAGGATGACCTTGCTCCTGAAAACATTTAACTTTCTTTTGAATCTTTTTATCTGAAGAATGATGTGCTTACCTTTTACTGTTTAGTTGCAGTTTTAACAAGTCTATATGGTGTGATTTATGACAGCCGTTCTTATCTAGGTTGCCTCATCCTTCCGTTTGGTTTGGGTAGAAATAACTGTTGTAGCTCTTCGTGCTAAACCTAAGCAAATTTGTCATACCTCCAAACTCTCAGAAACTGAACAGAGGCAGGTCTTTCTTTCACTCATTCTGGGAATTGATTAAGATGGCAATAATAGAACGATGACATGGAAGCAATTTTGTCATTCATTCACAGAGAAATCTATGTTCTCTAAATGCAGAGCAATTCAGAGGCCCATACAGTTAGAAGATAGAAGTTTACAGTTTCTTCTATTCATGAAGAATTGCTTCTCTTGCCATGAAAAACAAGTTAAGAGTGCTATTTCTTTCTTGGATAGAGTATTTATCTTAGCAGGTTTAACTTTTTGTGTTGAGCTATCGATTCTCAGTAAATACTGTTCTTTTATCCTGAAATATCAGATGGTTTGTTGTTCAAAACATTTGAGGTTCAACCAAGAAAGTGGAAAACCCCAGCAAATGATTTTTGAATAGCTATTGCCACAATAACTTTTTCATCATCATCTTTTTTTGTTCTCTTGGTACTAATGTTTCAAATTACAAGTGAAAAGATGAGACCCTAGAAAATGGTGTTTAGAACATAATGTTAGGTCTATTATGTGCATTATTGTTGCTCTGGGACATACTCAATGAAAGGTCTGTTTCATAAACTTTTAAAAGTGTACAATGAACTCATTTCAGTCAGATAAAAATGTAATGGACCAAAAATTGTGAAGTTGCTTTAGCTCGACTTGGAACTTTTGTATCTTTGTGAAGTAGATAATTGTTGTGTGATGGTATCAGTTTGGAAACTTTTGATTTATGTAAACTCCTTGGAGTTGTTTATTCTGAATTCTCTTCTATCATCTTTTCAAGCCATCCATCTTTTCCTCTCCAGAAGGCTTTGTCCTTGAGGATATAGAAAGCAGAGCTTGTTGATCACAATGTTGTGTGCATCTGAAATAATCAAAACGTCCAGTACCATCTTATAAAACTAGAGAAAATTTGTTGTTTATGTTGATAGTTTGGTCCACTTCCTAATGGATCAAACAATACGCTAAGGAGTTTTCTTGGTCGTTGCAGCTTGTTTCAGATTTTTCTAATGGAAAGGAGAATGAGTATTTCTATGCTGCTTTATATGCTGGACTCTATCATGAATCTGAGGTATGGTTGGGCCTTTTTTGTGCCAATATCAATTGAACATTTTCAGTATTTATTATGCTAACTCACCAAATCTAAACCAAGACTTCTCCCATACTAAGTGGGGTCGGCTAGTTTATTATTCTAAGTGTGCAACCAAATTATGTGAAGTTCAATATTACTTGTGAAGCTTGATCTTTATTAAGACTTTTTTGCACATAGCTTCACAAAAGTATAACTAAAGATTTCAGATCTTGTTCTGTCCATTTCACTAGAGATGTTAAGATTGGAACTCAGCAGATCTCCTGTGTGATACTAGAAGGCCCAATGGAGAGTTAAAAGTCTATAAAGACGACAAGTAAATATTGGTTGAGAATCCAATGACATAGCTTACAAGGAAGTAAGTGAAAAAACCATATGACAGTTAACCAGAGAACCTCAGACCCGATGTGAAGTATGCATTATTTTATTCTCTTGAGCATGACATTTTCTCTTGCTGCTACAGAGGGATTCTGCTGCCGCCGAGCAACTTATAGTTGCTGCCTGCCAGTCTCCTTATGGTTTGAGGTTAGTAACGTTAAAATCAACCACTTCTTTTTCTGGTCACTGAACGCCAGTTAAGAGATTAAAATTTGCTTCTTTTAAGTTCTAATTATCTCAACGTGGTGTTAATCGAATCAACCATGGAAATGTGAAATATAAACAGAACATACACACACTCTGTCCTTGTGCATACATGGAGAGAGAATGTGTGTGTATGTGCGAGTGCGCATTGTAGGCATGGTGCACCTTAGGGGTCTCAAAAGTGTGAATAATTGTTGACTAGTCGGAAAGTTGACTGTGTTTTCTCCGTCATTGTGTGACAGGTCTGATGATTACATGGCTTCTCTTGCCAAGGTCCACTGTCTCTGTCGTAATTGGAGCCTTCCGTAGACATATCTCCCTACATATTGTCGATTCTTGCAAAAAATACTGTGTTTGTCCGATGTATGTAAAGCTCTTTCAATGTGATTTTCTACCACTTGTAACTTGGATTCTCCCTGCAACTTACTTTTACAACGGAAAAGAACATTAGAAATAGTGCACTCCCAATGAGATGCAGATCTCCTGGCCAAGGAGTCGGTTGAGAAGTCTTCAAGTTGAAGGAAGTTGTAATTTAAGATACCTGAGTTACGAGGTCCCTCATCTGGTAAAGGGACTACCTTAACACAGCTTCTCAAGAGAATGAGTCAGACTATGTCGTTTTTTTCGACGTACTGCATGCCATATTTGTATATGTTATTTATTTTTGAATAGAACATGACTAAAGTCCGATTACAAAGGCAACAGTACAGAAACTTCTGGTGGAGTTAAGACTCCTATATTAGTAAAGGCCATAAGCCCACTGGGCATTGGCTCCATATTTGAGCGCCTATAACTGGATAAAAGCTTTCAAGTAAGCTCGCGCACTAATCACTTTGAAAGCACAGTTGACAAGGAAATAAATTTTTATAAAATCATGAGTTTGTTTAAACAAAGAGGCTTTTGCACTCATAGCGTTAGCTCAACTTAGCTTGGTGTCCTGACGCCCTTGCTGCTGGTGGGAAGCTCAACTCCCAAGAGGGTTTAGGCTTCGGCCTCCCTTTGTAACCCAATCAAAAAGAAGAGGCTTTTATGACCTGCATCATTATTTTTCAGAAAAACCTTCGTGTCTACATCTATTTTAAGTCGTTTCAATAATTAAATTCTTCCTGATGTTATTTGCAGCATTTGACCGTTTTAACTGACTGACTTATCACAGAGTTGGTCAACAGTTAGGGTTGGTAAGTAAATCGAACAAGCCCCAAAACGGCACAACTAGTTTCTCAACTCAAAACACTATTCAAATTCGGCTTGTAGCTCGTTTCAGGTGCCTAACCTAAACCAAACTTGAGCTGAGTTAGACAATATGACATAATAGCTGCTCATTAAATAAAGAAATTATGATTTAAGATCTAACTATCATCGAGATTTTGATTTCCTAATGAAGAATCAAGTAAAGATTGTGTTCTTTATACAATCTTATGGTATAGCACAAGGCCGAGCTCCATGGGCATCAGAGAATCCATCTGGTCGACCCTACCCAGCATGGGAAAAGGCTTGTATGGTGGTTCTTGCAAGATTTACCAAGGTGCATACACTCAAACAAGCTTATGCAAGTCAAGTCGAACCGAAAACAACACTCATGAATCTGTAAAGCTTAACGAACCATCTCATTTAGATCATGAACGAGCAAATCACGAGCTGAATGAAGCCGAACCACCAGACAACTGCTCGTTTTAGCCGCAACATCAGCATGACTAAACTAGCAGTTGTTCCGTACCGGTCTCGTTTTGCATAAGACCGGTTCATCCGTCGAATCGAAACGGTCCGATTCCATCGCGGATAAGTTGTCCCCGTCTCACTTTCGAAATTGCGTGTCTTTGTCGAAGTGTGGGCGTTGGACGTGGCACCACTCGAATGGCAACGTTAAGATGCGAGCGCGAGAACCGTGGAAGTTTTTGCATCTTCAAACCGAACCATCCTCTCCTCCCCTCTCTTTGCGTTCTTCTCTGACCCTTGGAATTTCCGAATACCGTAAATTCCGGATTCCCCGAGGGAGGAACGAAGGAGGAGATCCGATTCAATCGGGACTCACCTTGCAGCGTGAATTGACGGACGAATTCTGCCGGCAACGCGATGTTGAGGGATTCGTCGGACGATATCGCCGGGCGCGGCGGTCAAGGACATCAGTATTTCCAGATGCAATCGGAGCCACCGCTCACCGCCGCCTCGTCGTCGCACTCTTTCCGCCAGGGCGTCGAATTGTCGTGGATCTTCGACGAATTGCCTAAAGCGACGATAGTCTCCGTCTCGCGGCCCGACGCCAGTGATATTAGTCCCGCGTTGCTCTCCTATACCATCGAATTGCAGTATCGACAGGCACGCTCGTTTGAGTTTTGTTCCCTCGTCTTTTCAGCTTCGTAATTCGGCATGTTGTACATCAAATTCCATTAAAATTGCTGATTTTCGTACGCATTCAATTCTCTTTTTACGGTTGTTTTCCATAGACTAGTTACCTTAGAGCCCAAACTTGGAATGTTGTGTCTAGACTACCAAACAAAAAGACTATAGGTTGTCGGTGAGTATATAAAATTAAGATTAATGGTGATGGTTCATTAGATCACTATAAAGTTAGATTAGTTGCCAAAGGTTATTAAGAAGAATATGAAATTAATTATGAAGAAACCTTTGCTCCTGTGCTTAGAACACTTATGGTTGGTTGAAGGAAGAAGTATATATAGAACCTCCTTCTGGTCTCAACCTCCCTAAAAATTAAATCTTAAAACAAAGATCTTTGTATGGTCTCAAACAAGCTCCCAAACCTTGATTTGATAAAATAATTGAATTCATGATATTGCATGGTTTTAATACTTGTTATACTGATACAATTATGTTTATAAGAAAGTCTCCTTCTAGTATTGTTATTCTTTTGTTTTATGTTGATGATATAATTATTATAAGCAGTGATAATTCTCGTATTCAGCAAATCAAGCAAGAACTTACTAAAATGTTTGAAATGAAAGATCTAGGCCAACTTTCTTATTTTATTCGCATTGAGGTAACTTGTGATGATAGATGTTTCTTTTTATCATAAACTAAATTTACTAATGATATTATTCTTAGATCAAGAATTATTGATGACAAAATTGTTGAGATACCTTAGGTAATCAACCAGAAGATATGACTTATAGATGACGAACTTTTGAGTGATCCCATACCTTACACAGATAGTTGGGACACTCACTTATCTTATCATAACATGATCAAATATTGCTCATATCGTTCATACTTTAAGTCAGTTTCAACATGCACCTACCTAAGTGCATATGGGTGTTGTTATGAGGATTCTTCGTTATATTCGACAAACCTCAATCAAGAGAGTATTTCTATCATTTTCTCTTTATCTTAGTTGACTGTATATACTGATGTTGATTCGGGTGGTGATATAAATGTCAGACACTCTACTACCGGCTATTGTATTTTCCTTGATCACTCTCTCGTCTCATGAAAATGAAAGAAACAGCAAAAGGTGTCTCTTTCCTCCACCGAAGCTGGTATCGTGCAATAACCAACACAACCATCGAACTAACTTACTTCAGGATTTGGGCATATAATTGGAAGCCCCTTCGATCATGTATTCTAACAACAAAAACGCTATGGATATAGCCAATAATCATACCTTTAATGAACGTATGAAGCATATCGAAATGGACTGTCACTATATTTGAAAGAGTATCTATAAGGCAATTTAGTATTACAGTTTGTAAAATGAGGGTATCAGCTTACAAATGTGTTCACCAAGTGGTTACCTATTCCTCAATTTTAGTTTTTGATTGGCAAACTTCAGATCATAGAGCAGTTAGTTTGACGGGGTGTTAGAACTTGACATGGGCCACTCGGGCTCAGCCCTGAGCCCTAGCCAATCAAGCTGTCAGGGCCAGGGCTGGCTTTGACCAGCCCCCTCCTCTCTCCTCTTCTCCAGTCGGGTTATTAGGGCCAGGCCCCCCAAAGGCTAGTCATGTAGCTGTTGGGGGGTGGATGTGACCAACCCCCTCCTCTCTCCTCTTCTCTTGTACTATGTCACTCTCTCCCTTATGTTTTCTTTTATAAATACCACTCTTATGTATATACTTTTTTAAGTCTTTTATTGCTAAATAATATTCATTTTCGGTATATTGTGCCTTTGTTGCATACACTTTATTATAGCATTTTTTAAGGCTTTTGTGTGATATTTTGAGATAATATTCACCAATCTTCTGCTGCTATATTGAAGCATCGTCTTTATTATATTAATGGCTAGTTTAACACTATACATATGAACATTTTGCGCTGATACGTGTGTATGTATGGATATCTATCTTACAATTAGATATCTATCTTACATGTGTTTATGTTCATGTGTTTATGTTTGTTGTTGCATGCGTCTGGATGCAGTATACATATGAACATTTTGCTCTGATACATGTGTGTATGTATGGATATCTATCTTACAATCCCATTATTTTAAAACTACCATGATGCACCTTTCACTCCCATATTGTCTCTCATATGGCATTGTTCCCTACATCATGTAAGACAACAAGAGATGGATTGTGGGTTTTAATCATCTCTCTTAACCATGTTCTTGTGTGATTCTCAAATGTTTGACTTTGGTTTTCGTCATGGAACTTATGGCATAACCATGCAAGGATCTCATGTTTGGGTTTGAAAACTATGTTAGCGTTCAAGGATTGTTGTCAGTAGGAGGTTTGTCTTTGGATTTGACAGTTCGTTGCTTGTTTTCCTTCCCAAAACATATTTTATCTGGTAATAGATGGTTTGCCTTTGTGTCTGAAGTGTGCGGCTTGTTTCCTGACGTACTTAACACTAAAGCTTTCAAGATTGTTCCAGTTCAAGTGGCAGTTACTGAAGAAAGCATCACAGGTTTTCTATCTACATTTTGCTTTGAAAAAGCGGGCGATCATTGAAGAGTTCCATGAGAAACAGGAGCAGGTATGGACATCTTTATAGCATACTGTTTCCATTTTGATTGTCACTAAAGCGTTGGACTTCCAAATGTATATTTTGTGGTTGATTATGGTTTAAAAGCTTGCTGGTTGAACCCAGTAAGTTGTCTGTTCACTGGGACAAACTCCAGGCTTTTGTGAGGGAGGGGAGGAACACTTTATACCTGTATCAATGATGAAAATCATTAAAAATCATACCGTGGAAAAGTATATCTCTGTGCATATACACAATAATTGAGTGATGTAATAAATAGAAACATATTATTTCATATATTATGTTTTCATACAAAACATTTGAGCTTGTGCAGCTACTTTATTGGTAAATGGGAGACACCACCTTCCTAGGGTATATGAAATCTCTTCCCTGGGCATTGGCTTGCACAGGTTGTGGCACCCAGGGAAATTAAACTGTGACTGCCCGGCTAGAAGCCAGAGCCCTTTCAATTTGGTGAAACAACCTGCTCAGGCCTATGATTTTAAACACTCACACGCGAATATACATAATATGGAAAAGGACACTTGTATGATGACATGTCAACATAAGGGTGTTTGCCGCTAGGAATTGTGCTTGTGATGTAGCGGCATAGTTTTCAATAAGGCATTTATGATGTTTCCTAATGCGTTTTTGTGTCTATTTCACATGCAAGGCGAAAGAATGGCTTCAAAACTTGGGTATAGGGGAACACACGACAGTTGTACAAGATGAAGATGAAGCTGATGATGATGCTACTGTCCTACAACATGAAGAAAACTATGCATCAAAGAATAGGTGGTCCTAATATCCTTCACACATGCAAAAGCGAGCTCTGTGCAATTTATTTAAATGCTTTGCTCAAAGTTTTCTTGTCTAGTACAAGTTAAGATTCTTCCAACATCTGGTCAATATCTTGACCTCAGATGTGTTACATGTTGTATATATAAAACAGTTTCATTTCCCCAGCATTCTTATTAGTTCATATTTGATATATGTGTCTGCATCTGCATAACTCTCTCTCTCTCTCTCTATCTCTGTGTGTGTATCTGTGACACATATGGATAGAACTTACAAACTTAGTAGTCTCCTAATGTTATTGGTCGAGCTTTATAAACTAATATTTGAACCCAAGCTTCCAGTAGTGAGGATTTCTGAGCTAGTTTTCTTCAAACAGGGATGTTCCTTCTATTGCAGCATTGCCAATTATCAAGCCAGCACTAGGACGACAGCAATCTATTTCAGATAGAGCAAAGGTTGCGATGCAGGGTTATCTCAACCATTTTATGGGGAACATGGACATAGTTAATTCTAGGGAGGTAAATTTGATCCTGTGGCACTATTGGTAATCGCATGATATTTATACATGAAAAATTCATGGACCAATTTGCACATGTATCCTTTCTTCAACATGACATCCCTCCCATGTTTACGAGCTTTTATATGCATCCTATTGGTTCCTAATGAGGTGGTGTCATTTCTGTTTTATGTATCTTGGGGTAACCAACAACTGCTTGATTTATAGGTCTGCAAGTTTTTGGAGGTCTCAAAGTTGTCTTTTCTGCCTGAGTATGGGCCTAAACTGAAAGAGGACTATGTGATGGTGAGCCATCTACCTAAAATTCAGAAGGATGTCAGTGAAAGGTGTTGTCCGTGCCATCTCTTTGCTTGTTGCAATGATAATTGGCAGAAGGTAACGCCACATTTCTGGTTTCTTTTCCTTTTTCTTAGTTTTCTCCTAGAGAGAGAATGGGGGAGAGAGAGACTGTCACATGGACTCTCAAATATAAGAGCAAGATCGAGGGTTGCATTAAGCATTTGAAAAATACTCAGCACGGAAAGGATTGAGAGATAAAGTTGATGTTATATATTTTTCTCTCTGATACTAATATGTACATGTCTGGCAATGCATATTCACACGTATATCTTTTCATCTGTATTTCGTCCATTATGATTTCAAGTAACTCCTAGACAATACTAAGCATATAGGCTACGTAAATACTAGGTATTCACCGTCATTTTAACTATGACGTTAGTGGTTATGCAAGAAGTTACCGTGTGATGGTTACAGCATAGGCATATGTAGATTAGGTAGAGGAAAACTCACTTTTAAGAGATTCTCGTAATAGCATGTTTGAAAAACTTTTACCAATTTTTATGCTGAATGAGTTGTTGAAGATCCGTTTTAGTTTAATTTTCCTGTATTATCCATATTTACTTTGTATCTTCTTGTTTCTATGGAGGCCTCCTGGAATGTGGTGGATAGTGGATGAAACTTAACAATGGACACAGTATCTGCATATGATTATAAAATCTTTCAGGAGCAATTGTAGGTCAAACATCAAATACCTCTCCCGATGGTTTTCATTCCTTGATTTGTTTGTATATACACATGCACACAGTCTGTCTGTCTGCCTCTCTCTCTCTCTCTCTGCATGTGTATCGCCTTTCTCTTGCAAATTTCATACTTTTGCAAATTATGAGAATTAATGAAAAGAATAAATGGAAAGTCTTTGCCATTGTGACAGTATTTTCTATCATGATGGCACAAGAATATTGCAAATTTGATATTTTTATTATTTGAACATTTTCAGCTCTTTTACATAGCTTTTGCTTCTTTTATTTAAATACATGGTTTAACTTGCTTCTTTAAGTTTTGTATAAAACAGTATTAGTAACTGTTATTTGAACTATTGTTGAAGCATCCCAGCTTTTCATGAGCTTTTATTACGAGAGCACACCTTTTAAAATCTGTCCCTAGGGGAACTATATGTGGGTGCATGAGTTCATGCATAATCTGTTAGTCTGTCACTGTGTCGTGTGTGCATGTACGTGTGTATGTATATGTTTGAGTTGTGTGTGTGTTCCGGTGTGCATGTTTTTCTTGGAACATGTCTGTCTAATCTAGTCTCTTTAAGTAGTTTCATGTGCCGATGCATTGCTTCTTTTAGGTATGGGCAGTTCTGAAACCAGGATTCTTAGCTCTTCTGGAAGATCCTTTTGAAACGAAACTCTTGGATATTATTTTGTTTGATGTACTACCACCTTCTGATGGCAATGGTGAGGGCCATGTTTCTCTTGCGAAAGAAATGAAAGAACGGAATCCTTTGCGCAATGGGTTGACGGTGAGTACTTCTTGCAGTTTCATTTCTTACTTGACAGAAAATAGTATCTATCGATTACTTTGAGAGACCATAGCAGTTCAACATGTTCACTGGGGCTTCGTATTGTTATTTTCCTTTTTATAGCAATACTAGATGTGGGAGTATTGCTGCTAAAGGAGAGCATCAGTCTGCATTGCCTGGTTATAGGCATCTTTCCACTGCATGAGGTGTTCAACCATGATGTTTTGGCTTGTATTTGCTGTTTCCCTTTTTTTTTTCTAAGTCGGTCTACTTTGATGCAAAGACTCGACTCTTTAACTTAACCCTACTTAATGAGATGATGGCACGTGTGGAGTGAGTTATTCAACAACAACAACAACTAATCCTTTTCCCATACTAGATGGGGTCCGCTACATAGATTCTTTGTTTCCACAGAGCTCTATCATGTGCCATGTTAGCAGTTAAGTCACAGTAAGCTAGATCATTCTTTATTGTTTCTTTCCAACACTTTTGTGGTTGTCTTCTACCTCTTTTAATACTTTCCAAATTTATTTTTTATACCTTCTTATAGGTTCTTCTGATCTTCTTTCTATATGTCCAAACCATCTTAAACGATATTCTCTCATTTTATCCTCTATTGGTGCCACTCCTAATTTGTTTCTAATAACCTCATTATGTATACGGTCTTTTCTTGTATGACCACTCATCCATCTCAATATCTTCATTTCTGTCAATGACATCTTTTGTAATGTTGATGGTTGAACCATAAAACATGGTAGGTCTAATTGCTACTCTATAATATTTACCTTTTACCTTTAATGATATTTTCTTATCACAAAAAATACCTGATGCTCCTCTCCATTTTAACCAACCAGCATTAATTCTATGCATAACATCTCCATCAATTGTTCACTATTTTATTTGTTGTCAATTGTTGCTCCATGTGATCTAGCATGGTAAAACTGGAACCAAGATTAGGATGAGTTGTGCTAAAGTTATACGGGATTCAGGAATGAGGAAGAAAATAAGACGCAGTACAAGAACCATCAGTAAATGATGTTCCCAGTGGTGGGATGCGAAATGGAAATCAGGATTACCAGGCAAGTCGGGAATATAGTCATGGGAACTCTGTTTTCAAAGAGAATCAGGATTGCCAACTGTCATCACTTCCTGCTTGTGAGGAGGATCGTGATTCCACCTTTTCGTGCTTCTTCAAGACCGGTGAATTGTTTATACCTGCAAAGTCATTGTCTCTAGTCTTTGTAGGTTTAACAATTGTTTATCCATCTCCACTTTACTATCAGATAATACAAACAAATACATATGTATGTATGTATGAGAATTTTCTATGTAATGATGTATGTAGGTCCTGTTAAAGGATGTAATGTTAGATGTAGAAGTAGGTTAGGTGTTTGTTATTTCATGTCATGTAAGTGTATTTAGTGTGTTATGTTGCTTTAGTAGTAATTAGTACTAATGAGAGGTAGTTTAGGAATTCAAGTTAGATAGGGTATAAGTAGTAGTCATTAGGGTTAAGTCTAATAAGTGAAGAAGGGCTGGACGGCAGCAAGGTGGCAGCCGCAAGTCTCGTTTTGGGGCAGATTGGAGGAATGCCTCCAATCTGCAAGGTCTTGTAAGTTTTCTTGATATGGTTTAATGCATTTATTTCTTAATATGGTATCAGAGTGTAAGAGGCAAGCAAATCAATTTTTTCTTTGTTGAAACGAAGAGTGATTCTCGTGAAATATCTCTTTAAAGTGTTGAGAAGAAATTAGTCTGCATTTCTTGTTAAAAAGATAGATGAAAGAAAGTATTTGTGAGAAAGAAATCAACCTGCAATTTCTTTCATCAGCCTTCATTATTTAGAAGAGGCAGTTAACGATAATCTTCATTTTGAAGTCAAGAAGTTTCTTCACTACTTTGCATTCATCAGCTTTCATTATCAAAAGGCAGTCAGTCATTAGGAAGGAATCAGCCAGCCAACGTCAGCCAACCTTCATCAAGAAGAGGTATCCAACGCTAATCCTCATTACCAAGTCAGGAGGTTTCGTGACCTGTTAAGAAGACTACCATATTACCAAGCCAGCCAATATCTTTATCCTCTTGGCTACGTGGTCAGCGGCTGGTATTAAAAGGTAGCGATATACATATTTTTTGTGAGACTTGTTACCGAAACGTGTTCAGATGGGAAGTAAAGGAAAAGAAGTTGACAATCAGATGACAATGTCTGAATTTTGTTCCAATGAAAAGTTAGAACATTTTCAAATCACATCAACTAAGTTGGATGGGAAGAACTTCTTGGAATGGTCCAGATCAATTGAATTGGCCATTATAGTAAGGGGGAGATGGGCTCACCTAATGGGACACACACAGAAACCAGAGATACATGATGCTCAATATCCAAGTTGGAGAAGAGAAGATGCCTTAATTTCATCCTGGCTACTTCAGTCTATGGTTCCATTGATTGCAGAAACATTTATGTTTCTTGAATCTGCTAATGAAATTTGGAATGCAGTATGTGAAGCTTACTCTCGGAAAAGAATGTTGCCAAGGAGTATGAAATATTAGAAAGAATAAGAAGTTGTAAACAGGGAACTCGATCCATCAGTGAATATTATGCAGATCTTTGAGGATTGTGGGATGAACTTCTCTATTACACCAATATTAAGTGTTCATCCTGTTACACTGAAAGAAATGCAAAGCTTGAAAAGAAAAAAGTATTTGATTTATTATGGGGAATGAACTCAGATTTTGAGTCTATAAAACTTAATGTCTTAGGAAGAGATGAGTTACCTTCATTGGGAACAGTGTATTCATTATTAATCAGGGAAGAGGACCGAAGAAATCTTGAAAAGAACAACTCTCCTGGTACAAAACAACATGCACTTCAAATAAGAGGAGAAAACTTTAATTTTCGAGGAAGAAGAGGATACCAAGGTCGTGGACGAGGACATGGCAAATTTAATCCTGATGGAAAAGAAAAACTCATTTGTTCTCATTGTGGTAAATCAAGATATTTAAAGGAACACTGTTGGGAATTACATGGAAAACCGGACTATTATAAGAACAGAAATCCCTCTACTTATGCTGCTGAGAATTCTCCTTCAAATACAGATGAAATACAAGAACTCATTAAGAGAATAGAAGGACTCGAAACCAGACTATCTGAGAAAGCTCAGCTCCAAACCAAGAACCAATAGAAGAAAATTAACAAACTAAAACAAAGTAATTTCCACTATGAGAGCATGGTTTGGCTGTGAATCAAGCCATCAAACACAACCAAAAAACAAACAAAACAGAATTTTATAGAAGAAAATAAGCAAGATGAAGCAAACATCCCCTAGCTTTACTCTTAACCTTGGTTCCTTGAGCTTCTTTCCTTTTTCTCTTCTTTTTCTCTTCTTTTTTCTCTTACCTTTCTCTCCTTCTCCTTCACGTTGGAGCTATTGTGTGGAGTTTCCCCTTTGTTTAATCGTGTAGAAATGAGAAAAATGAGTAGAATTGTCTAGAGAAAACTAGACAAACAAGTGCGGTGGAGTTAGTCAAAAAGATGACTAACAAATTCAAAGACTAAATAACAAGTAGAAATTTTTATGTTACGTACACTTTAATTTTCTAAAGTTAAATTTTTAAGTATTTATAAGTCTTATAAAAATTTTAAAAATGAACTTAGTTCTCAAATTCATTTTTTTCATAATTTTTTATGTATTACTATTTATCAATTAAGCTTCATTGCACCGTCCCAAGTTAAATTAAATAGAAGGATTAAGTAATAAACTTACTTGATACTTATCTTAATTGTCATTTTATACCAAAATATTTTTCATGTCTTACTTGTTATTTCCATATAGTTTCATAATTTTTAAACTATTTAATTGTTCTCGGCTATTCCTCTTCGATGTCCTTAAAAATACGAGACTTGCTCGATTGATTCTCCAAAAATTTTACAACTCTTATCAATGGTTCTTAGCTAGGAAATAAAATTTTCATATTTATTTCTATCATATCAACTGTTTATGCAGATACTTTAATTATTCTCTTATATTTGATGTCCAATGCTCAAACTGGTTCAAAATTACTCGAAACAGATTAATACGAAATACGCTAAACTGGTTCAGAAAATTACTCGAATTAACAGATAACTCTTACTTATATTTGTAGAATCACAGGAAGATGAGAAAATATTTTGTATATTTTCTGAATATCAATGTACAATGAGGTGGTCCTATTTATAAAATAGGAGAGAATAAAATAAAATTAGAATAAATCCTATACATAAAGTCTAATTAATCCTAATCGATTACAAGATAATAACAAATAAATAACAAATCATTTACAATCGTAACAAATCAATAACAAATCATTTACAATCGTAACAAATCAATCACTATCATAACATCTCCCCTCAAACTCAAGTAGGTGCAACAATAACTAACTTGAGTTTGACTGACAAAGTGCGGAAGCGACTAGGAGAATGAGGTTTGGTGAACAAATCACCGTGGCGATCAAGAGTGCCAATCGAGACAAGATGAAGATCACCATGTAGGAGATGTTGTGAATGAAGTGACAATCAATCTCAATATGTTTGGTGTGTTCATGAAAACATCATTGTGTGTGCAATTTGGATGGCACTACGGTTGTCACAATGAAGATCGGTGGAGGAAGATTGGGGTATCTCTAAATCAAGAAGCCATGGAGCCATGATATTTCGTAAGTAGTATCGCAAGGACATGATATTATGCTTGATCTTTGGAGCGAAGCTATCGAGTTTGTTTCTTACTCCGCCAAGAAATAAGAGAATCTCCAAGAAAAATGCAAAAGCAAGGTGGAGCTGACGGTCAGCTACAGGATCAGACCCCAATCGGCATCGAGTAGGCTCGAAGAGTCAAAGAGGATGCAAATGTGAATAATGAAGACCATAAAATAAGGTACCCTCGATATACCGAATAATGTGGAGGACAAGACGGCATAATGGGTGGTACGAGGGCAGCCATGAACTTGACTAACCGGATGAACAACATAGGAGATATCCGGTTGAGTAATTACAAGATAGATCAGTGCCTACTAGGCGACGATAGAGAGTGGCATCATCCAACAAAGTATCATCACGAGGAGTAAGCCGACGTTGGGTTCAAGAGGGAGTGTGTTCGATTTTTGCAATCGTGAGGCCTACTCGAGAGACAAGATCGAAAGCATACTTAGCCTCGTGAGAGAAATAAGCCATCGCTAGAATATAGAACTTCAAGCCCCGTAAAGTAACTTAAAGGTCCAAGATCTTTCATCTCAAAAATGTTGACATAAGAAGCTGTTTGAGCTCGATAATGCGAGTAGAATCATTGCCAGGTAATAATCATATCATCGACATAAAGAAAGCAAGACAATAGTACCATTTTCTATTTTTTGAGTAAAAAGAGAAGCGAGAATCATGAGCACCGGAAGATAACCCCAACCGATTGATAGTCTTTGTGGGAAATTTAGCAAACTAGGCCAGGAGGTGCTTGTTTGGAGACCATAAAGAGCCTTACGAAGATAGCAAACCTTGTTGGCTAGATAAGTGTATCCCGGAGGAGGACCTTGTATAAACCTCTTCTTCTAACTCACCATTAAGGAAGGCATTTTTAACATCCATTTGTGTAAGTGGCCATTGTTAAGTGGCTTCGCAATGGCAAGAATAGTTCAAATAGAAGTGATGCACAATTACAGGGCAAAAGTTTCTTCATAATCAATACCATACTCTTGAGTGAACCATTTTGTCACTAGACTAGCTTTGTATCACTCAATAGACTCATCGAAAGAGTCTTGATTTTATAAACCCACTATATATATACATATATATATACATATATATATACATATATATATATATACATATATATATATAAACCTTTATTTTTCTTTGCTTTGATTTAGTAATAAAGTAGACGAATTTCTTGATTATAAACCTTTATTTTTCTTTGCTTTGATTTAGTAATAAAGTAGACGAATTTCTTGATTATTTTTCATTATACTTTAAATATGAACTTATGAATATTATTAGTTCATGATAGTTTATCTATATAGGTGCTTTAAATAAGTCATAACTATTATTTTGATATAAATTTAAAATTTGTGCTACTTATTTTGATTCATAACAATTATTTAAATTTTTTCTTGTTTTTTGAAAGTAATTTTAAAAAATTTGGGGATACGATACGACAATATCGTATCATAAGAAAAAATAATACGCGTATAATATGCTACAAACAACATTGGTTATAACTGCTTCAATTTTATTAAATTCATTGAACTTTAGTATAATAAACCATAATTCCTATAAAGGTTCTTAAACATATAGAAGTATAAAAAATCCTTGGCAAGATGGATATCACTTGGATTAAAATATTATTTAATAAAATATGAAAAAACCAAAAGGTGATAGAGGAACGGAAGAAGAGTACAGTTACACCCCATATACCAAAGTAAGGATTCATACTATGAAATTATGGAAAAGAACTATTGAATGTTGAAATAAGTATAAGTACAATGAAGAACCAATATGGATTCATACTAGGGAGTCTATTACTGAGGCTATTCACCTATTGAGAGGTTTTATTTTGGAGAAAAAAAGAAGAATCTTCACATGGTATTTATTAATAACAACTAAGCCTTTTCCAATACTAGATGGCTAAGTCACAGACACTTCTAAGGGGTGGAGTGTCGACCTCGACACTTCTAAAATCTTTTTTGCAATTTTTTTTTAACTCACGGATAAATGGGTCCGGATAATGAAGATTGATTTGTGTATTATGATGAAATTATTAGTTGTTTACCATTTATATGTTTTGCTTTAATATAAAGTTGTGTACTTGCTATTATAGCAGTGTACAATATTAGCTTGAATGATTTGGGTGCGAACAATTGGTTTCTTATTACTCTTGGATTCTTGACTTCATACTGTATGCCTTTGCACAAAATAATCTGTCACCAAACACATTTAAAGACCAGGAACATTGCCAGATCAATAGAACAGAAGAGTATGACATCTCTAGTGGATCCTAGCACAAATACTATATGGTATATCCTACAAAAGATCTCGAAACTCTTTGAATCCATAACTTGAATATTTTATAGCTCGTAAAATCATTGTAAGTTTCAGATCATTATGAATGATTTGGGTGCGAACAATTGGTTTCTAATTGATACCTATGTGCACCCAAAATTAGCAAATACTAGTTTATTATGATTGATTTATGTAGCTTGAATATTATATATAATATATAATATTATATACCCTAGCCGTGTCGTCGCACCCAAAATTTTTGAAATTTGCCGTATCCCGCACCCGCACCCGTGTGACATAGCTAGACGGGGTCGGCTACATGGATTCTTTGTTTCCACAAAACCCTATCATGTGCCATGTTAGTAGTTAACTCACAATAAGCTAGATCATTCTTTATTGTTTCTTTTCAATACTTTGGTGGTCGTCCTCTACCTCTTTTAGTACTTTCTAAATTTAGTTTTTCATACCTTCTTACAAGGTCTTTTTATATGTCCAAATCATTTTAAACGATATTCTCTCATTTTATCCTCTATTGGTGTCACTCCTAATTTGTTTCTAATAACCTCATTATGTAAACGGTCTTTTCTTATACGACCACTCATCCATCTCAACATCTTCATTTTTTGTCCCAAGACATGTTTTATACATGTTGATGATTAACTGCCCAACACTTAGAACCATAAAACATGACTGGTCTAATTTGTTCTCTATAATATTTACCTTTTAACTTTAATGATATCTTCTAATCACAAAGAATACCTGATGCTCCTCTCCATTTTAACCAACCAACATTAATTCTATGTGTAACATCTCTATCATTTCTTTCATCACTCTGGAAAATTGACCTTAAGTATTTAAAACTTTCCTTTTTGGGGATGCAATGTGTGCTAATTTTAATTTTTATATCCTCTGAAGTAACCAAATGATCAAACTTACATTCTATATATTATGTCTTTGTTCTACTAAGTCGGAGGCCTTTGCTTTCAAATATTTCTCCCCATAGTTTCAATTTTCTATTAACTTTTTCTTAGACTCCTCCATTAACACAATATCATCTGCAAATAACATACACCAAGGTACTTCATCTTGAATATATTTTGTTAACTCATCAATCACCATTATAAATAAATATGGACTTAAAGTTGATCCTTGATGTAACACAATATTAACTTCAAAGAAGTTTGTCATTCCTTCATGAGTCCTCACACATGTTTTCGCACCATCGTACATGTCTCTTATAAGGTTAATGTGTGTGAATGGGATACCTCTTTTTTCGAAGGTTATCCAAAGAACCTCCCTTGGTACCCTATCGTGAGCTTTTTCTATATCAATAAATATCATGTGAAGGTCTTTCTTTTTTACTCTAAAATGTTGCATAAGACATCTCAAAAGGTGAATCGCTTCAACAGTAGATCTACCTGGCATGAATCTAAATTAGTTCTTTGTTGTACTTGATACTTGTCTTAACCTACATTCTATAATTCTTTCTCACAATTTCATAGTATGGCTCATTAACTTGATACCTTGATAATTCGCATAATTCTGAATGTCTCCCTTGTTCTTAAATATGGGTATAAGTGTACTTGCTCTACATTCCTCGAGCATCTATTGGTTTCTCCATATCTCATTAAATAGTCTTGTGAGCCAAGTGATTCCTTTTCCAAACGTCTATAGAAATATTGTCTGGTCCTACCGATTTACCACCTTTCATATGTTTAAGAGCCTCTTTGACTTCATTCTTTTGAATACGTTGTTAGAAATCATGGTTTATATACTTTTTTTATTTGGCTAACTCTCCTAAGCTAATACTAACATCTTTATTTTCATTAAAAAGCTTATAAAAATAGTTTTTCCATCTATTTCTTATATCATCATTTGCCACTAGAATTTTATCATCCTCATCTTTGATAGATCTAACATAATTAAAATATTTAGTTTTCTTATCTCTAGCCCTAAAATATCTTTCACCCTCTTTTGAGTTGAGTTTTTTTATATAAATCCTCTCAAATTTTAGCTTTTGCTCATTGACGACCTTTTTCGCTTTCTTCTTTGCTTTCTTATAAGCCTCTAAAGTTTCACTAGTTTTCTTAGCATAATGTAATTTATAACATACCCTCTTTGCCTTGATTTTATTTTGCACTTCACTCCACTTTCCTAATATGTATGGTCATATTGTTCCACATATCATAGGGTGTACCAACATAATTCCAAACATCTCTTTGAAGGACTTTTTGTTTAAATATATCTTCTTTCTCGCTTTTGAAGTTCCACCATTTAGTCTGAATAACTCGATGCACTCTTTTCTTCTTTGTTCATTTTTTTTTAACTAAAAGTTGATCTTGGGTGGTTAAGCTTTCTCTTGGAATTACCTTACAATCTTTACAACACGCTCTATCTTTTTTTCTATAAATAAAATAATCAATTTTTGTTTGTGATAAGACACTCTTATAAGTAATTAAATGTTTATCTCATTTTTTGAAGAGTGTATTGACTATAAAGGGATCAAATGCTATAGCAACATTTAAAATCTCCCTACCTTCCTTATTTATATCCCCAAAACCAAAGTTTCCAAGAATACCTTGATATCCTAATGCCTCTTTATCGACATGTCCATTTAAGTCTCCTCTTAAGCAAATCATTTCCCTTTATGGAATCCTTTGAATCATCTAATCTAACTCTTCCCAAGAAGTTGTTTTTATACTATCTTCTAGTCCTACTTTGGGTGCGTAAGCACAAACTATATTCAAAACCTCTACTCCTAACACTAATTTCAACGTCATGATTCGGTCACCATATCGTTGTATGTCTACTACACTATCCTTTAAATCTTTATTTATGATAATACCAACTCCATTTCGAATCTTTTCCTTACATGAGTACCATAATTTAAAACCTATATCATCTATCTCTTTTGCTTTTTCTTCAACCCACTTTGTTTCTTGTAAACATAAAATATGAATATTTCTCCGAATCATAGTATCTACCACCTCCATTATATATCCTAAAAATATCTTTTTCACCCTCTTTTGAGTTGAGTTTTTTTATATAAATCCTCCCAAATTTTAGCTTTTGCTTCACTGACACCCTTTTTCGCTTCCTTCTTTGCTTTCTTATAAGCCACTAAAGTTTCACTAGTTTTCTTAGCATAATGTAATTTGTAACATGCCCTCTTTGCGTTGATTTTATTTTGCACTACTTCACTCCACCACCAAGCTTCTTTTTGTACCGGTACACCTCTCTTAGATTCACCTAACACATCTTTCGCCACTTTTCTAATAGGTATAGCCATATTGCTTCACATATCACAAGGTTTACCAACATAATTTCAAGTATCTCCTTGAAGGATTTTTAGTTTAAATATATCTTCTTTCTCGCTTTTGAGGTTCCACCATTTAGTCCAAATAGCTCGATGCACTCTTTTCTTCTTTATCCATTTTTTAATTTCTAAATCTATAACTAAAAGTCGATGTTGGGTGGTTAAACTTTCTTCTAGAATTATCTTGCAATATTTACAACACACTCTATCTTTTTTTCTACAAATAAAGTAATAAATTTGTGTTTGTGATAAGCCACTCTTATAAGTAATTAAATGTTCATCTCATTTTTTTGAAGATTGTATTGACTATAAAGAGATCAAATGCCATAGCAAAATTTAAAATCTCCCTACCTTCCTCATTTATATTCTCAAAACCAAAGTTTTCATGAATACCTTGATATCCTAATGTCTCTTTAACAACTAAGGTATATAATATTATATATATTATATATTCAAGCTAAAACAAGTGAGACATCAATTAACATAAGTATATGATGACAATAGTAAGTACACAACTTTATATTAAAGCAAAACAATTAAACAACTACCATTTTCATCATAATACACAAATCAATCAAAAGAAGCATATTGACTCCTATTATGATGTCATTTCCTCTACTGTTTGCTGAACTAGGAAGCATATTGACTGCTATTATGATGCTTTCAACGTGACCATATTGACTTTACACTTTCAGGCTTTAGAGAGTTTCTTTCTGATGCTGTTAGAGCAGACTTAGGTCAAAAAGCAGACTGTTTTTGGATGCTAAACATACCTTCAAGCCTTATCTAAAGATGTTCAACAACAGAACAGAATTTACCAGATTCCTTTAAAAATCAATGTATAACTGGACATGTTCACTCAACAATGTCCAGAATCTGAAGTTGGATGACCAAAAGATAGAACTCTGCCTTATCGGCTAAGAAGGTCATACAACCTTAACCAGGAAATGAGCTTTCCCCACAAACTAAACCGTACCTTTTTAGGGGTCGATAGCTGCCACTTGGATCTGCGAAGAATTTAGCAACAAGTTATTGCAAGAAATAAAAATCTTGGAGCATTATTGGCCCTAAAGTTATCAAAACAAAGGAAATTAAGTAGTATCATTTTCCGTGCAACTACATAAGCTTTCATTACAAACCTATACCCTTGCATTCTAAGCTGTCACATGATCATGTCTTTCATCTAGGGCAACGCTTTACAGAAATTCTCGACATATAACAGCAAAAAGCACAGTTGTCAATATCTCTCTGTGATCTCATGCCTAGGTGAGTGATTCCAAGAATTGTATTTTCTCAGGAAAAACTGAACAGGTCTTATTTTTTCTCACATATAAAATTGATCGAACCCTTGCTCTACTATATCTTTCATGAAAAATTAAAGCAGGTTATTAAAATAAAATTATCAAAAGCGAAAACCCCTTCTTGTAGAACACAATCTAACCATCAAACTCTATTGCGACCTCTCACTCATTAATTCTTTTAAGAAAGTCAGCGAAGGTATACATTACAACCTTGCTTCCAAACATATTTAAATCATCAAACACTTAAACGAAGCCCATGGAACTTTCTAAGCCCCTGCACAACACTACCAGGGTGCGTTAAAGAAATAAAACGAACATTCTCATCCACCTTGTAAGAACTCGGTCCTAAATGACAAGGAAAAGATTCACAAAAAACATTTATTCCATTAAAAATCAGCCTTAATGTTAAAGAGTTCGGAAGTGAACCTTTGACAGGAATGAACACAAGGCCACTACCGAGGTTGAAATCAACTGATGGGTTATACTGCGTTAACGTATCAGTCGAAATACTGAAGTTGGTACTCAAACCAGTTATATTATCTCCCGGCTTCAAAGGATACGTCAAGAACAAGCCATAGTCGTGTGATATTTTACGATCACAACAGCTACAATTGACAACCACCTTGAGGTTCCCAGATGAAGGAAGATCCATATCGTTGATACCATTCAAGGTTCGAAGCCACACTGTAAAGGTCAGATTCGAGTAACAAGAGGGAGAGATGAGAGAGAGAGAGAGGAACAGGCACGATGAGAGAGAGAGAGCCTTTTAAAGTTCTGCCCTAAAAATTGGACGAACGTGACCTCAAACATGTTGATCGCACCCATAAAATAGGTCAGACATGTTGACCGCGTCGACAAATGACGACACCGTGTCGGTGTAGCACCGACACAGTGTCGGTGTCAGTGTCCCCACTTCCTAGAGGTGTCTGTGTGACATTGCTCTTCAGAGCTTGTATGCACATTACACGTTTTGCTCGAGAATTGTCCACAACCAACCAACAATAAACATAAAAAAATAGTTCAAATATACTAATCAATAATCATGTTACCACAAAGGAAAATATTAAGGTACATATATAGGAGCACAAATCCAGGAACAAGTACATTAAATAGAAGAATAAGTTACATAGCAATCCATGGAGAAGATTCACAAAGACAAGAGAAGCAATAAAATTGAAAGAATAAGTTACACATCCATCAAAACCAGGTCATTAAATTTGAAAAGAAATGCTTAATAGTAGAATGATCATAATGACTTATTCTTTTTGAAATATTCCATATATGTTTATAGCAATCTGAAATTTAACATATATAAATATGATGTTCCAAAGGCACAATGGTGTTCAAATGCATCTCCTTTCATTCACATCAAAACAAAGAGAATGAGCACGCCATTTGTTACGTTATTGCCTAAGATACTTTTGAGTTCCTTGCCATAAATAACCTATTAATTAGTAAGATATCATCCTATTATCAAAGTACGTGTAAGCAAGACAAAAGAAAAGGCGGACGATGATGGAACCAGAGAAAGAGAGAGGAGAGAAAGGGAGAAAGAGCTTACCTGCGGCGGAAGAAAGCGGAGAAAGAGAGAAAAAAAAACGAGAGAGAAGGCGATAGAGGTCGAGAAAGAGAGAGAAAATGAGAGAGAGATTACCTACGGCGGAGGAAGACAACGGAGGCAGTGGTCGTTAGTGGTTGTTGCTCGCTTGTGGCTGCAAAGAGAGTAGCTGCGAGAGGCAGGAGAGAGAGGCGAGACGTGGAGGAATACAACAGACACTATTTTAACCTATTTGGTTTGGGATCAACCCGATCGAAATAGATTATGTATGCTAACACTGCTATAACAGGCCGTTATAGCGGTGGTAACGGTGCTAACAGTACCATGGAGGGATGCATGTTATAGCTACCATGCTATAGCGGTTTTTGTTTCGCTATAACACTATAGCAAGCTATTGATAACATAGCTCTATAGAAACAAAGAGTTCTTGTACCCGGCCCCATCTAGTATGAAAAATAGCCATATGAAAATTTAGTTCCTTTGTTTGTGTAGGTAATGTGACATTTTATATGGTCCAGCCTATACCTATGAATATATATATATATATATATTATAGTTTTTCAATTACATGCATATACATACTATATATATGAATAGTTTTTTTCATTATATGTATATATGTATAGTTTTTTCTTATGTTGTAAAAATCGTATTATATTGTATGATACAATACAAGTTTATCATGTATCAGATGTGAGGATAATACGATACAAATAAGTGTATGACATTAGAGGATTTATCGAGTTGTATTGTGTGATACGGTGTTGGATCACATTGTATCATACAAGTTAATTTTGATTTTTTTAATATATAGACCCAAGACACATGGGGTTTTCGGGTGTTGTTCTTACTACCAAACTTTTTCTTGCTTTTTGTCTTTGCTCCCAAAACCTTTTCTCATCTTTAATTTGCTTGATTTCGTGAAGAAATCTCAAGTTTTTCTCTCACACTCTTAAAAATCTATAGGACTTTTGAGAAATTAAAGATGTACTCTCTTCCATTGGTAGTCCTTTCTCATCATACTTTTCACTTGAAAAATTTGATGTTTTCATAGATTTTGAGATTCTTTACCTTCCAAAAGTTTTTTTTTGGTCATTTATTTCTTTCCCGCTTGATGGCATTTGATCGGTCCAATCCAGCGTGAAAGTAGTGTACCCGTGTGTATGAAAGATAGGTGCATATTTTGTAATAAGGTTAAGCATGAAAATATTTTCCATAGGAACCACAAAAAATGCAAGTATTTGTCATCGGGTGCTTAAAACTATGAAGTATAAAAAGTTTTGGAGGCTTTAAAGGTTACAAAGGAGAGGAAAAGATTACAGAGGAGAGAGAGCAAAAATAGGCAGTTGAGATGTCTCAACAATATGAAGATGTTTCTTGAGAGGGAGATGTATGATGAAGAGGAGAGGGAGAGCAAAAATAGACAGTTAAGATATGTCTCAATAGTTTGAAGATGCTTCTTGGGTGATGTACGATGAAAAAATACATGGTATGGATGAGGAAGAGGAAACATTTCCAGAGACAAGCAGGTGAGATAAAGAGAAGTATAGGTTCTAGAGACAATAACAATGGAGTTGGTTCTTGTTTTGTTGTAAGAGTTTATGCTCTTGTGATGATTACGAGGGGTAGTAGAGGAGGTAGAGACAGTGAAATACAATCATTTTTCCCAAGTACTACTCCTAGAGTTCAACCATGCATTAAATCAACTATAACCTCAATTCTAAAGAATTTGAACCATAATGTTAGTTTTAGTTTGTAACTTTGTAGTGTTTAACAATTGTAACTTTCGTAAGCTTGTTGATTCGATTGTGTTTAATCATTAATGTTGATTGTATTTTCTAATGTTATTTTTGTTGATTAATTTCAATTTTTTTTTTTTTATATTTATGATTTTGAATTTTTATAATATTGAAAAAAGTATTTTAACTGTACGATTATTATGTATCCATGTCTTGTGCGATATGGGTACCAATACGATTTTTACACATTCGTTTTTTCTGTTAACTCCTTGCCCATGTAAGGGATCACCCTTGCATGGCTTGTCCCAAGCATGGATAAAGGAGGAGGGTTGTGTTAGGCTTTCGACAACCAATGTAAAATTTTGTCGTACTTATTTATCATGGATTCTACAAATTATGATAAGGCTATGTGGAAACAAAGAATCCATGTAGTCGACCCTGTCTAGTACGAGAAAAGGCTTAGTTGTTGTTATTGTTGTTGTAGTTCTTCCCGTTACATGTATATGTGTATAGTTTGTTATTATATATACTATATATATGTGGCTCATATATATAGTATATAGTATATAAATTTTCGATTACATGTATATATGTATAGTTTTTTTCATTATATATTTATATGTATATAACTATATATATATAGTTTCCTCTATTACATGTATATATGTAATATATATGGATCATATATATATATATATATATATATATATATATATATATATGTGGCTCATATATATAGTATATAGTATATAAATTTTCGATTACATGTATATATGTATAGTTTTTTTCATTATATATTTATATGTATATAACTATATATATATAGTTTCCTCTATTACATGTATATATGTAATATATATGGATCATATATATATATATGTACGTATATATATATATATATATATATATATATATATATATGTACGTATATATATACATTAGTGTTGTTTGTATCATATCATATCGTGTATTGTTTTTCTTCATGAGACAGGTGTATCATAACATATCATAAGTTTTTAATTTGAAAAATAGTTTAAAAATATAAAATAGATAAAAAAAACAAGAAAATTATTAATGATTGTTATCAATCAAGAATTAGTTTGAAAATTATATCAAAACAATAGTATATAACTTATTTAAATTATTTAATAAGGTATGCACAATAATTTCTTGGTTTGGAAATTGTTTTTTTAAGACTCCATTACCAATAAACTTATACTTGGGACTCTTGACAAGTAATAACTTTTGCTCTTGGAATTCTAATCATTAATAAATCTATGCTTGAAACTCTAACCGTTAGTAATTCCTACTTTTGCAATTCTAATAGTTAATAAATATATAGTTGAAAATCTAAGATTTAATAGGTCCCATGCTTGGATCTCTAACAGTTAATAACTCATATTATTGGAACTCTATAAATATTAATTTGCTTACTTAAAATGTCTCAACTCTTAATTCATATTTATTATGATTTGTAATTCTTATGTGTTGAACATGCAGTTGTTGAAACTTGTTGATTCTTGGTATCTCCTTTTTCTTAATAAAAAATAGTGTATCGCACGTATCATATCATATTATACGTTCAATATACTCTCGTATTGTGCGATACAAGACAATATGTTTCTATGGGCGATACGTCCTTGTCATGTATCGTACGATACTGAGCGATACAAATAACATTGATATATATATATATATATATGTATATGTATGTACACTTTTTCCATTTAAGTATATATATATATGTATATAGTTTTCCTATTACATGTATGTGTACATATATGTATATATATACATATATATATATACATACATATATATATACATACATACATACATATATATATATATATATACATACATACATACATATATATATATATATACATACATATATATATATATATACATACATATATATATATACATACATATATATATATACATACATATATATATATATACATACATATATATATATATATAGCTTTTTAATTATATGCGTATGTGGCTTGTTGAAGCATGAAATGTTGTGATTGGATTTGGATTTCAAGAAGATTTGGATTTCAAGAAGATTTGGATTGGGTCTTATAGACCCGATATAATATTCAACAGGCGTGTGGCCTTGGGGGGTCAGCCCGGCCTGGCCTAGTCAGCACCAGGGTCATATGGGCTGGGCCATTCGGCCCTACTTCAAATATGGGTCGGAAATCTTCGGCCCGACCAATTTTGATATCTCTAGCATTTGATGTCGCAAGGATGAGTTTTGGGATGGGCATGACAAGCACATTAAATATTATATGTCCAAAATGAATTTTGAGTCTTGACACATGTTTGACAAATGCATGTATGCTCGTCTATGTTGCATGGATATAGGTATGGTACTGATACTCAATACGGGTACGAGTACACGATACTCAATGTTTTAGAAAACTAAAGTATGGGTACGCCACTATTAAAAAACATAATAAATAGATAAATTTGCATAAAATGCTAAAAATTTAAAAAGCAGTGAGGAAACACTGTACAACTTATGGAAGACCGAGAAAAGTAAGAGACAATAAATTTGAAATTAGAAACACTTATGTTAGATATGGATTCCACCAATAACATTGTCACATAAAGCGTAATGAACTAAAAGGTTAAAAAAAGAAAAAGTATATTGATCAGCAAAGCAGTTTATCCCAGAGAAGTGTATCAACGGGTAATGCCTACTCAACAAGAGTGTAGGCCCAGCTTATCTCTCCCTCCTTAGGTTACACGGCGTAAGGTGAAACTTATGTCATAAAACTATATTGAAACAAAACTGTCCAGCTTTGGTACGTTTGTTCGTCTTATAAAATGCAAGAAGGTTCCAGAATTTCTCTTCCTTGTTGTTTCTTCTTCTATTGCTCTTTCTCTCTCTGTCACATAGTAGGGGCGGCGATTCAGGTACCCTAGTTTCCATGAAGCCTCACAGCATCAGGCTCGTGAAGGAGAAGACGAATAAGACAAAGAAAACGAAGAAGGGAGAAGAAGAAAAACAAAGAAACTTTAGCCGCGGAGTTCTTCCACGGCAGTCTTCTTCAAGCCATAGCTTCGTTTCTCGACCGACACGGATTCTCCGAGACACTTAGCATTCAGTTTCGAAGCTCGCATCGAGGTGAGTTTTGGGTACTTTGGCGTATCGGTATGTACCTAGAGTACCAATACGTATACCCATACCTGGTATGTACTGGATACGGGTACGTTGCCCATTTGAGCGTACCCGTGCAACATAGATGCTCGTGGACATGGATAAACAGATATAAGCATAGCTTTGAGTCCTTTTTTCAAAAAGTAAACTTTCTTTTTTATCTAAGCTCCAGAACTACTTTCAAGCAAAGAAAAGGTGGAGAATTTTCACTCAAGTATGGCACTGAATTCTGTCGTAGAAACCTTCATTGGCACAATGAAGTTTCTCCCTTATTTTTGTTGGAATTCCAGTAGGAATAATAGAGGGAATCTGGAGCAAACATGTCATGATGAGAATGCTATATTGGCACACATTTCCAGAGCATCACCCCTCACTTTCACAAAGTTTGAGGATGTTCACACATAATGAAGAAGCAAAAGGCAAAGGAGATTCCTTGGGTTCGACACATTACAGCACAAGTACAACAAAACAATCACCCAATCGCTAGTGTGAAGCAAATATGGAAACCTGCACTACTTAAGATTAAGTAACCTAAACCTATGTATATATGCCTATGTGTATGTGCCAAGTTTTGTACCTCTATGAATCATATATGCATAATTATTCCTCATGCTTTATCTGTCTATTTATGTATGAGCATATGTTACTTAAATCCATGCATATGGAGAGTTCAGACATGAAATTCTCACAACTGCATAGTAGTACTTCTAGCTCATGGGAACCTATGATGTTGATTAGTGAATGCAGCATCCTTTTGGTCAGATAGTTTGTGTTCTCAGCATCAACTTACATGTATACTGCTCTTATTACTAATTTGTATGCTTGCATATATGTGTTCTGCCTGCTTCAACTAGCAAGAAAAAACCATGAAATGTTGTAGCCTCATAGTTCTGCTTAATGTGCCATGGTGAGATGGTGTAATGTATGCAAGCTGTGAATTGAGGTTCACTGGTCATAAATCTGCTCATAGTGAATTAGAAGGAGTTTTTATCCTAGTCAACATTCTACCATCACGCATTGGGAAATGTAATGTTTTGAGCAACTTCGACATCTGCTATGTCTCACTTAAAAACATTGTCCTGTTGCAATAGTTTTTGCATCCGGTATAATGTTGTCTACGTTTTGCTGCGATGCATTAGCCTTGTAGAAGGGGTAATCATTTTTAGCAGGGCTTTATACCGACTTATTGATAGAAAATATATTATGGATGCATATATTAATTCGATATGAGAACATCTGACTGGCACTCCAATCCCTCAAAAGGTGTCTTGCGGGAACAGGACTATAAAGTTGAGGACAAAAAGTAAAGCCAAAGTCCGTGATTGGGTTGCTTCAATCAATGATGCTGGTTTGCGGCCACCTGAGGGATGGTGCCATCCTCACAGATTTGGGGCTTCTGCTCCTCCAAGGGGTTTGACTGAAGATGGTAGCCA
Source organism: Brasenia schreberi (assembly GCA_036023115.1). Classification (NCBI taxonomy): domain Eukaryota; kingdom Viridiplantae; phylum Streptophyta; class Magnoliopsida; order Nymphaeales; family Cabombaceae; genus Brasenia; species Brasenia schreberi. Next base: position 15,799,569 of record JAYKKT010000089.1, on the reverse strand, counting down.
ATCTCAATGGTTTATTGATGGGCAAGCAGCATTTGAAGCAATTGCATCATCTATTGAAGAAGCCAAATCAGAGGTATATTTCACCATGATTTCATGAAGTGCTTTTACCATAGGTATGTTGAGTACCAGTGACCCCAAAATATCTCTGCAGATTTTTATTACTGATTGGTGGTTATGCCCGGAGTTGTATTTGCGTCGTCCTTTTAATTGTCATGGCTCCTCCCGGCTTGATGCTCTGCTGGAAGCAAAGGCTAAGCAAGGAGTTCAGGTACTTGACCGTTTTTGTCAATGATGTGGTTCTCTAAAATTTTAAGTCACTACCATTGATAACCAGCACAATAATTCCTGGTCTAGATAATAGTGGAAGATGTCCTGACCTCGCTTTTGCAATCTTGTAGTGAAAGCTGTACTGACCTCACTTTTGCAATGTTCAGATATATATACTTTTGTACAAAGAAGTTGCGCTTGCTTTGAAGATTAACAGTGTATACAGTAAACGGAGGCTACTTAACATCCATGAGAATGTCAAGGTCCTGCGCTACCCTGATCATTTTTCATCTGGTGTCTATCTATGGTACGATATGATCTTTATACTTTCTCTGTAATTTCGATCAGTGATTGTTAGCAACTTTCTAAGTGTCATAAACTCTGTTTACTCTTGACTTGGATAACCCTCTTACAGGTCTCATCATGAAAAAATTGTAATTGTGGATTATGATGTCTGCTACATAGGAGGTCTAGATCTGTGCTTTGGTCGCTATGACAACAGTGAGCATAATGTAGGTGATTTTCCTGCTCAAATATGGCCGGGAAAAGACTACTATAATCCCCGGTAACATCTTTCCCAAACCAAAATCAAAACCAAGCTGAAATCATCTTTCTTTTATGTAACTATCCTTTTTGAATGTAGAGAGTCTGAGCCAAACTCTTGGGAAGATACAATGAAGGATGAATTGGACCGCGAAAAATATCCTCGAATGCCATGGCATGATGTTCACTGTGCTCTATGGGGACCCCCTTGTCGTGATGTGGCAAGACACTTTGTTCAACGTTGGAACTATGCAAAGGTTCTTCCTCTTTTCTCTCTCCCGAATTATATAAATTTATAAATAGAATGCCTTTCTTCTGATGGATTGGACTTGTGTTTATGTAGAGAAACAAAGCCCCAAATGAGCAAGCAATCCCGTTGCTTATGCCGCAGCATCACATGGTTATTCCACATTATATGGGTAAGGCTGATGTTATAGATGCGAAGAAAAAACAGGATGAAGCACATGAGCTTAAGCGGCAGGGCTCTTTCACCTCCCGATCATCATCACAGGACATCCCATTACTTTTACCTCAGGAATCTGATGGCAAAGATGTCACCATGGATGTAAAAGTGAATGGGTTAGATATAAATCACGTTGCCAATCAAATAAAGGAATCCAGTTGGAACCATGCCTTTTCTTACAGAAGGTTGAAATCTGAGCCTCATGTTCAAGACATGCAGTTGGAAGATTTTGTTGATGATCATGATGCAAAACGTTTTCCTACTCCAATATATATTGATACATCAACGCATCCAAATGATGAGTGGTGGGAAACTCAAGAGAGGTGTGAGATGGACACTTCTGTGTACGAAGCTGGACAAGGTCCTTGCACTTCTTGCCGGTGTCAGGTTAGTTTCTTTTTGCTGCCATGCTGTTATACTTTTATCATGTTCTTTATCCAGTTTTCTTCAGGCAGGAACTGGTCTCATTTTGCATCCTTAAATCTTTTTTATTAGCATGATGAGGTTACAGGATAAAAGTTTTATTTACGACAAAGTCGTGTTTTTTTAGTGAGACTCCTAGAAATGCTGAAAGTTGATATCTAAGTCTGTTTCGTGCTTTCACTAATAGGGTTTACCAGTCATTCTGTATGTTTTTTCCAATATTATTTTCGCCTGAATAAATTTCTTTGACTTACTCACCTTGTAGTCGTTCACTGATTATTCTCATCGCTCATGAGCTTGGCTCTTTGATAATGCTTTCTGAGATATTCATTGTTTTTAACTCTGTGGTCCTTTGTGTACCTTACAAGCAGCAGCCAGTTGAGGACATCAGTTTCCTTTAATATTTAAGTTGTAGAGAGCTTAAAGAGTTAGTGATTGATTGTTGTCTTTTCTGCTGCTAGATCATTAGGAGTGTTGGCCAATGGTCTGCTGGAACAAGCCAGACTGAAGAAAGTATTCACAATGCTTACTGCTCCCTTATAGAGAAAGCCGAACACTTTATATACATTGAGGTAATTATCTTTAGAAAACGTTATGGGAGTGAAATTCTTGGATTATGTTTTTTCTTTTAAGAATGGTTGATGTTCGATTTTTTTATTGTTTGTAATTTTTTCGCCACTTGTACTCTAATTACATTATCCAATATGTTATGCTTAATTTCCAACCATAATTTCACATCTGGATGATGTTGGTTTCTGCAAACCTGCAAAAGCTAATTAAAGCTGGCTTGTTATTTTGATCATAATTCTCCAAGAGCTTTTATGACGTTTTTGGGAACAACATTCCCCTGGATGTTGGCCTGAATTGACATGACAGCAAGTTGATACAATGTCTCATGGCAGAGGCAAAACAATTATACCACATTTGTTTTAGCTAAGCTGGGTCTATTATCCCATGGTTTTGAAAGAAAGTACATTCTAGAAGAGGAAATGAAACCAAAATATTAGTTGGAAATTTTTGTCACTTGTGTATATGTGTGGGCTACATTTAGGCGTTGCTTCTCAGATGGTAAAAAAGAAAATCAATCTCTTGTTGCATTTTCTTAATGAATCGAGGGAAGAAAAGCCTTAGGGGCACTTAAGGATGCTGGTCATAGTTTGATTCTGTTTCATATAGAGGCGCTTCACTGGAAAATGCTTATCTGCTTCCACCTGTGCTTGAGTACATGTATGGATGGATAAACGAGCGAATTGGTTTATGTATCCTTCTTGGTATTGTTCTCTGTGTTGGTGCTGCAAAGTTTGACATCTGCCTACTTACATGAGTTTCAAGAGGAACTTGCTTTAAGCCTCATATGCTGTAGTTGGGAGAATGCAAGATGATAATTGCATGCTTCGCATTGATTACATTCTCCATGCAGATCTAATACCATGCTTAAAGTAAAATGGTTTTGCTTTTATATGCAAGTGAGGTTGTTCCAAATGTGAAGTTCAGAATCATGATATTTCTCGTGATCATCTGAATACATTAATTTCTGACAATGGTTATACATTTTCCCTTTTTTCCTTCTAGAACCAGTTTTTCATATCAGGTCTTAAAGGGGATGAGATAATCAGAAACCGCATTTTAGAAGCACTCCACCGCCGAATTTTGCGAGCAGACAATGAAAAGAAATGCTTCAGAGTGATTATAGTTATACCTCTCTTGCCTGGATTCCAGGTATCATGATGAATGTATATCATCGCTATAATTCTGCCTTGATGAGCATCTCTCTTGACCATCTGATTCTGCAGGGTGGCCTCGATGATGCAGGTGCGGCCTCTGTGAGGGCTATATTGCACTGGCAATATCGCACCATTTGTAGAGGACAGAGTTCTATATTGAAAAACCTATATGATGCAGTTGGTCCTAAAGCTCATGATTATATTTCTTTTTATGGTCTCCGGTCTTACGGAAGATTAGGTGATAGTGGCCTTCTTGCTACCAGTCAGGTGAAACACCTACTATTGCTTGTTTTCCTTGTTGCCCATTTCTTGTGTTGATTCTAGCATGTTGTAGTTAGCTTTTGTTTCGAGCATTCTATCAGGTTATTGGTGTCAAGTTAATAGTCAATGTCATAGAAGTTTATCATCTCATTTTACAAGAGAAATCAAATATGTAGCTTCATGTCAGGTCTATGTCCATAGCAAAGTGATGATTGTAGATGACCGTGCTGTTTTGATTGGATCTGCAAACATAAATGACAGAAGCTTACTGGGGTCCAGAGATTCTGAGGTATGCACTTTTCAACTTAGCAATATTATTTTTTTTTTCATTGCTCACGTGGGCCAAATAAATCCACCTCTTGTAGTATTGTAACTTTGTAACTTTTATTCCATCAAATGTCATGCTGCTTGTCTATTTATTATTTTCTGTATTGAGCGATTGTGTTCTGATAAAATTACTAAGCTTAAATCCTGTCGTTTTACATGAAGTTCAATGAACTGCCATTATCTACTAGGAAGCACCGATCCATTCCCTTGTGGATACTAAAACTATGGTTTAGTTATTAGGTACACTTTTCATTTATTCAAATCGGCAAGTTATTTAGAAGTCTTTCCAACCATGTGAGATCCTGCAAGAAGTAGATTAAAAAGTTGTGGCAAAGTTAGATAAGCAAAAGGTAGATGTTCTAGCAGAAGGAAAAGCCATCAAATCTTATCCGAGTCTTTTACATTACTTTTAAGGATACAATGTACGTAAGGCTCTTCAGAAGTGGTTAAGTTGTAGTGTCCCATTAAAACTTGGAAACAAAGTTATGCCTGAATGAAATACACATTCCAATATGGAAAATAAAATGCTATTGTTGCTATGTTGCCTCAAGATATGCATGGTCCACAATCATGGCTGTTTTGGCCTTTAAAAGCCAATGTAGCACCAGACAAAGGCTTGGTGAGGTGGTCTTTGACCTGCTGTTGACTGTGAAAGGACCATGACTGAATTACCCTCATGAATGAACTGTTGTTCAATCTCCAAATGCTCCTTTTTCCCATGTTCTACAGGATTAGAAGCAACCATTGGCTTTTGAAAAGACCTTTTATGGAATTGCCACAAAGAAATAAATGCAAATACTGTTCTACTGTCCTTCATTGTTCACAGTCCAAATCATTTTCCTTCAATGATGAGTGAAAGCCTTCTCTTGCTGTGCTCCCAGCTTCTTTTCCATGCTAATTTTGTTGTTCAAACAGATTCGTAACATAGGATGTTTTATCTCTGTTTTTTATCCTTCATGTTTTCTGAAAAATCAGTTGAAAGGTCACTGAATAACTCTAGTTCATGTATTCCCTGCTTTTATTTTGCAGTCCATCTTATTTGTTACTTCAGCTTAAATCTATTACCTATAGTTGGTGTTTTCTTCAGGAAAACATTATTGATCTTCCAACTCTCAAATGGCATTTAATAAATTGAAATTTCTTGTGTTATATGTCAATGTTTCAAAACTACCTTGTGATTTCTCTGGAAATTATATGCAATGGTTGTCTTGTAAGGACTAGTAAGCTACTTACATAACCCTCTTAGATTCATCACAACCTTTTGATATTATCAAGATGTTGGCCATTTGGCTATCCATCAGGACCTTGAATTATATGTGTCCGACATCTTATGTATAGCAATGGAACAACAATTGTGGAAAATCTAGTAAAAAGTTGTCCATATTGGTTGTAGTTTGAACACCAAATCTATGTCACATGGGTGCGGGTGTGGAGACACAACTAAGGTATATAATATTATATATAGTATTCAAACTAGAGCAAGTGAGACATCAATTAACATAAGTTTATGACAATAGTAATTACATTATATTAAAGAAAAATAAGTAAACAACTACTAATTTTATCATAATTGTAAACATAAGTCAAGGTGAAAAGGAAATCTTAATGTTTGATAAATAAAATAAACTTGTACCTCAAAAATCATATGTTTGATAAATAAAACAAACTTGTACCTTAGAAATCATAGATCTTCACTATCAACTGAAGGGACTACAGGATCAGTGAGTTCCATATTAAGGGTATGCAAATCTTGACTGCCATCTAAATCATATTCCTTCAGATTTGTATCCCAATATTTTGATGCTCCTTCACTATAATATATTCAAATAACAATAAAAGATGAAATCGAATCACCGTAATTAATAGAAAAGAAAACAATTTTGAAACCTACTTAGTTACTTGTATTTGACATTAGATCGTGAAACCAATCTCATATTTGAATGAACATAAACCAGATCTTCCACATGACTACTTGAGAGATTATTCCTTTTTATATTGTGGATTTGAAAATATGTACCCCAATTCCTTTTGCAATAAGATGAAGTTGGAGGTTGAGATAATAATTTTGATGCAAGCTTTTGAAGAAGAGGCATCTCAAATCCATAATGTGCCCACCAATCTAGTGGATCTTGATAATCCCTTGCTTCTAGTGCTTCTAACGAATCAAGTCTGGTATAAGAAAACTTTTCATATTCAGAATTTACTTACCTAATTAAGTATAACTCACGATAAATCCTTGCCAAACACATTTGCCTGTTCTTTGATATTTCAAGGTCTTGATTAGGAGGAGTATGCCCACTTCTCTCATGTAATCATTTCTTCCCATAATATCTTGGATTTAAAGAATGTGCTAAATAATGCAATGGAGTATTGCTTTTGTCCCATCTTAAAACTAATATAGAATGAATATGATCATAAAACGATGATGTCTCATTTTGTTCTTTTCTCTTGTGCTTCAAAATTATTGACTCAATTCTTTTAATCATGGTATCCCATATTTCATAAACTTTATGAAGAACGGTTCATCTTTATCAACTTCTCTCTACATCTCCCAAATAGGCTCTATGAATTCAAGAAAATACAATATATTGTTCTATCAAAAATCATTAAGAATAATAACTTTCATTGCTTGGGCCCTTGTTTGATCTTCAACCTTGTTACAATGGTATAAATCCCAGTTTGAATCAGTAATCATTTGAACCAATGATATCTTGATTGTGTTGAATCCTTTTACCATCACAACCAAAGAAGCAAAATGTGTCTCTATAACCTTCAACTTTAAACCAGAATGTTTATTGCATATGGTTGTAATCAAATGGTGATTCATTACAAAATTCCTTATTTTTATACAAGCCATATCTTCAATCCATGAACACAATTCATATGCACAAGAATTATCCTTATCTTATGATGGCTTACATATACGAGAAAGAGCTAAATTTAAACTATAAGCTACATAGGGTGTCAAAAAAACATGTGGATAATCACCTTCCAAACTTAATCTTGTACTTTTACAATTAGCTGCATTATCAATGATTATTTGTATAATATTATCTGGTCCAATACTCTTAATAACTTCTACGAACAAATCTTTCAAGTAGTCTGTAGTTTTAATTTTCAGATGCATCAACAGAATTCAAAAATATAGGACCATTAATTGAATAAGCAATAAAATTGATGAGTGAATGCCTTTTAATATCACTTCATCCATCAAAAATAATAGAAACACCATTAGTTTCCTATGAAAACTTATTATGCTCTAAAAGCCTTTAAATATTAGCTTTTTCTTCTTTAAGAATCTTGGTTTGCAATTTTTCATAACTTGGAGGAACATAACCATTCAAATTACAATTAGCTAGCGAAGTGACAAGATCTTTTCAATATATATTTCTTGCTACATTAAAAGGAAGTGAACTTGAGAAGAAAAATCTTCCAACCTTTCTATCCATCTCTTTCCTTCCAACTACATTAAATGATTTTTCAATTGCTCCTCTAAAACCTTTATTTAAGTCACTTTGCATTATTTTATTTTATTTTTTTTCTGTATCTTCTTGATATCCACCAAATAATGGAACATTTGTTCTTTTGTCACTACTTTTGTTCTTTTGTTCATACTAATTGTCTTCACAAAGCCCCATCCACATTTGGGCATGCTCTTATATCATGCTTTGGTAATTTTAAAAGATGAGACTTCACTCTAGTATAAGATCCAGTAAAACTCATGTGGCAAAATTTACATATAAAATGTGTACTACCTCCACCACCTTCATATGATTGTCTCCTTTTTCACGTGCGTCCATAATGGTGTATTATCACGAGGTGTTGAAATTGAATGTGTTGATGATCCTAAACTTAAAGGAAGACGGATAATACTTTCAACACCAACACTATCACCAAAATTTCCAATTGATACTCCTTTTCCTTTTCTTTTGTCTGTCATTTTTTAGGCTCGACTCAAATCAAAATCTGATTGAAAAACACAAACAGTATTAACAATAATGTATATTAAAAACATAAACAACATTATAAATTGATTAAACAACTGTATTTCTATTTTCTGCATCTTTTCTTTCCTGGTATAGTGATATTCCGGCTATGCGGCCAAATCCAATAGTGAAATCCTTCAACCCATGAGGATATTGTTAAAGCATAGTTTTTCCCTGAGCAATGAAGATAGGGAACTTGCCCATTACAATAGCATGAAACCAAAAGCATACGGATAGTTCTTACGAAGACTAACTGAAGATGATGCATACGGTTAGTTCTTACGAAGACTAACCGAAGATGATGGAAAGGATGGTTTGCAAGGAGTGGCATAGCAAGGCTTTTTCAACGTAGCTGGTAAGGCTATTAAGAAGGCTAGTGTATAACCTTATTGAAGCGACTCAATAAAGATGGTAGCTTAGGAGTAGGAGAAGGTATTACAGAAGCGTGTTTTAGGAAGTGTTCGAAAGACAATCACTCACACAAAGAGAATGTATGATGATGAGAAGAAGGTGAAATTTGAACATATAGAGAATAAAGGATTACAAACACAGTCGTAAGTTCAAGAATGAGGATTGAGGCCCAAAGTGAAAGGCCTACAACTAGAGCAAAGTAGACGGAGCTATAGACTCATAGAGCAAGTTAACTGAAGGGAGAAATGATGGAGTCGGAAAAACTTACTAGTCAGTAGTCACCGGAAGCGAAAGGTGCAGACACAGGCCGGGCTCGTTGGATGTAGTCGAAGAAGGAGATGCGGGTTAGAATGATGCAGGCTGCTTTTAACCTAACCTGCACAAACAAAAAATTGGATGTTTCTGGCCTTCAACACCTTGACCGCACCCAAAAAGCACCTTCGATATGTTGACCGTGTGGTGTCGACTGCCGACACTTCACCTCTTAGAGGTGTCTATGTGACAGCACCAAATCATGCCTGGATGGAACATTAGGGCCCATGACAGGGGACGGTCTAAACTGGAGAATATAGATGGCTTAAATTGCAGTTAGGGACTTAAGACTTGTGTTGGGTACGGACAATTTTTTCATACTGGGCCTGCATCTCAATTTGCCCTGATCACTTCTTGAGCAATTTGGATCTTTAGGAAATGAGTCCTAGCCTTTCCCTTTGTTGCCAATTTCTCAGCTCAAACTCACACTTCCACTGTGTAACTGGAACAGAGGAGTTAGTCTATACGAGTGTTGTACTTTACTGTATTGTAACGTGTATCAAAATTGCCCATGATACAATATGGCTGTTACGTATATGTATCATAACGTGTAAACCATATCATATATTGAAAACATGAAAAATCAAGAAAAATCCTAAATAAATATTGAAAATCACAATAAGTGGAAATAACATTAAAATTGCATCAAAACTGAACCGAAATGCCATGCTGGATCTACGTAATGTCCTAGTGACTTAGATAGTCCTGATATATATTAGTTAGTATATCCTCCAAAATTAGACACAAATGCTTAACATGACAAGAACGATGATTCATACATCAAATGCGACAAAAACCTTGAAGAAATAGAGAAAAACAACACTTTATACCTCAAATACAATGACGTTCAAGAAAACATGAAGAAATCACCACCACAAGGCCAAATAAGTTTCAAACCACCAAAAAACAATCAAAACCTCCTCTATACATGCGTAGAATGGAGTTAGATGAAGGAAAATAATGATGCATGCATGAAATGCAACAAAAAATCCGAAGAGAAAAAGAAAAACAAGAGTTTATGCTTCGTTTCTTCAGAATAAATCATTTCCATAAGGCCAATAAAGCTTCAAACTGCCAAGGAAGTAGCAAAACCTCCCCCTACATGTGCATAGATCGGAGTGAAATGAGCAAAAGGGCCTTAAAGGACCTGTCCTATGAGAAAACCAGGGAAAATGAAGTATTGGAGTTAAGAAAAGGTGTATCAGTTGTATTATTCCATATGCTCCATATCATATGATTGCCGTAGTACTATGATGACTTTTGTGGTCATACATATTGGTCCTTGTCGTATGATACAGACCGATATATACAACAATGTTCTGTAGCTTACATTAACTGAAAACGCATACTGAATATATTTGCATTTTCTGAAATACTAATATTGTTCCATGAAGTTTAAAAACATAAGAGAGCTTTCTTGTGAAATTCATCCTATGAAGTTCATTTGTATATTTTCGGTTATAGGTTTCTCTACTGTAGCCCCAGTCCGTTATTCAGATTGCTTATTGGTAACCTTTTGGTTCTAGATTGGTGCACTTATCGAAGATAAAGAGTTCACTGGTTCCTATATGAATGGTTTCCCATGGAAGGCTGGAAAGTTTGCTTATAGTCTACGGATATCATTGTGGCGTGAGCATCTGGGTTTGCATCCTTCAGAGGTCAAGTCAGATATTATTTTGGCTTTTATTTTATTATTTCTAAGAATGTACTTAACCATGCAGTGAAATTTAAACATATTTTTTCTTCTTCTTGACACCTGGGACCAATTTCAGCTTGTTGTGAGCATGATGAGCGTGTATATGTGTGTGTGCGTGTATATACATTGGGTATATGTTTTCTGATTAGAAAAGATTTAAACATGAACTCGTGTATGATTGCCTTTCATACTCTAATTCTAGATCATTTTATGAATTATAATAAATGTCATGTATTGGATTTGAGAAGGTCAGAAAACAATTCTGGATTAATCATGATTTACGCTGAAAGGTCTAAGCTGGTAAAATATATGAAAACAAATTGCTTTACCATACCTCGCTGAGAAGCATAAACGTATAACTAAGGTTTGAAACTCTATTTATTCCATGATGCAAGTATCATTTAGTAAATGAGCATGCAAGCCAAATAATGGAAAATGTTACAGCATTAATGCCTGATGCAATAAACTGTTAAGCATTATATTTTTCTTTGGTACAATGGGGAGTCTGAAGCCAGATGGACGCCCCGCATATGGTACTCATGACCTTCAACTTGTTAGTCGATCCCCTGGCCAGGTGATCTCTTTCTCATTATTCTGTCAAGAATTATCTCTATATTATGATGATATTCTTAAGAGTTAGAAAAGTACTTCTTACTGTCAATATTTTTTGATGGCTCTAGCTTATTACATCATTAGTCAATATTGAAAACTAGACTCCAATTTGCGGTTTTTACTTTCTAAGTCTTTTGTTTCTTATTCACTTTAAGTGTTTGGGCCGTAGTGGCAAAATATTTAAAGTGGCAGTTTCTTGACTTTCAATTACTCAAGAAATGTTCAATTTTACTCTTGGTTTTTAAATGGCAAATCTCTGAAAACTATACAAGAAAGAACCAAATAAATTGCTTTGTTCACAAAGATATTTGCCTAAAGAAGAGTAAGTTTATTTTAATACAAATAATTGCTATTTTGCTAAACATGTAACAATCACGATACTTGTCCATCATACCCAATGAAGATGACGTTTGTTGCACTTTCAAAATCCACAGGGCATTAGGGTTGCCAGGTGGATGTAAGGAATGCACTAATTCTAAGAGCATGACTACTTGGATGCATTGCCTTCTCTCTTTTTCTCAACGCAAATAATTGCAATTATGAATAAGCATGTGATGAAGTGATACTTGTCCATCGTGCCCAATCTTTCAAAATAGGCAGAGCATTAGGGTTGCCAGGTGGATGTAGGGGATGCAGGTTTCTTTTTCTATTCAAAGAGCATGACTGCATGGTATCCAGAACCTGATTTCTTTTTTTCCTGAAAGAGGCGTGAAGGCTGGGAAGGGCTCCCTTTCAAGTTATAATATAGCAAGATTCACTACCTTCTCGATTCGGGTGCCTCTTCCATATGACTTGTAATAAAAAAATTTAAATTCATGTGTTAGAAAGCCCCTATCTTGTGTTTATACTGCGGATGGAACAAAATTGAATATTGATAAAATTGGTGATTTACAAACCATAAATTTTGAAATTTTCAAAATCATTGTTGTTTCAAAACTAAATTTAAACTTGTTTTCGGTATCTTATATTTTAGATAATAATTGTGTTATAATGATGATTTCATACACAAAATTGATTTCAATACATAGAGAATAATGGATGAAAACCAAATCTGGAACAAGGAGCAGGTCAGCGCCCCACAGATTGTCGTCACCTGTCTCTCTTTTCTTTATTATAATCTAAACCTAATTACAGACCACATGATTTATATTACTACTAATCTAACTTAAAAGACCTAAATGCCCTTAATTAGGAACTATCATGACCCGATTCTCAATGGATCAGATTCTGATACATTGGGATCCAAACTACCTAAACGCATTTACAAATACAAGACAGACACATGAACATAAAAGATTAAGACTTTAAACTTCAACTTGATCTCCAACACGCCCCCTCAAGTTGAGTCTTGACTTTCCTATCTTGACAAGAGTTTTCTTAAATCTATTGACTGATACTGGTTTAGTGAGGATATCTACGAGGTGATCTTCTGAGCGTACATGAACCAAGTTGAAAATACCTTGAGAAATCTTTTCTCTCATAAAGTGTCAATCTATTTCTATGTGTTTGGTCCTTTCATGGAATACAAGATTCAAGGCTATTTGGAGAGCAACTTTACTATCTGTAAAGAAGTTAATTAGAATATTTCTTTTGAGACCAATCTCCTCTAGAAGTTATATAATCCATAGGCCTTCACACATTCCCAGAGCAATGGCACGATACTCAGCCTTTGCACTTGACCTGGCCACTACAGATTGCTTCTTACTTTTCCATGAGACTATGTTGCCTCCTAAACATACCATATAACCAGAGGTAGACTTTCTATCAGTTTTGGAGCCTGCCCAGTCAGCATCTAAATAGATTTTTATATCAAGGTGGAGCATATAGTAACCCATAGGTTATTAAGGATTTTAAGTATCTGATAATATGAAATACAGTGCTCATATGATGTTTAGATGGACAGTGCATCCACCTACTAACATATCCGACTGCAAAACTGATGTTAGGTCGAGTAATAGTTATGTATATCAATTTTTCCACTAATCTCTAGTACTTACCAACATCTTCATATGGTTCTACAGACTTATCAATCTCTTCCCTAGAGGTTTCCATGAGAACAAAACATATTTTGCAATCTTCCATTTTAGTTTCTTTTAGTAAGTCAAGAATATATTTTCTTTGACTTAGAAATAAGCAATTATTTTTATGAATCACTTCTATTCCCAGGAAATAATGTAATCTTCCCAGGTCCTTCAAGTCAAACAATGTACTTAGTCTTCTCTTTTGGTCAACTATGCCTTCTGTATCGTCTCCTGTAATAATGATATCATCAATGTAAACCAATAAAATGATGGTTTTCTGACCTTGCTTGATAAAGGGTGTATGATAACTGGCATACTGTTTAAAACTCAATTTCATAACACCATCACTGAATTTTTCGAACCATGCTCGTGGAGATTATTTTAAACCATAAATTGATTTCTTCAATTTACATACCTTACCCTGCTTTTGTTTCTGAAGATATCCAAGTGGTAAGTCCATATAAATATCTTCCATAAGATCTCCCTAAAGAAAGACATTCTTAATATCCAACTGCCATAATTCTTATCCTTTATTAACTGTCACACTTAAAATAATTCTGATGGTATTCATCTTCGCCACTGGAGCAAATGTTTCTGTGTAATCTATGCCATATGACTCTGTAACCTTTAGCTACTAGTCTGGCCTTGTATCTTTCTATATTTCCATCAGCCTTATACTTTACAGAGAATACCCATTTGCAGCCTACTATTTTTCTTTCTGATGGTAAATCAACTAGTTCCCAAGTCTTGTTTCGTACTAGTGCCTCAATTTCCTCTTCCATTGCCTTCTTCCATTTAGGTAGTTGTTCTACTTCTTCAAATATTCTCAGAATATAGGTAGTATCTGCATTCATCACAAACAACTAATATTCTCTAGGGTAATTAAAATATGACATCAATTTTTGCAATGAATATTTTGCCACTTCCCGTTTTCCTTTTCGAATTGTAATAGGTAGATCACTCAACTAACTATTTGAGAAGGAATTAGATCTCATTCTGAGTGAGGGTCTTGATTCTGGATGGTTGATTGATGAGGTAGAAAGGCCTTTCTTACACCTTTGGTATATACCTTCCATTCCTTCTCTTGAGGAGGTATCATCTCTTCCTCTTCCCTTTCATTTAGTGGTTGAGTTTCAACTGGTGGAAGAGGTATCACATTTGGAGATAGTATTTCTGATAAAGAACTTCCTGCATATTATAGAATGGTGTATCTTCATGGAAGGTAACATCCAAAGTAACATAATTTTCTTCTAAGAGGATCATAACACTTATAACCTTTCTAAGTAGAGGAGTATCCCAAGAAAATACATTTGATCGATCTTGTATCTAGTTTATCTTTCAAACCATGGTGAATATGAATAAAACAAGTACATCCAAAGACTCTAGGAAGTAAATGAAATTGTTGCTTATGAGGACATCATGAATGAAATGGAGTATTGCCATTGAGGACTCTACTTGGCATATGGTTTATAAGAAAATTTGCAGTTAAAACTGCTTCACCCCAATAGCATTTCGGAGCATTACACCCAATTAAAAGGGTTCTAGTCACTTCTAGAATATGTCTATTTTTCCTTTCAGAAACTCCGTTTTGTTGAGGAGAATAAGCACATGAAGTCTGATAAGACATTCCATGATCTAGGAAGTACGAGTGAAGTGATTGAGACATAAACTCTCCACCATTATCACTGACAGTAAATAGGTAGGATATTCTTCACTTCATCCTTAGTTTTCATGAGGTATATCATAGAAAATCTAGTGCAATCAGCTATGAAAGATATAAAGTACTTATATCCATGCAGAGAAGTAGTAGAGCAAGGACCCCAAATATCAGAATGCACAATTTCAAAAGGAATGGAGGATTTTTCTTCACTTAAAAGAAAAGAAGTACGATGATGTTTTGCCTTCTGGTAGGTTTCACAGTTCAAATTCAAATTATTACAATGACTAAATTTAGGCAATAGTATCATAAGTTTAGATAAAGGTAGATGTCCTAATCTTTGATGCCAGCGGGGTAGATCCTCTTGTTTTTGTGTAATAACTGTAGATTGCATAGCAGCTTTTTTATTTTCTTGCAAAAGTAGAGGCCTCTCCTCACACTACCCTAACCAAAGATCCTCCCCGTCCTTAGTTTCTAGAATACACATCCAGTAGAATAAAAAATTATACGACATTTCGGATCCTGAGTTAAGGCAAAGACTAATAATAAATTGACTGATATATTGAGAACATGGAAAACATCTTTCAATATGTCAAAAGAAGTAGTAATATTTCCTTTTCCTATTATAGGAGTGTGTGAGCCGTCTGCCAGCCGAATATTAATTTGCTCATGAGTTAACTCATAATTATCAAAGAATTCTCTCCTACTGACCATATGATCGGTAGCACCAGAATCAATAACCCATATATGAGAATAAGAAATGTTTAAATTACCCTTAGCCAAGAATGAGAAAGGATATGCCATGGTTGTCTGAGAATCACTATTGGAGGACATAGATGGACTATGTGAATCAGTCAAATGAGCTTTTAGTAAGTCAATCTCTTTCATATCAGCCAATGAGCTTGCACTGTTTTCAATATTCTATTTGTCATTCTGATCACTACTGAAATAGGCACTGTTAGATGTATTCTGAAAGTGAGTACGTCTGTCAACTAATTCCCAACATGTTTTCTTTGTATGTCGTGATTTTCCACAATGAGAACAAGTTAATTTTGCTTTTTCTTCAGGAGTAAATGCAAATTTGCCTCTGCCACATCCATAACCTCCTCTATCACGGGAAAAAGAAGGATTTGAAGTATTTCTTCTCACAAAAACAGTGGTTTCTGGATTGATTTTGGTCTCCTTCTCTAAATGTTTCGTATCTTCCTCTCGAAGTAAGAGGGAGTACACTGTGCTTAAGGATGGTAGTTCTTCTTTGCTAAGAATATTGTTTTTAACTACCTCATACTCTGAAGAGATACTCCATAGGAGATCAAATATTTTCCTCTCTTCAAACTCCTCATTGCGCTCTTGTGTGCAACTTTGACATTTTGTCTTGGAATAAAGTTGCAACTCTTCCCATAAGCCTCTGAGTTCTACATAATACTCACTGACATATCTACCTCCCTGTCTGCAATGAGATCATATTTCTTGGCTATATTTTTCCTCTAGGCGTAAGCATCATGAACTGCTAACCAAATATCCTTAGCATTCTCTAACTGTCATCGATAGTGGTTAGTGGGTTGTTAGCGGTCGACTCTGATATAGCGGTAGCAGGGATATAACGGATTTAGTGGTATACTTTTATTTATGATTAAAAAATTATATATATATATATAATGGGTTATCTAATTTCTAAGAAAATATCAAGATCTTAAGTAGATTATTGCCATGAATAGATAATAACACATTAGTTGCAACAACTAATCAAGCACGGTAGCACCTACCAACAGTCTCAAGAACACATGAGACTTACACAAGTAGAAGAATCCAATGGATGTTAAACTACAAAATTACATGCCATATGGATTAAAAATTTGAGTAATAGGACAACCATGAACAAAGAACGAATTGAAGAGAAGGGAGCAAACCTGCTCATTATCTGCTCGAGTAATATCTTTGTTGGCATCCAAATGTTTGAACTTCGATTGAGATGTGAAACCCACTTCAACTGATCAACAATATATGGGTATAAGTGTACTTGCTCTCCATTCCTCGGGCATCTTTTGGTTTTTCCATATTTCATTAAATAGTCTTGTGAGCCAACTGATTCTTATTTCTCCTAGTATTTTCCAAACTTCTATAGGAATATTATTTGGTCCTACCGATTTACCACCTTTCATATGTTTAAGAGCCTCTTTAACTTCATTCTTTTGAATACGTTGGTAGAAAAGATGGTTTATATACTTTTCTGATTTGGCTAACTCTCTTAAGCTAATACTAACATCTTTATTTTCATTAAAAAGATTATAAAAATAGTTTTTTCCATCTATTTCTTATATCATCATTTGCCACTAGAATTTTTTTTATCCTCGTCTTTTATGCATCTAACATAATTAAGATCTTTAGTTTTCTTATCTCTAGCCCTAGCTATCCTAAAAATATCTCTTTCACCCTCTTTTGAGTTGAGTTTTTTATATAAGTCCTCCCAAATCTTAGCTTTTGCTTCACTAATGGCCTTTTTTGCTTTCTTATAAGCTTCTAAAGTTTCACTAGTTTTCTTAGCATAATGTAATTTGTAACATGCCCTCTTTGCCTTGATTTTATTTTGTACTACTTCACTCCACCACCAAGCTTCTTTTTGTGCCAGTACAAGTCCCTTAGATACCCCTAACACATCTTTCGCCACTTTCCTAATATGTATAGCCATATTGTTCCACATATCACAGGGTGTGCCAACATAATTCCAAACATCTCCTTAAGGACTTTCTGTTTAAATATATCTTCTTTCTCGCTTTTGAGGTTCCACCATTTAGTCCGAATAGCTCGATGCACTCTTTTCTTCTTTGTCCATTTTTTTTATTTGTAAATCCATAACTAAAAGTCGATGTTGGGTGGTTAAGTTTTCTCCTGGAATTACCTTACAATCTTTACAACACGCTCTATCTTTTTTTCTACAAATAAAGTAATCAATTTGTGTTTGTGATAAGCCACTCTTATAAGTAATTAAATGTTCATCTCGTTTTTTGAAGATTGTATTGACTATAAAGAGATCAAATGACATAGCAAAATTTAAAATCTCCCTACCTTCCTCGTTTATATCCCCATAACCAAAGTTTCCATGAATCCCTTGATATCCTAATGCCTCTTTACCGACATGTCCATTTAAATCTCCTCCTAAACAAATCATCTCCCTTTGTGGAATCTTTTGAAACACTTTATCTAACTCTTCCCCAAAAATTGTCTTTATACTATCTTCTAGTCCTACTTGGGGTGTGTAAGCACAAACTATATTCAAAACCTTTGCTCCTAACACTAATTTCAATATTATGATTCGGTTACCATATCATTGTATGTCTACTACACTCTCCTTTAAATCTTTATTTATGATAATACCAACTCCGTTTCGAGCCTTTTCTTTACCTGAGTACCATAATTTAAAAACCTGTATCCTCTATCTCCTTTGCTTTTTCTCCAACCCATTTTGTCTCTTGTAAACATAGAATATGAATCTTTCTTCGAATCATAGTATCTACCACCTCCATTAGCTTACCAAATAATGTTCCGATATTCCAAGAACCAATACGAATCTTATTATCTAGGACTAGCTTCCTTACCCCCCGCATCCGTCCATAATCAAAATGCGGAGACCCTCTTTGAAAATTTTTCACTACATTCGGGTGGCAATGTAGTGGGACTAACTTCTTTACCCACACCCGTCCATGATGTGGGAACCCTCTCTGCAATTGATTCACTATATTCGGGCGAAAATGTAGTGGCCCTTGCTTACTTCTTACTGCATTCGGGCTCTGCAGTACGTCGCTAGGCGGGGAGGCCCCTTCACATAGTTTTTTTTACTACATATGCATGAAAAATAAAATCATAGAAAAGGCTAGTGGAATTGATTGGTATGAAATGTGGCTGGAAAAGCGGCTGCAATCACCATATGAAGGGGCACAAACCGACTAGTATAAGCAGTTGTCTGTATTCTGTTATTTGAGTGGTAGAGAGAGGGCACTCAACCAACACACCGGCTGCAACTACCATGTAAAGGGGCGCAAGAAAAGCCGTGTGAAGTGTGTACGGTGGAGTAGTACCTCCTATCACAAAAGATCAACTTTCTTAAGAGTAGAAAAAATATGACTTTTGAAGTGAAGCTGCCAAATAACTTTATAGAGAAGAAGAAAGAGAGAGGGAGCAATCGACACCCATAGAAGGGTCGTGTGCTACCCATGTGTTCTTGATTGTTCAAGTTGTTTTTACAGAAGCTTCAAAGAGATCGCTCGTGCATGTGTGGTGAAGAAAGAACCAGTTTTTTTTTGCAAGTTTGGAGTTCGAAGTATCTCACCCCCAAACTTGAGGGGGGGTGTTGAAGAATATGAGTTTAGAGTCAGTTTTAGTAAATTTGGTGTTTTTAGGTATTATTGTAACTGTTCGGAGTATTGGGGGTATTTTGGTAATTTTCTGCACTAAAGGTATTTTAGACATTTTACGTTTTACAGCTCCTTATATAAGGGCTGATAGGTTGTATTAGGGTTAAGAGTTTTGTGATTAAGAAAGAGAGAGAAAGATGGGGGGCGACCTCCATTGGAGGTTTGCCCCCTCATCCGATCTCCACATTTCCTTTTCAATATGTATTATTTTTCCTTATCCGCTGGGCAATTGCATTTTCCAACACAAACCATCTTAAACGATATTCTCTCACTTTATCCTCTATTGGTGTCACTCCTAATTTGTTTCAATAATCTCATTATGTATACGGTCTTTTTTATGACCACTCAACCATCTCAACATCTTCTTTTCTGTCACCGACATCTTTTGTACATATTGATGATTAATTACCCAACACTCATAACCATAAAACATGGTAGGTCTAATTGCTAATCTATAATATTTACCTTTTAACTTTAATGGTATCTTCTTATCACAAAGAATGCCTAATGCTCCTCTACATTGTAACCAATCACCAATAATTCTATGTGTAACATCTCCATCAATTCTTCCATCATTCTGAAAATTGACCCTTGGTATTTAAAACTTTCCTTTTGCGGGATGCAATGTGTATGAATTTTAATTTTTACGTCCTCTGAAGTAACCAAATGATCTAACTTACATTCCATATATTTTGTCTTTATTCTACTAAGTCGAAAGCCTTTACTTTCTAATGTTTCTCTCTCCATAGTTTCAATTTTCTATTAACTTTTTCCTTAGACTCCTCCACTAACACAATGTCATATGCAAATAATGTACACCAAGGTACTTCATTCTGAATATGTTTTGTTAACTCATCAATCACCATTATAAATAAGTATGAACTTAAAGTTGATCCTTGATGTAACCCAATATTAACTTCAAAGAAGTTTGTCATTCTTTCGTGAGTCCTCACACATGTTTTTGCACCATTTTACATGTCTCTTATAAGGTTTATATGTATGTTAATGGGATACCTCTTTTTTCTAAGGTTCTCCAAAGAACCTCTCTCAGTACCCTATCGTAAGCTTTTTCTAGATCAATAAATATCATGTGGTCTTTCTTTTTTGCTCTAAAATATTTTATAATACGTCTCAAAAGGTGAATCGCTTTAAGAGTAGATTTGCCTAGCATGAATCCAAATTAGTTCTCTGTTGTACTTGATAATTGTCTTAACCTATGTTTGATAATTATTTTCCATAATTTCATAGTATGGCTCATTAACTTGATACCTCGATAATTCGCACAATTTTGAATCTCTCTTGTTCTTGTATATGGGTATAAGTGTACTCGCTCTCCGTTCATCGAGTATCTTTTGGTTTCTCCATATTTCATTAAATAGTCTTGTGAGCCAAGTGATTCCTGTTTCTCCTAGGGTTTTTCAAACTTCTATAGGAATATTGTTTGGTCTTACCGCTTTACCACCTTTCATATATTTAAGAGCCTCTTTGACTTCATTTTTTGAATACGTTGGTCGAAATTGTAGTTTATATACTTTTCTGATTTGACTAACTCTCTTAAGTTAATAGTATCATCTTTATTTTCATTAAAAAGCTTACAAAAATAGTTTTTCCATCTATTTTTTATATCATCATTTGCCATTAGAATTTTCTCATCCTCGTCTTTTATACATCTAATAAAATTAAGATCCTTAATTTTCTTATCTCTAACCCTACCTATCCTAAAAATATCTCTTTCACCCTCTTTTGAGTTGAGTTTTTTATATAAATCCTCACAAATTTTAGTTTCTGCTTCACTGACGTCTTTTTTCACTTCTTTCTTTGTTTTCTTATAAGCCTCTAAAATTTCACTAGTTTTCTTAGCATAATGTAATTTGTAACATACCATCTTTTCCTTGATTTTATTTTGCACTACTTCACTCCACTACTAAGCTTATTTTTGTGTTGGTATACCTCCCTTAGATTCACCTAACACATCTTTCGGCACTTTCCTAATATGTATAGCCATATTGTTCCACATATCACAAGGTGTACTAAAATAATTTTCAGCATCTCCTTGAAGGACTTTATGGTTAAATATACCTTCTTTCTCGCTTTTGAGGTTCTACCATTTAGTCTGAATAGCTCGGTGTACTCTTTTCTTCTTTGTTTACTTTTTTACATGTAAATCCATAACTAAAAGTCGATGTTGGGTGGTTAAGCTTTCTCCTTGAATTACCTTGCAATCTTTACAACACGCTCTATCTTTTTTCCTACAAATAAAATAACCAATTTGTGTTTTTTATAAGCCACTCTTATAAGTAATTAAATGTTCATCTCGTTTTTTGAAGAATGTATTGACTATAAAGAGATCAAATACCGTAGCAAAATTTAAACTCTCCCTACCTTCTTCATTTATATTCCCAAAACCAAAGTTTCTATGAATATCTTGATATCTTAATGCCTCTTTACCAACATGTTCATTTAAGTCTTCTTCTAAGTAAATCATCTCCCTTTGTGGAATTCTCTCCTTTTGTGG
Source organism: Brasenia schreberi (assembly GCA_036023115.1). Lineage (NCBI taxonomy): Eukaryota > Viridiplantae > Streptophyta > Magnoliopsida > Nymphaeales > Cabombaceae > Brasenia > Brasenia schreberi. The sequence continues at coordinate 15,777,939 of JAYKKT010000089.1, read as the reverse complement.
AATTCTTTGAATCACCTTATCTAACTCCTCCCAAAGACTGTTTTATACTATCTTCTAGTCCTACATGGGGTGCATAAGCACAAACTATATCCAAAACCTCTGCTCCTAACCCTAATTTCAACGTTATGATTCGGTCACCATATCGTTGTGTGTCTACTATACTATCCTTGAAATCTTTATTTATGATAATACCAGCTCCGTTTTGAGCCTTTTTTTTACCTGAGTACCATAATTTTACCATAATTTAAAACATGTATCCTCGAGCTCTTTTGCTTTTTCTCCAACCCACTTTGTCTCTTGTAAACATAGGATATGAATCTTTCTCTGAATCATAGTATCTACTACCTCCATTAGCTTACCGGACAATGTTCCGATATTCCAAGAACCAATACGAATCTTATTATCTAGGACTAACTTCCTTACCCTCCGCATTCGTCCATATTGAAAATGCGGAGACCCTCTCTGTAATTTATTCACTACATTTAGGTGGCAATGTATTGGGACTAACTTATTTTAGAAGTGATTTTTTTGTCTTTGCATGTCCGTTTCAAAGATGTCTGCTGATTGTCATGTTAGTGTTTTTGAGAAAATCTGGCTTTCTTTCTCATTAAGTACTTGGTTAATTGTCTCTGTTTTTCTATAAGGGGCCATTGTTCTTGAAATTTTGTGTGCACGTGCTTTCCAGTACCTTGTGACTGCAACTTTTAGAGTCAATTTTCATGGTTCTCGTGCATTGGTATACTTAGTCGCTGTTTCACTGTCTGAATCAAGAACTTAAGAGGTGCCATGTCGCGCCCTAGGTCCTTTTCTTAGTTTGACTAGAAAAAGTTGCACTACATTGTTGTGAATATGTTCTCACTATATATAGCTTTTATTCGTAATTCTTCTTGCAGGTTGGTGGCATTGCTGATCCTGTGATTGACACAACATACAGAGATATCTGGATGTCAACTGCAAAGGTGATAAGCGCTTGTGGTTTATGAACTTAACTTCATAGACAGTAATTTAACCCCTTTCAATATTGTCCTTGTAATTCTTTTCTTTTGAAAGACAAAAACACCAACTACTAAGCCTTTTTCCCCTAGATGGGGTTTGCTACATAGATTCTTTGTGTCATGCTAACCGTTAACATAAGCTGAATAATTCTTTGTTGTTTCCTTCCAATAGTTCTTTTTTTAATATTTTTATTATCTAGTTTCTTGTACCTTCTTGTTGGAGCTTTCTTTGGTAGTCTTTTCACGTGCCCAAGCCATCTTAAGTGATTTTTCTTCTTGTTATCAGCTAGTGGTGTCACTCTCAATTTGTTTTTAATAACATTATTATTTATAAGGTTTTTCCTTGTGTGTCCACACATTCATCTTAGCATTTTCATTTCTCCTATAGACATCTTTTGTATATATTGATGATTAACTATCGAACACTCAAGCATATAACATACAAGTCTAATTGTTATTCTATAATATTTACCTTTCAACTTTAATAATATTATCTTATCACATAAAGCTTGTCATTTTTAAGATCATAGCACCTATAAACCTTTTCTTGATATGATAACCCATAAAAACATATTCAATAGCTCGGGGAAAAAACTTGTCCCCTTTATCTAAAAAGACAACCAATGTTATGCATATCGCCCCGTATCATATCATGAGGAATCATGATACGATAATATATCAGTTTGTATTGTGCGATATAGGCCGTATCGCACAATATAAACTTGTATCACCCGATACGGGCGATATGCCTTATTTTTATAAAAATCAGTCCTTTTTGTTTGGAATGGGTAAGAATCGATCTAATCTTCTCCCTTTTGGCAAGAGAGACTTCTTACCTTAAAATGGTGACCTCCCAAGAATAATAGTAAGGCCCATAAAAATAAGCAATTTCTAAAGTTCTCATGAATGGTAAAGATATTTCCTTCATATAAACTTACCAATTATAGTCATATTGAGCATTGGTAGGTTGCATGACACAATTGTCTTTGCCTCAGTTTGGCAACTCCAAGGACTGCTCATTACCTTTTCACCCGAGCCAACCCATGAATTAGAAAACTAGTCTAACTTAGAATAGTTCTTGATTTTTATTTATTTATTATTTTTCTTGATTTTTAAAATATTTTAAAAAATTACGATACGATATGATACACCCCTATCATGGAGAAAAATGATGCACGATACGATACGGTACAAACCACACTTGACAAAACATTTACTTCCAAAAACGTTTAAAAGAAAGTAGTTGGGCATAACTACAAATAGTTTTTTCAACCGGCGAAACATTTTTCTAAATAGAAGATGGCATCTTATTTATACAAACAACAACAACAACAACAACAACTAAGCCTTTTCCCATACTAGACGGGGTCGGCTACATGGATTCTTTGTTTCCACAGATCTCTATCGTGTGCCATGTTAGCAGTTAACTCCCAATAAGCTAGATCATTCTTTATTGTTTCTTTCCAACACTTTTGTGGTCGTCCTCTACCTCTTTTAATACTTTCCAAATTTAGTTTTTCTAACCTTCTTACAGGTTCTTCTTTTGATCTTCTTTCTATATGTCCAAACCATCTTAAACGATGTTCTCTCATTTTATCCTCTATTGGTGCCACTCCTAATTTGTTTCTAATAACCTCATTATGTATATGGTCTTTTCTTGTATCACCACTCATCCATCTCAACATCTTCATTTCTGTCACAGACATCTTTTGTACATGTTGATGATTAACTGCCCAACACTCAAAACCATAAAAGATGGCAGGCCTAACTGCTGCTCTATAATATTTACCTTTTAATTTTAATGGTATCTTCTTATCACAAAGAATACCTGATGCTCCTCTCTATTTTAACCAACCAGCATTAATTCTATGTGTAACATCTCCATCAATTCTTCCATCACTTTGAAAAATTGACCCTAGGTATTTAAAACTTTCCTTTTGGGGAATGCAATGTGTGCCAATTTTAATTTCTATGTCCTCTGAAGTAGCCAAATGATCAAACTTACATTCCATATATTCTGTCTTTGTTCTACTAAGTCGGAGGCCTTTGTTTTCTAATGTTTCTCTCCATAGTTCCAATTTTCTATTAACTTTTTCCTTAGACTCCTCCACTAATACAATGTCATCTGCAAATAACATACACCAAGGTACTTCATCTTGAATATGTTTTGTTAACTCATCCATCACCATTATAAATAAGTATGGACTTAAAGTTGATCCTTGATGTAACCCAATATTAACTTCAAAGAAGTCTGTCGTTCCTTCATGAGTCCTCACACATGTTTTTGCACCATCATACATGTCTCTTATAAGGTTAATATATGTCAATGGGATACCTATTTTTTCTAAAGTTCTCCAAAGAACCTCCCTCGGTACCCTATCATAAGCTTTTTCTAGATCAATAAATATCATGTGAAGGTCTTTCTTTTTTGCTCTAAAATGTTCTATAAGACGTCTCAAAAGGTGAATCGCTTCAATTGTAGATCTGCTTTGACATGAACCCAAATTGGTTCTCTGTTGTACTTGATACTTGTCTTAACTTATGTTCGATAATTCTTTCCCATAATTTCATAGTATGACTCATTAACTTGATACCTCGATAATTCGCACAATTTTGAATGTCTCCCTTGTTCTTATATACGGGTATAAGTGTACTTGCTCTCCATTCCTCGGGTATCTTTTGGTTTTTCCATATTTCATTAAATAGTCTTGTGAGCCAAGTGATTCCTATTTCTCTTAGTATTTTCCAAACTTCTATAGGAATATTATTTGGTCCTACCGATTTACCGCTCTTCATATGTTTAAGAGCCTCTTTGACTTCATTCTTTTGAATACGTTGGTAGAAATTGTGGTTTATATACTTTTCTGACTTGGCTAAATCTCCTAAACTAATATTAACATCTTTATTTTCATTAAAAAGATTATAAAAATAGTTTTTTCCATCTATTTCTTATATCATCATTTGCCACTAGAATTTTTTTATCCTCGTCTTTTATGCATCTAACATAATTAAGATCTTTAGTTTTCTTATCTCTAGCCCTAGCTATCCTAAAAATATCTCTTTCACCCTCTTTTGAGTTGAGTTTTTTATATAAGTCCTCCCAAATCTTAGCTTTTGCTTCACTAACGGCCTTTTTTGCTTTCTTATAAGCTTCTAAAGTTTCACTAGTTTTCTTAGCATAATGTAATTTGTAACATGCCCTCTTTGCCTTGATTTTATTTTGTACTACTTCACTCCACCACCAAGCTTCTTTTTGTGCCAGTACAAGTCCCTTAGATACCCCTAACACATCTTTCGCCACTTTCCTAATATGTATAGCCATATTGTTCCACATATCACAGGGTGTGCCAACATAATTCCAAACATCTCCTTAAGGACTTTCTGTTTAAATATATCTTCTTTCTCGCTTTTGAGGTTCCACCATTTAGTCCGAATAGCTCGATGCACTCTTTTCTTCTTTGTCCATTTTTTTTATTTGTAAATCCATAACTAAAAGTCGATGTTGGGTGGTTAAGTTTTCTCCTGGAATTACCTTACAATCTTTACAACACGCTCTATCTTTTTTTCTACAAATAAAGTAATCAATTTGTGTTTGTGATAAGCCACTCTTATAAGTAATTAAATGTTCATCTCGTTTTTTGAAGATTGTATTGACTATAAAGAGATCAAATGACATAGCAAAATTTAAAATCTCCCTACCTTCCTCGTTTATATCCCCATAACCAAAGTTTCCATGAATCCCTTGATATCCTAATGCCTCTTTACCGACATGTCCATTTAAATCTCCTCCTAAACAAATCATCTCCCTTTGTGGAATCTTTTGAAACACCTTATCTAACTCTTCCCAAAAAACTGTCTTTATACTATCTTCTAGTCCTACTTGGGGTGCGTAAGCACAAACTATATTCAAAACCTCTACTCCTACCACTAATTTCAATGTCATGATTCGGTCACCATATCGTTGTATGTCTACTACACTCTCCTTTAAATCTTTATTTATGATAATACCAACTCCGTTTCGGGCCTTTTCTTTACCTGAGTACCATAATTTAAAACCTGTATCCTCTATCTCCTTTGCTTTTTCTCCAACCCATTTTGTCTCTTGTAAACATAGAATATGAATCTTTCTCCGAATCATAGTATCTACCACCTCCATTAGCTTACCCGATAATGTTCCGATATTCCAAGAACCAATACGAATCTTATTATCTAGGACTAGCTTCCTTACCCCCCGCATCCGTCCATAATCAAAATGCGGAGACCCTCTTTGAAAATTTTTCACTACATTCGGGCGGCAATGTAGCGGGACTAACTTCTTTACCCACACCCGTCCATGATGTGGGAACCCTCTCTGCAATTGATTCACTACATTCGAGCGAAAATGTAGTGGCCCTTGCTTACTTCTTACTGCATTCGGGCTCTGCAGCACGTCGCTAGGCGGGGACGCCCCAAAGCAATGCTCATAATTTTTGTAATCCATGTTGTAGAAATCCGACGAAGTTTTACGCTGGCTGTCGGAAGCCTAACACAACCCTCCTCCTTTGTCCGGGCTTGAGACCGGCAATGCAAGGGTGGTCCCTTACATGGGTGGAGTTATGGCATCTTATTTATCAAGTAAATAAATATGTGATGCTTATGTTCAACACTATTTTGTCGAGTTGTTTTTATAAAGACTTTTGATTTAAACTGTTATTTTTCTCAAGGTATTCTTCAAACTCATTTATGACAAACTTGCCTTCAGAATCAAATCTAAAATTTTTAATGTTAGCATAAAATTGACTTTTGACAAGATTATGAAAGATGATGAAACTATGAAAAACTTCCGACTTACTTTTCAGCAGGTAATATATGGTAAAATTATCAACATATGAAACTCTTATAAGTAATTAAATGTTCATCTCGTTTTCTAAAAATTGTATTGGCTATAAAGAAACTACATATCATAGGAAAATCTAAAATTTCCATACCTTCTTCGTTTACATCCATAGTTTTCATTTAAGTCCACAATTTTCGTGACTACCTTGATAATGTATCTTTACACAAATATCCATTTAGATGTCCTTCTAAACAAATCATCTATCTTTGTAGAATTCTTTTAATACTTTATCTAACTTCTTCAAAAATATCTTTTTTTATGTTATCTTTTAACTCTATTTTGGGTACATAAGCATAAACTATATTTAAAGTATCTACTCCTAACACTAATTTCACTATTATAATTCGGTCATGATGACATTGTATGCTTACTGTGTTCTTTAAAATCCTTATTTACAACAATATCAACTCCATTCAAAACCTTTTCTTTTCTTGAGTGCCATAATTTAAAAGTTATGTTTTTAATCTCTTTTGTTTCTTCTCCAACCTACTATATCTCCTGTAATCATAGAATGTGAATCTTTTGCTTAATAATTGTATCTACTATCTCCATTAGCTTGCTAGTCAATGTTATGGTATTCAAAGTATCACTAGGATTAACTAGCTTCTTTATCCCCTTGCATCTGTTCATGCTGAAAATGCAGAGACCCTCATTGAAATTTATTCACTACGTTTGAGTGACAATGTAGCAGGACTAACTGAATCTAGACTTTGAAATCCTGTTTCTTTCTGCTTTACGAAACCTAGGAACTTTAGTTTCATTGTTGACTAAAGTATTCTGATAAATTAAGATGGCCATGCTGATTACCATGTTGCTATATGCATCTCTAAGCTGTTTTATAAGATTTGCTGCGGTAATAAACCTGGGAGGCTCTGGCTCAGGATTCTTGATATGGTCAACTTCAAGTTTTTCTTGATTTGGAGGTGTTACTGCACATGGTAATAAACTAATTATCTGATGATTTGAATGTTGTGACATGTAACAAGTTTGTTCAAGTGTGAAGCAAGTGTTTCTTTTTGGGCTTGGTCGTGCTCCTAGTTGAGAATCTCTTGGCAGTGGGTTTCTGTTTAATCACCAACTGTAATCCAAGGTTTTCCAATTTTTTTGGGGTGTGTTCTTACTCCGATATATTTGCCTGAGTTATCATTTTCTTGTTTGCAGACAAACACGATGATCTACCAGGATGTGTTCGCATGCATCCCAAATGACCTTATAACCTCCAGGTACAGCTGAAGTCATTCTCTTCCGTATCTGATTTCTTTTACCATAGAGGTCCTAGACATGTTATCTCCTTGCAGAACTGCATTACGGCAAGCTGTGGCTTACTGGAAAGAGAAAGTTGGACATACAACGATCGATTTGGGAATAGCTCCAGGGAAGCTGGAATCTTACCATAATGGAGATGTTAGGGCGACAGACCCCAGGGAGAGGCTACGATCAGTAAAAGGATTTCTTGTTTCTTATCCATTGGAGTTCATGTGCCAAGAAGATTTAAGGCCAGTATTCAATGAGAGCGAGTATTATGCATCTGCTCAGGTCTTCCATTGAGCTTATTGTATCCAATTGTGTTGCGATCTCATGCAATTTTGTTCCCACTCCCGTGAAAATTGAGAGAACCCTGGTATACTATGCGCATTCAAGGGAAAACCAAGCAGGAAGGAAGATGGTTATGACAACACGCTGCTGATTCAGTTCATTAATTGATTCGCAGCAATTGTATATGTGGAATTCATTATCTTCTGGGAAAGGTGTGGATATACGCCTTTCTCTAATTCCTTCTACCATTAACCTATCAAGATCCTACAGTCGAGTAACAGGTTTTACATCTAGTGAAGTTCCCAAAGAAGTTTATGACTTGAAATTCGTCCTGTATATTCGCCACCCGTTTCCATATGTAAATTTTTCCTACTTCCCCGTGACAAAGAGCCCCTTACTATATGAAATCTAATTTTTGTTCAATATTTCCTTCTAATTGCAGGGTGATACGAAATTCATTTGTACAAAGGTGCTATTTTTTGGCATTTCAGTTTGTTCTTTTCCACCTCCCGAGGGAAACCACAGTTGTGGACCTTGTTCGATTCAAAGATCAATTAGCTTAATGAACTTCCCATCCTTGTTTCTTTATCTTTGGTAAATTTATGCATTCTTTGTCATTAAAAAGGAAAGGAAACTTGATTCAAGTACTCAATTCGGTTTGTGTTTGTTTCCTTGATCCTCTTTGTTTTCAGCAATGCGGAGAGTGCATTTTGTTTCATCCTTTGTGAGCTTGACTCCGAATTTGGGGCGCATACGCCGATCAAACCCATCAGGCGCGAAGTGCAAATCTGTTTGAACTTCAGACCTGAATCCCGATTGGTAGTGCATCAATTTGTGGTTTGGGTTTAAGGAAATTCAGGTTTTAGCTGCCTTGGAATAACCGCATTTTCCCAATCTCTCTCGGTCCCTCTTTGTTGTGCTCGTGTCCAAAACAGTTGAGATCTCCATTGCCGAAGTTCTTTTCATCAAACTTTCGTCTACAACCAACTCTGCTCTCCAACATATAAAATCAAGGTGAAATATGCATGACGGTTCTCTAAAACATTTTTGATATTTTGTGTCATTAATAGTTTGTCTTTTTGTGCGTATTTTTTCGGATTTTTCATTTATGTAAGGTGATCAACTTCTGATTGTGCATCAAATCAAATCTCTTTTATTCATGTTTATATCGTGTCAAATATCAATTTGTGTTTTACCTCTTTCATCATAGCAGTGTTCTACACTTTGAAACAATGTTTCATGCTTATTTGTTCCATGCACATTGAGGTGACAGAGCAATAACAGGTGGTGAGTTAAGAGACCAAAAATGGAATATAGAGATAACGTATACTACGAGTAACCTGTAAAAGTGTTTGCAAAGGCAGCAGTCTGCCCAATGACGAATGCAATCTTAGAACCTTTCTTGCTATAATAAAATCTAACTCTTAGTAGTATATTGTATATCCCAACTGAGTCTAACTTAAAAATCTTAAATGTTAGATAATTGTAATTTATACTTTTGTGTCAAATACCTTCCTAAAAATTATCTAATCATATGTTTTCTCCAATTTTCTTAGTGTATTTTCAGTTTTGATGAAGTTGATATAGAGAGAATAAGAGAAAGAAAGATACTTCTGTTATATATATATATATATATATATATATATATATATATATATATATATATATATATATATATATATATATATATATTATATGTATATATTATATAGGTGAAGTTTAGTAGATATTGTATTAGTTTACATTTCATGAAATACTTATGTTTGTTTTTATTATTTGAGATGTCTCAACTACAAGGTTTACCGAAAAGAGTAAGTGAAGTAACCCAGAGCAGGTAAACTCAAGTACACTACAGCCAAGTAATGATGCAACCTCTTCAAAGACACGAAAGAAGCCCATGAAGGCAAGATCTAAAGTATTGAAAGTATTTTACAAAGTTTATATATGTTTCAAGTGATATTAAAGCAAAATACAATTACTATAATAGAAATTTTTGTTGTTCTAAAGAAGAATGACACCATTTGACTCAAAAATCATCTAGTTGCTTGTAAGAATTTCTAGAAAATGTAGATGTTAAGCAACAACCATTGTTTTTGTAACCATTAGTTGAGATTGAAAATTTAGGCATTTTATCTACTTGGAAATTTGACCAAACGGCAATTTAAAAAGTTATTACATAAATGATAATTATTGATGAATTGCTTTTTAAGATTGTCAAGAGTAAAGGGTTTAAGAAGGTACTTGGTATTGTATGTCCTAGGTTTAAAATGTCATTTAGGTGAACTGAATCACATGATTGCTATAAACTCTATATATGAATTCTTTTTGAAAAAGAATACTCAAAGTATATGTATAACCACATAGACATGAACATCATTATGAACTACACGTATATCACATCCCATTTTGTTCAATATCTAGTCATAAGAGTGACTCTATTGGTAGGTTGCTTATTGTTGCTTGTTTGATTGGGGTATTAAAACATGTTTACCGTTATAATTGACAATGCTAGCTAAAATGATGTTGTTTCATATTTTAAAAAAATCATAAGTTGGGGAACTGTTGTTCCAAATTGCAATTATTTACATATGAGATATATTGCGCATATAATAAACTTGATTATGGAAGGTAGTTTAAAGGAGGTATATAGCTCCATTAATTGGTTAAGGAATGCTATGAAATATATTAGGCAATCTCCGGCCAAGATTCAAAAGTTCAAAGAATGTTGAAAAATGTAATATAGAGTACAACCATCAATTGTGCTTAGATGTTGTAACTAGATGGAATTCCACTTACAAATTGTTGAGTGTTCCCAAAAGATTTGAAAAGGCATTTGGGTTATTTAATACTCAAGATTCATGATTCAGGCATGAGGTGTAATCACATGATTATGATGGATATGCTATAACTGATTGAAATTCTATTAGAAAGTTGAGTAGCATGCTGCAACAGTTTTATGATATCACTGGGTGAATTTTACTATCAATTTTTGTCACATCAAATACATTTTGAACCGAGATCAATGATTTGGTTGGAGCAATATTAAAGTAGACTGAGAGTAATGATTTGAAGGTGAAGTGTATGTGCACAAGAATGAAAACAAAATTCAATAAATATTGGGGTGACCATACAAAGTTAAACAAACTTATTTTAAAATTTTGGAGTTTGTTTTGTAAAATTTATAGTAAAAAGTGGAAAAGTTGGGAGTGAGAGATACCCCCTTGTCATATATGATGAATACATAAGGATGTTTCAACTTAAAAATATCAATGTCTCTCAATCAAGTAAAAACTCTACAAGTAAACTTGTTCCAAGTGAGTTAGAAAAAATAGAAAATCGTGATGATTTCAATATTTTAAGATGGTAGAAGATTAATTCAGAGAGATTTCACATTCTTGCACATATGGCGAGAGATGTTTTGATAGTTTTCATATCTAAAATAGCTTTTGAGTATGTATTTAGCATAGGAGGGAGAGTCCTTGACACATTCAAGAACTTTTTAACGTCGAAGGTAGCTGAATGCTTGATTTGCACACAAGATTTGCTATGAGATCGTATTATTTTGAATACTGAGAAAGAATTGGGAGATGTTTGAAAAGAATGTGGAATCTCTCTGAATTAATTTTCTATCATCTTAAAATATTGAAATCATTATGATTTTCTATTGTTTCTTTATTTAAATGAATATCTACTCCGGTTTTCCTTTTTTCTCTTACACCTTTCATCTTTAATTTGCTTTTCAGATATTCTTCCTCAAAAAACCTCTAGCCTTCCATTTTGTTCCTATATAAACCGACTCACTTGGAACAAGTTTACTTGTAGAGTTTCTACTTGATTGAGAACATTGACATTTTTAAGTCAAAACATCCTTATGTATTCATCATATATGACAAAGGGGTATCTCTCACTCCGTAAAATAACTCTTTTCTATTTTTTACCATACAAAAACAAACTCCAGAATTTTAAATTTTTCTTGAGGATCGAGTACAACTGCAATAAAATAAGCTTGTTTATCTTTATATGGTCACCCTAATATTTATCAAATTTTGTTTTCATTCTTGTGCACATACACTTCACCTCCAAATCGTTATTCTCAATCTACTTTAATATTGCTCCAACTAAATCACTGATCTCTATTCAAAGTGTATTTGATGTGACTCGTATAATTTTACCCATTATGCAATTTTGTCATGTTTCACATGTTTTTCCTAAATAATTAAGAGTTTTAGGTATATTATATACATGTACCCTTGAGAACAAGTTCTTTGATATGCCTACTCTCTTAATAAGGATTTGTTGAGATAACATAATGGAATGTGTAACCATTATATGCTTGCCTGTGAAGTGATCAATTCCAGTTTTATAAATATGTTGAAAGCAATCCTCTCAGTCTATTGTGTCAGTAAAGCTATGCATTCCTACTTAAACAAGATCTCCTCCGGTACAAAGAGATATATCTTCTCTTCTAATGTATTTTTGTTATCTTCTAATATACCCTTGCATCGCCGGTCCCAAACTCGGATAAAGGAGAAGAGTTGAGTTAGGCTTCTGATAACCAACGTAAAACTTTGTTGGATTTATTTACCATGAATTCTATAAATCATGATAGGGCTCTATGGAAACAAAGAATCCATGTAGTCGACCCATCTAGTATGGGAAAAGGCTTAGTTGTTATTGTTGAAGACAATTTTCATCAATCATGAACTCTTAGGGAAGCACCACATATTTCTTAAAGAAATATGACACCCTACATTAATTGTAGAGTTATGTATCTTCATAAGACCCAATGAACACAGGATTTGAATCCAATTATCATGATCCAACAATGTTAGTTTGGTCAATCCAAGTGAATAGTACCATCACCTTAGACAGTGATCCATATCAGAAGGACATGGCACTCATACCATTAAGATATAGATATCAGGGTTATTCAAAATTTATCCACATGTTTTATATATTGTTTATAAAAACAATATTTACTATAGTCGTATATATTTATACATAGATCCACATGGTGACATGTTGAATTCATATATTTAGAATTATGAACTCTATGTCGTCAATAGATGATCTATATGAAGCATCTCATGATAGCATTTTGTATTATGATATACATCATACTTTCCTCTTTGATAAACATAATCTATCCAATACATCAAAATGTGTTTCAACATCAATCTTATTAACGTGTAAAAGACGTGCATTAATAGAGCTACACTTTCACAAGTCATTTTGCAACCATACTGTAGGATATCCTGCTTCACATTTGAAGCAGTTTTCTCAAACGATCATGTTGCAACCCTTTATAAGGATCATACTTAATTTATTGCAACAAACTCACTAGATGTCTTGCTTCTCATTTGAAGCAGTTTTTCGAAGCAACAAAAAGTGTTGCAACTCCGCATCATGACGTATATCATTAATTTTTCCTAGATAAATGTAATTATCAAAACATATCACAAATATATGATATAATGTAACCGATGTAGATATTAATAGGTGAAAATTATCACCATTATCACGTAACTCAATAAGATGCCATAGGGTTCTACTCACCACATAAAGAAAGATAATAGCAATAAGATGGACATATGTGGTGGTTATTTGCCAGTCATTCTCTCTAATCAAGCATACCTATATTCACATTTATGTTACCAAATTAGAATTATACATTGACATCAATAATTCATGCAAAAAATTATGATGGTTATTTCTCAATTATAATTTACATCTCACAAATTAACTAGATAAAACATCATACTGGGATTTACTCAAAAAAAAGTTTTCCTACAAACTTTGAGCAAATTGTAACTCCCACTTTTCTTAAGTTTTTAAGAAAAGCTTAGGTTATATCAAATATCACAAGTCATTGTATAAAATGATTACAAGGCTTAAGAAATGATAGAGTCCTTATCCATTTAAGCATCAAGGACTCTATTAAAACCCACAAACATTTTAGCTCTCAATACTAATACAGACTTACATGAGAGCTACACATATATTTCACCATACATAGATCATGATATGCATTAAGCATTAATTATTAATTAGATCATCCATTACATCCACATCAAAATAAGTTTATCTTGATTAAGAATATATAAATGGATCAAAACACATTACACACGTGTGTTTATCTCTCATATACATAACATAGCTTCACAATATAGCCAGAACAAAATTTTGCAACAATGACAATATAATCTTTCTGTTGCACATTACCACCAAATATATGAAGAATATTTGCCTATCAATCATAATAAGATAGCATTATACTTTTAAATATGTCATGGCTCCCACTTCTCCTAAGCTCAATAGCTTAGAGAGACAAACATAGAGGGTCCTGAGTCATATCAAGACTAGAACAACAAAGTTCCTACTCATGCTTGCATTTAATCATCAAGGCTTTGTCATGTCTTTAATATCTACAATTCTCAGATATACATTTTAGTCCTTTTTCTAGCAAGTATGCAACATGAAAGTTATGTCTATAATGAGATAGAACCAAACTTTTATTTCATTTCATGCTTTCGCCATGCATAATTCATGCCATATAAGTTCAGATTATTAATTTGATCCAATTCAAACCACTAGATACATATTCAAATAAGTTTAGCTAAATTAACCAATATGCTAATGGATCTAGATATCACATTATATGCACACACACATTAGTTTCACATTTGGCTAAATCAAGGAAAATGTGCATAGAACCATAACCTTATAATTATCGAGGAGATATAATCCCCTTTCAAAAATTTCCGAACATAGAATTTGACGTTCAGTAATTAAGAAATAGATAGGTGGCTTTGCTGCAAATTAAAAAAAAATGGTACATCTTAGTAATTTAAGAAATATTGAACTACTTATTTGCAATTTCAGAGAGTCTGATCTAGCTCCAGTAATTTTGAAAAGCTTGGAGTGGCCGTTTTGCTATTTGAGAATGCCAAGGAAGTTCTTGTAGATTCAAAGAAATTAGAACCACCTCTCAATACAACAACAACTAATCCTTTTCCCATACTAGACGGGGTCGGCTACATGGATTCTTTGTTTCCACAAATCCCTATCGTGTGCCATGTTAGTAGTTAACTCACAATAAGCTAGATCATTCTTTATTGTTTCTTTCCAACACTTTTATGGTCGTCCTCTACCTCTTTTAATACTTTACAAATTTAGTTTTTCTAACCTTCTTACAGGTTCTTCTTTTGATCTTCTTTCTATATATCCAAACCATCTTAAACGATATTCTCTCATTTTATCCTCTATTGGTGTCACTCCTAATTTGTTTCTAATAACCTCATTATGTATAGGTCTTTTCTTGTATGACCACTCATCCATCTCAACATCTTCATTTCTGTCACAGATATCTTTTGTACATGTTGATGATTAACTGCCCAACACTCAGAACCATAAAACATGGCTGAACTAATTGCTGCTCTATAATATTTACCTTTTAACTTTAATGGAATTTTCTTATCACAAAGAATACCTTATGCTCCTCTCTATTTTAACCAACCAGCATTAATTCTATGCGTAACATCTCCATCAATTCTTCCATCGCTTTGAAAAATTGACCCTAGGTATTTAAAACTTTCCTTTTGGGGGATGCAATGTGTGCCAATTTTAATTTCTATGTCTTTTGAGGTAACCAAATGATCAAACTTACATTTCATATATTTTGTCTTTGTTCTACTAAGTCGGAGGCCTTTGCATTCTAATGTTTCTCTCCATAGTTCCAATTTTCTATTAACTTTTTCCTTAGACTCCTCCACTAATACAATGTCATATGCAAATAACATACACCAAGGTACTTCATCTTGAATATGTTTTGTTAACTCATCAATCACTATTATAAATAAGTATGGACTAAAGTTGATCCTTGATGTAACCCAATATTAACTTCAAAGAAGTTTGTCATTCCTTCAAGAGTCCTCACACATGTTTTTGCACCATCGTACATGTCTCTTATAAGGTTAATGTATATCAATGGGATACCTCTTTTTTCCAAAGTTCTCCAAAGAACCTCCCTCGATACTCTATCATAAGCTTTTTCAAGATCAATAAATATCATGTGAAGGTCTTTATTTTTTGCTCTAAAATGTTCCTTAAGACGTTTCAAAAGGTGAATCGCTTCAACAGTAGATCTGCTTGGCATGAATCCAAATTGGTTCTCTGTCGTACTTGATACTTGTCTTAACCTATGTTTGATAATTCTTTCCCACAATTTTATAGTTTGGCTCATTAACTTGATACCTCGATAATTCGCATAATTTTGAATGTCTCCCTTATTCTTATATATGGGTATAAGTGTACTTCCTCTCTATTCTTCAGGCATCTTTTAGTTTTTCCATATTTCATTAAATAGTCTTGTGAGCCAACTGATTCTTATTTCTCCTAGTATTTTCCAAACTTCTATAGGAATATTATTTGGTCCTACCGATTTACCACCTTTCATATGTTTAAGAGCCTCTTTAACTTCATTCTTTTGAATACGTTGGTAGAAAAGATGGTTTATATACTTTTCTGATTTGGCTAACTCGCCTAAGCTAATACTAACATCTTTATTTTCATTAAAAAGATTATAAAAATAGTTTTTTCATCTATTTCTTATATCATCATTTGCCACTAGAATTTTTTCATCCTTGTCTTTGATGCATCTAACATAATTAAGATCTTTAGTTTTCTTATCTCTAGCCTTAGCTATCCTAAAAATATCTTTTTCACCCTCTTTTGAGTTGAGTTTTTTTATATAAGTCCTCCCAAATTTTAGCTTTTACTTCACTCACGGCCTTTTTCGCTTCCTTCTTTGCTTTCTTATAAGCCTCTAAAGTTTAACTAGTTTTGTTAGCATAATGTAATTTGTAACATGCCCTCTTTGCCTTGATTTTATTTTGTACTACTTCACTCCACCACCAAGCTTCTTTTTGTGCTGGTACACCTCTCTTAGATAGCCCTAACACATCTTTTGCCACTTTCCTAATATGTATAGCCATATTGTTTCACATATCACAGGGTGTATCAACATAATTCCAAACATATCCTTGAAGGATTTTCTGTTTAAATATATTTTCTTTCTTGCTTTTGAGGTTCCACCATTTCGTCCGAATAGCTCGATGCACTCTTTTCTTCTTTGTCCATTTTTTTATTTGTAAATCTATAACTAAAAGTCGATGTTGGGTGGTTAAGCTTTCTCCTGGAATTACCTTGCAATCTTTACAACATGCTCTATCTTTTTTTCTACAAATAACTTAATCAATTTGTGTTTGTGATAAGCCACTCTTATGTGTAATTAAATGTTCATCTCATTTTTTGAACATTGTATTGACTATAAAGAGATCAAATGCCATAGCAAAATTTAAAATCTCCCTACCTTCCTCATTTATATCCCCAAAACCAAAGTTTCCATGAATCCCTTGATATCCTAATGCCTCTTTACCGACATGTCTATTTAAGTCTCCTCCTAAACAAATCATCTCCCTTTGTGAAATCTTTTGAATCACCTTATCTAACTCTTCCCAAAAATTGTCTTTATACTATCTTCTAGTCTTACTTGGGGTGCGTAAGCACAAACTATATTCAAAATCTCTACTCCTACCACTAATTTCAACGTCATGATTCGGTCACCTTATCGTTGTATGTCTACTATACTATCCTTTAAATCTTTATTTATGATAATACCAACTCCATTTCGAGCCTTTTCTTTACCTAAGTACCATAATTTAAAACATGTATCCTCTATCTCATTTGCTTTTTCTCCAACCCATTTTGGCTATTGTAAAGATAGAATATGAATCTTTCTCCGAATCATAGTATCTACCACCTCCATTAGCTTACCAGATAATGTTTCGATATTCCAAGAACCAATACGAATCTTATTATATAGGACTAGCTTCCTTACCCCCCCGCATCCGTCTATAATAAAAATGCGGAGACCCTCTCTGAAAATTTTTCACTACATTCAGGCGGCAATGTAGCGGGACTAACTTCTTTACCCACACCCGTCCATGATGTGAGAATCCTCTCTGCAATTGATTCACTACATTCGGGCGAAAATGTAGTGACCCTTGCTTACTTATTACTGCATTCGAGCTCTGCAGCACGTCGCTAGGTGGGGATGCCCCAAAATGTAGAACCACCTCTCAATAATTTCACAACATTAGATAACTTTTGTGTGATTTTTCGAATAAAAATTCCACGCCTTAATTGGTTAAATAATCCGTTGGCTATTGCATGTGATATTTTCTCTTTGAGGTGGGTTCAAATAGGCGCATCACGTTTCCTCCTTTACATTTCGAAATATATACCGTGTTTTCCAGTTTGACCTTGCTTTATTTACACAAAGCAACCAACACAATTCACCTACCGGCTTCTTCTCTCGTTCTCTTAAATTTACATCTTTCCCTTGCTACAAATTTTCTTGTAGAAATAGAAAGGCGCGAAGAGGCATCGAACAACATTGTCCGATTCATATCTGGTCATATCAAGACCTAGATCGGTAGTTCTTGAGGATAAGAAAAAAAGATCTTGATTTGATCTTTTCAAATATGGTTTCAAGTTATCCCTCTTCAATCTTTTCTTAGCACGAATCTAATTTGATCTGCTTTTTCCATTTTTTGTCAAAGTAACTTTAAGAGAGTGAGATCAATTGAGAAAAATGAAAAGCATCAAGAAGTTCAAGGTTTCAATGAAATCTAAGTAATCCGGCAAAAATGTCTCAGCCAATAAGATTTCCTTTCTGATCATAACACTAACGAAACCAAACTTTTCGGTTTCATTACAGAAAAAAAAATCCTTTCTTGAGAAACGAAAATTGGAAAGGATCTTCTTTCCTTTTTTTAATAAAAAAATTCATCAAATGTAAAATAGGAAATCCTCTACTATACAAAAGAGGAAACCAATTGAGAGTCATGATTTTGCTATTGTTTTAAATCTTTCCTATTTATTTCATAAGAGAAAACACATAGGGAAGCCCTTTTCTGTTATATTCTTTAGGTTCACACACAAACACAAAAAGCGTACAAGGATTTGTGCATCACCACAAAGCCATGATCTAATGCCAGTGTTGGACTTTGTCACCTAGCTTCAATCGGATCAGAGTTTGGCGATAAGTTGTGGAAGATGAAGCTTGGTGAGAACAAACAAAGACATTTCTGCTCAGCCGACTTGAAGATGCGTAGGACGACAACAGTGCACGGGTGACTCTCACCTGTCTCTAAATCTCTCTTGCAAGATAACTCTCTCAACTACACTTGGCTATCCCTTGTGAGCTCTCACACCCACACACATGCATACTCTTAAGGTGGGATGAAGGAGGGGAATGAAGGTTTATTGAGAAAGAGCAACACTACAAGGCTCTGACTGTGACTAATAGCTAGAGAATGAATAAGCTGAAGATACTTGCACCATGCACACAACGTGCTTTTATATTGGGGGTTCACAACTAGTGCTAAGTGTATGTAGGCCCATCCGGTTCTCTCTAGAGTGTTCCTAGGCTGAGCTAGTTACATGGAGGAGTTTATACACAAATGAATATGGAAGCACACCGTAGTGGGTGTGTGTACAAGCTATGTGTCAAGGGGGTCATAGTGGCGTGCACCCCCAAAAATCAAGTATGACAATTCTCTCCCAGCTGAGTTGGCATTTGTCCTTGAGGCCTCATGGTATGCTTGGAGAAGGTGTTCATACTACCACAGTTGAGCACTTGGAACCCAAGTATCGTCGTCGAGTCCTCTGCTTGTCCACCGAACCAAATACAATGTTTGATGCCACCACCCTTCACCATCAAACCGGTGATCCACAATCCTCTCAATTATCACAATGTCCTCGTGCACTAAGGGTGGATGGCATCCCTCCAACCTCGACAGATACTCATGATAGGGCTTAACTGTGAAATGTGAAATATATGATACAACTTGAACCTATTTGGCAAGTCCAACCTATAAGCAACCTGCCCTACTTTTTGTATCACCTCGAATGTTCCATCTACCTCAGCCCTTGAAAAACTATTTTCGGATGTACTCAGCATCCGAAGCCACATATAATCACCCACACTAAGCTCCAAGGATCATTGAAGCCTATCAACATATCGAATCATCTATGCTTGTGCTAATACAAGAAACCTCGAGCCTCCTTGTACTGCATGCACATCTCTCATACCTCACGAAGGGTGACAAGACAATTGCTACTCAACTCACACTACGTCAAGTCCAAGGGGTTAAGTAGTTGTCACCCCAAGGTGAGTTCGAATGGATTCAGGTGGGTAGAAGAACATTGGTGTGCATTATAATTAAATTGTGCAGTCTCCAACAACACTATCTTATTCTTCTGATTGCATGGAATTAAGATGCTCGGTCTGACCATCCGTCTTAGGTGATAGGTCGAAGAAAACAATAAGCACGTGCCCATCAACCGAAAGAGCTCGGTCCAAAATTGGCTACTGGAGTGCATGTCCCGATCACTCATAATCTCCTCTGAAACTCCAAAAGACTTCACCACATGTTGAAGGAACAAGGGTACAGTCTGTCAGATACTACACTCCCGTGATGCAGGTATAAAGATGATGTGCTTGGAGAAGCGATCAACCACTATCAATATCATCTCAAATTTGTCAACTTGGGGAAGTCCTAAGATGAAGTCCATAGACAATGCTCTCCAAGGTCAATCTGGGGCTGACAATGGTTGTAGCAACCCTGTGGGGTACATGCACTCCATTTTATCTTGCTGACAAAGGGGGAATGCTCATACATGCATGCCAATTGGGTCAATAATAATCATGTGCCAATAGTACCACAATCCTCTCAACTCTAGGATATCTCTTATACTTGGCATCGTGTGCCTCCTACATAAGTCTATGCATCAACTCTCTTGCAGTGGGCACTAGTAACTAACACTCTCTCATCCATACAAGGTCATCCCTCACCTTGTATAATATTGTTAGACGTACCAAAGCCTACTAATGTCTCTAGATATATAAGGGATTCTCCTCAAAATGTTGCCTCACAATCTAAAGAATATCCACTAGAGTCTTGGTGTAAATACTATGACTTTCTCCGAATGCTTGTGACTAAGGGCATCGACAACAACATTCTGCCTCCCAGGTCTATGTACCCACTCAAAGTCGTGCTCTTCTAAAGTCTAGAGTCGTCTAACCTATCGTAGAGTGAGTTTCTTCTAAGTCTTAAGAAAATTGTTGGTCATATTATCTGTGACCACCATAAAGTGTGACTCTAGAAAGTAAACTCTCCACAACTGAAAGTAGTGTACCATGACCAATAGCTCTTTCTCTTACACGGGATACCATGACTCAGTTTCTTTGAGCTTACGCTTCTCGAAGGATATCAGATGTCCCTTATGAACCAGGACTCCTCCCAATGCTCTATCACTTGCATTTATGTGAACCTCAAATGGAAGAGTGAAGTCGGGTAGGTATAGCATAGGCTCGCTATACATTACTCTCTTGAGGCTCCCAAATGCCTCTATGCACTCTGATGTCAAGGTTAATGTAGATCCCTTTCTCAAGAGCTCGATGAGAGGGGCATTTACCATCAAAAAATACCTAATGAACTTTTGATAGTAATTCACAAGGCCCAAGAAACTGTGCAACTCTATCACCCCTCAAGGTGCCTCCCACTTAACTATGGCTTGTACTTTCTTTGGGTTCATACAAACCACTCCTCCACTGATGAGGTGACCCAAGAAATTAATGTGTCCGTGCAAACTCATACTTCTCTTTCTTCACATAGAGAAAGTGCTCTCATAAATGTGTGAAGACGAGTGCTAAGTGTCACATGTGGTCCTTCAAACTCTAGTTGTAGATGACTATGTCATCGAGATAGATGACTACAAGCTCATTCAAAAATCTCTAGAGAACCTCATTCATGAGTCTACAAAAAGTCGTCTAAGAATTCATATGTGTCATACCACGTAACCATCGTAATTTTTGCCTCATCTCTGGGGTGATACGCACTTGCCAGTTTCCTTATGAAAGGTTCAACTTACTGAACCATGTCGCACCCCCAAGGTGATCAAACAATCGGCTACGAGAGGTAGGGGATGTTGATCACTTACCATGACCTTGTTAAGGCCTGATAGTCCACACATATAAAGGGTCTCGTCTGCCTTCTTTTAAAAGAATGTAGGTGATCCATAAGGGGATTGAGATAATTGGATTATACCTGACTCAAGTAGCTCATCCAACTATCTATGAAGGTCCACCAACTCCGATGGACTCATTCGGTAAGTTGCACAACTAGGAGCCTTTACCCAAAGCTCCAGCTCAATAGAGTGAATCATGGCACACCTCGATGGTAGTTGCCTCAGCAACTCCATAAGCATCATGTCATAGAATTCATCCAACATGACCTACACCTCATGTGGTATGTCCTCTTCAGTTGAAGTAACCTTATCCTCTCGCATCATAGCCATAAGGGTCGAACAACCCTTTTGCAACCCATCCTTCAATTGCATGATGGACAACATTAAAGCACCACACATATACTCTTTGGGTGCCTTGCTTAGATCGCACTCCAAAATGAATCCTAATTGCATGAGATCCACACATACTAATCTACCTAAGTGAGGGGTAGCCATGACCTTGGTTGTTTGAAAGAAGTTGCAGACCTATACAACTACAAAGTCATTAATGGCAGAAACTATGAAATCTAGCACTCTTGTCCAACACTCAATCTGCATTCGGTAAGCTTTCATGATGCCCATCATCTTGATGAGTTACATGTTGATTGTTTTCAACCACTGCTATGAAGGTGTTTCATGAAATGAAGAGCATTGTTCTCTTTGGTTTTTTCTTCATCTATACAACACCAAGGAGCTGAAAACCTACAACTTCGGCCTCACTCCCACTGATACTTGACTCGGCTTGCTCCTCCTTGGTATGGGCAACAACAAGCTTGGCATTCCTTGGATAAAATTGCATTTCATGTGGTCCTTGACAAATAAAGCAAGGTCCTTGGCTTTGTCCATGGTTTGTAGTAGAATTCTTTTGATTTGCAGCAACAAATGCCTCATTCGAAGTACCATTCAATTTTTGTTGGTCGGATTGTTTCGTATCTATATTTTGTTGTCTTGGAGTGTCAATTCTTCTTTTTCCTCTAGGGCATTGGACTAATTCTTATTATTGGAAGACTCATCTCCATTATGTTTTGATGATTGTAAATCTACAAACAATTCCAAACCAGCCATAGCTTCAAGGACAGTGATTGGATTCCTTCACTATAGATTCGTTTGAGCCCAAGGTTGCAACCCATCTTCGAAGTAAAACAACTCATCATCTTCACTCATATTTTGTACCTCCAAAAAGAGTACATTGAATCTCTTTACGTACTCGTGTAAAGAGTTGGTATGCTTCAACTGCTTCAATAATCCTCTCGCCTTATAATTGTTTTTCATAGGTGTGAATTACTTATATAGTTCATCCTTGAGTTGAGCCCATAAAGTAGAAAGAAGGTTCTTGTCCACATTTTTCATTAGCATCCTCTAATGTTTGCCACCAAAGTTTGACATCATTAGCAAAAAAGAGTATGGTTGTAGTAACTTTTTCACCATTTAAAACTCGCAACACTTTGAAATATTGCTCAACATCTCATAGGAATTTTTTTAGCAGCTTGCAGTCTCATCCACCTTCAAAAGCCTATGGTTTTGCAACCTTGATCTTTGGTGCTAAAATAACAGTAGCATCACATGGGGCTAGATGCACTAGAATGCCTTCTCGCAAGCTACACAACTCGGCTTCGAGTTGGTCTAGTTTTTGCAATTGTTCCTAGAATGCGAGTAGTTGTAGATTAAGCCTCTCTTGATTCTCTTGATACCTATCTTGGCTAGCTTGCAAACGTGTATGGCTCAATTGCATCGCAACAAATTGTTTCATGACTTGCAGCAGGAGAGTCTCGACTACATTTTGATCAATTGATCTCTCTTCATATGCAATGTCTCTTCTTCCTTTACCCATGGCTATTTGCTTTTCCATTGAACTGAGCTTGTATTAATCAAGAATTCAATGATCTTATTAAAATAGTCATAAGGACTCCAATAATAGTCGTACAATAGAAAGGCATCCCCTTTCCATATTATATGATTTATTTTTTTTGTTTATAATGAAACATATTCAAATAACTTTCCTTTTACAAAATATGACATAAGAGGAAGGGAGCCATTTTATTTGGTTAAAATGCACATCCGAGAAAA
Source organism: Brasenia schreberi (assembly GCA_036023115.1). NCBI lineage: Eukaryota > Viridiplantae > Streptophyta > Magnoliopsida > Nymphaeales > Cabombaceae > Brasenia > Brasenia schreberi. Next base: position 15,754,332 of record JAYKKT010000089.1, on the reverse strand, counting down.
GGAAAGAAAGGATAAAATTATAAATGAGTTACAAAAGACACACGAACTATTCTACAGAACTCTCTTTGCTCTCTTCCTTATTGTTGCCTTGTGAAACCTCCTTGAAAAAGATGAGCCAAGAGTCCCAAAGCCCAACGCCAATCATTTTACTAAGAACACAATAATTGGTATCAGAGTACAATTGATCCTAAAAGATACTACCAAACACTTGAATCTACAATGAGATCGGTCATTACATGCTCGATCAAGGCATGTTACTAATATATTTATAATATACAAAAAGTATTTAATAATAGAGAGAAAATAATGCCTACATCAGATCAAATCTTGTTTCTCTCTTATAGATTATAAATAATCAATTTATAATATAGATGACATAATTCCTTCTTTTACTTTCGGTTAAGTTCGTTCTATAAATTTCTAAAAAACCAAAAAATAGGAAAGAAGCAAACTTAACTAGAAAAATATCAAATAGATCGAGAAAAAGGGTGAAAGTACATGAAGAGATTGGATTACAATCATTTCAAGTTTACTCTTTACACTTCTTTTATTTTTCATTTCGATTTGAATCGAACATGCTTATCGATTCAAGAAGAAGAAATTGAAATCATAAGAGTAGCTTTTTCTTATAATATATCAAATGATAAAACACTATAAGAGAGAAAGACAAAATACTTATCTTCTAATCTACTTCAATTGTCGACCACCATGAGAAAGACAACCTATGATTATTTCAATGTTTGAGTAGGCACATGAAAAAACATTCAAACTCGAATCTTAAAGAAAAGTGACAAGTTTGCTATTTATTCCTAACAGTTATTTTTCCTTGTTGGTTAACACTCTAACATCAAAATCGTTCCTCAAGGATTGTGAGTGGACTAAAGAAAAAACAAAGAGGTGGGAGAAGAAGGGCAAAACCATTTAAATCGATGGCTAAAATATCGGCAAGTTATTTTTAACTATTGTTTCCTCAGTAAAACAAAGAGAAGAAATGTATTTCAAGAGGCAAATATACACATCTAGAACCCACAAGCAAGCCTATGCTACTCTTGGTTGTCTTATCCAGCAGTCTTCTTCTTTAGACACCAAAACATTCAATGGTAAACAACTCCCTTCTACCTCTATCTCTTCATTTCACAAACGAGTCTGAAAATTGGTTTGAGATGTCTACGTTGAAAAATGAGCCATCGGTTTTGAAAAACCAAGGAACCAAAAATGTCTACATAAACCATGGGCACAACAGTTTTTAAAATTGTAGTTTTTACAAGAGCATAAATTGCATATCTACCCATAGAACTTTTTGGTAATTTTAGGTTTGCCTCAAAAATTATTTGCACTTGAACTCAAAATTTCTTGATATTTTGAAAATATACCTACAATAGTTTTATAAATACACATTTGTAATATCCTGTATTTGTAATTGACCAACCATTGTTTGTAATAATTACAAAATAATGTGATTATTTATAATTGTGCACCTAAAACTCCTTTTTAATTTGCAAAAAGGTGCAACCTACTATTTGCATACGGTTGTTATTGACTTATATTTTGGTGTTTAGTGTTAAGTTACTTATAAGTATGTATTATTGTTGCTTTAAATTTTAGTTTAAAGAGTTGGTCCCTAAATTAGGTTTTTGCTTCTTTGGCTTGGACTGCTAGATCCTCATTCTTGAAATATTTTTCAAGTATTAAAATTAAAAATGGCTTCCAAATTATGTACCTCTGAGTTTGCCAAAACAAAAAAATTTGAATAGTTTGAACTTTTAAACCTTAAAAAGACATATCTCATTGGTCTTGACACTTGAGGGTGTTGACTATGTCTTATCTAAAACTATGATTGAATCCACTGCATAAGCAAATACTAAGGAAGGAGAAAGTTATGGATGATACCATAGCAAAGACAATTATGTTGGCCTATATGAAAGATGGCCTAATCATGGTCTTTAAAGAATGTAAGACTACAAAGGAAGTATGACACGATAACTTAATTATATATCTAGTTGCTCTTACAATATCACAACTCCTTTATAATAAAAAAGTCGATAATATAGTAGAGCATGTGAACAAACTACTCGTAATGGCTTAAACTTAATTGTAACCAATTCATTCATCCTTGATCCAATCCAGATCTCTATCATCCTAAACGACTGCTCCTAGGATTAATGGAACTATTACCTTGACCCAACTCCCTCTAAAATTGGTAATTTAACGAGAGTACCAAAAGAATGGCAAAAAAAAATGCTTCTTGCTTGAGATGATCTAGGCTCCAATTCTAACAAAAATAAAAAAAGAAAAAGAAAATAAAATATTTAAAAATTTAACAAAAAGAAAGGTCAAGCATAGAAGAAATTACAAGGATTTGCTTCTCTCATAAAGTGATTCAATTATGAAAAATAAGAAGTACATAAGGGAATATCACAACTACAAGAAGGATGATAATAACACTCAACAAGGCTGCCAAAAGGAGAAGCATGAAGTAGCCTTTGTGATCTTATAATATCTTTATTTAGACTATGATGTTTCCTGTTGGTGGATTGATTATGAAGCAACATGCTACATTGCAAAAAGCAAGGACTGAATAATTGATCTCAAAGCGTATTGACTCAGAGAACATCGTATCTACACGGGAAACATCTATTTTGATGTTCTAGGAGTCAAGTAATTTAGGATTGATGTAGATGTGCAGCTATTTTTTTTGCAAGGAAGGTATGGTCATATATATTTTATTAGTATTTAAATTTTGATCATGATATATTTAAACATAATACAACAAATAATGAAGAATCATCTCCTTCTTCTAGTTATATTGATTGTGTAATACTTCTTGTTGTGAATGCATTGCATAGAAGGTTAGGACATATTAACATAAATAAGTTAAAGAAATTAGTAACCTTTGACTTATTACCTATATTGATGAAACCATATTTAATAAATATGAGGCTTGCATTCAAGAGAAAATGATAAGAAATCATTTTTCTAAAGAAGCAAAGAGGGCCATGAACCTATTAAAAATCATTCACACTAGCATTTGTAGACCTTTTAGAATAAGGTCTCATTGTGGTAAGGTTTATTTTATAATTTTCATTAATGACTATTAAAGATATGGATATATATACCTCTTATTACATAAGTTTGAAGCATTAGACACATTCAAAGAATATAAACAATAGGTTAAAAATCAACTAGCTTGCATAATTAAGTACAGTGGTCCAATTAAGGTATGGAATATACCTCAAATGAGTCTTTAGAATACTGTAAAGAATATAGTATAAATAGGCAAGGTCGTATAATTGAATGTTATAACAAGACCCTTTTAAATATAACAAGATCCATGTTAAGAGATGATTCTTTACACTGTTTTGGAAAATATATCTTAAAAAGAGTTTCCTATAAGGTAATATCCAATACATTGTATGAGTTGCGGGTTAATAAAAAAACTAGGCCTTAGTCATCTATGGAAGTGGAGCTCCACAACATATGTAAAGATCTTAGACCAACCTAGAGTTAAAGTAGATAGTATATCTTTGATGTATATCTTTATACCCAAAGGGATCAAAAGATTATTAGTTCTATCACAAGCACCTCGGGCAGATAGAAAATAGAGATGTTGAATTCTTAAAAGACACTACAAATGATATTCTTAAGATAATGATGATATTAATAGTGATCTTTTAGATCTTGATGATTTAAACCCAAAAAAACTTAACTAAATGACCTTTCCCTACAAACTGAAATATTAAGTTGTCATAAGAGATCACAAGCTCATTCGTCTTACTTAAAAGGACTATGATACTTACTTAGCTGAGAAACATGCTATTTAGTATATTTAAATGAGATGACTGATAACCTAAGTTATCAAAAAGCTAAAATACTAGATAGAGTGAAGACAATTGATGAGAAAATTGAATCTATTGAGAAATACAAAGTTGATAATTTTACAAAAAAATTTAAAACGAGGTTAGTTGTAAAAGCTTTATCGTAAAAGGAGGGAATTGATTACGTGAATACATATTCTCTTGTTGCAAAATTTATACTCATAATGATATTTTAACAATTGTAGTCTTTTATGTTTTGGGTTTACATAAGCTAAATATAAAGATTGTTTTGTTGAATGGTGACCTTAATGAGACTATTTACATGAAATAGTTATAAGGCTATATAATTAAAGGTCATGATGGCATTGATTTATAGGTTGAAGAAATCTCTATATGGTTTAAAGCAATCACCTCAACAATTATATTTGATTTCAAAATTTTACTATAGAACTTGAGTTTGTGGCTAATAACTCGAACATGGTGTCTACATTTGAAACAGTGAGAGCCACTTTATCATCCTATCATTGTATGTAGATGATATCTTGTTGATTGGTAATGATCATGATATGATTGTTAAGACCAAGTCATAGCTAAGTTTTAAGTTTGAGATAAAAGATATAAGAGAAGCATCTTATATATTATGTATAAAGAATACTCATGATAGACCATCTAGACTATTATGTTTAATTCAAGAGAGGTAAATTGATTATATCCTCAAAATGTTAAAATGGGTAACTACAAGTATATAAGTATAACTATTGCAAAGGGGGTCAAATTTAGTAAGCCTAACTCCTTGGGTGATAGATAAGAAAAACCAAATATTTATTATACTTAAATTATTGATAACTTGATGTATGCTATGTTGTGTATGAAACCAAATATTTCTCAAAAAGTGCATCTCTTTTTATGGAGAGACGTGGCTAGACCGCATCCACCTTAAGGAGGAGACTCGGTTCCACTACGACACTTCCTAGACACGTCTCTCCTTAAGTGGGCAATGCATATGTTTCGTATCTCCTTTAGCCGAATAGTATTCTAATACGTAATATCTTTCGTCTTATCCTGATATCCATGTACTTATGGTAGAGTGATAAACAACTCGAATGAAAGTACTTATGATGAAAGTGATTCAGAGAAAATAATGATTTATTAAAATACTTATCATATAATGACTACAAAGAGTAAAAATTATTAATTTATCGGATGATGTATTTGTTGATTGGTTGACAGATGAAATTGAAGATCAATTTGTTAATTATGAGTACGATGGGCTTAACTATTCACTTGTGATTGTGACAGACGATTTGTTTGGGAGTCATAATGAACTTATTGAGTATATAAGACTTGTTGGGATGAATCATAACATTGTTATGATTATTAGTCATTCGAAAAATAAAGGTGTAATAGGGAAGGTATGACTTGGGTGTGAAAGGAGTGATAAATATAGGTCCAATAAGAATATAGATGTTGAAAGTATTATGGGTGTCTATTTTTATCATTTTATAACAACTACTATATGATCTAGACATTAACCATTATTATACATGATATTGTAAAATCCCTAATATGGATATTGTCATGATATTGTTTTTACACATTCTCATAACATGCACCTACCTTATGCATTTTATGAATATTAGACATTGATACCACATATAAGATAAGCATGTAAGTGTCTTACTTTTGTGTAGTAATGTTTATCTTATATTACGGTCTTTAATGATTTATTTTTCTTATGCACATATAAAATACCTTTCCTTGATGTTATCGGGTTCACATCAACCTCAAAGAACTTCATGGCCTTCACTTTTATGAGTGTAGAAAAAAAAGTGAATTATATTTGAGTGTTGAGGTGTATGAATGAGTTATCCGCTCCAAACAAAATTTTACGTGTTACCTATTGTTATTGTAATCTAGCTTTGGTGAATGTCATTAATTAATTTTACAAATCAAACATACTTTTGTGTAGATGCCATGTCACCAAAAACATTGAAGTATTTATTGTAAAGTTTATAAGAAATAAAGAGATAGCGAGTGTGTTTGGTGTAAGTTGGAGTAAGGTCGTTTACTCATTAGATAAGAGTGATTATAATAAGGTAGTAGAGATAATTGAATTGAAGTGAAAAAAAAATTCTTTTCTACTCTCATATACTAAAGAGCAACGGTTGAACCATATAAGAAGAGAATTATCTTGACATGAAAAGATAAGATGATTCATTATGGTACTTATATAACCAGTAGGTATGTGAATTTGTTTTTCAATACAATCATAAATTCTATTGTTCTTAAAAACTATAATGATTGTATATTCATATTTGTCAAGATGGAGCGTGCATATGCAAGGTTGAAAGGGTTTATTGGTAGCTCAATTGACAGATTTAATACAATTTGGAAATAATTGCATTCATTGATAGAGTTGTATATTATAGAATTTAACAAGTTATTTGAGGAATCAAGAACTCTTACCATAATTACATTGATCTAATAGAAGATCTTGTTGCGAACCTTCAGAGAAAAGTATTACAATACGTTGTTGACCTTATTATAAAATAATATAATCATGTAGAGATGTTTGGTTTAGATATAAGAACATGTCATTATAATTTATGATATTCACATGGTCTACCTTATTCTTATAAGATCAACCTTCTACTTAAATGTGATGGATCTATATAATTATCAACTATTGATCTATTTATAAAAATTGAGACATGTAGGAGGATACCCCATACAATGCAATCAAGTAAGAGATGCCTGACCATTTTGAGGAAGTTAAAGAATCATCCATAGTGAAACATATTTATTAAGATATTCGATGAGCAATTGAATCTTGATTACACTAGTACAAGAACCACCAATTCAACATCCTAAAGAGAGACCATCTCACCAATCTATGAGCCAAAACTTGTCATCTTGGTAGCATGCATACAAGAATGTCTCAGGAAGGCATGGGCAAACACGTGATACTTCGCCTGGAGTGGGTCGTTCCTCTTCAAGAAGTTGTGATCATCGCTCAACCGTTGAGAAAAATATTTCCATGTAGCTTGACTTTGAATTGACATATGAGAAGATAATACCATGCTTTATGGACCTCATTTTAGATACTTGAATAATTGTTATTAAAGATAAAAATTATAGGTGTATAATCATTAATGTGTTTTCAAGATAAGGAGAAGTAGTGGCATGAAGCTCGTAAAAAATGCTTCAAGAAGGTAACACGTAGGCATGACATATGTATAGGTTTTCATAGATGATAGTGTATTGATGCTACTATTCAATGAATTGCATACATGTATTGGATGTTCATTCCACATATAGGTTCAATTATCACTATTCGGTAGAACGTAGGATTGATATCCCTCTATATGATAGAGTCAATGATATTTGTGAGATACTCAATAGTCTACTATAAGAAATGTGTGGTACATGTGGTATTATCATGCTACACTATTTTCTAGTGGTAATTATAATATTTATATATTTTATTATGTTATTTAGGTATTTCATAAATTGAAGTAGCTATTAATCATATCTTATGGTTCGATTTTTTTGTAGAAACACATAACTGATGATTCTCTCATGCCTCATATCTTCTCAATATTACAATGTTACCAAGATGAAAGTATTGGAAGTTGACTAACTTTGTTTGAAGAACATATTGACTTATATGTACAAATGAAAGGATCAAGAGATGATGTTGTATACGATATTGAGGACGATGACTGTGTTATTGTCTATTTGTATATATAATTGTATGATATTTCATGTATTTTGTTGATTGAGAGATCATGATATTTCATTAGAATCATGTATATAGGCTTTAATAATAAAGAAATCAAATTCCTTTCATCATAATTGTCATTCATATACAATGTTTGAGAAAAAAGTAAATAACATCATACACACACCCTAAACAAAAAATATCACGTATCATCATCATCATTATCATCAAGTGTCAATCGATGGATTTGTGGCATTGCTCATAAGTCTTTATCATACCCAGCAACATAGGGTCACCTAACAATAATTGTTGCTCAAACTCTTAATGTAATGAAGTTGTTTCAAGGGTATCACGTATCGAACTCATACGCTAGTATAAGAAATTAAGTTGAAGAAAGTTAGTATGTGGGATCAAAGCAAAAGATGTACGAGATTGCTACTAATATAAATACAAGGATTAGTTTACTTATACGTAGAATGATATATCATGTTGTTTAATTAGAGTATAACAAAAAAGACACAACTGACTGGTAGAATCTCTTAAAATAAATTGATGCATTCTACAATGTATCACTTCATATATAACTAACTCATCACACTTGTATGAGTAAAGTGTTGAAGCTTAAAAATACTCAAATTCAAAACAATGTTAGTATTGTACCTCCCAAGTTACATACACATGGCTTATACTACACCTTATATATGTGGGACTTCGCAGGTCTTTTTGCAATGATTGGTTTTATAGGTACAATCAGGATGCCTTGATGTTAGCTAAATTGATAAATTACATGATCTAACATATAAGGCTCCATAATATATATGCACCAAATGCATTTGTGATATCATGATAACTTGTATGCATTTTAATCCAAGTATTTTGTAGAACTATATTGCTAATAATAAATATATATTGCCCAAAATAACACGTAAGAATATATAACATACAAGGTCGTGTTTAATTAAAAGATTAAGAAACTAGTCTCCTTGCAAAATATATATCATGTTATCATCAAATCCAATTGTTTAATCTTATATATGACTTCATAAATACTCATCCCTAATATATCAATCACTTAAGATATCTTCCTTGCTTCTCACCATTATTTCGTGTGTTAAGACAATAAGTTGGCCCAACATTGAAAGACCAAATATCTCATGGACATCATGAAGTGTGATAGTCATATCGCCCCATAACATATGGAAGCTCTTTGTGTCTGGTTACCAATGCTCGTTAAAAAGTCATCAATGTATGGTCTATCACTTCGTATAAAAATTTCGTCAGCCTAATTAACCCACTCCTATCAGCAATCTCAACTCAATTATCAAGTCTCACATCAGTTCTCTTCACTAGTTAAGCTTTGTCAATAATGTAGCATGTGTGAGCTATTACCATTTTACGTATTGTCAGCAAATGTATATTTACATAATCAATTAGAATAAAGAGTATTGATATCAAATATAAAATTACTCTAAAGTTAGAAATTACATGTTCCTCTCATATCTTATAGGTAATGTGACATTTAAAGCTTGGGAGTAATACCGACATATAATATGATATCTCATCCTCATTGCCTATAATATCGATCTCATCCTTATTGTCTATAATATGGATCTTAGTATCTAAAGTTGATGTATCCTCCTTATAACATGAAGGGTCAACTTTTTCTTCTCCTTATTGACATTTATAGGGACATTCTCCACACGATACGACATTGTTTCTTTTAGATAAAACGGTAACGTTATGTCTTTGTACTCATGCCTTATTAGAATTTTTTTTATGAGGTGATGGTATTGTAGCAAATAATCATGAGAGACACGACTCATGATCATCTCCCATAAGGAAGACGCACACTAGGCACATCCCCCTCATGGGAGAGACACAACTGGGGTGCATCTCCGTCGCATTTTCTATTGGAAAAACCAATGTTTTTTCCAACGACAAGTCAAGTGCAAAATGCATGAAAACAATTCGAAAATAAAAAACCACACCAAATCAACTACATATCTTGATAAGTCGACGAATCCTCTTTTGAATTGGCTAAAGAAATCTAATTTTTCTTCTTTTTCCTTTTCTTATATGTTTTTTCAAATCTCAGGTTTCAATTCTTTTCAACGAATTTTAATTCGTTTTTTTTGTTGTAACTAGTCGTTGAGTGAAGAATGGAAGAAGAACCGCTGGAAATACCTTCAAATTTTGCGTAAATCCCTTGTCCGATAACAATTAGCCAACGAGACTCTTCCTATGTTAATCTAACGCCATGGTTGACATCTTGATGAGAGGGGATAGGTTTCACTTTGCATTTGTAAATACCTTCAATTTTTTTTTAATAAAAGTTTTATACCAAAAATTATTTTAAAAAATTAAATATTTCAAAAATACATCAAAATTGCGTAAAAACCAATAAATATTCAACTTGAACTCAATCATCTAAAAACAGCCTACCGACCTAATTAGAATGCGTGCAACCCAATTTTTATCCGAGAGGAGTCGGGTCTAACTCATGACCGTAAAGAGAGTGAGGTCAGAGAACATGACAGACCGAAAGGAAAGGTCAAAATTGCGACCTAGAGCCTAGAGGGCTTCTTTACCCTAATTGAAGCCTATAAAATGAATAATACAGGATGAGGAGAGGGGCATTTAGCGCTGAAGAGGCAAAGTTCCTTCATCCTCTTCTCTCGCACACTCCAAAAGAGGCGGCCGAGCCATCTCTCTGTATCTTTCTCTCTTTCTCAGACAATATCCCACGAGGGGGAGAGCCCGACCGGGTCTCTCTCTTTCCGTGACAGACATTCACGAGGAGGCCGAGTTTTGGAAAAAGAAAGAGAAGGGACGGCTAGGGATTTCTCTCTCTCTCACAGGAAGAAGAGGCCATTTTCACCTTGAGATTGAAGAGACCTAGCTTCTCTATTTCGTTCTTCTTCTTTTGTGGTGTGGCTATTGAGGGAGTCACGCTTTAGAGAGGTCTCTTCGTTGGGTGTGCAGCTCTTTGAGGTTGTGAGCGCATTCTGGTTCTTGTATATGAAGAGTTGAGGGCTTCCTTTGGTTGCTGTTAGGGGCTGCACTTTGGGGTTTCTTACGTATTGAATGGGGATGTTTTAGTAAGAGCCTGCGAGAAAGATTTAGGCTGCTACATAGTTTCTCTCATTATATTGATGCATACCTTGTAAATGATTGATGCATGAATTTTATTATCGATGCTTACAGTTTTAAGTGTGCATGATATAATATTGCCTGTTTGCAATCCTTTTATTGCAGTCACTTTGGATGAATAAATTTTCTTGTTTGTATGGAATCGGCATTGTTGATCTTTGAACGGTTCTGTAATTTATGTTGCAGAGCATTTCTAATCAATGCCTAAACTAAAAGCCATTCAATCAAATTCTAATCTGATGAAATGGCAGCGGCTGACAACCGTAAGGATGAATCCACAAATGAGTGGCTTACTTTGCTGCTGGTTTACTATTTTCATCCTACATATTGTTGTTTCCCTTCCATAGGATCAGCACGTGAGGCTAACTTTGCCAGACTTTCTCTGTCTCTCTCTCTCTGTTTCTATCTCTCTCTCTCCTTTAAGTGTATGAGGTTTCATAGTTTGAGGTTTTTCTGTAAACTATCAATGTTTACAATTTTATAGGTGCATGATATAATATGCCTATCTGCAAATCTCTTACTTCAGTATGAATATAATTTGACTTTCTCGTGTGGTATGGGCATTGCTGATCTTTGAATTGCTCTGTAGTTTATGTTGGAGAGCATTTGTAAGCAATGCCTAAACTAAAAGCCATTCAATCATCTTCTAATATGATGGAATGGCAGCGGCTGACAACCGTAAGGATGAATCCACAAATGAGTGGCTTACTTTGCTGCTTGTTTACTATTTTCATCCTACATATTGTTGTCCCCCTTCTTTACTTTTGTCCATTTATCTAGCCAGGTGCGGTACTGGTGCTATTATGCTTGGTTCTCGTCACATATTTGTTTAAATTCTTGCGTTCAATTTATAAGTCACTGTCAATGGTGTTTTAAAAAGCTAACAAGGATCACACGTTTGATTCCTTTTTGGTTGTCTAACTTATTGGAACTTCATGCAAACACAAAAGACTGGGCATGTGATGTTTATATTATCGTACACACTGAATTGTGATGCAGATTTAACTCCTCTTAAACACAGAAAAGCATAAACCTCATAACTGAAGTGCAAGAGTAAGCTGGTATTCCTAGCCACTTTTCTCCTGAAAGGCTTGAAGGCAAGGAAGGGCTCCATCTCAAGTTATTAGATAGCAAAATTTACTGCAGTAGCTGTGGTGACTAATTTTTCTTGTTTTTGTACTATCGGCATTGTTGATCATTGAATGGCTCTGAAATTTATTGTTGGAGAGCTTTTTAAGCAATGCCTAAACTAAAAGCTATTCAATCAAATACTAATATGATGAAATGACACTGGCTGACTACTGTAAGGATGAATCCACAAATGAGTGGCTTACTTTGCTGCTTGTTTACTATATTCATTGTGCATATTGTTGTCTCCCTTCTTTATTTTTGGTGTATCATTTAGATTCTTGTTGACGAAAAACTTTGCTTGTGTAGCTAGGTGCGCTACTAGTTCTATTATGCTTGGTTCTTGAATTCACATCTAATTATTTAAAATCTTGCCTTCAATTTGTAGATCATTGTCAATGGTGTTTCCAAAGCTAACACTGATCACATGTTTGATTCTTTTTGTGTGTTTGACCTGTGATCTGGCAGACACTTTAGGGACTGGGCATGTAAGGTTTATACTTATCCTATAGCCTGAATCGTGATGTAGATTCAACTCCGCTTATTATCTGATGCCCATGTAATTTTATATCTTAAGTATTTTTCCTTAATGTTGATGAATTCCCTTCCTATTGCTTTTAAGTTTCTTTTGCAGTGAAATAACTGCCGCCCTACTACTGCTGTCTTTTAATTGCTGAATGTTTAAAACTGGTGGAAAACTTATGTGATTGACTTACCAACTCTTTGCGTCTCAGCGTTATTGCCAAATGGTTGAGCCAAAATTCCATTGTGTTCCTTTCCAGCCATTATCAAAGAATCTCAATCATGAAATTTTACGAACCTGATCCCATGTTGATTGTCTGCAATAGCATTTAGTGCATGAGCAATTTTAGAAAATTTGGCCCGATAAAACCTCCACCTTAGTGTTTATTAAAAATGTGGAGCATAAAAAATAGAATGGGCAATTTCACTCTCATCTTTTCTTATTTCCCCACATAGGTTTAAGCCCTATTAGTTTATTATATTGAAGAAATGACATTCTAGCTTGATGTGTTTTGTGTGCTCATGAAATATATTGTTGTTAGCTATATACGTAACACTTTTATTGTCTTAATAGGGAGTGATTGTGTGCTAGGTGTGTCCCAGCTACACAAGCAGCTCCTAAGGCTAAGGGCCTTGTCAAATGCGTGCCATGGAATTGTTGTTGTGCAGCACAAACTTGTTCAATCTGCGTCAGAAACCGACTTGGGTCTCACCATGTTCCTTGTGCCTTGTGCAGACCGTTGTCATAAGCATAATCTAAATGTCAAATGACACCATCTTATTTATGGAGGTAGCTAAGACTTCTAAATCATAACTAGACTTTCTGCCCCTGTAGCCATGCTGAATTCCATTCAAGAATTACATCTGCATGGCGTCTTCGCCAAATGCCCTCGTGATGAATACCAGCTAACAGGCTCATATTAACAAGAGTCGAGTGTTGAAGAATGAAGAGTTACACGGTTTGCTTTAAGATGGTGATTGTGGTTGCTTGGCCTAGGACACTGGTCACTTCCGTTTTCTTCTATATGTTCTCATCCAAAGTAGTTGGAAGGGGAGTAGCTTCTCTATACCTATGATGCATTTATAAATCTCATTCAGAGCTAAACAGGCTTTGGCACGATCTGTATCAAAATTCCGCCGCAGAAATTAAATGTTTTGTCGTCCATTCATCATACATCACTATACTGTATTTGTGCACCTTATTATTGCTGTTATATATATAAAGCTGCCGATCCATGAAAAGCATATAACAAGGATCAAGAACATACTCATTCACTCTTCTCCTAAAGCGCATCAAATACATATCATACAACAATGATAAAAACTAAGCCTTTTCCCATGCTAGATGGTGTTGGCTATATGAATTCTTTGTTTTCACATAGTCCTATCATGTGCTATGTTAGGATTTAACTCACAAGAGATCATTCTTTATTGTTTCTTTCTAACACTTTTGTGGTTGGCATCTACCTCTTTTAATATTTTCAAAATTTAGTTTTTCATACTTTCTTATAGGTGCTTCTTTTGATCTTTTTATGTGTTCAAACTATCTTAAACAATATTCTCTTATTTTATTCTCTATTGGTGTCGCTCTTAATTTATTTCTAATAACCTCATTATTTATATGATCTTGCTTTCATTTACCACTCATCTATTTCAACATCAGTATTTTTCTCACAGACATCTTTTGCACATATTGATGATTAATTGCCCAATACTTCGAACCATAAAACATGATAGGTCTAATTGTTATTTTATAATATTTACCTTTTAACTTTAATGTATCTTCTTATCATAAAGAATATGACGGTTCTCTTCATTTTGAAAATTTGACCTTAGGTATTTAAAACTTTTTTTTTATGTAATGTGTATCAATTTTAATTTCTATGTCTTTTGAAGTGACCAAATAATCAAACTTATATTTCATATATTATTTCTTTGTTCTACGAAGTAAGCCTTTACTTTCTAATGTTTCTCTTCATAGTCTCAATTTTTTGTGAACTTTTTCTTATAATCCCATGTGAAGGTTTTTTTTTTGTTTTAAAATGTTCCATAAGATGTCTCAAAAAGTAAATTGCTTCAATAGTAGATTTGTTTGGCATGAATTAAAATTGGTTTTTTGTTGTACTTATATTTGTCTTAACCTACGTTCGATAATTTTTTCTGATAATTTCATAATATGACTGATTAACTTAATATTTCAATAATTAGAACAATTTTGAATGTCTCCTTTGTTCTTACTATGGATATAATTGTATTCGCTCTTCGTTCCTCGGCCATCTTTTGGTTTTTTCATATTTCATTAAATGGTTTTGTAAGCTATGTGATTATTGTTTTTCTTAAGATTTTTCAAACTTCTATAGGACTATTGTCCGGTTCTATCGATTTATCACCTTTCATATGTTTAAGAGCTTTTTTATTTCATTCTTTTAAATACATCGGTAGAAATTGTGGTTTATATACTTTTTTTATTTGGCTAATTCTCCTAAGCTAATACTAACATCTTAATTTTTTAAAAAAACTTGTAAAAGTAGTGTTTCTATCTATTTTTTATAAAATATAATATTGTCTTTGAGCAATTCACATCAAAAGAAGGGGTTTATATGTATGAAAGAGTTTGATAATGAGAGAACAATCGATTGAAAGACCTATGATACACATCCAAAACTTCCTCCTTCACATTTCCCTCTTGGTCTCTGCCGCCTCTTCTTAAGAGAAGGTTAGGTTATACGCCTGCAATAAGAAAAAGAACAAGCATTCTTAAATTCAACTGTCAATGTATGAGCTGTTAACATGCAAACTAACTGATATGTATGCGGTTCATGCGAGACAAATTCACGTGTTCTCTTCGATCCATTGAAGAAGCATTCTTAAATTCAACTGTCAATGTATGAGCTGTTAACATGCAACTGATATGTATGCGGTTCATGATTCATGTGTTCTCTTCGATCCATTTTTCTCACCCTCACCGGCGAGCCATTTTTCATGGTTATGATCACAGAGATCTTAGGTGACACAGGATTGGTATTTCACTACCTCTATTTCAAAGTTCAGCAAGATATCTGCTGCTGTATGTTTGATATAGTTAACTAGTAAATTTCCTCAGCAACACTAATTTCATCTGCACAAACCGAATTCATATGGCGTTGGATATATCATGTAATATAAAACATCATACATCCATTCACATTTGTTGGTAACACAGTCACTAAAGTTACTGATATTTTGGAGATTCCATCACAATGTAGTCTGTTCGTGGCCCAGTTATTGAAAAACAAAGTGTAACAATATTTTAAGGTTGTCAACAATTGTTGAATATACTAAGATTGCATCATCCGATCTCGGTATTTTGTTGTAAAACCATCAGATCTCATTCATGAAATCTGGCTCTTTAGTCCGTCAAAGTGCATCAGCATCGCTACTTATATATGAATTGTATACATGGAACTCAGGACTTCCCCTAAAACGAAATCTGATGAACGTCGAGGCTGTCAAGAAGTTTGAAGACTACAAAACCATAATCATCATGAACTAAGAAGGACAATGCAAAACAATGTAGAAGTGGGATAAGTTTAGTCTCGTGATATTCATGCAGTTCATAGATTTGAATCGTTTGTTATTATTATTGTTATGAATTGCATGCTCTGTCCTTCACGTTGCCCACGCCTCAAGGGTCCTCTAGAGCCAAGAAGCCTTAGCGAGATACAACAACAACTACAACAACAACAACTAAGCCTTAGCGAGATACCGAAGCAAAAATCACCTGCTTCAACACAAAGGAGATCTCTTTCTTGGGGCACATGCCTCCACTCTCCTTAACCACCCAAACTAGGACTTCTTAGTCCAATTACAAATTATTTATAAGACTTATAATTTGAAAGACTAATTTGCTCTTACATTAATACAAATTAAAACACATCAATTAGAAATAGATTATAAGCTCAAAAATGAAGGAACCGATCCAAACTTCTTCTCAATACTCCCCTTCAAGTTGGGAGAAACATACTCATAGCTCCCAACTTACTAAGAGAAGTTACAAGTCCATTTCTATGAGCTACTTTTGTGAGAATATCAGTACATTGGTCTACAAATTTGACATAACTCAATTAAAACACTTGATTGCTCACTTTCTTCCTTATGAAGTGATAATTGATTTCAATGTATTTTATTCATTCATGATAAATAGCATTAGATGCAATATGTATTACAATTTATTTTTTGCTTCAATTGTAGTCATGGCTAAAAGAGTACAATGAGAAGATTTTACCAATAAGTATTCAATGATGTATAGCCTCTTTTTCAAGCTATTATGGCCAAAGATTCTTTGTATCTTTAGATACTTAAAGACACAACTAGAGGGAGAGAACTTAAGTGAGTAGTTGGAATGCTTGTTTAGAGAACTTACAGATAACAAGTTTACAAGAAAACTAGGGACATAAAATATGAAGGATAAGTGAAACAGTGAAGTTCAAACACTTTTCTTTTCTATCATGAATGTATGAGAACTATTAGCCAATCTAATGTACTCCTTGTTATGAAGAAGTTGATAATTAGATAAGCAAGCTTTGTCTCTGACCATGTGATTAGTTGCACCAGAATCTACAACCCATATTCGAGGTACAACACCATGTATAAAGTTTGAGCCATTGTCGTTTGGGATTCTAAGCCTTCTATATACTTCAATAGTTCGGTAATAGTCCCTATATTTGCATTTTCTGATGAAGTCTCTAACATATTATCATGGTGCCCCTTATTTTTGAGAAAATTAGCTTACCAATCAAATCGTAACATTGATCCTTTGTGTGGAGACTCTTATCTAATTCAAGGAAATCCAAATCCTAACTTGGTTGAGTTTTTTTGAAATTATTTGCATGCCCTCATGACCCGTCTATCCCATTTGATTCAAAATACCTTGGTCTTGCCCATCTCAACCCAACTCGAATCAAATGCCTAAGGGCCCATTTTAGGTGGACTCTACAAGTTCTAGTACAATCCCATGTACCTAATTAAATTTGTAAACACAGTTCCAAACCACTTTGGTTAACCCAAATGACCACTAAAACCCAAATCTTGAACCATATTTATACATATCCAATCCAACCCAATTCCATAAAACCCCATTCAACACAAACAAAACATGTTCCTCTTAGCCTCACCCATACCTAAGAACCTAGGAGATGGCTCACACTATTTACCCAATTACATAATTCAAAATTTTCAGATTTACTCAAGCAAGCATTTTGATAGTGCCATAGATTTATCCTTGGTTGATAGAGTAAGAAGACCTACAACAAGATACAATGGAGTAAGAAGACTTTTAGTGAAAAGAATGAGGCCCTGATGGATTGGGTTGGTTTAGATTAGATTTGAAAATCTGAACCAAGCCCATTACTAATAACAAAAAAAAAGTTCAAATTTTTTATGTTTTCGGGCGGATGGCTAACAATTTACTATTTTACTTTAACTACCTTTTCTTTTAAAAAATTTGCAGTTGGTGAATTTTAATTTGTTTTAAAATTTTATGCACCACCATAAGTTTTTCAAACTTCTTGGGGAGGGCGGTCACCCCCCCCATAACATAGGTTCGCCATTTTGCATATACGTACATATATACATATGTAAATATATGTATATTATATATATATATATATATATAAACTTTGTCGAATAGTGTAGTAGATAAATTATGAGCATTGCTTTGGGGTGTCCTGCCTAGCGATGCGCTGCAGAGCTTAAATGCAGTGATAAGTAAGCAAGGGCCACTATATTTTCGCCCGAATGTAGTGAATCAATTGCAGAGAGGGTTCCCATATCATGGACGGGTGTGGGTAAAGAACTTAGTTCCGCTACATTGTCGCCCAAATGTAGTGAATAATTTATAGAGAGGGTTTCCACATTTTCAATATGGACGGATGCGAGGGGTAAGGAAGCTATTCCTAGATAATAAGATTCGTATTGGTTCTTAGAATATCGGAACATTATCTGATAAGCTAATGGATGTGGTAGATACTATGATTCGGAGAAAGATTCATATTCTATATTTACAAGAGACAAAGTGGGTTGGAGAAAAAGCAAAGGAGATAGAGGATACAAGTTTTAAATTATGGTACTCAAGTAAGAAAAAAGCTCGAAACAGAGTTTGTATTATCATAAATAAAGATTTAAAGGATAGTGTAGTAAACATACAACGATATGGTGACTGAATCATGACGTTGAAATTAGTTTTAGGAGCAGAGGTTTTGAATATAGTTTGTGATTACGCACCCCAAGTAGGCCTAGAAGATAGCATAAAGACAGCTCTTTGGGAAGAGTTAGATAAGGTGATTCAAAGGATTCCACAAAGGGAGATGATTTATTTAGGAGAAGACTTAAATGGACATGTCAGGAAAGAGGCATTAGGATGTCAAGGTATTCATGGAAACTTTGGTTTTGGGGATATAAATGAGGAAGGTAGGGAGATTTTAAATATTGCTATGGCATTTGATCTATTTATAGTCAATACATTCTTCAAAAATTGAGATGAACATTTAATTACTTATAAGAGTGGCTTATCACAAACACAAATTGATTACTTTATTTGTAGAAAAAAAGATAAAGCGTGTTGTAAAGATTGCAAAGTAATTCCAGGAAAAAGTTTAACCACCCAACATCGACTTTTAGTTATAGATTTACAAATAAAAAAATGGACAAAGAAGAAAAGAGTGCATCAAGCTATTCAAACTAAATGGTGGAACCTCAAAAGTGAGAAAAAAGATATATTTAAACAGAAACTCCTTCAAGGAGATGCTTGAAATTATGTTGGTACACCTTGTGATGTGTAGAACAATATGGCTATACATATTAGGAAAGTGGCAAAAGATGTGTTACGTGAATCTAAGGAAGGTATACCGGTACAAAAAGAAGCTTGCTGGTGGAGTGAAGTAGTGCAAAATAAAATCAAGGCAAAAAGGTATGTTACAAATTACATTATGCTATGAAAACTAGTAAAACTTTAGAGGCTTATAAGAAAGCAAAAAAAAGAAGAAAAAAAAGCTATCAGTGAAGTAAAAGCTAAAATTTGGGAGGATTTATATACAAAACTTAACTCAAAAGAGGGTGAAAGAGATATTTTTAGGATAGTTAGGGCTAGAAATAAGAAAACTAAAGATCTTAATTATGTTAGATGCATCAAAGACGATGATGAAAAAATTCTAGTGAAAAATGATAATATAAGAAATAGATGGAAAATTTATTTTTATAAGCTTTTTAATGAAAATAAAGATATTAGTATTAGCTTAAGAGAGTTAGCGAAATCACAAAAGTATATAAACCATAATTTTCACTGACGTATCTAAAAGAATAAAGTCAAAGAGGCTCTTAAACATATGGAGGGTGGTAAAGCGGTAGGACCAGACAATATTTCTATAGAAGTTAAGAAAATACTAGGAGAAATAGGAATCACTTGGCTCACAAGACTATTTAATAAAATATGGAGAAATCAAAAGATGCCCGAGGAATTGAGAGCGAGTACACTTATACTCGTATATAAGTACAAGAGAGACATTCAGAATTGTGTGAATTATCGAGGTATCAAGTTAATGAGCCATACTATGAAATTGTGAGAAAGAATTATCAAACCTAGGTTAAGACAAGTATCAAATACAACAGAGAACCAATTTGGATTCATGCCAGGAAGATCTACTATTGAAGTGATTCACCTTTTGAGATGTCTTATAGAACATTTTAGAGCAAAAAAAAGATCTTCACATGATATTTATTGATCTAGAAAAAACTTACAATAGACTACCGATGGAGGTTCTTTAGAGAACCTTAGAAAAAAGAGGTATCTCATTGACATATGTTAACCTTATAAGAGACATGTACGATGGTGCAAGAACATGTGTGAAGACTCGTGAAGGAATGACAGACTTCTTTGAAGTTAATATTGGGTTATATCAATGATCAACTTTAAGTCTATACTTATTTATAATGGTGATTGATGAGTTAACAAAACATATTCAAGATGAAGTGCCTTGGTGTTTGCTATTTGCAAATGACATTGTATTAGTAGAAGAGTCTAAGGAAAAAGTTAATCAGAAATTGGAACCATGGAGAGAAGCATTAGAAAGCAAAGGCCTCCGACTTAGTAGAACAAAGACATAATACATTGAATGTAAGTTTGATCATTTGGTTACTTCAGATGACATAAAAATTAAAATTGGCATACATTGCATCCCCAAAAGAAAAGTTTTAAATACCTAGGGTCAATTTTTTAGAGTGATGGAAGAATTGATGGAGATGTTAGGCATAGAATTAATGCTGGTTGGTTAAAATGGAGAAGAGCATTAGGTATTATTTATAATAAGAAGATACCATTAAAGTTAAAGGTAAATATTATAGAGCAGTAATTAGACCTGCCATGTTTTATAGTTCCGAGTGTTGGGTAGTTAACCATCAACATGTACAAAAGATGTGTGCGACAGAAATGAAGATGTTGAGATGGATGAGTGGTCATACAAGGAAAGACCGTATAAATAATGAGGTTATTATAAACAAATTAGGAGTGACACCAATAGAGGATAAAATGAGAGAACATCGTTTAAGATGGTTTGGACATATAGATAGAAGATCATAAAAAGAACCTATAAGAAGGTATGAAAAACTAAATTTGGAAAGTATTAAAAGAGGTAGATGACGACCACAAAAGTGTTGGAAAGAAACAATAAAGAATGATACATATATTTTATGAGTTAACTACTAACATGGCACAAGATAGAGTTATGTGGAAACAAAGAATCCATGGAACATCATTTAAGATGGTTGTTATTGTTGTATGTGTACATATAAACATATACATCATATATTTGTATATGTATAATACATATATACATGTATCTTATACATATATATATATATATACATGTACATATACATATATATTTATATGTATCCATACATATACACACACACATATTATATATATATATATATATATATATATATATATATATACATGTAAATATATATAATATGTATATAGAATTCAACCATAGGGGGTAAACCGAATAACAGAACCGAGCCAAACCGAAATATTTCTATTCAATTTGGTTCGGTTACCTATACATTTTGGTTCTAGTTTCGGTTCGATTTTGAAATTCAAAGGCTATTTGGTTTCAGTTATTTTGGTTCGGTTCGATTATTAGACCGAATCAACTGACCCATACCGTAGTTATACATTTGTAGTTTTTCATAATCAATATGTTTTTCTACATAACAACTAATATGTGTATTTTTATGCTAACACTTTAGAGATATCTCAAACTCATGTGTGTACCATGCTTTGTAAAAAGATCTTCTGAAATGGCTTTGGTCAAGAAGTTAGCCAGCATATCACTATTTGGCATATAGATATGAATATTTCATTTTATTTAAGCATATCAAGAACATAGTGGTATTTAACCATTATGTAATAGATTTTAGAGCTATCCACCCCACTTTTAATCAGCGAGATTATTGCATTTTGTCACAAAGTAACATCTGACTTGTCACCTATATCCTATTTTAAATCATATGAAGTGGTTTATTCAAACGATACTTATAGTCATACTACAAGCAACATACTCAGCTTCTTATGTATATAATGCTATAAAATCATTTTTCTTTTAAGCTTGAGAAAAAATATCACCTCCAAATAAGAATATTTGATTGGAGGTTGATTTGTTATCATCTTTGCTCCCAACAAAGTCAGCATCAGAGTATCTACCACTTTTAGCTCATATACTTTAAAGCATTTTAAAACTTTCGTTCTTTTTAATTATCTTAAAATCATTTTTACAACAACCTAATGTTTTCAATCAAGATTACTTTGATTTCTACTCATAAGACTAACAACAAAGTTTACACCAGGTCTTATATACAACATAATATAGATCAAGTTGCACAACTTATGCATAGAGACCATTAAGCTTGTTTTCTCCCTTACCATGACAATGAGGCTTACTTAATTTGATCTCTTTAGCAATGAGTATATTTACAAGTTTGCAATCACTCACTCTAAACTTATTTAAGATATACTAAATATATCGCTCATAACTCAAAAACCGAAGTTTAGATTTTTTATCACGAAAAATCTTTACACCTAGGATATAGGATGCATCTTCCATATCTTTTATTTTAAACTTAATTTTGACAATTATTTTATTGTTATTTTCAATCAATAATCTATCATCTATATATAAATATAAAATGGCAAAGTGACTCCTACTGTTTTAAACATATATATAGTGGTCAAGTTCAAAAATGATATTTTGAAAAGTCAAATAACATTGACGATGTGACTGTTTAAGGCCATATAAAGATTTCTTCAATGTATATACTTTATCTTTCAACCCTACAACAACATATTCTTCTCACTATTGCATATAAATGATTTAATCTAAATCACCATTAAGAAAAGTGGTTTTACATCTAATTGAGTAAATTCAAATAAAAAATATAGAAATAACTAGAATAATCCTAATAGATATAAATTTCACAGCAGAAAAATATGTTTATACATAATTTATTCTCTTCTTTTGCGAAAAACCTTTGCAACCAATCTCGCCTTAAACTTTTATTGTTCCATCAACCACATATTTCTTTTTTAAAACTTGTTTACAACTTATGGTTTTTCTTATTTTAGGCAAATGTATCAACTCTTAGATTTAGTTTTTTTTAATAGATTTAATTTTCTCAACCATTGTTTTTTCTAGTCTGATGATGCATATTACCTAATAACTTGTTGATAAGTCAAATTGTCAACCAACTTATCTAAATCTATTGAATCACACTTTCTCTATAAGATAAGTATGCTAATCTTATAAATAAAATGGTATGATCATAGGTATTTTATTTCCACTTAAAGTTTCAATCTATACAGGAAGGTCATTTAGATCATTATCTATATGCTTAAATGATGATGGATATAGATCCACTAGATCATCAATTCTCTCATGATCATCTTTTAGGATTTCATTCTTAATATCTTTTAAGAATTTAACATACCTAGTTTCTATTAGACCATGACCCTTGTGATAAAATATATGTTCCTTGAAGCCTTCAGAGTATCTAATAAAAACATATCTCAAAAACCTATTATCTAGCTTATCTTTATACTGATCAAGGATATTTACATGAGCAATAGATCCACATCTCTTGAGATTACTCAAACCTAATTTCTTACTAAATTATATCTTATATGGTATAGAGAATACAACTTTATATAGTACTATATTTAATATATACATGTTTATAGTCACTATTTCTTTTCAAAATACTTTATGAAGAGAAGCATCTATTAGCATTAACCTAGTTATATTCAATAGGGTCATATTATATCTTTCAACTACACCATTTTATTGAAGTGTTTTAGGTATTGTATTTTGTTTTGAAATACCAAAGTTTTTACAAAATTCAAGGAACTTTATAGAGGTGTACTCACCACCTTGGTCCGACCTTTATTATACAACCTAATTGATTTTTAATTTTTTTCTTATATTCTTTAAATATTTCAAGTGCCTCAAATTTATGTAACATGAGATATAGATATTTATATCTTGAATAATTATCTATGAATGTTATAAAATAAATCTTCCCTGAATTAGATATCACCCTAAAATATCCACATATATATATATATATATATATATATATATATGTGTGTGTGTGTGTGTGTGTGTGTGTATGAATGATTTCTAATATGGTTTTTATCCTAATTATTTCTTTAGGAAAAAGTTTTCTTATTATTTTTTCTTATATATAAGTTTCACGTGTTTTCTTAAAAACTAGACAATAAATTAAAATTAGTTAATTTTCTCAACTTATTCAAACTTATATGCCCTAACCTTTTATGTTATACATCAATAGTAAAGGCACAATCAATATAAGTAGAAGAAGATTCATTTTCATTTATATTCAATTTGAACTGACCATGCTTAGAATTAAATAAACTAAAAAAGAAATACACCAATGTTTTTGTATAGTAACCTTGCTTGGAATGAACATAACCTCAAACTCTTTCTTTACAAATATAAGGATAAACACTAAATTGCACATAACAAATGATACAATCAATACATCAATAAAAACAATTGGGGTGTCTCCTCTGACAATCTTAAAGGACCTAACACCTAGGACAACAACAAAAGAGTTGTTGCCCATATATACATGATACTTCCCAAGCTTGTGTTCCTTCGTATTGAAAGCTCCCTTCTTACTCTTTAAGATGATAGGTCACTCTAGAATCCATCCACCAGCTACAAACTGAATGGTCCATATACAAGCATTTAGAGATAACACAAATCACTTTTCACTTCTCCTTTTGCTTGTCTTGTTGAGTGTTGTGTTCTTTTTTTCTTTCGGTTATGGTAGTCTCTATTAAAGTGTTTCATCTTTCTACAGTTGAAACACTTAATCTAATAAACATGTTCTTACAATTTATTTTTAAAGTTTTGTAAATTATGTGTTCATCATCTATTGCTTTAGGCTCATGTGGCATTTTAGTTTCTCTTAAAATATAATCAATGTCTAAAGTCACAACCAATGGAATTCTTCTTTTCTAAATTTGGAAGCCCTTCAATTTTTTAGTCTTTGCCAATTTAGAAATACAAATTCTAATGATTATTTTGAGGTATTTGATAAAAATAAGAATTAGAGAATCAATGTATTTCAACAAGAAACATATAATAATTAAATATAATTCTAAGAATCAACTAAAATTTGCTAGTTAGGTACTCAACAAAAATAGCAGAAAACAATATATAATATTCTACAAATAATTCCAGGCACT
This sequence comes from Brasenia schreberi, assembly GCA_036023115.1. Lineage (NCBI taxonomy): Eukaryota > Viridiplantae > Streptophyta > Magnoliopsida > Nymphaeales > Cabombaceae > Brasenia > Brasenia schreberi. The sequence goes on along the minus strand of JAYKKT010000089.1, from coordinate 15,729,194 downwards.
TGATTGTAATTTCATAAAAGTTGTAGGCACCATCTTCAAAATAATGATAGTTTAAATAAAAATAGAATTTAAACTTGTTTCTGTATTTGCAGAAAAGATGGAGGACAAACAATAATTTCCCTTATCTATCTGTTTCTTTAATTATATTAAAGCACGAGGGATAGAATAGTAAAACTGTCATATTTTTGTTGTCTGTTTCGTGATTTGAATAAAGCAATGGGGACTAAATAGTTAAAACACTGCTATATATGATTATGTAATAGTATAGGGCTAAAAAGTAAAATCAGTTCCTAGGTATTTTTGTAAATTCACAAAAAGATATCTAGACAGAATTGTAATTTTGTAATAGTGGTAAATTGTAATTTCTAGAGATTGATTGGGCACAAACATAATTTTGCCTTGATTTAAATTTTGAAAAAAAGAAATTAGAAACTAGGGGTGGTTTATGAAAACTACGAGTGCTGGCCACCATTTTGCAAAATAGTGATGTGTTTTTGGCTTCTAGTTTCCCAAAACCAAAACCCTGTTTGTTTTCTTCAAGGTACCAAGAGAGAGTGAGAGAGAAGGAGAGTTGTGTGCTCTCTTGTTTTGTTCGTCGTAGAGTGAGAGACCAGGAATGTGAGAGGTGAGAGGACCTAAAGAGAGAGCATTAATGGCTTGGTGAATAGTTGACTAGAGAGAGGGTCATTTTTCTCCTTTTTCTTTTTCTTTGTGCCATGAGAAGTCGATTTATGTTATTCTTTTTTACATATCTTGATATTTTTTTCTTTCTTGTTTTATTTACAGTTGAAGACCATGTATATATACAAGAAAAAAAAGAAGAGAAGGAGATGATCATTGATCTAAGAGAAAGATGATTTGAGATAAGTTCTTCCTGTAAATTCTCTTCCTTTCTCTCTTTTTATAAATAGAATATGTTCAATTCATGTTCTCAAAGTCTCACTAGATTAATCTTAGAGTCGATTTATTTTGTGCACAAAACATAGAAGGTGTACCCTACTACGAAGTATCACCTGAATGGATGTTGTGGATCATATGCACACTATAAAATCAATGAAAGAAATCGTGGCATCAATAAAGATCGAGCAAAAGTTGCAAAGAAGAAAAAGAAGCTAAACATGGTTTCTTTATAGGTAAACAATCCATATTCAAAAGGTTTCTCGTGAAGGAAACAAATTTTTTCTTTGTTTCTTTTTTATGCGATAGATGCTCATATATATTTGAGTGTTTCTTTTCTTCTCTTATAATTACCATTTTAGGTTTTTATTTTTTTATAGTAGAAATAGCTATATTAAACATCTATTATTTATAAAACAATACACTTTCTATATATATTATTTTGTTTTAATTATAAAAAATACATCTCACGAAATTGGAAAAGAAACCCTTTCGTTCCCGATTTCATGAGTGTTAACAAAGGCCTTCTCTGGCCACAAAATTAGCTAATGTAACTTACAGTTGAGCCACTAAACTACTATATTCCTCCACAAAAAAGAGTCGCTAACCGATATCTACAAAATCTACTTCACTATGCAATGGAATATTTTCTGCATAAAAAAGGAGCAGCAAATGGCTGACAAACGTTATAAAAAGCCACAATGAGGCCCTTCATTAACATATCTTAAACAAATCAGAGAGTCAGTATCATGTATTCTGCAACAAACAACAAGAAGAGAGATAGTCTCTCTCTCACACACACACGCGCAAGCACAGTGATGTAGCTTTCACAACCCGCCAACAGTAGCCATTTGAGCCTGGTTGCTGAAGGGGGAAGTGACCAGTACCTGATTTTCCTTTGTTTCTCGCAGGAAACCGGTGATGGCCTCTGTGACGACTTCTAAGATGCAATGAAATGATGCGGGTGAGGACACGAGGTTCCCGCACAAGGGCTTGCACAGATGAATACCGTATGAGTTTTTCCTGTGTTTTCTATATTTCTCTGTCTTCTCTTTGTTCTGTATGTACCTGCCTTTATACGCAGGCGCTCTCCCATTCGTCGTGCTTATCCATCTGTGGCTTTCCTCATCTGGAAGCTGTAACGAACAACCATTATTTTCCGGTAACGGCTGTCCGTTACTAGATCTGGGTCTATCCTTAGGTAACGAACTAGATGGCCAGTCCAGCCGTTACCTGAGCCGATAATGACCACATCCTGTAACATCTCCCACTTGGCCATTCGAGCTAAGTGTATCGACATACTAGTTTTTCTCCCACTTTTCAGGGGTTTTCCCTTGTTATGTTGATTCCTGATTACTATTGCAATCAGAACCTATTGTGTGGTTATTTCCCTATACAACAAATCATCCGTTGTATGGTTATTTACCTATACAACAATATATATTTGTTGTATGGTTATTTACCTATACAACAATCAAACATATCTCAAACCCATGTTTATAACATGTTTTGAGAAGAGTTCCTCTGTTATGCCTTTTGTTAAGGGGTATGCCAACATGTCTTCCGTTGGCATGTATGAGATAGATATTTCCTTTCTCATAACTATATCATGAACATAGTGGTATTTTACCATTATATGCTTGCTTTTTGAGCAATTTGCTCCACTCTTAATAAGAGTAATTGCTGTGTTGTTATCACAATACATAACCACTGGCTCGTCTGTTATCTCCAGTTTCAAATCTCGTATGAAGCGGCTTATCTAGACAACACTTGTTGCAGCCATAAAGCAAGCAACATACTCAACTTCTTGTAAATGCAATGCTACACAACCCTGTTTCTTGCATGCCCAAGAAACATCACCACCTCTAAATAAGAATATTTGTCCCGAGGTTGATTTTTTGTCATCTTTGCTTTTAACAAAGTCAGCATCTAAGTATCCTACCATTTTCAGTTCATTTGCTTGAAAACACAGTTTCAAGTCCTTTGTTCCTTTCAGATATCTTAGAATCCTTTTCACAGCTACTCAATGTTGCCAACCTGGATTACTTTGATATCTACTGACAAGACCAACAGCGAAGCTGATATCAGGCCTTGTACACAACATAGCATACATCAAACTGTCAACAACTTGCACATAAGGAACATTAGGCTTATCGTCTCCTTCACCGAGACAATCATCCTTACTTAATTTCACCCCTTTTACAACAGGTATATCTGCAGACTTGAATTCACCCATTTTAAACTTCTTCAAGATATATTCTATATATATCTCTTGACTCAGGCATAAGAGTCTAGATCCTCTATCTCGAGAGATCTTTATACTCATGATATAGGATGCTTCTCCCATATCCTTCATTTTGAACTTAGAGTTCAACCATGACTTCGTTTTGACAATCATCTCATTGTCGTTTCCAGTCAACAATATGTCATCTACATATAATGATAAGATGACAAAGTGGCTCCCACTGTTCCAGACATATACACAGTGATCAAGTTTGTTAGCCACAAACCCCAGTTTTACAATGGCATTTTGAAAACTCAAATACCATTGGTGAGGTGACTGTTTTAGGCTATATAGGGATTTTTTCAACCTATATACTTTATCTTCTTGACCTTCAACCACAAATCCTTCAGGCTACTGCATGTATATGATTTCTACTAAATCATCATTTAGAAATGCTGTCTTTACATCTAACTGATGTAAATCCAAATCATAGTATGCAGATATTATCAAGATTATTCGTATGGATACAAATTTCGCAATTGGAGAATATGTCTCAACATAATCTATCTCCTCTTTTTGCGAAAAACCCTTTGCAACCAACCTCGCTTTAAACTTGTCGATTGTACCATCGACCTTGTATTTCTTTTTCAGAACCAATTTACAGCCTATAACTTTCCTTGCTTTTGGCAAATCAGCCAATTTCCAGACTTGATTTTTTTCAATGGATTCAATTTCCTCATCCATGACTTTCTCCTAGTTTGTTGCTTCCGATGAGTTCATTTAAGTTAAGTTATCAGTCAACTCATCCAAATCTATCGAATTACACACTTCCTGTGCAAGATAAGTGTGATAATCCTTCAAGTAGAACGGAGTGACTCTTGGCCTCTTATGTCCACTTAAAGTATTGGTAGTTTCACGAAGATCTTTTATGGGCTCAAAAGATGATTAGTCTATATCTACCAAATCATCAACACATTTCACATTGTTTTTCAGGATGTCATTCTTAGTATCCTCTAAGAATTCAATATCTCTGCTTTCAATGAGTCTGTGGTGCTTATGATAAAACTGATATCCTTTTGAACTTTTTGGATATCCAATGAATATACATCTCAAGGACCTACTGTCTAGCTTATCTCTAGACTGATCAAGGATCTTGACATGTGCAATTGATCCCCACCTCCTGAGATGACTTAAGTTGGGTTTTCTTTCAAACCACATTTTATATGGTGTAGTGAACACAACTTTACACGGTACTCTGTTGAGTACGTAAACAGTTGTACTTACTGCTTCTCTCCAAAATATCGTTAGAAGAAAGGCATCAATCAACATAGACCTTATCATGTTTAGCAAGATTCTGTTATATCTTTCAACTACATCATTTTGCTTAGGTGTTTTGGGCATTGTATTTTATTTAGCAATACCAAAGTCTTTGCAAAATTCCAAGAATTATGCCGAGGTATACTCTCCTCCTCTGTCTGATTTTAAGAATTTGATCAAATGTCCTAATTGATTTTCTACTTCTTGCTTATATTCTTTGAAAGCATCAAGTGCCTCTGATTTATGTGCCAAAAGATATATATATACATATATCTAGAGTAATCATCGATAAAGGTTATAAAGTAACCCTTTCCTCGATGTATCTTTAATCTAAAAGGTCCACATAAATCTGTGTGAATAATTTCCAACAGTGTTGTTGTCCTTGTTGTTTCTTTGGGAAAAACTTTTTTTATCATTTTTCCTTGTATACAAGCTTCACACTTGTTGAAAGTCTTTTCCTCAAATCCAAGCAATAAGTCAAAGTTGGATAATTTCCTCAACTTTTCCAGACTTATATGTCCTAAGCGTTTATGCCACATATTCACATCAACAGTAAATGCACTATGAATATAAGCAGAAGATTGATGACTTTTATTATCAGATAATTTGAACAATCCTTATTCTACATCAAATTCTCTTAAGAACAAGATTCTCTCATGTTTGCCCACAATTACCTTGTTAGGTATAAACCTAACTTCAAAACCCTTCTTAACTAAGGTAGGGACCGGACCAGATTGCGCCTAATAGATAGCACAATTAACACATCGGTCAGTACAATTGGTTTGCCTTGTACAAATATCCTAAAGGATCCAATACTCAGAACATCTGAGAAGATACTATTTCCCATATATACACGATGTTCTCAGGGTTGATATTCCTTCAGGTCCATTGCTCCTTCCTTAGTCTTCGAGATCTGTCTTGTAGCTCCCGAGTCTATCCACCAACCTGTCACCGGGCGGTCCAGATATAAGCATTCTAAAATCATGCAGATTATATCCTACTTCTCCTGTTGTCCGTGCTGTGGGTTGTTTCCTCCACCTTTCTTATTGCGGCAGTCTCTTTTGTAGTGTCTCATGTTTCCACAATTGAAACACTTGATCCGAAAAGCGGCTTCCTATGATTTCTTAAAACTTTGACCATCTTTCCTATTATTCTTGTCAAACCTTTTATTTGTTTTTTTTTCTGGTTGGATTTAGAGCTAGACGACCACTAGCAATTTCTCCTTTTTGTTTTTGAGCATATGTTCTTGCTCTATTGCTAGTTTTAGGGGCAATTCAAAAAGGTTGATTTCAAGCACTAATCTTAAGGTAGTGGTGACCATGTTTCATGATGGAGGTAGACTGTTCAGTATGGTTGATATCTGCATCGGTTCGGGGATGACTGATTTTGCTACAGCTAAGTCTCTAGCTATCACTAGCATGTGATTTATATGCTCTACTATATTTTCTCCCTCTTTCATTTTAGAGGAGTTATATTTCTGTAGTAGCAACTGCACATGTAATTTTGCAGTTGTATCATACTTAACTGTTAGTGAGTCAAACAACTCTTTCACGGTCTCATATTCTTCAAAGACCCTAATCAGATCATCCTCCATGTAGGTTAACATGATTGTTCTTGCTATGGTATCATCCTTTAGAAATATTTTATACATTTCTAATTATTGCTAACTTGCGTCTGACGGTGGAGGATGCACTATTTCCTTTAAGACATACTCTACACCTGCTATTGTTAGAGCCAGCAGAATTCTTCTCTTTCATATCTGAAAATTTAGACCGTTCAATTTTTCTGTTTTTGCCAATTCAGACACACATATTGTAGAACTCATTTTTAAGTGTTTGGCAAAAATAACAATCAAGCGGTCTAAAAGGAAACAAAAAACAAATGCACATATAGCAAGAGATATGTTAAAGTGATGTAGAATATGTAACAAATAATTTTTGAAAAAATTTCTAAGGGGTTTTCTACCTCTGAACCCCTAAAAAGATACTAAGGGATGTATCTGTAATTTTATCTATTTGTCCTCTTTTGTAATTTTATAAAATCACGAGGACAAACTTGTAAAATTACTATTTGATATTCTTGTAAATTTCACAACTGATCGGGGTTAAAATCATAATTTTAACCCTCAAGCGAATCTATAATTTTTCTAAAAGAATAGGGGTAAACTTGTCTTTTGGTTGAGTGGCAGAACTGAAATTATTCAAACCAGGTAGGATAAAAAAGTAAAATGACAGCCCCCGATTTTTCAGTAAATTTCAAAAACAGTCAAGGGGTAAAACTATTTTTTTGAGAGCCAAGGGGCAACTACGTAATATCCAAAACGAGATAGAGGCAGTTTTGTCTTTTTAACACAAACCACGAGGCTGTTTTTCGAAACCACTGTTTTCAATTTTTTTTCGTACAAGAACGCTTAAAAGCATTTTACACGAGTGAGAGGGAGAGAGAAAGTCTCTCTGGAATGTTCCGAGAGAGAGAGAGAGAGAAAGGAACAGAGAGGGAGAGGGCCGGAGAGAGGAGGCTGGAGGGGACGCTTTGGCCATTCGTCGGCTGTCGGCGGGTTCCTAGCTTCTTCTCTTGCCGACCTTCCTTTGCTTCGGTTCTTACTGACCTGCCTTTGACTTCGGGCTTTTTTCGGCCTGCCTTTTTCTTTGGGCTTTTGCCATCCTATTTTTGTTGTCGGGTTTTTGTCAACCTGCTTTTGGCTTTAAGCTTTTTCCGGCCTGTATTTTTCTTTGGGCTTTTGTCGTCGGGCTATTGCCAGCCAGCCTTTGTCCTCGGGCTATTGTCGGCCTACCTTTGTCTTTTGGCTTTTGCTTTCGGTTTTTTTGTCGTGCCAGTTTCGGCCTGCCTCAGGGTTTTGCCTTCAACTTTTTGGTTGAGTCTGTTTCGGTCTGCCTCAGGGTTTTGCCTTCGACCGAGCCTATCTCTGGGTTTTGCCTTCGTCGACTCTGTCGACTGCCACCTTCTCTCTTTTGTTTTTTTTGTTTCGTCCCTTCTCTTCTTTTTTTTTTGTTAACTCTCTCACTTCTTTTACATGGAACCAGGCTCTGATACCACTAAAAGGAGAAGTGCCCATTACCTAATTTTCCTTTGTTTCTCACAGGAAACCGATGATGACCTCTGTGACGACTTCTGAGATGCAGCGAAATGATGCAGATGAGGGCACGAGATTCCCGCACAGTAACGATATGAGTTTTTCTTGTGTTTTCTATATTTTTTTCTCCTCTCTTTCTTATGTATGTCTTCCGTATGTCACTGCTTTTATACGCTTCGTCGTGCTTATCCACCTATTCGTATGGGAGCTATAACGGACGACCGTCCGTTACTAGATCTGGTCCTGTGCTTAGGTAATGCCCCGTCCAGCCGTTACCTGTGCCGAGATCGGCCACATCCGGTAACGGTCGCCGCCACAACCGTTGCATCTCATCGCCAAACCACCACCTCTGGCATAATCCACTCCATCCCAGCCATAAATCACCGCCCACCCGTATTTTCCATGTTCCCTCTTGGTCCCATTACCGAACGAAGCCATCGTAAAACCAGCATCCCAAATTGTGCCTCTCCCCTACTGGAATCCATCCAAACCGTCAGCTACACCGTCGCTCTCTACTTCAATCAAACTATCCTTTTTCTTCAGTCCCCACATGAACCACTATCAGCAGCCCCAGCTCATTGGAAAACCACCATCATCGCCACCAAAAACCTTCTAGTTACCGCAAAATCCCTAGCCGTGCGCCATCACCCGATTCACCGGCCCCTCGAGCCCTTGCGTTACTCTCTTCCATAGTTGCACTCCATCCTCCACCCGAAGTTGTCTTCGATGACCCTCCATTGGCCATTAGGATTAAGCCGGAAGATCGCCCGCCTCTCGCTTTTCACCTGCGTGTATTCTCCCTTCTCTTAATCCATCAATCTCTCCTTTCCCCTTTGTTTCAACCAGACTGCGTCATAATTTAAATACATCCAACCCGATTTGTCTCCTTAGTCTACAACGCCCATTTCGCCTCTTGAGATCTCAAAATCAGACCCAATCAGCAAACCCAAGTCCTATTTAAACCAAATTAAGCCAGCGTTGGACCTGAACTAAGTCCAAAAACCTAACTGAAATCACTTCAACCTGACCCAAACCTAAGTTCACTGCTCAATCTTCATCTGCGTCCTTTCATACTCACCCACCTATTGAGACCATATTTTGTGCAGATCCAATTAAGTCAAGTCTCAGTCCCGTTCATTTAACTCGACCAAAAACCAAATCTCATTTGTAAACCTAGCCCCAAACCATTTCGGCCTATTTCTTACATGCACCTAGACTTCAATTTTTCAGCCATATCCAATACAGACTTAATTTACTCCTTGTACGATCCAGCTAAGTGAAGACTAGATTCAACTCATTTACCCGGTTTGACCCAGTTACCCAAAGTTACTCGATTGAGACTTCCTCCATTTCTTCACATCCTCAAAGCTAGACAAAACTTTAAACCCAATAAAAATCCATTTTCGTTGGCCAAAACCACACTTCATACCCCAGACTATGGCTCACAACAAGTTGCATGCTTGAAATGCTCATTACATAATTCAAGAAGTTTAGAGTTATTCAAGTAGGCAAATTGGTAGCATACAAGACCGACTCTTATTGTGGTAGAGTAATAAGACCTTCAACGAAAATAACTCGTATAAGCCCATATCACACAAGGAGCATTCGGCAGTAATCTTTTGTTGAGTATTATTTTCCGAATTCTCCTTCCATTTTGAGAAGATTGTAACGCGCAACTCTCTTTTGACATGCTCAGTTGGACCCAAGGTCACCAATACTGCTCGTTTGATCTGAATCTTCTTATTTGATTTTATGATCATATTGGTCGGTACTTCTACACTTGCATATTTCATATATTCACGTAGATAAAACTTGTACACCTACATATACATTATATTCTTACATATTTGGTTGTATATATTATACTCACTATCTCAATAACTTAGAGTTCTTAGGGCCTGTTTTGTGAATTAGACATTGCTTCATATGACCGATAAGAATATGATTTGAACCTTCAAGTAGTATTGATTATGACAAATTAGAAATGATAAAACTTTTGAAGTGACATCAAAGAGCTCGAGAGGAATCACAATACTTTAGATTAACTACCATATTATAATAAAAATGTAAGAAACTTTATAAAATATCACTTAACTCTTTAAGAAAAGGTGAACTTAGAACTCAACTCAATAGGACTCAAAGCAAAAATGAGACATCATCCAATTCATCTAAACTTGGACCTATGATCTCTAGAGTTATTATTGTCTCAAATCCCATTATAAAAAATGTGATAAACTTATTAATTATGATAACCATAAGAATCAACCTTTTGTCCCAATAATCATCTATAAAAGGATAATACACTTGTTCCCCTAATTGCTCCTACTTCAGTGTCATCCATTGACTCCCTCCTTGTACTCCACTTGTGATATGCAAAAAGGCTACATCATCCTCTTACATGTTGATTAAAAAATGAATTCGAGTTGAACATGAAACAAGACAAGTTTTCATGGACCAATCAACAAGCGTCAACTTTATACCTTCAGTCCTCTTAGTTCCCATAATTTTTGCTCAACTTCAACCATTATCTTGTACTTCATTCACCTTTCATGTATATTTTTCCTCTAAGAGTCTACCTTTAGAGCCCTCTAAACATTCTACATCCCTCTTAGGTACTCAACCACTAAGGTTTACCTCTTTGTGGTTAACTCTAGATACCTAGTTCATGGGTCCACCCCTCTATTCTTCAAGTTGAGTACCTTTTGTGCCTACTCATCCGAGAGTTCACTCTCAATGTCTCCTAAACACACTCCAAAACTCCTAACTTCATCCTCAATAGGTCATTCCCTGGAATCTCCTCTCACACCTTTGGATTATCCTCCTAAGTCCCTATCAATAGGTCATTCTCTTAAATCCCATCTTACCACTCCACTATCATATCTAGGATTCCAGCCTCTTAGTTCATATGAGGACCCTTTCTTTATAGGAAACCATCTTCTCGAATCTTCACCCTTTGAGCCTTCTCTAACTATTGAGGATTCATTCTTAGAAACATTATCTCATATATCATTCTCTTCATTCAAGATGCTATTATTACTATTATATTCATCTTCACAATCACTAGGTTTAGAGTCAACCCTAAAACATGTGAGTTTGTTGTTTTTTATTTTCAATTATCAATCTATACACCTTCTACTCAGTACAGTAAGTGTTAGCTCCACCATTTATCATACATGAATCTGAGAATCCCCTAGGTCCTAGCTAGATAAAATGTCAAAATACAACCTTCTTGATCCAAGGGATTATTTTTCCACGATTGCAAGTATGCATCCATTAACTCAGATCTACCTATATAGTCTACCTCCAATGATGTTATCCCAAAACTAATCGTCATTGATCAATCAATTCATACAAATATTTCACACGAGACCTTCTCTCAGTCATGTTATCCCATAGCGAAAATGCATCCATTGAGTTGGGATGAGCTCATAGTGTCTATCATAGTTTGGTCCTCCCAGTAAGCTCATTGATGCTCTGTCACTTCCTTTAGAGACAGAACTTGTCCCTCTTCTAGCTATCTCTACCAAGTTAGTTTTTATCCTTCATATTGTTCCTTCTATAAAGGGCAGACATATCCTATTTCACTCTCCCTACCATCCTATCTAGTTAGCTCTCTTACCTTCAAGATCAATCATTAGACCCTCCATTTTTGAACATAATAGGGCTTCTCCCTCATCCTTACACTCACCTACTAAGGCACATCCTATTATTTATGGTCAAGGACACCGACTCTTAGAATCCAATTTTGTTGTTTCAGTGAATGTGTGGTTTTCTTAAAGATAGTTTGTTGTTTCAGTGAATGTGTGGTTTTCTTGAAGATAGTTTGATTTCAGTATAATGTACCTGTAACTCGTCTTCTGGGTTGTTGCATTTGGTTATGGGAATCACCATTTATCACTCATTCTTTTCACTAGTTTGTGCCTCTAGATTTGATTTTGAACTTGTTGACCTCATTTGGTCCTTCATAAAATTCTTTTGAGCATATTATTTTTTCTTCCTTTACAATCTTTAGAAATTTAGAAAAGAATTAATGCCTACATTTTAGTATCGATGTCTAAATTTTTAAAATAGCATAAATAATTTGTCCTTGGGATATCTTAGTCAGTAGGCTAGCTAGCTAATTTTCAAGTGTATGTTGTAGCATCAATATTCCATATGACAAGTCTATCCTTTATACTAGAGTTTTAGTTATGTATCTTGATGTAAAAGCAAAGATGATATTCAATCTTGAAAATTTATTACATTCGTAGCTTATTACTTGTTTATAGGGAACCAGATGGTTGTTTTTGGTATTTTAAAAATCAAGATTTTGCTTGTTAAAATTGGTATTGTCTTTTTTCTTCTATTAGTACTTAATAATAGAGAGTTTAAATGAAAATACTTCATCCACTTGGATTTTATTTGAAGTAGTTCAGCCACAAAAATGTTGAGTTTTTAAAATATCTTTATGTTTTTTCAAAAGCATCATATAAGCCATGAGCTCCTACTAAAAATTGATTTACATGTTTGTTATGTTCAGAGTACCTAGATTTGTTCGGTCTTGGTGACCAGATGAGCCCTATCTTTCCTTTTCTTCTCTTTGGCTTGTACTAAAATGCATCTTTCATCGTGACATTTTACTTAGGGTATTATTCGTCCCACTGATGTTAAGATCATACACTTAACTTTGATTGCATCATGTCAAATACATGATGCATTTTCATGACATTCATGCATTTGCTTAGGAGTCAAGTGAGTTTTGTTGGCATTAGAGTCATCATCTCTTCTTATTATGTGTGAGATATTTTTCCTTGATATTCTTTGTACGCAATAGACTTTTGACTAGAATACATTCACTTGATCTTGTGGAAAGGTTCTTTTATATTTTAGGATTTTACACAATACAAGCTTTCTAAGTTCCATCGTGACAAGTACCAAGAGACATCTTTCGCTGCTTAATGGATTGCTCTAGGGCTACAACTCCAATTTCCATTCCATCGGGCCTACTTCTAAGCCATAGCACATGCCTCACCATTATGATGGGAACCACCCTCTATAACATATCATCTCTTTGGCATATTCTAGTTGGTGTAAAATCTATTTGTATTTTTGTGTGATCTTATTGAGATACCCTATCACAGAAATAGCAAAAGATGGGTCTAAAGGTTAAGACAAGCCTACATGGTAACTTGAGGATATTTCAAAAGTGACTCAAATTACTTTAGAAGGGACTCGAGGCCGATGGAAATTGGATCATTGTTCGAGTCATTACAATTAAAGAGAAATAAAGATTGGAACAAGGTCTAAAGCTCCACCCTCATGTTGATTTCATGTTAGTTATTCTAAGAAATCATTTTAATAAAACAAGTCCATTCTTCGAGAAAAAAGAGAAGAATTTGAAAGCCCCAAAAAGACTTTTGAATGTCTTCTACTTTTAAGAAGAAATGCTTACTGATTGGAACTTTTGAAACTTTTTGTGAATCAACTCAAATTCTTTTTATGAAAATGGTCATCTCATGAACACAACCTTTACTTTACCTTACTTCGTCGCACAAATGGCTTGTGGTGCATCCCACAACAAGGTACTCTAACCTTTGTCAAGCCATAATACAACCATGTGATATTTTTTCTCTCAAATGTCATGCTTTCAAACCATATTTTATAAAAATTTAAGTTGTTCAAAGTTGATTTTCTCTCACATTTTTTGAGTAAGTTAAATTTTGGTATTTACTTTTTTTAAAAGCAACCGAGTCTCCGTAAACACTCAAAATTTGTTCCTTGAAACATAGAACATTATAATTAAAGTGAAGTTTAAAAAGAATACCAGATAACGCTTTATATTCAAAATTCCTGAAAACAGTTGAATGAATCTCTTATGGTGTTCATCCATGCATTGAAATGACAACCATCCAACATCGTGATAGTTTGCATCCAACAAGTATAACTTGCGACAAAGAGCAAAGGAAGAATATATTAATACCATTTATATAAAAGTTCATATACAAGCGTTGTTGCATAGGCCAATAAAATACAAGGAACACAAAAACAACGAAGCAGTACATAAATACAATGGAGCAATACATGCATTTACATAATTACAAGGGATAGCTTCCTGGTAGACATACGGCTCATACAATTAGACATGAAATTAAAATGCAGACGAAGAGGGGAATTACATAGAACAAAAAACATATTTGAAACTACAGGCTCAAGGTCATTCCACTGCCTCCTTCAGCCACCTTCTTTGTCAAAAAGAGAGAACGACACGGGTTTTTGGATATCCAGCCAACCGACTCATCACGCACAACTTGGATATCCAGTCAAACTTTCTTCAACTTGCTGTAAATTCTCTGCAAAAGCCACTTCACTATGCAAAGAGCGGTTGAGCCACCAAAGTGGCAGATTTCCTGCACAAAAGGGTCAACAACCGATATTTACAAAATCTATGTCACTATGTAATGGAGGATTTTCTGCATCAAAAAAGGAGGAGCAAACGACTGAGAAGCACTATAAAAGCCCACAACAAGGCCCTTTATCAACATCCTTGACAAGCTTGAAAAACTTGCACAAATCAAAGAGGGCTAATCATCGTGTATTCGGCAACAACAAGAAGAGAAATAGTTCTGAGAAGTCTCTCTCTTCCTCTCATTGCGTGTGTATGTGTGTGTGCGCGTGTCTGAGTAAGCGTGTGCTGCTGCATCTCTCACAATCCACCAACACTAGCAACCCATGCCAGGTCACCGCCTATCTCGCCGCCTTCCACGACCACTTATCTCATCACCAAACCACCACCACCGCCAGAATCCACTCCTTCCCTTCCATAAATCACCGCCCACCCATATCTCCCTGTTCCCTCTTGCTCCCATTATCGAATGTAGCCTTCATAAACCCGCCATCCCAAATCGTGCATCTCCCCTACCGAATTCCACCCAAACTGTCAGCGACCGTCGCCTCAACCAAACTATCTTTTTTCTTCAGGCCCTGCCTGAACCATCACCCGATTCACCGCCCCTCGAGCCCTTGCTTCACTCTCCTCCATCGTTGCATTCCTTCCGCCACCCAAAGCCGGAAAACCGCCCTCCTCTGTCTTTTCTTCTGTGTGTCTTCCTCCTCTAAATCAATCAATCTCTCCTTTCCTTTTTGTTTCAACCAGACTAGACCCCAACTGATATACATCCAACCCGGTGTGTCCCCTTAGTCCAAATCGCCCGTTTTGCCTCTTGAGACCTCAAAATCAGACCCAAGTCCTATTTAAACCAAATTAAGTGACCCAAACCTAATTTCACTTGTTTAGCCTAAAACTCAAGTATGTTTTGACAAACTCAATCAGATCCAATCAAGACAAGTTTTAGTCCCGTTCACTTAACTGGACCAAATCCAAATCTCGTTTGTAAACCTAGCCCCAAACCGTTTTAGTCCATTTCTTACATACACCTAGAATCCAATTTTCTGATCATATCCAATACAGACTTAATTTACTCCTTGTACGATCCAGCTAAGTCAAGACTAGATTCAACTCATTTATCCGGTTTGACCCAAGTACCCAAAGTTCCTCGGTTGAGACTTCCTCATTTCCTCACATCCTCAAAGCTAGACAAAACTTGAACCCCACTAAACCCAATAAAAACTCATTTTCATTAAACAAAATTGCACTTCATAACCCATATTATGGCTTGCAGCAAATTGTGTGGTTTAAGTGCTCATTATATATAATTCAATAAGTACAAAGATATTTAAGCAGGCAATTTGATAGTATGAAAGATCAACTCTTTCTTGATAGAAAAGAAGTCATACGTGTCCAAGTAGCGTTTGATGTTGTTGTCTTACTGAGCATTATTTTCCATATTCTCCTTTTTTTAAGAAATTTGTTGTCTTACTGAGCATTATTTTCCATATTCTCCTTTTTTTTAAGAAATTTGTATCGCTGGTTGAGGTTTCTTGGGACCAAAAATTTGTGCATAATATGTACCCTATTTTTTGTATTAACATGGTTTTCTAGCAGCGGCAGACGTATGTTGAAGGTTCGGGGGCAGCCGCCCTCCAAAAATTTTGGAAAAAAAATATCAACGGTTTAGAATTTAAAAAATCGCCTCTGAAAATTTATGTATTAGAAACTACAAATGTTGTGATCATCTATCTGTAAATATGAAAACATGGAACTCTTTTTCGTTTATAATAATAGGCTTGGGTCAGATTTTCAAATTTGATCCAAACTAACATTAAAATGTTATCCAAAAATCCAGCGCTAATTCCCCTCCTCTTTCTCTTTTTCGATCAAGCCTCCCCGCCCCCCCCCCCCCCCCCCCCCGCTCTCTCTCTCTCTCTCGGGCAAGCACCCGCAGCAGACTCTTGTGGCCCTGGAGGCCTTCTCTCTCTCAGAGTCCACAATGCAATCTGCACACTGCAGCTTGCTTCGGGACTTGGGTTCCGACTTCTTTCCCTCCCTCCAA
Source organism: Brasenia schreberi (assembly GCA_036023115.1). NCBI lineage: Eukaryota > Viridiplantae > Streptophyta > Magnoliopsida > Nymphaeales > Cabombaceae > Brasenia > Brasenia schreberi. Next base: position 15,713,233 of record JAYKKT010000089.1, on the reverse strand, counting down.
TCCCCCCTCTCTCTCAATCGTAAAAGTGCACGGTTGAAACCTGCATCCTCCAACTTGATTGCAACTTGTAAGTAATTGTGAAAGATGAATATGTTGAAGATGATATCAACTATGAGTTTCCATTTGGCTGGGCTTTGTGAGGGTTATACTGGCTGAGATTTATTTGAGCTTTTGAACAAGTCCCTTACATTCCTCATTTCACTCAAGGACCTCTTAAACGCTGAAAGGAGCTGCGGACAGAAAATTCATGTGCAGTGGACATAAAATTCATGAGAGTAATACTTGCTTTGCGAGACTTATCTGCTCTTTGCTTACGTTCATTATCGAGCACTTATTTGAATTCAATGTGGTTAGTGGTGGGCATACGTTGAATGCTTGAGAAACAATATTGGTGATGGGTTCACGAACGATTGCTTCCTTACACATATTGAGCATGGCATCTCATCACAAATAGATAATAAGACATTTATGCGTTGGTTCAAAAGGATGCGGCCTCCATGACAAATCCTTCCTATTTTCTAATACTTGATTATGTGTATACTCTTAACTTTGTATATTGCTTTTTAGTATTAAGTTTAGTTAGAAGAGTTAATTATACACTTCTTTTTATATTATAGACTTACTTTGTTTTTGTATGAAATGCTCTTAAAAAGACAATCTAAGATGGAAAGGTTTTGGAAGTTGTAATGTGTATTTGATAACTTCAATTACTTAAATATGTCATATTAGTGGGTATTTTATTGTATAATTATCATATAACAAATATTATTATGAATCTATGATAATTGTCAATAGTTATTTATTTGTTATCATTTTTGTATTATATGAGCGGTTATGTAACACATGCTTTCATTATTATATTGATGGTATTTCATCTTTGTGATATTTGTAGAGTTTTCATAATGTTAAATGTTGATGGTTTGGTTATCAACTTAAGATTTACTGCTACTTATATTTATATTAAGATATTAGTTTTTACTCTTAAGAAGTTGATTGCACGTACAAATAACTATATTATAATGAGTTCTTAGTAACATAGTTATTGGTAGCTCATTTTCATAGAATCACGCGGCGAAAACTTATATTTCTAGAATTACTGCTACTTATATTTGTATAGCAGTTTCATAGAATCATGCGGCAAAAACTTATATTTTCTGCCCCCACTATAAATCTTTTAGATCCGCTACTGTTTTCTAGCATATATTTCTAGAAAAGTTTTATGTACATAATTTGCTGGATTAGTTAATACGAGTTGTTGGACTGAGCATGAATAATTCATGTGCAACTTGCTTAGCTTAACAATGACCTAGCTCAAGTTCCGTTCAGCTCATTCAGATTATGCACTGAACATTAGTAATCTTGTCACAAGTTGAACCGAGCAAATCCACGGCTGCTTTTTTCATTTACCCTGGTAATTGCATAACCAGTTTCGAATGGCCAAGAAAATGCAAAAAGTCTGAATTTCTTAATAAGCTTGCTGGAAAAGTTAATCAAGCAACTAAAAATAATATTTAGAATATATGTTTTATAAAAACTTCAAAGCGCGTAAAGTATGTTGTTTAATAAATTTTATTAAAAATTCGAAACTTGTGGAACAATGATTAAAACGTGGATTTCTTAGTTTTTTGAATAAAAACTACCAATTGTTTTTCGGAATAAATTCCACGGGCTTTTATATCGAGATCTCATCATGACAGAAAAGGAGAGTGGGAATCAGTCAATTTCTCTCTTTTTGAACTTAACATTTTGATGTTGGAAACTTCGGACTAGAATCTGCAGCTAACAAAGAATTCAATAAGCCAGAGACGTGACAGTCATCATCATCACATACACATAGAGAGAAGGAAGGGGAAATCAATTTCTTTCTTGTTGAACTTAACAATGTTGATGTTAGAAACTAGTATGGGCAGCCAACAAAGATGATATGAAATACCCTGAAAATAGAAAGAAAGACCCCATTAGCCCAGCAATCACCGAGTTACCCAGGATGAAATTTGGCACTAGAGCACTGAAACAGCCACAAGAGCATTGGACATGAGGAGGACCAACCAAACCACTAAAGAGAAGTAAAGAACCCATCAATGTCTTTTCCTTAATCCTACCAGCCAATAAACTGGACTAGTGTATAGAAGACCAACCATTAGGAGGAAAGGAAGAAACACAAAGGGTATTTGCTAAAACATAGGAAAGAAACTCTATAAGCTCCTCTTGAGGTCTCTCTCATGAAAGTTCTTCTCTCCTCCAAGAAAATAGGCAGGCCTTCTGTTGTTGATGATAACAAAAAGGTAAGGCTGAAAGCAAAAAAGCCACTTCGTGTTTGCAATGCTACTTGACCTTGTTGGCTGCCAACATTCAAAAATATGGTCCCTAGTACAAATCCAGCTACTAAGGCCTGTATGACTCGGGCAGCAAAGAGTTGCTTGGTTCTGAATATGTTGCAGCAAAATCTTTGTCCAAGGATTAAAATCTCCTCCATTGGAGAATTTGAGTACAAAAGAGCCTTTTCTTTGACAACCTCAGAGTACTGCCATCCTCAACTTGTGATCTTGGTGCTCTTTGTCTATGAGAAGAAACTGGTTGTTCCCATATTCTGAAGTTATAACCAAGCTTTCCATCACATCAAGGGCAAATTCAAGGACATTGACATGGTGGGGAATGTGATGCCCAGCTAACTTGAGCCTAGCCTCAAGAAGATTCAATGAACCATTATGCATGACAAATCCATCAGAAAGCAAAATGAGGCCATCAAATAGCTCTAAGATTCGGACAGGTTGGTGGATAGTTAAAACAATTGTCTTACCTTGATTAAATGCCATTAGTCTAAGCAATGAAACTACATTAAGAGCTGATGCTGAATCCAACCCTGAAGTTGGTTCATCAATCAAGATAACTGCAGGGTCATGAACTAAATCAACACCAATGGAAACTCTACGCCTTTCCCCACCTGATATCCCATGGTTTGATCCTCCACCAATTCTTGAATCTGCAATATGGTCCAACCCAAGTTCCTTCATCAATTCTGCAACTCTGGTAGCAGCCACTTTTCGCCCCTCTTCGGGAAGCCTCAGCATAGCACTATACATAAGTGTCTCTCTAACAGTACCATTGTTGGTTGTATGAGAAAGTACGGCAAGCTCACGAGAATTTGAAAGGAAGGAGATTGAGTGAAAGGAGGAGAGTTTTGGGGAGTTGAGCAAACAAAAAACTATGAGGAAAACTTGCTGAGATGGGTGACTGATCTTGGTGGCGCAGGTGATTCATGGTTGGTCTGAGTTTGGTGAGCTAAATAGTTTGACGAACACCCTTTACGTCCAAGAAATAAACAATACGCATCTAGTTTTTTTCTAACCTAAAAGATACGGGTTTAGGTAGGCAAACAATGACCCGGGGGGTCTAGCTACCAAGTAGTAAGTAGTCAATAAATTGTACGGTAGGGCTGGCATAAGAGCCTAAGAACGAATTCGTGTTCGGCTTGGTTACCGTACGAACTAGATCGTCTGTGTGCGTGCGTATGTGTATGCACAGTACCTGAGTTCAACTCGTTTGAATTCATTTGTGCTCGAACAGACTCATCTTTGAGCTCGTTTGAAGTCATGTTCGTGTTTGTTTAGGCTACAATAAAGACAACTATCAAGCCTTTCCCACACTAGGTGGATTATGTTGTTTTGGCTTATTTTCCAAATAATATTCTGATATATAAATGTATGTATGTACATATACACATACATACATACATATATATATATATGTACATAAGCACATACATACATATAAACTAGATCTTGCACCACCTTTGATATGCTCATTATTGCTTTAATATTGTTTTTTGGTAGAATAAGTATAATTTTAAAAAATTAAAGATTTTCAAAAAAGAATAAATAATATTGTTATTATACTCTTGTCCTAAAAAACAATGATCAAACTAGGAGTGAACATCATAAGTAGTAGGTAGGATCCAATCACTCTATATACATACATACATATATATATATATATATGTCTATAGATATATATAGATAGATCGATATATGTAGATATATATGTGTGTGATGCCTAGATGAGATTATAGTATAGCGAATGTCTAGACGAGATTATGACAAGTCAAATAGTCCACAAACACTGTTTTTTCTTGGCGATCTTCTCAAGCTGAGCTGTATATAGATAGATCGATATATGTAGATATATATGTGTGTGATGCCTAGATGAGATTATAGTATAGCGAATGTCTAGACGAGATTATGACAAGTCAAATAGTCCACAAACACTGTTTTTTCTTGGCGATCTTCTCAAGCTGAGCTGAGCTGATCAGACCACACACTGTTCATGATCTGCTTAGTTAAGGAATTGCCCCGTAACCAGGGGGTCCAAATGGGTTGTCTTGGTTAGGACCCTTTCTGAAATCTTTCTTAATTGGACTCTAAATTTGGGACAAACCCACTCTAATTTGGTGCCATATTGGGATGGACATACTTAAATTAAGGACCCAAGACTAAACTTTAACGGGTTCTTGTAATTTCAGATACGGACGTAAAATCACCCAAAGTCGCATGAAAAAATCTGTCCATGTTCAGTTGTCATGCTTTTGACATTTCCTTGAGATGAAGACACGAAATGACACAACACAAGCATGACCTGAAACACTAAATTACTGACAATAGCAAAAAACGATAAAAAAAATTGACACGAGCACTGCCCATATATAGATTCTTTGTGTGTGACAACCACATCAGGTTTGTTTGAGTTAGCGACCTAATCTGTTCTTGAAACGAATGTGAAATGACATAATAAGCAAGAACCAGAACATAAAATTGCTACATGCGCCTAGTTGATCAGACAGGTTCAAGTGGGTTGCCGATCGAAGATGGTCAATTTAGATAGGGAGCGTATCCTTCAGATATTGGGTCATGGTTCGCAGGCTGACTCGGTGACTCATACGGGCTAGGGAATTTATCAGAATGAGTTTCGCATAAAACTTCATAAACCTCTCATATTGGATTTTCCCATGATACATGTAGAAGAAAAAGTACTCGAACGTCAATTAAGCATAAGGTATTAAATACTTAAGCACACCTACCCAAGATAAGAATGAGCATAGCAACTGTTGAAATTATACAAAGTAAATAACACAACAGTTTATACTTGGTGATCGAGATCTGACTCGATGAATCCTCAGCCAAATCAGAAATCTCAGCAACAATCCACCGATCGATTTCCTGGATCGAACAGGATGTGTTGGGACCGATCCATTCTATGGATGATCTAGATTGACTTGAGCGGTTCCTCGGTCCAGGATGTCGGGGTTTTACATTTCTTAAATATGCTCATACTCCGAGATCAGAGATTTTGATGGGTGATATATATGTATACATATATATTTGGGTACACAGGGAAGCCAAGGCCAGATGTGCATGCGGGATATCAAACTCACTACATTCAACTTGTGAGTTGGCACCCCAACCGGGTGAGTGATCTCTCTTTGGTGTTGAATGGGTGAGATTTAAATTAGACTTAGATGTATATGTTGAAGACTATTTACTTTTATTGTTAATTATCTAGTTTGGGTCGTCTGACTCTTATTGGATCAGATTCAATAGGAGTCGTATGTTATCTCTTTTACTTACTAGGGGTAGATTAGTTTTTCAAGTTATAAATCATTATATATACTAACCCTAATTGTAATGAGTCCTTAAGTGAAATAAAGAGAGAGAGAGAGAGTGGACGACTGCACATGTGGAGGTGTCGGCCCTTGTTTCACTTCAGTGATGAAGATTTGTATAATTTGTGATTGTTTATGTTTTTTGTTATTTACCAACATGATATCAGAGTCGAATCTCTACTATTAGGGCATTTTTTTATGATTTTATCGTATTTCTCAAAGAAAAAAGGTGTGTAGGACAGTGTGAATCAGTTGCAATGTGCAAAAATTTGAATTAAGTCAGTTTTATCTTTAAGAATAGTTGTTACGAAAAAGAATTTTTGAAAAAAGGAAAATGAAATTTCTTTTAGCCTTAGTAGAAAGGGGTTTTCTTTATGTCTGATATAGGTAAAATGGTAGACTATAGAGAAAATGTTATTTTAGAGAAAGGAGAATGATTTCAAATTATAAACATCAATTTAGATGACAGAAATTACCTACAATGGGCCAAATCGATTAAAATGGTTGTTATAGCAAGGGGGGCGATGAGATTATCTAATTAGAGACATTTTCACTCCTAACTTAACTGATTCTTTCTATTATAAATGGCATAGAGAAAATGCCCTAGTAAGTCCATGATACCATCCATTGCAATTACCTTTATGTTTCTAAAATCATACAAAGACATTTGGGCGGTTGTTCATGATGCTTACGCTAAGAGAAAGAATATTACAAAGAAGTATGAGATTATACAAAGAATCCACAAATACAGACAAGGGAAAATATTAGTGAGTGACTAGTATGCACAACTTCGCAGCTTATGGGAAGAATTACAATACGACTCAAAGACTAAATGTCAAAGTTGCACGAAGAAACAAACTAGTGACATTGAAGAATGAAAAATGTTTGATCTTTTGTGGGGCATTTCTTATAAATATGAGGCAGTTAAGATTGAAGTACAATATACTCCTTACTACTAAGAGAAGATGATATAAGACATTTTGAGAAAGAAAAAAAAGACCTAAGAAACGACTGTATTTGTGGGCAAAAATGTACCTAATTATTAAAGATCCCGTAGCAGAGGAGGTTATGGAGGCCGTGGTAGAGGTCGGTTCCAATCTACTCTAAATGAAAAGGATAAGTTGTGTTGTTTACATTGTGAGAAAACTCGACATACAAAATAAACTTGTTGGAAACTGTAAACACCCTAAATAATTTTTTTTATAAACACTCCCAATTTCGAAAGCCCAAATGATTTAAAATCTCTCAGCTTTAAAATAAAGATTTTAAAATGTTTCAAATTAAAGTTAAAAGTATAAAGCCAAGAAGATTGGAGTAATCAGGCAGAAAGCAAGTTAACAAGCAGGGCCCACTTCGAACCAGAATCGGGTTCACGAAGGACAAGCCGAAAATCAAGAAAGTAGATCAAGTCAAAGCATATCTTCATCCAAAATCGAATCAAAGTAGACGGCCTCATCAAACCCAACCCAATTCAACCAAGTCCTAGACATGATTGGCTTGAGTTAAACATAAAGCCTTACTTGAATCAAATGTTTTAATTCGACCAATATCGGAAATTTTCCAGCCTTGTTCATCCTACGTCCTTGAGTTAAATATCAAATCACATACCTACTTAGCCTTGATTAAATGGAGGAATCAACAAAGGAAGCTATGACCACTTAAAGAAACAAGGACTGGCCAAAGTGGACTTGGAGGCCTTAAGCACCTAGCCGACCATGACTAGGTGCACTTGATTCAAACGACAAGCAACCCACTTGGGGCTAGTCAATGGCTAACCAAAAGGGGACCACTCTTCTCACTCTTCCATGTGAACATGGTGAGCAAGTAGATTGGATATGGGCCTTGGGCCACCCGCCCTAAAGAAGGGCCTAGAAAGGCCCTCCTTGGCCTATAAATAGAGGTCAAGGGGGAGCGTGTTCTTCCATCTTGAAGTAAGTGAAGAAAGTGCTGCTCTTTGGGTTGCTTTGTGAGAGATTGTAGGCTGCTAGGGAGAGACTTAGAGAAGGAAGATAGTACTAGGATCAAGGCAAGTACTGCCATTTAGGTTTGAATGAGAAAGTAGAGGGAAGGTGAGGGTCGAGCACCACCATTGGAGGCCAAGTTCTTGGGAATCTGGGTAAGTACTGCTCTAACTTGATTTATCCCCATTTCTTCTTCATATTCAATTCAAAATGGGTTATATTAATGGATCTTTGTCTCCCCCCATGATATAATAGAAGTAGATGTGCTCAAATTTTCCTTTCCTTTGCTTATGCACTCTATGTGTTTGTGTTCTTGATTCTACCTTTCTATATGTTATAAGCACTCTATATCTTCTAATTCCCTATATGCTTAAGCTATTAGATATATTTCAATTCATTTTCCTTCAGTAATATAATTCGGGATGCTGTGTTGTTACACTTTAATTCGTGTGAATTTTGCATCACGTATGTTTTAAAAACCTGAAATATAATTTTTAGCATCACTGTATATGTTGATTATTTGATTTTTCATTGACGACCCCCTACTCTAATCCCTCTAAAATTTTGTACATTGTATCTACACACAGGCCCACTCATAATAAAATTTTTAAGAATTTTAGGATCGTACAACTACGTAATTAAAGTTATGCAAGATTAGGGCTATTTTTAAAAACTATCTGTCAACTCTATTTTCCTACAACAGAGCATTGGTATTCATCACATAACTCTATATGTAGGTGTCCAAAATCAGTGATTCTTCGTTCATTGGATGTTAGCTTTCCAACAAGACTAAGTGCATTAAATTTGGAACTTTAAGCGCCGAGATATAGACTCATCTTTGAGATTCTTTATTTTTGTGACAAAACAGTTCTAAGTGTCTGAGCAGAGGTACTTTATTGAATTAATTCTGTAACATCCCAATCTCGAATTCAAAATCAAAAGGTGTCTTAGAATCTCCACATTTTAGGCTTCGTCTTGATGAATTTTGGAAGTCTCTAAGGTACTCAAAATAATTCGAGAAACAATTCCTAAAAATAGAATCAGTTTTTATTTTTTAGAACTTGTGAATTTTGAACTTAAAAACCAAGGGCACTAGTTTATCACTTTCAACACCCTATTTTCATATGAATTTGAAATATCACCAACTCATTTGGAATCCTTAAAGCGCTTAGGTTGACTCTTGAGCATCGGTTAAAGAAGGTCTAAAGCGAAAAGAGTCCGCTTAGCCACAATCGCTAAGTCGAATTCATAATTTTGTTAGTTTTTAGAAACTAGCTGACATGCTCGTGCATTAAGTAGAATTGAAATGATTGCTTCAAGTCTCTACAAAGACTTGGAGTAAAAATTTTACATCTATAGAAACTAGTGGACAGACCCAACTATAATCGTAACCGACTGAATAAAGCATATGTCAGTGATCAAATTGAAAGATAAAATCTGGAAATTGGACTGAGTTCATTGGCTAATATGAAGAAGGAAATAAAAAAACTTAAAGTGAGACTAATTGAATCACAAACTGCATCTACATCTTCTACTGTTGATTCCCAAGCTACCATGGCATATCCTTTTTCGTTCATGGCTTGTGATAATTCACTTGTTCCTAATTCAAGAATATAGATAGTTCAATCAGGCACAACAAATCATATGGTTAGCTGTCGAGAATATTTCTATGACTATCAATTGATTCAGAATGGTGTTGGTATTAAGGTGGTCGATGAGTCTAATACTCCTATTATAATAAAAGAAAGTATAATCACTGCTTTGGAAACTCTTAAAAATGTTTTACATGTTCTTAATATTTCAATCAATCTCTTATCAGTTTATGCTCTAACATAGGACTTGGATTGTGTGGTAACATTTAATTATATGTGTTGCACTTTTCAGAAACTGAGGATGGAGAGGATCTTTGGTTAGGATACCTTGAAGAGAGGATTTTATTTTTATGAGAAAACGATCAGGACAACTATGTAGTCTACTCTAACTACAAAAGAGGAGAAGGAAGAGTTCATATGATGGCATCGACAATTGGGCCATTTACTTATTTCTAAGATTATGATTCTACTACCTGAATTTTTGAGATGTAGTGATTTGTTTTTGCAATGTGACACTAATCAAAAGGTCAAACATCATCGTGCATCATTTTCTTTGAATGAAACTAGAGCTTCAAAACTATTTGAAATTATTCATTTTGATATTTGGGACCCATGTTATATTACTTCATTGCATAGTTATAAATACTTTATTTCTTTTATCGATGACTGCACCATGTTTACTATGATTTACCTTATGAATACCAAATATGAGGTGAAGAATATTCTACTTATATAGTGCAAATTTATCTATACCCAATTTCAAGTGCCAATTCAAGTCATTCGTAGTAATAATGGAGAGGAGTATATGTCTCAATCACTATATTCCTTTTCTCAAAGTCAATGAGTTCTACATCAAACATTTTGGTCTTATTTCTCACAATAAAATGGAGTCTCTGAAAGAAAAAATAGACATATTTTAGACGTTGCTAGAATATTGTTTATTGAATACAATGTTTCTAACTTTTATTGGGGGGAAGTTGTCCTAACCACAATGTTTCTTATAAATCGCATGCTCACTCGGGTCCTTAATGGTGATTTTCCTTTTCATACTTTATGTCCTAAAAAAGATAATTTCAAGTACCTCTTAAAGTATTTGGATGCACCTGTTTTGTGTATATTCACAGTAACTCTAGAGATAAATTAGATATTAAAGTTATTAAGTGTATTTTCTTGGGTTACTCTTCCACTCAGAAAGGGTACAAATGTTATAATCCTGAAAAAAGAAAACTATATGTTACGATGGATGTTACTTTCTATGAAGACTCGTTATTTTATGGTGTTAATAAAAATCAATCATTAGATAAGCCTGCTTCGATTGTACTACAAATTTCACCATTGGAAGAACCTCACAAGGTTGAAGAGGAAGAAGAGACTGCAGAAAAAAGAAGATGACAAACGTATTTAAGAGGTGAGAGAAAGATATTCCTCCCAAATCCTAATGCTATCATAGAACAGAATTCCCGCCCCGAATCAACTCCTATTCCAACTCAAGTAACTCTTTCAATCTTGTCTAATGATTGTGATAATTTACCTATTGCTCTTCGAAAGGATAAACGTGAAGCTACTAGATATCCTTTACACAATATGGTTTCATATACTAATTATCCAAAAGAGTATCAGTTGTTTGTGATGAATGTCAATAATATCTATATTTTCAAAACATTTGAAGAGACAGAACAAAATTCAGATTGAAGGACAACTATGAAAGAAAAAATCGCAGCATTAGAAAAGAATCAAACTTGAGAACTTACATATCTACCACCAAAAAGAAAGACTCTAGGTTGTAAGTGAGTATATACAATAAAGTTTAAGGCTGATGAAAAAATAGAAAGATACAAGGCGAGGCTAGTAGCTAGAGTCCATAGTCAATCATAGGAAATTGACTATACAGAGACATTTGCTCTTGTTGCAAAAATGAGTACCATCAAAATCCTCTTAAGTATAACTGTTAACCAAGGATGAGAACTATGACAACTGGATGTGAGAAATGCATTTCTTCAAAGAAATCTTACTGAGGACATCTACATGGACTTACCTCTAGGATATTATCAAGGGAAAATATCATCAAAGGTATGCAAACTAAAAAAATTTATTTATGGTTTGAAGCAATTACCTAGAGTTTTGTTTAAAAAGTTTAGTAATAGTATTCTTGGTTTGGGTTTCACACGATGCGTTAGTGATCACACTTTATTTATCAAGAGGGACAAGAAAATTATTCTCTTGATTATGTATGTTGATGACATTATTATTATTAGTGATGATGTAAAAGGAATTACTTATTTAAAAAAATAGCTATATGCTTTATTTGATTTGAAAGACGTAGGAAGATTATACTATTTTTTAGGGATTGAGATTGTTCGAAGCAAGGGTTGTTTGTTGTTAAGTCAAAGAAAGTGTATTCTCAATCTATTAAAGGAGATAAAAATAAAAGATTGCCGAGTATACTCTATTCTCATTAAGATTCAAAAAGAAGCTGCTGAAAATTCTAATGAACCCTATGAAGATGTGGGGAGATATCAAACATTAGTGAAAAAATTGATATATCTCACAATTACCAGACTCGATATAAGTTTTGTAGTCAACTATGTTAGTAGATGGATGCATTCACTATCAAGACACCATATGAATATTGTATTTTATATCATCAGATATATAAAATCATCTATTACCCACGATTTACTGTACTCCCCACATGGATCACTTGATATTGAGATTTTTTCAGATGCTAATTGGGTAGGTTCCACAGATGATAGAAGATCTACTTTAGGGTATATAGTATGTCTGGGAGATAATGTTGTTTCATGTCTGTTGTGGCTAGATCAAGTGTAGAAATAGAATATCATATTATTGCTCTTGGTATGTGCGAGAGTTTATGGATAATGTCACTAATGGAGGAACATGGTTTTGGAAGAAACTGTTTGATTAATTTCTTTATTGACAGTATGACAACTCTTCAAATAGCTTCCAATCCAGTTCTTCATGAAAGAACCAAGCACATTAAAGTAGATTGTCACTTCATTTGAGAGAAGGTGGACCATAAAATATTCAATCTCATCCATCTTCGTTCAGAAAATCAATTGACAGAGTTTATTTTATTTGCAGGGCTAACCTTTTTATTTGCAGCCCCATTACCCCGCTTCTTGAAAGAGAGATTAAGTCATGTTTCGGTGAAGGAATTGCATTGTCCTCTCACTCGAACACATACAGAAATTTGCCTTGGCGAACTTGGAAAAGTTTAAATGAGCCAACATTTGGGTTTGCTCACTCCTTGAACTGAGTTTATTTTAAGTGTGACAAGTTTGGATTAGGACTAAAACCCGGTTCTTTAATGGGGTGAGCCCAAATGGATTTGGGCCGCTATCATTCAGACCTCCGACCAGATCCATGTACTGTCATCACATCGCGCACCATTTGTATCTTCAAAGGAGTGTGACAATTTCTTTTCAAGGGCAAATTTCTTGCAAGAAATTCCAATTAATGGACAAAATGCATGTTTTACAATGCGAAAAAAACTAAATAAACAAATACTATCCTTTATGTAATAATCGTTATAATCTAGCAAATAACCCTTGAGATAAGCAATACTTCTAACATTTTCGAAATTGCAAATCATAAAAGGTCGGGTCGTGTACACCAATCCTTATCGAGATTGAAAGTGGCTCTGCACACATATGCACATGCATGCGCATGCACACACACATATTTGTCTGTAGAAAGTTTTATTTATTATTAAATCTTAATCTTATTCTTCATAGAATTTCGTTTAGAATTAAATTTGACCATTTAATTTAAATTGTGCTGATACGATATACAAAGAAAGAGAAAAGCTGTGTATTAATAACCAAGAGAGCTTATAAGAGCTAAGCAGAACCAAGCGCACAGTATTCATGTTTAACTCATGAAACTTAACGAGTCAGGTTGTGTTTGACTTATTTAAATCACACAACCCACATGAATGAGATCAGCTGGTTTATTAGCACAGTGTCCGTGTTTAGCTCGAAAAACTTAACAAGCCAGGTCACATTTGACTTTTTTAAATCAAGAACCCAGGTTAATAAGATGAACATGAGCTGAACAAAGCCGAACCATGTGAAGCTCGGTTCGCTTACCGGCCCTAAACAATGTGGCATCCAGACTTTAGTCCAAATTGTATTTGTGAAAAAGCAAATTCTCGTTAAAAGGAAAACTAAAAGCATAAATGGGTCCAGAATAGTTATTTATCGGCAAACTTTTCACCATTTAATTGTCTGATAATTTTGTAACGGACCGTCAATCGATTCCCTAATCGCAACGAGCAAGGTAAAAGGGTCTCCGTCTCACGGCAAAAGGATCTCCGTCTCCGTCGGGGTGGTGTTGCGCCGGTGGCGGTGGTGGTGGTCGCCATGGCTGCTGCTGTTGCTGGTGGAAGCGCTGGTGGTGGGTCGGTTGTTCCCCGGAATCGGCAGAGAGGAGGTGGGGCGATGGAGGACGAGAACCTGGTCTTCGAGACGAGCCCCGGGGTTGAGGCCATATCGAGCTTCGACCAGATGGGCATCCGAGACGACCTGCTCCGTGGGATCTATGCCTACGGCTTCGAGAAGCCGTCGGCCATCCAGCAGAGAGTCGTCATGCCCATCATCTCCGGCCGCGACGTCATCGCGCAGGCACAGTCCGGCACCGGAAAGACCTCCATGATCGCCCTCGCGGTCTGCCAGATGGTAAGACACCACAAGCCGCGAGTATGGTCTCTCTCTCTCTCTCTCGTTATAGGCCTTCTGATTGTTGTCTCGTCTGATTCTGGAAAATTAGGGTTAGAGTTTGTTCTAACTTATTGTTCCCGTTGTTTTAATGGTTCATCATATAATGGTGTTTTTTGAACCGTAGTAAGTCAGACTTGCGATATACGGAGAGGAGAAAATTAGGGTTTCTCTTACTATTCTTCTCTTCATTTTCTTGTTCTTTCCACTTTTCTTGAAAGTCGTTTTTTGTGATGGAGTTTCTAGGAATCGTAGTTTAAGCGACTTATGATAACACTTAGGCAAGAACGTTATTGGCTTCTCCTTCTACGCAATTATGATATATGCGCAAAAAACAAATAGGGCTGCTTATAGTTCTGTTCATCGGCTGAAGAATGCTATATACAATGCCATTATGTGCTTAGGCTATGAGATCTGGTTTGTTGGGTATGCATGGAGAACCTAAATAGCATTTTGGCCTGAGCTCCCTCATTGGTGGATTCCACTAGGATATGGGTACAGCTATAGACTACCAATAAGGGTTTTGGGTCAGTTATGTTTTAAGGGGGTGGAGAACAGCTTCTTTGTGCTGTCCTTAAGTAGCAATATATAGTTTACTATGGTTAAGGGTTTATACGTATTTTGACTCTTGAGGCGTGTAAGGAATGTTCATGGGGAGGGGCTTCCTGCAAGGACCTACCCTGACTAGGACGGATTCAGAGAGTCGAAACGGTAGTGGGGACAGGAACGGGGATAGCAGGTTTTTGGCCGGTAAACGAGGCCTTGACTCCTCCTCCTTCGAAAGGTAGGTCCATTTGAAAATTAGACAAATTATGCATAACAATAAATAACAAAGTGTCACCTCTTTTTTAATTCATGAATTAATTGTGGTAATCTCACACATTCATTCATACTAATATGTCTGAATTTGACCCTATTTTGCATAAATTAGGGTTTCATCTAAAATTTTAGATGTAAAAGTGGGCTTTCAGTGTTCCCCTTTCTCTCTATGGGTTATCGCAGGGACTTCTGGGAGAGACAGGGGCGAAGATGGGAGCCTTCCCGTTACAGGGGTGGGGTCAGAGACGGAGGACAATCTGATGGATATTGGATTGACCTTGCCCTGTACGTTTATTTAGATATAGCGGTCTGTTATAATGCTGTTAATGGCATAAGTAGCACCCAAGCAGGTCGCCCGTTAACAGTGCACTGATATAGTACTTCACAAGCCGCTAATTCGCTATAGCGCGCTATGGTGAACAATGGAAATGTATGAGTTGATGGTACCCTTCTGACTGAATTTTAACAGAGCAGTGTTCAGGGAAAGAGTTGTAAGACTTCATGATCGAAGTGGAGAAACGTGTGCCATATTTGAGGAACAGGGCAGCAGACAGGATAAGCATTGTCTGCCCATGTGCCGCACGGGAGGGAACTGGTGACCTTTTGCATGCTGCAGTTGCTAGTAAGTGTAGGATGACAGTAGTATAGTAAGCGGCTTTTATCGCACCTTGGAGAGTATGTGTGGAGCCCCTTTACTTTTTGTTGGACGGGGAAGCACCATAAATGATAGTTGACTCAGTGTTGTATGACGCGTATTGTATCGTGTATCGCTGGGCTCCACGATATGGGCGTATCGTATCGTATCGTACTTTAATATTAAAATAATGTAAAAATTAATTAAAAATCAATAAAAATTAGTAAAAATTTGAAAAAAATAAAAAAAATCAGAAAAAAATCAGGAAAAATCTGATAATTGCTTTAAATTCATATGATGTAAGTTTAGTACAGATTGAGCATTCAACATTGAACAATTGCATCCAAATTTACATATTTTGAATCCAAAAAATAAAATACATACACAGTTTATACTACAGTTACATACAATGTTACATTTTACAAATTGTAATCAGGATCATCAACTAAATAATCTTCATCTTCTCCTTGTTGCAGATCCTCCTCCTCATCATCAGCCACACCTACACCTTCTTCAAAATCAAATTCTTCATCTCCATAATGTTGTTGCGTTCCTTCCAAATTAATCCAGACAACGTCTTCTTCTGTTAGGAGAGCATTTCCTTTAGTGTCTTCCATAACCCAATTTTCTAATATATCAAAATTATCCAAACTTATTGGATCGAACTGACTTTCTTCTCTATTTACTTTTTTTAATTGCCTATGACACAAACAAAGATAAACAATTAGTAAGTAATATTAACAATTGAAAACTGAAGTTAAACAATATTGAATTAAAAATTTGAAAGTAATAGTAATACAATATTACCTTTCACGAAGGCGCATGTTACAACGAATATAAACCAAATCATTAAGCCTTTTGTGTTCCAACCTGTTGCGCTTTTTTGTATGGATGTGTTAAAAAACACTCCAATTTCTTTCACAACCTGTTGCACTACAGGTTTGCCTTAAGACTCTGACTGCAAAATCTCTAAGGTTTGGACAATCACATCCAAACCTGTTCCACCAAACATCTGTAAAAAAATACAAACATTAGAGACATAATAATCCACAGTAATATAAGATGCAACTTAAATATGAAAATAAGCAATTTACCTAAACACATCGTAGTGCGGTTGCGAATTGCAATAGGCAAACCCATCAAGTGAAGAGCATTATCATATATCTCCATCTCTCGATGTATCTCATCTACTATGCTCTCATCAGGGACTAATCTGTCGATACAATCAATGATTCCTCGATTAACCTCACCGTCCCTTTTAAAGGTTCCTGAGTACCTGAATGATGGGTTTAGATAATATGTTGCTGCATGAATAGGCTTGATGCAATTGTTTATTCCATCTACTATCAATTATTTTCCACACGGGTACATAATCTCTCTTTTTTCCATTAAAATTATTTCTGATGGCTTCTTTTGCCCTGTTCATGGCTTCATAAAGGAAGCCCATAGATGGTTTCTCCTCGCTATCAGCCAATCTCAAAACTTTCATTAAAGGACAAGTAATTTTCAATAATCTGACACATGCATTCCAAAATGAACTTCTAAAAACTGTTTCTGCAATCTCATTCAACTTTTTATTTTTTATGTTTTAAGGCAACTCTGTAAATTGTTGCCACTCATCTGAGGAGAACATTCTCTTCAAAGCTTGCTTCTGTCTCATAATACTCTCTACAGATAAGAAGTTTGTTGCGAACCGACTTACAGCTGTGCGAAGAAGCTCTGCACCTTCTGTATATCTCCTCATCATATACAAAACAAATGCATGGTTGTAAATGAATTTTGTAATATCTTGGTAACACTCAATTGTTGCCTTTATTTCATCCATCTCACCAATGTCTTCGAGGATGAGATCTACACAATGGGCTGCACTTGGTGTCTAGAAAGTCCCATAAATATCAGCTAACTCCTTCCCAGTTGCTTTGTAGTTAGCTGTGTTATATGTAATCATTTGGACCACATTCTGTAGCTCAACCTCCTGTATAATCTTATCAATTTTTTCTCGTAGGATCTGTGTAGTGTGCCTCTCCTGTGACATGTCTAGAGATCTCAAAAACATGAGTCCTTTAGGACAATATACAAGAAAGTTTAGCAATGTCCTTCCTCGCCTATCGGTCTATCCATCTGCCATAATAGTGCATCTTGTTTCCTTCCACGACTGTCTCAAAGTCGAACAGTATTGCTGCACTTCAATGACGGTCTGATATAATATCTTTCCTCTCAACATCTGATAAGAGGGCATCTTGTATCCTGGACCAATGTTTGCAATTGCATCTGCCATTGCGTGAAAATGAAAACCATTTACTGCATTAAATGGAATGCATGCATCATAAAACCATCTTCCCATTGCAAGGTCTGCCTCATTATGCAGTTGTTCTAAAGCCATAGCAGCACGAATTCCTAGTTGAGCACCATGTGTAGTGGAAGGAGGAAAGAACGAATGTATGCTAGAAGAAGAAGCTCTTCCTCTACTCCTTCCTGAACTTCCTCTTCTGCCACCTCCAAAGTCTTTAACTGCAACCCTCTTTCCTCTAGTAGGTGCTCGTAAACTGCTACTACCAATCTCTGCCTTCTAGCATCTGAAGGCAAACTATCTGTGAATCCAAATCCAGTGGTAGCATCATCAACTTCTTTATACATCTGAAAATCATCCTTTTGTTGTCTCCGTTCTTGTATGCTCTCAATCATCTGCATGCATTGCCATTTAATACCTTCTGGCAAACTTCTAACTCAGCCTGTGCATGGAGCAACTTCTTTCCTGGTTCGTGTTAGGTGGTGCTTCAACCTTGAAATTCCACCACTAACCATTTTTTCACAAAATAAGCATATGATTTTTAACCTTTAACCCTCAACTGGTATACCCCACTGCCATGCCGGATCATCAAACTTTGAATGGGAGTCTCTACCACTCCTTCCTACAATTTCAATGGAGTACTTTAATTCAAACAAAAACCTGAAAATAAAAGCACTTCGTAAATCTCCCAATCTTCAAATAACACTCAAATCGAGTGTCTCCCACTTCATGAATGCAATAAAAATCGTACACACACACTTAATAAGTTCATATTTTGTCATTCAAAAAAAAAATGAAATAACACAAAAAACAACAAATATAAAAGAAAAAAATGTTAAAAACATTAAAAATATACAAAAATCCGAGTTTGGAGGCTTGCACGGACACCGTAGGGCACGATTTTGGAGCTTTGAACACTAAAGAGGCGAAAATCGGCTCTTAAAGAGCTTGAGGAACCCAAGAGGAGAGAGGAAACTCGCTAAAAATCACGGGTTTCGGTCGGCCGGGGACCCTTTATAAGGGTCCCAGGGCGTATCGCCTGTATCGTACGATACGGTGCGATACTCTGTCAATTGCGATACACCCTCCCGTATTGTATCGTGGTGGCTCACGATACGATACATATCGCACCGTATCATACGATAAGGTGCGATGCGGATAACACTGAGTTGACTAGATGGGGAATGGTGATCATCTTTCGATACCTTCGTCTCATAGGGGATTGAGTGTTCTACCAGCATTACTATGACTCTATGACTAATGAATCATAGGAAAAGACTAGTGCTGCAAGTTATATATTGAATGTGAGCATGTTTATTTTCATGGATAAAGTTGGAGATGTCTATCGTTGGGGAATGAAAATGCAGCAAAATCTATTATAGTTTGTACTCCTTTGTTGACCATGCAACTCCACCTAGTTCCTGTAGCTTATTTTTGCTAATATTCTTCCTCTCACATTTGTAAATAGGATACACCAGTGTTGTCCGTATCACACCGTATCGTACGATACGAGGGCCCGTATCGCAGGTGCGGGCGTATCGCACCGTATCGCCCGTATCGTACGATACGGGCGATACGCCCTGGGACCCTTATAAAGGGTCCCGGGCTGACTGAAACCCGCGATTTCCTCTCTCCTCTTGGGTTCCTCAAGTTCCCTAAGAGCCGGTTTTTGCCTCCTTAGTGTTCAAAGCTCCAAAATCTGCCCTACGGTGTTCGTGCAAGCCTCCAAACTCGGATTTTGGTATATTTTTAATGTTTTTTTCATTTTTTTCCTTTATATTTATTGTTTTTTGTGTTATTTCATTTTTTTTTTGAATGACAAAATATGAAGTTATTAAGTGTGTGTATACGATTTTTATTTCATTCATGAAGTGGGATACTCGATTTGAGTGTTATTTGAAGATTGGGGGATTTATGAAGTGCTTTTATTTTCAGGTTTTTGTTTGAATTAAAGTACTCCATTGAGATGGCAGGAAGGGGTGGTAGAGACTCTCATTCAAAGTTTGATGATCCGGCATGGCAGTGGGGTATACCAGTTGAGGGTTCAAGGTTAAAAATCAGATGTTTATTTTGTGAAAAGGTGGTTAGTGGTGGAATTTCAAGGTTGAAACACCACCTAGCAGGAACCAGAAAAGAAGTTGCTCCATGCACAGGCAGAGTTAGAAGTGTGCCACAAGGTATTAAATGGCAATGCTTGCAGATGATTGAGAGCATACAGGAAAGGAGACAAAAAAGGATGATTTCCAAATGTGTGAAGAAGCTGATGATGCTACTGCCACTGGAGTTGGATTCACTGATAGTTTGTTTTGTGTATGATGAGGAGATACACAGAAGGTGTAGAGCTTCTTCGTACAGCTGCAACTCGGTTCGCAACAAACTTCTTATTTGTAGAGTATTGTGAGACAGAAGCAAGCTTTAAAGAGAATGTTCTCCTTAGATGAGTGGCAACAATTTGCAGAGTTGCCTCAAAACAGAAGGAACAAAAAGCTAAATGAGATTGCAGAAACGGTTTTTAGAAGTTCATTTTGGAATGCATGTATCAGATTATTGAAAATTACTTGTCCTTTAGTGAAAGTTTTGAGATTGGCTGACAGTGAGGAGAAACCATCTATGGGCTACCTTTATGAAGCCATGGACAGGGCAAAAGAAGCGATCAGAAATAACTTTAATGGAAAAAAAAGAGATTATGTGCCCGTGTGGAAAATAATTGATAGTAGATGGAATAAACAATTGCATCAGCCTACTATCTAAACCCATCATTGAGGTACTCAACAACCTTCAAAAGGGACGGTAAGGTTAATCGAGGAATCATTGAATGCATTGACAGATTAGTCTGGTGGAACAGGTTTGGAAGTGATTGTCCAAACCTTAGAGATTTTGCAGTTAGAGTCTTAAGCCAAACCTGTAGTGCAACAGGTTGTGAAAGAAATTGGAGTGTTTTTGAAAACATCCATACAAAAAAGCGCAACAGGTTGGAACACAAAAGGCTTAATGATTTGGTTTATATTCGTTGTAACATGCGCCTTCGTGAAAGGTAATGTTGTATTACTTTCAAATTTTCAATTCAATATTATTTAACTTCAGTTTTCAATTGTTAATATTACTTACTAATTGTTTATCTTTGTTTGTGTCGTAGGCAATTAAGAAAAGTAAATAGAGAAGAAAGTCAGTTCGATCCAATAAGTTTGGATAATTTTGATATATTAGAAGATTGGGTTATAGAAGATACTGATGAAAATGCCCTCCTAACAAAAGAAGACGTTGCCTGGATTAATTTGGAAGGAGCGCAACAACATTACGGAGATGAAGAATTTGATTTTGAAGAAGAAGGTGTGGGCGTGGCTGATGATGATGATGATCTGCAACAAGGAGAAGATGAAGATTATTTAGTTGATGATCCTGATTACAATTTGTAAAATGTAACATTATATGTAACTGTAGTGTACTTTAAATTGTCTGTATTTTATTTTTTGGATTCAAAATATGTAAATTTGGATGCAATTGTTCAATGCTGAATGCTCAATCTGTACTAAACTTACATTATATGAATTTAAAGCAATTATCAGATTTTTCTTGATTTTTTTTATACTAATTTTTAATTAAATTTTGCATTATTTTAATATTAAAGTACGATACGATACGATACGCCTGTATCGTGGAGCCCAGCGATACACGATACGATACGCGTCAGACAACACTGGGATACACAGTCAATTTCATACCGAATCAAGTTTGGTGATGGAAGGACACTATGAAAAAGGAAAGGTGGCAATATTAAGCCCACTTTTGCAACTACATGGAAATGCCATTTGATTGTACAAATGAAATGTGGTAATATGTGGTATCAAATGAAATTCTGTGAAATAGTCAGCACTTATATCTTGATGATATGGAGATGTGATAGCAATGAGAAACAGTGTTTATGGTCGTGTTAGAATATCCAGTGGATAGTACATGTGATGCTGTTGGTAAAATATTTAACAACCATTCATAGAGTACGTAGATCTGATGATTGTAAGTGAAGATCAACCACATAATATTCTCCTGCCTCAATTTAGAACAGAGGGGTATATATACCATTCTTCAACTTTGAAGTCTATTATGATCTGAGACTAGTAGGACAGATGTACTCTTGTGTTTCTTCTACTTCCTTATTTTTCTCTAGTGAGCATCTAGAAGTTGTTCTTATATACCTATTTATGAGTGAGGTCATAATATTGCATTGCATCTTGATGTTTCAAGCAACCATATCTAGCATCTAAAACCTCTACACATATACAACAACTAAGCCTTTTCGGCTACATGGATTCTTTGTTTTCACATAGCCCTATCATAATTTTTTGAATCCATGGTAAATAAGTCCGACAAAGTTTTATGTTGGCTGTCGGAACTCGGAAGCCTATCGCAACACTATTCCTTTATCCGGACTTGGGACCGGCCATACTGGGGTGATCCCTTACATGGGCGGAGTTAACCTCTACACATATACAACACAGTAAAATGTTGGTGGTTGGTTTAGATGTACTCAAAATGGATTTCCTTCTTCGGAATTCTGGTCTATTTGTCCCAAAAGAGCAACCCTGAGGGCATTAGGGAAGGATAGTCTTGGATGTTTATGTGTAAGGCAGTAGCCTTTGTCCATTCTTCATAGTGTAGATACAGTAGAGGGCACCACCAAAGAAGAGACAACTTGTTTGTAGCATCTATGTGTAGCCAAAGACAAAACATACTTTTGTATATCTCTTTGATGATGATATTTTCCATCAGCACTTATTAATTGGTCTCTTGTTGAATATTTTGTTTAAGGATCTTAATTAGATTCTTATCCACATTTTTCATGAGTAGCATTCTTCTATGCATTTCAGTTGATACTAACAAATGACAACAACACCTGATAGGGTTCAAGCTCTAATTTTGTCACCTACAAGAGAACTCGCTTCTCAGACTGAGAAAGTGATATTAGCTATTGGAGATTACATCAATGTGCAAGTGCATGCCTGCATTGGTGGGAAAGTCTTGGAGAGGATATCAGGAAATTAGAATATGGTGTTCATGTTGTATCTGGGACACCTGGCAGAGTTTGTGACATGATCAAGAGAAGAACACTACGCTCCAGGGCCATTAAGCTATTGATCCTTGTAAGTGGAAACTATGTTTTTCTCATTTTATTGGTTCTGCTCTGAGTGCAATCCGGAAACTTTTAGGGTTTGGTTATTGACGTGGTCTTGTCTATTTCGAAGGATGAATCGGATGAAATGTTGAGTCGAGGGTTCAAGGATCAGATATATGATGTCTATAGATATCTGCCTCCTGAGCTTCAGGTATGCAATGGAGAAGACAATTTGTTTTCCAGGTTTTCGTGGTGATGTTATTTCCTGCTTTCTTCTTTTATGTTGCTGTAACCCTTCTCGATTTGGTACCATTGCATTTTGGAACGAGCATGGGGTTTCCTTAGAGATTATTGCTCAATTCTTTTACTTGTACTGTGTTCCTCTATATGTTCTGGGTAACATTTTCTTCCCTTTTAAAGCATCTGTGTTAGACAGATCTTATCTGTTTATCTTTTGACGTTTCTTTTTTCTTCTTCCAAGTTTCTCATTCGCTCCCCATATTGGACTGCTCCTGCTGCTCATGTATGATCTGTTGTATATTGGTAGACACCTAATGGATGTACCTTCCATTAATAAAAGTAATTTCCTCCCTACCATGTGCATTTTGATCTCTCCGTCCCTTCCCTCGCTCTGTGTGTGTGTGCATGTCGCTTTGACATGTTAAATGTTGGAGTTAAGCATCTTTTGAATTTAGTGTTGGATTAGGATCCAACCATTAGCCGACCCCGTCTAGTATGGGAAAAGGCTTAGTTAGAGTTGTAGTAGTATTAGGATCCAACCATCACTTGTTCCTCCTTATGTTGAATGAAAATTTGAAATTGGTCATGTTTGCACGAGCACACTGCAGTTCTACATTTGGCCACTTGGATCATTTTATTCTTTTATCTCTTTAGGAAGATTTGAAATTAATCATTCCTTTATAACGAACTAGACATAATTCATCTGCTTGATTAACTAGCCATGCAATTCCTCACCTGACTCTGTTCATGGTCCTAGGTTGTCTTAATTTCTGCAACATTGCCCAACGAAATTCTGGAGATGACTAGCAAGCTCATGACTGATCCTGTTCGTATACTTGTCAAGCGTGATGAGTTGACCTTGGAGGTATGTCCTTCACTACCCTCCCTTTAGGAGAAGCTTAACATGTATTTTTGTAACTATCACTAATATGTCATACATCTTTCCGTATTGTCAGGGAATTAAACAATTCTTTGTTGCTGTTGAACGTGAAGAGTGGAAATTTGATACCCTTTGCGACTTGTATGATACCCTTACAATTACTCAAGCTGTCATATTCTTCAATACGAAGCGAAAGGTGATGTCCTCAGAATGTTTCATCCATTGTCTCGGGCACTGAAGTATTATTACATTGCTTGTTTTGTCTGCTTTCTTGAATACATTTCATGTGATTTTCGTAATACTGGTTCTTCGTTCCAATTCATGTGTAAACTCTTGGTTTGATGTTTACTTGCAGGTGGATTGGTTAACAGAAAAGATGCGCAGCAACAATTTCACTGTATCCTCAATGCATGGAGACATGCCTCAGAAGGAACGAGATGCTATAATGTCAGAGTTTAGGTCAGGAACAACACGTGTTCTGATCACGACAGATGTGTGGGCTCGTGGAATTGATGTTCAGCAGGCAAGTGGCATAGTACTATAGTTTGTTAGTCATGCACTGCCTTATGCTGATTGTTGATGCTAACACTAATTATCGTAATATGATCACAGTATGGTGATGATAGTCTTCTTTTTTCTTATGATGATCATCATGATGTATAATTTGCAGGAACTTGTCATGTTTAATCTAACTCTATTTTGTTATAACAGGTCTCTCTGGTCATTAATTATGATCTCCCCAACAACCGAGAACTTTACATCCATCGTATTGGTAGATCTGGTCGATTTGGCCGTAAGGTATGGTTTATGCTTATTTAGACAGTAATCTCTTCTACTTGATATCTGACTTGTCGGAGGAAAAAGTTTCTCTTTCTTATGTCATAAAAGCTTGCAATAGTTTGGGGAACATGAAATCCTGAGAACTCACATAAAAGTAAAACTATTCCTCTGTTATTAGATATAGTTATGCTTATGATTAACTTGGCCCGTTCTCCTATCTGAACTTATAACTTAGCATGGCACAGTGCTTGAGTTAGCTCAAGTTCTGTCTTTCATGGCTGAATTTGAGTATTTTCTTGCCTAAGCCTATGTGGCTTCAAAATGCTGAACTAATGCAGATATGATGCACACACAATGTACACACCTCCAAGTCCGTGTGCAGACACTCACTGCTCTCTGGAAAAACCAACTGGGGAGGTTTGTCCGGCATGGTTAAGGTTTAGGAGTCAACTCTTAGATTGTCAAAATCAAATGTCTATTGGCAATTTTATTGCGTTTGAAAATTGTAAACATTTTGGAAGTTTGATGTTTCAAACGTCATATAGCCTTGATATTCGTGGGAGGTTGCATGATCTAAAAGTTGGGTCCTATGCTTTGACTAGCTTAGGTTCCATTTACAATGTTGGGATTCTCAATTCTTTTTGAAAGAAGTTGTGAACAGGGCTTGTGCCCACCAACTGATTAATCCAATGAA
The DNA here is from genome assembly GCA_036023115.1 of Brasenia schreberi. Taxonomy (NCBI): domain Eukaryota; kingdom Viridiplantae; phylum Streptophyta; class Magnoliopsida; order Nymphaeales; family Cabombaceae; genus Brasenia; species Brasenia schreberi. The sequence goes on along the minus strand of JAYKKT010000089.1, from coordinate 15,687,841 downwards.
CTTTCTGCAGTGCGTCTTTCGTTCAATCTACTTCTTAAGATCTTGATGAGTTACTTTTGTTTAAATTTCTTTTGCAATAATTTTTTTGTATCGCGCACATTATTACATCAGTTTCCTAATTCCAGTGTTGAGCTTGTGTTGCTCAAGCTGGCTCCAAGTTTATGTTTGTGATGTTGCAGTCCTCTTCTTTCTGAATGTGTTTTACTGTTATAGAAGTGATTGCGATACATATGGTGACTGTGTGACTCCTTTTTGGTGCTAAATGATGATTTTGTGGAACTGAAAACTTCATTTGTTACCTGGTGTCGCCATAAACTTTGTACGGAGTGATGACATCAGGATTTCGAGAGACAGAACAGTACTATAGTACCCAGATAGATTTAAATGCCAATGAATGTTGCTGATTTGATATGATCGATGAAGGGCATTCTGAAGAGACTTGTGAAGTCAACATGCTTAATTAGCAGCTTCTGGAATTCCCGTGAGCTGTTTGGATTATGAAACAGGCGTTTAAGCGTCCACTTTGTATTATTGCATTTTTGATAAATGTGGCCTGATTCGGTTGGCAGGTTGTGTATCATAACGTGAAAACCAACTGGATTTGCCTGGTTGTTTGTGTTACACTACATGTTGGAGAAAGATTTGGTTTTTGGATTTGCCTGCAAGTTCTGTGTTACTGTACATGCTGGAGGTAGATCTGGAATTATTTTCTTCTCCCACTTGGTGTTTTCCTTTCTGTATGAGTTGAAATTTCTGTTTTCGCTTATGAATCTTCATGATTCGTGGCCAGAGTAATTCATATTGCGGGGTTGTGTACTTCAATTACTGGTTTCATTCATGTTTTCGCTTATGCATACAAGGCAGGGCTCTTTCTCCTGCCGTATTGCGATATGCCTGCCTTTGTTAAAGCGAAGGTCATGTTTCGGTTCCTTTTGAGATTTATATTCAAGTAATTTGGATGTAGTTGTCTTTTATATGGCAAAAAAAATGTAATTTTTGTGGCTTGGATTGGGATGATAGTTGTGTGTCTTATATTCGAAGCCGTGTCTGTACATATAGGAAATGTTATCTATTCGTGTACGTTTGATGAGGCCATGGTTCTATATGTTTTATGGTAGGTGAAACCAGAAGGTAGGCTTTATTTCTTAAACTCCGAACAAGTTTAGATGGTTTCAGAAAGATCATGGGCAGTGGGTGTGGTGCCATTAACTTGGTAGTTGTAAGCAAAAAGGGGTGCTTTGTGGGGTGGTACCGAACGATATCTGCCACATCTTGGCAGGACCGTGTTTGCATGTCGTCGGCTGGACCAAGCTCGAGGTTCCCTGGCGTTCCTCCTCTGCTGGTATTGCCATCACAAGGGGAATCCTGTCTAGCAGTGAAAAAGTTAAAAACTTAGCAAGCATTATGTGGCATCCACTTATTTGTTGATGTTGATAACGACTGTTAATGTAACAGCCGCGTCAAAATCGAACGGGCCACATAATGCTTGCTAAGTTTCAACTTTTGTAACAGCCGCTGTTAAAATATTTCGGTTCGGTTTACCCTATATGGTTTATCCTATATGGATGTAATTCAGTAAACAAAATTGAACAATTTGGACTTTAGTTCTCTCTCTCTCTCCAACTCTGAACATCGTTTGTATTACAGAATTGAAAAGGGGAGAATTTAATAACAGATCATACAAAGAATCTTAAATAAATACAAGTTCGCACATCTATGATATGAACTTTTATAATGTTGGTATGAGAAGAAAACCTCACTGCACACAGTTCACGTAGCTTCCACTGCCAAGAATTCAAGGAAATACACAAACTTCCTATTGCAAGCACTGCGTTCTGATGGAACTTTGTCAACCTTTTGAGTTTTTCAAGTTCAAAATACCCCAACAATAAATATTATCAACCAAAACATAATAAGAGAGCTCATATTTGATAAGGAAAAGGGAAAAAACTTATTCATATTAGACTTTGAAAACACAAAAAGATAAATCAAGGTTCTACTAAATAACTTCCGGTATATAATAAAAGTTCTATGACAGTAGCATGAAGGAAGCACGACAGAGCTTCATGAGATGTGAAACAAGAATAAGCAGTTGCACACTGATGTCCAGAATAGCATACAAAGCATTGGGCCTAGTAGAGATCAAACTCATATATGGTTTTACGCATAACCCCCATTTTAAGTTTGAATGCAGAGTGTCCACGTGTAGTAGACAATGAAACCCTGATTCTCTCGAGAACCCAACCAATCCCGAAAAGAAATTAAAAAACAGAAAGATAAAAGGAAAGGAGAAGCATTGAATAATGGAATTAAAGAGAGAGCACTCGATCTTGAGGAGAATGTTTTGGGAATCCAGATGGATCTCCGACCACTTGGTCTGATAAGAGGCAAGGCAGACGCCTTCTCCGTCGTGGTTGCCGTGCTACTGCTGAAAGGGATTAGGAGATTGGAAGAGAGGACGATAAGAGCTTCCGCTTTTCCTGAAGGAGGGTGAGAGAGTGGATGTGAGTTGGGCAAGCGGTTTCCATGTGGTGCCCATGGTCAATCCATGTGTACAAAGGTGCACAGATATTGGATAGGCGGTCAGCATCACTGACTGCTTTTAATTTGAATTTTTAAAATATAAATGGGCGCCACGAAGCCCGTTATGGATGAGCAGGATTCGGTTTTAAACGAAAAACTAAACCGATTCAAACCGAAATTTCAAGTTCCATTCAAGTTCGGATTAGGTTTTGGTTTTAAAAATATTTCGATTTTCGGTTTGGTTTTAGTTTTATGAGATCCATACTCAAATCGGCCAAAAAAAATGAACTTTATGTTAAGAGTTGTGCCCTAGTTTCTCACTCAATTTTGGCACATACGTGCGCATGCATGTGTGGTCAAGAACGTCCTCCCTAAGTTTTTGAATTAAGGTTCATAAGCTACTCATTATATAAAAGGACATGTGGGTTTGCCACATTCTTAAATATGGGACTAAACTAAACTTTATCTCCTCTATGTCATCACATATATAAATCTCTCACATGTGACTTTCTACGCTTTAAGACTTTCATAAATATCAATGATGCATCAATTATATATTTGGGATATAAACATGAATTAAATATTATTAATGCACATGGGTTTAATAAACTCAACGATAATTAATATTAATCCAACCGTTTTAATTTAACACATAGTTATCTAATACAATCTTTCTCCTTTTTCCGTGTCTTGCACCAACAAAAGCAAAATGTTTGGTGGCTTAAACATTTGGAGAGCCGTGGACGAACTTAATAGTATTCCAAAGAAAATCATGACATAATCCTGATGTTTATAAAGTGACATGCTAATATCATACAAGATAGATCATAATGGCGTCCATGCAACTTAAGTGGGAAGGCTTTCTCCTTTTTCTTTCTTTTAAACCACATGTATCTGAAAACACGAAAGACCCTGATAAGTCCGGTTCGAGCTGAGCTGGCCCACAGTGGGAGGAAAGTACCCCACCGCAGTTTTTCCCATTCATGAGATTCGAAATGGAGAACTTGCTTGAGGGGAACAAGTGCTGAACCTCTTCAAGCAGCCAACGGGTGGTCTTTGTTATGGTTTTTGGAGTATCTTAACTCCGCGTATCTTTTTTAAAAAGAAGAAGAAAAAAAAGCTTCACGCTAAAATGCCAAAACTATGACGTGACTTTTGCGTGTATGTTCCCTATGGGAGTAGCAAAAGCAGCGTTGTTTTCCGTATGTACATCTCTTCACAAAGGAAAAGTGAGTGCCGGAGAGAAAAGTTGCCAAATTACATGCCTGTCGAGGTGCAGGTTATTGGACTGCATGCTGCTTTGCGTGTGTCGGGGGGTCACTGGTACAAGGCTTGTCTTGTTCGATGAGCGAACTGATCAGGGTCTGTACCTCTTACAAGGGCTTTGGTTGAAATCCATTGAACTTTGTTTCGTTAAAACTGAGTAGAAAAACTTTTGTTTTCTGAAAATATTCGAAGCCGAGGGACCCCCTGCCCATCCAACCGATTCATGTGAGAGACCATTTTACCATACATGAGGGCAGATCGTAACCTTTGACCATATATCTATCAGTTGCTGTTGGTGTAGATGGACATAGCCAATTCAAAACCGACCCAGTGGTTCCACCTGGAATCAAACAAGGGCAGGAACTGTTTGGAACCGAAAATGGTCAAACGAACTGAGAACTAGGGACCTTCTGGTATAGTTCCAGTTTCACATTACATAGAACTAGAACCAGAAATTATGGTTCCATATTTTTTTAAAAGTTCAAAATTTTAATTTTTTTATGGTTTTGGGATGTTTGAGACTCAAACTGGAACCATAACCAAAACCAGAATCGACCGGGTCCAGTTCAATTCTGGTTTCTATTTCTATGAAAACCGGAACTCGTGGTTTAGCCATTCACAATTTGACAAAAAATTAAGTCTTTCTACACAATTTTCATCATTAGGTGGGTACATTTTTCCGCTTCTTGAGTAGAGGTGCAATCAAGTCACTAGCTAGACTAGGAGGCTTTTCTTTACATCTGTATATATTAATTATCATAGCTCGATTAGACGAGCTATACGAGCCACTCCGAAAAAACTGAAAGCACGTCTGTACCATTTGATCACTTTTAAATAGAAAAAGACGAGTTTGGCACAAGCTGAGCAAAGCCGAGGTACAAGCAGCTCGTCTCTTTTTACAGACCTACATAATTTTCACCAAGCCGTGCTTTCTTGAGCAAATTGCCAACTTTATGCATCAAATGGACTCAATTTGAGTAGTCTTTGGACCCAGCTTCTAGCACCACAGCGAGACTCGAGCTATATGCTCAATGTAGACTAGAGTTTTGATTCGATAGAATGCCACATATGAATCACAACAAGAAAGAATCTCCACATTGATATCAAGTCTAAAGAGGTTGAGTGTTTGAATTGACCAGAGTAAAATCGTCAAATAAGAAAGTAAAGCTACAGAAAAGCAAGTGGTACGCCACGTGACACGTTTTGGATGTGTTCCGTTGTCTTGTCCTCCTGCACAATCTCTCTCTCTCTCTGAAACTTTTATTCTTTTCACATTCTTTCTCGTTTATTTATACGTGACGCTAGACTTCCCCAACTTCAGGAAATCAAGACTCAGAGAGAGAGAGAGAATGTCACGCCATCGTCGTCAGGGTTCTCAGTCGATCCCTTTAGGGTTCACAGTGGAGGATGAAACACCAAAGGATATTGGAGGTGTTCATAGTCATCAAAATGACACGAAAGAAGCATCAAAGGTTGCTTCTCTTCCACCATTTCCGTCTCCGGTTGGTAACAGCAATAGTGGTGCTGTTGCATTGCCTGCTCCAGCGCAGAAGATGATGAAAAGCCCGCAGGGTACTGTGGGAGATCATAGTTCTAAGCCAAGCGCGACTAAATAGTTAAGATGATTTTGTATGTGTATACCTACATAAACTATAGGATGGTCTTTGCCTGTGTATATGCATGTAGATTCGTTATTTGCTAATATATCGAAAACTGTGGTATTATGACGTACACACACTGGGTTGATGGGATTCCTTTGGTTCTACACTATGAGGGATTTTACCTTTAGTTTTTTTTCCTTTTAAGAAACCGAGTCCGAGCTTAACACGCTTACACACGCATGTATCCCCTCCAGTGGATCGAACTCCCCATCTGTGCGGAGGAGTCATACGGCCCGGCCTGTCAAGCTAACGCTCTGGGTGCATGCTAGTTTTCCCTCCAGTTGGTTTAGTATAACATTTATGTTCTTTTCAGGTATTTTTCTATTTTATGCTTTCATATCCTTTTGAGTTTACACGTTATGGTCGCGTTGTGGAGGAGCATATGCCAATATGATTCCTGTCAATCTTTGAATCCGAGTCTCTCTCTCTCTCTCTCACACACACACACACACGCACACGCACACATGTTGGTAGGCATAGGGTTGCCAATGGATAGGATATTAAGGCATCCGGTTGTTTAATTAATCAGAAACCATACTTGCCCCAGCATCTTCAAAGTCCCTCGCATCATTCTTTTTCTTTTCTTGGTATTTGGTTTAGGAAGAGGGCGCACCCGACTATCAAATTCTCGACTTCCAACTTGACTGTTCTTTTGAGTCGAACAGTTGATGAAAGCCGCCCCTAGCTCATCGATAGGTGAAAAGAGTCTGGGCTGGATATTGCAGTCCAAGAATAAGCAGCTTATTTTCACACTCTGGTTGACAGATATCAGCTTCCCATGAGTAGCTTTGCATATTAAGAGAGGCGACACTCCTTCCAGAATGAACCCAAGACAAGGAGGGCAAGTTCCCGTGGATGCGAATCTTAGTGTTGGCTATTTGGATCCCTCTTTGCCCACATCCCACCTCAAAGGAAAGGTCCCTTCCTTCCCATTAGGAGTACTCTCATAGTGGCCCGTTCGCATCATGGAATTTTGTGAATTTTTAGGCCAGGAGCTCCCTGTTCCATGGTCCTAAAAGTACAGTATTCTTGTTGCAGGTGAAAATGGCATGATTTAGTTCCGAGAATGGCTCCACAGGTAAATGGGCACCCTGAAAAAGAGGGGCGCGACTTCTTTTTCCTAGTTTATCTGTTCATAAGGAATATTCTTATTAAAACACAGATTTTCGGTACTTCCAAGTTCTTCGTTTACGTCAATTACTAATAGACCAACACCTGACGTACTTGTTCCATTCAAACGCCCCCTGCAAATTTTGTTGATCGGGACTTATGCAATCTACTCTTTGCATGTACAGTTAGGCATATGATTCCACCTTGTATGAATCTTCAAGTATATCATATTTTACGAGAGGGAGTCTCTCTCACTCCTTAGCGGCATTAACGGGGCTGGTTTGGCGTAAAATAGGGCTGGTAAACGCACGTAGCTGCTACTAGATTATGTAGGTTCGGCTCGTTCCCAGCATGGGCATATTTGGTTCTTAAACACGTTTGGCACAACGGCGAGCAGTCATTAAACTCACCAAAAAAGCAGTGAGCTGTGGGTGAAATATTCATCACTGTAATCTCGTGGACCATCCTCTTCGCCGCATGGTTCTTCAATGGTTAAATTTAATTTATATACCATGTATTTTCTCTAGATGATACTAGGGTATAGTTTTGAATATGAGTTAAAACATGCATAAATGTGGAGAACTGAACATGAGAAAGCTGCTTGTGCTTTGGCTGGGTTTGGTTCACGATGAGCTCCCCTATTTTTTGTTCGAGATCTGCTCGGACTGAACAAGAGCGCGCGTATAAGTCGTACAAACTGAAACACGAACTGTGTTTTTGGTTAAGCTGACCTCAGATTACCTCATTTAGTTAAGTGTATATATAAATACGTGTCTTTTGTTCACTCGGCTCGCATTGTAAGCATCTACATATTTAAGTGCATATATACTAGGAAACCATGCTAACGCATCGGGTGGCATACTGTAATTTAATTAATCAACTCTTCTAATCTTATAAAAAATGTGTAAAAATAAACCTTTGACTTGATTTCAAAATTAAATTTTTTATTGAAAATTATAGATGAAAAATAACCTTTTAAACTCTTCTAATTTAAAGTGCATATATGCTAGAAAACCTTCTAACGCATCGCTTATTTTTGTTCATGTCCGGCTCGGCTAAAATGAGCTAATGAGCTGAACATGGAGAAGATTAAGTCCCGGAAGGAGCCATGAGCTAGTCCTGTTTGGTTAATACGGCTCATGTACCTGCTCTGTGCGTTATGTGACATTTTTATTCGTATCCGTTGTTCAGAAAAGAGCAAAAAACTGCAACTTGGTGCCCTATTTTCACTAAAGAGTGTTACACATATATGCCCGGACTGAAACTATGCTCGATTACTTACATATATATATTCAACCGACTTGCTTTAACCTCGAAATTTGCTAAATTTCAAACTTTTTGCTAGTTACTTCTTGTGAGAAAATATTTGGGTTGGATTTAGGGGTGTAACCAAGCTGGGTTGAGCTCAAGTCCAAGGAAGGTTAACAATGCTCGACTCTATCTAATGCTCAACTCGGCTTCGGACTTGAGATGTAACTTGAGTTTGAGTTATGTTTGGACAACTCAAGGTCGGCTCTCTAGGCTCATTTGAGCTCGGTACAACAAAGATGGACTCAATTAAATCATGGGCCGAGGTTGAGCCTAGCTTCTATCACCTGAATGTATACTAGATTAAACTGAAATTAGACATATAAGATGGTGTTTCCCATGAAAGTAGCTCCTGAGCAACTTGGCTCATTTACGATCAGAGGAAAACCCTGAACCTATATATCCACAAACAAGGCCCTAGACCAGAATTGGCTTGCAAAGAGGGCGTTGCCCGTGGAAGCCTTAACCTTTATTGTCTACCTCCCCTGGGGTGGAGACGGTTTAACTTCAAAATATAAGATGGATCTTGTGATTAGCAAATGGGAAGTTCGACATATGAATATGGATCAGACCCATATGATTTTGATATGAACCGGGTGGGATCAAATTAGACAAGTAGGACGTAAGAAAATTTGTTTTTGGTTTAAGCGAAAACAGGTTTCGGTGTGCAGTTTTGCTCACGATCCCACTCATATCATCCTTGCGATCTCCTGCATTGGCAAGCTCACTTCAACAATGCTCATGCCTCACTCTACACTAGTGGTCGGTGTCTCGACTCACTGGGGCAATTTCAACCTCTCCTTCAAAGCCACATTGAGGGGCATAGTTGGTTGTCATTTCCATCTCGATCACGCTCCCATATCATGCAACTCATCTGCTATTTTCTTGGGTGTCATCAACGACTCTTCAACTACTGTTAACACCATATGATTATTACTTTATGGTGCCTCCTCTCACTCAGTTACCTCTACTGTAGGACTGTCCTCAGTTGCTCCAGCCTTCAACTTGAATGCTGATAGGTACATGACAGTCACCCTCTTTGAAGCGCCCCTTGGTCTTTTGATAGCCTTACCTAGGTCACAACTAGCAACAAGCCCAGGATGGGTCTCGTAAGTGATCATGAGACCTCCAAGATACAGTGCTACCATAGCATGCACCTGCTTCATGAAGTCATACCGAAGGTACATTTTGTAGTCATAGTAAAGTTTAGGACATCACTCCAACATCCAATGCGCATCCCAATGGACCTGCTCAGTCCTGCTTTCCTTTGCATTTGGGCATTCACCATCTTTAGTCTACTATCAAAGGTGGTAAGTTATACACCCAATGTTCTTACACAAGTTGTCAACATAATCGAATGTATGAAGCCACTATAAAATAAAACATGTATCATGTTATCTCCAATGCACACTTCCATGTGCACAAATCTTGAATACAATGACAACTTTGCTCTTAATACATTCAACAACTAGAAAGATATTGCTCTCAAAATGTTATCCTAGATGCTCGGTCTAGACTCATATTGCTTAATCATCGACAAGTAGGGCATCCGGCTTCGCATGTTTCGAACAATCCCTCATGTAGTGTGACCCAACACAAAAATATAGAAACCATCTTTGGGGCCATCGGGTGGGGTCTGTACCTGCTTCCCCAATTGGTCACATGAATCTCCTACCTGGTATGGGAGTGGAATCCTTTTGTGCACCTCTATCAGATGAGTTTGGCTAGTGCTTCTGTCTACCACCAGCCTTATGATCAGGCCTAGCGTCACCTTCGGGTCTCTACTGTCTCTCTTCGGACCCATGTGATCTTTCCTCTCTCCTTAAGAGCTCAATAAATCTATCAACCTCTTTGAATAAATGATGGTTGTATACACATCTTGTAGCAAATATTGGTGCATCTCCACCTCTAATCAATGCGGTAGACCATGGATAAATTAAACCATGTATATTGAGGAGAGTCATGCTAAACTGACATGCATATTCTTTCACACTACCCGTATATCTCAACTGGAGCATATTTTAGCACACTTACTAGCTTGTGATGCATGAATTATCTACATAGCTCCTCTCACAAATCTCGCGAAGATGTGACCAACAATATCTCATCTTCAGCTACGACTCGCCCCTTCATGCACTACTACATTTTCGCATCCCATCAAGATAAAGAGACATCATCACTAAGTGATCTACCTTCAGGATCTTAGTAGGCTTAAAATATTTCTTTAAGTCTCAAATAAAGTTCTTTAGAGCTTTACTATCCGGAACACTATCAAATCTATTTGATTCAAGCTCTTTGAGATGATGGGGATCCTTAAATTCTGTCGAATAGTAACTACTCAAAGAAAGGTCTACAACATCTTCATGCTCAAAGAAACTCGAGGTTGAACTAAGGCACCATTGTCTCCACTCTTCAAACTAACCAAGTGAACCTCTAGCTCGACAATTTATGCCTTCGTGGTTGCAACTGGACTCAAATAACCCTTACTCTTGGAAGTGCCCTCTATAGTAGAGCCAATGACGGCTTGATTGTATGTCTTAATTGTCTCATGAATACAACTAGAAAATCAAGGTATCCTAGAACACAAAGACTCAATTTGGTCCTAAAAATGATATCATTGTGAAGGGCTTGTCAAGATATTTTCAATGATATATATATATATTGATGGGAATTCGACTACAAGAAAATGCCGGTCAAAGATGAGCAACCATAGTCAAACTAAGCTAAGTCAACCAAGCCTATGTTTGGGAGGCTACCGACCGTGAGCCGACTAGGGAATAATTAGGGGTTCCTAAAAATGATATCATTGTGAAGGTCTTGTCAAGATATTTTCAATGATATATATATATTGGTGGGAATTCGACTACAAGAAAATGCCGGTGAAAGATGAGCAACCATAGTCAAGATGAGCTAAGTCAACCAAGCCTAGGTTTGGGAGGCTAGCGACCGATGCAGTGAGCCGACTAGGGAATAATTAGGGGTGGTGGGAGAATGCTGGTTGATCAAGCACAATAGGAAAAAGGTTTGGTTTTCCATTTTTTTTTAAGTGGATCTTTTGACAACTCAGTGCAACCATATCCATGTTGAATCTCGCTAAACCTCACTCTGATACCAATTGTCACAAACTAAGGTCTAGCTAGCTGAAAAACTATGCAAAAGCATCTTCAACTTAATCCGTGATGGTATTGCTCGACGGCATGTTGAAAAGTCAGCTTGTAAGTTTATCTTACATGCACAATAGTCATGCTTGTCTATTATGTTTGGTTTTTTCATTCTCAATAGAAAACAAAGAAAAGCGAAATATGGATTATGGCAAAATGGTCGTTTAGTGTAGGAGCCACATGCGAATAAAACCTAAACACACAGACAGAATGACACTACACTAATGAGAAAAACACTTCATAAACACACTAAATATGGCACCATGGCATTAATATGGACCCCAACTAATATGCATTCCGATCAAAATCTATTACATAATTGCGATCCAAATGACTCTAGAAGGATCCAAGTGATTCAAAATACTCTACGCGAAATCAAATCCAAATGAAGAATTACACCAACTCTGAATCCATATGCTATGTGAATCATGTGTGGATGCTATGGACTGTGGGTCGGTGCCTTATGATATTGTTCAATTAGTCATTGTGGTGTGGTCTTGGTAGTCGAGTTGGTAATGTAAGAAATGATATAAAACACAACATAAACATAAAGCATGCTCTATCCTAAGTAATACGAAGAAACTAAAGTAACAAAAAAAGGATAATGGGGTAGTGTTTGAGTTTACCTATTTCTCTACGTGAAATGAGGTGGACATGAAATTATCTCCACTAGTTTGGTCCAGAAGGTGGTGTCTACATTGTGGAGCCAAGCCCGTCGAAACTACAAAATTGGGTCTTGCAGGGCCAGTGCCTGCCTGCAAGCAAACATGGCACCATGGGGCCTGTGGAACCAGCATCCCATGGGCCCATCTTTTGAAACAGAAAGCAATTTCAGGTGGGGGCATGAATCCATTCGGTTATCATAGTTGAAGGGCTCAGCTATTAGATGGGCAATCAATGGTTTCACTCATGACAGTCGCGGTGGCAAAATCAACACCGAGCATAGGCAAGCCTCCAGGTGAAGGCCCTATCCTCGGCATTTTACACGGTGGCCAGATGTACAACTGAGTCTCACCACCTAGTGCTGTTTTCCGTTATAATTAACACAAAAGAAAAAGGTATTGTAGCAATGCAGTGTCAGGGCCCAGAACAAGTTTGTGACCCCAAACCAACCACACTACAGTTTATGTAGTATAGCTACAACCCACTAAAATGATTAAATGAGCTTGTTAAAGCTTTTTAATCGGCAGAAACCGCACACGGAGACAATGCTGGCATTTGATATGGGCTATAGCGGTGGTGAATCGACCGAGTTAGACTCAGCTCAGACACCAGGTAAGTGCAATCCAGTTTCAACCTTTGGATGCTACAGACAAGCACCTGGGTCTTTCTAGGTCAATCATGGAAAAAACCATATCAAGATCCTATAATAACAACCGTAAACCATACACAAAAGTTAATATATTTCAATGTTTCGACTTGAATTTTTTTTTAATTAATCAAAAGATTTTTTTTAATTAATCAAAACTTGAGTTGGATCATCATATGGTATAATATAATTTTTCAAAGCACTCACATGGCTTCATATATTAGCGATTTTTTTGGCTCTGACATGGATAACAAATGGATCTATGCTTTTGCTACCTGTAAAGTGGCCCGAGTTTAAGGGATTGGTGTGGGTTGGGTTAGGGTCAAGCCGGATCCATTTGACAACCCTAACATACGGTCAGTCATAAACAGAGGGTTTATACACTTTGGGGTTATCAAACTATTGAGTGGTGGCCATATTAATTATATACCAAAGACCACAAGACAATTTCATCATACCTTGGATTGTGAGAAATCGGCCTCCATTCAAGAAGGCGTGTGCGGTATTCAAATATTGTGCTCGTAAACAAGCTGATGGATGCTGTTAGGACTCGTCTTCTTGGTCTCTGAGCTGAGAATAAGGACTAGTTAACACGGGCTAGTGTTCAAAATAAAGTTACGATGCAATTTTGCAAGAGTCAAGATTTTGATACCTTAGTGTCCATCTAGTAATAGAAAGAAAAAAAATGTATTTAGTCAGCAAGAAGTGCTCAGTTGAGCTGAACACCAGTTGTTCGGACCTTGTTGGTGAAGTGAACAAACAACTAGCCGAACCGAGTGACATCGTAAGCTTTCAAAATGTACCAAAGCGATCTTGACGCAGGTGCTGGTGCTTGTAGGATAGGGTTGGCTCGTGAGGTAAAGCAACCGCTTTAGGATCTTGAAGCTGCTCTGGCTACGTTTCAGATTTTAATACCTTTCGTTCTCCAGATGGAGAATCTTTGATTTGAGAGTCGGCATTAACAGAGAATTCGGAGGATCTCTCTTTAGTGCACCTCTGGTTTCCCAAAGTAATCGTGCCCATGGACTGATGACCAAATAGAATGATCTATTAAACGTCATATTGACAATCAAAACCAAATAAAAGTCAAAACCAACCTTAGGCTTAACCGGCATTAAGTGGATTGCATCCCGCTGCATAGATTCTTTGTTGCTTTCATCCACCATCTACGGCATGACTTTCCGGTACTTTCCTCCTTAAATTAAAGTAGGTACCATTCTATGTTTTAGAAATATAACCTGTAGAATGGTGATCTAGGTTATTAAAGTAGGTATCATTCTTGAAAATTAATTTCCCTTTCTTTTTTTTACCGTTTTGTGAATAAGAGGGTCGTTTTACAACGAGCTATGCTTCTCACCTGGCCAGGGTGTCTACCTACAAGTCAAAAGGACATGCATCTGGCTTTGTCCATCTCATTGCAAAAACAAAAAGCTTAGGGGTTTAGTAAATTACATTACCAGCATCGAGGTATGGAATCTGGCTGAATTAGCGGTATCATTTTGGTGCTCAAGATGTTCAAGGATTGTTACCCAAGGAAGTCAACGAAAAGGCTCCTTTATTCAAGCCCTCAAAGGAGAAGAATTTTGACTTCCTTTCAGGGGAGAGGGATGAGCATAAAATTACTATTTATGTGCATCTCGGGTACCCAACTCATGAATTTCAACTTGAAGGTTCCAAGAGAGCAGCGACTCCTTGTGCCAATTCCTAGGGTTGATGCTTCATTGGGTTCTTGTTTTTGTGCGTTCGTCATTCCAAAACCTTAAAGGGGCTGAAACGTAAGTTCACAAAACCTCTATTTATTGTCCAAGAAATAACGTCCATACCTTTTTTTTTATACAAGAGGAGGCCGCAGCCCAACACACATACACACTCCATAGTCCCCCTGCGAGAGTTGAACTCCCCATCAACAATGCAAGCGTCAATAAGCCCTACCAGTTGAGCTAACACTTTGGGTGTTAAGAATATCAATACTTTACCTTACTATTTTCCCATACTGAATGGGGTCGGTTAGAGGAAGCAGCATGAAAACATCATAAAGAGGTCACCGACCCTAATTCTATTGTCGCCCAAACCTCTGTTTACCGTCCAAAGAAATAGTCATTTAAAAGTTATGTTATGTATCATAAGTTGGAATTTCAAAAATAAACTGTTTCGAAACCATACAACTATAACATTTACACTAAACTATATCTATGTTTACATGTTTTAGCTGAAAAATATAAATAGTTAATCTTGAGTTAGACATGAAGAGCAAGCATCGGGTATGTCGGAAGAGTCTGAGCACAAGTCCGACATGCTATTAGAAGTACTTTTATAAAGCAGACTAGCAAGCCACACACAAAGAGCAACCTGGCTAGGTGGTGGGCTCACAAGTTAAAGGCAGTGAGTTGACACCCGTGGGCACGCATCTGGCTTCAATCTTCCCATTGCAACAAAAAAAAAAAGTACATCAGTGAGCCTCTAGCAACTCTAACATACTATCAAACCAAAACCAACATAAAGTGTTCCGCTCAATAGCAAGGTTCAGCTACATGGGATATACAAATTTTTTTGCCATATAAAACAGACTACATCCAAATTACTTGAATATAAATCTCAAAAAGAACCGAAACATGACCTTCGCTTTAACAAAGGCAGGCATATCGCAATACGGCAGGAGCAAGAGCCCTGCCTTATATGCATATCCCATGTTAGCAGGTCAATTTGCCAAACATGAATGAAACCAGTAATTGAAGTACACAACCCCGCAATATGAATTACTCTGCCAAGAATCATGAAGATTCATAAGCGAAAACAGAAATTTGAACTCATACAGCAAGGAAAACGCCAAGTGGGAGAAGAAAAGAATTCCAGATCTACCTCCAGCATGTACAGTAACACAGAACTTGCAGGCAAATCCAAAAACAAATCTTTCTCCAACATGTAGTGTAACACAAACAACCAGGCAAATCCAGTTGGTTTTCACGTTATGATACACAACCTGCCAACCGAATCAGGCCACATTTATCAAAAATGCAAGTGATTAATAATACAAAGTGGAAGCTTAAACGCCTGTTTCATAATCCAAACAGCTCGCGGGAACTTCAGAAGCTGCTAATTAGGCATGTTGACTTCACAAGTCTCTTCAGAACGCCCTTCATCGATCATATCAAATCAGCAACATTCACTGGTATTTCATCTATCTGGGTACTATAGTACTGTTCTATGTCTCTCGAAATCCTGATGTCATCACTCCATACAAAGCTTATGGCGACACCCTGTAACAAAGTGAAGTTTTCAGTTCCACAAAATCATATTTAGCATGCACCAAAGGAAATCATCATTTAGCACCAAAAAGGAGTCACACAGTCACCATATGTATCACAATCACTTCTTGTATAACAGTAAAACACATTCAGAAAGAAGAGGACTGCAACATCACAAACATAGCCTTGGAGCCAGCTTGAGCAACACAAGCTAAACACTGGAATTAGGAAACCGATGTATAATGTGCGCAATAAATTTTTTTTATTGAAGATAGTATAAAGACAGTTTTTTGGGAAGAGTTAGATAAGGTGTTTCAAAAGATTCCACAAAGGGAGATGATTTGTTTAGGAGGAGATTTAAATGGACATGTCGGTAAAGAGGCATTAGGATATCAAGGGATTCATGGAAACTTTGGTTTTGGGGATATAAACGAGGAAGGTAGGGAGATTTTAAATTTTGCTATGGCATTTGATCTCTTTATAGTCAATACAATCTTCAAAAAATGAGATGAACATTTAATTACTTATAAGAGTGGCTTATCACAAACACAAATTGATTACTTTATTTGTAGAAAAAAATATAGAGCATGTTGTAAATATTGTAAGGTAATTTCAGGAGAAAGCTTAACCACCCAACATCGACTTTTAGTTATGGATTTACAAATAAATAAATGGACAAAGAAAAAAAGAGTGCATCGAGCTATTCAGACTAAATGGTGGAACCTCAAAAGCGAGAAAGAAGATATATTTAAACAAAAAGTCCTTCAAGGAGATGTTTGGAATTATGTGTACACCCTGTGATATGTGGAACAATATGGCTATATATATTAGTAGTATCTAAGGGAGGTGTACCGGCACAAAAAGAAGCTTGGTGGTGGAGTGAAGTAGTACAAAATAAAATCAAGGCAAAGAGGGCATGTTACAAATTACATTATGCTAAGAAAATTAGTGAAACTTTAGAAGCTTATAAGAAAGCAAAGAAGGAAGTAAAAAAGGCCGTTAGTGAAGCAAAAACTAAGATTTGGGAGGACTTATATAAAAAACTCAACTCAAAAGAGGGTGAAAGAGATATTTTTAGGATAGCTAGGGCTAGAGATAAGAAAACTAAAGATCTTAATTATGTTAGATGCATAAAAGACGAGAATGAAAAAATTCTAGTGGCAAATGATGATATAAGAAATAGATGGAAAAACTATTTTTATAATCTTTTTAATGAAAATAAAGATGTTAGTATTAGTTTAGGAGATTTAGCCAAGTCAGAAAAGTATATAAACCACAATTTCTACCAACATATTCAAAAGAATGAAGTCAAAGAGGCTCTTAAACATATGAAGGGTGGTAAATCGGTAGGACCGGATAATATTCCTATAGAAGTTTGGAAAATACTAGGAGAAATAGGAATCACTTGGCTCACAAGACTATTTAATGAAATATGGAAAAACCAAAAGATGCCCGAGGAATGGAGAGCAAGTACACTTATACCCATATATAAGAACAAGGGAGACATTCAAAATTGTGCGAATTATCGAGGTATCAAGTTAATGAGTCATACTATGAAATTATGGGAAAGAATTATCGAACGTAAGTTAAGACAAGTATCAAGTACAACAGAGAACCAATTTGGATTCATGCCAGACAGATCTACTATTGAAGCGATTCACCTTTTGAGACATCTTATGGAACATTTTAGAGCAAAAAAGAAAGACCTTCACATGATATTTATTGATCTAGAAAAAGCTTATGATAGGGTACCGAGGGAGGTTCTGTGGAGAACTTTGGAAAAAAGAGGTATCCCGTTGACATATATTAACCTTATAAGAGACATGTATGATGGTGCAAAAACATGTGTGAGGACTCATGAAGGAACGACAGATTTCTTTGAAGTTAATATTGGGTTACATCAAGGATCAACTTTAAGTCCATACTTATTTATCATGGTGATGGATGAGTTAACAAAACATATTCAAGATGAAGTACCTTGGTGTATGTTATTTGCAGATGACATTATATTAGTGGAGGAGTCTAAGGAAAAAGTTAATAGAAAATTGGAACTATGGAGAGAAACATTAGAAAGCAAAGGCCTCCGACTTAGTAGAACAAAGACATAATATATGGAATGTAAGTTTGATCATTTGGTTACTTCAGAAGACATAGAAATTAAAATTGGCACACATTGCATTCCCCAAAAGGAAAGTTTTAAATACCTAGGGTCAATTTTTAAAAGAGATGGAAGAATTGATGGAGATGTTACACAGAATTAATGCTGGTTGGTTAAAATGGAGAGGAGCATTAGGTATTCTTTGTGATAAGAAGATACCATTAAAATTAAAAGGTAAATATTATAGAGCAGCAATTAGGCCTGCTATGTTTTATGGTTCTGAGTGTTGGGAAGTTAATCATCAACATGTACAAAAGATGTCTATGACAGAAATGAAGATGTTGAGATGGATGAGTGGTCATACAAGAAAAGACCGTATACATAATGAGGTTATTAGAAACAAATTAGGAGTGGCACCAATAGAGGATAAAATGAGAGAACAACGTTTAAGATGGTTTGGACATATAGAAAGAAGATCAAAAGAAGAACCTGTAAGAAGGTTAGAAAAACTAAATTTGGAAAGTATTAAAAGAGGTACAGGACGACCACATAAGTGTTGGAAAGAAACAATAAAGAATGATCTAGCTTATTGGGAGTTAACTGCTAACATGGCACACGATAGGGATCTGTGGAAACAAAGAATCCATGTAGCCGACCCCGTCTAGTATGGGAAAAGGCTTAGTTGTTGTTATAAAAGAAATTTAAACAAAAGTAACTCATCAAGATCTTAAGTAGATTGAACGAAAGACGCACTGCAGAAAGTTCATTGGATTAATCAGTTGGTGGGCACAAGCCCTGTTCACAACTTCTTTCAAAAAGAATTGAGAATCCCAACATTGTAAATGGAACCTAAGCTAGTCAAAGCATAGGACCCAACTTTTAGATCATGCAACCTCCCACGAATATCAAGGCTATATGACGTTTGAAACATCAAACTTCCAAAATGTTTACAATTTTCAAACGCAATAAAATTGCCAATAGACATTTGATTTTGACAATCTAAGAGTTGACTCCTAAACCTTAACCATGCCGGACAAACCTCCCCAGTTGGTTTTTCCAGAGAGCAGTGAGTGTCTGCACACGGACTTGGAGGTGTGTACAATGTGTGTGCATCATATCTGCATTAGTTCAGCATTTTGAAGCCACATAGGCTTAGGCAAGAAAATACTCAAATTCAGCCATGAAAGACAGAGCTTGAGCTAACTCAAGCACTATGCCATGCTAAGTTATAAGTTCAGATAGGAGAACGGGCCAAGTTAATCAAAAGCATAACTATATCTAATAACAGAGGATTAGTTTTACTTTTATGTGAGTTCTCAGGATTTCATGTTCCCCAAACTATTGCAAGCTTTTATGACATAAGAAAGAGAAACTTTTTCCTCCAACAAGTCAGATCTCAAGTAGAAGAGATTACTGTCTAAATAAGCATAAACCATACCTTACGGCCAAATCGACCAGATCTACCAATACGATGGATGTAAAGTTCTCGGTTGTTGGGGAGATCATAATTAATGACCAGAGAGACCTGTTATAACAAAATAGAGTTAGATTAAACATGACAAGTTCCTGCAAATTATACATCATGATGATCATCATAAGAAAAAAGAAGCTATCATCACCATACTGTGATCATATTACGATAATTAGTGTTAGCATCAACAATCAGCATAAGGCAGTGCATGACTAACAAACTATAGTACTATGCCACTTGCCTGCTGAACATCAATTCCACGAGCCCACACATCTGTCGTGATCAGAACACATGCTGTTCCTGACCTAAACTCTGACATTATAGCATCTCGTTCCTTCTGAGGCATGTCTCCATGCATTGAGGATACAGTGAAATTGTTGCTGCGCATCTTTCTGTTAACCAATCCACCTGCAAGCAGTGTTGTCCGTATCGCACCGTATCGTACGTATCGTATCGTGGGCCACCACGATACGATACGGGCCCCCTTAATCGCAGGTGCGGGCGTATCGCACCGTATCGTGCGATACGGCCCGTACGCACGATACGGTGCGTATCGCCCGTATCGTACGCCCTGGGACTCTTATAAAGGGTCCCGGCCCGAGAGAAACCCGCTATTTTTCGCGGGTTTCCTCTCTCCTTTTGGGTTCTTCAAGCTCCCTAAGAGTCGGTTTTCGCCTCCTTGGTGTTCAAAGCTCTAAAATCGTGCCCTACGGTGTCCGTCCAAGCATCCAAACTCGGATTTAGGTATATTTTTAATGTTTTTTTCCTTTTTTTCCTTTATATTTATTGTTTTTTGTGTTATTTCGGGTTTTTTTTTTTGAATGACAAAATATGAAGTTATTAAGTGTGTGTATACGATTTTTATTGCATTCATGAAGTGGGATACTCGATTTGAGTGTTATTTGAAGATTGGGGGATTTATGAAGTGCTTTTATTTTCAGGTTTTTGTTTGAATTAAAGTACTCCATTGAGATGGCAGGAAGGGGTGGTAGAGACTCTCATTCAAAGTTTGATGATCCGGCATGGCAGTGGGGTATACCAGTTGAGGGTTCAAGGTTAAAAATCAGATGTTTATTTTGTGAAAAGGTGGTTAGTGGTGGAATTTCAAGGTTGAAACACCACCTAGCAGGAACCAGGAAAGAAGTTGCTCCATGCACAGGCAGAGATAGAAGTGTGCCAGAAGGTATTAAATGGCAATGCTTGCAGATGATTGAGAGCATACAGGAAAGGAGACAACAAAAGGATGATTTCCCGATGTGTGAAGAAGCTGATGATGCTACTGCCACTGGAGTTGGATTCACTGATAGTTTGCCTTCAGATGCTAGAACAGATATTGGTAGTAGCAGTTCGCGAGCACCTAGCAGAGGAAAGAGGGTTGCATCTGAAGACTTTGGAGGTGGCAGAAGAGGAAGTTCAGGAAGGAGTAGAGGAAGAGCTTCTTCTTCTAGCATACATTCGTTCTTTCCTCCTTCCACTACACCTGGTGCTCAGCCAGGAATTCGTGCTGCTATGGCTTCAGAACAACTGCACGATCAAGCAGACCTTGCAGTGGGCAGATGGTTTTATGATGCATGCATTCCATTTAATGCAGCAAACAGTTTTCATTTTCAAGCAATGGCAGATGCAATTGCTAACATTGGTCCAGGATACAGGATGCCCTCTTATCAGAAGTTGAGAGGAAAGATATTAGATCAGACCGTGATTGAAGTGCAGCAATACTGTTCGACTTTGAGACAATCGTGGAAGGAAACAGGATGCACTATCATGGCAGATGGATGGACCGATAGGCGAGGAAGGACATTGCTAAACTTTCTTGTATATTGTCCTAAAGGACTCATGTTTTTGAGATCTCTAGATATGTCAGAGGAGAGGCACACTGCAGAGATCCTACGAGAGGAATTTGATAAGGTTATACAAGAGGTTGGGCTAGAAAATGTAGTCCAATTGATTACAGATAATGCAGCTAACTACAAAGCAGCCGGAAAGGAGTTAGCTGATATTTATGGGACTTTCTACTGGACACCATGTGCAGCCCATTGTTTAGATCTCATCCTCAAGGACATCGGTGAGATGGATGAAATAAAGGCAGCAACTGAGTGTTGCCAAGATATTACAAAATTTATTTACAACCATGCATTTGTTTTATGTATGATGAGGAGATACACAGAAGGTGCAGAGCTTCTTCGCACAGCTGCAACTCGATTCGCAACAAACTTCTTATCTGTACAGAGTATTGTGAGACAGAAGCAAGCTTTAAAGAGAATGTTCTCCTCAGATGAGTGGCAACAATTTGCAGAGTTACCACAAAACAGAAGGAACAAAAAGTTAAATGAGATTGCAGAAACAGTTTTTAGAAGTTCATTTTGGAATGCATGTATCAGATTATTGAAAATTACTTGTCCTTTAGTGAAAGTTTTGAGATTGGCTGACAGCGAGGAGAAACCATCTATGGGCTACCTTTATGAATCCATGGACAGGGCAAAAGAAGCAATCAGAAATAACTTTAATGGAAAAAAAAGAGATTATGTGCCCGTGTGGAAAATAATTGATAGTAGATGGAATAAACAATTGCATCAGCCTATTCATGCAGCAGCCTACTATCTAAACCCATCATTGAGGTACTCAGCAACCTTCAAAAGGGACGGTGAGGTTAATCGAGGAATCATTGAATGCATCGACAGATTAGTCCCTGATGAGAGCATAGTAGATGCGATACATCGAGAGATGGAGATATATGATAATGCTCTTCACTTGATGGGTTTGCCTGTTGCAATTCGCAACCGCTCTACGATGCGTCCAGGTACATTGTTTATTTTCATATTTAAGTTGCATCTTACATTACTGTGGATTATTATGTCTCTAATGTTTATATTTTTTTTTACAGATGTTTGGTGGAACAGGTTTGGAAGTGATTGTCCAAACCTTAGAGATTTTGCAGTTAGAGTCTTAAGCCAAACCTGTAGTGCAACAGGTTGTGAAAGAAATTGGAGTGTTTTTGAACACATCCATACAAAAAAGCGCAACAGGTTGGAACACAAAAGGCTTAATGATTTGGTTTATATTCGTTGTAACATGCGCCTTCGTGAAAGGTAATGTTGTATTACTTTCAAATTTTCAATTCGATATTATTTAACTTCAGTTTTCAATTGTTAATATTACTTACTAATTGTTTATCTTTGTTTGTGTCGTAGGCAATTAAAAAAAGTAAATAGAGAAGAAAGTCAGTTCGATCCAATAAGTTTGGATAATTTTGATATATTAGAAGATTGGGTTATGGAAGACACTGAAGAAAATACCATCCTAACAGAAGAAGACGTTGCCTGGATTAATTTGGAAGGAGCGCAACAACATTATGGAGATGAAGAATTTGATTTTAAAGAAGAAGGTGTGGGCGTGGCTGATGATGATGAGGATCTGCAACAAGGAGAAGATGAAGATTATTTAGTTGATGATCCTGATTACAATTTGTAAAATGTAACATTATATGTAACTGTAGTGTACTATAAAGTGTAAACTATGTCTGTATTTTATTTTTTGGATTCAAAATATATAAATTTGGATGCAATTGTTCAATGTTGAATGCTCAATCTGTACTAAACTTACATTATATGAATTTAAAGCAATTATCAGATTTTTCCTGATTTTTTCTTGATTTTTTTCGATTTTTTACTATTTTTTATTAATTTTTAATTATTTTTACATTATTTTAATATTAAAGTACGATACGATACGATACGATACGCCCGTATCGTGGAGCCCAACGATACACGATACGATACGCGTCAGACAACACTGCCTGCAAGTAAACATCAAACCAAGAGTTTACCCATGAATTGGAACGAAGAACCAGTATTACGAAAATCACATGAAATGTATTCAAGAAAGCAGACAAAACAAGCAATGTAATAATACTTCAGTGCCCGAGACAATGGATGAAACATTCTGAGGACATCACCTTTCGCTTCGTATTGCAGAATATGACAGCTTGAGTAATTGTAAGGGTATCATACAAGTCACAAAGGGTATCAAATTTCCACTCTTCACGTTCAACAGCAACAAAGAATTGTTTAATTCCCTGACAATACGGAAAGATGTATGACATATTAGTGATAGTTACAAAAATACATGTTAAGCTTCTCCTAAAGGGAGGGTAGTGAAGGACATACCTCCAAGGTCAACTCATCACGCTTGACAAGTATACGAACAGGATCAGTCATGAACTTGCTAGTTATCTCCAGAATTTCGTTGGGCAATGTTGCAGAAATTAAGACAACCTAGGACCATGAACAGAGTCAGCTGAGGAATTGCATGGCCAGTTAATCAAGCACATGAATTATGTCTAGTTTGTTATAAAGGACTGATTAATTTCAAATCTTCCTAAAGAGAAAAAAGAATAAAATGATCCAAGTGGCCAGATGTAGAACTGCAGTGTGCTCGTGCAAACATGACCAATTTCAAATTTTCATTCAACATAATGAGAAACAAGTGATGGTTGGATCCTAATCCAACACTAAATTCAAAAGATGCTTAACTCCAACATTTAACATGTCAAAGCGACATGCACACACACACACACACACAGAGCGAGGGAAGGGAGGGAGAGATCAAAATTCACATGGTAGGGAGGAAATTACTTTTATTAATGGAAGGTACATCCATTAGGTGTCTACCAATATACAACAGATCATACATGAGCAGCAGGAGCAGTCCAATATGGGGAGCGAATGAGAAACTTGGAAGAAAAAAAAAAGAGACGTCAAAAAATAAAAAGATAAGATCTGTTTAACAGAGATGCTTTCAAAGGGAAGAAAATGTTACCCAGAACATATAGAGGAACACAGTACAAGTGAAAGAATTGAGCAATAATCTCTAAGGAAACCCCATGCTCGTTCCAAAATGCAATGGTACCAAATCGAGAAGGGTTACAGCAACATAAAAGAAGAAAGCGAGAAATAACATCACCACGAAAACCTGGAAAACAAATTTTCTCCATTGCATACCTGAAGTTCAGGGGGCAGATATCTATAGACATCATATATCTGATCCTTGAACCCTCGAATCAACATTTCATCCGATTCATCCTTCGAAATAGACAAGACCACGTCAATAACCAAACCCTAAAAGTTTCCGTATTTCACTCAGAGCAGAACCAACAAAATGAGAAAAACATAGTTTCCACTTAAAAGGATCAATAGCTTAATGGCCCTGGTGCGTAGTGTTCTTCTCTTGATCGTGTCACAAACTCTGCCAGGTGTCACAGATGTAGACACCCAAAATTTTCTTTTAAAATTCTTACATTTTTACGAAAGTGGTCATTTTTAGTAATTTTGGGGTTTTTGAAGGAAAAAGGCACTAAACGAGTTTGTTTTGCTACCAAAATTTTATGAAAGCTTTAAAATGATGAAAGAATGCTTTCCGTTCTGAAAGTTTTGAGTTTTGACAAAATTTGGAAAAATGACGATTTTACCCTTAGTACTCGACAAACAGGATTTCGTTTCCTTAAAAGATTTATTACGAAAAGTATGTTGAAAGCTTGCCTCTTCAAAAGAAAAAGGCATTGAAAAGACAAGTTGACACCTAAAAAAGAAGGTGGACGCCCAAAAAGAGAAAACGGGCATAAAAAAGGGAAAGTGAGCTTCCTAGAAAGAAAAGCTCACATTTGGAAAGAAATCAATTTCTAGAGGGTAAGGTCGGTATTATCAAAAGAAAGGAAAGGTGGAAGCAAGAACGAAAGCCTCCGAAAACGAAGGTTTGGTATTAAACGCCTTTCGTAACGTGTCTACGTTATGTTTGGGTATCGAGGTAATTAGTACTGATATACATCAATTTGCATCGTCATTTGTTACTGGTATGCTATTGATATGTTATGATAAGAGCAATTTTAATATCCCAACACTCGTGGAAAGGATTGAATGAGCATGATAGTTGATTTTCAAAAACGTAACATGGGCCTTGCTTGTCACCGCAAACATATGAAAAAGGAATGCTTGTCACCGCAAACACTATTACTGATAGCATGATAGTTCACTTTCATAATAGGTAGGCATGGAACATGGATGTGCATAACCACTTTCACCGCAAACATGCAGTTTGCTAATTCACAACACGGGCTGATGTTGTGAGGTTACCGAAGAATCTGAAAAGAGATTGACATTGCTTGTTGTCAGTCATGACTTGAAGAAGGAATGCACACTGATTCGATACTTTGATGGGAAAACATATGAATGGGTAGAACTAAGTCGGCAACCTAATATAATTGGGAAAGGCAATAATAACTGGAATTTGTTTTGAGTACTTTGACTTGCAAAATAGTTAATATGTAGTGGATAAAGGCTACAATGGTTTCATTGTCTGAAAATGATAGGACGGACAGAGTTGCTCTATGATCTTTTCATGTTCTACTCTATATGGACAAGATTTGATGATCAAAAGCTGTCACAGATATCCACATACTTGGTGCGGGTCCAGTGGAGTTCTTGGCCCACGCAAGGATGCTGTCCATGATGATGCCACATCTGTAACAAGGGGTGTCTGGGCAATGATTGCATTCCTCCTTACCTACTGTTTGCTACAAGCACCATCAACAATGATGTTGCTGTGGCTGGTGGCATGGAAAGCATGTCAAACACCCCTCACTATCTTCCAGATTCAAGGAAGGGAATCCGTTTTTCACATGGAACTCTTGTTGATGGTATGCTTAAGGATGGATTATGGGACGTTTATGATGACAATGCCATGGGAGTGTATGCAGAACTTTGTGCAGACCAACATTCAATAAGCAGAGAGTACAAGAGAAGGAATCCTCAGCATATGGGATAACGCAGATATCATCAAGATCAGCAAAGAAGAAATGTGAAGAGCTGTAGTGTGCTCTTCCTGATGTTTCCAACGAAGAATCTATCTTAACAAAACAGAAAAAAATCATGAGAAGGAGATGGCTTCTGTTCTTCTTTCCGCACTTCATATTGAGTTGTTTTCCACAAAGGCCATTGTTAATGGGTTTGTTCTGCTGCTGGAATCTGCAGAAGACACTGCTCTTGATGTCTTAGATGCTTTTCCTTTTGAACTTGTCAATTGATGAGACAAACAAGAGAATGGTCGTGAAAGAGGGAGCTATCCCAACCATAATCGAGGTTTTGCGGAATGGTAACGTGGAAACTAAGGACAACTCAGCAGCAGATCAGCCCTCAACAGATAACGTCCCAACCAATTCACAAGAGATCAGATGCATATGATATTCAAATTACAAAGTAACGTTCAAGATAAAGTTCAGCAATACAGATCCTGTGGAGATCACATTCCAGATAAGATGAAACCAATTCAGATAAGATTTTATCAGCATAATTAAAACCGAACTCATCCAAATCCCAACCATCTGACTTATCCAAATCATAGCCAGAGCCTATAAAAAGGCTTCCCCAGGTGCTGCAGAGGGCATCAACCAGCGACCATCAACCAACGAGCATCAAGAGGGAACCAAAAAAAGAGAGAGAAACATTCAGTCCGAAAACTCAGAGAAATAGAGAGAGAGAGAGAAAGGAAGAGAAGAAGGAGAAGAAGGAAGTCCGGCCTGGTTCCGACGTCCGACGGTCGTCCGACGAAGTGCTCCTACGTCCCCTCTCACTCACACAGGTTGGAATTCTTGCACAAATTGGTTTTAATTCATGAGAATTTGAAAAAGCATAGATTCTGGAAATTTGTACATGAATCAAGGCCTTCAGCCCATGTTCTTCATTTATATCGATACAAACATGCATGATTCCTTCATGAACGGAATTAAAATCCATGTTTAGATGATTTCCATGCATCATTAGGACTGATACAGGTTGAATTTCGTTTTAGAATCACGTTAGGAACTTTCTGAAATTTTCTGCAAACTTGGTTTCTGAAACTGTCCGTGCACACGCGTCTGATCACAGAATTTTTATAGACAAACGGATAAGCTAATTGCTTCAAAATTTTGCATGAATAATCTAGACATATCAGACGTTCTTAGATAAATTTTTGAGGAATTGTTATGAACTGTTGCCTAGCCAATTAGATCCGTGAAGTTTATACAAAATCCAGATTGCGTTTTACAGAAACAGAACGTTTAGTAACAGACCTCTGTTCTTTTGCTCATATCTCTGCAACCACTGAATGAAATTGGATGAAATTTGATTCTACGGAAACCTAACATCCGTATCTTTCCAACACAATAAATTTTATCGAAATTGGATGACTGAGTGCTGAGATATTGCTGTTTTTCTGAGCTTCTGATTCACAGAAACAGGGCTGTTCCGAATTTTATAACAGTTTTTGATTCTATATTTAATTCTCAGAAAATAAAGAACAAAATTGTAAAATAAAAATATATTCTGATTCTACAAACACGTGTCTCTATTCTGTAAAAGTTTTAGAATTTTTGGAGAATCAGAAGTATTTTTAAAAATTCGAAGAACAGGTCTTTGGAACTGAACAGATTCTGCAACTTTCAGAATCTGAAAATTTTCAGAAATCAAGAACTTAAACACAAATCTGAAACTATTGGAAAATCTGGTTTTTCCTTTCTTGAATTAACGGATTCAAATAAATTTCAAGCGTCTAGGCTGACCCTTGAGCGCCGGTTCAAGAAGGCCTAAGTCGAAAAGATCTCACTTGTCCACAATCGTTCTTAGAAGTCAGAAAATCAGAATTTGTTAGTTTTGATAAACTAACTGGCACGCTCGCGCAACCCGACGTAGTTCGAGGGTTTGATTTCGAATCCCACGATTTGAAATAAAATCACGTCTACAACAACATGAACACCATATTCTAATTTCCTGATATCCTCTCCAAGACTCTTCCCACCAATGCAGGCATGCACTTGCACATTGATGTAATCTCCAATAGCTAATATCACTTTCTCAGTCTGAGAAGTGAGTTCTCTTGTAGGTGACAAAATTAGAGCTTGAACCCTATCAGGTGTTGTTGTCATTTGTTAGTATCAACTGAAATGCATAGAAGAATGCTACTCATGAAAAATGTGGATAAGAATCTAATTAAGATCCTCAAACAAAATATTCAACAAGAGACCAATTAATAAGTGCTGATGGAAAATATCATCATCAAAGAGATATACAAAAGTATGTTATGTATTTGGCTACACATAGATGTTACAAACAAGTCGCCTCTTCTTTGGTGGTGCCCTCTACTGTATCTACACTGTGAAGAATGGACAAAGGCTACTGCCTTACACATAAACATCCAGGACTATCCTTCCCTAATGCCCTCAGGGTTGCTCTTTTGGGACAAATAGACCAGAATTCCAAAGAAGCAAATCCATTTTCAGTACAACTAAACCAACCACCAACATTTTACTGTGTTGTATATGTGTAGAGGTTTACTCCGCCCATGTAAGGGATCACCCCAGCATGGCCGGTCCTAAGTGCGGATAAAGGAGTAGGGTTGCGTTAGGCTTCCGACAGCCAACATAAAACTTTGTCGGACTTATTTACCATGGATTCTACAAATTATGATAGAGCTATGTGAAAACAAAGAATCCATTTAGCCGACTCCATCTAGTATGAGAAAAGGCTTACAACTTCTAGATGCAAATCATCCACACACATGCAATCCCATAAACTTTCTCTAAGCTTGACATGCAATTAAAATCCAAAAGGACTATCAATCATAAAGATAGGAAGAACATCCATACACAATCAAAACAATAGAGATAAATGTAACTCTATAAATTCTCATGTGCTATCCCCAAGAAATCAGATCAATCCACAATTCAAACAATCATTGGATATTCAATTCAACACACCGGCATGCAAGAATTAAAAACGGAGACTTAAAACACAATATGGATGATGATGGCAAAATCAAAATCAATAAAAAAAAGTAATTAAATGAAATAAATGCAAGAAAGGAAAAGAAAAACTCTTTTGGTAGCGAAATGACAACTATATACTATCCTCAACATTTTTCGCGTAGCCGACAACTATATACAACAAAGGCTCGAACTCAGGGAGGCACCTAAGCCGACTCAACATTACCTTCAAAACAAAAATAAAAAAATGTTAATCAACAAAATAAGAAATAACAAAATAAAAACAAAAATAAAAGAGAAAAGAAAAGAGAAAATTTAGGTTGTCCTCCCAAAAGCGCTTGTTTAACGTCATTAGCTCGACGTTGCCTTTCCAACTAATCAAGGTGGCTTGAAGCAAGAGAAGTAGGATGACATTTTTCTCTTATCAACTCTTTGCCTCCATACTCTGGCCACTATCTCTGGAATCAATCTGCAATAAATCGGTGGAAGTGGAGGATCTTTTTCAATTAACGGCAAAGACTTTTAGAAAGAGAGTCATTTCTCGGCTTTTCATCAACCATCTTGGAGAGTGGAAAATTAGCATTGATTGATGATGAAGGGATCTTACTAGCCAAATCCAGCGTGAGGCATCTTGAATGCATTTAACAAGGGCAGATCAAAAACTAATCTTGAATGCATTTGACGGGGACATAAGATCACGATGTCGGTCTTGATTTATCAAAAACATTAATAGTCACCGATCACCATCCACCCTCAAAATAAGCTCTCCTCTAGGTACATCAATCATTGCTCTGAAGTAGCCAAGAACGGTCTTCCAAGAATCGAGAGGAATATCGGCATCCTCATTCTATATCCAAAAATCACAAAATCAAATTTGGGAAAATAAATTTGTCAACCTTCACTAGCAAATCTTCCACTATACCATATGGATGTTTAATTAACCGATCGGCTAGTTGAAGAGACATTGTAGTTGGCTTCACTTTATCAATCCCCGAAGCTTATGGAGAATTGACAATGGCATTAAATTGATGCTAGCTCTAAATCACATAGAGCTTTCTCAATAGTCAACTCACCAATAGTGCACGGAATGGTAAAACTACTGGATCTTTCAATTTAGGTGGTAGTTTCCTCTCGAATTATAGCTTGCACTCCTCGAGAAAGTGCCATGCAGTCTCATCTTCCCTTAGCTTCCTTTTCTTTAAGAGCAATGAATCTAGCAAATCTTTCCATGTGAACCTTGCATAAGAGGGCATACTGCTCAAGTGCTTCGAAAAAGGGAATATGTTAATCAACACTTTTTGAAGACTTCTAAGAACTTGGAAAACTGCTTTTTCTTGATTCTCCTTCTTTAACCTTTTGAGGAAACGGAAGTTTAGCATACAATGAATGATCAACTATTTTTTCTCACATTCCTTCTTCTTCTTCCTCGCCACTTTGGTTGCTCTCTCTTTAACTTCTTTATTACAACACTTTTGAGATTGGACATCTACGCAACAGGAACATCAATTTCCTTAACTAATCCATCCAAAGTCTTGCCAGCTTCTCGGTGTAATTGCATGACATTGCTCCTTTGGATTGACAACGGTATCACTCGGGAAGGTACCTGGAGGTCTCTCTTGAAATTGTTTTTGTTATACACTCCACTTGATTCTCTAAACTTCTAATAAAGCAGCCTCTCCTTGATTCTAAAAATTTGCTTTTGTCCTCCATAAAGCGAAGTCACATGCATGGTACACCCAAGAGAGTACGTCGCACAAAAGCGTAGAGAGAGTTTCTCAAGTGCAATCTCAAGAGGAGACTTTTCTCTAGTTAAGAATTCAATGGCAATCGTTTGATTGCTCCAGAAAAATTGGGATGATTCCTCCACCCTGGATTATATGTATTTGAAAATGGAACACCACGAGGTCTCGGAAGGATTACCCATATAATTTACTCTTGAGAAACCCGAAACTTGAGAATTGTTTGCCTCACATCCACCATTAGCATGATTACCTCCACGAAGTCACAAATTAACCTTTGATGGTTCATAGAATTTACCTACATACTCTCAACTTGCTTAGTCGTTGGCCAACCAGCGAGAAATACTTTTGTTTGAGCAAGTAAGGCATCGAAAGTACCAAGCTCCATCACTCTTTGTCGATAATGCTCTCTCACTAGGCAAGCGATATTCATTGGTGGCCATAACCTCAAATAATTCTTGAGCCTCTTCGAGTCTTAGTGTTTAAAGACCCACTGCGGATGCATCCACCATAAGTCTTGTGATAATGATTTAAACCATTGTAAAATATATTGCACTGTTTGCCAAACCTTAAATGCATGGTGAGGACATCTCCTTAATAGCTCCTTGAATCTTTCTCATGCTTCATAGAGATTCTCCCACGATTCGAGTAAAGCAAGCAATCTCACTTATCTTCACAAACATTGATGGAGGAAAGTATCGAGTCAAAAATTTGCTAACCAAATCCTCCCAAGTAGAGATGCTCCCTTGTGCATGGGCTTGTAAATTGACTCTTTGCTTTGTCTACGAGTGAAAATGGGAATAGTCGTAATCTAATGGCATCATCAATAACACCATTATACTTAATAAGTATCCAGTTTGCAAGAAATTTGCAATATGCAAGTTTGGATCTTCTCGCATGGCACTCCCCAAATTGATTATCTGTTGCACAGAAATTTGTAGAAGTCTTCGGTTTAATCTCAAAATTATTGGCCTGAATAACGCACAATACTTGTAGAAATATTTTCACCAGTGATGGTAGCATAGCATAGCGCCCGGTAATAGTCAATGCGTCTTAAACTCTGCCTGCGATTACAACAATTTCGCCATCCTTTGCTCTGTACTTCTTCAAGCCTCTTCCTCTCTCTAGTTGCTTTCCCTGTTTGCTCTAGTCATTTCTCTCATCTCTAGATCAAAAAGTAATTCTTCTTATTCCAAAGAACCTTGTATAAACAAACAAACAAAACCAAAGTGAAGTAAAGAAAGAAATTAAAAATAAAAATAAATGACTAATAAAATAAATAAAGAAAATAAAAATAAAAGAAACAAATTAAAAAATTAAATGAAGAAAAAATGAAATTAACTAAGAAAAACAATTATCTATAAATAAAGAAAATTTAGAGAAAAAATAAAAAATTAAAATGAAAAATAAACAATTAAAAATAAAATTAAACAATTAAAAAATACTCAAATTAGTGTCTTTTCCAACTACTATTTAATATTAATAACAATAATCCCCAACATGACGCGCCAAAAACTTGTCATGCGGATATCGCAAGTGCACCAAATCGACAAAAGTAATAAAGAGTTAGTAGAGTATCGTCCCACGAGAAGATAAGTTGTAATTACGAAGTTAAGCTTATTAATTACTAAATTAACCGAAAATCAACACTATTCAAGCTAACAAAAAAGAGAGTTTGTAAAAATTAAATTAAAAATAAAAAATAAAAATTTTTTTACAAACCAAATCAACTATCTCAAGAAAAATAGAGAGGAGGATTGTTTGAAAGTAGATGCCTCAATCTAGGCATCACTTCCTGGTCAACCAAAACTGGTGGATTCAAATCATGAAGTCCAGTTTTTCCTTAAATTGAGAACCGAAACAGAACCCATCCGGAACCAACCCTGTTTTAGCTTGAGATATAAACCATTTAAAACTGAAAAGGAACATTAAAAAATTTAAAATTTAAAAAAATTAAAAGGAAACATGGAACTAACCATTTGGAACCGTCGATTATGGTGTTAGCTTGGTTCCAGTCCCACGGAAGATGGAACTGGAACTGAAACGGGTGGTCCCCAGTTCTGAGTTCGGTTTGACCAGCTCCTGTTCCAGCCGGTTCTTTGCAGAGTCCGGCTCCAGCTTGAACCACCGTTTTGGTTCCAAACCGAAAATGTCTGGCACAACCAGACCACCTAACACAAGAAATGTTGGTCAACTCGAGAAAGAGGAGTTGGTTTTCTCCAAAAATGTTGTGTTAGGAACACTTTTTAACTTACATAAGTGTTAAGGCCTTTTATGAAGTTTGAAGTTCGTCAATTCTTTATAAGAGTCCTTGAAATTTCAAGAGTGATTTAAAAGTATGCATATATATTAGGCGTGCTCTCAATATTGGTAAATGGTAGGTTCATTCTTGAAAATTAATTTCCCTTTCTTTGTACCGTAGGTTCATTCTTGAAAACTAATTTCCCTTTCTTTTTACCGTTTTGTGAATAAGAGGGTCGTTTTACAACGAGCAATGCTTCTCATCTGGCCAGGGTATCTACCTACAAGTCAAAAGGACATGAGTTCGAAACCCAGGACATGCATCTGGCTTTGTCCACCTCATTGCAAAAACAAAAAGCTTAGGGGTTTAGTAAATTACATTACCAGCATCGAGGTATGGAGTCTGGCTGAATTAGCGGTATCATTTTGGTGCTCAAGGTGTCGAAGGATTGTTACGCAAGGAAGTCAACGAAAAGGCTCCTTTATTCAAGCCCTCAAAGGAGAAGAATTTTGACTTTCTTGGAGGGGAGAGGGATGAGCATAAAATTACTGCAAGAAACATGAGCATTTCAACTTGAAGGTTCCAAGAGAGCTGCGACTCCTTGTGCCAATTCCTAGGGTTGATGCTTCATTGGGTTCTCGTTTTTGTGCTTTCGTCATTCCAAAACCTTAAAGAGGCTGAAACGTAAGTTCACAAAACCTCTATTTATTGTCCAAGAAATAACGTCCATACCTTTTTTTTTATACAAGAGGAGGCCGCAGCCTAACACACATACACACTCCATAGTCCCCCCGCGAGAGTTGAACTCCCCATCAACAATGCAAGCGTCAATAAGCCCTACCAGTTGAGCTAACACTTTGGGGGTTAAGAATATCAATACTTTACCTTACTATTTTCCCATACTGAATGGGGTCGGTTAGAGGAAGCAGCATGAAAACATCATAAAGAGGTCACCGAACCTAATTCTATTCTCGCCCAAACCTCTGTTTACCGTCCAAAGAAATAGTCATTTAAAAGTTATGTTATGTATCATAAGTTGGAATTTCAAAAATAAACTGTTTCGAAACCATACAACTATAACATTTACACTAAACTATATCTATGTTTACATGTTTTAGCTGAAAAATATAAATAGTTAATCTTGAGTTAGACATGAAGAGCAAGCATCGGGTATGTCGGAAGAGTCTGAGCACAAGTCCGACATGCTATTAGAAGTACTTTTATAAAGCAGACTAGCAAGCCACGCACAAAGAGCAACCTGGCTAGGTGGTGGGCTCACAAGTTAAAGGCAGTGAGTTGACACCCGTGGGCACGCATCTGGCTTCAATCTTCCCATTGCAACAAAAAAAAAGAGTACACCAGTGAGCCTCTAGCAACTCTAACATACTATCAAACCAAAACCAACATAAAGTGTTCCGCTCAATAGCAAGGTTCACCTACATGAGCTTTCAAGCATCATCTTTATCAGATACCGCAGGCTCACAATATGATAATGGCTTGCTTCATTGCCAACTTTGGGTGTCTATGACTGCACAAAGAACAACAGCTCACATGCCTAGCGGGTCGACTCACACTCCATTGAAGGTCATGAATGCGATAACCGAGGCGTGCATCTGACTTGGGCGCCACATGGTACAAAAAAAGAAAGAAAGAGAAACTTTGGTTGTCTGCGACTACTACTACAACTACTACCCTAACCATCTTACACTCACAACTAAGTCCAGAAACTTGATTCCCTTTTGCTCGGTTACAACCGGAGGCCGAAGCCAGGTATAGACACCCTGGGTATCGTACTCACGACCTTCATCCCGTGAGCTGAGTCCCCGGCCAGATGATCTAACTTTCCGACGATCACAACGGATGAAACCCATTGCTACAATATATTCTTGCACCCCATTAACGCCATGGTGTTGGTGAAGAAAACATACTGGGTAGATTTGATGAGGTTGATTAAATGGTAATTCTATGATGTAAAAGGCATAGCAGTTCAAATTTGAATTGAATCTTTTGTCCGTCCGCCTTTGATAATTAACAGCGAAAGATAAAGCAAGGCAATAAGCCGGATATTTGTCCTCCGAAGTTTTTGGTGACCCTTATTGATGGCTTTTCATGCATTGTCGCAACATGGGGAGGGCGAGAACAGGTGAAATAAATGCAAATACCAAAAAAGATCTTTAACTTCACAATACTTTTCTATTGCCTTGCTTTCTGTAAAAATCTTCTAGGCTTCCTTTTGTTGTCTATTTCTTTTGCAAGTATGTGAATATGAAGTCGCCCACGGTGAAAGTTTTCGGTCCTTGCCAACCATTGGTGGGCCTCTATATATATTAACAATGAGTTATAACTAAGTACATGTTCAGGTCATATGCTACTAAGTAGTTCAGATGTTTAAACCATGGGCTATATTATGCGCTGAGAACAGCTTTACCTCATTCAAACAATCTTTCAATCGTCTTATTCTATAAGTTTTGTGGATCCACCGAAATTCAGGCCAGTTGTGAATTTACCAAATATTTTCGGTGCACTAAACTGCATTTTTCCGATTCAGCAGTTGTACTAGCTGTTTTTCCCTATTTCTTAGTGAGGTCTATCCACTAGAGGAACTCAAATCGGGTCAGTGATCGATTTTTAGGTTTTGTGCAAACCTAATTGGTTACTTCCGGTCACATAAATGAATAGTTAAAACCGCTTTCAACTTGGAGTGACTTGCTTTTGCCAGGCTGCAGAATCTACCAACTTGGATTGCAGGAGGGGCAGAGGGGTGACTAGTCCATTAGCAGTTTGGGTTTGGTATGCATCATAGCTCAAGGATTCAACCATGGGCTATAGTGATAGGATGTATGCCCGCCCCACCTTGGGTCAAGCCATCACATGATGAGACCAATCCGCTTGACTACTTCATCATGGGTAAGATGGTGCTTTCTTTGAAGGTTGAATATCTTACAAAAGCTAAGCTGAATTGAGTATGCTGGATTTGTTTGAAGCTTGTAAACCCTTAATGAGCCAGCTCGTGTCTGCTCTGAACAAGGAACTAACTCGTCAGGAAAATGACCACAGGCAGTTCGTCTTACTCCCAGGCACTACCAGATGCTTCGTGAAAAGGGAAATAAGTTAGTAGAGATAATGGCTTTGGCTGTGACTTGATTTAGATGGAGGAGGCACTCTCATAAGTCCATCCAATTCAGTGCCGAACCCAGCCATGGACTGAAATGGAATATCTATGCGGGAACGTTTGGTGATAGAGAGAAGTCATTTCCCTAAGTTTAGGCACTGGAAATCTACCATATGTGAACTTGGAGAAAAAGAACAGAGTGAAAAGCAGCTTGACATGGTGAACCGTGGGGCCCAGTTGGCTGCCATTTCTGATTGGTCCACTACGGTTTTCCTTGCCGGGTCCCGCATGCACCAGAGACAGAATATATGTGACCTTTCTTCAATGGTGGAGCCATTCCAGTAAGATATCATGCTCACCAAGATGAATAGAAAATTTAAGAACCGAGTATGATCAATCCTCGATCAACCAAACAAAAAGGAAGCCTCATTGCTCTCTAAGTGAAGTCAGCTGCTTGATACAGGTCATCATTGTCCTCTTGTCTCGCATTAGTATTTAATATATGTTTGATGGTTTCCTGGAAATTTTTTTGTGCTCCTTTTTCGAAGTATTCGTCATCTGATTTCTTATACTTTTTTTCAGAATTATATGATCCTGCTACTTTTCTATTACATGGACTACCTTAAGCTTGTTTCTTTCATTTCACTCTTTTTGCATCGTCACACCAAGATTTTCTCCAATAACTCGTTACAAGTCTTCCCTTCCATGATTATAAAGTTCATAGCAAAATCTTTGTTTCTGCGATGCATTACAATCTTTTACAGATATTCGTGTACTGTTCGACACTGTAAAATATAAAAGCGATTAAGAGGATTCTTACAATCCAAGTTTACGGGCTAGCCGCACCGAAACAATCACTATGTTCATTTGCATGAAATTACTACGAGTCCTTGCTGCATCAAGTCCCGGTAACAAGCGAAAATAACTGGTGTTCAAATCTCAGCGCATGTTCGTGATGAGAAAGCGATATCAAAAGCATATCGCACAGAGTGCATAAAAGTTCAGAATAACGCTCGAACTGAGCACTTTTTGTTGCAGTTGACAGAAGCCAAAGTCTCTACGTAAATGATAGATGTACGGCGATCTAATGTCTTATATGCTATGTGTGTTTGTGTATATATATATATATATATATATATGTAGATGACGATCTAATAACCTTCCGTCTTTTTTTCCCCCTTTTGAGAGTCAGCCTCTGCTAGAACAGTGTAACAATCAAAGATTACCTCGCTTCATGGCACAGCAGGGCGATCCAATACCCTTCATGATGGTATTCTACAGCACATTCGGGTCAAAGAAAACAACGGGACTTGGATTTGCCCCTAAAAGGTACATGCATGAGGACATAATAACCTTAATGCATTCCATCTTACAGCTGAATCAGGTCAAAGAAAGGGATGAGACTAGAAAGATCCATTTAGATGTCACGGGTTGGTATGTATGACTCTTAGTAGGATGGGATATGCAAAGGACTGACAGGAAAGACCACCCGTGAATGCTTCTGCTACGTACAGCCCCCAAGCTTGGTCCTTTGTCCCTTAGCTAACATCCCTATCAATTAAGTGTCCCCACTTTTAGACTAAAACGACCAAAATTATCATGATTTGTTTACTGACTTCATTCACACGCATCTTGCCTTGTGCTGCCAAGAAACCCTAGCATCCCCCTCCCCCTCTCTCAATCAAACAATCTATTTGTCTACATGTATGTATACATATTGTGCATCTTTGCATTTATCAAAAAAATGATTACCATTCAGTTATGTTCTCAAAATTTCAACCAAACAAACATATTGCATATTTCATAGACATAGAACCGATTTAATACAGCAAAAAAGCCTAATATTGCTAAGAATTTCTTACACAATTTATTTATATAACACAATTAGATTCCATGGCTTTTAGACATGAAACTTGCATCCAAATAATTTTTATTAATAGAAAATATTCATTCTTTTGATTGGAGCATTGTGCCAATAGAGTATAAAGGAAGCTCCACTAAAAAAATGTAAGAAACTAGACTATGAAAATGTTAAAAGAGGAAGAAGTACTACAAAAGTGTTAGACAAAGCAATAAAAAATGATTTAGCTTTTGTTGAGTTAACCATTAACATGACACAAAGTCAAGCTCTATTAAAACAAAGAAGTTATGTAGCCATCAACATCTAGGATAAGAAAGGGCTTATTGATCTCAACCATTTAATCCAAGAGATTGAATACTTTAAATAAAAAATTAAAAAGTCACTTATAAATCCTATACTACTTTTAAAAAATAAAAGTGTTTTTTTTTAGCTTTTTTATTTCAATCATCTATCTCCCTAGGAGAATAACGGAAGATCCTTCAGTATGATTTAACATAACATTTTGTTTTATAAATAGTGCTAAATGTATAATGTCTTTTGGCACATTGTCTTGTATAAACATTTAAGTGGTTTGATCTTTGAGCTAAAAGATGAATATTTGAATTACTATGCATTTAATATACATGATACATTAAATGCAAAATATAAAAATATAATGGTACTTTTGTTCAAATCTCTACTATTGGTGTCAAGTATCAAACGCTAAAAATGTTTATGCAAGATTACACATGCATTTAACACACACACTCTCTCTATATACAGACAGGGAGACATGATGGTTTGAACTAAAACCAAACCGTCGGTGACAGCGGCAATAACTGGAACCGGAACCGGGGACCCCTTGAATTGGAGTTCACGGTCTCCTGAAACCAACATTAAATAATGTTTTAAAATATATTATCACAAGCAAGCTGCTAGCTCAATGACAAGGTGCTCCAATTGTTGCCTCTGGTGGGGAGTTTGACTCCTAGAGGGCACATGCAATGTCCTTGTATTTGAAAAAAAGATGCTTTAAATATCTTTTCGAAAGTCCCTCATCACAAACTGTTTGATGACTCAACGGCAGGGTGCTCCCCTCGATTGCTCTCCTCCATTTTGATGGGAGTTTGAATATCAGGCTCTTGTATTTTAAAAAGAAAATTTTAAACTGGTACCAATAGTTTTGAAACCGTAGTCTAAACCAACCCTGTGAACCCTGTGGTGGTTCGGTTCCGATTCCAAGTTCCAAGCAAACCAGAACAAGACATCTATATTTGGTCCATACGCATAGGCATGCATGCCAAGCTAACTTGTTGACTTATCCCTGTTGATCTGCAGCGATACGAGAAATGTTTAAAATATCACACTTGGAACAACGGGTAGGCAAAATTCCAAAAGAAATTAAAATCTTTTGTGATCTATTTAGATCATATGAAAGGCAAATCCAAGGCTTTAGTGGTATTGATGGTCCATCGCGGAACAAAAGGCAATTAAGCGTTTTAACGGATCCCAGCAGATTTGTGTGGTTTGAGATGGTGCAAACAAACTGTCAAGATTGCAAGTATCAGAATTATGGCCTGACGTTGTCAAAAATATGTCGACCACAAACCCTTTGAGTGCTGCTATACATGGCTTCCATATGGACAAAGGTGAGGGAATGCATGTGATGGCTGTGGCTCAACTACTTCAACATGGTGGCGACTTGCCACGTTCATGCATGCATACATGGCTAGCAATTTCAGGCATAGCATGAAGACCTGATACAAACATTTCCCTGTGTTTACTCGAAGTAACATATGGGTAAGTTGACCTTTTCTTTTTTTCTTACACGAACATGAAATGGACATGATCTACAAGACAAAGTTGGGAAAACTGTAAACAAACATGACTGTGGAAACTGTAAGGAAACATATAACCATTCTCGGCAACCCCAACACAGAAATGACTGGACTGGACATCCAACCGTTATCTATGGAAGAATGCAGGAAAGGATGGCTGTAACGGCTATCAAAGGCCGAAACCGCCGGATGGTTTTCTGAGCTTATTCGTAACCTTCCGGATAAGGGACTCTAGGAAAGGAAAGCCCAATAGAAAGTAGAGCAGGCTCTGCTCTATAAATAGAGAGCAGTGCATGAAACAAATAGTGAAAAGTATATAGAGATATAGTGAAATATACAAAGAATCACTAAGAAACTGAGTATTCCTCCTAAGCAAAACCTATTGAGAGGAAACCTGGAATATATAAAAATACTTATACCTCTTTGAAAATCCACTGCTGTTGTGTACCTGAGCACAGGAATAGAGGACACCGAAGGGTTGACTGAACGCAAGAACCTACCAGAGGGTCGTCGGAATCCCCACATAAACTGTTTCTGTCCAACAAACTGACTTGAAAAATACTGTTTGCATTTTGGCTGATATGTTCTTGACATAAACAAGGGATGTCATGACATGAAGCAAAACGAATCATGACGTTGACACCCCTGCAAACAGTTGTGAAGTATACCTTGAAGTTCACTCGGAGGTGTAGATGTGGTGTTCCATT
This sequence comes from Brasenia schreberi, assembly GCA_036023115.1. Taxonomy (NCBI): domain Eukaryota; kingdom Viridiplantae; phylum Streptophyta; class Magnoliopsida; order Nymphaeales; family Cabombaceae; genus Brasenia; species Brasenia schreberi. The sequence continues at coordinate 15,647,418 of JAYKKT010000089.1, read as the reverse complement.
TCTAGAAAACACATGACATGAAGATTCAATTTCATCTTTATTGAGGGAGAAACCTCTTAAGAGTGAAATTACCATTACAGAGGGATTAAAATCCCTTTTATCGAGCAAGAGAGAGAGAGAGTAGAGACGAGTAACAACCACTAGTAAGTATCCGTTGTGGGTACCCAACGACTAGACCAAACCAAAAGTAAAAATAAAAGATAAAACTAAAGGTCCATACTTTGAAAGCTATATAGAGATTTTTATCAACTGGGCTACATAATACATGGTGTCTTCGTAATTGAGGTTTACCTATAAGCAAAATGCATAAATTAATGTGTGGATGGCGTGACTCATATGCATTTGGGTGCGATGTCATAACCTTCTAATGTCATACTTGCTTGCATTATGTATCTGCACCTATATTTAGCTGGGTATGTGAGAGATGTTTTTGTTGCAGCGAAGCGGTGTCATTGGGCTTGAATTGTTTGGCACAATATCCTTAAAGAGGTTTTGTAGAGGATAAAATAAAACCAAGAGCCAAGGAGAGGAATAGATAACACTATAATATTGTATTTCTATGTCCCTCTATTTTTGTATGTCTTCAGTTATCATTCTTATTGCATATACTTTTTTGAATGTCCATTTCAACCAAGAGAAATGGCTCCCTGTCTCAATGAATTACTTTATAAATTGAAACTTGATATATTTTATTTAAACATTTTGTTTAGCAAAATGAGAAACAACCTCAACAATAAGAAAGGGGCTCCTTCTTCCTTATTACATATCCGTTATGCACGAGGCCTTATGGCCATTTGATATAGAGGAGTTATCATCTCCTACTTGGTCATATAAGTTGAATCATACTATAATGGTTTTTTTTCACTTTTTAGTAGCTTTTCTAACTATATTATTTTCAAGTTATACCAAAGTACAATTCACATGAGTTATCCCTATTATGTGGTTTTTGTAATACTTTTTCATTATAACTCATGTCTCTATTTTTACATAACTAGAAACACTAAACATGTCTCGACCCCATACTAGTAACATATTTAGTAAACAAGTCTTCAGATATACCATTTGTCAATGGGTCTGTTATCATATCTTTTGCAGGAAGGTAAAAGATAAATATTTCATTCTTTTGTATCATATCATGTACATAATGATACTTTACTACTATCAACCCCACTCCTTAGAATTATGACTACGTTGTTGTCACAATAAATGATAACTAACTCATTGGTTATGTTTGGCTTCAAATTATGAGTGAAGCAACTTATCTAAACGACAGTCGTTGTACTCATACTACAAAAAATATACTCAGCCTCTTGTATGTATAATGCTATACAATTCTGTTTCTTACATGGCTAAAAAACACCACCACCTCCAAACAAAAAAACTTAATCAGAGGTTGATTTGTTGTCATCTTTATTCCTAGCAAAGTCATATGAGTATCTAGTTCTTTTTAATTTATCTACTTAACAGTATAATTTCAAATATCTTGTTCCTTCTAAATATGTCAAGATCCTCTTTACAACAACCTAGTGTTTCCAACTAAAATTACTTTAGTATCTACTCCTAAGACCAGCAACAAAGTTCATATAAGGTTTCATACACAATATAGCATACATTAAGTTATCAATTGTTTGAGCATAAGTAATATTTAGCTTTTCTTATCCATTACCTAAACAATCAACTTTGCTAAGCTCGGCCCCTTTTGTAACGAGTGTGCTTGCAGACATGCAGTCACCTATTCTAAATTTCTTGAGGATATAGTTAATCTCTTTTTTTACTCAAACATAGTAGTCTAGATATTCTATCTCGAGCAATCTTTATACCTAAGATATAGGATGCCTCTCTTATATCTTTTGTTTCGAACTTTGAACTCAACCATAACTTGGTCTTGACAATCATTTCATTATCATTACCAATCAACAAAATGCTATCTACATAAAAAGACATGATGACAAAGTGACTCTCATTATTACAAATATAGACACAATGATAAAGTTGATTAGCGAGAAATCCAAGTTTTATAATGGTATCTTGAAAAGTTAAATACTATTGATGAGGTAATTCCTTTAGGCCATATAGGAATTTCTTCAACCTATATACCATATTATCGTGACCTTTAATTACATGTTTTCTGGGTATTTCATATAAATTGTCTCATTAAGGTCACTATTCAGAAAATCAATCTTTATATCTAGTTGATATAAACCCAAATCATAAAAGGCTACAACTATCAAAATTATCCTTATGGATATAAATTTTGCAATAGGAAAATAGGTATCAACACAATCAATTCTCTAATTTTACAAAAGCCTTTGTAACCAATCTCACTTTAAATTTTCAATTGAACCATCAACTTTATATTTCTTTTTCAATACTCATTTATAACCAATTAATTTTCTTTCTTTTGGCAAAATTGTTAACTCTTAGACTTGGTTTTTCTCAATAAATTCAATTTTATCATCCATTGTCTTTACAGAATTTGGTGATTCATATGAGCTCATAGCATTCTCATAACTTAGGCTATTAGTCTCTAATCTAATTCTACTTAATACTACAAGTCCTCAACTAAGTAAGTGTGATAGTCCTTCAAATAGGATGGAGGAGCCTGTTGTCTCTTATGATCACTTAATGTTTTAGTTTGCAGAGAAAATCATTTAATTATAATTCTATGGGTTCGAATGATGATTTATTAAGATCTAGAGGATCCTTACCATTATCATTATTATCTGTAAGAATGTCATTCTTAGTGTCCTTTAAGAATTCAACATCCCTACATCCCTACTCTTTATCAACCCGAGGTCCTTGTGATAGAAACAATACCCTTTCAAGCTCTTTGTGTATCCAATAAAGATACACATTAAATATCTACTATATACTTTATCTCTAGATTGATTTAAGATCTTTACATGTGCTACAAAGCCTCATCTCTATAGGTGACTTAGTTATAATTTTCTATCAGCCCACAACTCATATAGTGTAGTGGATATAGCCTTATAATGACTTTGTTTAATATATACATGATTATTGATACTACTTCTCCCAAAATACTTTTGGTAGAGAAGATCTCCTAACATGAACCCTGTCATATTTATAAGGGTCACGTTATATTATTCAACTATATCATTTTGTTGAGGTATCCTAAACTTTGTATTTTATATAGCTATACTATTTCTTAATAATATTCTAAAAACTCAACTGAGATGTATTTTCAACCTCGATCAGAACTTATTATTTTAATTATGCATCTCAGTTGATTTTCAACTTCTTATTTATATTCTTTGAATGTATTGTGACAAGTGGTATACATATCCATACCTCAATAATTAATGAAGTTTATAAAATAAACCTGTCCATAATGGGGCCTTATTTTAAATGTCTATAAATGTCAATGTAAATGTTATCTAATAGACTTGTGACTCTTCTTGCATGTTTAGAAAATGGTTTTCTCATTACTTTTTCTTCCATGCAAGCTTTAGATTTTTTAATATAGTTTCATTAAATATAGATAATAAGTCAAAGGTAGCTAATTTCTTTAACTTATTTAAGGTAACATATCCTAGCCTTCTATGCCATGCATTCACATCAAGAAGCATTAAATAAGTGATATAACTAGAAGAAATAGATGATCCTTCACTATTCATCATGTTAAAATTAAATTGATCATCATCAAAATAAAAAATAAAGACAAAAATATACAGACCATGTTTCCCTATGGTCACCTTTCTAGGAAAAATCTAATCTCATGCCTTTTTTAACTAGTATAGGCATAAAAACTAATTTGTACCTTATATAGGGCATAATTAATATATCAGTATTATTTATCATGTTCTTTGGGTTGATACTCTTTGAGGTCAATTTTCTCATCCTTGTTCTTTGTGATCTAGTGCATTACCTTGAATACAACGCACCAATGTGAAACATCATGGTGTAGATAAAGGCATTTTGAGATCACACAGACTACTTCACACTTCTCCTTTTAGCCACCATGTTGAGTGTTACCACTATCCTTGTTGCAGTTGCAACAATTTCTTTTGTAGTATTCTATTTTCTATAATTGAAGTATTTTATTCCAGAAGTAGATCTTTGTACTTGTTTGAATTCTTGACTTTTCTTTTTGTTAAATTTGTCAAAGTTTTATATTATATTATTTTATTTTATTTTGGTGGTTTTGAGAACTAGAGATAAGGTTATCTTTAGCGAGAAGCAATTTTTCTCTTTTGCCCTCCTTAAGGTACTCTTGTTTAATTGTCAATTTATGGGAGAGCTCAACTAAGGTAATGATAGAGTTAACCCTAATGACAATGGTAACCATATAATAGAAAGATGGAAGACTATTAAGTATGATTGAGATTTGCATTAAGTCTGTGATGACAATTTTAACCACATCTAAATCTCTGGTCATTATGAGCATTTTGTTTACACGCTCGACTATATTTTTTGGCTCTTTCATTTTATATAAGTTGTACTGTTGTAAGAGAAACTGGACATGCAGTTCATCTCTAGTGTCATACTTAGCAATGATTATATCAAACACCTCTTTTGTAATCTTATAATCTCTGAAGACCTTAATAAGGCCATCTTTCATATAAGTCAGTATTATGGTCCTAGTTAGATGTATTAAAACATCTCTCTTGTATCAAACATCTCTCTTGTGATTTCAAATTTTCCTTGCTAAGTTTTAGAAATTCCCATGATACCCTTGATTAGTCGACCGTCTAAACTCTCCCCCCCTCTCTCTCTCTCTCTCTCTCTCCCTCTACGCATTTCCACCTTGCCATGGATCGTCCTACACCATTTCTTCAACAACTCATGACTTGAAGCTTGACTCCAAGACACTATACCTTGCCATCCATCATCCTACATTGCTTCGAATTTAGTTAGAAAGAAAGAAGGTAAAAAGGAAAAAGAAGAGAACAAGGAAGGGGGTCGAAGAGGGCTTTAGTGATTTATAGAGGTATGTCATTGATTTTCTTTATTTGTTATCATTTTTTGATGTATTAATTTGTTTTCTGATTGGAATCCCAGCAACAAGATGTTGGTTTTTCGACCTGAGACACGGTACAAATGCATCTCCCCTATGAGGTAACATGATTGTTTCATAGTTATCCCATGGTAGGGAATGAGGCTCATCCATGTGTTTCTATTTGTAGGTGTCGTGGCTTAGCCATGGGTCCCCAACATGAGACATGCGGTTGGGTCACATCTCTTCTATTTTGGGTAATGCGGTTGTGCTGTATTTTCATTCAACATGTTATGTTTTATGATTTGTATTATATTATATATGTATGATATAATGTATATAATGCACTAATACTTATTTGACTCAATTGTTATTCGTTTTCATTTGTAGGTATAGCTTATATGAGACAAGTAAAAAGGCATGACATCATTACATACGATGTACCACAATATCATATAGAGGAAGACCATGAGCAGAAAATAAAGAGATTTTGGTTGATATACATGTCAATGAAGAACTTGATAGTATGATGACAATGTACATTTTGTAGAGGCTGAGATGAATAGTACGAAGAATAACCATGATATAGTTCCTGATATAGGGGTTATTTTCTAGTTTTAAAGGTCATATCCTATATAAAATCTAATAAGAACAAGTAATTTTAAACTTTAGTGAAATTGTATATTTAAATATACCACTTACAATTCTAACTATGTAAATACAAATATGCAAACAATGGTAAAAATGGTAACAACAGATATACTGTTGCACATGGTTAGTCAAGTGAATGGATGTGAGGTCCAATAATTGGATTGAGATTACATATACGAGTGAACTGGTTGGTTAGGGATATTTGTTATATGAGGTTATAGGCTATGCATTGTTGAGTTCTTTTATCAAGCATTGACAACTTGACACAAACAACTTTCACATACCATGGGTGAGATGACTACTACCCTTTATGATGTTCACAAGATATTTGGTCTTTTTATGGACGGTGAGTTTGTTGCTTTGATGCTAGAGATGATGGCTGAAAGCAAGAAAGATTTTTGAGTGATATGTTGGATATGAGTACTGATGAAGAGATGATGGCTAGAAGCAAGAAAGATTTTTGTGTGATATGATGGATATGAGTAATGATGAAGTAGTATTGGATATTAAGTCCACAGTTATTAAATTTGATGTGCTTCAAACCCTTATTAAGAGTAGGGGATTCAAACTTGAAAAGAAGGTTGTACTATATTTTTTGTATCAACTTGGGTGTATATTATATTAGGATATGTATAGAGACAGAGTGCCGATAACGAACGTGCATTGATTGACTCATAATATTTAGAGAGTTGGTAGTCATATTTGAAAAACAACAATATTGACTTACTTTACATGTAGCTAGAAGAAGCATCACGAAAGATAATATTGTTGTTGGTAGTCATCTTTGTCTATTTTATTATTCTTAATCTTTGTTACCATTGGATAATAACACTAACATTACTCATAATTACTGTCATCTTCTAGCATCTAACGATCATACGTGACAATAAACACTCAATTTTTTTAAGAAAACATGCTTTTAAAAATTATTTTTAAAAGACCAATTTCAAGGCAAATAGGGTTGAGACCGATTCTTGGTCTATAAGAATTAGAGTTCACATGAAGGAGAAATGAAATATTTTGGAAGAGAGAAAAAACAAGGAGGAATTTTGAAGGCTTCTGCCTCTATATGAGAAAAACAGGCTTCACCAAGCTTGGTTTATCCAAAAAAGTAATGAGAAACAAGAACAAGAACAACCTATGAGAATAACCTTAAATGAACTTCATTTAAAATTTATGAGTCAGTTGCACCTATTTTTATCCAAAAAAGCCTTATCAAACCAAAATCAAAAGCTTGGTTTTATTTTATTTGTCCATGAGATTTTATTAAAGAAAAAATTATAGGCTTGTTTTTACATTTATTATACATAAGAAATTTGAAACTTACATGCATATATAAATTTATGCACATTCAAAATACAAAATGAGCATCCATTTGTAAAAGTAATTTTTTTAATTCACACATATATATGTATAAAGGATAAATTTTTCATTAAAGCTTTATATTTTGAGCATTATTGAATATATAAGTGTATGAGAGAAGCCAAAATTCATGGAAGACACTTGTGCTCTCATTTTGCTCTTATCACTACCATTTTATAAAAAAGTTCTATATTTATATTATTTAAAAAAAAAGACAAAAAGAAAGTCTTTATTTAAAAGCTTATTATACATTTATGTACATGGCTCAAACCTTGACTCAATCAAGCCTACAACTCATTTGAACATAGCCTAGATAGCCCAAGCCTATTGAACCTATATTTATTCTAGTTAGCCCATGCTATGTTTATAGAAATTCTGAGTCAAAATTGCTTAGTCAGGCATTATATTAAAATACATTTTTGAGCCAAACGAAACCTACCTTAGCCATGGATCACCTCACCTCATTGGAATCAACTCCACATGAATCCACAATGGGTCATTCCATTTTGATGCTTCAAGACTAACAAATATCAAGTTTCATCAAGGTTTTAAGTCAAGACAAGCACTCAAATTGTGATCGAGCCATCATGAGAAGCCATCCAAGCCATAAGTAAGGAGCCTCCAAGTCACATGGGGATCAACTAAGCCAGCCATGCTTATGCCATCAATCCAAAATTGAAGCCACTTAGTCACATATGATTTTAAAATCAAAAGGAAATTATTTCAAATCTTTAAAGTCCTATCTTATTGGAATTGTTAGAAAATATGGTTGTTTCTTATCTCTAAAGATGTATCTCTAAAGGGGTTGGATCCCCTCTATAAATAGGCTCCTTGCCTTTCTTGTGATCATCTCTTCATTTTGTTCATCTCTCTTTCATTATGAAGCAACAATAATATAAGATTTTCCTACTTCTCTCTCTTCCCGTTTCTTTTGGTGTGCTGCATTCCAACCTTGAGAGATCCACCGAAGAGAAGCTTGCCCAACCTTAAGTATACTCAAAACATAAGAAATCCACTAAAGTAGAGATCGATTGTTTCTAAGATATTCCTAGAACCTTATTTCAATGGTTCCATCCATCACTCTACTCTTTTAATATACTTTATATATGGGTTTTGCTTTTTAGTCCCCTAGCTCATAGTTGTAGACGTGAATTTTGATTCCAAAGTGTATGTAGAAATTCAAAATTAAATTCCCGAACTACATCGTGTGCGCGAGCATGCAAGCTAGTTTGCTCAAACTAGCAAAGTTGATTTATAACTTCTATAACGATTGGGGTAAGTGAATTTTTGTCGACATAGAGCTTCTTGAATTGATGCTCAAGGGTCAACCTAGATGCTTTGAAAATCGCTCGAGATTCAAAAAGTTTTGAAAATCCAATTCTGATTCCAAAACATGATAAAAATAGTGATTTACTTCTTAACTTGAAAACATTCAAAATTTTGAAAAACAGAAACTGGTTTTGTTTTTAGAGATTTGTTTCTAATTTTTTTAAGCAACTTCTGAATTTTCAAAAATTCTAAATTTTTTATAAAAGACGAAACTTTTGTACAGATCCATAAACTATTTTTATTTTTATTTTATATGTTGTATATTTATTCAATTAAATCTAAAAATAGACCTCACTCAGACATTCGAGAAGACCTATGCCAAAAAGTTAGAGGTTTAGAAAAATAATTGTATCTTCATACTGAGACCTCCAATTTCTATGAAATTGATCTTGTTGAAAATTTCAAATTTTTAATGAAACCATTTTCAATAAAAATGGTTCACTGCATACAATGATATAGGATAATTACCAAACCTCTATTGCAGGAATTGCAGATTTTACAAACTCTCTTATGATTTTATTAGATATTCTATGATTTTATTTATGATGATTCACTAGCCTAAAATTATTGAAATTTTTATTGACAGTGTGTTTGTGTGTGTATGTTAGACATACAAAATTTTAGAACATTCGGAGTAGGAAATAATGAAATAAAAATCATTTACCAGATGTGTACAGAGTGTAGAAAACATGTTTTCATTTTTTACAAGATTCGCGCGTGCTTTTGTCTGAATTAAAAATTAATCTACAACAATCTAAAATAAAAAAATTATAATTACAACATGGGAATAAAGTGAATTAAGAGGTATATGATCTTATAATATACAACGGAGTAGAAAAGATAAAAAATCAAACTCATAATAGATAATCGATGAATGAAAAAGCGACAGGGCAACATATGATCCTTAATTAATGGAGACATGAGCTCCTTAATTACAACCCCATTAATCTTAATGAAAGAGAAGATAACAATAAGAAAAATAAGGGAAGAGTAGACCTGTAATGAAAGGATCGGCCGATGGCTTGTGGTGGCGAACCTTCCCCTTCTTCTTTCTCTCTTCCTCTCTCTCTCTCTCTCTCTTTCTCTCCCTCTCTTTCTCTCCCTCTTGCTGGCCACACATTTGGTTGAAGGCTGGATGATTTGTCTATGGGATTGATGATTTTTGGATTGATACATTGCAGCCCCCTTGAGGACCCTTTTTATAGGCCAAGGATTGCCTCTTTGTTGCAGCTCTTGGTAAGGCAAGTTGCCTTATTGAAGGTGGCTGAAATTGGTAAGTGAATGTTAACCCTTCTTGCAAAAAATCTACTCCATTGGATATGGTAGGTGGATGTTGACCCTTCTTGCTAAAAATCTGCTCCATTTGATATGGTAAGTGCAACTGGGTGTAGCTAGGACTTGAGACGGAAGGTGAGTTCGGCTAAGGTAAGTGGGTTCGGCCAAGTCTGAAGCATAGCAAACTCCTCCTTTACACCTTGGAATTCCAGTTCTAGCACAATATCCTTTATTGAGTATTGACCAACAAGGTCAATGTAGGTAACTTTTCCCATAGAACTAGGAGGAAGTGCAACATGATGCTGCATCAAGCTGCTCTCAAATACAGTAGCATACAGATCACCACCAGTAAGAGTGTCACCCTCACCTATCTTTTTAGGTTGAAAATTCCATAAAGTGTCCTTGTCAAGTGGAGGAACTGATACACCTCAAGGAATATAAACATCTCCAGATTTCAAGGCAATGGTTTTTAGTGGCCGCTGAATCCCATAAAAAATGTTACCCAGAATACCAGGACTGAGCTCCACTAGCAGACTCTTCACAGCCATCAAGTAGGCATTGACGAATTCCCTTTGTGGTTGAGCTCGGCTGGCATTGGTAAGTTGTTGGCCTTGTTGAATTTGGTTCCATCTGCTGGGAAGGTAAGTCGATGTTTAAGGACCTACCATATCAAGTCAAGGAACTGCTACACCCACTTGCCAAAGGCGAGTGAGGGTGGCTTGGCTTCCAAATTGCGTATCAAGGTTGCCAAATTGTACAAAGGTTGCCTTGATCCTTCCATGTTGAAATTGGTAAGGCTTGGTAACTTACCAAATTAAACATCATAGCTTGTCAAATCGAGTATCACTTTCCTTTTTTGTGGATGACGCCGACTTTCTTCCTGGATGCCGACGTTCCTTTCTGGGCACCAACTTTCCTTTTTGAACGTCGACTTTCCTTACTTGAACATCGACTTTCCTTTTTTTTTGACGCCGACTTTTCTTTCTAATACCTAAAACTAAAAATGACAGGTTACTTTCCCCAACAGTGTCAAAATTGGCAAGTGCTCCATCATTGCCTTTTTGGTTCATGTCGTCTCCTCTTTATGGAGAATTTGCCTCCTTCCGGCCCGAGTTTCATATATGGCAAGTATAGTTTCAAACATTTTCTAAAAAATATTTTTGTATTTAAAAACATCAAATTTAATGAAATCTTCAAATATTATTTTTGGGAAACACTGGGTTTCATTCCCAGTTTTTGTTTGTAAGGGTGACCTACTTTCACTCCGTGAGTCAGTCTTTAACCACTTTGACCATTTAACCACTTTTAAATGGGTGTAGGGTATCGAACCACCTTAACGGGTGTAGGGTATCGAACCACTTTAACCCTTGGGTATTAGGTCTTGGAATGAGACTCTTCTCAATTGGGCGTTTGAAATCATCGTTTCTTTGAAGACAATCATTTAAAAAGGCAGAATCCTGCCAATTTGGTCTTGAGGGCAAAATAATTATTTTTGTGCAATTTTATCCAAATTGGATTTGTTCAAGAGGGATGTAATATACCATCATTTTGAGGTTGTTATAAATTTTTGGGGCAAAAATGAATTCATTTAAGGTGTTTTCATTTGAAAAACCCTTAAAACACCCAAAGTTGCCAAAAAAATAAAATTCTAATACAATAGTCTTAGATCATAATAATTATTTGTATTTGGTCATAATAGTTACAATTATTTCACTCATCATTTCACCCACTAGTTGCATCCATCAATTGCATCTAATTCATCATAGTATCCATATTATTCTCTTAGAGCATGCCCTAAGTTGATATATCCAACACTCATCTATCTGGTTTACAATGGTTACATTCTTGCATGTCAAACACTTGCCTTGCATAGTTGATACCAATCTATTACACACCTGGCCCTAAGTTTGCATAAATATTCATCGCCCCTTTATCTTGATATATCTTCTTCTTTTTATTATTTACCTTAGTATTTAATTCAATCATCCTTACTATTTCTGATTTTAGTTTAACTAGATACCCACCGTTTGCATTAGTTCCCTTAGACAACCATAAATGCATTAGAAACCTCTTTTATAACCATGACTTTCTGGTTTTAGGGCCACCGCCTCATAAACTTTTTGGATGGGGAGGAGTGGTGGCAATTTTTTGATTCTTACATCCTAGCTACAACATTAGGGCGTTAATAACCTCATCTCAGCCCACCTTGACTTGGCTTAGTCAAATACATACTTCTGGAATCCTAACTAATTCACATAGTAATTTCTACATTACATACAAGTTATTTCAACATGTCACATATTCATTCAGCATATTAAATAGTTTCTGCATTAGTATAATTTTCTACACCTTGATATTTCTGCATCCACATAGGTGTTTTCATCATCAGAAATAAATTCTGCACCCATATAGATATTTTTGCGTAATTACATCACCTTAATAAAATTCTGCCTCTTAGATTAGTTTTAAACATTAAATATATTGCTATATTCATATAATCAAATTCTACACTTAGGTTAATTATAATGCATACATTACATTAGTGTTTTGCATTAGTTACAATTAGTATCAATATATTTCAGCACCTAGAATTAATTTTCAACATTTTAGAAATAGTCGTCTCTTCATTTAATATTTTCTAAAAATTTCCAGCATAAACATAGATTAATCACTTGTCTCTTAAGCTTATACTCTTGATATAAACTTTAGCATAAGCATATAGTTTGTTTAAGCATATTTCAACATATCATCACATAGTTCTTGCACTATGCCATATTAGTTATTGTTATCCAAACCACCATAGATCCAATCGACTGCATTAGATCGATAAACCAAATTAGATCCAATCATCCCCATTAGATCCATATCCGAGTTAAAGACTCATATCCACTTTAGAACCAAAATTCCATATTAGATCCATAACCCAATGAGAATCCTTACACATTTAGGATCCATATCCAATTTAGGAATCAAAAACCCAAATAGAATCCCATATCTATTTAGGACCCAAAAATAGTAGGAATATAAACTCTTTGGTGCTCACATTTCGATAAGTGTGCAGGTAAATTTCCTTTTATTAGTGAGAAATTTTCTAGTACAAGAACCAACTCTTGCCCATCGGGACAAGAAGGTGATTTGTGAAAAGAATTTAATTAAGTTCCATAATGCGAAAAGGAGGGCGAATTAAAGGTGAGTCTCTCCTGACTTAGTTTAATTTTGCTTTCATAAAATTAAGAAGATTGTATACAAATTGAGGGTTTTGCAAAACCTAAAATTTGTATACAGTGATATACTAGCACAAGGAGTGCATACTACAAACATTGTCGGGTAACTCTGTATTGCTGGAGTTAATAGAGATATATGAGCATTGCAGCCAAAAAGCACGTTTTTTTATGATATTTTATTAGATGACAACTGCTGATGCTTGGGCTAAGGGTATTGATGATGCATGTGCTAGGGTTCATGTCAAGTATTTGAGGGTATATGATGTTCCTTTATGCTATCTATCACATGTATAGTAGTATGATATTTGTAATGAACACTATTTTGGTTCCTCATTCTACATCCTTGATATGATCAAACAAATGTATGATTTCATACAATTGGATTGAAATACTAAGGTCTTTTAAATTGAAGTAATAGATAGATTTACATAATACAAATAACATATAATCATCATCCTCAATGTTATGTACTATATCATCACCTGGTCCTCTCATTTGTTATACATCTCAACACGTGAATGGATCACTCCCAATTCGTAATGCTGTCGTATATTAGTATTGTTTGTTAAGATTTAAAAATAGTGGCATCAGAGCCATTAGACATGTATATCTAAAAAAAATAGAATAGAACAAAATTTAAGTAATCACAAATTAGATATAAAAATGCTCATACATATATATATATAATAAAGAGATATTGTTATTACTGCTAGAAAATCTCATGTTGAGTCATGATAGTATATGTACCATGTATCCCTTGTAGTTGGGTACTCACTATCTAATACAATAGAAATGTCGTCGACTCCCTCATTGAGAGGAGTGCCAATTGTATGCTCTATCAAGTAGTGATAACCGAACCCATGTCTTTTATAAACATCCAAGGAATAGTAGGATAAGGGTCATCCTTCGTATATACAAAAAAATTAACAACATCAACACTACCCTAAGGTAGCCCATATGCAACTTCCTTCAAGCATTCTTTATGAGTTCATGCCACCACTCCTCCCCATCCAAAAGGTTTACTAATGACTTGATATCTACAATTTTAATCTCTAACACTATTCATCTAGTAATTTATAAATATGCCCTATAAGGCAGGGTATCACTACCTCATATGATGACTCAAAGTCCAACCATTTCGAAGTGTTCTTCTCAAGAGGAGACCCAATATGAGAACCATGGAAGTCGAATCATAACTCTCTCATAATGATCGCCCACTCTTGAAGAGGCCTTATGGCCTTGGCCATGTGTACGGTCACATGCATGCCTTCCTCCCCCAGAAGCATTCCTATCCGCATGCTCTAAAGTTGACAAATCTCTCTTTGTAGGTCTATTACATGGTCTCTTTTTAGGACAGTGAATGAGTGGCTTCTATAGTGTATTGTACTCATGATTTAACAACTTATCCAACATCTTAACCAATTTGTCATAATTTGGATGTTGACTTAACTTACAAATAACATTCTCCATCATAAATGCTTTTACATCTTCTCTTGTGTGATCGGTGTATGAGACATTTCCACCTCCATGTTAAACTTCCTCTAGAATGGATCAACTACTTATAATTGTATCGATTCATCACATTTAAGGAGAATGTTAATCTCGTGAGCATATGAAAATCTATGCAAACATCATAATATATACTAGCAAGTGGTTGGGTCTAAACCTATTATTTTCACATGATTGTACTTCCTTACAATCTAAGTTAACATGTTGTGATACCTTTTATATAGAATTACTATAATATCTTGTGTCATATCAATATGATGTTTGAGATTATTCAAATAACTTTTTCAATTATATAATCTATAAAATTGTATCAAATCTCTCCATCAAGCTACCAAATAATCCTTTCAACCTTGCACATGCATTTTCAACCATTCCACCATTAAAGAACAATCATTATAAGATTCATAACAAACCATCTGATCTATTTATGCTGAGATGGTTCTTTCCTTATATGAGTCTAACCATTGCTCTTTAACATAAAAGAGCAGAGTAGAATTTTTTTACTTCAATTCCATTACCTCCACTGCCTCCCCTATAATCGTTCTCATTTCATGAGTGAACGACCTTCCTCCAACTCGTACCAAAGACACTTGTCATACCTTTATTTCATGTTAATTTCACAATAAATACTTGAATGTTTTTTGTAATATGCCATATACATATGTAATGTGTCATATCCAGAAATGACTTAAATGACATTAATCAATGCTATATCACAATCACTTTAGATTATACATGAAAAGTTGTTTAGAGTGCATAACTCCCTCACAAACCCAAACATAATTCTCTTTCTTCTCTGATCTCATAAAAGAGAAGGCTACAAAAAAATTGTTAGTTTACGTTAACTCGACAACTTTAAGAAATGGCATCTTATATCTATAAATTATAGAATATATATATATATATATATATATATATATATAACCATTACTTATATTTTAATGTAAGAAATAATATTAAAACATGAAAAAAATCTTACAGATTTGTCTTAGATGTGCTATCAAACTCTAATACTCATGAAAATGCATGTAATAGTTGTGCGTTAACTGAGAATGTGGAAACACAATTGTTGTTGAAAATATCGACATTGGGTATCTTAGAATGTCATGTGTGATACTAGTGAAATTCTAAATCATATAATAGTTGTTGTGGAACACCTATCTTTCTTCCTAATTTTTATCTTGCATTGTAAATATCACTTGTCGTACTAATATTTGACTCATCAACCCACTTTAAATGCATCAAAATATGATTGGGTTTGCAATAAGTTTTTATGAAATCTTTTGTCACACTGTACTAGAGTCACTTAATCTCTTTACAAAAGCATGACTTTTAAGATACAGACCTAGGGGCTAGTTATGTGTTGTTTACTATCTTCAACTTCCAATAATCATTAACTTTGCATCAACAATAAAAATGACTACTCTACCTTCTTAGTACCTATCCACCTACTATTTTTAACATCAACATTTATACTCGGCCAATATTTACCATTCATACTCAAGTCATACTATAGATGTGAATTTTTATTCTGAAGTCTATATAGGGACTTGAAACTAAATTTACAACTATGTCATATGCACAAGTGTGCCAGCTAGTTTGCTCAAACTAGCAAAGATGATTTTCTGACTTCGTGTAGTGATTGTGGATAAGTGAATACTTTTCGACGTAGCCTTCTTAAACCGATGCTCAAGAGTCAGCATAGATGCTTTGAAAATCATTCGAGATTTGGTAAGTTTTTAAAACCAAATTCCAATTCCAAAACTTGACAAAAAACGTGATTTTACTTCTTAACTCAAAAACATTCCAAATCTTGAAAAACAAAAACTAGTTCTTTTTTCAGAGACTTGTTTCTGATTTTTTTAAAGAACTTTTGAATTTCCAAAAATTCTCAAAATTTTACAAAAAACCGAGTTTGATGTAAAATTAAGAAACTATTTTTATTTTTATTTTAACTGCTGTAGATTTATGCAATAAAATCCAAAAATAGACCCCACTCGGATATTCGGGACATATTTGTGCTAGAAAATCAGAGATTTAGGAAAATGATTGTATCTTTATTCTTAGAACTCTGATTTCTATGAAATTAGTCTTTTTGGAAAGATATGGATTTCAGATTTTCAATGAGACTATTTTTAATAAAAATGGTTCACTGTATACAAATATATGAGATAATAACCCAACCTCTATTGTAGGAACTTCTGGTTTTACAGAATCTATTCTAATTTTATTTGATATATTTTTTTATTTTATTTATGATAGTGCACGAGCCTAAAGTTCTTAAACTTTTTATGGATGATGTGTCTATGTGCATAGGTTAGATGTGCAAAATTTTAGAACATTTAGAGCAGGGCTTAATGAATTAAAAATCAGTTATCGGACATGTACAGAATGTAGAAAACAAGTTTTCAGATTCGTACATGTGTTTTCGTCCGAATCAAAATAATCTTACAGTAATTCAAAATAAATAAAATTATATTTATGTCATAATCTAGAGGGTATTAAGAGGTATATGATCTTATAATATACGTCGGAGTAGAAAAGATCAAAATTCAAACTCATGACATAATCGATGAATGAAAAAGAGACCGGGCAACATATGATCCTTAATTAATACATCATAATAGAGACATGAGCTCCTTAGTTATAACCCCATTAATATTAATGAAAGAAGAGAATATAATAGTTGAAAAGAGAAGAGAAGAAGGGACCTGTGGTGGAAGATGGAGTGGTAGTCAGCGGTTAGTGGTGGCGCACCTTCTTCTTTCTCTCTTCCTCTTTCTCTCTCTCTCTCTTTCTTTCCCTCTTGCTAGCCACGAGCTCCCTTGGATGGAACTCAATTGATCCTTGCTTGATGATTTGTTGGCTGATTTAGAGATATCCCTTACAACCCCCTCAAGGGCCATTTACCACATAATTTTGCCTTGTTCTTATATATAAATATAAGTGTACTCGCTCTCAATTCCTCGAGTATCTTTTGGTTTCTTTATATTTCATTAAATAGTCTTGTGAGCCAAGTGATTCCTATTTCTCATAGTATTTTCCAAACTTTTATAGGAATATTGTCTGGTCCTACCGGTTTACCACCTTTCATATGTTTAAGAGCTTCTTTGACTTCATTCTTTTGAATACGTCAGTAGAAATTATAGTTTATATACTTTTTTGATTTAGCTAACTTCTCTAAGCTAATACTAACATCTTTATTTTCATTAAAAAGCTTATAATTTTTTTTTCATCTATTTCTTATATCATCATTTGCTATTTAAATTTTTTCATCCTTATCTTTGATACATCTAATAGGATTAAGATCTTTAGTTTTCTTATCTCTAGCCCTAGCTATCATAAAAAAATTTCTTTCACCCTCTTTTGAGTTGAGCTTTTTATATAAATCCTTTCAAATTTTAGCTTTTGCTTCACTAATGGCCTTTTTCGCTTCCTTTTTTTGCTTTCTTATAAGCCTCTAAAGTTTTATTAGTTTTCTTATGACAAAGCTCATGGAGTCAAAGAACATGTTAAGTTTGAAAACCCATCCACATGCCTTTACTGCAACTATAGGTGTAATAGATTCCAGATCTCATATCTCCAGCACAAAGATCTGCTTCCAAGACTCTTCCAATAGGTCCAACTATAGCACACATGCCAGCACCCAAAGAAAAATGCAAGTGGCTATAGAATGTTTTCACAACTTTTGAGCCATGGAGCACAATAATAAAATTTGTTAGCTCACCACCAATCTCTTACAAATAAGACATGAGGAAACAATCACTTCAGTAATCCTTCTCTGGTTGAAAAATAGAAAATTAACCATGATGCATTGACTTGTGCTCCCCATCCAAATCCAACAGAAAGTATCGTGGATGGTGTTGATCAAGATCCATATGATCTTCGAGCAACAGCTAAACCATAACCAAGCTTGTAAGTGAGAAGCATACCTGCTTTTGCAACTGTTACTATAGACCAACTCAAATGGTGTCGTATTTGTGGGTGTGCAGATGGAAGTCCTATAAGCCCATAAGGCTTCATCTAGTTTCTCATGTCATATCCTACTCTTTTCTAAAGTTTTCTCAATGGTGCTCATGAGGGTTTCGTTTACGGCTTCAACTTGTCGTTGCCTTGAAGGTAGTAGGGTGATGAGAAGTATTGAGTAATATCATAGGTCTTACATAACTTTTCCACTTCTCATTTTTGAATCTGGTGCTACAATCTGACACTAGGTCTCTTGGAACTCCTATAAGCACGAAAATTCTCACTTCTGGTTTTTAAAGTCGAAAATGAAGTCGTTTCTATGAGCGTGCCAGCTAGCTTGCTCAAGCTAGCAAAGTTTTTGAAATATCTGACATTTTAAAGGCAATTGTGAGGAAGCGGGATCTTTTCGCTTTAAACCTTCTTGAACCGATGCTCAAGGGTCAGTTTAAGCACTTTATAGATGTTGATAAAACAATTTTGACTCTTTGAAAGGAGACAAGTGTTTTGAAAACTCGAGTTTGCCTAAGTTTGCCAGTTTTATGTATGGGGGTTGGAAGATTTCAAGTCTTTGAGTTTTATGCTATTTAGGCCGGATATGTGTGTGCATAAGTGGCCTAATTTCAATGAGTTTGAGCGTAGATTCGGGGTTTCTTTTGAAAACGCACGAATGCACAAATGTTTTTCGGGTTTTGATATGATGATGTGAGCTAGGCTCGAATTGAAAGCAACTCACACACACAACTTAATGTAAATACCCGAATGGAAGTGCAACTCACGCAGCTTAAGGAAAATACCCAAACTTGAAAGCAACTCACACGACTTGAATGTAAATTACAGAATTGAAATATACTTATATCTTAAGAGCGGAAAGGCTCAATGCACGCATGTGTGTAGTGTGAAATTTAAATGACAAACTCACACAACTTGAATTGAACTTGCCAAAATTGAAATATAAGTATATAGTAAGAGCGGAAAGGCTCAATTGTGAGTGAGTGCTCTTGATGTGTAAATGTAAAGACAACTCACACGAATTGAACCACCCGGAAATGTAAGTGCGTACACGACTTAATGTAAAGCTCACGCAGCTGGAAAATATATAAGTATGTTATATCTTATGAGCAACAAAGGCTCAAAATGTGCATGAGAGTGTAGAGCAAGTGCTCGAGTACTTCTTGTGTGCGAGTGTGAAATTTAAATGACAAACTCACACGACGTGAATGTAACAACCTGAATTGAATTGCAACTCACACAATTTTCACTAAAGTAAATACCCAAAGGGAAATATATACTTTAGCTTAAGAGCGGAAAAGCTCAATGTGTGTGCAATCGTGTGCAATTAAGAGCGGAAAGGCTCAAGTGCACGTGGGTGTCTTGTGTACGTCTAAGAGCAATATGGCTCAAGTGTACGTGTGTGCTTCGTGTATCAAGCATCAATATTACATTTCGGGGGGAGACTACGCTCCATTATTACAATCTCGTATCGAATTGAATTAAATTTGAAATGAGTAAGGTAAAAACCGAATTTAAACACTTACAAGTGGTCGACTTTTCCTCTCAACGTGCTTGGGTTTGTCCACCTTGGCAGCCAAGAGACGGGTCTCCCTAGGTGGGTTTCGACGTGATTTATTAGGCTTAGGGTATGCTTGGGGGTAGCCGAGTGTTTGAACTTAGGAGGGGCTTAGGTTCGGCTAAGGTGTGGGTTGGCTAAGGTAAGTCACGACCTAAGTGGGGGTGGTCCTAATCAACACTAGGGGGAAAGGATGCAACTGGCTAGGGTAAGGTTGGGGTGTTAGGTTGGCGCTAGGTTTATAGCAGGGGGCTGGAGTTAGGCGCTAGGGACAGTGGGGTGCTGTGCGGCAGGTGCTGGGACGCGGGGGTTATGGTAGGGACGACAAGCGCGGTGTGAGGCTAGCTGTGGCGCGGGAGCGACAGGGGGATGGCAGCTGGGCGTTAGGGAGTGAGGTGTGGGTGCTAGGTGATGCTAAGGTGCGGCTGGGGTGATGGGGTGCGGGCTAACGGAGTGCGGTGCTAGGCGGTGGTGCGAGGGTTACAATAGGGACGGTAGGCGTGCCTACAGGGAGTCGGGTGTTGGTGTAGGGTGGCGCTGCAAGCTATGGCAGGTTGTGGCAGTGTGGTGTGGAGAAAGGGGTTGGCTGGGGCGCGGGAGCGACAGGAGGTATGAAAAGGGGTGCTGGCGCTAGGGAACGGGCGGTAGTGGAGTGGGGCGCTAGGCGCGCCGGGAGGTGAGGGATGTAGGGTGGCGGATGGGGTAGAAATTAGGTTCAAACTGAGTGCGGTTGTACTCGTTGGGCTTAGATTTAGGTCGATTAGGGGGTGTTTGGGTAGGTTTAGGTGAAAGGGGCTAGGTCTAGGCTAGTTTTGGGTTAGGTTTAGTGGGGTCGGTTAGGTGGTTTAGGCTAGGTTAGGGTGAGGTTGGGAGACCTACCTCTTGGAGCCGGTCCACCACGCATCGCCCATGCCTCTACGCCTTTGTGCAACCTTTCTTCAAGTCGGTGCAACCCTTTGGTTTGAGCCTAGGTTCATACAAGGCTTTAACCCATGTCCTTGATCAAGCCCACATGGCTATGGCCCATCATATCTACTTTATGCCCTCCACTCATTCTCTCTCTTCCCAAGCCTCCCAATTTTGATTTCACGTGAATTTATGGCACCTCCTCACCTCTATTTATAGGCAAATGAGGTGGGTCTTGGGTATGGATCTGGATGTTTGGGTCCAAATCTAATTCAAATTTTCATTTCTTCAATCCTTCGTGGCGTTTTGAGATGAACAGTTTCTGTGAGCTCTGGCTTCATTAATGCTCCGTCTTGGGCTGGGTCTTCTCCAACCTTTTCGTTCGAACTCCTTCTCACCTTTCTAGACTCCGTTTCAGTTGATTTTTGTTGTTTCAGGCTTGGATTTCTACTATTTTGGTGGATGTTCTTGGCTTGGCATTTGATGCTCGGGGCTTGAAGTCTGCTTCTGGCCTAGGCTTTCCTTTCTCCTTTTGATCCTGCTTTTAATCAGGCCAGGATGCATTCAGGGCTTTTGAACCTGCTTTTGAGGCTGCTTTTGATCAGGCTCTACCTGTTTGTTTTGGGCTTTTACAAAATTGGGACTTGGCCCGAGTTTGAGAAATTCGTATTTCGAACGGAGTTTAAAACAGAAGTTTAAAGCTTTTGCAACTCCTGGGTTTTCGAAAACTCAAAATCTAGTTTTGAAATGGATTTTCAAACCAGGTGTTTGTTTTGGGAAATCATTTGATTTTGGGGTGTTTACAACTCCAAATCGAGCCAAGATATTTTTCTTAATGAATGTCACTACATGTTGTCCTTGGACATTAGTCAAGGAGGTAACTTCAACCCATTTAGAAAAATATTCAGTGGCTCCTAAAATAAACCTATGTCCATTTGATGCAATAGGTGAGATTGATCCAATAATATCAAATGCTCACATGGTGAAGGGCCATGGACTCACGATAACTTTTTGAAATAGGGTCCATGTCTTGTAGTTCGAAGGTGTTAAATGAAAGTTAAATCCCTTTTATCATCCATATTTGAAGGAGAAAAAGAAACTAAAAAGATAAACATATAAGATACGATCGACATACTTCCCGAGAAGATAACAATATTCCTACAATCTCAAAAATGACTCTTATACCATGTAATGAAGTCGACGCTTCAATATAGCAATGGAAGATCAGTGAATATCATCCGAAAAAGTCAATCACAAAGCCTTAAAAAAAGGCTATAAAGCATATGCAATAAGGGCACAATGAAGTGGAAATAAATAAATATGATTTAGCCACAAAGTCACATATGAAAGAACTAAGTATATTGAGGTTGATTAACATTTTATTCGAGAGAAATTATCTGCAAAAATTTTCAACCTTACACATGTGCGGTCAAAATAACAATTAGCTGATATGCTAACTAATCCTATTACAACCTGTCTCTTAAAGGGGACTTTGGACAAATTAGGAGTTATGAATATTCAAGTCCAAACTTCAAGGGGCGTGTTGAAGAATAGTAAAGGAACTGGTTTTCGCTCTTATTGGATCCATATCTGATCCAATAAGAGCAGCATGACTTAACATTTACTAAGTGGGGGTATATTAAGAATTCAAGTTAGAAAATATTATAAAATGAAACCCTACACCATTAGGTGACTCTAGTGAAAGAAAGGGGAGAGAGAGGGCGGCTGCCAAGGAAGTGGCGCCGACTCTCAACCCTTGTAACTCCACGATTTTCAGAATTTGATTGATTGTTTTTCATTATTTGTATTGTGTGTGTTTTTCTCTAAACCTACCAAGGTCTCGTTTGATATTTTATAAGAGAATAACAATACCTGCAACATATCACTTTATAAACAAAGTAGTGTCACTATAATAGGTAGTGAAACCATTACATGTCATAAATTCACTCATTTTACCAAACCAAACCTTAGTAACTTGTTTAATTCCATACGAAGACCGTTTAACACAAAAAACTTAATTCTTTTAATGTTAAGACCGAGAGGAGGTTCCATGCAAATCTCTTCTTTTAGCCATCAATTTAAAAAAACATTCTTAACATCCATTTGAAAAATATTTGAGATTTTGATTGCACTAAGAGCAATAAGAGTCCTAACAGTTGTTATCCTAACTAATGGAGCAAAGGTCTCTTTATAGTCAATACCATATTCTTGTAAGGATCCTTTGGCTACTAGCCTAGCTTTATATCGTTTTAGGGTACCATCACCATTGGTCTTGATTTTGTATACCCATTTACACCCTATTGGTTTCTTGGTTTCTAAATATGCTACAATTTCCCATTCTTGTGTTTTATGCAAGGCATCTAGTTCCTTATTCATAGTGTGAATCCAACCTTGGGATATTTGAGCCTCCTTAAATATTTTAGGTTCTTTTACAACTAAAATTATAGTTAATAAAACTCTACCTTTTGGAGAAAAGGTTTCATAAGAAATGAATCTATCGGGGTCTATAATTCCTATTGGATTGTCTTGGAGTAGGTTCAATAACTTTCGGAGTTCTCGTAATGTAAAATCTTTCAAAAAAGAGTTAAAATATTCTCACAAGATATTTATTCGTCATATTGACTTTCTACATTTTCTTTTGGATTACCGAGAATATCACTCAACATCAATAAAATTAGTTAGTAACTTGATCTTGAAACACAAATTCATTTTCAAAGCGCTTAATATCTCTTGACATATAGAGCTTGTCGTTCTTGGAATCATAACATCTATAACCTTTTTTTGTTTATACCATACGCTAAGAGCACACATTCAATTGCACATAGAGATAATTTATCTTCTTTATATGTAAATACAAAGTATTTACACCTAAATACTCTTAATCTAGAATAGTTAAGTGTAAGTTTAAAGAGTTTTTCAAAAGAGAAGATATTTTGCACACTAATGAATGTATATGGTTTATTAGATAGACAAAAGTCATAATGGCTTCTACCCAAAGCTTTTGGAAACTTCATTAGATACTAATAAGGTTTTCATAATGTACCGATTCGTTCAACAATACCATTTTATTGGGGAGTTTTAGTAAAAGATTTTCGGTGAAGAATCTCATGATTTTCAAGATACCTTTGAAATTCATTTGATACAAATTCTTCCACTAAGTCATATCTAAATATCTTATTTTATAATCAAATTTACTCTTAACAAGCTTATGAAAAATAAAAAAAAAAATTTAAAGACATCAGAATTGGCCTTTATTAGATATACACATATATATCTAGTAAAACCATTAATAAAGATGATATAGTAGGAGACTCCTCCTTTTGACATGATGGGTGAGAGACCCCAAATATCCGAATGTACAATTTTAAATGGTTTGCTTATAATATATGTTTTATTTAGAAATGAAAGATGTTATATTTTGCCAAAAATACAATCTTTATAAGAGAAATTTTTAATATTTTTTATTTCAATGAGACATTCATACAACTTTTAAATATTTAAATGGCGAAGCCTTTTGTGCCATAGTTGTACATTACCTGACAAAATATTGTAATGTCCAAAATTATACATATAATCTATTATGTAGAGTCCTCTATGGCCATATTCAATCATCTTCTTTGAGAGGCGATCCTGAACAATGCAACCCGTAAATGAGAAGGTTATAAAACAAAGCATTATCTGATATTTAAGATATGAAAAGTAAATTTAAATTTAATTTTAAAAAACAATAATTTTAGGAATTGAAAAGTCTTTATTTTGAGATTTCCTATTTTGTTAACCTTCAGTTTGGTTCCATCGAAAGTAAACACACATAAAAAGGGTTTCTTATATATGATTTCAAAAGTTTTTCATTGTAAGTCATCTGAAATGAAGCACTCAAAAAGTAACCAATGAGTCATACCTTGAGTGTCATACGTAGAACTAGAGCTACCACACTAATGATTGTCTTTTCCTTTAATTGTGCTTCAAGAAGCTTTACTCTTTCATAAAGAGCAAGAATTGAGGAAGAAGAGCTTTGTTAATCTATCATGACCACCTTCTTCTTTAATCTTGGGGAATTCAACCTAATATGTCTGACCTTCTTATAAAAGTGGCAAATAACTTTTCTCTTTGTCTCACTTGATCATTCGATCTTGAAATATGGAGGTCGATATGTTTAATGTGTACTTCAGTATTTTCATGCTTCTTTGGCATTGATAAAGTCAACAAGGGTGTTTCTAATGTGATCACTTACATTGTACATGAAAACTCATAAGATTGTCCTATAACCACATTCAAATTCCTCTTTTTGTTCCAAAGTGATATTTATAAAGGGTTCCACCTTCAATCCACTCATATAACCTCACAATCTTTTGAAATATAAATAGTTTCCATTGATTGAGACCATGTTTTATAGTCGGAAGTTTTAATCAAAAATTTAAACCCTTTTCTTCTGTTTCCAAGGAGTACAAGCTTCAAAGGAGTGAACATACTTGCATAAATGCTTTAAGAAGCATTATAAATCTCTAAGTACTTTAATGGAGACTTCCATGTTTCGGCATGCTTTTTGAGGCAACAACTTGATAATTACGAAGAGTAGATAAGGCTTTGATACCATATAATGAAGATGATACTTCAATGTGTTGAATGGAACAACAGATATCCAATATACATATATAACAATCATGAGTTATCAAAGCCTTAAAAAAGACTAGAATAATAGCAAATGCACTTAACTATATAAATGGTAAAAAGGCTTACATTTATTGAATATATGATAAGTATTTATAGGGTGAAGAGAAGATAGAGGAGTGAAGTAACCAGTGGGCAGGGAGAGCATTCAGTTGCTGGCCCTAGAAGATAGGGTCACCCTAGTGGCTGTGGTGTCAGGTGACCCTAGTGTGTTTACCTATATTTATACACTTTTATAATTAAAAAAATACTGTAAAATACCTAATAAATACATGTATTTTAACAACCAGTCAATCTCCTGTGACTTCGGGTAAACATGCACCTATTTTCTAATGATTAAATTCCCTCGTCTTTCCTCTGTAAGACTGTCAAGCATGTTCTTTTTTTTGTCATAACTGGTTGAGTTTCTTTTTGCCGAACCCAATGCTTACGGTGAATTCACGAGTAGAAGAGACTCAGCAGTCAATTGTAGAAGTCAATTAACTGATGAATGTCTAGGTAAGTGTGGAAGTATGGGGGCAGAACTCCCAGTCAGCATTGACAAGTTCTTTATATTGGACCTGGAAAACTTCTGATTATTACTTTGTCAGAGTTTCTTCAGTACTTAAGGTGCTAATTCTCAAGTTTGTTGTGTTTAAAAATTGTTTGCATGCCTTATTATGCAACCTATAGTAATTTTCCACCAGTGTCATGGTAGCCCATAAAATAGCATCAGTCTCACCGTACTTCGTTCGTAGTTTCTTCTGGTTTCTCTGCCTTCAATTCTATAGGCATTCCCTTTTAGTGTCCTCTAAAAGCAACAGTTTCACTTTGCCTGAATGATGAATTTTCTGCAAGTATGTCCTTGGTTCCTATAGATTTGGCTGCTATAAACATGGATAATATGGACAGTAGCAAACGTAGCATTTGCTCCATTCTCGACACTATTAACCTATTCAGAGAGGCAAGCAAAAGACATCACGAGCCATTCTACGAACCTTAACTTCAATGCATCAAGTAGGAAAAATTGCCTTATTGAATTTGCTCAATGTTCTACGTAAAAGTTGGAATGTCAATCGGTGGTTTGTTCTCCATTATAATAAGCGTTGTAGGAGTAAAGCACCTGATAATTGGAGCCACTAGTCCATTCACCAATAGCCACTTTTAACAAGCGCCTTTGTTTTATCCAGGTATGATTTTCCAT
This sequence comes from Brasenia schreberi, assembly GCA_036023115.1. Lineage (NCBI taxonomy): Eukaryota > Viridiplantae > Streptophyta > Magnoliopsida > Nymphaeales > Cabombaceae > Brasenia > Brasenia schreberi. The sequence continues at coordinate 15,620,818 of JAYKKT010000089.1, read as the reverse complement.
GGAGTCTCACCAAGTTCATTCCATTCTATGGAGGTGCTGAGTACCACGATTACCATCACTATGTTGGAGGGCAGAGCCAAAGCAACTTTGCCTCTGTGTTCACGTACTGTGACTACATCTATGGAACCGACAAGGTTAACCAGTCTCTTCTGTCATAACAACCCTCGATTTTCTATGTGCTCCGTGGGGCTATTAGTTTGGCGACTGGTTGGTTGCTGATGGATACATGAAGCTATTTATTTTTTTATTTCTTATACATTGTGATTTTTGCTGTCCAGGGTTATCGGTGACAGAAAGCACATCAAGCCAAGGTAAGCCTTTTGTTTCAATCATTGCCCCTCAGGTCGTTTGTTGCTGGCAACTTAGAACCTTTTGAAATGGATGAAATTGTTGCTTTGCAGATGAGAAACCTGACGTTTGCAGAAGAGAACGGAGAAAGAACCCTTATTTCGAACGGGGGCCTGAAGTTTGAGTGACTGCAGTGCATGGACATGCCGTTAGGTCTTGTTTTTTTTTATTGAGCGTTGTCTCCGAATGGACCCCGTTGCCGTCATCGCTGGGGTAGCCTGATGCTGCTCTCATCCCTTCTACGTGATGTCCTGTATCGTGACTCAAATAGGGGTCGCTTGGTTGGTGTTCTATGCACGTTTGCAGAGAGGAACCGTTGGCTTCCAAAGGACGCCGGATGCAGACGGCTTCCTTGTGATGCGCCATCTCTTTAGTTGACCCTTATCCTTTTTTTGTTATCGCAAAAAATAATGATATCATGCGACTTGTATAACAAATGCTCCAATGAATCCCCCAAATATCTCTATCTGATCTGGAAGCGGAAAGGAGCATAAAATCATGGTTTTTGCTAGACGCTCTTGCATAAAATTAAGCCTACCATACTTATGTTGCGTTTTGCGCCTTTGTGGGCCTTAAGGATGCGAGCATGGTCTACGTGCCGGATTAAGTTTGTCCTGAGTAGGCCGCGAGGTTTAAAATTCATGGTTTTTTCTTATTAAATGTCAGAGGCTGATAAATCCTAGGTTTGATTTATTATGTGTCCGTTTTTAAGGGGGTGTTTGATTCACGGTACTATTGGGTCAGACTTTTAATTTTAGGAACTATGCTATTCAAACAAAGAGCTCGAGAGGGCCACATTGCTATTCAAACAAATAGCTTGAGAGGGCTATGGAATTCCAATTCTATAGATTTGATTCTACTAGAAAAAATTGGTTGGGTTAGACAAGTTGGTATCACTATACTAATCCCTCTCTCTGCTGATGTTTTCACCTGCTCTCTCTCAACATTGGACACGATGAAGGAGTCTAAACTCCATTCGTTCCTTTCCACTGTTTACGGTAATGGCGTTCTTCTCTTCTTTCTCATTTCTTTTTTCTACAACTTGCAAAGCATGGGAACAGGAAAAATCTCCTTGGTGGTGTGATAACAAATGAGATTATTGTTGCTTTCAAGAATCACAATCAATTCTAAAGGGTGGGTTCGATTTTCTCACAACGATTTTTGTTTGATGAAATGCTTGGGGTTTCTTCTTTGATAGAAACGGTCTGACCAACAAGTAGATTACCTGTTTGATGAAATGTTTGGTGCCCTTTTCTTGTTTAGGTAGGTAATAATGGGTAAACTTCAACCATAGTTCTTTTGGTTTCCTTTTCACTTGCATTTCAGGACGGTTCCCAAAAGGTTTAAATACAAGCGTTAAGTTGAAGAGTTAAGCGAAACTGGTTCTTAGTCCTTGTCTTTGAGCCGCTCGGTTCTCCCTCTTTGCCTTTCTTACAACTGGGAGGCCGAAGTCTAACACGCTCATACACACCCACCCTCACCCCCCAGGAATTGAACTCCCACGTATGTTGTGGGAGTCGAAGAGCTAACGCTACCGGTCGCTGTGACTCTTTTAAAGTGGGATTTTCACCTATTGTCCAATGATAAGGGTACATGGGATAACGGTTAGCTCTAAACCGAGCAGCTAACGTGATTGAAAGTTGTAATCCGATCTGAAGACAACCATGTTTTTGATGTATGCAAACGGGTCCCTAGATGATCTGGGTATGAGTTGGTCTATACTCATCCTAAATCAAAAACGTTGTAGCCATTTAGTTGACTATGGTTTGATTGTTATGTTACTATGACCCCTAAGCTATGTGATTATCATGATATCATTATTTAAATTTAGAAATAACTAGTCTGAGCATAGATACTCTTAATTTGCTCCCTAATAATAGTAATACTTAGAAGCTTTATTTTGTACCAGAAAAGTTGCATTCGTTATTTTTACCGAAATGTATATTGTATATGGATGTCTTCATAAGTTCGTCAAGATTGAAACCTTAGCTCCAGTCAAAAGTTGTTGAGCCTGCTGCATTGCGAACTTGAACCTTTCTTTCCTTGGAGACTTCAACAGCTAGAACTTTTAACTTTTCTTAATGACTTCAACGAACTTGTAACCTTACAAGTTCTAGCTGTTGAACTGGAAGAGTTCGAAACGGAAAATTTAAAAACAAAAATCAGTGAAAATAATACAAATGATGGATGGGATTTTCGGAGTCGAAAGCAACAACCCAAAAAACTGTAGGTACACAATGCCAAAGCATCGGAAAAATTGATGTAATTGAACCATTTTTAAGGATTCCACAAACGCATTGAAATACAAAAGCTAGACTGTAAGAGTAGAGTTCTTGGTCATCAAGGCAATGGCTCGAAAGAATCAAGCCATAAGCCATAAGTGCACAACACAAGAAGTGTTGGGCAAATCCCTGCCTTTGTACAATTTTTAAGGAATGCTCCCCAAGTTTCATGCTTTTTTCCAAATATAACTCTAAAAACAAATAATATAATACATAAGGAGCAACCAAAACTTTTCATGTGCACTTGATTTTGAAATGACAAATTTTGAAAAAAAACGCGAGTGATGCCTTAAAATCCCAAATCTCTGAAAATGGAAACATAACTCATATTGAGCCCCAAACAAGCCAAGGAGAAGCTACATTGCATTGAGCTAATCGCACTCGAGCATAAAACTGCACTTCTTGATTTTAAATTTCTAACCTAGACTATGTAGCCTGCCCACATGCGGAAAGAAGAATGTTTTGTTCGGTAAAAGAGATAAACAACCCACAAGATACCAAGGAAATAAAGGAGGAAGGACATCATTCAGCTGCCACAACATGCACCTCATCAACAACTTCTATAGCATACACGTCAACGAATATTGACTATAACATAATGAAACAACAACAACTAAGACTTTTTCCATTCTTCATGATGGATAAGTCCGACAAAGTTAGTTTTACGCTGGCTGTCGGAAGCCTAACGCAACCCTCCTCCTCTATCCAGACTTGTGACCGGCCATCCCTTACATGTGCAAAATAAAGAAAAGATCAGAAGGGTCTTTCTACATGAATATCTCAGAACAACCACTTAAGCCCCACTTCCCACCAACTTGGCCTTGCCTTGCTGCCTCCCATTCATTGGATGAACCCGAGTTGCCCAACCGCACTACTACAGAGCTTCCACCATCTGCTTCCCCACCTGTGATTCCATAAAGGCTCCTAGCATCACCCGATTCTGCCTAGCTACTCCATCTGCACCTAAACTCCACTGGAATCAGCTCACACCACATTGGATTTCTCCACCGTCGAAATACCAAAACAGGCATCTCTCTGCCATACTACTTCCTTCATCCATTTGTGCATTTATGCAATAAATATGCATGCTTATGAAATGTTGAATATTGCTCATGTCAAAAGGAGAAAGAGAATCGTTCTTATGTTACCGCAGCCTTGAGGGTCAACAAGTTGATCCTTAGTTATACTTGATTTAATTGTACTTGGTCCACTACAGTGATTGGAGACTGTTTTATCTATGGTCAAATCTAGATTGCACTAGGTCCACTACAAGTGATACTGTGCTTGTTCATACTCTTGATCGCATTGATAGAAAATTTATCATAAGAACCACCATTAGTTGAAGTGGTTCCACATTTAGTCCCTCGAGTCTTGTGAATTTAGTAAACCCATGCTCAAACGCCTTTACCCCATGTTGGGCCTACGCAACTCAAACCGGGCTTGTTGGGGTCATTGTGGCTTCCAGCTACCAATGGTTTGCACAAGAAAAAGAAAACTTGTTAATTAAACATCTCAAGGTATAAGGTACTTGGACTCATAAAGAAGAAAAGAAAGACTGAGATTTGCTCTTAATAGACTTATAATACGATTGTGTTGGAGTACTTATTATGGGACACTGATGATAGATTCTACCTATATGGGTGTGAGGTGAGAGTGGGATAAGAGGTTGTGCTATAGTGTGCAAATACGATTCATGAAGCTCATGAGTCAAGTCCGATCATATCCAGATAAGTCTAAGTTTATATTTGTTATTTCTTTTTGCGCAGAAAGAATAATAAGGATTTATTATTCTATTGACATCATTCATTGGGCTTGGTTATGTTCATGCAAGACTATCTAAGTGGTCTTGAATGTATCCAACAAGAAATTCACCAAGAACCGATTGTATTTGGAAAGTTAAATATGGCGGTGGCGAATTAAGACTAAAGGAAAGTGCAATATATCAAATGCCACCATGCAATATATTTTGCTTGTTTGTTGTTTTGTATATGCAGATTGCAGACATAATTGATAGATTTATTCATACTACATAATTAATATCATATAATATTAAATTTATTATTATATGTAGGAGCAATAAGAAAAAGTATTGCTATTAATAGGAAAAACAACATATCTTGTAGTGTTACTGAAATAGGGAAAATATAACTTAATATTTATTAAATATTACTATATATGATTTATTACAAGTAAGTCATATATAACTAATTTTATATATTACTTACATGTTATTAATTTACGACATGCTTCATAGATATTTATTCATACTATACAATATTAAATCTTATTGTTATTAGTTAATATCAAATATATGTTGGTGTGGTAATGATTCAAGGCTTGAGAGACGTGAGATGTAGCAGCAATGCTGACTAACGATAAAGGAGGTTACAGACAACACACTACCAACTAAGAGTCAGGGACGGTCGTGCGCAACAGTAATGGGGAAAAACACGGACGACACTGACATCCGTCACAACAAGCGAAGAAATACGTTTCGCTGACGGGCAGAAGCGCCACAATAGAAATCTGCCGCGGAATAACCATTTCACTGAGGGTCATGCTCTTTAGTATTGCCTCCCAACTTCTTTTACGGAGGCCCGCTACTTGCAAAACCGAAAGCAAAAACTTTGCCAACGTTTTCCTACCGAATTTCTAGTACCAAACTTGACACGTTCGATGTTCAAATCATGCAACAACTGATTTTCGTACAAAATTATGAGTGTTTTATTTCTCCTCCATCCCTATCTCTTGTGGTCTTCTTAATCGTATCACTTACGTACTTTTCTCACTCACAGGTACCATCAACTATGGTTGTTGGGTGTTCCTTCTCCTTGTGCAGACAAGGATTCTGCAGGCAGCTAGCTAGTACAATATTCAACATGACGTTACAACAACCTAAAATGGAATCAAGCCGCATAAACCAGTCTGTCATTTCCAGCGATAAGCTTCAATGGCATCAGACAGATGCTACAGTAAATGGAATCGAGCCCAATGTAGGGCTGAATTAGTTGACGAACTTTAGGCTGTGAAGCTGATAAACCCGTCTCTGCAAAAATAGTTCCCAAAGTTTCTGCCACTTCCTCGCTTACATTTAGACGTTCAAATTCTTCTTCTTTGATAGGTGCAGGTTCCTCCTTTCATGCATGGCCTTCTCCTTGGTTGTCAAATTTCTTGGTCACTTTTCTGTTGAATTACTCAGCGGCTTGAGTGGCAACGTGATGGACCAACATTCAAACACTTGGATTTTTCTAAATGGTAACATGGCTTCTTGTATCTTTCAGTTCAAGTGTGCTTGATTTGGATAATGATGGGCTTGAACTGAAATGGAAAAATCTGAACCAGAAACAAGCTACATAGTGTTCATGAGTGATATGTATCACTTTCTTTGTAAATATAAGCATCTCAGGTGAAGGATGATTTAGTATGACATTGCACGGAAAGTCACACACCATCTGCAGGAAGACTAAACACAGTAAGGCCCACGAAGAAGTTTCAGTAAAGGGCAAGAGTGCTTGTCCACCGAGGGCACAACAAATGGGTATTAGAAAGAGGGAAGTCGGACATTCCACAGAATAGGCATCGCAAATCCTAGAGAAAGTACAAGGAAATAAAAAGAATGAGCAAAAATCCAACCTTCTAATAGATCCAGATCAGTGCACCGAACTGATTGTTCAGAACTCGCATGACTACATCTGTTGGTGTCATATCATCGTCCGACACTTCTTGCTAGTACCTAAAATTTCGAACCCACAGAATATCAGCAGCAACAACAACAACTAAGCCTTTTCCCATACTTGTTTTCACATAGCTCTATCACGTGCCATATTAGCAGTTAACTCACAATAAGCTAGATCAATGTTTATTGTTTCTTTCCAACACTTTTGTGGTCGTTCTCTACCTCATTTAATACTTTCCAAATTTAGTTTTTCATACATTCTTACAAGTTCTTCTTCTGATATGTCCAAATCATCTTAAACAATATTCTCTCATTTTATCCTCTATTGGTACCTCTAATTTGTTTATAATAACCTCATTTTGTATATAGTCTTTCTTGTATGACCACTCATCCATCTCAACATCTTCATTTCTGTCATAGACATCTTTTGTACATGTTGATAGTTAACTGCCCAACATTCAAAACCATAAAACATGGTAGGTCTAATTGCTGCTTTATAATATTTACCTTTTAACTTTAATGATATCTTCTTATCACAAAGAATACCTGATGCTCCTCTCCATCTTAACTAATCAACATTAATTCTATGCATAACATCTCCATCAATTCTTCCATCACTCTGAAAAATTGATCTTAGGCATTTAAAACTTTCTTTTTAGGGGATGCAATGTTTGCCAATTTTAATTTCTATGTCCTCTAAAGTAACCAAATGATCAAACTTATATTCCATATATTTTATCGTCATTCTACTAAGTCAGAAGCCTTTGCTTTCTAACGCTTCTCTCCATAGTTCCAACTTTCTATTAACTTTTTCCTTGGACTCTTCCACTAATACAATGTCATCTCCAAATAACATACACCAAGGTACTTCATCTTAAATATGTTTTGTTAACTCATCAATCACCATTATAAATAAGTACAACAATAACAACAACTAAGCCTTTTCCCATACTAGACGGGGTTGGCTACATGGATTCTTTGTTTCCACAAATCCCTATTGTGTGCCATGTTAGCAGTTAACTCACAATAAGCTAGATCATTCTTTATTGTTTCTTTCCAACACTTTTGTGGTGGTCCTCTACCTCTTTTAATACTTTCCAAATTTAGTTTTTCTAACCTTCTTACAGGTTCTTCTTTTGTTCTTCTTTCTATATGTCCAAACCATCTTAAACGATGTTCTCTCATTTTATCCTCTATTGGTGCCACTCCTAATTTGTTTCTAATAACCTCATTATGTATACGGTCTTTTCTTGTATGACCACTCATCCATCTCAACATCTTCATTTCTGTCACAGACATCTTTTGTACATGTTGATGATTAACTGCCCAACACTCAAAACCATAAAACATGGCAGGCCTAATTGCTGCTCTATAATATTTACCTTTTAATTTTAATGGTATCTTCTTATCACAAAGAATACCTGATGCTCCTAAACATTTTAACCAACCAGCATTAATTCTATGTGTAACATCTCTATCAATTCTTCCATCACTCTGAAAAATTGACCCTAGGTATTTAAAACTTTCCTTTTGGGGAATGCAATTTGTGCCAATTTTAATTTCTATGTCCTCTGAAGTAACCAAATGATCAAACTTACATTCCATATATTCTGTCTTTGTTCTACTAAGTTGGAGGCCTTTGCTTTCTAATATTTCTCTCCATAGTTCCAATTTTCTATTAACTTTTTCCTTCGACTCCTCCACTAATACAATATCATCTGCAAATGGCATACACTTCATCTTGAATATGTTTTGTTAACTCATCCATCACCATTATAAATAAGTATGGACTTAAAGTTGATCCTTGATGTAACCCAATATTAATTTCAAAGAAGTCTGTCGTTCCTTCATGGGTCCTCACACATGTTTTTGCACCATCATACATGTCTCTTATAAGGTTAATATATGTCAATGGGATACCTCTTTTTTCCAAGATTCTCCAAAGAATCTCCCTCGTTACCCTATCGTAAGCTTTTTCTAGATCAATAAATATCATGTGAAGGCCTTTCTTTTTTGCTCTAAAATGTTCTATAAGATGTCTCAAAAGGTGAATCGCTTCAATAGTAGATCTGCCTGGCATGAATCCAAATTGGTTCTCTGTTGTACTTGATACTTGCCTTAACCTACGTTCGATAATTCTTTCCCATAATTTCATACTATGACTCATTAACTTGATACCTCGATAATTCACACAATTTTGAATGTCTCCCTTGTTCTTATATATGGGTATAAGTGTACTTACTCTCCATTCCTCAGGCATCTTTCGATTTTTCCATATTTCATTAAATAGTCTTGTGAGCTAAGTGATTCTTATTTCTCCTAGTATTTTCTAAATTTCTATAGGAATATTATCTGGTCCTATCGATTTACCACCCTTCATATGTTTAAGAGCCTCTTTGACTTCATTCTTTTGAATACGTCGGTAGAAATTGTGGTTTATATACTTTTCTAACTTAGCTAAATCTCCTAAACTAATACTAACATCTTTATTTTCATTAAAAAGATTATAAAAATAGTTTTTCCATCTATTTCTTATATCATCATTTGCCACTAGAATTTTTTCATCCTCGTCTTTTATGCATCTAACATAATTAAGATCTTTAGTTTTCTTATTTCTAGCCCTAGCTATCCTAAAAATATCTCTTTCACCCTCTTTTGAGTTGAGTTTTTTATATAAGTCCACCCAAATCTTAGCTTTTGCTTCACTAACGGCCTTTTTCACTTCATTCTTTGCTTTCTTATAAGCTTCTAAAGTTTCACTAGTTTTCTTAGCATAACATAATTTGTAACATACCCTCTTTGCCTTGATTTTATTTTGTACCACTTCACTCCACCACCAAGCTTCTTTTTGTGCCAGTACACCTCCCTTAGATACCCCTAACACATCTTTCGCCACTTTCTTAATATGTATAGTCATATTGTTCCACATATCATAGGGTGTACCAACATAATTCCAAACATCTCCTTGCAGGACTTTCTGTTCAAATATATCTTCTTTCTCGCTTTTGAGGTTCCACCATTTAGTCCGAATAGCTCGATGCACTCTTTTCTTCTTTTTCTATTTTTTTATTTGTAAATCTATAACTAAAAGTCGATGTTGGGTGGTTAAGCTTTCTCCTGGAATTACCTTACAATCTTTACAACACGCTCTATCTTTTTTTCTACAAATAAAGTAATCAATTTGTGTTTGTGATAAGCCACTCTTATAAGTAATTAAATGTTCATCTCATTTTTTGAAGATTGTATTGACTATAAAGAGATCAAATGCCATAGCAAAATTTAAAATCTCCTTACCTTCCTCGTTTATATCCCCAAAACCAAAGTTTCCATGAATCCCTTGATATCCTAATGCCTCTTTACCGACATGTCCATTTAAATCTCTTCCTAAACAAATCAACTCCCTTTGTGGAATCTTTTGAAACATCTTATCTAACTCTTCCCAAAATACTGCCTTTATACTATCTTCTAGTCCTACTTGGGGTGCGTAAGCACAAACTATATTCAAAACCTCTGCTCCTAACACTAATTTCAACGTCATGATTTGGTCACCATATTGTTGTATGTCTACTACACTCTCCTTTAAATCTTTATTTATGATAATACCAACTCCGTTTCGAGCCTTTTCTTTACCTGAGTACCATAATTTAAAACCTATATCCTCTATCTCATTTGCTTTTTCTCTAACCTATTTTGTCTCTTGTAAACATAGAATATGAATCTTTCTCCGAATCATAGTATCTACCACCTCCATTAGCTTACCGAATAATGTTTCGATATTCTAAGAACCAATACGAATCTTATTATCTAGGACTAGCTTCCTTACCCCCCGCATCCGTCCATAATCAAAATGTGGAGACCCTCTTTGAAAATTTTTCACTACATTAAGGCGACAATGTAGCAGGACTAACTTCTTTACCCACACCCGTCCATGATGTGGGAACCCTCTCTGCAATTGATTCACTACATTCAGGCAAAAATGTAGTGGCCCTTGCTTACTTCTTATTGCATTTGGGTTCTGCAGCACGTCGCTAGGCAGGGACGCCCCAAAGCAATGCTCATAATTTTTGTAATCCATGTTATAAAAATCCGACGAAGTTTTACGCTGGCTGTTGGAAGCCTAACACAACCCTCCTCCTTTAGGGGAAAAATATTAAGAAAAAAAAAAATTCTAAATAAGGAGGACAATCACCTTCACCATTATAAATAAGTATGGACTTAAAATTGATCCTTGATGTAATTCAATATTAACTTTAAAGAAGTTTGTCATTACTTCATGAGTCCTCATACGTGTTTTTGCACCATCGTATATGTCTCATATAAGGTTAATGTCCTCTTTTTTCTAAGATTCTCCAAAGAATCTCCCTCGTTACCCTATCGTAAGCTTTTTCTAGATCAATAAATATCATGTGAAGGTCTTTCTTTTTTGCTCTAAAATGTTCTATAAGATGTCTCAAAGGGTGAATCGCTTCAATAGTAGATCTGCCTGGCATGAATCCAAATTGGTTCTCTGTTATACTTGATACTTGTCTTAACCTACGTTCGATAATTCTTTCCCATAATTTCATAGTATGACTCATTAACTTGATACCTCGATAATTCGCACAATTTTGAATGTCTCCCTTGTTCTTATATATGGGTATAAGTGTACTTGCTCTCCATTCCTCGGGCATCTTTTGGTTTTTCCATATTTCATTAAATAGTCTTGTGAGCCAAATGATTCCTATTTCTCGTAGCATTTTTCAAACTTCTATAGGGTCCTACCAATTTACCACCTTTCATATGTTTAAGAGCTTCTTTAACTTCATTTTTTTGAATATGTCAGTATAAATTATGGTTTATATACTTTTCTGATTTGACTAACTCTCCTAAGTTAATATTAACATCTTTATTTTCATTAAAAAGCTTATAAAAATAGTTTTTTCATCTATTTCTTATATCATCATTTTCCACTAGAATTTTTTCATCCTCGTCTTTGATGCATCTATCAGCATTAAGATCTTTAGTTTTCTTATCTCTAGCCCTAGCTATCCTAAAAATATCTCTTCCACTCTCTTTTGAGTTGAGTTTTTTATATAAATCCTCCCAAATTTTAGCTTTTGCTTCACTGACAACTTTTTTCGCTTCCTTCTTTGCTTTCTTATAAGCCTCTAAAGTTTAATTAGTTTTCTTAGCATAATGTAATTTGTAACATGTCCCCTTTGCCTTGATTTTATTTTGCACTACTTCGCTCCACCACTAAGCTTCTTTTTGTACGGGTACACCTCCATTAGATTCACCTAACACATCTTTCGCCACTTTTCTAATATGTATAGCCATATTATTCCACATATCACAAGGTGTAACAACATCATTCCAAGTATCTCCTTGATGGGCTTTATGTTTAAATATATCTTCTTTCTCGCTTTTGAGGTTCCACCATTTAGTCTGAATAGCTCGATGCACTCTTTTCTTTTTCGTCCAATTTTTTTATTTGTAAATCCATAACTAAAAGTCGATGTTGGGTGGTTAGACTTTCTTCTAGAATTACATTGCAATCTTTACAATACGCTCCATCTTTTTTTCTACAAATAAAGTAATAAATTTGTGTTTGTGATAAGCCACTCTTATAAGAAATTAAATGTTCATCTCAATTTTTGAAGATTGTATTGACTATAAATAGATCAAATGCCATAGTAAAATTAAAAATCTCCCTACCTTTCTCATTTATATCCTCAAAACCAAAGTTTCCATGAACACCTAGATATACTAATGCCTCTTTACTGACATGTCCATTTAAGTCTCCTCCTAAACAAATCATCTCCCTTTGTGGAAGGACACCTTGTCTAACTCTTCCCAAAAAGTTGTCTTTATACTATCTTCTAGGCCTACTTGGGGAGCGTAAGCACAAACTATATTCAAAACCTTTGCTCCTAACACTAATTTCAACGTTATGATTCGGTCACCATATCATTGTATGTCTACTACATTATCCTTTAAATCTTTATTTATGATAATACCAACTCCGTTTCGAGCTTTTTCTTAACCCAAGTACCATAATTTAAAACATATATCCTCTATCTCCTTTGCTTTTTCTCCAACCCACTTTGTCTCTTATAAACATAGAATATGAATCTTTCTCTGAATTATAGTATCTACCACTTCCATTATCTTATCGGATAATGTTATGATATTCGAGGAACCAATACGAATCTTATTATCTAGTACTAGCTTCCTTACCCCCTTGCATCCTTCCATATTCAAAATGCGGAGACCCTCTTTGTAAATTATTTATTACATTCAGGCGGCAATGTAGTGGGACTAACTTGTTTACCCACACTCGTCCATTATGTGAGAACCCTCTCTACAATTGATTCACTACATCCGAGCAAAAATATAGCGAATCTTGCTTACTTATCACTACATTCTAGCTCTACAACGCGTCACTAGACTGGGATGCCCCAAAGCTATGCTCATAATTTTTGTAATCCATAGTATAAAAATCCGATAAAGTTTTATGCTAGCTCTCGGAAGCCTAACACAACCCTCCTTTATCCGGGCTTAGGATTGGCAATGCAAGGGTGATCCCTTACATGGGTGGAGTTAACTCACAGAATAACAGCATAATAGAAAATTTTCTGCAAATGCAATTCGAGTCTTACAGGGCAAGCATACATTAACATTTTATATCTTATTATACAACTGGACTCTAAACAGGGAGAAATCTTCCAGCACTAATACACCAGATCTTGTCACAACTCCTAAACTAGAAAAACATCTATGCTTGTGCGAGGTTAATAAAATGATGAGTCACCTAGGCTGGCACTATGTTGTACCGTTTAACATACCCCACTTAGTGTAGGAAAAGGGTTGCTTAAAGTGAGAGTCATTATATTGCACGGATGACTCTCCCAGATGATAAAGCATAGGTTGAAAATTAGATAGAAAAAAGTAATCACTCGTCCTGTAATAAACTTCCTAAAGATTATCAAAGCTCAAGTAGCATGGAAAAAATGCAATAGATAATCCATTTCCCCAAAGATTATCAACCTCAAATAGCAAGGTAAGAAAGGAAACGGAAAAATGATCCACAAACACAACAAAGGCGCAAGACATAAAACGATAAAATACCATTCCCATGAGTAGCCTCAATCAGATTTCATGGAAGTTTATCCACTGGGTTTACTTTATTTTCTTAAATGATCCATAATCAAAGACAAGCCTGTTTGTGGCACCGTGATCTATCTTAGGTCATGTCGCATTTAAATTCAAAAGTGCAAAGTCATGTTTGTGGCATTCTTCTAAAACGCTACCAATGCAAACCAAAACTAAGTATTTTCCAACACTATAATGGGGTAGGCTACACGGACTACTGATCCACATTCTGAATCCAAAAGAGCGAATCGTGCATTTAAGGTTTCTTCCAATTCTTCGGCAATGCACATCCTCAACTCACATCCTTATGCCAGAGTTCCGTTTCCCTAAAATCGTATTGCTAAACTAGTTAAAATTTAAAAAGGAGCCAGTTCATTGAAACAATCTTGATCATTCGTTGCACGACTTCTCATTTGCTTCTAAAGGAACCCAAGAATGTGCCACGAACAACAACCACGCCTTTTCCCACACTCTAGAGCTCAATGGATTCTTTGACACCACAGCACGCAATCTTGTGCCATATCAGCAAAAGAGCCGATTTCATGTTTAACAGTTTCTTGGTTGGCAACATCATTCTTGAACAAAATAATCGTAAAAGGATGGAATAATGATTTTGGTGAACCAAAAACTCTTGATGACATGAGCTGAACATTTTAAAGAAAAAAAGGAGGCGATCATATTGAGAAAAAATTCTTTTCTAAGTACTACTTAGTTTTCACAATCCAAAAGAGGCATTTTTCACATCGAAGCAAGAGAGTTGAAAACAAGCTCCTCTCAAAAAAGACATAATCCGAAATGAAGAAAAAATATGTTCTCCAAAAATGCAGAGAACTTCATAACATGTATATCAAAGACATAATTTGATTTTCTAGATCAAACGAAACAAACTTTTCAAACAAATACGCAATATTATTTATTCATGAAGTGACACAAAAGTTTTCAATTATGAAAATAAAATCAACAAAACAAATTCTTTTGAAGTAACCAATGATTTTGCTAGGATTAATAGAAACAATAACTATTAAAAGCAAAGGTAAACAAAAACCTCTTTAAAAGAGAAACTATACGATTGTTTTTTTACTATAAAAAGCAAAATAACTTTTGTGAAATCAAGATGAAGATGAAGAAGAATTTTATCTCTTGACCAAACAAGATGAAGAGCCCATTTCACTTAGTATATCATGAGATATAAGTTATGTGGTTGATATAGAGTTTCAGAACAATAAGGAATCGCTGTCCAATTAAGCTTTGTTCTTTTCCCTGATTTTTCAATGATGTTTCACTATTACCGTCCAATTATGAGACACTGATGATAGTTTCAAAACTAAGATTTTCATATTGATAAGAACTTTGATTATTTCAAAAACAGTGGAGATTGTTGGATAGTTTTCAAAATAATAAAAATTTATGTATTTATCCAAAAGTTGCAACTCTCGAGGATGTCACAAATATTGAGGTACACATATATCGAGAAAGTGGCTCATATAACAAAGAGTTGTGAGTACAAAGTGTTGGCTCTTGGGAAGACTCTTCACCAGATGGTATGCAACCAACTTCATGGATATGAAAGAGTGAGATAAGAGGTTGTGCTATAGTGTGCAAATACGATTCATGAAGCTCATGAGTCAAGTCCGATCATATCCAGATAAGTCTAAGTTTATATTTGTTATTTCTTTTTGCGCAGAAAGAATAATAAGGATTTATTATTTTATTAACATCATTCATTGGGCTTGGTTATGTTCATGCAAGACTATCTAAGTGGTCTTGAATGTATCCAACAAGAAATTCACCAAAAATGATTGTATCTAGAAAGTTAAATATGGCGGTGGTGAATTAAGACTAAAGGAAACTGAAATATATCAAATGCCACCGTGCAATATATTTTGCTTGTTTGTTGTTATGTATGTGCAAAGCTTATTATATCAACAATGATGAAATGATTCGACTCCAAAGGCATTAGCAACCTCTCTCTTGGTGAAATAACTCCAACATTCTTAAGTTGTCATTTAAGTTAATTTTCCAGTGAGACAACAGTGATCATTAATGACATAATTGATAGAGATTTATTCATACTACATAATTAATATCATATAATATTAAATTTATTATTGTATGTAGGAGCAATAAGAAAAAGTATTGCTATTAATAGGAAAAACAACATCGGTGGAATCTTTCACAGCGAGCTTAGTTATATGATTTGTTACAAGTAAGTCATATATAACTAATTTTATATTTATAGAATATTATAATGATTAATATTGTATTAATCACTAAATTGATATTACTTACATGTTATTAATTTACGACATGCTTCATAGATATTTATTCATACTATACAATATTAAATGTATTATTATTATTAGTTAATATCAAATATATGTTGGTGTGGTAATGTGATTCAAGGCTCGAGAGACGTGAGATGTTAGGAGCATAGGATCATTCTACTCCCTATAAGATTGGAGTCTCATAGTGGTAAGTGGAGTCTTACCGCATAATGGGGGCTCCGACATCTCTATAAAGTGGGGTGCTCACACACTATAGAGGTAGTGTGCACAATATAGTGATTTTGACTTATAACATGGCTGACTACCCGACTTACTACTTGTCGTGGTTGTCACCACCTACGAGTTTGACTACCCTACCTATAGTAGCACCTATCAGTGTTAGCCCTAACATATAACACCGTAGGGTTTCTTCTTTCTTAGTATTTGTGACCCCAATATACATATCATGCGTCATTACCATAGAGCTCTAGACTACAAAATATGTTAGTGGGCATAGTAGTAGGGTACGAGTTCAACTATAGGAGTGTAGCCTTTGCGAAGAAAGAAGGTACCCTTACTTTCATCTATATATTGTCTTACATGATGTAATGGATACCTTAACACTCATAGTAGCCTCATCTTATATGAGAGGTAGTGGGCAGCTATTGTAAGCTTGATGTGACCACTACTTGACTTTATATGGCCCTTCTGGTTATGCTACTAAGTGCTTCCACTAAGACCTTTGTAGACACCGAAAATTTTCACTTGCGGGTTCTTAGGCCTGAAGTGAACCTTTTCGCAATCTACTTCGCTTTATGGGCGTGCCAGCTAGTTTACTTTAACTAGCAAAGTATGTTTTGAAAACAATCTGACTTTTGAAAGGCGATTGTAGGCAAGCGGGATTTTTACGTCGCAGACCTTCTTGCATCGATGCGCAAGGGTCAGTCTGTACGCTTAGAGACTTCGTTTTGAAACAAGTTTAACTCAAAATATATTTTGAATGAAGAAGTGTTTTAAAACCTTTTGAAAACCATGCATTTGGGCGATTTTGACTTTGTAAGGGTTGGACAACCCTAAGTCTTGCACGATTTGATTCGGGTTTGTACGATTCTCAGATTTTAGATCACGTGGATTTGCACGTGCCTAAGTCTTTCTCTTTATCCCTTTATGGGCCACCTAGGTGTGTGTTATGAACACTCCACTACATGGGGCGAATTTGAGCGGGAGTACGGGGCTTGCTTCGATGCAATATGCGTCCTACCTCGTGGTATGGCGTAGATGCAATGCAAACTCACGCTACTCCAAAGAGAAAACCCGAAATTAAAAGACAATGCCGAAGGGAAATTGCCGAAGGAAAATGACTTGTAAAGTAAATAGCCGAAGGGAAATGACTTGTAAAGTAAATAGCGGAAGGGGAAATATGGCTATATCTTAAGAGCGGAAAGGCTCAATTGTGTAAGTGTGTGTCGTGTATATATTGAAAGACAACGCACACGACTTGAACCTTAAAACCCGAATCTTAAAGACGTAGCCGAAAGAAATACTTTATATAGAGTATATGTAGGGGCCCTTACTTGGGTCTTGTAAATAAGAGCGAAGGCTCAATGTGTGTGCGTGCTTGAATTGAAAGACTTACACACACGACATGAAATGAAACCCAAATATAAATTGCAGTATGCCTTGACTAAGGTCTTGGGAGTAAGAGCGAAAGCTCAATGTGTGTGAGTGTAGAATTGAAGTACTACGCACACGACATAAATGAAACCCAAATATAACTGCAATAAGGCCTTTACTAAGGTCTTGGGAGTAAGAGCGAAGGCTCAATGTGTGTGCGTGTGGAAAATGGAAAGACAACACACACGACTTAATTAAAAACCCCTTGACTTAAAATATATAAATATAACTATATATTAAGGGCTGGTTAGGCCCGTGTGTGTGCAAAAAGTGTACGACTAAGAGCGGAAAGGCTCAAGTGCGCGTGTGTGTGGGTGTGTCAAACCACGTTATTACAATCGGGGGAGACGAAGCTCCTTTACTACAACCCCGTATCAAAATTTAATTGAATATAAAGCAAGTTAATGTAATAGACCAAGTTTAGACACTTACAAATAGCTGGTCCATGTTCAACTTGCTTGCACGTGGGCTCACGGTTCACCTTGGGCAGCCAAGAGGGGGTTATCCTAGGGAGCTTTGAGGGAGGTTCTATGGGGCATGGTTAGGGCCTTAGGGGAACTAAGGTTCGGCCAAGACGGGGGCTGTGTAAGGTCTGTCCTAGGGTCTGTCCTAGGGTACAGGTCACGGCCAGGGTGCAGGTTAGGTCGGCAGGGGGGTGGTCAAATCAGCAGGGAGGTGGACAGGGCGGCAGGGAGGCGTCTGGCGCCTGGCGCAGCAGACGGGCGCCTGGCGCTGGGCGCGCTGGGGCGCAGGGAGGCGTCTGGCGCGCGGGACGGCTGCGGCACGGGGCGGGCAGGCGACAGAGGGGCGCGCGGCAGGAAGCAGGGCGCGCGGCAGCAGAAGGGGCGCGCGGCAGGACTCAGGGCGCGCGGCAGGCGCTGGTTGCTCACGGCCGGCCGGGTTGAAGTTGTTGGGGTTTGTTAGGGATGGTTTGAGGCGGTTGGGGTTAGGTTAGGTCTAGTTAGGGTTCAGTTAGGGTTAGGTTGGTTCAGTTAGGGTTAGGTTCAGTTAGGGTTAGGTAGGTTCGAACCTAGGCTAGGTTGGGGTTAGGTTTACCTCTTGGAGCCGGTCCTTCTTGGCTTGAGCCCACGTCTCCACGGTTGCAGCCACTTGGTCCAGCCCACCTTGGTTGCAGCCACTTGGTCTAGACCCACTTAGCCCACATGGCTTGAACCCACCTCGCCCAATGAGCCCACATGGCTAGGTCTATCACTCCCTCTCTCTCCTCCCAAATATTTGCATGAACCCTTTACATGGACCCCCTCACCTCTATTTATAGAGATTTGAGGTGGGTCTTGGATTTGGGTTTGGGTTTGGGGTTTGGATCCATACCCAAATCCAAACACTATTTGGATCTGGATATTGGATCTCGGATATTTTGAGATCTGTATCCGATCCAAACCCAATATTTTTATGGATACGGATATGGATATTTTGATCCAGATCCGATCCAATCCAAACACTATTTGGATCCAATCCAAATCCAAACACTATTTGGATCGACCCAAACACTATTTGGATTGGCCCAAATCCAAACACTATTCATTACATGGATTTGGATCTGGATATATATGGTCCAGATCCAAATCAAAATTTCTTCGGACAGTCCTTCTTGGCTTCTCGAGGCGAACGATCTGTGCGGGCACTGGCTTCATCAGCGCTCCGTCTGGTGCTGGGTTTTCCCCAACTTTGTCGTCCGGACTCCGTCTCGCCGTTCTGGACTCCGTTGAGCTTTTCATCAAATGGGCTCTGCTTTCTTTTGTTTTTTTATCAGGGAGTGGCTTCTGAAGCTCTGGGCTTGAATCCTCTTCGGGCCTAGGGTCTTCTTTTGCCTTTTGTACCTGTTTTCACATTTCAAAACAGGTCGTCGTTTTGGCTCAAACGAGCTTTTTGGTGTTTTGAGAGTTTTTGAAAAATAGAAGATTTGGGGTGTTTACAACCTTCATTTGCTTCCTTTATATAGTACACCATGTGTGAGTAAATAATGAATTATTAGGGTAAGGCCTCCTATAGTAGGATATCAACTTAGTGTAAGACAGATACCACATGGGAGTGCTTTACAATGCTGGGCCTTACTCTAAGCTTACAATCACTTGATAGAGGCTTACCCTATTGCATGTGGTGTAAGCCACACTATAAGAGTTACTTACCTGATAGTCTCTTAGCAGAGGCAGCCTTCCGTACAATTGTTGCTTTTGAAGCCAATATAGAGTAGGCTCTGGGTGGGAGAACTATAAGGGCTGCTTGTGGAGCCTTGCGTAGTAAGCCACCTTTTGTGCTAATGGATTCGGAGAACAACAATTTAGTACTATAGCAGTAGTAGGAGTAGTAGGTAGAGTCTTACCATAGATTAGGGGCTCTTGCATCCCTATAAAGTGGGGTGCTCCCGAACTATAGAGGTAATGGGCACAATGTAGTGATTGTGACTTACAGTGTGGCTAGCTGCCCGACACACTACTTGATGTGGCTGTCACTACCTTCGAGTTTGATAATCTTACGTTTAGTGGTGGCCATCATCACCCCATCCTAACCTATGCCACTATAGGGTTTCTTCTTTTTTACTATTATGTGACCTACTATGCCTATCATATGCCATTACCTTAGAGTTTTGCGCCACAAAATTGTCTGTGAGCATAATAGTAGGGTCACAAGTGAAAGTATTGATGTGTAGCCTATACGAAGCAAACAAGCTCCTTTACCTTCATCTATATATTGTTATGTAACTACTTTCTTACATTGTCTTATAGGAGAGGTAGTGGGCGACTACTGTAAACTTATGTAACTGCTATTTGCCTTCATATAGCCCTGCTGGTTATGCTATAAAGTGTTCCCACTAAGACCTCTGATGCATTTGCAGCATATAGTGTGCTACGTGGGAGCAAATAACACACTATAGGGTAAGGCCTTCTTCAATAGTGGGTTACCACCTTACTATAAAACAAGTATCACATGAGAGTGCTTTACAGTAGTGGGCCTTACTGTAAGCTTATAATCACTTGATGTTGGCTTATCTTATAGCATGCGGAGCAAGACACACTATAAGAGTTACTTGATAGTCTTAGTTGGGGCAACACTATAGGCCTAGAGTGTGGGGATCGTCTCCACTTGTTTCAATGGATACCTTTTAGGATTCTATAGCATGCCACCAACACTACAGGTAGTAAGTTTGGGCCATGGGTTATATAGTTGGGAAGGTGCCACCACTACTATTAGAGTAGGTCTTAAGATAGAGAGGAGTTAAGAGGACAACAAGGTGTCTTCTTACTTAGGTTAAGAGCATAGGGTCATTTCGCTTCACCTAAGATTAAAATCTTGTAGTGGAGGTCGACTTGTACACTACCGTTGCTTTTGAAACCACCATTGAGTGGGCTTAGAGTGGGAGAACAACAAAGGCCTTGTGGATCCCTGGGTAGCAAGCCACCTTTTGTGTTAGTAGGTTAGGAGCACAACAAATTGTCATTATCGCAGTAGTAGAGGTAGTAAGTGGAGTCTTACCATAGAGTGGGGGCTCTTGCATCCCTATAAACTAGGGTACTCCCACACTACAAAGGTAGTGGACACAATATAATGATTCTAACTTATAACATGGTTGTTTACCTAGCTGACTACATGATGTGGCCATCACCACCTCCAAGTCAAACTACGCTACCTTTAGTGGTGGCCATCACCACCTCCAAGTCAAACTACCCTACCTTTAGTGGTGGTCATCACCGCCCCGCCCTAACCTATGTCACCATAGGGTTTCTTCTATTTTACTGTTATGTTAGCCCAATATGCTCGTGCGTCATTACCATAGAGCTCTACACTAAAAAATGTGTTAGTAGGCATAGTAGTAGGGTTGAGAGTGCAACTATAACATGTAGATTATGTGAAACAAGCAAGTTTCCTTACTTTCATCTATATATTATCTTACATGATGTAACTACTACCTTAACGCTACTAGTAGCCTCATCTTATATGAGAGGTAGTGGACAATTATTGTAAGCTTAACATAACCACTATCTGCCTTTATATAACCCTTTTGGTTATGTTACTAGTTTTTCTACATAAGACTTTTGGTGTTGTTGCAACTTATACTATGCTACATGAGAGCGAATAGCACACTATAGGCTTTATTGTAAGGTTAGAATCACTTGATGGCAGCTTACCTTATAACATTCGGAGGAAGACACACTATAAGAGTTACTTACCTAATGGTCTTATATGAGAGGTAGTGAACGACTATAGTAAGCTTGACGTACCTTCATATAGCCATGTTAGTTATGCTACTAAGTGCTCCCACTAAGACCTCTGGTGCTTTCAGGATTTTGTAGTGGGGCCACCACCACTAGAGATAGTAGGTCTGGGCCATAGGTTCTATAGTAGACAAGGTGCTACCATCACTATAAAAGTAGGTCAGTAGATAGAGAGAGATTAAGAGAACAACAACGTACCTTCTTACTATAGTTAAGAGCATAGGGTCATTTCACTCTCACTAAAATTTAAGTCTCATAGTGGAGGTTGCCTTGCGAATTACTATTGCTTTTGAAGCCACCATAGAGTTGGCTCTGGATATGAAAACAATAAGGGCAACTTGTGATTTGGCCGTCGCCACCTCCCAATCTAACAACCCTACCTTTAGTGGTTTCCAACCCCGCCCCCGCCTAGCCTATGTCACTATTGGATTTCTTCTTTCTTACTATTATGTGACTCCACTACACTAGCTTTGTGCTACCTTATAGTCACTTGATGGAATCTTACCTTTTAATATTCAGAGCAAGACACATTATAGGACTTACTTACCTAATAGTCTTAGTTGGAGAAATACTATAGGCCTGCAAACGAGGCCTTATCTCCACTTATTGAAGTGGACACCTTTTAGGTTTCTTTGGTGGGCCACCACCACTACAGGCATTAGGTTTGGGCCATGGATTATATACTTGGAAAGTTATAAACACCCAAAATTTGTCAAATTTTTTTTTTAGAATTTCCTTTTACAAAAAAATTATGATAGTGGGTCTTTTAAGTTTTTTTTAACAAAAATAGCTTAAGCGAGCTTATTTTCACACCAAAATTTTGTAGGTGCCTCAAAATAAGGGTATTGTGAGCCCCATAAAAAAATTGAATTCTGACAAAATCCAAAAAAATGATAATTTTTCCTCAAGGCTATATTAACGAAATTTCGTAGTTTCAAGTATGTTTTCTTCAAATAAAATGTTGAAAAAGCTAAAATGGGACATTTTGAACCAAAATAAGTTTTACCTGCAAAACATTTACAAAATAATTGTTTTACCCGTATAGAATATTTGAATTTAGAAGGACAAAAAAGTAGCAAACATGCCCAAAACATAGTTGAGAAGGAGAGAACCTCAGAAGACTCAAATTTAGTGATGATTCAAATATGCACAAAAGCATTGAGTGAAAAGTACAAAATACTCCTAATCAAGGGTGATCCTACACCAAGTAACCTTATACCCATCAAAAGGTTAAAGCAGTTTGAAAAGGTAAAAGATCATCTCAAAAAACAAACAAGTGTCATGTCCTGACCGTCGAAAGAGCCGACAGAGCTTGCAACGTGACCGACATCTAGCCAAACAAGTTGGATCAGCCTTAGTGGATTTCCAAAGTGATACAACAAATGAGATGTTCAGACGACCTCCGATAGGGAATGTGAGTTGGGCCCCTCCCCCGAATGCTAAGTCCTAGAGTGATCCTTGCTTTCATTTTAACTCGCACCATGCAACACAATAAACACTTGAGAGTAAGGCAATAAAGGCAACTTAAACGCAAAGTTGTAAAACAAAAGCTTTATTGATAACAGAAAGAAATGTGTGGCCTCGACATGCTATATTGGTAAAGTTCGGGGCACTTCTCTCAAAGAGGGTTCTTAGTCGGTGGCCAAAGGCAAAGTACAGTTCAAAATGGTCGAAGGGTGACATTATCCCCCACCCAAAATCGTTGCTGTTCTTGGCAATATCAGCTTCTTCAACACATCCCCGTTCCTACTCCTGTCATCTCCCGTTGCATGGGTGGGCACATTTGGAAGGTTGGAGGGTCTGAGGCATAATCCTCCTAATCACTTGTGATGGCCTGAAGGGTTGGATGGCACGCTTGAGGTCCATTGTTGTCAAGGAGATGCATCTATCAAAGTTGCATATGCCTATCGATTTGGGTTGTTGTTGTGGCGATTCGCATCACTGAACACGACCACGGGTAACCAAGGATCTGCATGAGACTTGTCTTACTAGGTTTCATATAAGAACTGGGCATCACATGGGGCTCCTCGTTTGTCTTGAGAAAGCCAAAACTGATGTTGGGCGCAAGGATGGTGTGTATAATATGTCAAGGTAGCTATAGATATGAATTTTATTTCAAAGCCTATGTAGAGACTCAAAACTTAATTCAAAACTACAAGTGCGCGAACATGTTAGCTAATTTGCTCAAACTAACAAAGATAATTTTCTAACTTCTTTGACGATTGTGGATAAGTGAGTTCTTTTTTATGTAGACCTTCTTAAACTGATGCTCAAGGATCAACCTAGATGCTTAAAAAATTATTTTAGAATCTGGTATGATTTTTAAACAAGTTTTTAATTGAATTGTTAGCCTAGTGTGTTTGGAGTCCAAAGAATTAAAAATTGTCAGCCTAGATGCAGAAAGTTTATGAAATTTGAATTCAGTTTTTCAAACAACTAACGGGGAATTTCAGTGAACGATAAACAAAACAAACTTAGCCCAACGTGTTTGGAGTCGAAAGAATTAAAAATCATGATTTTTGGAGATCATTTGATACCCAAAACAAGTTTTGTTCTGAAGTCTGATAAAAATAGTAGCGACAATGACAAACAATTTTGTATAATTACTTTTCTGGCTTCCAACAACCATCGTCAGATTTTTATAACATGGATTACAAAAATTATGAGCATTACTTTGGCGCGTCCCCACCTAGTAACGTGTTGCAGGCCCGCATGCAGTAATAAGTAAGCAAGGGCAACTACATTTTCGCCTGAATGTAGTGAATCTATTATAGAGAGGGTTCCCACATCATGGACCAGTGTGGGTAAAGAAGTTAGTCCCGCTACATTGCCTCCTGAATATAGTGAATAATTTTCAGAGAGGGTCTCTGCATTTTGAATATGGACGGATGCGAGGGATAAAAAACTAGTCCAAGATAATAAGATTCGTATTGGTTCTTGAAATATCAGAACATTATCCGGTAAGCTAATGGAGATGGTAGATACTATGATTCAGAGAAACATTCATATTCTATGTTTACAAGAGACAAAATGGTTGGAGAAAAAGCAAAGAAAATAGAGGATACAAGTTTTAAATTATGGTACTCAGGTAAAGAAAAGGCTTGATACATAATTGGTATTATCATAAGTAAAGATTTAAAGGATAGTGTAATAGACACACAATGATATGGTGACCAAATCATGACGTTGAAATTAGTGTTAGGAACAGAGGCTTTGAATATAGTTTGTGATTACGCACCCCAAGTAGAACTAGAAGATAGTATAAAGATAACTTTTTGAGAAGAGTTAGATAAGGCGATTCAAAAGATTCCACAAAGGAAGATGATTTGTTTAGGAGGAGACTTAAATGGACATGTCGATAAAGAGGCATTAGGATATCAAGGGATTCATGAAAACTTTGGTTTTGGGGGTATAAATGAGGAAGGTAGGGACATTTTAAATTTTGATATGGCATTTGATCTCTTTATAGTAAATACAATCTTCAAAAAACAAGATGAACATTTAATTACTTATAAGAGTGGTTTATCACAAACACAAATTGATTACTTTATTTGTAGAAAAAAAGATAGAGCGTGTTGTAAAGATTGCAAGGTAATTCCAAGAGAAAGCTTAACCACCCAACATCGACTTTTAGTTATGGATTTACAAATAAAAAAATAGAAAAAGAAGAAAAGAGTGCATTGAGCTATTCGGAGTAAATGGTGAAACCTCAAAAGCGAGAAAGAAGATATATTTAAACATAAAGTCCTTCAAGGAGATGTTTGGAATTATGTTGGTACACCCTGTGATATGTGAAACAATATAGCTATACATATTAGGAAAGTGGCAAAAGATGTGTTAGGTGAATCTAAGGGAGGTGTATCGGCACAAAAAGAAGCTTGGTGGTGGAGTGTAGTAGTGCAAAATAAAATCAAGGTAAAGAGGGCACGTTACAAATTATATTATGTTAAGAAAACTAGTGAAACTTTGGAGTCTTATAAGAAAGAAAAAAAAGAAGCGAAAAAAGCCGTGAGTGAAGCAAAAGCTAAAATTTGGGAGGATTTATATAAAAAACTCAACTCAAAAGAGGGTGAAAGAGATATTTTTAGGATAGCTAAGGCTAGAGATTAGAAAACTAAAGATTTTAATTATGTTAGGTGCATCAAGGACGAGGATGAAAAAATTCTAGTGGCAAATGATGGTATAAGAAATAGATGAAAAAACCATTTTTATAAGCTTTTTAATGAAAATAAAGATGTTAGTATCAGCTTAGGAGAGTTAGCCAAATCAGAAAAGTATATAAACCACAATTTCTACTGACGTATTCAAAAGAATGAAGTCAAAGAGGCTCTTAAACATATGAAGGGTGGTAAATCGGTAGAACCAGATAATATTCCTATAGAAGTTTGGAAAATACTAGGAGAAATAAGAATCACTTGGCTCACAAGACTATTTAATGAAATATGGAAAAACCGAAAGATGCCTGAGGAATGGAGAGTAAGTACACTTATACCCATATATAAGAACAAGGGAGATATTCAAAATTGTGCGAATTATCGAGGTATCAAGTTAATGAGCCATACTATGAAATTATGGAAAAGAATTATCGAACATTGGTTAATACAAGTATCAAGTACAACAGAGAACCAATTTAGATTCATGCCAAGTAGATCTATTGTTGAAGCGATTCACCTTTTGAGACGTCTTGTGAAATATTTTAGAGCAAAAAAGAAAGACCTTCACATAATATTTATTGATCTAGAAAAAGCTTATGATATGAGTACCGAGGGAGGTTCTTTGGAAAACTTTAGAAAAAAGAAGTATCCCAATGACATATATTAACCTTATAAGAGACATGTATGATGGTGTAAAAACATGTGTGAGGACTCATGAAGGAATGACACACTTCTTTGAAGTTAATATTAGGTTACATCAATGATCAACTTTAAGTCCATACTTATTTATAATAGTGATTGATGAGTTAACAAAACATATTCAAGATGAAGTACCTTGGTGTATGTTATTTGCAAATGACATTGTATTAGTGGAGAAGTCTAAGGAAAAAGTTTATAGAAAATTGGAACTATGGAGAGAAACATTAGAAAGCAAAGGCCTTCGACTTAGTAGAACAAAGACAAAATATATGAAATATAAGTTTTGATCATTTGGTTACCTCAGAGGACATAAAAATTAAAATTGGCACACATTGCATCCCCCAACAATTAAGCCTGCCATGTTTTATAGTTCTGAGTGTTGGGCAGTTAATCATCAACATGTCCAAAAGATGTTTGTGATAGAAATGAAGATGTTGAGATGGATGAGTGGTCATACAAGAAAAGACCGTATACATAATGAGGTTATTAGAAACAAATTAGGAGTGACACCAATAGAGGATAAAATGAGAGAATATCGTTTAAGATGGTTTACACATATAGAAAGAAGATCAAAAGAAGAACCTATAAGAAGGTATGAAAAACTAAATTTGGAAAGTATTAAAAGAGTTAGAGGATGACCACAAAAGTGTTGGAAAGAAACAATAAAGAATGATCTAGCTTATTGTGAGTTAATTGCTAACATGACACACGATAGGGATCCGTGGAAATAAAGAATCCATGTAGTCGACCCGGTCTAGTATGGGAAAAGGCTTAGTTGTTTTTGTTGTACTTTTCTAGGGAAATTATTGCAATTTCGGGGTGAAATTTGTTTTGAAAAATCATAGACACATAATTGTTCATAGGATAACCACTTTTGTCGAAAGTGCACCAAAAGTCATTAGAAATTCATTTGCAAAAATGTTTGGTGACAAAGTTCTATAATTTTCTGTTGTGGGGAAAGGATGTAAATTTCGTTTGTAATCACTTGTAACCAGGGTAAGCAACAGTCCAAAACGGGCACCAAGCTAGCGGTAGTTGGTCGGTGCCCCTAGCTGGTGATAGGCTAGCTATGTCACAAACTTAAGTCAAACCCAAGCTTAATTGAGTCGACTTACCTTGTGATGGCAAGTATAATCGTTCCACTTTCAGTCCTTCTTCAAATTCTCATGCACCAGCCGATGTTCGCGTGGATCCTCTCTCTTTGGCTTGAATGGCGAATGAGAAAGCCTTCTCTTCTTTCCCCAATCCGTCTACACCCTCAAGATTCATGTATGTATACTCACACAAGCACACACGGTTAGACAATTACAAGAAGAAGAGTATTTACCATTGATTTGGTACAAGCTTACAAAACCCGATGTTTTGGCACCTCCCAGATGTTTAGAAGTCCCGCACCCTTCTTCTCTCTAACACACTCTCGCACATTCTAGGCACTCTACTTAGGATAATCAAGATGCTTAAGACCACCAGCAAGTGACCCTTTTATAGGCCAAGGGCTGAGTTGGGCTGCCTCGGATATTCCAAGGAATGTTTGGGTGATGTGCTTGCGCCAGGCTGGCGCTAGTTGGCTAGCACCCCTGGCTGGTGTCATGCTGGATCTATCACAAACTTAAGTCAAACTTAGGCTTAATTGAGTCGACTTACCTTATGATGGCAAGTGAAACTGTTTCAACCCTTCTTCAAATTCTCATGTGCTAGCTGATGTGCACATGAATCGTGTCTCTTTTGCTTGAATGGCCAATGCGGAAGCCTTCTCTTCCTTCCCCAATTCATCTACACCCTTAGGATTCATGTATGCACACTCACACAAGCACACACGATTAGACAATTAAAAAGAAGAAGAGTACAAAACCCAATGTTCTGACATCTCTCGAACGTTTACAAGTCTCACACCCTTCCTTTTCTCTCTAGCACGGTGTCACACACTCTAGGCACTTTGCTTAGAATGACCAAGATCTTCTCCAAATCGGAATTGCATCGCATCTGCCTCCTTGGTCCTTTTTATTGCCATGGTGCATGGTTGGCCAACCAAAGGAATATCCAGCTTGGCTGACTGTGGGCTGACACCAATTGGTGCTAGTTGGCCAGCACCCGACTGGGAATATCCCAGCATGGGGATAGATTTTCCATGTGCCCACTTGTTGCCCCTTGGCTGGCCTCTTGAGTGACTAGCCAAGGTTGGTTAGGGGACCTCCAGCTAGTGCCTCGTTGTCCCTTAGCTAGCCCCAATTGGCCTAACTACTGGTTGGTTCTAACAATACGTTAATGCTTGCCTTGACCATTTTGGTATTCTCTAGCTTGACCCGATTTTGACACTTTAGCTAGACTAACACTTGGCACTCCCTTGGTCCCAATACCTCTACCTTAATGTTTGCCTTGACCATGGTCCCAAACTCTTCTTCACACTCCCTTGGTCCACCCTAGCTGACCCCACTTGCCCAACATGGCTAGGTTGACCTATTACAAGTATGCTAGATTCACGGGATAAGGCTTTGTAAACACCCCAAAATCAAATGATTTCCAAAACAAACACCTGGTTTATAAAACCATTTCAAAACTAATTTTGAAGTTTCGAAAACCTAGGAGTTGCAAAGTTTTAAACTTTTTGTCAAAAACTCTTTCAAAATATAGGTTTCTTAAACTCGGGCCAAAACCCAAATTTTGTAAGCATCCAAATCAAGTAGGTGGAGCCTAATCGAAAAGCAGCTCCAAAAGCAGGTTAAAAGCCTAGAATTTAGCCCAGCCTGATGAAAGCAGGACCAAAAAGTAAAAGAAGAGCCCAGGCCAGAAGCAGACTTCAGCCCTGGAACATGAAATATAAAGCTAAAGCACCAAGCAAAACCATTAGAAATCCAAGCCCAAGCTTGAAATTCCAGAAATCAAACTGTAGACACGGGAAATTCTCACTTCCGGTTCTTAGGCCCGAAATGAACCTTTTCGTATGTCTAAGTCATTTTTTATAACAAGGGCGTGCCAGCTAGCTTACTTAAGCTAGCGAAGTAAGTTTTGAAAATCTGACTCATTTGGGGCAACTGTGAGCAAGTGAGCTCTTTTCGTCGCAGACCTTCTTCTACCGATGCGCAAGGGTCTGTCTGTACGCTTAGCAAAGTCGTTTTTAAACAAGTAACCTCTTTGAAAATACACGAAGTGTTTGATTGGGTTTTGTTTGTATGATTGCAAATTTTATTTCACATGGGATTTGCACGTGCCTATGTCTTTCAATTTTATGCTATTTAGGCCAACTAGGTGTGTGCGCAAGTGACCTAAGTTGGGCGATTTTTGCACGGGAGTATGGGGTTCACTTTGATGCAATATGCGTTCTAACTCGTGGTATGGCGAATATGCAATGCAAACTCACATAACTCCAAGGGAAAACCCGAAATTGAAAGACAATGCTTAAGGGAAATTGCGTAAGGTAAATTGCAAAAGGGAAATATAGCTATATCTTAAGAGCGGAAAGGCTCAATTGTGTAAGTGTGTGTCGTGTATATATGGAAAGACTACTCACACAGCTGAACCTTAAAACCCAAATCTTAAAGACATAGCGGAAGGGAAATACAACTATATATATATATATATATATATATATATATATATATATATATATATATATATATATATATATATATATATATATATATATATATATATGGGCCCGAAGGTCGCCAACGTGTGCGTGGGTGTTGTGTGTATATGTAAAGACAACTCATACGACTTGTAATGTAAAACCCAAATAGAATTGCAATATGACCCTTATTAGGGTCTTGGGAGTAAGAGCGAAAGCTCAATGTGTGTGAGTGTGGAATTGAAAGACCACGCACACAACTTGAATGAAAACCCTAAATTAAATTGCAATATGGCCCTTATTAGGGTCTTGGGAGTAAGAGCGAAAGCTCAATGTGTGTGAGTGTGGAATTGAAAGACAACATCCACGACTTAAATGAAAACACACGCAGC
The DNA here is from genome assembly GCA_036023115.1 of Brasenia schreberi. Taxonomy (NCBI): domain Eukaryota; kingdom Viridiplantae; phylum Streptophyta; class Magnoliopsida; order Nymphaeales; family Cabombaceae; genus Brasenia; species Brasenia schreberi. The sequence continues at coordinate 15,590,398 of JAYKKT010000089.1, read as the reverse complement.
TGAACTTATATAAATAAGGCTATATCTTAGGGGCTGTCAAGGCCCGTGTGTGTGCAAAAAGTTGTGCAAGTAAGAGCGAAAAGGCTCAAGTGCACGTGGGTGCTTGTGTGTCAAACCAAGTTATTACATCTTGGGGGAGACTACGCTCCATTATTACAACCTCATATCAAAATTTAATTGAATATAAAGCAAGTTCATATAATGGACTGAGTTTAGGCACTTACATGTAGTTGGTCCATGTTCAACTTGCGTGGACTTGGCCTTAACGAGTCACCTTGGGTAGCCAAGGGGAATCCCTTAGGTGGATGCTTGCGGTAGGTAGGAGTGCTGGCCGGGTGATGTTGAGGTGTGGTAGGGAAGGTAGGCTGACCTAGGGTGTGGTGCTAGGGGCTGGGATATGTAGGGCTCGACTGGAAGTGGAGAGGGTTGGAAAATGGGGAAGGAATGCTGGGAAGTGGGTGACTAAGGGTGGTGTTCGGTTGGGAGCTAAGGTGTGGTGTTGAGTGGAGTTAGTGGGGTATGGTGCAGGTCGGCTGGGTGGAAGGGAGAAGGGCAGGTGGATGGGAGTTGTGGCAGGTGGATGAGTGGAAGAGAGGGTGGTACTAACCGTGAAGGAGGCGGCAAGTGGATGGGAGTGGTGGCCAGATGGTAGAAGGTGATGGAGTGGCAATTGGGAAGGAGGCGGTAGGTAGATGGAAGGTGGTCGTGTGGATGGAAGGTGGCCGGGTGGAGCTCCTCGCCGAAGGTGAAAGGGTGGCCGGTTGATGAAGAGAGGCGCTGGCTGGGTCCCAAGGGTGAAGGGATGGATGAAGAGGAGCCAAGAGAGCCAACCCGCATGAAGGAGGGGGTTTATATAGGCTAGCTAGGGTTGGGGGCTGGGAGTTGAGGTTGGTTGGTGGGCTAGATATTTGTTTTGGTGGACTGGGATATGGTGGGCTAGATCTTTTCATTTAGGTGGGCTGGGACATGGTATGGGGTAGGTCGATTAGGTGGGCTGGTTTGGTGGTTTGGGGTAGGTCGGTTAGGTGGGTTGGGTTTAGGTGGTTAGGGACTTAGTTAGGTGAACTAAGGTTGGTTTAGGCTTAGTTGGTTAGGGTCTAGGTGGTCTAGCTAGGTGAGGTCGGCTAGGTGAGGTTGGGCGGTTTTGGGTGAGAAGGGTTAGGTTTAGGTCAGGTTTGGGTTAGGTTTTAGGGGAAATGGCTAGGTGAGGTGAGCTAGCTTAGGGCTAGGTTTAGGAACCACCCCTTGGCGCTGGTCCATTGCAGCCATGTCCAAGTTGGTGCAGCCCTAGGTCAAGTGTAGGTGCATACAAGCTTGAACCCACACTCTTGGTTAAACCCACAAGGCTAACCCACTTTTGACCAAAAGTCAAGCCTACCAACTTTCTCACTCATACTTTATGGCCCCCTTTCTCTCTCTACCCAAGCCTTCCAAGGCATTTCACGTGAAACATTGTGGGCCCCTCACCCCCATTTATGAGGAGGTGAAGTGGGCCATGGATACAGATATTGGATTTGGATCTTGGGATCCAAATCCAAATCCAAATACATGTTGGGTTTGGATCTAGATATATATGGTCCAGATCCGACCCAAATCTGATTTTTTGATTCCTTCATGGCATTTTGAGACGGATGGTTTGTGTGGGGCCTGACTTCATCAGTACTCTGTCTTGCATTAGGTCTTCGCCAACATTGTCGTCCGATCTTCTTCTCACCTTGAGGAGTTCATTTTAATCATTTTTCTGATATTTGGGGCTTGGATGTCTGAGAATTTGGGGATGCTTTTGACATGAGAGTTGATATGCCAGGCTTGAAGTATGCTTCGGGTCCGGGTTCTCCTTTGCCTTTTCGATCCGCTTTTATCAGGCCAGGAGGCTTTTGGGGCTTCAAAATGTTGTTTATAGTCTAAAAGCTATATGTATAGAGTTTTAAAACATATATACAAGTTTTCAAATATGTACAGGGTTGTCTGGAAGGCTCCTGGGTTTCCAGACTCAAAATAGCCCTTTGGGGCTGTTTGGGTAAAACCAGGCATATTTGAGAAAATCATGGGATTTTAGGGTGTTTACAGATGCTCCTCTTTGGCATTATCCAAATTTATTTGGATAATGGCAAATACGACAACACCCCTTTTAATGTCTTCCTAGATCTATCCACGAAAATATGGGATCGTCCCAATTTTTGAGCAAAATCTCTTTTTTAAACCTGGTAGGAGGAGATATCACGCCAAAGGGGAACTTTCTATGGTTTCTAGTCCTAAACGGGGATCATGTTATGCAAGTGTTCATGCGTGGATATGCACATGCATGACATGGATGAGGCGCCAAGTAGGGCGACCTCCTAGAGACCAGATGGTATGGTCGAACTCTTGAGACTTACGAAGACCTGTTGCTCCAAGTGAGCGGGCCCTATGTTGCTCGATGTTCGATTTTTCAAAATCTATTTACAAGAGGGAAATTGCTTTCAACCTTGGTCCTAAGGATCTCGAGCTCTTCGCGTTTGCCTTTGCTTGAGTCTTGACACTCGCTAATCTAGTGGAGGTTCTATAAGAAAACAAGCTATATTTCAAAATTCCTACGCCTTACTCGAAACGTTAAATTTTCAAACAAAATGAAATTCAAGTTAGTAAATCCTATTTTTACTTTAGGGTTCCTCGAAATGAACCATGTTTTACTTGGGATAAGTCGTAGGGATGGGAAAGAGATACCACGGTCCCTTCTGAAGCGTCCCGTGGTTTGAGGCATAGAAGGCGGAAAACTGCTCTTTTTTGAGCTTTTGGGCCTTTTCTTCCTTTTTTTCATAGAGGGTCTCCCTTTGGGAGTATTTTTTCTTTAATCCCTCTTTTCCATAAAAGAATCAAAATTTTCTTTTGATTCATGTTTCTTTCTTTGGAAAAGAGATTTTGGAAGGGATTTCCCTTTGTTTTTGGCCATATTTTCCTTTTGGAAGGAGAAGGGAAGAGGGGAGGACTTATCCCAAGGTTATACTCTATCCATTCCAGATCAGCCTATTTAGAAATAACACGTACTACTAGCAAGTATCTTGCTATATTGAACTAGGCCTTTCTTTGTAAGAAGAAGGATTTTGAAATGTAACTGTAAACACCCCACAATCCCACGATTTTCTCAAATATGCCTGGTTTCACAAAAGCAGCCCCAAAGGGCTATTTTGAGTCTAGAAACCCAGGAGCCTTCCAGACATCCCTGTACATACTTTGAACCTGTATATATGTTTTAAAACTCTATACATATAGTTTTAAAACCTTAAAAAGGTGTTTTGAAACCCCAAAAGTAGCTTGGCCTGATGAAAGTAGGACCGAAGAAGCAAAAAAGAGCCCGGACCCGGAGCATACTTCAAGCTCGGCACATCAACTCTCGTATCAAAATCATCTCCAGATCCTCGGACATCCAAGCCTCAGATATCAGAAATTCATTCAAAATGAACTCTAGAAGGTGAGAAGAAGAGCGGACAACAATGTTAGCGAAGACCCAATGCAAGACGGAGTACTGATGTAGTCATGCCCCGCACAAACCATCCGTTTCGAAACGCCATGAAGAAATTAGAAAATCAGATTTGGGCCGGATCTGGACCATATATATCCAGATCCAGACCCAACATGCATTTGGATTTGGATTTGGATCCAAAGATCCAAATCCAATATCCACATCTATGGCCGACATCACCTTCTCATAAATGGAGGTGGGGCCCATAGATATTTCACGTGAAAAGTTTGGGTAGAGAGAGAAAAAGGGGTGATAAAGTACGAGTGAGAAAGTTGGTAGGCTTGACTTTTGGTCAAGGTTGGGTTAACCTTGTGGGTTTAGCCTAGAGTGTGGGTTTGAGCTTGTATGCACCTACATCTAACCTGGGGCTGCACCAACTTGTACGTGGCTGCAACTGGGTCCATGGATCGGCACCAAGGGGAGGTTCCTAAAACCTAGCCCTAAGCTAGCCCACCTCACCTAGCCACTCTCCCCTAAACCTAACCCAAACCTAGCCACTCTCACCCAAAACCGCCCCAACCTCACCTAGCCGACCTCACCTTACTCACCTCACCTAGCTAAGACCACCTAGACCCAAACCAACTAAGCCTAAACCCACCTTAGTGCACCTAATTAAACCCCTAACCATTAAGTCCCGGCCCACCTAACTGACCTACCCTAAACCACTAACCAGCCCACCCTAACCGACCTACCCCAAACCACTCCCCATGCCCACCTTATTACAAATATCTAGCCCATACCACCCCAACTGACCCAGCCCTTTCTAGCCTATAAAAACCCACCTCTTTTGCGGGTTCCTCTCTCTCTCTTCCCCACTCATCCCCCCTCACTCCCTCCAAGCAGCACCACTTCCACCGCCACTTCACCACCCGGCTGCTATCTTCTTCTACCACCAAGCCGGCACCACCTTCATCCCCCAGCACCACCTCCTCCACCTCCTCCACCTCCTCCCGGTTAGTACCTCATCCATTCATCCACCATCTCCCCTCCATCTCTCGCCACCACCAGCACCTTCCCTCCATCACCAGTCGGCCAGGTACCCATCCACCTGCCGCTCATCCACCCGGCTTCACCAACACCATCCTCCCTTAATCCTCTCCTTCCCAGCCAAACACCACACCAACCTAGTCCATCTACCTGCCACTTCACCCCTCGACCAGCACCCCTAACCAGCATCCCTAACCTACCGCACCTAGTCACTCCATTACCCGGCCAGCATCAAGACTCCACCCGGCTAGCGCCCTACCTACTGCCAACCTACATCCAAGGAGCTCCCCTTCGTCTATCCAAGGCGACTCACTAGGCCAAAGCCAAGTAAGTTGAGTACGGACCAGCTACACGTAAGTGCCTAACTCGGTCCTTTATATGAACTTGCTTACATTTAATTAAATTTGATACGGGGTTGTAATAATGGAGCGTGGTCTCCCCCTGGTTGTAATAATGTGGTTTGGCACACCAACACACACGTGCACTTGAGCCGTTCCGCTCTTAGCTGCACACCATTTTGGTACACACACGGGCCTTAAAAGCCCCTAAGATATAGTTATACTTATATATATTGAGTTGCGTGGGTTTTAACTTAAGTCGTGGGTGTTGTCTTTCAATTCCACACTCACACACATTGAACTTTCGCTCTTACTCCCAAGACCCTAGTAAGGGCCATATTGCAATTTCATTTGGGTGTTTTAATTCAAGTTGTGTGCGTGGTCTTTCAATTCCACACTCACACACATTGAGCTTTCGCTCTTACTCCCAAGACCCTAATAAGGGCCATATTGCAATTTCATTTGGGTGTGTTAATTCAAGTTGTGTGCGTGGTCTTTCAATTCTACACTCACACACATTGAGCTTTCGCTCTTATTCCCAAGACCCTAGTAAGGGCCATATTGCAATTTCATTTGGGTGTTTTAATTCAAGTTGTGTGCGTGGTCTTTCAATTCCACACTCACACACATTGAGCTTTCGCTCTTACTCCCAAGACCCTAGTAAGGGCCATATTGCAATTATATTTGGGTTTACATTGCAAGTCGTGTGAGTTGTCTTTACATATATATACAACACCCATGCACACGTTGGCGACCTTCGGGCTCATATATATTATAAGTATTTCCCTTCCGCTATATCTTTAAGATTTGGGTTTTAAGGTTCAGCTGTGTGAGTAGTCTTTCCATATATAAACAACACACACTTGCACAATTGAGCCTTTCGGCTCTTAAGATATAGCCAAATTTCCCTTTTGCAATTTTCCTTTTGCAATTTACATTAAGTCATTTCCCTTAAGTATTGTCTTTCAATTCGGGTTTTCCCTTTGGAGTTGTGTGAGTTTGCATTGCATATTTGCCATACCATGAGTTAGGATGCATATTGCATCAAAGCAAGCCCCACAATCCCGTGCAAAAATCGCCCAACTTAGGTCACTTACGCACACACCTAGTTGGCCCTAAAAAGCATAAAAAGAAAGACATAGGCACGTGCAAATCCCACGTGAAATAAAACTTGCAATCGTACAAATAAAGCCCAAACACTTAGAGTATTTTTCAAAGAGGTTTGTTTTTAAACGACTTTGCCAAGCGTACAAACTGACCCTTGCGCATCAGTGCAAGAAGGTCTGCGACGAAAAGAGCTCACTTGCTCATAGTCGCCCCGATAGAGTCAGATTTCAAAACTTACTTCGCTAGCTTGAGTAAGCTAGCTGGCACGCCCTTTGTTATAAAAATGACTTAGACACATGAAAAGGTTCACTTCAGGCCTAAGAACCAAAAGTGAAAAATTTTCGTGTCTACAGGATTTGGCACCCCCGGTGTGTAGAGTCAGCTCATGTAGAAAAACCTCATGAAATTTTTTTTCTGAATAACCACTCTTTGGATAGGTGCCTTGTCGATGGGGAGAAGGGCTCAACATCCTTCCACTTCATGTGGCGAACCAAATCGGAGTCACCTTGACATCTGTACATCCAAGTCCCATCGTCATCACTGGATACGATGGGAATGCATCTAGACCACTAGGATCTATCGAACTCCCCATGGAAATGGGAGGGATAACACACACGAGGGTGTTCCATGTCCTGGACATCCACCCCCATTATAACCTATTGTTGGGAAGACCCTGGATACACAGCTTGTGCGCTGTGCCATCCACCTTCCACAGGTGTGTCAAAATCCCTTTCAGGGACAAAGTCATAGTAATCCTAGGTGAGAGTCATCCTCAACTTCAAGGGGTCATAAATTCCCCTTGCTTGTCAAGCTCCCAGACCCACGAGGTAAAACTGGGGCAAACCATGCTCGAGCCACCAAGGCTCACGTTGAAGAACCCTAGGAAGGTCGTATATGTGAAGGGGCCACCCAAGGCTGGCCCCCTCAAAGTTTTGACCATTTTAGGAAAACCCAAGAACCCCTTATTTCCAAAACCCCTGGACAAAAAGCCCTATGTACACAACATAGATGACAACAAGTTCTAGGACCACGATTTATATCAAACATTTTCTAAAAATAAAAAATTATGGAACATGCTGTTAAACATGGGCTATTTGCCATATAAGAGTCTTAGGGCACAAAATCAGGGACTCCTTTAACCCATACTGCCTAGGGCCAATCCAAGACGATATGGGATCGGTTATACTCCCAGAATACCACCAGAACCACCCCCTGTGACCACCTGGGTCAAGGGTGCCCTGGAGCCTACCCTAGAAGAAACCTATGATTTAGATCTCTTTTTCAGAGTCTAACCTATAGTGTTTTCCCTTTGTAGGTATGATGGAAGATCCCTTTTATCAAAAATACAAAAACATTTGAAAAATTCGAAATGCAAAAAATGGAAAAATTACAAAAGCCAAAAATATTAGAAAATCAAAAACTCGAAAAAAGAGTAGTATGTATAGTTCCCAAAGTACTCGTTTTACAAAAGAACAAAAAAATTGAAAATTTATAAAATTCCAAAAAGATTTTGTACATAGCTGCTCCTGGTAAGGATTTGGAAAAAGGAAAAGATTTCGAAAGAAACGTTGTCTGTATAGCCAGACCAAAAATTTCGAAATCAACAAAAATTCCAAGTGTAAAACCAGGTCTTTTGAAAATCCATGCATCAAATTCCTTAGGATCTATAAACCACGAGAATGATCGAAGCCCCGAAGTGGATCCCCTTGAGGGAGATCCAACTTCTGAGCTCCCAGAATTTCGTAAAATTCTCGATTTTGAAAAGCCTTCAAATGCAGTAGGAGGAGATTTTATAGAGGTAAACCTAGGGAGTGATTCCAAGCCCAAACTCATTAAGGTAGGCGCATTTTTGCATGAGCATGAAAGATCAACATTCATTGCATTTCTACAAACCTACTTAGATGTGTTTGCATGGACGTATGAAGACATGCCGGGCATAGACCCCAGTATTGTCGAACATCGTCTTCCCTTAGATGCAGATGTGAAACCCATAAAACAAAAGCTTAGGAAAATACATCCGAATGTACACGCACAAGTCAAAGAGGGTTTAGAAGATCTGTTAAAAGCTGGATTTATAAAACCCATTGCGTATTCTGATTGGTTATCCAATATAGTTGTTCGAAAAACCAATGGGAAGATTCGAATATGCATCGATTTTAGAAACCTTAACAAAACCACTCCAAAGGATAATTATCCTTTACCAAACATAGATTTGATAGTCGATAGTACTGCAAATCACGAAATGTTTTCGTTTATGGATGGCTATTTAGGGTATAATCAAATCAAACTAAGCCCACGAGATCAGGGTAAGACTGCTTTCACAACCCCATGGGGCACATACTGCTATACAGTCATGCCCTTTGGTTTGAAAAATGCCGGCGCCACATACTAGAGAGCTATAACCATGATCTTCCATGATCAGATTAATGAGCTCGTAGAGGTATATGTGGATGATCTCTTGGCAAAATCCAAAACTCGATGCAATCATATCGAATGCTTGCAAAAGATTTTCGAAAGGCTTAGACTTTACAAAGTAAAGCTAAACCCTCAAAAATGTGTGTTCGGAGTAGAATCCGGAAAGCTCTTAGGCTTTATGGTGAGCCAAAGGGGTATAGAAGTCGACCCATCTAAGTGTCGAGCCATTATAGACATGGCTCCACCCTCCAATCTCACACAGAATCGTAGCCTCCAAGGTCGATTGCAATCCATTCGCAGGTTTATCTCGAACCTAGTGACTAGATGTGAACCCTTCAACAAATTATTGAGGAAGGGCATGAAATTTTCATGGGATGACGACTGCCAAAAGTCATTTGAAAGACTAAAGGCATACCTAGTTAATCTCCCTGTTTTAACTCCTCCAAAGCAAGGAAAACCTCTTTTGCTTTACATTTCCATGCATGCGAATGCCTTGGGAGCTTTGTTAGCTCAATACGAGGATGACACCCACAAGGAGTATGCCATCTATTATATTTCAAAAATTCTCTTGGCTTACGAAAGGAATTACCAAGCCATGTAGAAGACGTGCTTGGCCCTAGTTTGGGCCTTCCAAAAATTTTGACACTATTTCCTAGATCATGAGATCTGGATAGTGTCAAAGCTTGATCCAATCAAGCATTTGTTCGAAAAACCCATTCTCACTTGTAGATTGGGCAAATGGCAACTCCTTCTAATGGAGTATGACCTGAAATACCATCATCAGATCTCCATTAAGGGGCAAGCCCTAGCTGATTACGTAGTTGAGTTCCCCCTAGAGGACGCATATCCCACACTTAGTGAAATGCCTAATGAAGGTATATTGCAAAACCAATTTCAAAACCACATTTTGGCAAACTCTTTCGAAAACCAAGTGTGGAAGATGCACTTTGATGGGGCATGAAACCAACGAGGGGTTGGTGCTGGGGTCATCCTCATATCCCCTGAAAAGGGTGAAATCCCTATAGCAATTCACCTAGATTTCGAATGTTCCAACAACATAGCTGAGTTTGAAGCACTCATACAAGGTTTAAGGATTTCGAAAACTCTAGGGGCATCATGCATCGAGGTCTTTGGAGATTCACTCCTTGTTATAAACCAAGTTTTGAAAATTTGGCAAGTGCGAAATGAAAAACTTCTTCCATATCACGAGTTGGCCACTTGATTGGTTGAGTCATTCCAATCGTGTAGACTCACACACGTAGGAAGAGAGGATAATGGCATTGCCGATGCCCTCTCCTCCTTGGGTTCAGCCCTAAAGGTCGATCCCACTTTAGGAACCCGATCCTTAGAGATATGGCATGCGCCCACTCCATCTACACACGATTCGGATATTTGCCAAAATAATCTAGATTCTGTTGAAAAACCTTGGTTCTATGACATCAAATGTTTTCTAGAAAATGGAGGATTCGCTGAGGATGCCACATCCAAAGATAAGGCGTTCATCCAAAAAATTTCTACCCGATATACGATTTTGGGTGGGGTTTTATATAAAAAGAGTTTTACCGGCATCCTACTAAGATGTGTCGATCTAGAGGAGGCTAGGACTGTTATGTATGAATTCCACGATGGAGAATGTGGAGGTCATGTTAATGCCAACATGATGGCAATGAAAATACTTAGAGCGGGCTATTTTTGGTCCACCCTGAAAAAGGATTGCCACGATCATGTTAGGAAGTGTCATCCACATCAAGTGCATGGGCACGCCATTCATATCCCTTCATCTTCATTGCATTCCGTGGTCAGCCCCTGGCCATTTACCATGTGGGCGTTTGATATTGTAGGCCCAATATTCCCAAAGGCATCGAATGGGCATAGGTTCATTTTAGCAGCCACTGAGTACTTCTCCAAGTGGGTCGAAGCCATCTCCCTGACCAACGTACAGGGGCAACATGTGGTGGCTTTTATTAGGAGGAATATCTTGGCTCGATTTGGAGTTCCAAGAGACCTTGTGTCCGATAATGGCACCCCATTCAAAAACGAGCGGATGATCAAGTTGTGCAACACTTATGGCATAACTCACCACTTCTCCTCGCCCTACTACCCTCAAGGCAACGACCAAGCCGAAGCCACGAATACGACTCTCATTAGCATAATTGAGAAGACTTTAGAGAAGGGTAGGACGTGGCACGAGAAGCTGGATGAAGCCTTATGGGCTTATAGGACTTTCATCCGAACTCCCACGAATGCCACACCGTTTGAGTTGGTCTATGGCACAAATGCCATTCTTCCCATTCATACACAATTGCATTCATTCCATACATCCATTGCACTCGACCTCCCCCTAGAGACACTTTAGCATACTAGGATGGCCAAACTAGATTTGTTAGATGAGAGGCGACTCCTTGCTATGGATCATGCTCATGCATACCGACAAAGGATAGCCCGACATTATGACAAACATATGAGACCTCGCCACTTTGAAGTGGGAGATCTGGTTTTGAAAATCATCCACTATCGTGGCCCACATCCACTTGGAAAGTGGCACCCCAAGTGGGATGGACCCTATGTTGTGCGTGCAACCACCACGAACAACTCATATTGGTTGATCGATGTAGAAGGTAGGAATTTAGCAGATCCTATCAATATTCAATACTTAAAGAAGTATTATGTGTAGGGTTTGGGATAAATTCCCATTTTTCGAAAATCCTTAGGGATAGCTGCTTTGAAACTTCGAAAGTAGGGTTCAAAGGCAAATTGTGTGACCCTGAGTGAGAGAATTCACACTTGTGAAAGAGTGGAGTTTTCCAAATACTTGGTTACATTTCAAAATCTTTCTTCTTACAAAGAAAGGCCTAGTTCAATATAGCAAGATATTTGCAAGTAGTACGTGCTATTTCTAAATAGGCTGATCTGGAATGGATCGAGTATGACCTTGGGATAAGTCCTCCCCTCTTCTCTTCTCTTTCCAAAAGGAAAATGTGGCCAAAACAAAGGGAAATCCCCGTCAAAGATCTCTTTCCCGAAGAAAGAAACATGAATCAAAAAGAAAATTCGATTCTTTTATGGAAAAGAGGGATTAGAGAAAAAATACTCCCAAAGGGAGACCATGTATGAAAAAAGAAAAAAAGGCCAAAAAGCTCAAAAAGAGCAGTTTTCCGCCTTTTATGCCTCAAACCACAGGACGCTTCAAAAGGGACCGCGGTATCTCTTTTCCCATCCCTGGGTTATCCCAAGTAAAACATGGTTCATTTTGAGGAATCCTAAAGTAAAAATAGGATTTACTTACTTGAATTTCATTGTGTTTGAGAATTCAACGTTTCGAGTAAGGCATAGGAATTTTGAAATATAGCTTGTTTTCTTATAGAACCTTCGCTAGATTAACGAGTGTCAAGACTCAAGCAAAGGCAAACACGAAGAGCTCGAGATTCTTAGGATTGAGGCTAAAAGCGGTTTTCCTTTTGTAAATAGATTTTGAAAAATCGAACATCGAGCAGTATAGGGCCCGCTCACTTGGAGTAGCAGGTCTTCGTAAGTCTCAAGAGTTCGACCATGCCATCTGGTCTCTAGGAGGTCGCCATTCTCGGCATCTCATCCATGTCACGCATGTACATATCCACGCATGAACACTTGCATGAACATGATCCCGTTTAGGACCAGAAATCATAAAAATAATCCTTTGGCATAATATCTCCTCCTACCAAGTTTTAAAAGAGAGATTTTTGCTCAAAAATTGGGACAATCCCATATTTTCGTGGATAGATCTAGGGAGACATCGAAAGGGGTGTTATCGTCTTTGCGATTATCCAAATAAATTCGGATAATGCTAAAGAGGGGCATGTGTAAACACCCCAAAATCCTACGATTTTCTCAAATATGCTTGGTTTCACAAAAGCAGCCCCAAAGGGCTATTTTGAGTGTGGAAACCCAAGAGCCTTCCAGACATCCCTGTACATACTTTGAACCTGTATATATGTTTTAAAACTCTATACATATAGTTTTAAAACCTTAGAAAGGTGTTTTGAAACCCCAAAAGCAGCTAGGCCTGATGAAAGCAGGACCGAAGAAGCAAAAGAGAGCCTAGACCCGGAGCATACTTCAAGCCCGGCACATCAACTCTCGTATCAAAATCATCCCCAGATCCTCAGACATCCAAGTCCCAGATATCAGAAATTCATTCAAAATGAACTCCGGAAGGTGAGAAGAAGAGCGGACGACAATGTTGGCGAAGACCTAATGCAAGACGGAGTACTGATGCAGTCATGCCCCGCATAAACCGTCCATTTCAAAACACCATGAAGGAATCAGAAAATCAGATTTGGGCCGGATCTGGACCATATATATCCAAATCCAGACCCAACATGCATTTGGATTTGGATTTGGATTTGGATCCAAAGATCCAAATCCAATATCCACATCCATGGCCCACATCACCTTCTTATAAATGGAGGTGGGGCCCACAGATATTTCATGTGAAAAGCTTGGGTAGAGAGAGAAAAAGGGGTGATAAAGTATGAGTGAGAAAGTTGGTAGGCTTGACTTTTGGTCAAGGTTGGGTTAATCTTGTGGGTTTAGCCTAGAGTGTGGGTTTGAGCTTATATGCACCTACACCTAACCTGGGGCTGAACCAACTTGTACATGGCTGCAACTGGGTCCATGGACTGGCGCCAAGGGGAGGTTCTTAAAACCTAGTCCTAAGCTAGCCCACCTCACCTAGCCACTCTCCCCTAAACCTGACCCAAACCTAGCCACTCTCACCCAAAACCACCCCAACCTCACCTAGCCGACCTCACCTAGCTAAGACCACCTAGACCCTAACCAACTAAGCCTAAACCCACCTTAGTGCACCTAATTAAACCCCTAACCACTAAGTCCCAGCCCACCTAACCGACCTACCCTAAACCACTAACCAGCCCACCCTAACCGACCTACCCCAAACCACCCCCCATGCCCACCTTATTACAAATATCTAGCCCATACCACCCCAACTGACCCAGCCCTTTCTAGCCTATAAAAACCCACCTCTTTTGCGGGTTCCTCTCTCTCTCTTCCCCACTCATCCCCCCTCACTCCCTCCAAGCAGCACCACTTCCACCGCCACTTCACCACCCGACTGCCACCTCTCCTCTTCAACCACTTCCACCGCCACTTCTCCACCCGGCTGCCATCTTCTTCCACCACCAAGCCGGCACCACCTTCATCCCCCAGCACCACCTCCTCCCGGTTAGTACCTCATCCCATTCATCCACCATCTCCCCTCCATCTCTCGCCACCACCAGCACCTTCCCTCCATCACCAGTCAGCCAGGTACCTGCTCACCCATCCACTTGCCACTCATCCACCCGGCTGCACCAACACCATCCTCCCTTAATCCTCTCCTTCCCAACCAAACACCACACCACACCAACCTAGCCCATCTACCTGCCACTTCACCCCTCGACTAGCACCCCTAACCAGCATCCCTAACCTACTGCACCTAGTCACTCCATTACCCGGCCAGCATGAAGACTCCACCCGGCTAGCGCCCTACCTGCCGCCAACCTACATCCAAGGAGCTCCCCTTCGACTGTCCAAGGCGACTCACTAGGCCAAAGCTAAGCAAGTTGAGCACGGACCAGCTACACGTAAGTGCCTAACTCGGTCCTTTATATGAACTTACTTACATTTAATTAAATTTGATACGGGGTTGTAATAATGGAGCGTGGTCTCCCCCCGGTTGTAATAATGTGGTTTGGCACACCAACACACACGTGCACTTGAGTCGTTCTGCTCTTAGCTGCACACCATTTTGGCACACACACGGGCCTTAAAAGCCCCTAAGATATAGTTATACTTATATATATTGAGTTGCGTGGGTTTTAACTTAAGTCGTGGGTGTTGTCTTTCAATTCCACACTCACACACATTGAACTTTCGCTCTTACTCCCAAGACCCTAGTAAGGGCCATATTGCAATTTCATTTGGGTGTTTTAATTCAAGTTGTGTGTGTGGTCTTTCAATTCCACACTCACACACATTGAGCTTTCGCTCTTACTCCCAAGACCCTAGTAAGGGCCATATTGCAATTTCATTTGGGTGTTTTAATTCAAGTTGTGTGCGTGGTCTTTCAATTCCACACTCACACACATTGAGCTTTCGCTCTTACTCCCAAGACCCTAGTAAGGGACATATTGCAATTATATTTGGGTTTACATTGTGTAGACGCGCGAAAATCCCCGTCTCTTCTGCCTTTTTCAGGGCTTGGAGCGGATCTTCTCGTGTCTAAGGCCTATGTATGCAAACAAGGCGTGCCAGCTAGCTTACTTAAGCTAGCGAAGATATTTTTAACACTGACTTCTAAACGTGGCGACTGTGAGCAAGTAAACTCTTGTCGTCGCAGACCTTCTTGCACCGATGCGCAAGGGTCAGTCTGTACGCTTTGCAAAAATCGAGTTTTTGGAGGAAAGTCTACGAAGTGGTTCGAGGTGTCTATTTCGGGTCTTTAAGATGCGGTTGCATGTTTTAGATCACGTGGATTTGCACGTGCCTAAGTCTTTTTTTTTATCCCTTTTCGGGCCACCTAGTTTGTGTGTTATGAACACTCCACTACATGGGCGAAGTAAGAGGTCGAGGACCTCCGACACAGGTTGCCCCAGCGGAGTATACTCCCGTTTTTCAACCGGTTTTTGAAAATTGCGTTCTCGCTTATTTTCTAATTTTTTAAAATTTTTAGAAGTGCCCGCCATGCCTGGATCCACCCGGACATTGGCGATTTTTTGGGGCTTTGCCCCTTTGTCCGTCGTGGGCAGCCCATATGCGATGGGCTTTTCCAAACGGGTTTTTGGAATGGCACTTCCTTTCCATAAGTGATCGTATGTCCCTTTTCGCAAGTTGGTTTCGAAAAGGGAGGCCTTTTTGATCAACTTATGGAAAGTTGAAATCTCATGGAGCGAGAGAAGGGTTTTTAACTCGCTTTTGAAATTATCCAAGATGAGCATTACTGCGCATCCTTCGGATATGGGCTCTCGCACTTGGCCCAAAAGCGACCTCCATCTTATAATGAAGGCATGCACGTCTTCGTTCATGCCTTGCTTTGTATCCCTTAAGGTATTCAGGGTTGGCGTGACTTCTACGTTGTGTGCAAATCTTTGCATGAAGCAGTTCGCTAACTCTTCAAAAGTAGCGAACTGGCTTAAGTCGTAGGAAGCCAGTCATTTGGCAGCTGTGCCTTTAAGGGATAGAGGGAACCAATACACCCATTTTATCGAGTCCTTTTTCTTCTTATGGGCTCGACGTGAGAAAAGCTGCAAGTGAGACCTAGGGTCTCCCATGCCATCATACCGATGGAAGTTCGGTATTTCATCGTCACTGTCTGTTTCGTAGTCCATAGGAAGGAAATCAGACAGGGCGTAGCTTCTTTTCTCTTTATTCTACCCTTTCAGCAACTGCTGTAGGGCTTTACGGTCCTTTTGTGTGAAGGACTCGTGGTATTGGTTACCTTCCATTACGGAGGCCTCTTTTTGCTTGCGAGGTTTTTCAGATTTCTTTTTAGGCCTTTGTTCACCGTTCGATGAACATGAATCGCCTACTTCAACCTCTTGGCTGAGAGCATCGATTTTGGCCTCAAACTCCCTTCTCAAGTCTTCGATTTCATCTAGTTTTATTTTGTTTTTGAAAATCCTCCTAGAGTGAGAACTTGATGCGCATGAGCCTTGGCTCGACACTTCACTTGGATTGGATTTTGACATGCTTTTCAAGCTTTTTCAAAATATCCTAAGTACAAGAAAAAGAAAACAAGTTAAATCGACACCTTTTTAGAAAAAATTTTCGCAATACTAAAACTTAAAACTCGATTTTTGAAAGGCCCACGTCCCACCAGGCGTGCCAATATCTGTAGACGCGCGAAAATCCCCGCCTCTTCTGCCTTTTTCAGGGCTTAGAGCGGATCTTCTCGTGTGTCTAAGGCCTATGTATGCAAACAGGGCGTGCCAGCTAGCTTACTTAAGCTAGCGAAGATATTTATAACACTGACTTCTAAACGTGGCGACTGTGAGCAAGTAAGCTCTTGTCGTCGCAGACCTTCTTACACCGATGCGCATGGGTCAGTCTGTACGCTTTGCAAAAATCGAGTTTTTGGAGGAAAGTCTACGAAGCGGTTCGAGGTGTCTATTTCGGGTCTTTAAGATGCGGTTGCATGTTTTAGATCACGTGGATTTGCACGTGCCTAAGTCTTTTCTTTTATCCCTTTTCGGGCCACCTAGTTTGTGTGTTATGAACACTCCACTACATGGGCGAATTCGAGCGGGGCTTGCTTCGATGCAATATGCGTCCTACCTCGTGGTATGGCGTAGATGCAATGCAAACTCACGCTACTCCAAAGGGAAAACCCGAAATGTAAAGACAATACTGAAGGGAAATGACTGAAGGGAAATAAGTGAAGGGAAATAACCGAAGGCAAATAACCGAAGGGAGATATGTATATAGATTATGTATATGAGCCCTTACTCGGGTCTTGCAAATAAGAGCGAAGGCTCAAACCCACTCAATTAGGTTTTAGCTAATTACAAGCTTAAACCCACTCAATTAGGCTAACCCACATGATTAAACCCAAACTTGACACACAAGTCAAGCTTAATACAACACTCTTGATATTTTCCATCCCCACTCTCTCTCATGCCCAATATCCCACGTGAATTTCAAGTGGGCCCCACCTCTATTTATGAGAAGGTGATGTGGGCCATGGATATGGATATTGGATTGGATCTCTAGATCCAAATCCAAATCCAAGTCCACATATGGGTTTGGATTGGAATCTGGATATATATGGTCCAGATCCAATCCAAACTGAACTCTGACTCCTTCGAGCTGGGTTCGAAACGGACGATTCGTGCGGGGCCTGACAGCATCAGTACTCCGTCTGCGTTGGGACTTCGCCAACATAGTCGTCCGCCTCCGTTTCTGCCTTCCGGAGATGACTTCAAATGCTATTTTGATAAGAACAGGGTCTTGGACGTTCGAGATCCTGGGGGTGTGAATCAGATAAAAGAGTTGCTGTGCCGGGCTCGACGTGTGCTCCAGTTCCGGGCTCTTCTTAGCTCTCCTGGTCCTATCTTGATCGGGCCAAGCCACTTCGGGGTTTCAAAACATGTTTTAAAAGGTTTTCAAAAACCATATCATATGTTTTTGAAAGACAAAGCTTAAAACATATATACAGGGTTGTCTGGAAGGCTCCTGGGTTTCCAGACTCAAAATGGCCCTTTGGGGCTGCTTTTACAAAACCAGGTTGTTTTGAAGAAATTTGTGGGATTTTGGGGTGTTTACAGATGCCCCTCTTTGGCCTTGTCCAAATAGATTTGGATAAGGGCAAAGATGACAAACACCCCTTTCAATGTCTCCCTAGATCTAGCCACGAAGAATATGGGATTGCCCCAATTTTAGCAAAATCTCAATTTACAAACTCTGGTAGGAGGAGATATCACGCCAAAGGGTTTACTTATGGAATCTGGTCATAAATGGGATCATGTTCATGCGAGTACCATGTGTGGAATGCAAATGACATGGGTGTGGTGCCAAGAGTAGCGACCTCCCAGAGACCTGATGTGGTCGAACTCTAGAGACTTACAAGGTCTATTGCTCCAAGTGAGCAAATCCTATGTTGTTCGATGTTCGGTTTTCAAAACTTATTTACAAAAGCTATTTACAAAAGGGACAACTGTCTTGAGCCTCGATCTTAAGGATCTCGAGCTCTTCGTGCTTGCCCTTGTTTGAGTCTTAACACTCGCTTATCTAGCGGAGGTTTTATAAGAAAACAAGTTATATTTCAAATTCCTACGCCTTACTCGAAACGTCGAATTCTCAAACAAGATGAAATTCAAGTAGGTAAATCCTATTTTTACTTTAGGATTCCTCGAAATGAACCATGCCTTAGCTTGGGATAAGCCAGGGATGGGAAAGAGATACCACGGTCCCTTCTAAAGCGTCCCGTGGTTTAAGGCATAGAAGGCGGAAAACTGCTCTTTTTGAGCTTTTTGGCCTCTTTTCCCTTTTTTTCATAGAGGGTCTCCCTTTGGGAGTATTTTTTCTTTAATCCCTCTTTTTCATAAGAGATTCGATTTTTCTTTGGAAATCTGGTTTCTTTCTTTTGGAAAGGTACTTCGAAATGGGAAATTTCCTTTATTTGGGCCTTTGTTTTCCTTTTAGAAGTAGAAGAGAAGAGGGGAGGACTTATCCCAAGCCTACACTCGATCCATTCCAGATCAGCCTATTTAGAAATAGCACGTACTACTTGCAAGTATCTTGCTATGTTGAACTAGGCCTTTCTTTGTAAGAAGAAGGATTTTGAAATGTAACCACGATTTTGAAGACTCCGCTCTTTCACAAGTGCGAATTCTCTTACTCAGGGTCACACGAGTTTGCCTTTGCACCTTATTCACATGTCTCAGGGCAGCTATCCCTAAAAATTTTCGAAAAAAAATGGAATTTAATCCAAATCCTACACATGATACTTCTTTAAGTATTGAATATTGATAGGATCTGCTAAATTCCTACCTTCTACATCGATCAACCAATACGAATTGTTCGTAGTGGTTGCTCGTACAACATAGGGTCCCTCCCAGTTGGGGCGCTACTTGCCTAGGGGGTGTGGGCCACGATGGTGGATGGTTTTTAAGACCAAATCTCCCACTTCAAAGTGGCGAGGTCTCATGTGTTTGCTATAATGTCGGGCTATCCTTTGCCGGTATGCACGAGCATGATCCATGGCGAGGAGTCGCCTCTCATCTAGCAAATCTAGTTCGGCCATTCTAGCATGCTGAAGCGTCTCTAGGGGGAGGTCGAGTGCTATGGATGTATGGAATGAATGCAGTTGAGTATGAATGGGAAGAATGGCGTTTGTGCCATAGACCAATTCGAATGGTGTGGCATTCGTGGGAGTCCGGATGGAAGTCCTATAAGCCCATAAGGCTTCATCCAGCTTCTCGTGCCACGTCCTACCCTTCTCTAAGGTTTTCTCAATAATACTAATGAGAGTCTTGTTTGTGGCTTCGGCTTGGCCGTTGCCTTGAGGGTAGTAGGGCGAGGAGAAGTGGTGAGTTATGCCATACGTGTTGCACAACTTGACCATCCGCTCATTCTTGAATGGGGTACCATTATCAGACACAAGGTCTTGTGGAACCCCAAATCGAGCCAAGATATTCCTCTGGATGAAAGCCACCACATGTTGCCCCATTACATTCGTTAGGGAAATGGCTTCCACCCACTTGGAGAAATATTCCGTGGCTGCTAAAATAAATCGATGCCCATTCGAGGCCTTTGGAAATATTGGGCCTATGATGTCAAACGCCCACATGGTAAATGGCCAGGGAATGAGCACGGAATGCAATGCAGATGAAGGGATATGAATGGCGTGCCCATGCACTTGACACGGATGACACTTCCTAACATGATCGTGACAATCCTTTTTCAGGGTGGACCAAAAATAGCCCCCTCTAAGTATTTTCATTGCCATCATGTTGGCATTAACATGACCTCCACATTCTCTATCGTGGAACTCATGCATTACTATCCTAGCCTCCTCTAGGTCGATACACCTAAGCAGAATGCCGGTAAAACTCTTTTTGTATAAGACCCCACCCAGAATGGTGTATCGGGTCGAAATCTTACGAATGAATGCCTTATCTTTGGATGTGGCATCCTCGGTGAATCCCCCATTTTCTAAAAATTGTTTTATGTCATAGAACCAGGGTTTTTCAATAGACTTTGGATTGTTTTGGCAAATATCCAAGTCGTGTGTGGATGGATGGGGCGCATGCCATATTTCCAAAGATCTGGTCCCTGAAATGGGATCGACCTTCAGGGCTGAACCCAAGGAGGAGAGGGCATCGACGATGCCATTGTCCTCTCTTCCTACGTGTGTGAGTTTACACGACTGGAAGGTTTGGACCAATCGAGTGGCCAACTCGTGATATGGAAGTAGTTTCTCATTACGTACTTGCCAAATTTTTAAAACTTGGTTTATGACAAGGAGAGAATCTCCAAAAACCTCAATGCACGATGCCCCTAGAGTTTTCGAAATCTTTAAGCCTTGTATGAGTGCTTCATACTCAGCCACGTTGTTGGAACATTCGAAATCTAAGCGGACTGCTATGGGAATCTCGCCCTTTTAAGGGGAGATTAGGATGATCCCGGCACCAGCCCCTCGTTGGTTTCGTGCCCCATCGAAATGCATCTTCCACACTTGGTTTTCGAAAGAATTTGCCAAAATGTGGTTTTGAAAATGGTTTTGCAATATGCCTTCATCAGGCACTTCGACAAGAGTGGGATATGAGTCCTCTAAGGGGAATTCAGCCACGTAATCTGCTAGGGCTTGCCCCTTAATGGAGATCTGGTGATGGTATTTCAGATCATACTCCATTAGAAGGAGTTGCCATTTGCCCAATCTACCCGTGAGAATGGGTTTTTCGAACAAGTGCTTGATTGGATCAAGCTTGGACACTATCCAGATCTCATGATCTAGGAAATAGTGTCTGAACTTCTGGCAGGCCCAGACTAGGGCCAAGCACGTCTTCTCCATGGCTTGATAATTTCGTTCATAAGCCAAGAGAGTTTTTGAAATATAGTAGATGGCATACTCCTTATGGGTGTCATCCTCGTATTGAGCCAACAGGGCTCCTAAAGCGTTTACATGCACGGAGATGTATAATAAAAGCGGTTTTCCTTGTTTTGGAGGATTCAAAACGGGGGGATTAACCAAGTATGCCTTTAGTCTCTCGAAGGACTTTTGGCATTCGTCATCCCATAAGAATTTCGTACCCTTCCTCAACAGTTTGTTGAAGGGTTCGCATCTAGTTGCCAGATTCGATATGAATCGGCGCACGGATTGTAATCGACCCTGGAGGCTACGGATTTGGGTGAGATTGGAGGGTGGAGCCATGTCTATGATGGCTCGACACTTAGAGGGGTCGACTTCTATTCCCCTTTGGCTCACCATAAAGCCTAGAAGCTTCCCTGATTCTACCCCGAACACACATTTTTGAGGGTTTAGCTTTACTTTGTAAAGCCTAAGCCTTTCGAAAATCTTTTGTAAACATTCGATATGGGTGCATCGGGTTTTGGATTTCGCCAAGAGATCATCTACATACACTTCTACAAGCTCATGAATTTGATCATGGAAGATCATGTTCATGGCTCGTTGGTATGTTGCGCCGGTATTTTTCAAACCAAAGGGCATGACTGTATAGCAGTACGTGCCCCATGGGGTTGTGAAGGCGGTCTTACCCTGATCTCGTGGACTTAGTTTGATTTGATTATAGCCTGAATAGCCATCCATGAATGAAAACATTTCATGATTTGCAGTACTATCGACTATCAAATCTATGTTTGGTAAAGGATAATTATCCTTTGGAGTGGCTTTATTCAGGTTTCTGAAATCGATGCATATTCAAATTTTCCCATTGGTTTTTCGAACTACAACGATATTTGACAACCTATCAGAATACGCAATGGGTTTTATAAATCCGGCTTTTAGCAGATCTTCTAAACCCTCTTTGACTTGCGTGTGTACATTCGGGTGTATTTTCCTGAGCTTCTGCTTTATGGGTTTTACACCTGCATCTAAGGGAAGACGATTATCGACTATGCTGGGATCTATGCCCGGCATGTCTTCATACGTCCATGCAAACACATCTAAATAGGTTTGTAGAAATGCAATGAATGCTAACTTTTCAGTTTCATGCAAGCATGCACCTATTTTAATGGTTTTGGGATGGGAATCATCCCCTAGGTTCACCTCTATGAAATCTCCTCCTACAGCTTGGGAAGGTCTTTCAAAATCGAGAATTCTATGAAATTCTGGGAGCTCAGAAGTGGGATCTTCCTCAAGGGGATCCACTTCTGGGCTTTGATCATTCTCGTGGGCTATAGACCCGAGGGAACTTGATGCGTGGTTTTCAAAATGACCTGGTTTTGTACTTGGATTTTCAAGTGATTTCGAAATTTTTGGTCTGGCTATGCAGACGACGTTTCTTTCGAAATCCTTTTCTTTTGCCAAAGTCCTACCAGGAGTAGCTATGTACAAAATCTTTTTGGTATTTTCCAAATTTTCGATTTTTTTTGGCTTTTGTAAAACAAGAACTTTGGGAACTATACAAAGCACTCTTTTTTCGAGTTTTTGTTTTTCCATTGTTTTTGGTTTTTCTTGTTTTTCGATTTTTTTTTTTTATTTTAAGTTTTTCAAATGTTTTTGGTATTTTTAAAAAAAGGGATCTTCCGTCATACCTACAAAGGGAAAACACTACGGGTTAGACTCGGAATAGGAGGTCTAAATCGTAGGTTTCTTCTAAGACAGGCTCCGGGGCACCCTTGACCCAGGTGGTCACAGGGGGTGGCTCTGGCGGTATTCGGGGAGTATAGCCGATCCCATATCGGCTTGGGTTGGCCCTAGGCAGGATGGGCTCTAGGAAACCCTGGTTTTGTGCCCCTAGAATCTTGTAGGGCATGTAGCCCATGTTCAATAACATGTTCCATGACCTTTTGTTTTTTGAAAAGATGGGATACAAGTCGTGGTCCTGGAACATGCTATCGTCCATATTAGGCTCGTATGGCCTCTTGTCCAGGGGTTTTGGAAATAGGGAACGCTTGGGTTTTCCAAAGAGGATTAGAGTCAGGAGGGGGCCTACTTTGGGCAGCCCCTTCACACATACAACCTTCCTAGGGTTTTTCAACACGAGCCGAGGTGGCTCAACCATGATTTGCCCCAGGTTAGCCTCATGGGCCTGGGAGCTTGATAAACAAGGGGAGTTTATGATCCCCTGAAGCTGTGGGTGACTCTCACCTAGGATCACTACGACCTGGTCCCTAAAAGAGATCTTAACACACCTGTGGAAGGTGGATGGCACAGCGCACAAGCTGTGTATCCAGGGCCTTCCCAGCAACAGGTTATAATGGGGGTGGATGTCCAAGACATGAAACACCCCCGTGTGTTCGATCCCTCCCGTTTCCATTGGGAGTTCGATGGATCCTAAAGGTCTAGACGCATTCCCATCGTATCCAGTGATAACGATGGGGCTTGGGTTTACTGAAGTCAAGGTGACTCCGATTTTGTACGCCACATGAAGTGGAAGGATGTTGAGCCCTCCTCCACCATCGACTAGGCACCTGTCCAGAGAGTGGTTGTTTAGAACCACCTCGATATGCAGGGCCTGTTTATGGGTTTCGTAGGGTCTATCTACATCATCTTCCGAAAAAGTGATGGGCGATTTTGCTCCTAATAAAGCCACTTGGGCAGACAAGGATTCCGGACTTATGTTTGAATCAACCTTGGCCCTTTCTAGAATTTTCTCTAATACAAGTCTATGCCTAGGCGAGGTTTTTATAAGCTCTAGGATAGACATGTGAATAGGAATCTTTGAAAGGTGGTTTTCGAAATCATAAGGATTTAGGATGACTTTGTCCTTATCTGCTTTTGGCAGACCACTAGGGATACATGCTTTTGAGGGGCCAGGCACACTGACCACCTTTTGAGCACCTTGAAGGTGTGGGGGTTGATAGATCCTCCCGGATCTAGTGACTTCCCCCACGACCAGCCTAGGGTTTGCGCTAGACTTGGCTCTAAGGATGAGCTGAGGAGAACCTTGGATTTTCAAAACTGGTTTTACCGGGGTTTCTACTTTTGGTGGTCCCCGAATGACGACTTGGGCGGGCCTCTTGTATAGTACAAGGATGGGCGCACAAGTAGGTCGACCAGGTTCTGGCTTTTGCGCTAGTTCCTTGGAAATGGTGAGGGTACATACCTCCTTTCCTTTCCCACTGCCACTGGCGTGTTTGGGAAAGGGTTCCTTGAAGATAGCTTGAGGTGGCTCAGGTTCCGTAGTGACCTGGAGCCGGCCTTCTGCTATCAAGTTCTCAATTTTATTTAAAAGAGAGAAGCAGTGTTTGGTATCATGGCCTTTGAGCCGATGATACTTACAAAATCGGTTTAAATACCCCTCCTTGGACGTGACTCCTTCGGGGATTTCAGGGAGTTCGATCATGCCCTGGGCAAGTAAGAGGTCGAGGACCTCCGACATAGGTTGCCCCAGCGGAGTATACTCCCGTTTTTCAACTGGGTTTTGAAAATTGCGTTCTCTCTTATTTTCTAATTTTTCAAAATTTTTAGAAGTGCCCGCCATGCCTGGATCCACCCGGACATTGGCGATTTTATGGGGCTTTGCCCCTTTGTCCGTCGTGGGCAGCCCATATGCGATGGGCTTTTCCAAACGGGTTTTTGGAATGGCACTTCCTTTCCATAAGTGATCGTATGTCCCTTTTCGCAAGTTGGTTTCGAAAAGGGAGGCCTTTTTGATCAACTTATGGAAAGTTGAAATCTCATGGAGCGAGAGAAGGGTTTTTAACTCGCTTTTGAAATTATCCAGGATGAGCATTACTGCGCATCCTTCGGATATGGGCTCTCGCACTTGGCCCAAAAGCGACCTCCATCGTATAATGAAGGCATGCACGTCTTCGTTCATGCCTTGCTTTGTATCCCTTAAGGTATTCAGGGTTGGCGTGACTTCTACGTTGTGTGCAAATCTTTGCATGAAGCAGTTCGCTAACTCTTCAAAAGTAGCGAACTGGCTTAAGTCGTAGGAAGCCAGCCATTTGGCAGCTGTGCCTTTAAGGGATAGAGGGAACCAATACACCCATTTCATCGAGTCCTTTTTCTTCTTATGGGCTCGACATGAGAAAAGCTGCAAGTGAGACCTAGGGTCTCCCATGCCATCATACCGATGGAAGTTCGGTATTTCATCGTCACTGTCTGTTTCGTAGTCCATAGGAAGGAAATCAGACAGGGCGTAGCTTCTTTTCTCTTTATTCTGCCCTTTCAGCAACTGCTGTAGGGCTTTACGGTCCTTTTGTGTGAAGGACTCGTGGTATTGGTTACCTTCCATTACGGAGGCCTCTTTTTGCTTGCGAGGTTTTTCAGATTTCTTTTTAGGCCTTTGTTCACCGTTCGATGAACATGAATCACCTACTTCAGCCTCTTGGCTGAGAGCATCTATTTTGGCCTCAAACTCCCTTCTCAAGTCCTCGATTTCATCTAGTTTTATTTTGTTTTTGAAAATCCTCCTAGAGTGAGAACTTGATGCGCATGAGCCTTGGCTCGACACTTCACTTGGATTGGATTTTGACATGCTTTTCAAGCTTTTTCAAAATATCCTAAGTACAAGAAAAAGAAAACAAGTTAAATCGACACCTTTTTACAAAAAATTTTCCCAAGACTAAAACTTAAAACTCGATTTTTGAAAGGCCCACGTCCCACCGGGCGTGCCAATCTCTGTAGACGCGCGAAAATCCCCGCCTCTTCTGCCTTTTTCAGGGCTTGGAGCGGATCTTCTCGTGTGTCTAAGGCCTATGTATGCAAACAGGGCGTGCCAGCTAGCTTACTTAAGCTAGCGAAGATATTTTTAACATTGACTTCTAAACGTGGCGACTGTGAGCAAGTAAGCTCTTGTCGTCGCAGACCTTCTTGCACCGATGCGCAAGGGTCAGTCTGTACGCTTTGCAAAAATCGAGTTTTTGGAGGAAAGTCTACGAAGCGGTTCGAGGTGTCTATTTCGGGTCTTTAAGATGCGGTTGCATGTTTTAGATCACGTGGATTTGCACGTGCCTAAGTCTTTTCTTTTATCCCTTTTCGGGCCACCTAGTTTGTGTGTTATGAACACTCCACTACATGGGCAAATTCGAGCGGGGCTTGCTTCGATGCAATATGCGTCCTACCTCGTGGTATGGCGTAGATGCAATGCAAACTCACGCTACTCCAAAGGGAAAACCCGAAATGTAAAGACAATACTGAAGAGAAATAACTGAAGGGAAATAACCGAAGGGAAATAACCGAAGGGAGATATGTATATAGATTATGTATATGAGCCCTTACTCGGGTCTTGCAAATAAGAGCGAAGGCACTTACGAGTAAGAGATTATGTATTAGGGGCTGATTAGGCCCGTGTGTGTTCAAAATCGTGCACGACTAAGAGAGTGCACGTGTGTGGTTGTGCCAAGCCACGTTATTACAAGCGGGGGGAGACTATGCTCCGTTATTACAACCCCATATCAAATTGAATCTCAAGCAAGTATACAACTAAAGACCGAGTTTAGACACTTACGAGTAGCTGGTCCGTAGAGGTGTTGCTTGAGCGTGGGCTTGGGCTTCGCCTTGGGCTGCAAACGGGAGCTCTGCGAGGATAGGTGACCAAAGGTGCTGGCCGGCTGCAAGTGGGGCGCGGGATAGGCGCCTCAAAGGTGGCCGGTTGCAAGTGGATGTCGCCTCGAGGTGGGGGGTTAAAGGGGCTGAACGAGTGAGTTTTTTAGGGTCACTAGGGGAGTTGAGTGTTTAGGGAAACTGGACCTAAAGGAGAGTTTGTGGGAAGGCCGAATGGGACACCTAGGGGAATGGTGATGACTGGCCGAATGAAGGAATAGTCGGTTGAAGTGGCCGACTAGGAAGATGTGGTGGTGGCGGGCTGCTAGGGTGACTAAGGTTGGAGTATGGGAAGGTAGCTAGTTAGGTGATGGGGCTAGGTGATAGTGGGAATAGTAGGTTTAAGGGAGTGTTACGGGCAGGTCTTAGGAAATCTAATAGGGTGATCGGGTGTAGTTGAGGGGAGTTAGGTAGGGGCAAATGGTTGGGGCGGCTAAGGTTTGGCCGAGTGGGAGTGGTGGCGGCGAGGGGCTGTTGGGTAGGTAAGGTGATGGTATGGTGGGTGGCTGGGAGTGGAGAGGGAGTAGAGAAGGAGCTAGGTAAGGTGCAGGGTACTTACCGAATGGGGAGAGGCAGTGGAAGGCAAGGAGAAGCCGGGTGTGGATGGGAGCTTGGCTGGTTCGATTGGGTGAAGGTGGTGGAGTCCGGCTGGGGAATGGTGGTGGATGGAAGAGGGAAGGTGGCAGTGCAGGTAGAGCTGGTGGAGCAGGTGGAGAGTGGAACAGGCGGGCAGGTGGAGAGTGGAGCCGGCTGGGCTGAGGTGAGGGCCTTCCTTTCCAAACCCGCCCCCAAGGGGGGGGGTTTAAATAGGGGATGGGTAGGTCGGTTAGGGCTGGGCTTGGGGTAGTGGTTAGGTGGTTTAGGTAGGGTGGTATGTAGATAAGGTGGGCTGGAAAGGGTTGGGCCAGATATTTTGAAAACTAGGGGTTTGGGTAGATTGTGGGCTAGGGGTGGTTTAGGGGTTTAGGGCTAGGTTAGGTGGTTGGGCTTTAGGGTGAGGTTTAGTGAGCTAGGTTAGGTGATTAGGCTAGGTTTAGGCTAGGATTAGGGAAATTAATCTAGGTTTAGGGAAGGATTAGGGAAGTGGGTTAGGTGATTAGGTTGGGATTAGGACGGGATTAGGGAAGTGGGTTAGGTGATTAGGTTCAGATTAGGGGTGGATTAGGGGTTTAGGCTAGGATTAGGCATTTTGGGTTAGGTTTAGGTGAAGGAGCTCCCTTAGCATGGCCCATAGACCTTGATCACCTCATGTTGGTGCAGCCCTAGGTTAGGTTTTAGCTAATTACAAGCTTAAACCCACTCAATTAGGCTAACCCACATGATTAAACCCAAACTTGACACACAAGTCAAGCTTAATACAACACTCTTGATATTTTCCATCCCCACTCTCTCTCATGCCCAATATCCCACGTGAATTTCAAGTGGGCCCCACCTCTATTTATGAGAAGGTGATGTGGGCCATGGATATGGATATTGGATTGGATCTCTGGATCCAAATCCAAATCCAAGTCCACATATGGGTTTGGATTGGAATCTGGATATATATGGTCCAGATCCAATCCAAACTGAACTCTGACTCCTTCGAGCTGGGTTCGAAACGGACGATTCGTGCGGGGCCTGACAGCATCAGTACTCCGTCTGCGTTGGGTCTTCGTCAACATAGTCGTCCGCCTCCGTTTCTGCCTTCCGGAGATGACTTCAAATGCTATTTTGATAAGAACAGGGTCTTGGACGTTCGAGATCCTGGGGGTGTGAATCAGATAAAAGAGTTGTTGTGTCGGGCTCAACGTGTGCTCCGGTTCCGGGCTCTTCTTAGCTCTCCTGGTCCTGTCTTGATCGGGCCAAGCCACTTCGGGGTTTCAAAACATGTTTTAAAAGGTTTTCAAAAACCATATCATATGTTTTTGAAAGACAAAGCTTAAAACATATATACAGGGTTGTCTGGAAGGCTGCTGGGTTTCCAGACTCAAAATGGCCCTTTGGGGCTGCTTTTACAAAACCAGGTTGTTTTGAAGAAATTCGTGGGATTTCGGGGTGTTTACACATTGTAAGTTGTGTGAGTTGTCTTTACATATATACACAACACCCATGCACACGTTGGCGACCTTCGGACCCATATATATTATAAGTATTTCCCTTCCGCTATGTCTTTAAGATTTGGGATTTAAGGTTCAGCTGTGTGAGTAGTCTTTCCATATATACACGACACACACATGTACAATTGAGCCTTTCGGCTCTTAAGATATAGCCATATTTCCCTTTTGCAATTTACATTAAGTCATTTCCCTTAAGTATTGTCTTTCAATTCGGGTTTTCCCTTTGGAGTTGTGTGAGTTTGCATTGCATATTCGCCATACCACAAGTTAGGACGCATATTGCATCAAAGCAAGCCCCACAATCCTGTGCAAAAATCGCCCAACTTAGGTCACTTACTCACACACCTAGTTGGCCCTAAAAAGCATAAAAAGAAAGACATAGGCACGTGCAAATCCCACGTGAAATAAAACTTGCAATCGTACAAACAAAGCCCAAACACTTTGGGTATTTTTCAAAGAGGTTTGTTTTTAAACGACTTTGCCAAGCGTATAGACTGACCCTTGCGCATCGGTGCAAGAAGGTTTGCGACGAAAAGAGCTCACTTGCTCACAATCGCCCCGATAGAGTCAGATTTCAAAACTTACTTCGCTAGCTTGAGTAAGCTAGCTGGCAAGCCATTTGTTATAAAAACGACTTAGACACACGAAAAGGTTCACTTTAGGCCTAAGAACCAGAAGTGGAAATTTTCCCTGTCTACAGTAACCACGTATTTGGAAAGCTCCACTCTTTCACAAGTGTGAATTCTCTCGCTCAAGGTTACACAATTTGCCTTTGAACCTTAGTTTCGAGGTTTCAAAGCAGCTATCCCTAAGAATTTTTGAAAAATGGGAATTTAACCCAAACCCTACACATAATACTTCTTCAAGTATTGAATATTGATAGGATATGCTAAATTCCTACCTTCTACATCGATCAACCAGTATGAGTTGTTCGTGGTGGTTGCACGCACAATGTAGCGTCGATCCCACTTGGGGTGCCACTTTCCAAGTGGATGTGGGCCACGATAGTGGATGATTTTCAAAACCAGATCTCCCACTTCAAAGTGGTGAGGTTTCATATGTTTGTCATAGTATCGGGCAATCCTTTGCCGGTATGCATGAGCATGATCCATAGCAAGGAGTCGCCTCTCATCTAACAAATCTAGTTCAGCCATCCTAGCATGCTGAAGCGTCTCTAGGGGGAGGTCGAGTGCAATGGATGTATGAAATGAATGGAGTCGTGTATGAATGGGAAGAATGGCATTTGTGCCATAGACCAACTCAAATGGCGTGGCATTCGTGGGAGTCCGGATGGAAGTCCTATAAGCCCATAAGGCTTCATCCAACTTCTCATGCCACGTCCTACCATTTTCTAAAGTCTTCTCAATTATGCTAATGGGAGTCTTATTCGTGGCTTCGGCTTGGCCGTTGCCTTGAGGGTAGTAGGGTGAGGAGAAGTGGTGAGTTATGCCATAGGTGTTGCACAACTTGACCATCCGCTCGTTTTTGAATGGGGTGCCATTATCGGACACAAGGTCTCTTGGAATTCCAAATCAAGCCAAGATATTCCTCCTAATGAAAGCCACCACATGTTGCCCCTGTACGTTGGTCAGGGAGATGGCTTCGACCCACTTGGAGAAGTACTCAGTGGCTGCTAAAATGAACCTATGCTCATTCGATGCCTTTGGAAATATCAGGCATACAATATCAAACACCCACATGGTAAATGGCCAGGGGCTGACCATGGAATGTAATGAAGATGAGGGGATATGAATGGCGTGCCCATGCACTTGACATGGATGACACTTCCTAACATGATCGTGGCAATCCTTTTTTAGGGTGGACCAAAAATAACCCGCGCTAAGTATTTTCATTGCCATCATGTTGGCATTGACATGACCTCCACATTCTCCATCGTGGAATTCATGCATAACAGTCCTAGCCTCCTCTAGGTCGACACATCTTAGTAAGATGCCGATAAAACTCTTTTTATACAAAACCCCACCCAAAATCATATATCGGGTAGAAATTTTCCAGATGAATGCCTTATCTTTGGATGTGGCATCCTAAGTGAATCCCCCATTTTCTAGAAAACATTTAATGTCATAAAACCAAGGTTTTTCAACGGAATCTGGATTATTTTGGCAAATTTCCAAATCATGTGTGGATGGAGTGGGCGCATGCCATATTTCTAAGGATCTCGTTCCCAAAGTGGGATCGACCCTTAGGGCTGAACCCAAGGAGGAGAGGGCATCGGCAACGCCATTATCGTCTCTTCCTACGTGTGTGAGTGTACACGATTGGAATGACTCAACCAATCGAGTGGCCAACTCGTGATATGGAAGAAGCTTTTCATTTCTAACTTGCCAAATTTTTAAAACTTGGTTTATAACGAGGAGCGAATCTCCAAAAACCTCGATGCATGATACCCCTAGAGTTTTCAAAATCCTTAAGCCTTGTATGAGTGCTTTATACTCAGCTATGTTGTTGGAACATTCGAAATCTAGGCGGATTGCTATGGGGATCTCACCCTTTTCAGGGAATATGAGAATGACCCCAGCACCAGCCCCTCGTTGGTTTCATGCCCCATCGAAGTGTATTTTCCACACTTGGTTTTCGAATGAATTTTCCAAAATGTGGTTTTGAAATTGGTTTTGCAATATGCCTTCATCGGATATTTCATTAAGTGCGGGATATGCGTCCTCTAGAAGGAACTCAGCCACGTAGTCTGCTAGGGCTTGCCCCTTAATGGAGATCTGGTGATGGTATTTCAGGTCATACTCCATTAGAAGGAGTTGCCATTTGCCCAATCTACCAGTGAGAATGGGTTTTTCGAACAAATGCTTGATTGGATCAAGCTTGGACACTATCCAGATCTCATGATCTAGGAAATAGTGTCAAAATTTCTGGCAGGCCCAAACTAGGGCCAAGCACGTCTTCTCCATGGCTTGGTAATTCCTTTCGTAAGCCAGGAGAGTTTTCAAAAGATAGTATATGGCATACTCCTTGTGAGTGTCATCCTCGTATTGAGCTAACAAAGCTCCCAAGGCATTCGCATGCACGGAAATGTAAAGTAGAAGAGGTTTTCCTTGCTTTGGAGGATTTAAAATAGGGGGATTAACTAAGTATGCCTTTAGTCTTTAAAATGACTTTTGGGAGTCGTCATCCCATGAAAATTTCATGTCCTTTCTCAACAACTTGTTGAAGAGTTCGCATCTAGTCGTTAGGTTTGAGATAAACCTGCGAAGGGATTGTAATCGACCTTGGAGGCTACGAATCTGCGTGAGATTGGAGGGTGGAGCCATGTCTATGATGGCTCTACACTTAGATGGGTCGACTTCTATGCCCCTTTGGCTCACCATAAAGCCTAAGAGCTTTCCAGACTCTACTCCGAACACACATTTCTGAGGGTTTAGCTTTACTTTGTAAAGTCTAAGTCTTTCGAAAATCTTTTGTAAGCATTCGATATGAGTGCATCGAGTTTTGGATTTGGCCAAGAGATCATCCACATATACCTCTACGAGCTCATGAATCTGATCATGGAAGATCGTGGTTACAGCTCTTTGGTATGTGGGGCCGACATTTTTTAAACCAAAGGGCATGACTGTATAGCAGTACATGCTCCATGGCGTTGTGAAATCGGTCTTACACTGATCTCGTGGGCTTAGTTTGATTTGGTTATACCCTGAATAGCCATCCATAAACGAAAATATTTCGTGATTTGCAGTACTATTGATTATCAAATCTATGTTTGGTAAAGGATAATTATCCTTTGGAGTGGCTTTATTCAGGTTTCTAAAATCGATGCATATTCGAATCTTCCCATTGGTTTTTCAAACAACAACTATATTGGATAACCAATCACAATACGCAATGGGTTTTATAAATCTGGCTTTTAACAGATCTTCTAAACCCTCTTTGGCTTGGGCGTGTACATTCGTGTGTATTTTCCTAAGCTTTTACTTTATGGGCTTTACATCTGCATCTAAGGGAAGACGATGCTCGACAATACTGGGGTCTATGCCCGGCGTGTCTTCATATGTCCATGCAAACACATCTAAGTAGGTTTTTAGAAATGCAGTGAATGATGATTTTTCATGTTCATGCAAACATGCGCCTACCTTAATGAGTTTGGGCTTTAAATCACTCCCTAGGTTTATCTCTATGAAATCTCACCTAGGATCACTACGACTTGGTCCCTGAAAGGGATTTTGCTTTGAGGCAGGCCACCTAAACCTAAACACACGACCAAATCAGGCCGTGTGCTACCCCTTTTAAATCTCATACCAGGCCTGCCTTAAGGCAGGCCATTCATCCCAACAAGACCTGCCATTCGGCAAGTCATTCAGCCTAAGCCCCACAACCTGCCACTCGGCAGGCCACCTATTCCCAAAGCCCCACGGCCTACTAGAGCAGGCCGTGTATCATCTTCAACCCCAAGCCCACGGCCTACTGGTGCAGGCCGTGTGTCATCCACACTACAAAAGCCCTGGCTTGCCACAAGGCAGGCCATTTCCTTGGGCCACCTATCTCTGGCCGTGACTACCCTCAGCCAGGCCGAGCCCTAGCTCAGCCTTGGCCGACCTGCCCTGGCCTTGATCAACTGAACCTAACCTAGTTAGGGTTTCCCCTAAAACCCAACTCGAGCCACCTTGGCTCGAGTCACCCTAAAACAGCTCCTCCAAGGCCCAAAGCTCGGGCTACACCAAGACAGCCCGAGTTGCCCCAAGCTCCCCTAAAACCCAACTCGAGCCACCTTGGCTCGAGTCATCCTAAAACTAGGCCCATATCAAGCCCATACCAAGCCCATATCAGGCCCATACCAGGCCCACATGAGCCCACTCAAACACCTCTCCCAAGTCCTCAAAAGGTTCCCCAGCCTCCAAGCTAGCCGGTTCCACTTCCATGTGATCTGAGCTCCACAAGCAAGGCGTACGCGTACTAGACACACCCCACATAGCGGGCTAGGTGAGTTGTAAGTCCTTACATTTGGTATTTTATTAAATTTTGATACGGGGTTGTAGTAAAGGAGCTTTGTCTCCCCCCGATTGTAATAACATGGTTTGATACACCAACACACATGTGCACTTGAGCCTTTCCGCTCTTAGCTGCACACCTTTTGGCACACACATGGGCCTTTAAGTCGTGGGTGTTGTCTTTCAATTCTACACTCACACACATTGAGCTTTCGCTCTTATTCCCATGACCCTAGTAAGGGCCATATTGCAATTTTATTTGGGTGTTTCATTCAAGTTGTGTGCGTGGTCTTTCAATTCTATACACACACACATTGAGCTTAAGCTCTTACTCCCAAGACCCTAATAAGGGCCATATTGCAATTCTATTTGGGTTTTACATTACAAGTCGTGTGAGTTGTCTTTACATATATACACAACACCCACACACACGTTGGCGACCTTCGGGCCCATATATATATAGTTGTATTTCCCTTCCGCTATGTCTTTAAGATTTGGGTTTTAAGGTTCAGCTGTGTGAGTAGTCTTTCAATATATACACGACACACACTTACACAATTGAGTCTTTTCGCTCTTAAAATATAGCCATATTTCCCTTTTGCAATTTCTCTTTTGCAATTTCCCTTTTGCAATTTACATTACGCAATTTCCCTTCTGTTATGTCTTTCAAATTCGGGTTTTACATTCAAGTTGTGTGAGTTGCATTGCATACTCGCCATACTCGAGCTAGAGTGCATACCTGCATCAAAGCAAACCTCGAACCAATCGCGCAAACACGCTAAGACTTAGGCCATTTGATGCACGCACATCGTGCCTAAGTAGATTAAAATTGAAAGACTTAGGGTCGCCCAACCCTAGTAAATCAAAAACTTGCCAAGTGCATGATTTCAGAAGGATTTTCAAACACCTGTTTATTCAAAAATCAAATTTGAGTTTAAACTTATTTCAAACAAAGTCTCTAAGCGTACAGATTGACCCTTGCGCATCGATGCAAGAAGGTCTGCGACGAAAAGATCTCGCTTGCCTACAATTGCCTTTTAAAAGTCAGATATTTTAAAACATACTTCACTAGTTTGAGTAAGCTAGCTGGCATACCCAAAAAGCGAACGTAGATTGCGAAAAGGTTCACTTCAGGCCTAAGAACCAGAAGTGAGAATTTTCTGTGTCTACAAAGTATCATCGGCTTAAAGGTCATGATACGAACAAATGCTTTTCCCTTTTAAACAAAATTGAAAACTTGATAGAGCAGGGCTGGCTCCAGGTCACTGAAGAACCTAAGCCTGCCCAAGCTATGCTCAAAGAACCCTTCCCCAATCATGCAAGTACTAGTGGGATGGGAAAAGAGGTATATGCTTTCTCAACCTTGAAAGGTTTAGTGCATGCATCATATTCTGGCTTCACTACTTGTCACACACCACCTTCTCTCATCATATACAAAAAAGCCGCCCAAGTAGTGATCCGGGGAGTGCTTAGAGTCCCACCCCCAGCTAGAGCCGTCTTAGAAATTTTGGGTGCTCCAAAGCACACAAATAGAGCCAACATAGGAGCGAACCTTAGGCAAAGTGTGGGGGAAGTGACCAGGTCTGGAAGGATCTATCAACCCCCACATCTAGAAAAAAATGGTCAGTGTTCCTGGTCCTTCAAAAGCATGCATCCCTCAGGCATTGCAAATCATGGACAAAGGTAAAAACATTTTAATCTTATATGATTTTGAAAATCATCTTTCCAAGATCCCGATAAACATGTCCATCCTAGAGTTGATACAAACCTCTCCTAGGCATAGACTAGTTTTAGAAAAAATCTTAGAAAGAGCCAAGGTTAACTCCAATATAACTTCTGAGTCCTTATCATTCCTAGTTGCACCCATCTGTGCAAAAACGCCAATTATGTTTTCGAAAGACGAAATCGAACCACAATCAAGCCCTGCATATCGAGGTGGTATTGAATCACCATCCTCTAGACAGGTGCTTGGTTGATGGGGGAGGAGGTCTCAACATCCTTCCACTACACGTGGCATGTCAAATTGGAGTCACCTTGACTTCTGTCAACCCAAGCCCCATCGTTATCACTGGATACGATGGAAATGCATCGAAACCTTTGGGAGCCATAGAGTTACCCATGGAAATAGGGGGCATAACCCATGTAGGGGTGTTCCCTGTCTTAGACATTCACCCCCACTACAACCTACTGCTGGGAAGACCATGGATTCATAGCCTTCGGGCTGTGCCATCCACCTTCCATAGGTGTGTAAAAATCCCCCACGAGAACCAAATCATGGTAATTCTGGGCGAAAGCCATCCACAACTAAGGGGAGTGCAAAACTTCCCTTGCATGTCAAGTCAAAAGGCCTACGGGACCAAGCCCGTGAAATCCATGGACGAATCATACGAATTCGTCCCCCAAAAGACTAGGATAGTCGTGTACATCAAGGGGCAGCCCAAAGCTGGCCCACCAAAAGTTGTGACTATCCTAGGCAAAACCAAACTCCTTATATTTCCAAAAACCCTAAACAAGAAACCATTCGAGCATGCCATGGATGACAGCAAGTTCCAAGTTCATCCTTTGTACAAAGAGTTTTCTAAAATAAAAAAACCTTGGAACATGCTGCTCAACATGGGCTACATGCCCTACCAGAGTTTAGGGAACAAAAACCAAGGGTGTCTAAAGCCTATCTTTCAAAATCCAAAACCAAATAGGTATGAAATAGACTATATTCCCACCATACCCCCAAAACCACCACCTACGACCACTTGGGTCAAGGGTGCCCTCGAGCCTACTAAAACCGAGACTTATGGCTTAGATCTCTTATTCAGAGACTAATTCATGGTGTTTTCTTTATAGGTGTGATGGAAGACCCCTCTTTAACCAAAAAGCCAAAAAAATTACAAATTTTACAAAACCCAAAAACATTGGAAAATTGTGAAAAAACCAAAAAAAGTGTAATTTGTATTTCTCCAAATATCTTGTCATTGTAAAAAACCAAAAAAATTGAAAAACCAGAAAATACCAAAAACAAAATCATGTACATACCAACTCCTAGTAGAAATTTGGAAAAAGCCAAGGAATTTGAAGAAAAAGTCGTCTTCATAAAAGGACCAAAATCTTCAAAATTTGCAGAAATTCCAAAACCAAAACCAGGTGTTTGTGAAAAGCATGCATTAACTCCAAATTCCCTAGGATTCAAAATTCTCGAGAATGATCAAAGCACGGAGGAGGATCTCCTTCTCCCTGAGGAGGATCAAACCTCCGAGCTTCCCAAGTTTCACAAAATCCTCGATTTAGAAAAACCTTCGAATTCTGTAGGAGATTTTATAGAAGTCGACCTAGGGAGTGAATCAAAACCAAAACGTGTTAAGATAGGCACATGTCTGCATGAGCATGAAAAAGCATCATTCATTGCATTCTTGAAAGCCTACATTGACATTTTTGCATGGACATACGAAGACATGCCGGGTCTAGACCCAAAAATTGTAGAGCATTGTCTTCTCCTAGATTCAGATACAAAACCTATAAAGCAAAAGCTTAGAAAGATCCATCCGAACGTACACTCTCAAGTGAAAGAGGGTTTAGAAGATCTTCTAAAAGCTGGTTTTATAAAACCCATTGCGTATTCTGATTGGCTTTCAAACATTGTTGTAGTTCGAAAATCCAATGGGAAAATTCGAATTTGCATCAATTTCAGAAATCTGAACAAAGTCACTCCAAAAGATAACTTCTCATTGCCAAACATCGATTTGATAGTTGACAGCACTGCAAATCATGAGATGTTTTCTTTTATGGATGGCTACTCGGGTTATAATCAGATCAAGTTAGCCCCAAGAGATTAGCTAAAACTACTTTTACTACACCCTGGGGCACATACTGCTACACAGTCATGCCCTTTGGCTTAAAAAATGCTGGCGCCACATACCAAAGAGCCATGACTACGATCTTTCACGATCAAATTCATGAGCTCTTAGAAGTGTATATGGATGATCTCTTGGTGAAATCAAAAACCCGATGCAAACACACCGAATCTTTGCAAAAAGTTTTGAAAGACTGAGGCTTTACAAAGTAAAACTAAACTATCAAAAGTGTGTCTTCGGAGTGGAATCAGGCAAGCTTTTAGGTTTTATGGTAAGCCAAAGGGGCATTGAAGTCGACCCCTCTAAGTGTCGAGCCATCATAGACATGTCTCCACCCTCCAATTTAACTCAAATCCGAAGCCTCCAAGGTCGCCTCCAATCAATTAGAAGGTTTATTTCAAACCTTGCAACGAGATGCGAACGGTTCAACAAGCTTTTGAGAAAAGGGGCGAAATTTGTATGGGACGATGATTGCCAAAAAGCTTTCGAAAGATTAAAGCGTATTTGGTAAATCCTCCGGTTTTAAAACCTTCAAAGCAAGGAAAACCACTTTTACTTTACATTTCAGTGCATATGAATGCCTTGGGTGCTTTATTAGCTCAATATGAGGATGATACCCATAAAGAGTATGCTATTTATTATATTTCGAAAACTCTATTGGCTTATGAAAGAAATTATCAAGCCATGGAGAAAACGTGCTTGGCCTTGGTATGGGCCTGCCAAAAATTTCGACATTACTTCCTAGATCATGAGATTTGGATAGTGTCTAGGCTTGATCCAATCAAGCATTTGTTTGAAAAACCTATCCTTACGGGTAGATTGGGTAAATGGAAGCTCCTCTTAATGAAGTATGACCTAAAATTCCATCATCAAACCTCCATTAAGGGACAAGCCCTAGCTGATTACGTGGCTGAATTCCCCTTGGAAGATTCATATCCCATACTTGATGAAATGCCCGACGAGGGTATCTTTCTAAACCAATTTCAAAACCATATTTTAGCAAACTGCTTAAATGAAAACAAAGTATGGAAAATGCACTTCGATGGGGTAAGAAACCAAAGAGGGGCAGGTGCAGGAGTCATCCTCATATCCCCTGAAAAGGGAGAAATCCCCATTGCTATTCGCCTAGATTTCGAATGTTCCAACAATACAGTCGAGTATGAAGCACTCATACAAGACTTGCAAATTTTGAAAACTCTAGGGGCATCATGCATTGAAGTCGTTGGAGACTCTTTACTAGTCATAAACCAAGTGTTGAAAATTTGGCAAGTCAAAAATGAAAAACTCCTTCCATACCACGAATTGGCCACTAAACTGGTCGATTCGTTCAAATCATGGACACTCATACACGTGAGAAGAGAGGACAATGGCATAGCAGATGCCCTCTCATCCTTAGGATTAGCCCTAAGGGTCGATCCCACCTTGGGAACCCGATCCTTAGAAATATGACACTCACCCGCTCCATCCATTCACGATTTGGGGATTTGCCAAAACAACCAAAATTCTATTAAAAAACCCTAGTTTCAAGACATTAAAGATTTCTTAGAAAATGGAGGATTTTTAGAATTGGCTTCGTCTAAAGACAAAGCTTTTATTCAAAGATTTCAACCCGATACATGATTTTGGGAGAGATTCTTTATTAAAAGAGTTTTACTGGCATCTTATTGAGGTGTGTAGACCTTGAGGAGGCTAGGATTATAATGCATGAATTCCACGATGGAGAATGTAGAGGGCATGTAAATGCAAACATGATGGCAATGAAAATACTTAAAGCCGATTACTTTTGGTCCACTCTAAAGCAAGATTGTCATGATCATGTTAGGAAATGTCACCCATGTCAAGTGCATGGACATGCCATTCATATCCCATCATCAACCTTGCATTCCGTGGTCAGCCCATGGCCATTCACCATGTGGGCATTTAATATCATAGGACTGTAGACGCGCGAAAATCCCCGCCTCTCACCTTTTTAGGGCTCGGAGCGGATCCTCTCGTGTGTCTAAGGCCTATGTATGCAAACAGGGCGTGCCAGCTAGCTTATCTAAGCTAGCGAAGATATATTTAACACTGACTTCTAAACGTGGCGACTGTGAGCAAGTAAGCTCTTGTCGCAGACCTTCTTGCACCGATGCGCAAGGGTCAGTTTGTACGCTTTGCAAAAATCGAGTTTTGGAGAGAAAGTCTACGAAGCGGTTCGAGGTGTCTAATTCGGGTCTTTTAAATGCGATTGCATGTTTTAGATCACGTGGATTTGCACGTGCCTAAGTCTTTTCTTTTATCCCTTTTCGGGCCACCTAGTTTGTGTGTTATGAACACTCCACTACATGGGCGAATTCGAGCGGGGCTTGCTTTGATGCAATATGCGTCCTACCTCGTGGTATGGCATAGATGCAATGTAAACTCATGCTACTCCAAAGGGAAAACCCGAATGTAACGCCAGGCTAGCACTTGGCCCTACTACAACCTTCTAGTTCATTCCCAACCTAGACACATTTACAAGCTAACCAAGCCCACCCAACTGACTTAGGTTAGCTTAGTCACAAGTGTGCTAGGGTTAGGACCAAGGGTTGTACAAAGTTTAAGGCAAACACGGGCTACTCCCAAGGGATAGGTGGCGAAGCTAGAGTATGGTGCCTTGTGAGAGTGTTGTGCGCGACGTCCTGGTGCCACGTCCCAGTGTCAGTGCTATTGGGTAATTGCTCACACTCCAACTCCCAATTAAGTGTGTCAGTGTTAGAACCCCAGTTTCAGTGAGTGTTGGTGCTCTCCTCCGCTACTCCATGACTATGTGTGAGGTACGCACGTGCACACTACTCAGGGTCGTGACACAAGGGAGGCAGTGTACAGGCACATGGGAGCATTATCATGAGATGAGCACTCGAATGATGCATGTGCCATGTATCGGTTAGGGAGGCCTCCCAAGAGAGAAGCGATTAAGGTTGGGATGTTCGAGGAGCTAGCGAGGTAGAGGCAAACAACACTCAACTAGGAGTGTGACATCCCGAGTTCAAACACTAAAGAGACCTCGAGGGCGAGGTCGTGTTTAGTCTGGGGAGTATTGTCGCAACCCAAATTCTAAGGCGCTCATGTCGGGAGGATGCAGATGCACACATATCGCCAATAATGGGCACCGACCAAGGACAGGGCACGCATGCACACAATGTGCTGAAATATGAAGCTGGAGCACTAACACCAAAGAGGGAGTGCATGCATGCATGTCATCGCCCTGGATGCCGAGGAGTAGGAGTCACTTGTACAACCCATGTTTGAACTCATTGAATATTTACAAGCCTCGTCTACTGAACCTAGCACACACACACTCTAGGCACTCTGCTTAGGATGACCAAGATGCTTAAGACAACCAACAAGTGGCCCTTTTATAGGCCAAAGACTAAGTTGTGCTGCCTCGAATATTCAAAGGAATATTCGGTGGCATGCCATAGCACACCAGTGCTAGGTTAGCTATCCTAATATCCCTAGCTGTTGTCAGGCTAGCTATGTTACAAACTTAAGTCAAACCAAGGCTTAATTGAGTTGACTTACCTTATGATAGCAAGTGCAACCGTTCCAATTTCATCCCTTCTTAAAATTCTTGTGCGCAAGCGATGTTCGCGTAGATCCTCTTTGGCTTGAATGACCAATGCGGAAGTCTTCTCTTTCTTCCCCAATCCATCTACGTACACTCACACAAGCACATGGTTAGACAATTGCAAGAAGAAGAGTATTTACCATTGATTTGGCACAAACTTACAAAACTCGATGTTCTGATACCTCCTGGATGTTTACAAGTCCCACACCCTTCTTCTTTCTGACACACTCTCACACACTCTAGGCACTCTACTTAGGATAACCAAGATGCTTAAGACCACCAGTAAGTGACCCTTTTATAGGCCAAGGGTTGAGCTGGGCTACCTCGGATATTTCAAGGAATATTTGGGTGGCGCGATTATGCCAAGCTTGCGCTAGCTGGCTAGCGCCCCTAGCTAGTGTCATGCTGGCACTATCACAAACTTAAGTCAAACTCAGGTTTAATTGAGTTGACTTACCTTGTGATGGCAAGTGGAACTGTTTCAACCTTTCTTCAAATTCTCGTGTGCTAGCCGATGTGCACGTGGATCCTTTCTCTTTGGCTTGAATGGTTAATACAGAAGCCTTTTCTTCCTTTCCTAATCCATCTACACCCTTAGGATTCATGTATGCACACTCACACAAGCACACACGATTAGACAATTACAAGAAGAAGAGTATTTGCCCTTGATTTGACACAAGTTTATAAAACCTGATGTTCCGGCACCTTCCAAACGTTTACAAATCTCACACCCTTTCTTCTCTCTCTAGCACACTCTCACACACTCTAGGTACTTTGCTTCTCGAAACCGAAATTGCATCGCATATGCCCCCTTGGCCTTTTTTATAGCCAAGGTGGGTGGCCAAGAGAATACCCCTTGAGATATTGCTAGCCTGGCTGACTATGGGCTGGCACAAGTTGGTGCTAGTTGGTCAGCACTCGGTTGGGAATATCCCAGCTTGGGGATGGATTTTCCATGTGCCCACTTGCTACCCCTTGGCTGGCCTCTTGAGTGGCTAGCCAAGGTCAGTTAGGCGACCTCCAACTGGTGCCTAGTTGTCCCTTAGCTAGCCCAATTGGCCAAACTATTGGTTAGTTCTACCAATGCCTTAAAGCTTGCCTTAACCATTTTGGTCTTTTCTAGCTTGACCTAATTTTGACCCTTTAGCTGGTCTAACACTTGGTTGGCTACTCCTTGGTCCCAAACTCTTCTTGACACTCCCTTGGTCCCCCCTAGCTGACCCCACTTGCCCAACATGACTAGCTTGACCTATTACAAGTATGTTAGATTGAAAAGGTAAGGGTTGTACAACATTTGTTGAATCCAAACATGGGCAATCTGAGTGAGTCCCACTCCTCAGCATCCACGGCAACGACGTGTGTTCGTGCACTCCCCCTTTGGTGCTAGTGCTCCAGCTCCACTTAGTAATGTGTTGGGTGCATGCACACTCTGACCATGATCAAGGCCCAATGTTGGTGGTGTGCGTGCACGTGTACCCTCCTGACACTAGCACCCTAAATTTTGGGTTGTGACAATACTCTCCTAGCTCAACATGACCTCGCCCTCGAGGTCTTGTTGGTGCCTAAACTCAGGTTGGCTCTCCTCTGACTCAGTTTTGCCTCTTACTGACCTAACGCCTCCATGTCCCACCTACTTCATGGATGTATGTCATTGTAGTCTTTTCTTGTGTACGTTCCATCTCGAACCTTGTTTTGTCCCCGTGTCTCCCTTCTGTTAAGGCACTCGGTGCTTGATTTTCGACCCACCCTCAGGCCGCCCTAGAGTGCGGTATAGGGTAACACACCTCATAATGTCTGGTGCTTTGCTAGATCAACACATGACACGAACCCCGACTGTCCCTCATGTGTGATCACAAGTCCCCAAAGATGTGGCGAAGCATTGCTTGTGTGAATCATATGAAGTCACACCTAATACTCATCCATAGTTGTCATGGCCAAATCTAGTATCCCTCCTCAGAGCTCGCGATTGTGTTTACTAACTTTAGTCTTTATGTGGATGGTGTAACCCAAGACCCACCGTCTTGGCAACCAATGTTGAGA
This sequence comes from Brasenia schreberi, assembly GCA_036023115.1. Taxonomy (NCBI): domain Eukaryota; kingdom Viridiplantae; phylum Streptophyta; class Magnoliopsida; order Nymphaeales; family Cabombaceae; genus Brasenia; species Brasenia schreberi. The sequence continues at coordinate 15,547,313 of JAYKKT010000089.1, read as the reverse complement.
CTAAGGAATAGCTAGCGTCGGAGTCCACCAGTGGTCGGTACTCATGCTTTAGCACTGATTAGTGCTAACACTCCAGCTTCAGGTCGATATTGACACTAGCTTTAGGTTGGTGCTGGTACTCTAGCCTGAGGACGGTGAAGGCACTCCAGCTTCAGGTCTCAAGTGTGTCAGTGCTAGTTTTTCACGTAGTGTGTGTGGTGCGCATGGGCGCTCTTCTCAGGGTCGACGTGCAAGGAAAGTGGTGTATGTGCGCATGTGCCCTCCCGATGCTAGCGCTCTAAAATCCATCTTGTGACAATGTTCTCTCAGTTGAAGATGACCTCGCCCTCAAGGTCTCGCAGCAGTGGAGCTCAGTCTAGTTCTCCCCCGACTAAGTTTTGTCCCTCATTGACCACAAATACTTTAAAAGTGAAAATTATTGAAAAAACAACAAATCATGATATTGTTTTTCGGAGTTGCTAATATGACACAAGCTCGAGATTTAAGCATATGAGCCGACTCCATTTAATGTGGAAGACAACTTTGTTTGGTTCTGCTTTGGTACTTCATAAACTACTTTCTTTTTACCACTCGCAGGTAAATATCCCCCGGAGAGGCCATGTTGTCGATGACAGTTTGTCTGATTGTGCTAAGAAGGGAATTGTTGGTGAGTATTTTCTCATGCAGCACATGTAGAATAATATAAACTCGCGTATGCCTTCATGTGTGTGTGCCTATCTATCTATCTATCTATCTATCTCTATATGTGTGTGCGCACACGTGAACTCACATGCACGTGAGACTCCAATCTCATTCCAAGTGTATATATATATATATATATATATATATATGAAAATGAGATCATGTCTATCTCTCACATATTCACTGATGTCTACCTATTGCTTTTTGGAGGTATGAGTGTAATTTAAAAAATATAAGAGTTTTCAAAAAGAACAATGTTATGCACTCATGCCCCCAAAAAGCACTGGTGAGGCATGAGTGGACAATATCAATAATTGGTAAGATCCAATATATATTATATGGAAAGACCAAAAGATGCTCGAGAAATAAAAAACGAGTGCACTTATACTCATATACAAGAACAAGGGATGAATTATGAGAGTATAAAGTTAATGATCCATATTATCAAATTATGGGAAAGAATTATTGAATGTAAGTTAAGACAAGAATCGAGTACAACAGAGAACCAATTTAGATTCATGCCAAACAGATCTACTATTTAAGTGATTCACCTATTGAGACGTTTTATGGAATATTTTAGAGATAAAAGAACCTTCACATGGTATTATTAATCTAGAAAAAAAGGTATCTGTAAACACTTCAAAATAAAACGAATTTCAAAACCAAACACCTGATTTGAAAATTCCTTTCAAAACCCAAAATTTGAGATTTTCGAAAACCCCGGGGGTTGTAAAAGCTTCAAATGTTGCTAAAACCCTGTTCAACTTGATTTTCTCTTATATGGGCCAAGTCCCCATTTTGCAAAAGCCAAATTTTCAACAGGTGAAGCCCTGAATGCCAAAGCCTCAGAAACAGGTGTAGAAGCTCAAAAGCAGCACCCTGACCTAATAAAAGTCAGGGTCAAAAGGCAAAAGGAAGGCCTAGGCCCGAAGCAGACTGCAAGCCTGGCGCACCCAGAAGCCAAGTCAAGCACATCCACCCAAGCAGCAGAAATTCAAGCCAGAAATGATGAAATTGAGCAGAAACGAAATCCAAAAAGGAGAGATGGAGTTCGAACGACAAAATTAGGGAAAACCCAGCATAAGACGAAGCGCTGATGAAGCTAGGGCCTGCACAAACCGTCTGTCTCGAAACGCCAAGAAGGACTGTTTAGAGAAAATTCGGATTGGATTTGGACCATAAATATCCAGATCCATATCCAAATAGTATTTGGATTTGGATCGATCCAAATAGTGTTTGGATTTGGATTGGATCCAAATAATATTTGGATCAGATAGGATCAGATCTGAACCAAAATATCTAGATCCATACCCATATAAATGTTTAGATTTGGATCGAATTTGGTCATAAATATCTAGATCCAGATCTAAATAGTATTTAGATTTGGATTTGGATCCAGATCTCAAATCCATATCCAAACCCAAGACTCCCTAAGGTAAGCCTAATCCTAACCTAAACCTTCTTTCTCTAACCCTCTAGACCTAACCCAAACCCGCACCCACCTAATCCCACTACCGACTCTGCCTAGCCAGCGCCATACTTCACTCCAACTCCCAGCCAACCACCATACTTCACTCCAACTCCCAGCCAACCACCATACACCCCACCAGGCTCAGTCGTGCCCCCATAGCGCCCTGCCTGTGCGCCCCTGCGCGCACCCTGTCCCGCGCGCCTAGCACGCCGAAGCCCCTGTCCGCAGCGCTCCTTGTCGTCTGCACCCAGCTCCCGCGCCCACTACCGTCACCCCACCCAACTCCCGCGCCCACTTCCGTCACCCCAGCCAACTCCCCGTGCACCCTGCGCTCTACCCGCACGCCTCTGCGCCCTACCCTACCACACCAACCGACCTACCTCCACCCTACCACACCAACCGACCTACCACCATCCTAGCCTAGCACGCTCCCACCATCCTAGCCTAGCACACCACCACCACCCCTTTGCCGTGAGCCTTGCTTACCTCAACTTAGCCCCGCAGCCAACCTAGCACCTGTGAGCCTCTCTCTCAAGCCCAAATCCTTTCGAGCACAACTCGGCCAGCCACTTCACGTCTCAAGCTTCAAAGATGACACCTTTGTGGCTGCCAAGGTGAACCAAAGCACGCGAACAAGGAGAAGAAAAGCCCGAATCACTTGTAAGTGTTTAAAATTCAATATTTACATTACTCCTTGCATACTTAATTCAATTCGGATACAGGGTTGTATTAATGGAGCGTAGTCTCCCCCCGGGATATAATATTGGTGCTTGATACACGAGACACATACGTGCACTTGAGCCTTAGCTCTTATCTTGTACACGAGACACACACGTGCACTTGAGCCTTAGCTCTTATCTCGTACACAAGACACCCACGTATACAATTGAGCTTTCGCACTTACTCTAAAGACTCTAGTAAGAGCCATATAAGCTACAATTTTATTTGGGTTGTTACTTTAAGTTGTGTGAGTTTGTTATTTTAATTCCACACTTGCACACAAAGGACACCCGAGCTCTTGCTCAAACACTCTCACACACATTTTGGCCTTGGCAACCCTTAAGATATAGACATATCTATATACTTTCAGCTGCGTGAGTTTTACGGTTCAGCTGTGTACGTCTTTACATTCTGGGTTGTTAAAATTTAGTCGTGTGAGTTGTCTTTACATTTATACACAACACACATGCACACATTGAGCCTTTCCGCTCTTATATCTATATTTCCCCGTTCCGCAAGTTAAATTTCAGTCGTGTGTGTGAGTTGTCTTTCAATTTATACACAACACACACGAATACGTTGAGCTTTACCGCTCATATATATACTTATATTTCAATTTCGACAAGTTCAATTCAAATCATGTGAGTTTGTCATTTCAATTGTACACTCACACACGCGTGCATTGAGCCTTTCTGTTCTTAATATAAGTATATCTCCCTTCGGCAATTTACATTCAAGTCGTGTGAGTTGCCTTTAAATTTCGGGTATTTCCCTTTAAGCTACGTCTTTACATTTCGGGTTTTACATTCAAGTTGTGTGAGTTGCTTTTAATTCGAGCTTAGCTCACATCATACCCTCCAAACTTGAGATATTTCGCATACTTGCATACGTACGCTTTCGAAAAAGCTTCGAGTACCCGTTCAAACACGCCAAACTTAGGTCACTTATGCACACACCAAGCTGGCCTAAATAGCGTAAAATCAAAGACTTGGATACGTGCAACCCACATAAATAAAATCTGCAACATAGGCATACAATCGACAAGATATTTTCATGTTCTTTTCAAAAGTCCATGCTTGTTAAAAATCGACATTTTCTAAGCATTTAAACCAACCCTTTAGCATCGATTCAAGAAGGTTTACAATGAAAAGATCTCAATTGACACAATTGTCCAAAACGTCAGATATTTCTAAAATCCTTCGCTAGTTTGAGTAAGCTAGCTGGCACACCCAAAAGCGACGTAGACACAAAAAGGTTCACTTCAGGCCTAAGAACCAGGAGTGAGAATTTTCACGTTCACAGATTTTGGCACACCCGGTGGGACGTGGGTCTTAAGAAAAATCGATTAAAACAAGCAAACCTCTTAAAAATTTTCTAAGAAAAGTATTTAACTCTTTGTCTTTTTGTATTTCATAGTTGGTTTTTTCGAAACAAGCATCGGAGTCATGTCAAGTTCAGACTCCAATGAGGTGACCAGCCATGTCTCACGCACATCAAGTTCTCACTCAAAGAGATTTTAAAAAATTAGAAATAGGAGAGAAGAAATAGAGGATTTGTGAAAAGATTTTGAAGCCAAAATCGCTGCACTTAGCCAAGAGGCCGAGGCAGCTGATTCGTGTTCGTCTCATGGCGAACCAGCAAAGGCTAAAAAGAAATTTGAAAAACCTTGAAAACCCAAGGAAACCTCCGCTATGGAGAGAAACCAATACCACGAGTTCTTCACTCACAAGGATCATGAAGCCCTACAACAACTGCTAAAAGGGCAAAATAAAGAGAAAAGAACATACGCCCTATCTGATTTCCTTCCTTTGAATTACGAAACATACAGTGACGACGAAATACCGAATTTCCATTGGTATGATGGCACAAGAGATCCTAGATCTCACTTGCAACTCTTTTCTTATCGAGCCCACAAGAAAAAGGACTCGATGAAATGGATTTATTGGTTTCCCCTTTCCCTCAAGGGAACTGCTTCGAAATGGCTCACTTCTTACGATTTGAGTTAGTTTGCAACTTTTGAAGAGTTAGCTGTAAACACGCAAAAATTTTCACTCTGTGTTCTTACGCCTGAAGTGAACCTTTTTCGTGTCTAACTCACTTTAGGGCATGCTAGATAGCTTACTCAAACTAGCGAAGTATTTTTGAAATATCTGACTTATGGGGCGACTGTGGACAAGTGGGATCTTTTCGTTGTAAACCTTCTTAAACCGGTGCTCAAGGGTCGTTTTAAACGCTTAGAAAATATCGATTTTGAACAAGCAGGGACTTTTGAAAAAGAGTATGAAAGTATTTGATCGATTTGTATGCCTATTTGCAAATTTTAATTACGTGGGGTTGCACGTATCTAAGTCTTTCGATTTTATCTACTTAGGCTAGATGTGTGTGCATCAAGTGGCCTAAGATTGGTGTGTTTGCACGGGGTAATCGGGGCTTCTTTGGATGCAAGTATGCGCAATATCTCGAGTTTGGCGGATATGCTATGCAACTCACACAACTTGAATGTAAAACCCAAATTTGAAAGACATAGCTGAAGGGAAATACCCAAATTGAATGCAACTCACACGACTTAAATGTAAATTGCAAAAGGGAAATTGCGGAAGGGAGATATAGATATAAGAGCGAAAAGGCTCAATGTGTGCGTGTGTGTTGTGTATATATTGAAAGACAACTCACGCAACTTGGAATGTAAAACCCAACCGAAAAGGAGATTGCGGAAATGGGAAATACGTGTATATATATATATATATATATATATATATATATATATATATATATATATATATATATATATATATATATATATATATATATATATATGAGCCCGAAGGTCGTCAATGTGTGCGTGTGTGTTGTGTATAAATGTAAAGACAACTCACACGACTGAATTTTAACAACCCGGAATGTAAAGGCGTACACAACTGAACCGAAAAAACTCACACAGCTGAAAGTATATAAATATGCCTATATCTTAGTAGCTGCCAAGGCCAAAAAGGTGCATGAGTGCTTAAGCAAGTGCTCGGGTGGTTGTGTGTGTATGTGTGGAAGCTTAAATGACGAACTCACACAACTTGAATGTAACAACCCCAAGTCAAATTGCAATTAATACGGCTCTTATTAGAGTCTTGGGAGTAAGAACGAAAGCTCAATGTGTGTGAGTGTGGAATTGAAATACGATGCACACAACTTGAACGTAACAACCCCAAATCAAATTGTAATTGATATGGCTCTTATTAGAGTCTTGGGAGTAAGAGCGAAAGCTCAATGGTGTACGTGGGTGCTTAGTGTACGAGATAAGAGCTAAGGCTCAAGTGCACTTGTGTGTTTCGTGTACGAGATAAGAGCTAAGGCTCAAGTGCACGTATGTGTCTCATGTGTCAAGCAACAATATTACATCCCGGGGGGAGACAACGCTCCATTAATACAACCCCGTATCCGAATTGAATTAAGTATAAAGCAAGTTAGTGTAAGAGACCAAGTTTAGATACTTACAAATAGCTGGTCCGTCTTCACTTGCTCGTGCTTGGGCTTGTGGTCCACTTTGGACAGCCAAGAGGGGTCTCCCTAGGTGGCTTTGAGAAGGGATTAGGGCTTGAGTGTGTTTAGGGATGACTCACGGACTTAGGGTCTTAGGGGAACCTAGGTTAAATCAAGCAAGGGGGTAACGGCCTAAGTGTAAGGTCACGGCCAAAGTGAGGCTGCCTAGGGTCGGTCCTAGGTGGAAGCTAGCCCTAAAGGGTGGCAGGAGTGGGGTGTAAGGGTAGGTCTTACAGCCAACCGGGTGGCGCGGCAGAAAGTGCAGGCACAGGTGCTCAGGCGCCAAGCGCTGGACAGGGGGCGCTAGACGCGCAGGCAGGGCGCGAGAGGCGTCAGGGGCACGTCAGGCTCGCTGGTGGCGACAGGGCGCTAGGGGCGCAGGAGGTGTCAGGCTGGCGAGGCTGGGGCGCGTCTGGCTGGCAGGGTGCTTGAAGCTTTGGGGGGTTTAACTTAGGGATGGTTTGTATCGGTTGGGTTAGTTTAGGTTCAGTTAGGGTGAGGTTTAGTGAAGTAGGCCAGGTGATTAGGCTAGGATTAAAAGGTATTAGACTAGGATTCGGAGACCTACCTCTTGGAGTCGATCCTTCTTGGTTGAGCCCACTTCCAAGCCACGGTTGCAGCCTCCTTTGATCGAGCCCACCTTAGATGCAGCCCACTAGGCTTAACCCGCACTCACCCTTGAGCAAACATGGCTTGAATCACTCTCTCACTCTCTCTCCTCCCCAAGCAAATTCACGTGAGCTTTTGGGGACCCCCTCACTCCTATTTATAGGCAAATGAGGTGGGTCTTGGATATGAGTCTTGGGTTTGGATTGTGGAATTCATGTTCGATCCAAACACTATTTTGATCTGGATCTTGGATCTCAAATATTTTAAGATCCATATCCGATCCAAATCCAACATTTTTATGGATATGGATCTGGATATTTTGGTCTAGATCCGATCCAATCTAAACACTATTTGGATCCAATCCAAATCCAAACACTATTTGGATCAGCCCAAATCCAAACACTATTTAGATATGGATCTGGATATTTATGGTCCAGATCCAATCCAAATTTTCTCTGGATGGTCCTTCTTGGCTTTTCGAGGTGGACGTTTTGTGCGGGCTCTAGCTTCATCAACGCTCTATCTTATGTTGGGTTTTCCCCGGTTTTGTCGTCCGGACTCAATCTCGCAATTCTGGGCTCCATTTCTACTTACTTTTGCCATTTCTGGCTCTGGTTTATGCTGCTTGGGTGGATGTATTTGATTTGGCTTCTGGGTGTGCCGGGCTTGCATTCTGCATCGGTCCTGAGCATTCCTTTCGCCTTTTGACCCTAGCTTTTATCAAGCCAAAGTGCTGCTTTTGGGCTTCTATCCCTGTTTCTGAGGCTGCTTTGGATTTGGCCCTTTTGAGCTGCTTTATGGCTGCTTCTTCATCAGGCGTCGTCTTCCATGCTCCACCAGTTCGTCTTTGGCTTTTTTGTAAAATGGGACTTGGCTCGAGTTTAAGAAATCTATATTGGATACGGGGTTTCAAAACAGAGTTTTAAAGCTTTTGGAAGCTGCTGGGCTTTCGAAAATCTCAAATCTAGCCTCTTGGATTGATTTTCAAACCAGGTGTAGGTTTTTGCAAAATCGTGGGATTTTGGGGTATTTACAAATGCCCCTCTTTGGCATTATCCAAATTGATTTGGATAATGGCAAAGACAACAACACCCCGTTTTGCTTTCTCCCTGGATTTGTCCTTGAGAATATGGGATCGTCCCAGTTTTGAGAAAACATTTTTTTTAAGACCCGTAAGAGGGGATTTTCGCCAAAGGGGACTTTGCCTAAGACGGTGCTAGTCCTAAATGGGATTGATGCAAGTGTCCATGTGTGAATATGGATGAGTGGCATGGGATGATATGCTAGGAAGTATGGTCTCCTAGAGAGTTAATATAATAGTCGAACTTGGGAGTTTTATGAAGACTTGTTGCACCAAGTGAGCTGGTCTTATGTTGCTTGATATTCGAGGATTTTTTAAACTCATTTTTGAAAGAGGAAAGCTCCTTTTAGCTTCAATCCTAAGGATCTCAGCTTTTCGTGTTTTCCCTTTACTCGAGTCTTGACACTTGCTAATCTAGCGGAGGTTTTATTAGAAATCAAGCCATATTTCAAAATTCCTACGCCTTACTTAAACGTCTAACTCTCAAACAATATGAGATTCAAATAAGTAAATCCTATTTTTACTTTAGGATTCCTTAGAATGAACCTTTCTTCACCTTGGGATAAGTCGCAGGGATGGGAAAGAGTTTACGACGGTTCCTTCTGGAGTGTCTCGTGGTTTAAGGCATAGAGGCGGAAAACTACTCTTTTTTTTAGCTTTTTGGCTTTTTTCTGTTTTTTTCGTAGAGGGTCTCCCTTTGGGAGCATTTTTTTTTATTCCCTCTTTTCTATAGAATACACGATTTTTCTTTTGATTCACCTTTCTTTTGGGAAAGAGATTTTGCAGAGGTTTCCCTTTTTCTTTTTGGCCAAGTTTTCCTTTTGGGGAAGAGAAGAGAAGCGGGGAAGGACTTATCCCAAGGATCTACTCGATTCATCCCAGACCAGCCTATTTAGAAATAGCACATACTACTTTCAAGTATCTTGCTATTTTGAACCAAGCTTTCTTTTGTAAGAAGAAGGATTTTTCAAATGTGACCCATTGGTTTTGGAAAACTCCGCTTTTTTTACAAGCAATCAAGTCTCCCATTCAGGGTTGCACGATTTGCTTTGATCCTCACTCACGAAGTTTCAAAACGAGGTTTTCAAAATATTTTAGAAATAGGGCTTAGCTTAGACCCTACACATGGTATTTTTTCAAAAATTGAGCATTCATAGGGTCAGCTAAGTTCCTACCCTCAACATTGACTAGACAATATGCGTTGTTCGTGGTGGTTCCACGCACAACATAAGGGCCATCCCACTTGGGCCGCCACTTTCCAAGTGGATGTGGGCCACGATATTGGATGACTTTGAACACAAGGTCTCCCACTTTGAAGTGGCAAGGTCTTATATGCTTCTTATAGTGTCGGGCTATCCTTTGCCGGTATGCATGTGCATGATCCATGGCAAGGAGCCTTTGCTCATCTAGTAAGTCAAGTTCGGCCATTCTAGCATGTTGAAGTGTCTCTAGGGGAAGGTCGAATGCAATGGATGTATGAAATGAATGAATTTTGGTATGAATGGGGAGAATGACATTTGTGCCATAGACCAACTCAAATGGCGTGGCATTTGTGGGAGTTCGGATGGAAGTCCTATAAGCCCATAAGGCTTCATCCAGCTTCTCATGCCATGTCCTACCATTCTCTAAAGTCTTCTCAATAATGCTTATGAGAGTCTTATTGGTGGCTTCAGCTTGGCCGTTGCCTTGAGGGTAGTAGGGCGATAAGAAGTAGTGAGTTATGCCATACGTGTTACATAACTTAACCATCCTCTCGTTTTTGAAGGGGATACCATTGTCGGACACTAAGTCCTTTGGAACCCCAAAGCGAGCTAGAATATTTCTCCTAATGAATGCTACTACATGTTTCCCCTAAACATTTGTCAGGGAGGTAGCTTCAACCAATTTGGAAAAGTATTCGATGGCTGCTAGTATAAACCTATGCCCATTTAAAGCATGTGGAACTATTGGTCCTATGATGTCAAATGCCCACATGGTGAATGGCCAGGGGCTGACCACGGAATGCAATGAGGATGACGGGGTATGGATGGCGTGTCCACACACTTGACATGGGTGACACTTTCTAACATGGTCATGGCAATCCTGCTTTAAGGTGGACCAAAAATAACCCGCTCTAAGTATTTTCATTGCCATCATATTGGCATTTACATGCCCTCCACATTCTCCATCATGGAATTCATACATTATTATCCTAGCCTCCTCCAGGTCGACACACCTTAGTAAGATGCTAGTGAAACTCTTTTTGTAAAGAACCCCTCCCAAAATCAAATATTGAATTAAAATTCTTCGTATAAAAGCTTTGCCTTTGGACGAAGCGTATTCTAAAAATCCTCCATTTTCTAAGAAGCTTTTTATGTCTTAAAACCAAGGTTTTTCAGTATCAGTTTGGTTGTTTTGGCAAATCTCAAGATCGTGTGTGGATGGAGTGGGCGAGTGCCATATTTCTAAGGGTCTGGTTCCCAAAGTGGGATCGACCCTTAGGGCTGAGCCCAAGGCTGAAAGGGCATCGTCTATACCATTATCCTCTCTTCCTACGTGTGTAAGTGTACACGATTTGAACGACTCGACCAGCTTGGTGGCCAAATCGTAGTATGGAAGAAGTTTTTCGTTTTTAACTTGCCAAATCTTTAACACTTGGTTTATGACAAGTAAAGAATCTCCAAAGACTTCGATGCATGATGTCCCTAGAGTTTTCGAAATTTTTAAGCCTTGTATGAGTGCTTCATACTCGGCTGTGTTGTTGGAACACTCAAGATCTACGCCAATGGCTATGGGTATTTCTCCCTTTTCAGGGGATATGAGGACGATGCCTGCCCCAACCCCTCTTTGGTTTCGTGCCCATCGAAGTGCATCTTCCACACTTGGTCTTCATTTAAACAGTTTGATAAGATATGATTTTGAAATTGGTTTTGAAATATGCCTTCATCGGGCATTTTGTCAAGTGTGGGGTACGCATCTTCCAAGGGGAAGTCGGCCACATAATCGGCTAGGGCTTGGCTCTTGATGGATGTTTGATGGTAGAATTTCAGGTCATACTCCATCAAGAGTAGCTGCCATTTACCTAGCCTACCCGTGAGGATAGGTTTTTCAAACAAATAGTTGATGGGATCAAGCCTAGACACTATTCACATCTCATGATCTAGGAAGTAGTATCGAAATTTCTGGCAGGCCCATACCAAGGCCAAGCAAGTCTTCTCCATGGCTTCATAATTTCGTTCATAAGCCAAGAGAGTTTTCGAAATATAGTAGATGGCATACTCTTTATGGGTATCATCCTCATATTGAGCTAGCAATGCACCCAAAGCATTCGTATGCACAAAAATATAGAGTAAAAGAGGTTTTCCTTGCCTTGGAGGGTTTAGAACAGGAGGATTAACCAAATACGCTTTTAGTCTTTCGAAAGCCTTTTGGCAATCGTACCACACGAATTTCACCCATTTTCTCAAAAGTTTGTTGAAAGGTTCGTATCTTGTAGTGAGGTTTGAAATAAAACTGTGAATTGATTGGAGGCGACCAGGCTACGAATTTGCGTAAGATTGAAGGGTGGAGACATGTCTAGGATGGCTCTACACTTAGAGGGGTCGACTTCTATGCCCCTTTGGCTTACCATAAAGCCCAAGAGCTTACCGGATTCTACTTCGAAAATGAACTTTTGAGGGTTTAGCTTTACTTTGTAAAGCCTAAGCCTTTCAAATTTTTTTTATAAACATTCGATATGGGTGCATCAAGTTTTTGATTTAGCGAAGAGATCATCCACATATACCTCTATGAGCTCATGAATTTGATCGTGAAAGATCGTAGTCATGGCTCTTTGGTAGGTGGCACCGGCATTTTTCAAACCAAAGGGCATGATTGTATAGCAGTATGTGCCTCATGGTGTGGTGAAAGCAGTTTTAGCCTGATCTCTTGGGGCTAATTTGATTTGGTTATACCCTGAATAACCATCCATGAATGAAAACATTTCATGATTTGCAGTATTATCGACTATCAAATCAATGTTAGGTAAAGGAAAGTTATCCTTTGGAGTGGCTTTGTTTAGTGCATATTCGAATTTTCCCATTGGATTTTCGAACTACAACAATATTTGATAACCAATCAGAATACGCAATGGGTATAAACTCGGCCTTTAGTAGATCTTCTAAACCCTCTTTAACTTGCATATGTACGTTCGGATGAATCTTTCTAAGTTTTTGCTTTATGGGTTTCGAATCCGAATCTAGGGGAAGACAATGCTCTACGACTCTTGGGTCTATACCCGACATGTCTCATATGTCCATGCAAGAATGCAATGAATGATGATACTTCATGCTCATGCAAACATGCGCCTATCTTAATGTGTTTGGGCTTTGTTTCACTCCCTAGGTTGATCTCTATGAAATCCCCTCCTACAGAATTTGAAGGTTTTTTAAAATCAAGAATTTTATGAAACTCGGGGGAGCTCGGAAGTTGAATCCTCCTCAAGGAGAAGGGGATCTTCTTTCGTGCTTTGATCATTCTCGAGAATATTGAATCCTAGGGAATTTGAACTCGATGCATGGGTTTTGAAAACACCTGGTTTTTGTTTTGGAATTTCTACTGGTTTCGAAGCTTTGGTCTTGTTATGAAGACAATTTTCTCTTCGAAATCCTTGGCCTTTTCCAAACTCTTACCAGGAGCTGGTATATACAGGATTTTGTTTTTGGGTATTTCTGAATTTTTGATTTTTTTGGATTTTGGCAAAGCAAAGACACTTGGAGCTATACAAACAACATTTTTTTTGGTTTTTGCACAAATTTCTAATGTTTTTGGTTTTTGAGATTTTCCAATTTGTTTTTGAATTTCGAGTTTTTCCAATTTTTTTGGATTTTGGTTGAAGAAGGGATCTTCCATCATACCTACAAAGAAAAATGCCACAAGTTAGACTCTAAACAAGAGGTCTAAATCATAGGTTTCTGCTTCACTAGGTTGAAGGATGAGAGATGACGCACAAATAGAAAACCCAGAATGATATGCATGTGCTAGACTCTTTGAAATCGTTAAAGCACATACCTCTTTGCCCTTCCCACTGGTACTTGCGTGGTTGGGGAAGGGTTCATTGAAAATAGCTTGGGCAGGCTCTGGTTCCTCAGTGACCTGGAGCCGGCCCTACGCTATCAAGTTCTCAATCTTGTTGAGTAGGGAAAAACATTGCTTTGTATCATAGCCTTTGAGCCGATGATACTTGCAAAATCGATTTACAAATTTTCCTTTGAAAGTGGTTCCCTCAAGAATCTCAGGGAGTTCAATCATTCCTTGGGCAAGTAGGAGGTCTAGGACCTCCGACACAGGTTGCCCCAGTGGAGTATACTCCCGTTTTTCAAAAGGCTTTTATAATTTTTTCTCTTTTTTATTTTCAAAATTCTCAAAATTTTTAGGAGTGCTCGCCGGGCTTGGATCCACTCGGACGTTTGCAACCTTGTGGGGCTTTGCCCCTTTATCCATTGTGGGTAACCCATAAGTTCTGGGTTTTTCCAAGCGAGTTTTTGGAACATCACTCCCTTTCCATAAGTGATCGTAGACTCCCTTCTTTAGATTTATTTCGAAAAGAGAAGCTTTCTTGATAAACTTGTAAAAAGTTGAGATTTCATGTAGGGAGAGAAGGGTTTTCAAATCATTTTTGAAATTATCGAGGATGAGCATCACTGCGCATCCTTCTAAGATGGGTTCTCTCACTTGCCCCCAGGAGGGACCTCCATCGAACGATGAATGCATGTACATCCTCGTTCGCCACTTGTTTTGTATCCCTCAAAGTATTTAAAGTTGGCGTTACTTCTACGTTATATGAAAACTTCTGCATAAAGCAGTTTGCTAACTCTTCAAAAGTTGCGAACTGACTCAAATCATAAGAAGCGAGCCATTTTGAAGCAATTCCTTTGAGGAAAAGGGGAAACCAATAAATCCACTTTATCGAGTCCTTTTTCTTGTGGGCTCGACGAGAAAAGAGTTGCAAGTGAGATCTAGGATCTCCCGGTCCATCATACCGATGGAAATTCAGTATTTCATCGTCACTATCTCTTTCGTAATCTAAAGGAAGGAAATCAGACAGGGTGTACATTCTTTTTTCTTTACTTTGCCCTTTTAGCAGCTGTTGTAGGGCTTTACGGTCCTTGTGAGTGAAGGACTCATGGTATTGGTTTCCCTCCATAGCGGAGGTTTCCTTGGGTTTCAAATTTCTTTTTACCCTTTGCTGGTTCGCCATGAGACGAACACGAATCAGCTACCTTGGCCTCTTGGCTAAGTGTAGTGATCTTGGCATCAAAGTCTTTTCGCAAATCCTCGATTTCTTCTCTCCTATTTCTATTTTTCGAAAATCTCTTTGAGTGAGAACTTGATGTGCGCGAGACCTGGCTGGTCACCTCATTGGAGTTTGAACTCGACATGACTCCGATGCTTTTCAAAAACCAACTATGAAATGCACAAAAAGGCAAAGAGTTAAAAACTTTTCTGGAAAAATTTTCAAGAGCTTTGCTTGTTTTTATCGACTTTTCTTAAGACCCACATCCCACCGAGCGTGCCAAACTTGTAGACACGCAAAAATTTTCACTCTGGTTCTTAGGCCTAAAGTGAACCTTTTTCGTATCTAAGTCGCTTTAGGGTGTGCCAGTTAGCTTACTCAAACTAGCGAAGTATTTTTCAAATATCTGACTTATGGGGCGACTGTGGACAAGTGAGATCTTTTCGTTGTAAACCTTCTTGAACCGGTGCTCAAGGGTCGGTTTAAACGCTTAGAAAATATCGATTTTGAACAAGCAGGGACTTTTGAAAAGAGTATGAAAGTATTTGATCGATTTGTATGCCTATTTGCAGATTTTATTTATGTGGGGTTGCACGTATCTAAGTCTTTCGATTTTATCTACTTAGGCTAGATGTGTGTGCATTAAGTGGCCTAAGATTGGCGTGTTTGTACGGGGTATTCGAGGCTTCTTTGGATGCAAGTATGCGCAATATCTCGAGTTTGGCGGATATGCTATGGAACTCACACAACTTGAATGTAAAACTCGAATTTGAAAGACATAGCTGAAGGGAAATACCCAAATTGAATGCAACTCACACGACTTAAATGTAAATTGTGGAAGGGAAATTGCGGAAGGGAGATATAGATATAAGAGCGGAAAGGCTCAATGTGTGCGTGTGTGTTGTGTATATATTGAAAGACAACTCCCGCAACTTGGAATGTAAAACCTAGCCGAAAGGGAGATTGTGGAAATGGGAAATACATATATATATATATATATATGAGCCCGAAGGTCATCAACGTGTGCGTGTGTGTTGTGTATAAATGTAAAGACAACTCACACGACTGAATTTTAACAACCCGGAATGTAAAGGCGTACACAGATGAACCGGAAAAACTCACACAGCTGAAAGTATATAAATATGCCTATATCTTAGTGGCTGTCAAGGCCAAAAAAGTGCGTGAGTGCTTGAGCAAGTGCTCGGGTGGTTGTGTGTGTGTGTGGAAGCTTAAATGACGAACTCACACAACTTGAATGTAACAACCCCAAGTCAAATTGCAATTAATACGGCTCTTATAAGAGTCTTGGGAGTAAGAACGAAAGCTCAATGTGTGTGAGTGTGGAATTGAAATACGACGCACACAACTTGAATGTAACAACCCCAAATCAAATTGCAATTGATACGGCTCTTATTAGAGTCTTGGGAGTAAGAGCTAATGCTCAATGGTGTACGTGGGTGCTTGGTGTACGAGATAAGAGCTAAGGCTCAAGTGCACATATGTGTCTCATGTGTCAAGCAACAATATTACATCTCGGGGGGAGACAACGCTCCGTTAATACAACCCCGTATCCGAATTGAATTAAGTATAAAGCAAGTTAGAGTAAGAGACCAAGTTTAGACACTTACAAATAGTTGGTTAGTCTTCACTTGCTCGTGCTTGGGCTTGTAGTCCACTTTGGGCAGCCAAGAGGGGACTCCCTAGGTAGCTTTGAGAAGAGATTAGGGCTTGAGTGTGTTTAGGGAACGCTCACGGACTTAGGGTCTTAGGGGAACCTAGGTTAAATCATGCAAGGGGGTCACGGCCTAAGTGTAAGGTCACGGCCAAAGTGGGGCTGTCTAGGGTCATTCCTAGGTGGAAGCTGGCCCTAAAGGGTGGCCGGAGTGGGGTGTAAGGGTAGGTCATGCAGCCAACCGGGTGGCGTGGCAGAAAGTGCAGGCGCGGGTGCTCAGGCGCCACAGGGGGCGCTAGACACGCAGGCAGGGCACGGGAGGCGTCAGGGGCGCCGCAGGGGCGCACCGGGCTCGCTGGTGGCTCATGGACAGGGCGCCAGGGGGCGAGGGAGGCATCAGGCTGGTGCGGCAGGGGCGCGCAGGGGCACGTCTGGCTGGCTGGGGGCTTGAAGGTTTGGGGGGTTTAACTTAGGGATGGTTTGAGTCGATTGGGTTAGTTTAGGTTCATTTAGGGTGAGGTTTAGTGAAGTAGGTTAGGTGATTAGGCTAGGATTAAAAGGGATTAGGCTAGGATTAGGAGACCTACCTCTTGGAGCTGGTCCTTCTTGGTTGAGCCCACTTCCAAGCCACGGTTGCAGCCTCCCTTGATCGAGCCCACCTTGGATGCAGCCCACTAGGCTTGACCCACACTCACCCTTGAGCCAACATGGCTTGAACCACTCTCTCACTCTCTCTCCTCCGCAAGCAAATTCACGTGAGATTTTGGGGACCCCCTCACTCCTATTTATAGGCAAATGAGATGGGTCTTGGATATGGGTCTTGGGTTTGGATCGTGGAATCCATGTCCGATCCAAACACTATTTTGATCTGGATCTTGGATGACTCGGTTGGAAAAACCTGACACATACGGGATGCCCACGATGTACAAAGGGGCAAAGCCCCTAAAAATTACAAACATCCGAGTGGAAAGAAACCCAGCCGGTGTTTCAAAGAAAACCGAGCAAAAAATTGAAAAATTGCAAAAAAGTTTTGAAAAACGGGAGTACATGCCCTTAGGGCAGCCTGTTTCAGAGGTCCTAGACCTCCTACTCGCATAAGAGATGATTACACTCCTGGAAATTCCAGAGGGGACACCCCCAAAAGGGAAATTTCTAAATAGATTTTGCAAATATCATCGATTGAAAGGTCATGATACCAGCAAGTGTTTTTCCCTTTTAAACAAGATTGCAAACTTGATAGCACAGGGCCGGCTCCAGGTCACTGAGGAACCAGAGCCTACCCAAGCTATTTTCAAAGAACCCTTCTCCAATCACACAAGCACTAGTGGGAAGGGCAAAGAGGTATGTGTTTTCTCGACTTCAAAGAGTCTAGTGCATTCATCTCATTCTGGTTTTACTGCTTGTGCACCGTCTCTCATCATTCATAAAAAGATCGCCCAAGTAGTAATCCAGGGAGCGCTTAGAATCCCGCCCCCAGTTAGAACCATTTTACAAATCCAAGGTGCTCCAAAGCACACAAGTAGAGCCACAATAGGCGCGAGCCCTAAGCAGATTGTGGGGGAGGTGACTAGGTCCGGAAGGATCTATCAACCCCCACATCTACAAAGTGCTAAAAAAGTGATCAGTATTCCTGGCCCTTCAAAAGCATGTATTCCTAGGGTTTCGCCAAAAACAGACAAAGGAAAAAATGTTTTAACCTTGTATGATTTTGAAAATCATCTTTCAAAGATTCTCATAAACATGTCCATCCTAGAACTGATACAAACCTCGCCTAGGCATAGACTTGTCTTAGAAAAAATCCTAGAAAGAGCCAAGGTTAGCTCAAGTATAACCCCTCAGTCCTTGTCAATCCAAGTGGCGTCTATATGTGTAAAAACGCCCATCGTATTCTTAGAAGAGGATATCGAAAGACCATATGAAACCCACAACCAAGCTTTGCACATCGAGGTAGTATTGAATCATTATCCTCTCGACAAATGCTTAGTTGATGGGGGAGGAGGTCTCAACATCCTTCCGCTCCACGTAGCGTATCAAATCGGAGTCACCTTGACTTCCGTAAACCCAAGCCCCATCGTAATCACTGGATACGATGGGAATGTATCTAGACCATTGGGAGCCGTGGAATTACCCATGAAAACGGGGGGCATAGCCCACATAGGGGAGTTCCATGTCTTAGACATTCACCCCATTACAACCTATTACTTGGAAGACCATGGATACGCAGCCTGAGAGTAGTGTCATCCACCTTTCATAGGTGTGTCAAAATCTCCCACGAAGACCATATAGTGGTAATTCTAGATGAAAACGATCCTCAGCTTCAGGGAATCCAAAATTTCTCGTGCTTGTCAGCTTCGCAAGACTACGAGGACAACTTTGGTAAACCCTTCGTCGAGATACCCAAGCTCGTCCTCCAAAAGCCTAGGAAGGTTGTGTGTATCAAGGGGCAGCCCAAGGCTAGCCCACTCAAAACTATCACCATCCTGGGAAAGACCAAGTGTCATCTGTTCCCTAAACCCCTAGATAAGAAACCATATGAGAATGACATGGACGATAGTAAGTTCCAAGGCCATCCCTTGTACAAAAACTTTGCTAAAATGAAAAAGCCTTGGAATATGCTTTTGAACATGGGCTACATGCCATACCAAAGTCTAGGGAATCATATAGGTTGCCTCGAGCCCATAATGCCTAGAGCAAACTCAAGCCGATATGGGATCTGCTATATTTCAAAAATACCACCAGAACCACCACCTGTGACTACCTGGGTCAAGGGTGCCCTAGAGCCTAGTGAAGCAGAAACCTACGATTTAGACCTCTTGTTTAGAGTCTAACTTGTGGCATTTTCCTTTGTAGGTATGATGGAAGATCCCCTTTTAAACCAAAAACCAAAAAAAATGAAAAACCTCGAAATTCAAAAACAATTGAAAAAATCTCAAAAACCAAAAACATTTGAAAAGTGTAAAAAAATAAAAAAAAGTGATGTTTGTATATCCCCCAAAATCCTTTCTTTACAAAAATCCAAAAAAATCGAAAAATTAGAAATTTCCAAAAACAAAATCCTGTATATACCAGCTCCAGGTAAAAATTTGGAAAAGGCCAAAGATTTTGAAGAGAAAATTGTCTTCATAACAAGACCGAAAGCTTCAAAACCTGTAGAAATTCCAAAACAAAAACCAGGTGTTTTCAAAACACATGCATCAAGTTCAAAATCCCTAGGATTCAATACTCTCGAGAATGATCAAAGCCCGGAAGAGGGTCCCCTTCTCCCTGAGGAGGATCCAGCTTCTGAGCTTCCCGAGTTTAACAAAATCCTTGATTTTGAAAAACCTTCGGATTCTGTAGGAAGGGATTTCATAGAGATCAACCTAGGGAGTGAATCAAAGCCCAAACACATTAAGATAGGCGCATGTTTGCATGAGCATAAAAAACCATCATTCATTGCATTCTTGAAAACCTATATAGATGTGTTTGCATGGACGTATCAAGACATGTCGGGTATAGACCCAAGAGTCATAGAGCATTGTCTTCTCCTAAATTCGGATTTGAAACCCATAAAGCAAAAGCTTAGAAAGATTCATCCAAACGTACATGCGCAAGTTAAAGAGGGTTTAGAAGATCTACTAAAGGCCGGGTTTATAAAACCCATTGCGTATTCTGATTGGTTATCAAATATTGTTGTAGTTCGAAAATCCAATGGGAAAATTCGAATATGCACTTAACAAAGCCACTCCAAAGGATAACTTTCCTTTACCTAACATTGATTTGATAGTCGATAGTACTGCAAATCATGAAATGTTTTCATTCATGGATGGCTATTCAGGATATAACCAAATCAAATTAGCCCCAAGAGATCAGGCTAAAACTGCTTTCACCACACCTTGGGACACATACTGCTATACAGTCATGCCCTTTGGTTTGAAAAATGCCGGCGCCACCTACTAAAGAGCCATGACTACGATCTTTCACGATCAAATTCATGAGCTCGTAGAGGTATATGTGGATGATCTTTTGGCTAAATCAAAAACTTGATGCACCCATATCGAATGTTTACAAAAAAAATTTGAAAGGCTTAGGCTTTACAAGGTAAAGCTAAACCCTAAAAAATGCGTTTTCGGAGTAGAATTCGGTAAGCTCTTGGGCTTTATGGTAAGCCAAAGGGGCATAGAAGTCGACCCCTCTAAGTGTAGAGCCATCATAGACATGTCTCCACCCTCCAATCTTACGCAAATTCGTAGCCTCCAAGGTCGCCTCCAATCAATTCGCAGGTTTATTTCAAACCTCGCTATAAGATGCAAACCTTTCAACAAACTTTTGAGAAAATGGGTGAAATTCGTGTGGCACGATGATTGCCAAAAGGATTTCGAAAGACTAAAAGCGTATTTGGTTAATCCTCCTATTTTAAACCCTCCAAAGCAAGGAAAATATCTTTTACTCTATATTTCTGTGCATGCGAATGCTTTAGGTGCATTATTAGCTCAATATGAGGATGATACTCATAAAGAGTATGCCATCTACTACATTTCGAAAACTCTATTGGCTTATGAACGAAATTATCAAGCCATGGAGAAGACATGCTTGGCCTTGGTATGGGCCTGCCAGAAATTTCGACACTACTTCCTAAATCATGAGATCTTGATAGTGTCTAGGCTTGATCCAATCAAGCATCATTTGAAAAACCTATCCTAACAGGTAGGTTGGGTAAATGGCAGCTCCTCTTGATGGAGTATGACCTAAAATTCCACCATCAAACATCCATCAAGGGGCAAGCCCTAGCCGACTATGTGGCTGACTTCCCTTTAGAAGATGTGTATCCCACACTTGACAAAATGCCTGATGAAGGCATATTTCAAAACCAATTTCAAAATCATATTTTATCAAACTGTTTAAATGAAAACCAAGTGTGGAAGATGCACTTCGATGGGGCACGAAACCAAAGAGGGGTTGGGGCAAGAATCGTCCTCATATCCCCTAAAAAGGGAGAAATACCCATAGCCATTCGCCTAGATTTTGAATGTTCCAACAACACAGCCAAGTATGAAGCACTCATACAAGGCTTAAAAATTTTGAAAACTCTAGGAGCATCATGCATCGAAGTCTTTGGAGATTCTTTACTTGTCATAAACCAAGTATTAAAGATTTGGCAAGTCAAAAATGAAAAACTTCTTCCATACCACGAGTTGGCCACCAAGCTGGTCGAGTTGTTTAAAACGTGTACACTCACACACGTGAGAAGAGAGGATAATGGCATAGCCGATGCCCTCTCATCCTTGGGCTCCGCCCTAAGGGTCGATCCCACTTTGGGAACCAGACCCTTAAAAATATGGCACTCACCCACTCCATTCACCTACGATTTAGAGATTTGTCAAAACAACACAACTTCTTCTGAAAAACCCTGGTTTCAAGACATTAAAGAGTTCTTAGAAAATGGAAGATTTTCAGAATTCGCTACATCTAAAGATAAAGCTTTTATATGAAAGATTTCTACCCGATATACGATTTTGGGAGGGGTTCTTTACAAAAAAAGTTTCACTGGCATCTTACTAAGGTGTGTCGACCTGGAGGAGGTTAGGATAGTGATGCATGAATTCCACGATGGAGAATGTGGAGGGCATGTAAATGACAATATGATGGCCATGAAAATACTTAGAGCGGGTTATTTTTGGTCCACCTTAAAGTAGGATTGCCACGACCATGTTAGGAAGTGTCATCCATGTTAAGTGCATGGACACGCCATCCATACCCCATCATCAACATTGCATTCCATGGTCAGCCCCTAGCCATTCACCATGTGGGCGTTTGACATCATAGGACCAATATTATCAAATGGGCATAGGTTTATACTAGCAGCCACTGAATACTTCTCCAAATGGTGAAGCTACCTCCCTGACCAATGTTCAGGGGCAACATTTAGTGGCGTTCATTAGGAAAAATATTCTTGCTCGCTTTGGGGTGCCAAAAGACCTAGTGTCTGACAATGGCACCCCCTTCAAAAACGAGAGAATGGTTAAGTTATGTAACACGTATGGCATAACTCACCACTTCTCATCGCCCTACTACCCTCAAGGCAACGGCCAAGCCGAAGCCACAAATAAGACTCTCATAAGCATTATTGAGAAAACATTAGAGAAGGGTAGGACGTGGCATGAGAAATTGGATGAAGCCTTATGGGCTTATAGGACTTCCATCCGAACTCCCACAAATGCCACGCCATTTGAGTTGGTCTATGGCACAAATGCTTTTCTCCCCATTCATACCAAAATTCATTCATTTCATACATCACTTGCATTTGACCTTCCCCTAGAGACGCTACAGCATGCTAGAATGGCCGAACTTGATTTACTAGATGAGAGAAGGTTCCTTGCCATGGATCATGCACATGCATACCGGCAAGGGGTAGCCCGACACTATGAGAAGCATATGAGACTTCTCCACTTCAAAGTGGGAGACCTTGTGCTGAAAGTCATCCAATATCGTGACCCACATCCACTTGGAAAGTGGCAGTCCAAGTGGGATGGCCCTTATGTTGTGCGTGGAACCACCACGAACAACGCCTATTGGCTAGTCGATGTTGAGGGTAGGAACTTAGCCGACCCTATGAATGCTCAATATTTGAAAAAATACCATGTGTAGGGTCTAAGCTAAGTCCTATTTCGAAAATATTTTGAAAACCTCATTTTTGAACTTCGTGAGTGAGGATCAAAGCAAATCGTGCAACCCTGAATGAGAAACTCGATTGCTTGTGAAAAAACGGAGTTTTCCAAAACCAATGGGTCACCTTTCAAAAATCCTTCTTCTTACAAAAGAGGGCCTGGTTCAAAATAGCAAGATACTTGCAAGTAGTACGTGCTATTTCTAAATAGGTTGATCTAGGATGAATCAAGTAGATCCTTGGGATAAGTCCTTCCTCGTTTCTCTTCTCTTCCCCAAAAGGAAAACTTGGCGAAAATTGAAAAGGAAAAACCCTACAAAGATCTCTTTCCCAAAAGAAAGCTGAATCAGAAGAAAAATCGCTTATTCTATGGAAAAGAGGGAATAAAGAAAAAATACTCCCAAAGGGAGACCCTCTACAAAAAACAGAAAAAAAGCCAAAAATCTCAAAAAGAGCAGTTTTCCGCCTTTGTACCTCAAACCACGGGACACTCCAGAAGGGACCATGGTAAACTCTTTCTCATCCCTACGACTTATCCCAAGTGAAGAAAGGTTCATTCTAAGGAATCCTAAATTAAAAATAGGATTTGCTTTGAGAGTTAGACGTCTGAGTAAGGCATAGGAATTTTGAAATATGGCTTAATTTTCGAATAAAACCTCCGCTAGATTAGCGAGTGTTAAGACTCAAATAAAGGGAAAACACGAAAAGCTGAAATCCTTAGGATTGAAGCTAAAAGGAGCTTTCCTCTTTCAAAAACAAGTTTAGAAAATCCCCGAACATCGAGCAACATAAGACCAGCTCACTTGGTGCAATGGGTCTTCATAAGACTCCCAAGTTCGACCATTACATTAAGTCTCTAGGAGACCATACTTCCTAGCATGTCATTCCATGCCACTCATTCATATGCATGCATAGACACTTGCATCAATCCCATTCAGGACTAACACCATCTTAGGCAAAGTCCCTTTTGGCAAAAATCCCCTTACTCGGCTTAAAGGAAATGTTTTTTTTCTCAAAAACTGGGACGATCCCATATTCTCAAGGACAAATCCAAGGAGAAAGCAAATAGGGGTGTTGTCGTCTTTTCCATCATCCAAATAAATTTGGATAATGCCAAAGAGGGACATTTGTAAACACCTCAAAATAAAATGAATTTCAAAACCAAACACCTGATTTGAAAATTCCTTTCAAAACCCAAAATTTGAGATTTTCGAAAACCCCAGGGGTTGTAAAAGCTTCAAATGTTGTCAAAACCCTGTTCAACTTGATTTTCTCATATATAGGCCAAGTCCCCATTTTGCAAAAGCCAAATTTTCAACAGGTGAAGCCTTGAATGCCAAAGCAACATCAGAAACAGGTGCAGAAGCCCAAAAGCAGCACCCTGGCCTGATAAAAGTCAAGGTCAAAAGGCAAAAGGAAGGCCCAGGCCCGAAGCAGACTGCAAGCCCACCGCACCCAGAAGCCAAGTCAAGCACATCCACCCAAGCAGTAGAAATTCAAGCCAGAAATGGCGAAATTGAGCAGAAACGAAGTCCAAAAAGGCGAGATGGAATTCGGACGACAAAACTGGGAAAAACCCAGCATAAGACGGAACGCTGATGAAGCTAGGGCCTGCACAAACCGTCCGTCTCGAAATGCCAAGAAGGACTGTTCAGAGAAAATTTGGATTGGATCTGGACCATAAATATCCAAATCCATATCCAAATAGTGCTTGGATTTGGATCGATCCAAATAGTGTTTAGATTGGATCGGATCTAGACAAAAATATTCAGATCTATATACATATAAATGTTTAGATTTGGATCAGATCTGGTCATAAATATCCAAATCCATATCAAAATAGTATTTGGATTTGGATCCAGATCTCAAACTCATATCCAAACACAAGACCCACCTCACTTGCCTATAAATAGAGGTGAGGGGGTCTCCAAGAAGGGGTTCACGTAAATTGCTTGGAGGAGCTTGGAGGAGAGAGAAAGGGTTAAGGTGAGTGCTTAGTGTTTAATTACTTTTTAGTGGGTTAAGCTTGTGGGCTAAATGGGTTGCACCAACATGAACCGAGGTGGACCTACCTGCACATGGAGGACCGGAGGTGGCTGGACCATGGCTTGACCCAAACCTAGCCGAGACTCCCTAAGGTAAGCCTAATCCTAACCTAAACCTTCTTTCTCTAACCCTCTAGACCTAACCCAAACCCGCACCCACCTAATCCCACTACCGACTCCGCCTAGCCACCATGCATTTGAATCAACTCCACCATAAAGCTGCATGAAGTTCACATGAAAGAAGCCTGATTCTTTACCACAAGAAAACCATTATCCACAACTACCCAAAAAAACATTAGGCAATGCTTGATCAATAATAAAGGCAAGCACCAACGCACCTCTAACATTAGGCAATACTTGTGGCAAATAGATATCCGCTGAGACAACAACTAAGATGGACGCTTCCAAAATTTAGACTTGTAATGCCAGCTCTAACTAAAAGAATGTGTACCTCTTCTTGATCGACCCTGTGAGAGCCAAAGGTAAAGTGACCTGCCCACCGGGAAACACTCCAATCCTTGAAGCAGAAATCCCTTGGCACAATTGACCCACTGAAACGGTGCTCTCCGAGAAAGAACAAGCAATGATGGGGGCACTTCCTACACAACGTAAAACAAACCCACAATAGTCAAAAACACAAGGGTACATAGGTAAAGAGTCATTTTAAAGCAATGCTTAAAGAGAAGATGGTTAGCAAAACCAAAAACTCTATGTCCATGATAGGATTCAGATGCCATTGTAAATTATGGGCATTAGCAACCTGTGTAAATCATATACAAAACCAAAGTTGAAGCTGCATAGATGCTTTAGCACAGAGGATGTCACCACCAGGAGCACATAACGCTGGGGAACCACCGAGAAGTTTGCTTGGAGAAGAATTCATAATGATGGCCACATCCTCCATGCGAACGCTACACAATGAGACCATCCACCACCACCAAACTCACCTAAAGCATTATTGAAGCCCCTGCATACAATTTATTGAAAACAAGACATAACAAAGCCAAATTTACTAAGAAAACAGAAAATAAGGTTCATCTTCAGATTGAATGGAACAACCCCGCTCAATCTCTGACTTAATGTCCTGAGAAAAACATACACTTGTCTGATGTGACACAATGCCTATTCATCAGTGTTAGAGTAACATGACTTCTCACATTGCAGAACATACACTTAGTTATAAAAGAACAACACCATGGATGAAGGTGCTTACCGCAAGGGTCATTGTCTGAGCAAGGATTTTATATGACTCATCAATAGGAGCAAATACGAGCAATGACATGGCCGAGCAACTCATCAACTGCACTACAAAGTCGCTTGAAGTTTACAAACAAAACAATCTTTTACCACCGAAAAACCATTATGCAATGTTTGGTCAATAACAACAGCAAGCACTAGGAACGTACCAGTAACAAGTACATATCACTTGGCACACCACCTTCTCTAGATAGGATCCATGGTCACCAAACCTGATACTCAAAAGAGCTTATGGAGTACGCTTTGTTGTCTTTCCATTTTCTCTCTTCTTTTTTGGTTCTTTTTCAGTTTCCCATTTCCCATGGTCACCAAGCCTGATACTCAAAAGAGCTTATGGAGTACGTTTTGTTCTCTTTTCATTTTCTCCCTTCTTTTCTTTTGGTTCTTTTTCACTTTGCCATTTTTCTTCAGTTTTCCTTTTCTTCTTTCCTCCTTTTTTTATTTTTTTCCTTTTTCCTGTTTCTACTTTTGAAAAGCATATTCGGGACTTCCCAAACAATGCCTTCCTTTTTCATCGAGTACTTTATCAAGTACTATCTCTTGTAGACCATGTGTACTTTCTAACATGTCAAGCCTGTGCTGGTTCTTGAAGGTAAGCAGAAGAAAAGCTTGCAGAGGAAACAATGGATTTACAAGCCACAGAAACCAGAATAGTTTACATGCTAAAAGCTCTACACTCGATCATGCTGGGAAAATACAGACTCATAGTTTACACTTGTCAGTGAGAAACATGGTTGCACATCAGCATGATCACGCAGAAGCTTTAAAACAGATTCACTGGCTTGGCCATTTGGCCTCAAAAGTTCCATTCAGGTGTGCAACTGCAGCCTACAAATTAAGACATAAAAGTAATATATAAATATGTCTAAGAAATAACTTAAAGTAGTAAAGGAAAGAAGTTTTCTTGCACCTATACACATGATTGGCGTTCACCCTTTGAGCATGTCATTAACCTCTTATAATCAAGTTATAGTTTCATTACTAAACAAAAAATGAAAGAAAAAAACACAGATGAAAATTACCAATAAGCCAACTCGTGCCCCTCGTTTCTACAAAAATATGCACTCCACATTCATCTCATAACAAGGTAACCTTTTTCAAAATTAAACACCAATCTGCAATCAACAAAAATACTTTTAATTATGAAATTAAAGTTAAAAGACAAAATATAACAAAGATAAAAAAAAGAGAAAAGTTATACTTACTTTGATGTCGGCTTCAATCTACGTTTTTTCTTCCCCGTCCTCTTTTACACTTTTTTTTTCTTTTTCTTTTTTTCTTTTTCATTTTTCAAATTTTCTCCTTTTTTTACTTCTCTTTTCTTCTCCTTTGCATCTTCTTTTTCTTGTTTTTCCTTGTACCGTCAGAATCTATATCTATAAAGAAAAGTGTAAGAAATTAGATGGTGAAGAGAAAAAATTACCGTATCTCACACAATACCAAAAGAAATAACCAATTAATTACACTCTATAACATAGTCTCGATAAGAAAGACAATTAAATAGAGGACTCATTATTTAACTATCACCAAGTAAACGATCAACAACAACAACAACAACAACTAAGCCTTTTCCCATACTAGACGGGGTCGGCTACATGGATTCTTTGTTTCTACAGATCCCTATCATGTGCCATGTTAGCAGTTAACTCCCAATAAGCTAGATCATTCTTTATTGTTTCTTTCCAACACTTTTGTGTTCATCCTCTACCTCTTTCAATACTTTTCAAATTTAGTTTTTCTAACCTTCTTACAGGTTCTTCTTTTTATCTTCTTTCTATATGTCCATACCATCTTAAACGATGTTCTCTCATTTTATCCTCTATTGGTGTCACTCCTAATTTGTTTCTAATAACCTCATTATGTTTACGGTCTTTTCTTGTATGACCACTCATCCATCTTAACATCTTTCTTTCTGTCATGGACATCTTTTGTACATGTTGATGATTAATTGCCCAACACTCAGAACCATAAAACATGGCAGGCCTAATTGCTCCTCTATAATATTTACCTTTTAACTTTAATGGTATCTTCTTATCACAAAGAATGCCTGATGCTCCTCTCCATTTTAACCAACTAGCATTAATTCTATGCATAACATCTCCATCAATTCTTCCATCACTCTGAAAAATTGACCCTAAGTATTTAAAACTTTCCTTTTGAGTAATGCAATGTGTGCCAATTTTAATTTCTATGTCCTCTGAAGTAACCAAATGATAAAACTTACATTCCATATATTTTGTCTTTGTTCTACTAAGTCGGAGGCCTTTGCTTTCTAATGATTCTCTCCATAGTTCCAATTTTCTATTAACTTTTTCCTTAGACTCCTCCACTAATACAATGTCATCTGCAAATAACATACACCAAGGTACTTCATCTTGAATATGTTTTGTTAACTCATCCATCACCATTATAAATAAATATGGACTTAAAGTTGATCCTTGATGTAACCTAATATTAACTTCAAAGAAGTTTGTCGTTCCTTCATGAGTCCTCACACATGTTTTTGCACCATCATACATGTCTCTTATAAGGCTAATATATGTCAATGGGATACCTCTTTTTTTCAAAGTTCTTCAAAGAACCTCCCTCAGTACCCTATCATAAGCTTTTTTTAGATCAATAAATATCATGTGAAGGTCTTTCTTTTTTGCTCTAAAATGTTTCATAAGATGTCTCAAAAGGTGAATCGCTTCGATAGTAGATCTGCTTGGCATGAATCCAAATTGGTTCTCCGTTGTACTTGATACTTGTCTTAACCTACATTCGATAATTCTTTCCCATAATTTCATAGTAAACTTGATACCTCGATAATTCGCACAATTTTGAATGTCTCCCTTGTTCTTATATATGGGTATAAGTGTACTTGCTCTCCATTCCTCGGGCATCTTTTGGTTTTTCCATATTTCATTAAATAGTCTAGTGAGCCAAGTGATTCCTATTTCTCCTAGTATTTTCCAAACTTCTATAGGAATATTATTTGGTCCTACCGATTTACCACCCTTCATATGTTTAAGAGCCTCTTTGACTTCATTCTTTTGAATACGTCGATAGAAATTGTGGTTTATATACTTTTCTAACTTGGCTAAATCTCCAAAACTAATACTAACATCTTTATTTTCATTAAAAAGATTATAAAAATAGTTTTTCCATCTATTTCATATATCATCATTTGCCACTAGAATTTTTTTATCCTCGTCTTTTATGCATCTAACATAATTAAGATCTTTAGTTTTCTTATCTCTAGCCCTAGCTATCCTAAAAATATCTCTTTCACCCTCTTTTGAGTTGAGTTTTTTATATAAGTCCTCCCAAATCTTAGTTTTTGCTTCACTAACGGCCTTTTTCGCTTCCTTCTTTGCTTTCTTATAAGCTTCTAATGTTTCACTAGTTTTCTTAGCATAATATAATTTGTAACATGCCCTCTTTGCCTTGATTTTAGTTTGTACTACTTCACTCCACCACCAAGCTTCTTTTTGTGCCGTTACACCTCCCTTAGATACCCCTAACACATCTTTCGCCACTTTCCTAATATGTATAGCCATATTGTTCCACATATCATAGGGTGTGCCAACATAATTCCAAACATCTCCTTGAAGGACTTTCTATTTAAATATATCTTCTTTCTCGCTTTTGAGGTTCCACCATTTAGCCCGAGTAGCTCGATGTACTCTTTTCTTCTTTGTCCATTTTTTTATTTGTAAATCCATAACTAAAAGTCGATGTTGGGTGGTTAAGCTTTCTCCTGGAATTACCTTACAATCTTTACAACACACTCTATCTTTTTTTCTACAAATAAAGTAATCAATTTGTGTTTGTGATAAGCCACTCTTATAAGTAATTAAATGTTCATCTCGTTTTTTGAAAATTGTATTGATTATAAAGAGATCAAATGCCATAGCAAAATCTAAAATCTCCCCATCTTTCTCATTTATAACCCCAAATCCAAAGTTTCCATGAATCCCTTGATATCCTAATGCCTCTTTACCGACATATCCATTTAAATCTCCTCCTAAACAAATAATCTCCCTTGGTGGAATCTTTTGAAATACTTATCTAACTCTTCTCAAAAAACTGTCTTTATACTACCTTCTAGTCCTACTTGGGGTGCGTAAGCACAAACTATATTCAAAACCTTTGCTCTTAACACTAATTTCAACATCATGATTCAGTCACCATATTGTTGTATGTCTACTACACTCTCCTTTAAATCTTTATTTATGATAATACCAACTCCGTTTCGAGCTTTTTCTTTACGTGAGTACCATAATTTAAAACCTGTATCTTCTATCTCCTTTGCTTTTTCTCCAACCTATTTTGTCTCTTGTAAACATAGAATATGAATCTTTCTCCGAATCATAGTATCTACCACCTCCATTAGCTTACCAGATAATGTTCCGATATTCCAAGAACCAATACGAATCTTATTATCTAGGACTAGCTTCCTTACCCCCCGCATCTGTCCATAATCAAAATGCGGAGACCCTCTCTGAAAATTTTTTGCTACATTCTGGCGGTAATATAGCGGGACTAACTTCCTTACCCACACTCGTCCATGATGTGGGAACCCTCTCTACAATTGATTCACTACGTTCAGGCGAAAATGTAGTGGCTCTTACTTACTTCTGACTACATTCGGGCTCTACAGCACGTCGCTAGCTGGGGACGCCCAAAGCAATGCTCATAATTTTTGTAATCCATGTAAACGATGAAAAATACAAAATTCTCATCACCATAGAAAATGCATTATATGGATGTGAACATGGCAAGTGTGATACAAACAAAGAGCATAATAACCACTCATGATCACGTAATAGTTTTGTTAAAAAACAAGAAAAACACATAAAAAAATTTACCAACAAGCACACTCATAGGTATCTTTTCTCCAAAATGACAACTCAAATAAGGTAACTTTTTCCATTGGTGATTAATTTGACATACGATTTTAAAGAAGAAACACTTAGATTCGTATCATAAAAAAAAGTATTTCTCACTCCCTTTAAAGAACAAAGTGTAATCTATTCTCAAGATTTAGAGAAAGAACCAACTATTTACAGTACCACACTCCAGAGTCTTTATGCAAATCACACAAAGGAATACAACACATTATTTAACCATCACCAAGTAAGAGGAAAAAAAAAACTAATTCTCGTTACCATGATAAATGCATCGTAACATGGCAAGTTTGGATGTGCAACATGGCAAGTGTGATGCAACCAAAGAGCATGTTAACCCTTACAGTTTCCTTAAAAAACTAAAAGAAAAATTAATAAAACATGAAAAGAAAATTACCAACAAGCCCTCGAGTAGGACTCTCTTTAGCAAAATGGTGACTCCATTTTTCAAAGGTAACCCTTATCACAATTCAAAATGAATATGCAATTAAGAGAAATATATTTAATAATATAAATATTGTTAAAGATAAAATTTAACAAAACCAAAAACAAAAAATAATTATGCTCACTTTTATGTAGCTCCCTACAGCCTATATTTTCTTTTCATTTTCTCTCTTCTCTTTTTTTCCTATCATTTCTTTTTAAATTATTTTTTTATGTTCTCTTTTTTCTTTTCATCATATTTCCTCTTCTTTTCTTTACTCACAACAGTTGAACCTTTAGAAAGGAAGTACAAAACTAAAACACCAAAGAATGTTATGTAACTATCACAAGATAAGAGGTGAAAAGCACTAATTATTATCACCACATAAAATGGATTATCTAATATGTGTAACATGGCAAGTGTGATGCAAACACAAAGAGCATGACAACCTATTATACAAACGGTATTGTTTCCTTAAGTAACAAAACAAAGAAAAAATAGCACATATAAAAGAACATTACCGAGGCCTCCTTTCGGTAAAATGGAACTACTCTTTCCTCTTTTCCTCTTATAGTAATGCAACATTTCCACAATTAAACCTGAATTCGCAATCAACAAAAATACAAACCAGAGTTAATGATAAAATATGAAAAAGACAAAAACAAAAATTATTAAAGCAAAGAATAATTATGCTAACTTTTACGATATTTCCTTTAGTTTTCGTTTTCTCTTTTCTCCATCCTCTATTATACGCTTCTCTTTCTTTTTTACTTTTTTCTTTTTCATATTTTTTTCCTTTTCGCGACTTTCCTCCTACTTCCACTATCTACACCGGTATAAAAAAGAATAATAGGTACACAAATTAGAATGTGAAAGAAACTCTTATCTTGTCCCATCAAATACAAAGAGGAAGAACCAACTATTTATATAACATGGAATTCATGCAAATCACACAAAATAAAATACAACACAATAGGACTCACTAGTCAATCATCACTAATTCTCATCACCACAAAAAATGCATTTTCTCGATGTGTCACATGACATGTGTGATGCAAACAAAGAAAACATTAACCTCTTATAATCAACTTATAGTTTCATTACTAAACAAAAAATGAAACAAAAAAAAACACAGATGAAAATTACCAATAAGCCAACTCGTGCCCCTCGTTTCTACAAAAATATGCACTCCACATTCATCTTATAACAAGGTAACCTTTTTCAAAATTAAACACCAATCTGCAATCAACAAAAATACTTTTAATTATGAAATTAAAGTTAAAAGACAAAATATAACAAAGATAAAAAAAGAGAAAAGTTATACTTACTTTGACGTCGGCTTCAATCTACGTTTTTTTTTTTCATCCTCTTTTACACTTTTCTTTTCTTTTTCTTTTTTTTCTTTTTCATTCTTCAAATTTTCTCCTTTTTTTACTTCTCTTTCCATTTCCTTTGCATCTTCTTTTTCTGGTTTTTCCTTGTACCATCAGAATCTATATCTATAAAGAAAAGTATAAGAAATTAGATGGTGAAAAGAAAAAATTACCGTATCTCACACAATACCAAAAGAAATAACCAATTAATTACACTCTACAACATAGTCTCCATAAAAGAGACAATTAAATAGAGGACTCATTATTTAACTATCACCAAGTAAACGATGAAAAATACAAAATTCTCATCACCATAGAAAATGCATTATATGGATGCTAACATGGCAAGTGTGATACAAACAAAGAGCATAATAACCACTCATGATCACGTGATAGTTTTGTTAAAAAACAAGAAAAACACATAAAAAAATTTACCACCAAGCACACTCATAGGTATCTTTTCTCCAAAATGACAACTCAAATAAGGTAACTTTTCCATTGGTGATTAATTTGACATACGATTTTAAAGAAGAAACACTTAGATTCGTATCATAAAAAAAAAAGTATTTCTCACTCCCTTTAAAGAACAAAGCGTAATCTATTCTCAAGACCCATAGAAAGAACCAACTATTTACAGTACCACACTCCAGAGTCTTTATGCAAATCACACAAAGGAATACAACACATTATTTAACCATCACCAAGTAAGAGGTAAAAAAAATTAATTCTCGTTACCATGATAAATGCATCGTAACAAGGCAAGTTTGGATGTGCAACATGGCAAGTGTGATGCAACCAAAGAGCATGTTAACACTTACAGTTTCCTTAAAAAACTAAAAAGAAAATTAATAAAAGATGAAAAGAAAATTACCAACAAGCCCTCGAGTAGGACTCTTTTTTGCAAAATGACGACTCCATTTTTCAAAGGTAACCCTTATCGCAATTCAAATTGAATCTGCAATTAAGAGAAATATATTTAATAATATAAATATTGTTAAAGATAAAATTTAACAAAAGCAAAAACAAAGAATAATTATGCTCACTTTTATGTAGGTTCCTACAGCCTATATTTTCTTTTCATTTTCTCTCCTCTCTTTTTTTCCTACCTTTTTTTTTAAATTATTTTTTTATGTTCTCTTTTTCTTTTCATCATATTTCCTCTTCTTTTTTTACTCACAACAGTTGAACTTGTAAAAAGGAAGTGCAAAAGTAAAACACCAAAGAATGTTACGTAACCATCACAAGGTAAGAGGTGAAAAGCACTAATTATTATCACCACAGAAAATAGATTATCTAATATGTGTAACATGGTGTGATGCAAACACAAAGAGCTTGATAACCTATTATAGCCATGTTATTGTTTCCTTAAGTAACAAAAAAGAGAAAAAATAGCACATATAAAAGAACATTACCGAGGCCTCCGTTAGGCAAAACGGAACTACTCTTTCCTCTTTTCCTCTTATAGTAATGTAACATTTCCACAATTAAACCTGAATTCACAATCAACAAAAATACAAACCAATGTTAATGATAAAATATGAAAAAGACAAAAACAAAAATTATTAAAGCAAAGAATAATTATGCTAACTTTTATGATATTTCCTTTAGTTTTCGTTTTCTCTTTTCTCCATCCTCTATTATATGCTTCTCTTTCTTTTTTCTTTTTTTCTTTTTCATATTTTTTTCCTTTTCACGACTCTACTCCTCCTTCCACTATCTACACCGGTATAAAAAAGAATAATAGGTACACAAATTAGAATGTGAAAGAAACTCTTATCTTATCTCATCAAATACAAAGAGGAAGAACCAACTGTTTATATATCATGGAATTTATGCAAATCACACAAAATAAAATACAACACAATAGGACTCACTAGTCAATCATCACTAATTCTCATCACCACAAAAAAATGCATTTTCTCGATGTGTCACATGACATGTGTGACGCAAACAAAGAGAACACTAACCTCTTATAATCAACTTATAGTTTCATTACTAAACAAAAAATGGAAGAAAAAAACACAGATGAAAATTACCAATAAGCCAACTCGTGCCCCTCGTTTCTACAAAAATATGCACTCCACATTCATCTTATAACATGGTAACCTTTTTTAAAATTAAACACCAATCTGCAATCAACAAAAATACTTTTAATTATGAAATTAAAGTTAAAAGATAAAATATAACAAAGATAAAAAAAGAGAAAAGTTATACTTACATTGATGTCGGCTTCAATCTACATTTTTTTTTTCCCGTCCTCTTTTAAACTTTTCTTTTCTTTTTCTTTTTTTCTTTTTCATTCTTCAAATTTCTCCTTTTTTTACTTCTCTTTTCTTCTCCTTTGCATCTTCTTTTTCTTGTTTTTCCTTGTACCATCATAATCTATATTTGTAAAAAAAAGTGTAAGAAATTAGATGGTGAAGAGAAAAAATTACCGTATCTCACACAATACCAAAAGAAATAACCAATTAATTACACTCTACAACATAGTCTCGATAAAAAAGACAACTAAATAGAGGACTCATTATTTAACTATCACCAAGTAAACGATGAAAAATACAAAATTCTCATCACCATAGAAAATGCATTATATAGATGTGAACATGGCAAGTGTGATACAAACAAAGAGCATAATAACCACTCATGATCACGTAATAGTTTTGTTAATAAACAAGAAAACCACATAAAAAAATTTACCACCAAGCACACACTCATAGGTATCTTTTCTCCAAAATGATAACTCAAATAAGGTAACTTTTTCCATTGCTAATTAATTTGACATATGATTTTAAAGAAAACACTTAGATTCATTTCATAAAAAGAAGTATTTCTCACTCCCTTTAAAGAACAAAGTGTAATCTATTCTCAAGACCCAGAGAAAGAACCAACTATTTACCTCCAGAGTCTTTATGCAAATCACACAAAGGAATACAACACATTATTTAACCATCACCAAGTAAGAGGTAAAAGAAACTAATTCTCGTTACCATGATAAATGCATCGTGGGATGTGCAACATGGCAAGTGTGATGCAACCAAAGAGCATGTTAACCCTTACAGTTTTCTTAAAAAACTAAAAAGAAAATTAATAAAACATGAAAAGAAAATTACCAACAAGCCCTTGAGTAGGACTCTTTTTTGCAAAATGGCGACTCCATTTTTCAACGGTAACCCTTATCACAATTCAAATTGAATCTGCAATTAAGAGAAATATGTTTAATAATATAAATATTGTTAAAGATAAAATTTAACAAAAGCAGAAACAAAGAATAATTATGCTCACTTTTTTGTAGTTCCAGCCTATATTTTCTTTTCATTTTCTCTCTTCTCTTTTTTTCCTACCTTTTTTTTAAATTATTTTTTTATGTTCTCTTTTTTCTTTTCATCATATTTCCTCTTCTTTTCTAACTCACAACAGTTGAACTTGTAAAAAGGAAGTGCAAAAGCAAAACACCAAAGAATGTTATGTAACCATCACATGGTTAGAGGTGAAAAGCACTAATTATTATCACCACAGAAAATGGATTATCTAATATGTGTAACATGGCAAGTGTGATGCAAACACAAAGAGCTTGATAACCTATTATAGCCACGTTATTGTTTCCTTAAGTGAGAAAAAAGAGAAAAAATAGCACATATAAAAGAACATTACCGAGGCCTCCTTTCGGCAAAATGGGACTACTTTTTCCTCTTATAGTAAGGTAACATTTTCACAATTAAACCCGAATTCGCAGTAAACAAAAATACAAACCAGAGTTAATGATAAAATATGAAAAAGACATAAACAAAAATTATTAAAGCAAAGAATAATTATGCTCACTTTTATGATATTTCCTTTAGTTTTCGTTTTCTCTTTTCTCCATCCTCTATTATACGCTTCTCTTTCTTTTTTTATTTTTTCTTTTTTTTATTCAAGAAATGTCTTGATAAAATCGTGTTCATTAAGTCACGCCTTACTTGTTTACTGTATAAAAAAGAATAAAAAGTAGAATTTCATATATACCTATGGTAAGATCAACGAGTAAAATTTTCAGATAGAGTGAGGGCATGTGTGCAATTTCAGCCGCAAGTGAATCCGTGTGAATCACATGTAGCAGAGTTATGCGCTACATATGACTAACATTTAAAAGAGCAAGTCGACAAGGCCAGTATAAGATGGTGAGTAGGACGAGATCAAGGATAAAGAATAACGATAGCTACAAGATAACATCGGTCAAAAGATACATAATAAAAGAAATTAAAGACAGTGGAGCTATATTGGTATGAATTAGTAAAAACTATACTAGCTATTTCCTGCGTTAAAAACAATAAAAGGGACAATAATTAAATCTAGCTTCGGATGAGCGATGCGCTAAAAGCCAAACATTTTAATTGGTGTTAATAATGCTCGACGCGGCCAAAAGAAGACTTTCAGAGCTACGACGCGTATGATAAAAATCCTAACCCCCACAAGCCCATCGAAGGACAGACCCTCAGTATATTACTAAAAGTTAAAAGACTAAACACTAAACCCTAAACTATAAAAATAATCCTAAACTCACCCACCCACTCACCCGGGAGGGGACCCCTGCTACGAACACTAAACCCCGTAATCCCGTAAACTCTAAAATCCCTGTAAATCCATAATTCCAAAAAAAAAATCCTAAAACCCTAAACCCCACACACGCCCACTCGAGGGGGGACACCCCCCAAACCCCCCGACAAACCTTGAAGCCCTAAACCAGCCCACCCACCCCCCAGGGGAGGATTTAACCCACTCACAAATACTAAACCCTAAATCCTAAACCCCACCTGCCCACCCAAAAGGCAATTAAATAGAGGACTCATTATTTAACTATCACCAAGTAAACGATGAAAAATACAAAATTCTCATCACCATAGAAAATGCTTTATATGAATGTGAACATGGCAAGTGTGATACAAACAAAGAGCATAATAACCACACATGATCACGTAATAGTTTTGTTAAAAAACAAGAAAAACACATAAAGAAAATTTACCTCCAAGCACACTCATAGGTATCTTTTCTCCAAAATGGCAATTCAAATAAGGTAACTTTTTCCATTAGTGATTAATTTGACATACGATTTTAAACAAGAAACACTTAGATTCGTATGATAAAAAAAAGTATTTCTCACTCCCTTTAAAGAACAAAGTGTAATCTATTATCAAGACTCAGAGAAAGAACGAACTATTTACAAGACCACACTCCAGAGTCTTTATGCAAATCACACAAAGGAATACAACACATTATTTAACCATCACCAAGTAAGAGGTAAAATAATTAATTCTCGTTACCATGATAAATGCATCGTAACATGGCAAGTTTGGATGTGCAACATGGCAAGTGTGATGCAACCAAAGAGCATGGAAAACTTAAAAGAAAATTAATAAAACATCAAAAGAAAATTACCAACAAGCCCCCGAGTAGGATTCTTTTTTGCAAAATGGCGACTCCATTTTGCAAAGGTAACCCTTAGCACAATTCAAATCGAATCTGCAATTAAGAGAAATATGTTTAATAATATAAATATTGTTAAAGATAAAATTTAACAAAAGCAAAAACAAAGAATAATTATGCTCACTTTTATATAGTTCCCTACAACCTATATTTTCTTTTCATTTTCTCTCTTCTCTTTTTTTCCTACCTTTTTTTTTAAATTATTTTTTTATGTTCTCTTTTTTCTTTTCATCATATTTCCTCTTCTTTTCTAACTCATAACAGTTGAACTTGTAAAAAGGAAGTGCAAAAGTAAAACACCAAAGAATGTTATGTAACCATCACAAGGTAAGAGGTGAAAAGCACTAATTATTATCACCATAGAAAATGGATTATCTAATATGTGTAACATGGCAAGTGTGATGCAAACACAAAGAGCTTGATAACCTATTACAGCCACGTTATTGTTTCCTTAAGTAAGAAAAAAGAGAAAAAATAGCACATATAAAAGAACATTACCGAGGCCTCCTCTCGGCAAAATGGAACTACTCTTTCCTCTTTTCCTCTTATAGTAATCTAACATTTCCACAATTAAACCTAAATTCGCAATCAACAAAAATACAAACCAGAGTTAATGATAAAATATGAAAAAGACAAAAACAAAAATTATTAAAGCAAAGAATAATTATGCTCACTTTTATGATATTTCCTTTAGTTTTCGTTTTCTCTTTTCTCCGTCCTCTATTATACGATTCTATTTCTTTTTTCCTTTTTTCTTTTTCCCATTTTTTTCCTTTTCACGACTTTCCTCCTACTTCCACTATCTATACCTATATAAAAAAGAATAATAGGTACACAAATTATTTTCGTTTTGCCAAACCATTTCTACTCTCGGTAGAGAAGTAAAATTTGTTACCGGTACCAATTTACTGTTACAAAGAAATTTTTACCTAATGAACGTACATACAACGCATGCCATATCCGTTATGTCCTGCCTGTATGTTATATCCAGAAAGCCCCTATACATTAGGCCATGAAATCATATGGGAGACTTGCTTTTGATTGAAAAAAGATGGCCTACAAAATAAATTATTGGTAGCAAGAGTTGAATCACAAACTTTACAATGTACCAAAGCCTCTATTTCGATTATCTTGTAGTAGCTGAATAATTGTCCATTAAGTTCTAGTCCAAATGGAAACAAGCTGTATAATTTACAGTAATCTAAAATGTGATGTCCATACCCAAACTAGAAGGTATCCATCATACAAGGCCCATCAAACTCCAAGTTGAGCACTAGGAATATTAGACTTGCGCTTGAGAAATGCATAAACTAAAACTTAACTGCATTTATTTAAGTCGAGTATAAATTTAAAGTTTATGACTTAGTCCATGTTCAGCAGCTTTTTAAAATTTGGACTTGACTTATTTAACTTATGTTAGTACTACATTATTTAAGAGTTGAATTAAATTTCACTTTAAAAT
Organism: Brasenia schreberi; assembly: GCA_036023115.1. Taxonomy (NCBI): domain Eukaryota; kingdom Viridiplantae; phylum Streptophyta; class Magnoliopsida; order Nymphaeales; family Cabombaceae; genus Brasenia; species Brasenia schreberi. Next base: position 15,507,733 of record JAYKKT010000089.1, on the reverse strand, counting down.
ATTTAAATTTATTAATTTAATATTTATGTAAACATCTTTATATTAAAAATAGATTAAAATGCTCTCAAAAATAAAAGTAAAATATTGATTTTTTATTCATAATCCATTAGCATAATAAATTCATAACTTTCATCTTCTAAAAGCTGATTAGTTAACGTACCAATCACATAACTTTTAAATTATTATTATTTATACATATGCTTTCTTATTTAAAATTATATTTTTAATTTTTTAACATTCTTAACTGATCTTGAGCTGCAAGTTGAAATAAATAACTATATATATGCATATATATATATGATATATATATATATTTATATATATATAGTATATATATATATATGAGCAATTCATAAGGCTTTTAATGCCTACATAAAACTTGGAAATTGAACCATTTATATAATTAAACTTCAAGTTTATCACTATAAGCTACATCAAACTTTAATTAATTAAACGGAATATCTGCATGTGATTTGAATGCTGGGTATTAGTGCATAAGTTGAGCTCAGTATAATCTTTTGAAGCCATTTACACTACTCATACATTAATTTGGTGCATTGGTAAACAATGTTAATGCATGCACAAGATTTAAGAGTTGAAGATCCCTACAATATGGTATACGATTCAAAACTAATTTTCATGCCACTGCTCAGGATGCCATTAATGAATATTGAACTATAATTGCAAGTTGCTTAAGCATTCTGTATATTCGGTCCAATGTAGCTGTCTATGATATGATTGTTTCCTGACATAGTGGATACAGAGTGACACATGTGACAGTTCAACCAGCACCATTTACATAATGATCAGCTTCATTATAGTACTGTCTATTAGTTAGCATAGCTTAACGGGCGGGTCTTGGAGCTGGGTATTGAAGAACTGACGCCTCCTGCAGTCTAACGAATGATATTTAATGTACTGTCTCCGACAGTAATGATTTGTTCTACAGAGTTGCTACCATGTAGTTGGTGCATTGTTCTGTCTTGCTACTTTGTCTTGTACCTACGCGGATACTCTAGTCAGATTATCTAATAAATTGCTGAAGAAATTATGAAATTAGAAAATACCGTAAAGAATTCTCTGCAAAATCATAGGATCGTAGTTTTTTTAATACAACTTAATTTAAATAATATGCATTTTGCGTGTATATTTCAAATCAACAAATTAATTTATATAAGCTGTCGTGATTTTAATTTATATAATTAAGTTTTGGAATAAATTCAAGATATAAAGATATGGCATGCAAACCTGAACCGCTTGAAGATGGAATCTTCGGACTAGGATGCTGAGGAGCAAATAGCTGCAATACTTGGAGATGATGCGTTTGATAATGGCAGGACACCGGTCTGCTACAGCGGTATTTATAACACCCTCGGCGCGAATAAGGCAAGTATTCTACCATGTAAAGTCGCCAGGTATTCTTTCGTGATGCCACTACAAGTGGGAAGGGCAAACACAAAACCTACATGCGCTCACTGTAAATGAGTTGCATGACAGTTTGAGAAACGTCAGTTCTGAAAGCCCTGATGTATACGGCGTTAGATATGTTGCGTCAAGATGAACGTATTTTGTCGAGTCCTTGCTTGTAGAAATCAGCAAATTAAACGAAGCAACCATCAACCGGCCTTTTGAGTGGACCAAATTATGCACATCCTATGTAGTCGACTACATACATAGTTGATCTGTTATTGCATACATTAACGTGGTATTGAAGCAAGATTGTTTCTCTACCGCTCTGTCCTATGGATTACAAGGGTGAATGTAACCATGTGGCTTTAAGCCACGAAGATTACAGTGGACTGTTGACGTAAAATTGTCACATGGGGATGTAGCTCTGATGGTAGAGCGCCCGCTTATGCATGCTGGGCTAGGTACAGGGTTCGATCCCCTGCATCTCCAACATGACTTTCACTGCTAGTTTCGAGAAACCATCTCCATTTTTGCTATTTTGTCGGCTAGTCCAACATTTTCCTTTTTTCAAAATGGTCTTTTGCTTTTTCGGGATCAAAGCGTATTCAATTCAAATTCAAATGGCTGCCTCCGTTTACAGATCAATGCATATGTGAGTGAGTCATAATGAGATTCGCGCAACCGGTTCTAGCTGTTCAGGGCAACTGATCTAAGATTTATTGGGCAGATTAAGGCATACCAGTCCATTGTAGTTCTCATGAAGTCCGCTTGACCACCTTCATTTTATTAATTAAAACTGATTCTGCTACTCCCGCATCTCACTTCAATCAGGCGTTGACTTAAGTTTACAAGAGTTGATAGGAGGTTCATTGGGATAATCTATTGTTTCTCGCCTGCTTGGCTCCTTGTGTCAATCCACCCACCGGGGAAACATTATGGTCATCACTCAGTCAAGCTGTTGTATACTGAGGTGCATTTTAGGTTAAAGAAGTGGGGCAAGAGTTGACGGAGAGCAATCTCCTTGCACCCAAATTGCATAAGCACCTAACGAGCAACGATTCTTTAATATGTGCGGTTATGAGTTTGAACTAGGCACCATTTTATACATAAAAAGTGTGGAAAGGATAAGGGCACTACATTTGTTTCTGCTTATTAATGGTTTACAACTTTGACATAGAACATTGTTTGTCATTTTGTCAGCTTTTAACAATACATTTACAATTTGCCAATTAAAAATGAACAAATCACAAAAACTAACTAAAGAATCATGTAACGTGTATACAAGTATACATGAATCACCACGTAATTAACACCATATTCTCCACCACTATATTATCGACCTATAATCATGAAACTAACTCTTGAGTTTGCAACATATATATTTTGATGCTACTCATATATCGTCCGCATTATTCAGTGACACAACGCATGGTGGTTGAAGGTATCATGCCAAAGCCGCCACTCCCTATTGACCAACGTAAAAATTGTCCAGATCTGATCATTTCATCAGAAAAGTGTAAGAAATTAGTGGTGGCAAGTTTTGTGCCTCCGCCACTCATCATGGGAAGAAAACCTTCACCATTGTCCACTCTACAACATAGTCTCCATAAAAGAGACAATTAAATAGAGGACTCATTATTTAACTATCACCAAGTAAACGATGAAAAATACAAAATTCTCATCACCATAGAAAATGCATTATATGGATGCTAACATGGCAAGTGTGATACAAACAAAGAGCATAATAACCACACATGATCACGTAATAGTTTTGTTAAAAAACAGGAAAAACACATAAAAAAATTTACCACCAAGCACACTCATAGGTATCTTTTCTCCAAAATGACAACTCAAATAAGGTAACTTTTCCATTGGTGATTAATTTGATATACGATTTTAAAGAAGAAACACTAGGATTCGTATCATAAAAAAAAAGTATTTCTCACTCCCTTTAAAGAACAAAGCGTAATCTATTCTCAAGACCCATAGAGAGAACCAACTATTTACAGTACCACACTCCAGAGTCTTTATGCAAATCACACAAAGGAATACAATACATTATTTAACCATCACCAAGTAAGAGGTAAAAAAAACTAATTCTCGTTACCATGATAGCTGCATCGTAACATGGCAAGTTTGGATGTGCAACATGGCAAGTGTGATGCAACCAAAGAGCATGTTAACCCTTACAGTTTCCTTAGAAAACTAAAAAGAAAATTAATAAAACATGAAAAGAAAATTATCACAACAAGCCCTCGAGTAGGATTCTTTTTTGCAAAATGGCGACTCCATTTTTCAAAGGTAACCCTTAGCACAATTCAAATTGAATATGCAATTAAGAGAAATATGTTCAATAATATAAATAATGTTAAAAATAAAATTAAACAAAAGCAAAAACAAAGAATAATTATGCTCACTTTTATGTAGTTCCCTACAACCTATATTTTCTTTTCATCTTCTCTCTTCTCTTTTTTTCCAAATTTTTTTTTCTTGAAATTAGTTTTTTAGGTTCTCTTTTTTCTTTTCATCATATTTCCTCTTCTTTTCTTTACTCACAACAATTGAACCTGTAAAAAGGAAGTACAAAAATAAAACACCACAGAATGTTATGTTACCATCACAAGGTAAGAGGTGAAAAGCACTAATTATTATAACCACAGAAAATGGATTATCTAACATGTGTAACTTGGCAAGTGTGATGCAAACACAAAGAGCATGATATCCTATTATAGCCACGTTATTGTTTCCTTAAGTAACAAAAAAGAGAAAAAATAGCAGTTATATAAAATAAAATTACCGAGGACTATTTTCGGCAAAACGAAACTACTCTTTCCTCTTATAGTACGGTAACATTTCCACAATTAAACCTAAATTCGCAAACAACAAAAATACAAACCAGAGTTAATGATAAAATATGAAAAAGACTAAAACAAAAATTATTAAAATAAAGAATAATTATGCTCACTTTTATGATATTTCCTTTAGTTTTCGTTTTCTCCTTTCTGAATTCTTTATTATACGCTTCTCTTTCTTTTTTCTTTTTTTTTCATATTTTTTTCCTTTTCGCGACTTCCCTCCTACTTCCACTATCTACACCTGTATAAAAAAGAATAATTGGTACACAAATTAGAATGTGAAAGAAACTCTTATCTTGTCTCATCAAATACAAAGAGGAAGAACCAACTATTTATATAACATGGTATTCATGCAAATCACACAAAATAAAATACAACACAATAGGACTCACTAGTCAATCATCACTAATTCTCATCACCACAAAAAATGCATTTTCTTGATGTGTCACATGACATGTGTGACGCAAACTAAGAGGACATTAACCTCTTATAATCAAGTTATAGTTTCATTAATAAACAAAAAATGGAAGAAAAAAACACAGATGAAAATTACCAATAAGCCAACTCGTGCCCCTAGTTTCTATAAAAATATGCAATCCACATTCATCTCATAACAAGGTAACCTTTTTCAAAATTAAACACCAATCTGCAATCAACAAAAATACTTTTAATTATTAAATTAAAGTTCAAAGACAAAATATAACAAAGATAAAAAAAGAGAAAAGTTATACTTACTTTGACGTCGGCTTCAATCTAAGTTTTTTTTTTTCCATCATCTTTTACACTTTTCTTTTCTTTTTTTTTTCTTTTTCATTCTTTAAATTTTCTCCTTTTTTTACTTCTCTTTCCTTTTCCTTTGCATCTTCTTTTTCTGGTTTTTCCATATACCATCAGAATCTATATCTATAAAGAAAAGTATAAGAAATTAGATGGTGAAAAGAAAAAATTACCGTATCTCACACAATACCAAAAGAAATAACCAATTAATTACACTCTACAACATAGTCTCGATAAAAAAGACAATTAAATAGAGGACTCATTATTTAACTATCACCAAGTAAACGATGAAAAATACAAAATTCTCATTACCATAGAAAATGCATTATATGCATGCAAACATGGCAAGTGTGATACAAACAAAGAGCATAATAACCACCCATGATCACGTAATAGTTTTGTTAAAAAAAAGAAAAAAACATAAAAAATTTACCACCAGGCACACTCATACGTATCTTTTCTCCAAAATGATAACTCAAATAAGGTAACTTTTTCCATTGCTGATTAATTTGACATACGATTTTAAAGAAAACACTTAGATTCGTTTCATAAAAAGAAGTATTTCTCACTCCCTTTAAAGAACAAAGTGTAATCTATTCTCAAGACCCAGAGAAAGAACCAACTATTTACAGTACCACACTCCAGAGTCTTTATGCAAATCACACAAAGGAATACAACACATTATTTAACCATCACCAAGTAAGAGGTAAAAGAAACTAATTCTCGTTACCATGATAAATGCATCGTGGGATGTGCAACATGGCAAGTGTGATGCAACCAAAGAGCATGTTAACCCTTACAGTTTCCTTAAAAAATTAAAAAGAAAATTAATAAAACATGAAAAGAAAATTACCAACAAGCCCTTAAGTAGGACTCTTTTTTGCAAAATGGCGACTCCATTTTTCAAAGGTAACCCTTATCACAATTCAAATTGAATCTGCAATTAAGAGAAATATGTTTAATAATATAAATATTGTTAAAGATAAAATTTAACAAAAGCAAAAACAAAGAATAATTATGCTCACTTTTATATAGTTCCCTACAACCTATATTTTCTTTTCATTTTCTCTCTTCTCTTTTTTTCCTACCTTTTTTTTTAAATTATTTTTTTATGTTCTCCTTTTTCTTTTCATCATATTTCCTCTTCTTTTCTAACTAACGACAGTTGAACTTGTAAAAAGGAAGCGCAAAAGTAAAACACCAAAGAATGTTATGTAACCATCACAAGGTAAGAGGTGAAAAGCACTAATTATTATCACCATAGAAAATGGATTATCTAATATGTGTAACATGGCAAGTGTGATGCAAACACAAAGAGCTTGATAACCTATTATAGCCACGTTATTGTTTCCTTAAGTAAGAAAAAAGAGAAAAAGTAGCACATATAAAAGAACATTACCGAGGCCTCCTTTCGGCAAAATGGAACTACTCTTTCCTCTTTTCCTCTTATTGTAAGGTAACATTTCCATAATGAAACCTGAATTCGCAATCAACAAAAATACAAACCAGAGTTAATGATAGAATATGAAAAATACAAAAACAAAAATTATTAAAGCAAAGAATAATTATGCTAACTTTTATGATATTTCCTTTAGTTTTCATTTTCTCTTTTCTCCATCCTCTATTATACGCTTCTCTTTCTTTTTTCCTTTTTTCTTTTACATATTTTTTTCCTTTTCGCGACTTTCCTCCTACTTCCACTATCTACACCTGTATAAAAAAGAATAATAGGTACACAAATTAGAATGTGAAAGAAACTCTTATCTTGTCTCATCAAATACAAAGAGGAAGAACCAACTATTTATATAACATGGTATTCATGCAAATCACACAAAATAAAATATAACACAATAGGACTCACTAGTCAATCATCACTAATTCTCATCACCACAAAAAATGCATTTTCACGATGTGTTACACGACATGTGTGACGCAAACAAAGAGAACATTAACCTCTTATAATCAAGTTATACTTTCATTACTAAACAAAAAATGAAAGAAAAAAACACAGATGAAAATTACCAATAAGCCAACTCATGCCCCTCGTTTCTACAAAAATATGCACTCCACATTCATCTTATAACAAGTTAACCTTTTTCAAAATTAAGCACCAATCTGCAATCAACAAAAATACTTTTAATTATGAAATTAAAGTTAAAAGACAAAATATAACAATGATAAAAAAAGAGAAAAGAGAAAAGTTATACTTACTTTGATGTCGGCTTCAATCTACATTTTTTTTTCCGTCCTCTTTTACACTTTTCTTTTCTTTTTCTTTTTTTCTTCTTCATTCTTCAAATTTTATCCTTTTTTACATTTCTTTTTTTATTCTTTGCATCTTCTTTTTTTTTTTTCCCTGTACCGTCAGAATCTATATCTGTAAAAAAAAGTGTAAGAAATTAGATGGTGAAGAGAAAAAATTACCGTATCTCACAAAATAACAAAAGAAATAACCAATTAATTACACTCTACAACATAGGCTCCATAAAAGAGACAATTAAATAGAGGACTCATTATTTAACTATCACCAAGTAAACAATGAAAAATACAAAATTCTCATCACCATAGAAAATGCATTATATCGATGCGAACATGGCAAGTGTGATACAAACAAAGAGCATAACAACTACTCATGATCACGTAATAGTTTTGTTAAAAAACAAGAAAAACACATAAAAAAAATTTACCACCAAGCACACTCATAGGTATCTTTTCTCCAAAATGACAACTCAAATAAGGTAACTTTTTCCATTGCTGATTAATTTGACATACGATTTTAAAGAAAACACTTAGATTCGTTTCATAAAAAGAAGTATTTCTCACTCCCTTTAAAGAACAAAGTGTAATCTATTCTCAAGACCCAGAGAAAGAACCAACTATTTACAGTACCACACTCCAGAGTCTTTATGCAAATCACACAAAGGAATACAACACATTATTTAACCATCACCAAGTAAGAGGTAAAAGAAACTAATTCTCGTTACCATGATAAATGCATCGTGGGATGTGCAACATGGCAAGTGTGATGCAACCAAAGAGCATGTTAACCCTTACAGTTTCCTTAAAAAATTAAAAAGAAAATTATTAAAACATGAAAAGAAAATTACCAACAAGCCCTCGAGTAGGACTCTTTTTTGCAAAATGGCGACTCCATTTTTCAAAGGTAACCCTTATCACAATTCAAATTGAATCTGCAATTAAGAGAAATATGTTTAATAATATAAATATTGTTAAACATAAAATTTAACAAAAGAAAAAACAAAGAATAATTATGCTCACTTTTATATAGTTCCCTACAACCTATATTTTCTTTTCATTTTCTCTCTTCTCCTTTTTTCCTACCTTTTTTTTTAAATTATTTTTTTATGTTCTCTTTTTTCTTTTCATCATATTTCCTCTTCTTTTCTAACTCACAACAGTTGAACTTGTAAAAAGGAAGTGCAAAAGTAAAACACCAAAGAATGTTATGTAACCATCACAAGGTAAGAGGTGAAAAGCACTAATTATTATCACCATAGAAAATGGATTATCTAATATGTGTAACATGGCAAGTGTGATGCAAACACAAAGAGCTTGATAACCTATTATAGCCACGTTATTGTTTCCTTAAGTAAGAAAAAAGAGAAAAAATAGCACATATAAAAGAACATTACCGAGGCCTCCTTTTGGCAAAATGGAACTACTCTTTCCTCTTTTCCTCTTATAGTAAGGTAACATTTCCACAATTAAGCCTAAATTCGCAATCAACAAAAATACAAACCAGAGTTAATGACAAAATATGAAAAATACAAAAACAAAAATTATTAAAGCAAAGAATAATTATGCTCACTTTTATGATATTTCCTTTAGTTTTCATTTTCTCTTTTCTCCATCCTCTATTATACGCTTCTCTTTCTTTTTTCCTTTTTTCTTTTACATATTTTTTTTCTTTTCGCGACTTTCCTCCTACTTCCACTATCTACACCTGTATAAAAAAGAATAATAGGTATACAAATTAGAATGTGAAAGAAACTCTTATCTTGTCTCATCAAATACAAAGAGGAAGAACCAACTATTTATATAACATGGTATTCATGCAAATCACACAAAATAAAATACAACACAATAGGACTCACTAGTCAATCATCACTAATTCTCATCACCACAAAAAATGCATTTTCTCGATGTGTTACACGACATGTGTGACGCAAACAAAGAGAACATTAACCTCTTATAATCAAGTTATACTTTCATTACTAAACAAAAAATGAAAGAAAAAAACACAGATGAAAATTACCAATAAGCCAACTCATGCCCCTCGTTTCTACAAAAATATGCACTCCACATTCATCTTATAACAAGGTAACCTTTTTCAAAATTAAACACCAATCTGCAATCAACAAAAATACTTTTAATTATGAAATTAAAGTTAAAAGACAAAATATAACAATGATAAAAAAAAGGGAAAAGTTATACTTACTTTGATGTCGACTTCAATCTACGTTTTTTTTTCCCGTCCTCTTTTACACTTTCCTTTTCTTTTTCTTTGTTTCTTTTTTATTCTTCAAATTTTCTCCTTTTTTAACTTCTTTTCTTCTCCTTTGCATCTTCTTTTTCTTGTTTTTCCTTATACCGTCAGAATCTATATCCTTAAAAAAAGGTGTAAGAAATTAGATGGTGAAGAGAAAAAATTACCGTATCTCACACAATACCAAAAGAAATAAAAAATTAATTAAAAGGTGTAAGAAATTAGATGGTGAAGAGAAAAAATTACCGTATCTCACACAATACCAAAAGAAATAAAAAATTAATTACACTCTACAACATAGTCTCGATAAAAAAGGCAATTAAATAGAGGACTCATTATTTAACTATCACCAAGTAAACGATGAAAAATACAAAATTCTCATCACCATAGAAAATGCTTTATATGGATGTGAACATGGCAAGTGTGATACAAACAAAGAGCATAATAACCACACATGATCACGTAATAGTTTTGTTAAAAAATAAGAAAAACACATAAAGAAAATTTACCACCAAGCACACTCATAGGTATCTTTTCTCCAAATGGCAATTCAAATAAGGTAACTTTTTCCATTAGTGATTAATTTGACATACGATTTTAAACAAGAAACACTTAGATTCGTATGATAAAAAAAAGTATTTCTCACTCCCTTTAAAGAACAAAGTGTAATCTATTATCAAGACTCAGAGAAAGAACGAACTATTTACAAGACCACACTCCAGAGTCTTTATGCAAATCACACAAACGAATACAACACATTATTTAATCATCACCAAGTAAGAGGTAAAAGAAACTAATTCTCGTTACCATGATAAATGCTTCGTAACATGGCAAGTTTGGATGTGCAACATGGCAAGTGTGATGCAACCAAAGAGCATGTTAACCCTTACAGTTTCCTTAGAAAACTAAAAAAGAAAATTTATATAACATGGAAAGAAAATTACCAACAAGCCCTCGAGTAGGAATCTCTTTTGCAAAATGGCGACTCCATTTTTCAAAGGTAACCCTTAGCACAATTCAAATTGAATCTGCAATTAAGAAAATATCAAATATGTTTAATAATATAAATAATGTTAAAGAGAAAATTTAACAAAAGCAAAAGCAAAGAATAATTATACTCACTTTTATTTAGTTCCCTACAACCTATATTTTCTTTTCATTTTCTCTCTTCTCTTTTTTTCCTATCTTTTTTTTCTTGAAATTATTTTTTGATGTTCTCTTTTTTCTTTTCATCATATTTCCTCTTCTTTTCTTTACTCACAACAGTTGAACCTGTAAAAAGGAAGTACAAAAGTAAAACACTAAAGAATGTTATGTAACCATCACAAGGTAAGAGGTGAAAAGCACTAATTATTATCACCACAGAAAATGGATTATCAAATATGTGTAACATGGCAAGTGTGATGCAAACACAAAGAGCATGATAACCTATTATAGTCACGTTATTGTTTCCAAAAGTAACAAAAAAGAGAAAAAATAGCACATATAAAAGAACATTACCGAGGCCTCCTTTCGGCAAAATGGAACTACTCTTTCCTCTTTTCCTCTTATGGTAAGGTAACATTTCCTCAATTAAACTTGAATTCGCAATCAACAAAATACAAACCAGAGTTAATGATAAAATATGAAAAAGACAAAAACAAAAATTATTAAAGCAAAGAATAATTATGCTCACTTCTATGATATTTCCTATCGTTTTCGGTATCTCTTTTCTCCATCCTCTATTATACGCTTCTCTTTCTTTTTTCCTTTTTTCTTTTTCATATTTTTTTCTTTTCGCGACTTTCCTCCTACTTCCACTTTCTACACCTGTATAAAAAAGAATAATAGGTACACAAATTAGAATGTGAAAGAAACTCTTATCTTTTCTCATCAAATACAAAGAGGAAGAACCAACTATTTATATAACATGGTATTCATGCAAATCACACAAAATAAAATACAACACAATAGGACTCACTAGTCAATCATCACTAATTCTCATCACCACACAAAATGCATTTTCTCGATGTGTCACATGACATGTTTGATGCAAACAAAGAGAACATTAACCTCTTATAATCAAGTTATACTTTCATTACTAAACAAAAAATGGAAAAAAAAAAACACGGATGAAGATTACCAATAAGCCATCTCGTCTCCCTCGTTTCTACAAAAATATGCACTCCACATTCATCTTATAACAAGGTAACCTTTTTCAAAATTAAACACCAATCTGCAATCAACAAAAATACTTTTAATTATGAAATTAAAGTTAAAAGACAAAATATAACAAAGATAAAAAAAGAGAAAAGTTATACTTACTTTGATGTCGGCTTCAATCTACGTTTTTTTTTTCCATCCTCTTTTACACTTTTCTTTTCTTTTTCTTTTTTTCTTTTTCATTCTTCAAATTTTCTCCTTTTTTTACTTCTCTTTCCTTTTCCTTTGCATCTTCTTTTTCTGGTTTTTCCTTGTACCATCAGAATCTATATCTATAAAGAAAAGTGTAAGAAATTAGATGGTGAAAAGAAAAAATTACCGTATCTCACACAATACCAAAAGAAATAACCAATTAATTACACTCTACAACATAGTCTCCATAAAAGACAATTAAATAGAGGACTCATTATTTAACTATCACCAAGTAAACGATGAAAAATACAAAATTCTCATCACCATAGAAAATGCATTATATGGATGCTAACATGGCAAGTGTGATACAAACAAAGAGCATAATAACCACACATGATCACGTAATAGTTTTGTTAAAAAACAGGAAAAACACATAAAAAAATTTACCACCAAGCACACTCATAGGTATCTTTTCTCCAAAATGACAACTCAAATAAGGTAACTTTTCCATTGGTGATTAATTTGATATACGATTTTAAAGAAGAAACACTAGGATTCGTATCATAAAAAAAAAGTATTTCTCACTCCCTTTAAAGAACAAAGCGTAATCTAAACTTACCAACCTTAATGGGAACATCTTCCAAGATGCTGTAAATTGCCAGCAGACAGATCCGCCAATTGAAGGGAGATAGTTGTGGGTTTAGTTCACCCACCTCTAACCCGACGTACGAGAAGGGGTATAAAATCGACAACGCTGAAATCACGCGAGCTTTATCAAAATTAGTGTTGCCAATCAAATAAGGAATAGAGAAGCTACCTAAATCTTTTAATTTGGGGCAATTTATTTTAGAATTAGCATACTTCACACTCATCAGTTAAAACTCTTGTCTCATATTCTAGCTTCCTCTTATTAGGCAATGTAACCATGAAGAAACTTATCTTAATAGGTAGGCATTTTATTTAACAGCCTGGAGTGAAGAAGTGCGTTAATGTACAATTTCTTTGAGACCTTTAGGAACTAAGGATATTGCTGATCCCCAGCTTGGCCTTAATTTTGAGTCAGCAGGATAAGGGCGGGGGTTAAATAATATGGCTCGAGTGCATACTTAGACATTTGATTATTAAATTCCTCCCTAGATCTGATTAGGTTGTGCCTTGGTCTGCTTAATCCGTTCCCTGCATCTTTGATTATTAAGTTCCCGGGTCTACTTAGGATCCTCTAACTTCTTTCCATGATCCTATTTTTCACGACGCATGTAATGTAGTAAATTCACAGGTTTATTTAGCCTGGTTGACGAAAACTTACCTTGTTACTTTATGTGAAATAGCTTGCTTATTAGGCGATAACTTAGTTTCCATACCTCTTTACTATGAATTTTTCAGCACATAAAAGTGTCCACCTTATGCTGAACAATTAAATCTATTATAAGTAAAAATCATAACTTAATAACGTGGTGCCTAAACTCCTCATTTTGCTTAAGCCAGACTCTCATCAAAATTCTCGATTAGAGACTCGAGTCAGTTAAATGTACTGTGGGATTCCGGAGGAGGGTTTTGCATTACCTTGCCCGAGCAATGCGACTATCCACTCGGTAATTAAAAGTTCAAATGTGACCTCCGACGGGTTGTAAGTTTGAGAGTCAAACTTATTCCTCCCTTTTGGTTGAAGTCATGAAAATTGTGACAATGATTTTAATTGCTCCCACTTGGAGATTTGTACCTTAGTTGAGATCCAATTCCTACGACTTGGTATTCGGCTCCTATATGTCCTGTGTTCCGCAAATAATCCAAGGTACATCGTATTAATACATTGTAACCTCAAAAAGTGTACTTTTATTAATATTTTTCCTTTAGTTTTCGTTTTCTCCTTTCTGAATTCTTTATTATACGCTTCTCTTTCTTTTTTCTTTTTTTTTCATATTTTTTTCCTTTTCGCGACTTCCCTCCTACTTCCACTATCTACACCTGTATAAAAAAGAATAATTGGTACACAAATTAGAATGTGAAAGAAACTCTTATCTTGTCTCATCAAATACAAAGAGGAAGAACCAACTATTTATATAACATGGTATTCATGCAAATCACACAAAATAAAATACAACACAATAGGACTCACTAGTCAATCATCACTAATTCTCATCACCACAAAAAATGCATTTTCTTGATGTGTCACATGACATGTGTGACGCAAACTAAGAGGACATTAACCTCTTATAATCAAGTTATAGTTTCATTAATAAACAAAAAATGGAAGAAAAAAACACAGATGAAAATTACCAATAAGCCAACTCGTGCCCCTAGTTTCTATAAAAATATGCAATCCACATTCATCTCATAACAAGGTAACCTTTTTCAAAATTAAACACCAATCTGCAATCAACAAAAATACTTTTAATTATGAAATTAAAGTTCAAAGACAAAATATAACAAAGATAAAAAAAGAGAAAAGTTATACTTACTTTGACGTCGGCTTCAATCTAAGTTTTTGTTTTCCATCCCCTTTTACACTTTTCTTTTCTTTTTTTTTTCTTTTTCATTCTTTAAATTATCTCCTTTTTTTACTTCTCTTTCCTTTTCCTTTGCATCTTCTTTTTCTGGTTTTCCCTTATACCATCAGAATCTATATCTATAAAGAAAAGTGTAAGAAATTAGATGGTGAAAAGAAAAAATTACCGTATCTCACACAATACCAAAAGAAATAACCAATTAATTACACTCTACAACATAGTCTCGATAAAAAAGACAATTAAATAGAGGACTCATTATTTAACTATCACCAAGTAAACGATGAAAAATACAAAATTCTCATCACCATAGAAAATGCATTATATGCATGCAAACATGGCAAGTGTGATACAAACAAAGAGCATAATAACCACCCATGATCACGTAATAGTTTTGTTAAAAAAAAGAAAAAAACATAAAAAATTTACCACCAGGCACACTCATACGTATCTTTTCTCCAAAATGATAACTCAAATAAGGTAACTTTTTCCATTGCTGATTAATTTGACATACGATTTTAAAGAAAACACTTAGATTCGTTTCATAAAAAGAAGTATTTCTCACTCCTTTTAAAGAACAAAGTGTAATCTATTCTCAAGACCCAGAGAAAGAACCAACTATTTACAGACCACACTCCAGAGTCGTTATGCAAATCACACAAAGGAATACAGCACATTATTTAACCATCACCAAGTAAGAGGTAAAAGAAACTAATTCTCGTTACCATGATAAATGCATCGTGGGATGTGCAACATGGCAAGTGTGATGCAACCAAAGAGCATGTTAACCCTTACAATTTCCTTAAAAAATTAAAAAGAAAATTAATAAAACATGAAAAGAAAATTACCAACAAGCCCTCGAGTAGGACTCTTTTTTGCAAAATGGCGACTCCATTTTTCAAAGGTAACCCTTATCACAATTCAAATTGAATCTGCAATTAAGAGAAATATGTTTAATAATATAAATATTGTGAAAGATAAAATTTAACAAAAGCAAAAACAAAGAATAATTATGCTCACTTTTATATAGTTCCTTACAACCTATATTTTCTTTTCATTTTCTCTCTTCTCTTTTTTTCCTACCTTTTTTTTTAAATTATTTTTTTATGTTCTCTTTTTTCTTTTCATCATATTTCCTCTTCTTTTCTAACTCACAAAAGTTGAACTTGTAAAAAGGAAGTGCAAAAGTAAAACAACAAAGAATGTTATAACCATCACAAGGTAAGAGCTGAAAAGCACTAATTATTATCACCATAGAAAATGGATTATCTAATATGTGTAACATGGCAAGTGTGATGCAAACACAAAGAGCTTGATAACCTATTATAGCCACGTTATTGTTTCCTTAAGTAAGAAAAAAGAGAAAAAATAGCACATATAAAAGAACATTACCGAGGCCTCCTTTCGGCAAAATGGAACTACTCTTTCCTCTTTTCCTCTTATTGTAAGGTAACATTTCCACAATGAAACCTGAATTCGCAATCAACAAAAATACAAACCAGAGTTAATGATAAAATATGAAAAAGACAAAAACAAAAATTGTTAAAGCAAAGAATAATTATGCTAACTTTTATGATATTTCCTTTAGTTTTCATTTTCTCTTTTCTCCATCCTCTATTATACGCTTCTCTTTCTTGTTTCCTTTTTTCTTTTACATATTTTTTTCCTTTTCGCGACTTTCCTCCTACTTCCACTATCTACACCTGTATAAAAAAGAATAATAGGTACACAAATTAGAATGTGAAAGAAACTCTTATCTTGTCTCATCAAATACAAAGAGGAAGAACCAACTATTTATATAACATGGTATTCATGCAAATCACACAAAATAAAATACAACACAATAGGACTCACTAGTGAATCATCACTAATTCTCATCACCACAAAAAATGCATTTTCTCGATGTGTCACACGACATGTGTGACGCAAACAAAGAGAACATTAACCTCTTATAATCAAGTTATAGTTTCATTACTAAACAAAAAATGAAAGAAAAAAACACAGATAAAAATTACCAATAAGCCAACTCATGCCCCTCGTTTCTACAAAAATATGCACTCCACATTCATCTTATAACAAGTTAACCTTTTTCAAAATTAAGCACCAATCTGTAATCAACAAAAAAACTTTTAATTATGAAATTAAAGTTAAAAGACAAAATATAACAATGATAAAAAAAGAGAAAAGAGAAAAGTTCTACTTACTTTGATAAAAAAAAGTTCTCTTTTCTCCATCCTCTATTATACGCTTCTCTTTCTTTTTTCCTTTTTTCTTTTTCATGTTTTTTCCTTTTCGCGACTTTCCTCCTACTTCCACTTTCTACACCTGTATAAAAAAGAATAATAGGTACACAAATTAGAATGTGAAAGAAACTCTTATCTTTTCTCATCAAATACAAAGAGGAAGAACCAACTATTTATATAACATGGTATTCATGCAAATCACACAAAATAAAATACAACACAATAGGACTCACTAGTCAATCATCACTAATTCTCATCACCATAGAAAATGCATTTTCTCGATGTATCACATGACATGTTTGATGCAAACAAAGAGAACATTAACCTCTTATAATCAAGTTATAGTCTCATTACTAAACAAAAAATGGAAGAAAAAAAAACACAGATGAAGATTACCAATAAGCCAACTCGTCTCCCTCGTTTCTACAAAAATATGCACTGTACATTCATCTTATAACAAGGTAACCTTTTTCAAAATTAAATACCAATCTGCAATCAACAAAAATACTCTTAATTATGAAATTAAAGTAAAAAGACAAAATATAACAAAGATAAAAAAAGAGAAAAGTTATACTTACTTTGATCTCGGCTTCAATCTTCGTTTTTTTTTTCCATCCTCTTTTACACTTTTCTTTTCTTTTTCTTTTTTTCTTTTTCATTCTTCAAATTTTCTCCTTTTTTTACTTCTCTTTCCTTTTCCTTTGCATCTTCTTTTTCTGGTTTTTCCTTGTACCATCAGAATCTATATCTATAAAGAAAAGTGTAAGAAATTAGATGGTGAAAAGAAAAAATTACCGTATCTCACACAATACCAAAAGAAATAACCAATTAATTACACTCTACAACATAGTCTCGATAAAAAAGACAATTAAATAGAGGACTCATTATTTAACTATCACCAAGTAAACGATGAAAAATACAAAATTCTCATCACCATAGAAAATGCATTATATGGATGCTAACATGGCAAGTGTGATACAAACAAAGAGCATAATAACCACTCATGATCACGTGATAGTTTTGATAAAAAACAAGAAAAACACAAAAAAATTTACCACCAAGCACACTCATAGGTATCTTTTCTACAAAATGACAACTCAAATAAGGTAACTTTTCCATTGGTGATTAATTTGACATACAATTTTAAAGAAGAAACACTTAGATTCGTATCATAAAAAAAAAGTATTTCTCACTCCCTTTAAAGAACAAAGCGTAATCTATTCTCAAGACCCATAGAAAGAACCAACTATTTACAGTACCACACTCCAGAGTCTTTATGCAAATCACACAAAGGAATACAACACATTAATTAACCATCACCAAGTAAGAGGTAAAAGAAACTAATTCTCGTTACCATGATAAATGCATCGTGGGATGTGCAACATGGCAAGTGTGATGCAACCAAAGAGCATGTTAACCCTTACAGTTTCCTTAAAAAATTAAAAAGAAAATTAATAAAACATGAAAAGAAAATTACCAACAAGCCCTCGAGTAGGACTCTTTTTTGCAAAATGGCGACTCCATTTTTCAATGGTAACCCTTATCACAATTCAAATTGAATCTGCAATTAAGAGAAATATGTTTAATAATATAAATATTGTTAAAGATAAAATTTAACAAAAGCAAAAACAAAGAATAATTATGCTCACTTTTATATAGTTCCTTACAACCTATATTTTCTTTTCATTTTCTCTCTTCTCTTTTTTTCCTACCTTTTTTTTTAAATTATTTTTTTATGTTCTCTTTTTTCTTTTCATCATATTTCCTCTTCTTTTCTAACTCACAAAAGTTGAACTTGTAAAAAGGAAGTGCAAAAGTAAAACACCAAAGAATGTTATGTAACCATCACAAGGTAAGAGGTGAAAAGCACTAATTATTATCACCATAGAAAATGGATTATCTAATATGTGTAACATGGCAAGTGTGATGCAAACACAAAGAGTTTGATAACCTATTATAGCCACGTTATTGTTTCCTTAAGTAAGAAAAAAGAGAAAAAATAGCACATATAAAAGAACATTACCGAGGCCTCCTCTCGGCAAAATGGAACTACTCTTTCCTCTTATAGTAAGGTAACATTTCCACAATGAAACTTGAATTCGCAATAAACAAAAATACAAACCAGAGTTAATGATAAAATATGAAAAAGACAAAAACAAAAATTATTAAAGCAAAGAATAATTATGCTAACTTTTATGATATTTCCTTTAGTTTTCATTTTCTCTTTTCTCCATCCTCTATTGTACGCTTCTCTTTCTTGTTTCCTTTTTTCTTTTACATATTTTTTCCTTTTCGCGACTTTCCTCCTACTTCCACTATCTATACCTGTATAAAAAAGAATAATAGGTACACAAATTAGAATGTGAAAGAAACTCTTATCTTGTCTCATCAAATACAAAGAGGAAGAACCAACTATTTATATAACATGGTATTCATGCAAATCACACAAAATAAAATACAACACAATAGGACTCACTAGTGAATCATCACTAATTCTGATCACCACAAAAAATGCATTTCTCGATGTGTCACACGACATCTGTGACGCAAACAAAGAGAACATTAACCTCTTATAATCAAGTTATAGTTTCATTACTAAACAAAAAATGAAAGAAAAAAACACAGATGAAAATTACCAATAAGCCAACTCATGCCCCTCGTTTCTACAAAAATATGCACTCCACATTCATCTTATAACAAGTTAACCTTTTTCAAAATTAAGCACCAATCTGTAATCAACAAAAATACTTTTAATTATGAAATTAATGTTAAAAGAGAAAATATAACAACGATAAAAAAAGAGAAAAGAGAAAAGTTATACTTACTTTGATGTCGGCTTCAATCTACGTTTTTTTTCTGTCCTCTTTTACACTTTTCTTTTCTTTTTCTTTTTTTCTTCTTCATTCTTCAAATTTTATCCTTTTTTACATTTCTTTTTTTATTCTTTGCATCTTCTTTTTCTTTTTTTCCTTGTACCGTCAGAATCTATATCTGTAAAAAAAAGTGTAAGAAATTAGATGGTGAAGAGAAAAAATTACCGTATCTCACACAATACCAAAAGAAATAACCAATTAATTACACTCTACAACATAGGTTCCATAAAAAAAATAATTAAATAGAGGACTCATTATTTAACTATCACCAAGTAAACGATGAAAAATACAAAATTCTCATCACCATAGAAAATGCATTATATGGATGCGAACATGGCAAGTGTGATACAAACAAAGAGCATAACAACCACTCATGATCACTAAAAAAAATTTACCACCAAGCACACTCATAGGTATCTTTTCTCCAAAATGACAACTCAAATAAGGTAACTTTTTTCATTGCTAATTAATTTGACATACGATTTTAAAGAAGAAACAATTAGATTCGTATCATAAAAAGAAGTATTTCTCACTCCCTTTAAAGAACAAAGTGTAATCTATTATCAAGACTCAGAGAAAGAACCAGTTATTTACAGTACCACACTCCAGAGTCTTTATGCAAATCACACAAAGGAATACAACACATTATTTAACCATCACTAAGTAAGAGGTAAAAAAATTAATTCTCGTTACCATGATAAATGCATCGTAACATGGCAAGTTTGGATGTGCAACATGGTAAGTGTGATGCAACCAAAAGGCATGGAAAACTAAAAAGAAAATTAATAAAACATGAAAAGAAAATTACCAACAATCCCTCGAGTAGGATTCTTTTTTGCAAAATGGCGAGACTCCATTTTGCAAAGGTAACCCTTAGCACAATTCAAATTGAATCTGCAATTAAGAGAAATATGTTTAATAATATAAATAATGTTAAAGATAAAATTTAACAAAAGCAAAAACAAAGAATAATTATGCTCACTTTTATGTAGTAACCTACAACCTATATTTTCTTTTTATTTTCTCTCTTCTCTCTTTTTTCTACCTTTTTTTTCTTGAAATTATTTTCTTATGTTCTCTTTTTTCTTTACATCATATTTCCTCTTCTTTTCTTTACTCACAACAGTTGGCACATATAAAAGAACATTACCGAGGCCTCCTTTCTGCAAAATGGAACTACTCTTTCCTCTTTTCCTCTTATAGTAATGTAACATTTCCACAATTAAGCCTAAATTCGCAATCAACAAAAATACAAATCAGAGTTAATGATAAAATATGAAAAAGACAAAAACAAAAATTATTAAAGCAAAGAATAATTATGCTCACTTTTATGATATTTCCTTTAGTTTTCGTTTTCTCTTTTCTCCATCCTCTATTCTACGATTCTCTTTCTTTTTTCCTTTTTTCTTTTTCATATTTTTTTCCTTTTCGCGACTTTCCTCCTACTTCCACTATCTATACCTATATAAAAAAGAATAATAGGTACACAAATTAGAATGTGAAAGAAACTCTTATCTTGCCTCATCAAATACAAAGAGGAAGAACCAACTATTTATATAACATGGTATTCATGCAAATCACACAAAATAAAATACAACACAATAGGACTCACTAGTCAATCATCACTAATTCTCATCACCACCGAAAATGCATTTTCTCGATGTGTCACATGACATGTGTGATGCAAATAAAGAGAACATTAACCTCTTATAATCAAGTTATACTTTCATTACTAAACAAAAAATGGAAAAAAAAAAACACAGATGAAAATTACCAATAAGCCAACTCGTGCCCCTCGTTTCTACAAAAATATGCACTCCACATTCATCTTATAACAAGGTAACCTTTTTCAAAATTAAACACCAATCTGCAATCAACAAAAATACTTTTAATTATGAAATTAAAGTTAAAAGACAAAATATAACAATGATAAAAAAAGAGAAAAGAGAAAAGTTATACTTACTTTATGTCGGCTTCAATCTACGTTTTTTTCTCCGTCCTCTTTTACACTTTCCTTTTCTTTTTCTTTGTTTCTTTTTTATTCTTCAAATTTTCTCCTTTTTTTACTTCTTTTCTTCTCCTTTGCATCTTCTTTTTCTTGTTTTTCCTTATACCGTCAGAATCTATATCTGTAAAAAAAGGTGTAAGAAATTAGATGGTGAAGAGGAAAAATTACCGTATCTCACACAATACCAAAAGAAATAAAAAATTAATTACACTCTACAACATAGTCTCGATAAAAAAGGCAATTAAATAGAGGACTCATTATTTAACTATCACCAAGTAAACGATGAAAAATACAAAATTCTCATCACCATAGAAAATGCTTTATATGAATGTGAACATGGCAAGTGTGATACAAACAAAGAGCATAATAACCACACATGATCACGTAATAGTTTTGTTAAAAAACAAGAAAAACACATAAAGAAAATTTACCTCCAAGCACACTCATAGGTATCTTTTCTCCAAAATGGCAATTCAAATAAGGTAACTTTTTCCATTAGTGATTAATTTGACATACGATTTTAAACAAGAAACACTTAGATTCGTATGATAAAAAAAAGTATTTCTCACTCCCTTTAAAGAACAAAGTGTAATCTATTATCAAGACTCAGAGAAAGAACGAACTATTTACAAGACCACACTCCAGAGTCTTTATGCAAATCACACAAACGAATACAACACATTATTAAATCATCACCAAGTAAGAGGTAAAAGAAACTAATTCTCGTTACTATGATAAATGCATCGTAACATGGCAAGTTTGGATGTGCAACATGACAAGTGTGATGCAGCCAAAGAGCATGTTAACCCTTACAGTTTCCTTAAAAAACTAAAAAGAAAATTTATATAACATGGAAAGAAAATTACCAACAAGCCCTCGAGTAGGACTCGCTTTTGCAAAATGGCGACTCCATTTTTCAAAGGTAACCCTTAGCACAATTCAAATTGAATCTGCAATTAAGAAAATATCAAATATGTTTAATAACATAAATAATGTTAAAGAGAAAATTTAACAAAAGCAAAAGCAAAGAATAATTATGCTCACTTTTATTTAGTTCCTTACAACCTATATTTTCTTTTCATTTTCTCTCTTCTCTTTTTTTCCTATCTTTTTTTTCTTGAAATTATTTTTTTATGTTCTCTTTTTTATTTTCATCATATTTCCTCTTCTTTTCTTTACTCACAACAGTTGAACCTGTAAAAAGGTAGTACAAAAGTAAAACACTAAAGAATGTTATGTAACCATCACAAGGTAAGAGGTGAAAAGCACTAATTATTATCACTACAGAAAATGGATTATCTAATATGTGTAACATGGCAAGTGTGATGCAAACACAAAGAGCATGATAACCTATTATAGTCACGTTATTGTTTCCATAAGTAACAAAAAAGAGAAAAAATAGCACATATAAAAGAACATTACCGAGGCCTCCTTTCGGCAAAATGGAACTACTCTTTCCTCTTTTCCTCTTATGGTAAGGTAACATTTCCTCAATTAAACCTGAATTCGCAATCAACAAAATACAAACCAGAGTTAATGATTAAATATGAAAAAGACAAAAACAAAAATTATTAAAGCAAAGAATAATTATGCTCACTTCTATGATATTTTCTTTCATTTTCGGTTTCTCTTTTCTCCATCCTCTATTATATGCTTCTCTTTCTTTTTTTCTTTTATCTTTTTCATATTTTTTCCTTTTCGCGACTTTCCTCCTACTTCCACTTTCTACAACTGTATAAAAAAGAATAATAGGTACACAAATTAGAATGTGAAAGAAACTCTTATCTTTTCTCATCAAATACAAAGAGGAAGAACCAACTATTTATATAACATGGTATTCATGCAAATCACACAAAATAAAATACAACACAATAGGACTCACTAGTCAATCATCACCACAGAAAATGCATTTCCTCGATGTGTCACATGACATGTTTGATGGAAACAAAGAGAACATTAACCTCTTATAATCAAGTTATACTTTCATTACTAAGCAAAAAATGGAAAAAAAAAACACAGATGAAGATTACCAATAAGCCAACTCGTCTCCCACGTTTCTACAGAAATATGCACTCCACATTCATCTTATAACAAGGTAACCTTTTTCAAAATTAAACACCAATCTGCAATCAACAAAAATACTTTTAATTATGAAATTAAAGTTAAAAGACAAAATATAACAAAGATAAAAAAAGAGAAAAGTAATACTTACATTGATGTCGGCTTCAATCTATGTTTTTTTTTTCCATCGACTTTTACACTTTTCCTTTCTTTTCTTTTTTCTTTTTCATTTTTCAAATTTTTTCCTTTTTTTACTTCTCTTTTCTTCTCCTTTCATCTTCTTTTTCTTGTTTTTCCTTGTACCCTCAGAATCTATATCTGTAAAAAAGTGTAAGAAATTAGATGGTGAAGAGAAAAAATTACCGTATCTCACACAATACCAAAAGAAATAACCAATTAATTACACTCGACAACATAGGCTCGATAAAAAAGACAATTAAATAGAGGACTCATTATTTAACTATCACCAAGTAAACGATGAAAAATACAAAATTCTCATCACCATAGAAAATGCATTATATGGAGGCTAACATGGCAAGTGTGATACAAACAAAGAGTATAATAACCACTAATGATCACGTAATAGTTTTGTTAAAAAACAAGAAAAACACATAAAAAAATTTGCTACCAAGCACACTCATAGGTATCTTTTCTCCAAAATGACAACTCAAATAAGGTAACTTTTCCATTGGTGATTAATTTGACATATGATTTTAAAGAAGAAACACTTAGATTCGTATCATAAAAAAAAGTATTTCTCACTCCCTTTAAAGAACAAAGCGTAATCTATTCTCAAGACCCAGAGAAAGAACCAACTATTTACAGTACCACACTCCAGAGTCTTTATGCAAATCACACAAAGGAATACAACACATTAATTAACCATCACCAAGTAAGAGGTAAAAGAAACTAATTCTCGTTACCATGATAAATGCATCATGGGATGTGCAACATGGCAAGTGTGATGCAACCAAAGAGCATGTTAACCCTTACAGTTTCCTTAAAAAATTAAAAAGAAAATTAATAAAACATGAAAAGAAAATTACCAACAAGCCCTCGAGTAGGACTCTTTTTTGCAAAATGGCGACTCCATTTTTCAAAGGTAACCCTTATCACAATTCAAATTGAATCTACAATTAAGAGAAATATGTTTAATAATATAAATATTGTTAAAGATAAAATTTAACAAAAGCAAAAACAAAGAATAATTATGCTCACTTTTATATAGTTCCCTACAACCTATATTTTCTTTTCATCTTCTCTCTTCTCTTTTTTTCCTAATTTTTTTTTCTTGAAATTAGTTTTTTAGGTTCTCTTTTTTCTTTTCATCATATTTCCTCTTCTTTTCTTTACTCACAACAGTTGAACTTGTAAAAAGGAAGTGCAAAAGTAAAACACCAAAGAATGTTACGTAACCATCACAAGGTAAGAGGTGAAAAGCACTAATTATTATCACCACAGAAAATAAATTATCTAATATGTGTAACATGGCAAGTGTGATGCAAACACAAAGAGCTTGATAACCTATTATAGCCATGTTATTGTTTCCTTAAGTAACAAAAAAGAGAAAAAATAGCACATATAAAAGAACATTACCGAGGCCTCCATTCGGCAAAAGGGCACTACTCTTTCCTCTTATAGCACATATAAAAATATGCACTCCACATTCATCTTATAACAAGGTAACCTTTTTCAAAATTAAACATCAATCTGCAATCAACAAAAATACTTTTAATTATGAAATTAAAGTTAAAAGACAAAATATAACAAAGATAAAAAAAGAGAAAAGTTATACTTACTTTGATGTCGGCTTCAATCTACGTTATTTTTTTTCCATCCTCTTTTACACTTTTCTTTTCTTTTTCTTTTTCTCTTTTTCATTCTTCAAATTTTCTCCTTTTTTTACTTCTCTTTCCTTTTCCTTTGCATCTTCTTTTTTTGGTTTTTCCTTGTACCATCAGAATCTATATCTATAAAGAAAAGTGTAAGAAATTAGATGGTGAAAAGAAAAAATTACCGTATCTCACACAATACCAAAAGAAATAACCAATTAATTACACTCTACAACATAGTCTCGATAAAAAAGACAATTAAATAGAGGACTCATTATTTAACTATCACCAAGTAAAAGATGAAAAATACAAAATTCACATCACCATAGAAAATGCATTATATGGATGCAAACATGGCAAGTGTGATACAAACAAAGAGCATAATAACCACCCATGATCATGTAATAGTTTTGTTAAAAAAAAGAAAAACACATAAAAAAATTACCACCAAGCACACTCATAGTTATCTTTTCTCCAAAATGACAACTCAAATAAGGTAACTTTTCCATTGGTGATTAATTTGACATACGATTTTAAAGAAGAAACACTTAGATTCGTATCAAAAAAAAAGTATTTCTCACTCTTTTTAAAGAACAAAGTGTAATCTATTATCAAGACCCAAAGAAAGAATCAACTATTTACAGTACCACACTCCAGAGTCTTTATGCAAATCACACAAAGGAATACAACACATTATTTAACCATCACCAAGTAAGAGGTAAAAAAACTAATTCTCGTTACCATGATAAATGCATCGTAACATGGCAAGTTTGGATGTGCAACATGGCAAGTGTGATGTACCCAAAGAGCATGTTAACCCCTACAGTTTCCTTAGAAAACTAAAAAGAAAATTAATAAAACATTAAAAGAAAATTACCAACATGCCCTCGAGTAGGACTCTTTTTTGCAAAATGGCGACTCCATTTTTCAAAGGTAACCCTTATCACAATTCAAATTGAATCTGCAATTAAGAGAAATATGTTTAATAATATAAAAATTGCTAAAGATAAAATTTAATAAAAGCAAAAACAAAGAATAATTATGCTCACTTTTATGTAGTTCCCTACAACCTATATTTTCTTTTCATTTTCTCTCTTCTCTTTTTTTCCTATTTTTTTTTCTTGAAATTATTTTTTTATGTTCTCTTTTTTCTTTTCAACATATTTCCTCTTTTTTCTTTACTCACAACAGTTGAACCTGTAAAAAGGAAGTACAAAAGTAAAACACCAAAGAATGTTGTGTAACCATCACAAGGTAAGAGGTGAAAAGCACTAATTATTATCACTACTGAAATGGATTATCTAATATGTGTAACATGGCAAGTGTGATGCAAACACAAAGAGCATGATAGCCTATTATAGTCACGTTATTGTTTCCTTAAGTAAAAAAAAGAGAAAAAATACCACATATAAAAGAACATTATCGAGGCCTCCTTTTGGCAAAATGCAACTACTCTTTCCTCTTTTCCTCTTATAGTAAAGTAATATTTGCACAATTAAACCTGAATTCGCAATCAACAAAAATACAAACCAGAGTTAATGATAAAATATGAAACAAACAAAAACAAAAATTATTAAAGCAAAGAATAATTATGCTCACTTTTATGTAGTTCCCTACAGCCTATATTTTCTTTTCATTTTCTCTCTTCTCTTTTTTTCCTATTTTTTTTTCTTGAAATTATTTTTTTATGTTCTCTTTTTTCTTTTCAACATATTTCCTCTTTTTTCTTTACTCACAACAGTTGAACCTGTAAAAAGGAAGTACAAAAGTAAAACACCAAAGAATGTTGTGTAACCATCACAAGGTAAGAGGTGAAAAGCACTAATTATTATCACCACTGAAATGGATTATCTAATATGTGTAACATGGCAAGTGTGATGCAAACACAAAGAGCATGATAGCCTATTATAGTCACGTTATTGTTTCCTTAATTAAAAAAAAGAGAAAAAATACCACATATAAAAGAACATTATCGAGACCTCCTTTTGGCAAAATGCAACTACTCTTTCCTCTTTTCCTCTTATAGTAAGGTAATATTTCCACAATTAAACCTGAATTCGCAATCAACAAAAATACAAACCAGAGTTAATGATAAAATATGAAACAGACAAAAACAAAAATTATTAAAGCAAAGAATAATTATGCTCACCTTTATGATATTTCCTTTAGTTTTCGTTTTCTCTTTTCTCCATCCTCTGTTATACGCTTCTCTTTCTTTTTTCCTTTTTTCTTTTTCATATTTTTTCCTTTTCGCGACTTTCCTCCTACTTCCACTTTCTACACCTATATAAAAAAGAATAATAGGTACACAAATTAGAATGTGAAAGAAACTCTTATCTTTTCTCATCAAATACAAAGAGGAAGAACCAACTATTTATATAACATGGTATTCATGCAAATCACACAAAATAAAATACAATACAATAGGACTCACTAGTGAATCACCACAGAAAATGCATTTTCTCGATGTGTCACATGACATGTTTGATGCAAACAAAGAGAACATTAACCTCTTATAATCAAGTTATACTGTCATTACTAAACAAAAAATGGAAAAAAAAAAAACACAGATGAAGATTACCAATAAGCCAACTCGTCTCCCTCGTTTCTACAAAAATATGCACTCCACATTCATCTTATAACAAGGTAACCTTTTTCAAAATTAAACACCAATCTACAATCAACAAAAATACTTTTAATTATGAAATTAAAGTTAAAAGACAAAATATAACAAAGATAAAAAAAGAGAAAAGTTATACTTACTTTGATGTCGGCTTCAACCTACGTTTTTTTTTTCCATCGTCTTTTACACTTTTCTTTTCTTTTCTTTTTTCTTTTTCATTTTTCAAATTTTTTTCTTTTTTTACTTCTCTTTTCTTCTCCTTTGCATCTTCTTTTTCTTGTTTTTCCTTGTACCCTCAGAATCTATATCTGTAAAAAAGTGTAAGAAATTAGATGGTGAAGAGAAAAAATTACCATATCTCACACAATACCAAAAGAAATAACCAATTAATTACACTCGACAACATAGTCTTGATAAAAAAGACAATTAAATAGAGAACTCATTATTTAACTATCACCAAGTAAACGATGAAAAATACAAAATTCTCATCACCATAGAAAATGCATTATATGGATGCTAACATGGCAAGTGTGATACAAACAAAGAGCATAATAACCACTCATGATCACGTAATAGTTTTGTTAAAAAACAAGAAAAACACATAAAAAAATTTACCACCAAGCACACTCATAGGTATCTTTTCTCCAAAATGACAACTCAAATAAGGTAACTTTTCCATTGGTGATTAATTTGACATAGATTTTAAAGAAGAAACACTTAGATTCGTATCATAAAAAAAAGTATTTCTCACTCCCTTTAAAGAACAAAGTGTGATCTATGTTCAAGACCCAAAGAAAGAACCAACTATTTACAGTACCACACTCCATAGTCTTTATGCAAAATACACAAAGGAATACAACACATTATTTAACCATCACCAAGTAAGAGGTAAGAAAAACTAATTCTCGTTACCATGATAAATGCATCGTAACATGGCAAGTTTGGATGTGCAACATGGCAAGTGTGATGCACCCAAAGAGCATGTTAACCCCTATAGTTTCCTTAGAAAACTAAAAAGAAAATTAATAAAACATTACAAGAAAATTACTAACAAGCCCTCGAGTAGGACTCTTTTTTGCAAAATGGCGACTCCATTTTTCAAAGGTAACCCTTATCACAATTCAAATTGAATCTAGAATTAAGAGAAATATGTTTAATAATATAAATAATGTTAAAGATAAAATTTAACAAAAGCAAAAACAAAGAATAATTATGCTCACTTTTATGTAGTTCCCTACAGCCTATATTTTCTTTTCACTTTAAAATAAAGAAAATATTAATGAAAAAGTACTAATAATTTCTGAAATTCCAACACAACAATATTTTTTTGGAATATGATAGAGGTATAATACTTATGGTGGATCATCCCCTAAAGGACAAAAGGATCCAACATTCGTGTATTCTAAGTGTCCTCCCACGGTAATAGGGAATCCTAGGTCCCTATGTAGGCCAACATCATGGCTGAAGATCGTTATCTTTGTCATAGCAAGTGAAATATAGTGAGAAGATATGTGAGCATTTCGCAAAGGTGTTCTTCATAGTGCATATCAAAAATCAGTGAGAAGAAAAGTATGCATATGACATATTTTCAAATATAAAGGATTTCCTATACCAAAGCTCTAATAAGAAGGTACAATAACTCAAAAGTATTAAGAAGGACCAAGGCATGCATTAATAGACAATACCAAGATACACTTGAGATATATAATATTGTTTATAATGCCAGAAAAGACAAAAGCATATGACAAATAAATTGAAATAGAAACAGAAAAAATACACAAAAAAATAATTTTAGGGTCTTTTGTAGGGAATAAAGCAAGTATTTAGTTGAAGTTTGTGCATACAGGGATCCTCAATGAATGTGAAAAATGAATCATTTACTCCATCACATCCGACCATAATGACCAATAATCAACATCCACATTCCCCAAACCTTATAAGGCCACACAGAAGCAAATGCAATGAAATAGAAGTTGTGGCACCCCTACTAGAGCTTGATAGGATCGAGCCATTTTCCAGCACCTTGTTGTCGGACGACTGCCCTTCTTTGGATGGTTTATGCATCGGATGACACATGGGTATTCCTCCATGGGGTTGAAGGAGGCATGCGCACGCAAAAAAAATTTATGAAAATTTTCAACTTTTAGGAAATTGTCTATTTTTAGCACCTTTAGATTTTCAAATAAAAAAATACATCAAATGAATTCATTTTGGGATCAAAATTTTTTAAGAACCTCAAAATGATGATATATTGCATCCATTTGGAAAACAATCAAATTTGGACAAAATTTTATAAAAATGACCATTTTACCCTCAAGACCAAATTGGCGGGATTATGCCTTTTTAAATGATTACCTTTAAAGAAATGATGATTTAAAACAATTCTTTTATATAAACAAGTGAAAATGAGAACATTGAGAATCAAATCCAAAAACGTTTGCAAATTTAAATATTTATAAAATTCCAAAACCCTTGAAATTTATACAACAACAACAACAACTAAGCCTTTTTCCATACTAGACGGGGTCGGCTACATGGATTCTTTATTTCCACAGATCCCTATCATGTGCCATGTTAGCAGTTAACTCCCAATAAGCTAGATCATTCTTTATTGTTTCTTTCCAACACTTTTGTGGTCGTCCTCTACCTCTTTTAATACTTTCCAAATTTAGTTTTTCTAACCTTCTTACAGGTTCTTCTTTTGATCTTCTTTCTATATGTCCATATCATCTTAAATGATGTTCTCTCGTTTTATCCTCTATTGGTGCCACTCCTAATTTGTTTCTAATAACCTCATTATGTATACGGTCTTTTCTTGTATGACCACTCATCCATCTTAACATCTTTATTTCTGTCACGGACATCTTTTGTACATGTTGATGATTAACTGCCCAACCCTCAGAACCATAAAATATGGCAGGCCTAATTGCTGCTCTATAATATTTATCTTTTAACTTTAATGGTATCTTCTTATCACAAAGAATGCTTGATGCTCCCCTCCATTTTAACCAACCAGCATTAATTCTATGTGTAACATCTCCATCAATTCTTCCATCACTCTGAAGAATTAACCCTAGGTATTTAAAACTTTCCTTTTGGGTAATGCAATGTGTGCCAATTTTAATTTCTATGTCCTCTGAAGTAACCAAATGATCAAACTTACATTCCATATATTCTGTCTTTGTTCTACTAATTCAGAGGCCTTTGCTTTCTAATATTTCTCTCCATAGTTCTAATTTTCTATTAACTTTTTCCTTAGACTCCTCCACTAATACAATGTCATCTGCAAATAACATACACCAAGGTACTTCATCTTGAATATGTTTTGTTAACTCATCCATCACCATTATAAATAAGTATGGACTTAAAGTTGATCCTTGATGTAACCCAATATTAACTTCAAAGAAGTCTGTCGTTCCTTCATGAGTCCTCACACATGTTTTTGCACCATCATACACGTCTCTTATAAGGCTAATATATGTCAATGGGATACCTCTTTTTTCCAAAGTTCTCCAAAGAACCTCCCTCGGTACCCTATCATAAGTTTTTTCTAGATTAATAAATATCATGTGAAGGTCTTTCTTTTTTGCTCTAAAATGTTCCATAAGACGTCTCAAAAGGTGAATCGCTTCGATAGTAGATCTGCGTAGCATGAATCCAAATTGGTTCTCCGTTGTACTTGATACTTGTCTTAACCTACGTTCGATAATTCTTTCCCATAATTTCATAGTATGACTCATTAACTTGATACCTCGATAATTCGCACAATTTTGAATGTCTCCCTTGTTCTTATATATGGGTATAAGTATACTTGCTCTCCATTCCTCAGGCATCTTTTCGTTTTTTCATATTTCATTAAATAGTTTTGTGAGCCAAGTGATTCCTATTTCTTCTAGTATTTTCCAAACTTCTATAGGAATATTATCTGGTCCTACCGATTTACCATCCTTCATATGTTTAAGAGCCTCTTTGACTTCATTCTTTTGAATACGTCGATAGAAATTGTGGTTTATATACTTTTCTGACTTGGCTAAATCTCCTAAACTAATACTAGCATCTTTATTTTCATTAAAAAGATTATAAAAATAGTTTTTCTATCTATTTCTTATATCATCATTTGCCACTAGAATTTTTTCATCCTCATCTTTTATGCATCTAACATAATTAAGATCTTTAGTTTTCTTATCTCTAGCCCTAGCTATCCTAAAAATATCTCTTTCACCCTCTTTTGAGTTGAGTTTTTTATATAAGTCCTCCCAAATCTTAGCTTTTGCTTCACTAACGGCCTTTTTCGCTTCCTTCTTTGCTTTCTTATAAGATTCTAAAGTTTCACTAGTTTTCTTAGCATAATGTAATTTGTAACATGCCCTCTTTGCCTTGATTTTATTTTGTACTACTTCACTCCACCACCAAGCTTCTTTTTGTGCCAGTACACCTCCCTTAGATACCCCTAACACATCTTTCGCCACTTTCCTAATATGTATAGCCATATTATTCCACATATCACAGGGTGTGCCAACATAATTCCAAACATCTCCTTGAAGGACTTTCTGTTTAAATATATCTTCTTTCTCACTTTTGAGGTTCTACCATTTAGTCCGAGTAGCTCGATGGACTCTTTTCTTCTTTGTCTATTTTTTTATTTGTAAATCCATAACTAAAAGTCGATGTTAGGTGGTTAAGCTTTCTCTTGGAATTACCTTACAATCTTTACAACACGCTCTATCTTTTTTCCTACAAATAAAGTAATTAATTTGTGTTTGTGATAAGCCACTCTTATAAGTAATTAAATGTTCATCTCATTTTTTGAAAATTGTATTGACTATAAAGAGACCAAATGCCATAGCAAAATCTAAAATCTCCCTACCTTCCTCGTTTATATCTCCAAAACCAAAGTTTCCATGAATCCCTTGATATCCTAATGCCTCTTTACCGACATGTCCATTTAAATCTCCTCCTAAACAAATCCATTGAAAATTGTGGAATCTTTTGAAACACCTTATCTAACTCTTCCCAAAAAACTGTCGTTATACTATCTTCTAGTCCTACTTGGGGTGCGTAAGCACAAATTATATTCAAAACCTCTGCTCCTAACACTAATTTCAACGTCATGATTCGGTCACCATATCGTTGTATGTCTACTACACTCTCCTTTAAATCTTTATTTATGATAATATCAACTCCGTTTCGAGCCTTTTCTTTACCTGAGTACCATAATTTACCTCTATCTCCTTTGCTTTTTCTCCAACCCATTTTGTCTCTTGTAAACATAGAATATGAATCTTTCTTCGAATCACAGTATCTACCACCTCCATTAGCTTACCGGATAATGTTCCGATATTCCAAGAACCAATACGAATCTTATTATCTAGGACTAGCTTCCTTAGCCCCCGCATACGTCCATAATCAAAATGTGGAGACCCTCTCTAAAAATTTTTCGCTACATTCGGGCGACAATGTAGCGGGACTAACTTCTTTACCCACACCCATCCATGATGTGGGAACCCTCTCTGTAATTGATTCACTACATTCGGGCGAAAATATAGTGGCCCTTGCTTACTTCTTACTGCATTCGGGCTTGGGACCATCAAACCTGCACTCGCTAGGCGAGGATGCCCCAAAGCAATGCTCATAATTTTTGTAATCCATGTTATAAAATCCGACAAAGTTTTACGCTGGCTGTCGGAAGCCTAACACAACCCTCCTCCTTTATCCGGGCTTGGGACCGACAATGCAAACCAAACCTTAGAAATTCATAAACAAGTTAAATTCTAACCAGACCTTAGAAATTCGCTGGGTTGAGAAGGGTCTGATTCCAAGACTTGATACCTAGGGTTAAAGTGGTTCGATACCCTACTCCTGCTGAAGTAATTAAAGTGGTTCGATATCCTACAGCCATAAAAAGGGTTAAATGGTCAAGGTGGTTATAGACCGGCTCACGGAGCAAAAGTAGGTCACCCTTGCAAACAAAAATTGGGAATGAAACCCAATACTTTTCTAAAATAATATTTGAAGATTTCATTAAATTTGATGTTTTCAAATATAAAAATATTCTTTTATATAAAGTGTTTGAAACCTATCATATATAAACTAACCGAAAAGAGGAGACGACATGAACAAAAAAAGCAATGACCGAGCACCTTCCCATTTTGGCGTTGTTGGGCAAGGTAACATTTCATTTTTAGTTTTAGGTACAAAAAAGGAAGGTCGACATCAAGAAAAGAAAGCTGACATTCAGAAGGAAAGTCGGCATTGAGAAGGAAGGTCGACTTTCAAGAAGGGAAAGTCATTATCACCCGAAAGAAAAGAAAGCAGTACATAATTTGGTAGGTTGTGATGTTCAATTTGATCTATTGATGTCAACATGGAAAGTCTAAGCAACTCCAGTACCCTCACAAGGTGGTCTGATTTGGCAAGCCACCAACAAAAAAAAACCTTATTAATCTCAACGTGGGTGAGTTATGTGACTTACCATAGGAGGCCGTGGTCCACAGTTTGCCGAGCCCAGCAAAGTGGGTGTAGCTACCTTGACTCAATATGGTAAGCCAACCAACAAGGTTGCAGCCGACCTCAACGTGGAAAGCCTTCCTGATGTCAGCCACTTACCATATCAAATGGGGCCGACCTTGGCAGGTCCTTGGACAACAACAAGGTTCAGTTGATGTCAACGATTTATCAAGGTAAGTCCACCCAACTGAGCTTAGCAAAGTGGATATCAACCTTCCAAATCCTATTCAATTGAATTCAGCAGCAAGGTAGTGAATGTTGCTCCTATTGATTGGTCGTCACATGGAGAAAACATTGTGGAATTATATTCTCTACCACATTGCAAAACAACAGTGTCCCACGACAAATTATTACTAGGTACAAAACTTGACATTATTAGAGTTCTTTGGGAAATCCACTTTCTAAGGAAAGAGACCCCTAACAACTTAAGGTGGCAAGTTGTTTGTGGGAAGGATGGGATTTTAACTATGGCATTGCAAACTCGTGTTGATATATAATGTGCAAAAAGGCAAATTTTCTATGATTGTGCACACAAAATGAGAATGGATGTGAACTTGTATGCTGCTGATGAGAAGGAGTGTCATATACTATTACAATTTGCATCTCTCAGCAGTTTGTTGTGAATGTTCTCAAGAAACATTTACGTGCTTAAATCAGGCTAAACGATTATGCTCATGTTGATCCATCTAGAATGAGAGCAGCAGTCGGACCCAACCATGATCACGACGAACCAGAGGGAGCTTGGATTAAGCAAGAGGACTTACCTTCCACAGCAGTTGGCCGAACCCACCTGAGCAAACTCATTTTGGCTGAGCCCACTTGCCAAAAGTCAGTCAAGTGACAACTTTGGAAGGCATGTACAACACCTCAATTGCCTAAAAATGAATGGACATATTTTGGCAAGAATGGCTAGCGTTCACTTGCTAAAATGTTGCTCTTTTCAATAAGGCAACTTGCCTTGTAAAGATTTGCAGCAAAGAGGCATCCTTTGGCCTATAAAAGGGGCCTCAAAGGTATTGCAAACAATCAATCCGAGTTCCATCCGTAGATCAATCTGAGTTCAGCAAACCATCCAACAAGAGGGAGAGAAAGGAAGGGAGGGAGAGAAAGAAAGAAGCTTGTTGCCTGCCACCAACCACCAGTTGTAAACCATCCTCCACCTTCTATCACAAGTTCTTTCTTGCTTCAATCATCTCCTTTTTTAGTAAATATTATAGGGCTTATAATTAAGGATCTTAAGTATACATGAAGATGTATTGATTTAGATTCACAGGCTGCCCCATCTTTCTTTCATGCGGTCTTTGTTATATATTTTGATATTGATTCTTTCGACTCCATAACATAACTTAAGATCATGAACCTCTTAATCTTCCTATGTTCACGTGATCATTAGAATTTAGGTTATTGTTTTATAGTTGTAGATTCAATTTTAATTCGGATTAAAACACAAGCACAATTTTGAAAATCTAAAACCTGTTTTTCTGCCCTCTACAGACATTAGGTAAATAATTTATCTTTTATTATTCCTTACTCCAAATATGTCAAAATTTTGCATGTCTCATATAGACATACTTCTGATAAAATTTTAGAGAATTTTAGGCTTGTTAAACATCACTAATAAAATCGAGAAAGTTTTATTAAAATCATAACAAATTCTAAAAACTAGAAGTTTCTTTGATATATGTTGGTTATTCCTGAATATCTTTGTGCATAGTGAACCAATTTTATTAAAAATAGTCTCATTGGAAAGCTGAAATCCATATCTTTCTAGTAAGACTAATTGCATAGAAATCAGAGGTCTAAGCATGAAAATACAATAGTTTTTCTAAACTTCTAACTTTTGGCAAAGGTTTGTCCCAAATGTCTAGAAGAGGTCTATTTTCGGATTTAACTACATGAATCTATAGCATATAAAATAAAAATAAAAATATATTACGAAACTGTACATAAGAATCTGTTCTTTGCAAATTTTTCAGTTTTTTTAAAACTCAGAACTATTTCAAAAAAATCAGAAAGAAGCCTCTGAGAAACATAACCAGTTTCTGTTTTTCAAGACTTGAAATATTTTTAAGTTTAGAACCAAAATCACGATTTTATCAAGCTTTTAAAGTTGAAATCTTGTTTTTGAAAACTTACCGGATCTCAAATAATTTTCAAAGTGTCTAGGCTGACCCTTGAGTACCGATTCAAGAAGGCCTACGACGAAAAGAATTCACTTATCCACAATCGCTACACGAAGTTAGAAAATCAATCTTTGCTAGTTTGAGCAAACTAGCTAGCACGCTCACACACATGACATAGTTCAGGAATTTCATTTCAAATTTCTATATAGGTTTTGAAATAAAATTTACATCTACAGATTTGGCACGCCCGGTGGGACGTGAATCTTTGAAATTGTTTGATTCGGTCTTGTTTTTCCAAACACAAACCAATTTAAAATCGTGATTTTAAACTTCTCTCTTTGTTTCAAAACCTTTGTTTTGAGTTAAAATTTCAGCGATTCAATAATGTCAAGTTTGGATGATTCCTTTGAAAATATGTCAAGTAAAGCCTCATCGAACTTTCAAAGTCGGTTTTCCAAAACCACAAAAAAATCTTTTAAAACCCGAGAAGAAGAAATTTCCTTTTTGAGGAGGAGAGCAATATACCTTGAAAGGGAAATTGAGTCCATAGAGGCCAAGATGCACCACTCCTATGAAAAATCATTTTGGGTATATAGGGAGAAGAGCCATACCCAGAAAACCAAATTGAGGCCAATATCCGATGAAGGATATGAGGCCGCAGATGAAGCAAGTGTTCAGATCAAATCATCTAACCTTGCTAATCATCCAAATACCCCTTTGTTTATAGAAAAACCAAAAAAGTTATGTATTTCAAAAAACCAAAAATAAAAGAAAATTTTTAAAAATAAAAAACATTTGAAAATCAAAAATTTGAAATTCAGAAAATTAAAAAGGAAGAAAAAGTTTACATCCCTAAGTGCACATGTGGAGTGGGGCATGAGATTCACTTCACCCAAAGCCCTCCAAATTTTTCAAAATCATTTGCTCCAATGGGTTGGTTCCATTCCCATAAGCATCATTTGATATAGAAGAGAATGAGTGTTTCACACACATAGGCTTGGAGGATGAAATCCAAGACCTCGAAAAGCAACGGGAGTTGAAAGCCATGCATGAGCCACAAAACCCTCAGGACGCCTGTAAGGAAGCTTGCTCTCACCATGGAAAGGTAGATAAGCTCAAAAAAGGTATAAATGAAACTCATTTCTCTCAAAACTCTCCACTCAATCCTCCTCTTTATTGTGTAGAACCGATAGATCATCCATATTCAAATCACACTCATGCACCCACAACCCCACCAAATGTGCTGAGGGATGTGGATTTTCTAGGTGCAGCGAATGTCAAACACCAACAAAAAGAATTTCAAAATGAAAAGAAAAAAAAATAAAATTCAAAACTTGGTAATCATGGTTATCCCTACGGCATGCATCAACATCCTAGGTATGCCTAATCTTACCGTGTATAAACAAATCTTTTTGAGCCTAGGTTTGCATTATGAACCCAAGCCTACGGCCATAATTTCTCCAAACATCCACAAACCCACTAGGGCACCGACTATGGTTTGTACAAGGAATCACACACGCTCTCCCTTTGCATCCAAATAAACACAAAGCGTCAACCCCAAGGGGCAGATTGGGTTGCACCTAGGTTCCACCCCCCATCATCCACCTACTAGGAGAACCCGTCGCACCCTTCCAAGGTCGTCCATCTCCTAGAGGAACCCAATTCACCCAAGTCTTCCATTCCTAGTGTCGTGTGCATCATGGGGGGAGTCAAATCCTTCCATCATGAAGCCATAGACCACGAAGGCATAACCAATAAAATTCGGGTGTATAACCATGTTATAGATGATAGACTATTCCAAGGCCGATATGACTTAGGATACAACCCAGCCATACCCCCTCAGCCACCACCTAAGACCAATTCGGTCAAGGGTGCCCTAGAGCCGACTAAAATTGAAACCTATGGGGTAGACCTCGTGTTTAGAGTCTAATTCATTGTGTTTTCTTTGTAGGTTTAATGGAAGACCCCTTTTATTATAAAAACATTCAAAAAGTATGTATTTGGAAAAACCAAAATTTTTTGAAGACTTTTGGAATCGAATAACATTTGAAAAATCTAAAAAATTCTAAAAAGAAGTCTTTTATGTTTTTCCTTCTAGCATTTTTTTGGGGAAACCCAAAAAAAATGAAAAAAGTTGAAAATCTTAAAAATTTTGCTTTTCAAAATCGAGTACAAACTCAA
Organism: Brasenia schreberi; assembly: GCA_036023115.1. NCBI lineage: Eukaryota > Viridiplantae > Streptophyta > Magnoliopsida > Nymphaeales > Cabombaceae > Brasenia > Brasenia schreberi. Next base: position 15,468,895 of record JAYKKT010000089.1, on the reverse strand, counting down.
GTAATGGTTTTGGTAAAATCCATATACATTCTCAACCTGAATTGTCTCATAATCTTTTTGTGCATAACCCTTCTCTACTGCAATATACTTCCCTAAAAATAAAAGTACTTGAGAGTGATCAAAGCAAGGAGGAAGATCACTTCATCTATGAGGATTATCAAGCCTCCGAGCTTCTTAAATTCCATAAAATCCTTGACTTGAAAAAACCTCCAAATTCCATAGGAGGGATTTCCTAAAAGTTAATTTAGAGAATGAATGTAACCCAAAATACATCAAAGGCTAGGATCATATCATGTAATGCCAAAATCTTGCATCACATCGAAAATCATTTATCACATGCCACAATAGGGGTCTGCCATAGTATATGAAAATTCATGTCATCTCCTCCAAACTAGGGGCAGGTAAATTGCATTCCTTTTATGGAGACTGAATATATTCATCATTTTATAAAGCATGTATCTCCAGCATCTCATATGTAATACATTTTACATGTCATTTATATCATTCACCCATAAGAGACCCACATCATATTGGAAAGTGGCGGCCCAAGTGGGATGGTCCCTATGTTGCAAGAAGGACACCATAAATAATGCATATTAGTACATTGATGTTGAGGGAAGAAATTTAGCGGACCCTATAAATGCCCAATACTTGAAAAACATTATTATGTGTAGGGCCTACTTTAATTTCTTTTGAAAAGATTTTAAAAATGATCTCCTTTGAATTTCTTGAAAAAATTGACCAAAATGGATTATGTGACCCTGAATTAGGGAATTGGTGTTTTATGAAAAGTAGAGTTTCCAAAATCATTTGGTAACGTTTCAAAAATCTTTGGCTTACCAAATGAGGCCTGGTTCAAAATAGCAAAATATTTTCAAATGGTATATGCTATTAGGAAATAGGATATTATTGGCTGAATTGAGTATCTAAAAGGATGAGTTGTATTCCCCACTTTGTTTCTCTCCAAAAAGAAAAATTGGTAAAATCAAAAGAAAAGAAAGAAAAACAAAACCTCCAATATAGAGGTCTTCCAAAAAAAAAAAGAAAAGAGAAAACAAAAACCTTCAATATAGAGGTCCCCTTTGAAAGAAAAGAAAAGTCAAAGCTCAAAAGAGCAATTTTCCATCAAATATTTCTTTGCCTTATACCCCGGAACACTTCATAAGGGATCATGTGTAACTCTTTCCCGAAATCCCCACATCTCATCCTAATGGAGAAAAGTTTACCATTAAAATCCTAGAGTAGGAATAAGACCTACTTATTTGGATTTCATTTTGTTTGAGAATTAAACTTTGTTGTATAAGAATTTGAAATTTGAAATGTTATTCAAAATCTCCTATAAAACCTCTACCGATTAGTGAGTATTAAAAACTGAGTAAAGGGAAATGTAATAAATTGTAAGTCCTTTTGATGAAAACCAAAATGAGTTCTCTTTCTGAAAAAGAAATTTTGAAAATCCTAAACATCAAAAGAAACAATAAAGGGACTATCCTGCTTGGGGTTTCCGGCCTTGATAGGTTCCTTCTCAAGCTCACCAATTACAAGTATGGGCTCTAAACATCCACTTCATTCGCTTCATATTCCATATGCATTCATAAATGAGTAGTCCATGCATGATTATCCTAGGACTAGGTGTTCATGTCAAGTTCCCTTTGGCTGAAATCTACTCCTACGTAAAAATAAATCTAAGGAAATGAATGATATGGAATGAGGAAAACCTCATATTCTCAAGATAAATCTGGGGAAAAAATCAAATGGGTGTTTTCTTCTTTGCCATTATCCAAATAAATTCGGATTAATGCACAAGAGGGGAATTTGTAAATACCCACAATTTTTTATGAATTTTTTCATCTTTTAGGAAATTGGATATTTTTGGCAACTTTAGATTTTCAAATAAAACATACATCGAATGAATTCATTTTGGGATCAAAATTTTCTAGTAACCTCAAAATGATGATATATTGCATCCCTTTTGAAAAAAATCAAATTTGGACAAAATGTTATAAAAATAACTATTTTACCTTGAAGACCAAATTGGCAGGATTATGCCTTTTTAAATGATTACCTTTAAAGAAAGGATGATTTCAAACAATTCTTTTTATATAAATAAGTAAAAATGAGAACATTGGGAATTAAACCCAAAAATGTTTGCAAATTTATATATTTATAAAATTGCAAAACTCTTCAAATTCATAAACAAGTTAAATTCAAACCAGACCTCAGAAATTTGTCCGGTTGAGAAGGGTCTCATTCCAAGACCTGATACCCAAGGTTAAAGTGGTTCGATACCCTACACCCATGAAAAGGGTTAAATGGTCAAGGTGGTTATAGACTGACTCATAGAGCAAAAGTAGGTCACCCTTGCAAACAAAAAGTGGGAATGAAACCTAGTATTTGAAGATTTCATTAAATTTGATGTTTTCAAATATAAAAATATTCTTTTTATATAAAGTGCTTGAAACTTGCCATATATAAAACTCGAACCGTAAGAAGGCGAACTCCCCGGAAAGAGGAGACGACATGAACAAAAAAGGCAACGACCGAGCACCTTCCCATTTTGGCATTGTTGGGCAAGGTAACATTTCATTTTTAGTTTTAGGTACAAAAAAGGAAGGTCGGCGTCAAGAAAAGAAAGCTGACATTCAGAAGGAAAGTCGGCATTGAGAAGGAAGGTCGACTTTCAAGAAGGGAAAGTCATTATCACCCGAAAGAAAAGAAAGCAGTACATAATTTGGCAAGTTGTGATGTTCAATTTGATCTATTGATGTCAACATGGAAAGTCTAAGCAACTCCAGTACCCTCACGAGGTGGTCTAATTTGGCAAGCCACCAACAAAAAAAAACCTTATTAATCTCAACGTGGGTGAGTTATGTGACTTACCATAGGAGGCCGTGGTCCACAGTTTGCTGAGCCCAGCAAAGTGGGTGTAGCTACCTTGACTCAATATGGTAAGCCAACCAACAAGGTTGCAGTCGACCTCAACGTGGAAAGCCTTCCTGATGTCAGCCACTTACCATATCAAATGGGGCCGACCTTGGCAGGTCCTTGGACAACAACAAGGTTCACTTGATGTCAACGATTTGTCAAGGTAAGTCCACCCAACTGAGCTTAGCAAAGTGGATATCAACCTTCCAAATCCTATTCAATTGAATTCAGCAGCAAGGTAGTGAATGTTGCTCCTATTGATTGGTCGTCACATGGAGAAAACATTGTGGAATTATATTCTCTACCACATTGCAAAACAACAGTGTCCCACGACAAATTATTACTAGGTACAAAACTTGACATTATTAGAGTTCTTTGGGAAATCCACTTTCTAAGGAAAGAGACCCCTAACAACTTAAGGTGTCAAGTTGTTTGTGGGAAGGATGGGATTTTAACTATGGCATTGCAAAGCCATGTTGATATATAATGTGCAAAAAGGTAATTTTTCTATGATCGTGCACACAAGAGGAGAATGGATGTGAACTTTGATGTTGTTGATGAGAAGGAGTGTGTCATATGTTATTACGATTGGCATCTGTGAGCAGTTTGTTGTGAATGTTCTCAAGAAACATTTACATACTTAAATCAGGCAAAATGATTATGCTCATGTTGATCCATCTAGAAAGAGAGCAGCAATCAAAGCCAACCATGATCACGATGAACCAAAGGGAGCTTAGGTTAAGCAAGAGGACTTACCTTTCACAACAGCTGGCCAAACCCACCTGAGCAAACTCATTTTGGATGAGCCCACTTGCCAAAAGTCAGTCAAGTGACAGATTTGGAAGGCATGTACAACACCTCAATTGCCTAAAAACGAATAGACACATTTTGACAAGAATGGCTAACATTCACTTGCCAAAATGCTGTCCTTTTCAATAAGGCAACTTGCCTTGTAAAGATTTGTAGCAAAGAGTCATCTTTTGGCCTATAAAAGGGGCCACAAAGGTGCTCCAAACAATCAATTGAAGTTCCATCCACAGATCAATCTAAGTTTAGCAAACCATCCAACAAGAGGGAGAGAAAGAAAGAAGCTTGTTGCCTGCTGCCAACCACCAGTTGCAAACCATCCTCCACCTTCTATCACATGTTATTTCTTGCTTTCATCATATCCTTTTTCAATAAATATTATGGGGCTTGTAATTAAGGAGCTTAAGTATCCATGAAGATGTATTGATTCAGATTCACAGGTTGCCCCATCTTTCTTTCATGCGGTCTTCGTTATACATTTCGATATTGATTCTTTCGACTCCATAACACAACTTAAGATCATGAACCTCTTAATATCCCTATGTTCATGTTATTATTAGGATTTAGGTTATTGTTTTATAGCTATAGATTTGATTTTAATTCAGATTAGAACATAAGGACAATTCTGAAAATCTAAAACTTGTTTTTCTATACTCTGCACATGTTTGGTAAATGATTTATCTTTTATTATTACTTGCTCCAAATATATCAAAATTTTGTACGTCTGATATATACATATAGGCATACTTCTTATAAAATTTTAGAGAATTTTAGGCTTGTTAAACATCACTAATAAAATCAGGAAAGTTTTATTAAAATCAGAACAAATTCTGAAAACCAGTTCCTATGATATAGGTTGGGTTATTCCTGAATATCTTTGTGCATAGTGAACCAGTTTTATTAAAAATAGTCTCATTGGAAAGCATAAATCCATATCTTTCTAGCAAGACTAATTGCATAGAAATCGGAGGTCTGAGCATGAAAATACAATAGTTTTTCTTAACCTCTAACTTTCTGGTAAAGGTCTGTCCTGAATGTATGGAAGAGGTCTATTTTTGGATTTAACTACAAGAATCTATAACATATAAAATAAAAATAAAAATATATTCTGAAACTGTACATAAAAATTTGTTCTTTGTAAATCTTTTAAAATTTTTGAAAACTCAAAACTACAACAACAACTAAACCTTTTCCCATACTAGACAGGGTCGTCTACATGGATTCTTTGTTTCCACAGATCCTTATCATGTGCTATGTTAGCAGTTAACTCACAATAAGTTAGATCATTCTTTATAGTTTCTTTCCAATACTTTTGTGGTCGTCCTCTAGCTCTTTTAATACTTTCTAAATTTAGTTTTTCATATCTTCTTATAGGTTCTTTTGATCTTCTTTCTATATGTCCAAACTATCTTAAACGATATTCTCTCAGTTTATACTCTATTGGTGTCACTCCTAATTTGTTTCTAATAACCTCATTATGTATACAATCTTTTCTTGTATAACCACTCATCCATCTCAACATCTTCATTTCTGTCATAGACATCTTTTGTATATGTTGATGATTAACTACCCAACACTCAGAATCATAAAACATGGCTGGCCTAATTGCTGCTCTATAATATTTACCTTTTAACTTTAATGGTATCTTCTTATCACAAAGAATACCTGATGCTCCTCTCCATTTTAATCAACCAACATTAATTTTATGCATAACATCTCCATCAATTCTTCCATCACTCTGAAAAATTGACCCTAGGTATTTAAAACTTTCCTTTTGGGGGATACAATGTGTGCCAATTTTAATTTCTATATCCTTTGAGGTAACCAAATGATCAAACTTACATTCCATATATTCTGTCTTTGTTCTACTAAGCCGGAGGCCTTTGCTTTCTAATGTTTCTCTCCATAGTTCCAATTTTCTATTAACGTTTTTCTTACACTCCTCCACTAATACAATGTCATCTACAAATAACATACACCAAGGTACTTCATCTTGAATCTGTTTTGTTAACTCATTGTAAACACCCCGAAATCCCACGATTTTCTTAAACAAATCTGGTTTTGTACAAGCAGCCCCAAAGGGCCATTTTGAGTTTGGAAACCCAGGAGCCTTCCAGACAACCCTGTATATATGTTTTAAACTTTATCTTTCAAAAACATATGATATGGCTTTTTAAAAACTTTTTAAAACATGTTTTGAAACCCCGAAGCGGCTTGGCCCGATCAAGACAGGACCAGGAGAGCTAAGAAGAGCCCGGAACCGGAGCACACGTCAAGCCCGGCACAGCAACTCTTGTATCTGATTCACACCCAGGATCTCGAACGTCCAAGACCCTGTCCTTATCAAAATAGCATTTGAAGTCATCTCCGGAAGGCAGAAACGGAGGCGGACGACTATGTTGGCGAAGACCCAATGCAGACGGAGTACTGATGCTGTCAGGCCCCGCACGAATCGTCCGTTTCGAACCCAGCTCGAAGGAGTCAGAGTTCAGTTTGGATTGGATCTGGACCATATATATCCAGATTCCAATCCAAACCCATATCTGGACTTGGATTTGGATTTGGATCCAGAGATCCAATCCAATATCCATATCCATGGCCCACATCACCTTCTCATAAATGGAGGTGGGGCCCACTTGAAATTCACGTGGGATATTGGGCATGAGAGAGAGTGGGGATGAAAAATATCAAGTGTTGTATTAAGCTTGACTTGTGTGTCAAGTTTGGGTTTAAACATGTGGGTTAGCCTAATTGAGTGGGTTTAAGCTTGTAGTTAGCTAAAACCTAACCTAGGGCTGCACCAACATGGGGTGATCAAGGTCTATGGGCCATGCTAAGGGAGCTCCCTCACCAAAACCTAACCCAAAATGACTAATCCTAGCCTAAACCCCTAATCCACCCCTAATCCCAACCTAATCACCTAACCCACTTCCCTAATCCTGGACTAATCCCAACCTAATCACCTAACCCACTTCCCTAATCCTTCCCTAAACCTAGATTAATTTCCCTAATCCTAGCCTAAACCTAGCCTAATCACCTAACCTAGCTCACTAAACCTCACCCTAAAACCCAACCACCTAACCTAGCCCTAAACCCCTAAACCACCCTTAGCCCACAATCTACCCAAACCCCTAGTTTTAAAATATCTGGCCCAACCCTTTCCAGCCCACCTTATCTACATACCACCCTACCTAAACCACCTAACCACTACCCTCAGCCCAGCCCTAACCGACCTACCCATCCCCTATTTAAACCCCTCCCCTTTGGGGGCGGGTTTTCAAGCAAGAGGGCCCTCACCTCAGCCCAGCCAGCTCCACTCTCCACTCTCCACCTACCCGCCTGCTCCACTCTCCACCTGCTCCACTAGCTCAACCTGCCCCGCCACCTTCCCTCTTCCATCCACCACCATTCCCCAGCCGGACGCCACCACCTTCACCCAACCGAACCAGCCAAGAGCTCACCTGCCCGCCGGCTCCTCATTGCCTTCCACCGCCTCTCCCCATTCGGTAAGTACCCTAACTCCATCAAAGCCCTTCTCTTCCACCTCTCCACTCCTAGCCACCCACCCTATCCTCATCTCAGCCCTTTTACCACCACCCTTTTCACTTAGCCGAACCTAGCATAGCCCAAACTGCCGGCCACTACCTAGCCATCATATCCCATTCGGCCTTCCCCTAGGTGTCCCATTCGGCCTTCCCACAAACTCCCCTTTAGGTCCAGTTTTCCCTAAACACTCAACTCCCTAGTGACCCTAAGAACTCATTTGTTCAGCCCCTTTAACCCCATATCTTGAGGCGACATCTACTTGCCACCGGCCACCTTCGAGGCGCCTATCCCGCACCCCACTTGTATCCGGCCAGCACCTTTGATCACCTATCTTCGCGGAGCTCCCGTTTGCAGCCCAAGGTCAAGCACACGCTCAAGCAAGGCCTCTACGGACCAGCTACTCGTAAGTGCCTAAACTCGGTCCTTAGTTGTATACTTGCTTGAGATTCAATTTGATACGGGGTTATAATAATGGAGCATAGTCTCCCCCCGCTTGTAATAACGTGGCTTGACACAATCACACACGTGCACTCTCTTAGTCGTGCACGATTTTGAACACACACGGGCCTGATCAGCCCCTAATATATAAGTGTATATATATACTTTCATTTTCGAAGGGTTTTGTTTAAGTTGGGTGCGTTGTCTTTCAATTCAAGCACTCACACACATTGAGCTTTCGCTCTTAGTTGAAAGACCCAAGTAAGGGCCGACCTATACTATTTGGGTTTCATTTCATGTCGTGTGAGTAAGTCTTTCAATTCAAGCACTCTCACACACATTGAGCTTTCGCTCTTAGTTGAAAGACCCAAGTAAGGGCCGACCTATACTATTTGGGTTTCATTTCATGTCGTGTGAGTGAGTCTTTCAATTCAAGCACTTTCACATACATTGAGCCTTCGCTCTTACTCCCAAGACCTTAGTAAAGGCCTTATTGCAGTTATATTTGGGTTTCATTTATGTCGTGTGGGTAGTCTTTCAATTCAAGCACTCTCACACACATTGAGCCTTCGCTCTTATTCCCAAGACCTTAGTCAAGGCCATACTGTAATTTATATTTGGGTTTAATTTCATGTCGTGTGTGTAAGTCTTTCAATTCAAGCACGCACCCACATTGAGCCTTCACTCTTATTTGCAAGACCTGAGTAAGGGCTCATATACATAAGCTATATACATATCTCCCTTCGGTTATTTCCCTTCAGTCATTTCCCTTCGGTTATTTCCCTTCGGTTATTTCCCTTCGGTTATTTCCCTTCTGTTATTTCCCCTTCAGTATTGTCTTTACATTTCGGGTTTTCCCTTTGGAGTAGCGTGAGTTTGCATTGCATCTACGCCATACCACGAGGTAGGACGCATATTGCATCAAAGCAAGCCCCGCTCGAATTCGCCCATGTAGTGGAGTGTTCATAACACACAAACTAGGTGGCCCGAAAAGGGATAAAAGAAAAGACTTAGGCACGTGCAAATCCACGTGATCTAAAACATACAACCGCATCTTAAAGACCCGAAATAGACACCTCGAACCGCTTCGTAGACTTTCCTCCAAAAAACTCGATTTTTGCAAAGCGTACAGACTGACCCTTGCGCATCGGTGCAAGAAGGTCTGCGACGACAAGAGCTTACTTGCTCACAGTCGCCACGTTTAGAAGTCAGTATTAAAAATATCTTCGCTAGCTTAAGTAAGCTAGCTGGCACGCCCTATTTGCATATATAGGCCTTAGACACACGAGAAGATCCACTCCAAGCCCCGAAAGAGGCAAAGAGGCGGGGATTTTTCGCACGTCTACACTCATCATTCACCATTATAAATAAGTATGGACTTAAAGTTGATCCTTGATGTAACCCAATATTAACTTCAAAGAAGTCTGTTATTCCTTCATGAGTCCTCACACATGTTTTTGCACCATCATACATGTCTCTTATAAGGTTAATGTATGTCAATGGGATACCTCTTTTTTCCAAAGTTCTCCAAAGAATCTCTGTCGATACTCTATCATAAGCTTTTTCTAAATCAATAAATACCATGTAAAGGTCTTTCTGTTTTGCCCTAAAATGTTCTATAAGACGTCTTAAAAGGTGAATCACTTCAAAAGTAGATCTTCCTAGCATGAATCCAAATTGGTTCTCTATTTTACTTAATACTTGTCTTAACCTACATTCGATAATTCTTTCCCACAATTTCATAGTATGGCTCATTAACTTGATACCTCGATAATTCGCACAATTTTGTATGTCTCTCTTGTTCTTTATATATGAGTATAAGTGTACTTGCTCTCCATTCCTCAGGCATCTTTTGGTATTTCCATATTTCATTAAATAGTCTTGTGAGCCAAGTGATTTCTATTTCTCCATTTATTTATTTATAAATCCATAACTAAAAGTCGATGTTGGGTGGTTAAGCTTTCTCTTGGAATTACCTTGCAATCTTTACAACACGCTCTATCGTTTTTTCTACAAATAAAGTAATCAATTTGAAAACTCAAAACTATTTAAAAAAAATTTGAAACATGCCTCTGAAAATAGAACCAGTTTCTATTTTCCAAGACTTGAAATATTTTTAAGTTAAGAACCAAAATCACGATTTTATCAAGCTTTTGAAGTTGAAATCTTATTTTTGAAAACTTACCGGATTTCAAACAATTTTTAAAGTGTTTAGGCTGGCCCTTGAGCACCGGTTCAAGAAGGCCTACGATGAAAAGAATTCACTTGTCCACTATCGTTACACGAAATCAGAAAATCAATCTTTGCTAATTTGAGCAAACTAGTTGGTACGTTCGCACACACGACATAGTTTGAGAATTTCATTTCAAATCTCTACATAGGTTTTGAAATAAAAGTGCCCCTCCAAGAAAGAGACAGTGATCATCGTAGGAACATGGATAAATGCACGACTTATATAACCTTTTATTTGATTAATCACATATATATTTGTAGTACATATATACATATAGTAAATATTAATGTCTCTCGGTGCACAAGTACCCAACATTTAATTTTCTTATCAAAGATTTGAATTAAAAGTATGATTGTATTTTTTATTTTGCATTAAATGAGAAGTAATTTGAACTTCCACCTAAAAAAATCAAATGATAGAGTTGTTTGAGTAAGATTGTATAATTTAAACATTAAGTAGATAATGTATACATTGGGGTACAGATCTCTAATGTATATATTAGGGTAAGTGGAACAACTTTATACATTTTGACTTAGGAGCTAATATACCCCCGATTGTACATTTAGAAGAAAAATATTTTGATATTAAAATTCAACATAAGATGTCATAATTCTTTTAAAACCACCATTATCGTAGTGACTAGAGTGTGCATCTTCCCACGATGAAACTAAAATGGAAAATCTTGGACAATGTCATCCATATCATGCTTGTGAGATCGGATAAGGAGGCCTGCGGTGATTATTGCATCAATGCATTAGCCTAACTTTATATGTGTTTCACATTTTTTAATCTTATATCGGTGTCACCTGCTATTTTTTCTCTATAACCTCATTGGTGATAGGCAATTATGGCAATAACAAAAGAAAAGGAGACTGACTTCCGGTTCTCAAACAACAACATTTAGAACAATCAAGTCCTTAACCTAAAATGATAGTTAAGCATGACCCATAAACAAATATTTGCAGTCGTTTAGGAAGGATATTGTCAATGTAGTTTGAAAATGCTCTAGCTACCAAACATTTTTAGAAGATTTGAGATATTTAAATAATCTCATTCCATTTGTGTCAGTAAAGATGGAAGTTGTCAGTGAACAACGCTACCGAGAGAAATAAAGCAACAGATCAAGGAATAGAAGAAGAGCAAATTTCGATTAGTTACCAAGGTTGTTCTTACTGACGGGAGTGCACGCCGGTAAGTGTAGGATACACTGGCGCTCCACTCATCCATCACAATAAATAGGTTTACACTATGGATTATTCGAAAAATCATGCTTTTAGGCGGAAATGTTTGTTAGAGCCGATAACCGTCACTATGAACTGAATTCAATGAGGGTCTTGTCCGTTAGTGAATTGTTTCCCCAAGCATCAAGCCTCTTCGTACATCCAATAATTGTCGTGCTTTTGGTCTTAGACATCTATTAAAGCTTATTAACATTCAAAAAAATTCTCTAATATCCGATTTCCAACATTTTATTTGCCCCATGTTTAACATTTCATCTGCCTCTTCGACTTCGCATTGTCGTAAGTGAAAAAAGACACTTAGAAACCAGAACCATGGCTCCCATCATCCAAGGGTCGCTATTACACAAGCAATTTGGTAACACGAAAGGTCGACCTCTACTCGATGGAGTGAGAAGAGATCCCATGTTGCACACGGAGAGTTGAAAGGCAATCTTTTAGTAGGCGTTATTTATAATTCTCCTTTCCCAAGGATGCTCTATCACGAGTCAAGATTCCTTGGAACCGAGAAATCACACACAACTCTCTCTTCGCGTGCCTAGTGGAAACATGGTCTATGAAACCCTAAGGAAGCCCATGACATGAGTATGTACATGTTTGTGATTCGTGCTTTGATCAAACCCTAATGAGGCAAATTGTTGTCCAATGGAAAAGAAGATTCATAACCATATCTCGAAGAGCAATGACTCACAACTATATCGTGACGAGCTTGATACCCAAGGCATGCATTTGGCTTTGGCCTCCCCATTGTACTAAACGAGAAATTATACGCAACACTCATCGTGTCCCACTTTTCAACATATACCTCTCATGTGATAATTTAATAAAATCGCAAATTTGCTTGGGTGATGCCCGGTATTTAGGAGTACCTAGATCTACCCAATGCAATACTTGGTCGATTAGATCGTTGCTTGTTCATTGCATTGATCTTTTGCAGTCTGACCAAGCAATCACATGTTCACACCTAGAGTAGTGGTCAGGCGGTGAACTCAAACCACCGTTGGTTTAACATGAACACATGGATATACCAACTGACCATCAAAATTAGGCATCAGCCGTGACGACCTCGCTAACATGATGAAAGGATTCCTCATCTCCTTCACAATCAGCTCGGCAGATGGAATAGCAGTTACTCATCGCATTTACGGACGACTATTTCACTGGCGAATGAGGATGATAGTAATATTGCATGCAAACACTAGCGCATGCTCCGAGCGTCACAATAAATGGGTTTAAACGACGGAAAACCCGCAAAATGAAGGTTCCCTGACACACACGCCCGTCAGAATATCTTTCCATCACCGTAGAACACAACACTGGGGGTTATGGCCGTCAGTGAAACCAAAACAGACTCACACCACCCAACCTGTATATAGAACTTTAATCGAATTGGAAAAATACTTAATCCTCCCACAACTTTCAAAAACCAACGTTTTATCCAACTGGCTATATCTTTCCCATACAACAACCAAGTCTTTCCTCATATTAGATCCCATATTTCCCATATCGCTTACAAAACTCAAACTAGTTTTAACTTGCACCACTTTTCGTATCCACCAAACGGTTTATTTGCCCTGACTTTCCCATCTTCCCTAGTCTCCTCGATCATCAATAGTCGATCACCTGTTTAGCATTCCCAACATTGACGCGGTGGCCGGATGTTCCTTCCCCTCATGTAGACAACGACCTTGCCAGCATCTTCTTTTATATAATCACACAATCTTCAACAACATTCTGCCAATTTGGCCTTGAGGGCAAAACAATCATTTTTTTCTCTTTGTCAAAATTGGATTTTTTTAAGAAGAATGTCATTTATGCTTATTTTGAGGCTGCTACGAAATTTTGGTATGAAAATGAGTTCGTTTAAGGTGTCTTTATTTGAAAACCCTTAAAAGACCCAAAATTATAATTTTTTTTGAAAAGGCAAAATTTTTAAAATTCAAATGTTTTGAGAAAATTTTTGGGTGTTTACAGATGCCCCTCTTTGACATTAATCCAAATTTATTTGGTTAATGGCAAAGAACATTGCCTATAAAATTTTTATTTTTCTTGAATGCTTGAGTTGAATAAAGATTCTATGAACTTTCCCAATCTTTGTTTAGGGGTTCATTTCTTAGACTTGAGCTATCCTAATTCTGATAGAAGAGGATTTCTAGCAAGGGTGACTCAACATGGATGGTAGTCGACCAACGCAAGGATTATATGTGCATAAGACCATTTATGAATGCATATGGGCATGAGATGTATGCAATGGATGAATCATGTATGTTGGATGATCTCCATGATAGGAGAGATCCCATGAAAGTTGGGTGCTCTAAGTGGGATGTCCTCCATGTTCATTTCCTTTATGCCTTGGGTTTTGTAAAAATCATTTTTGAAATGATATTTTCTTTTTGTTTCTATAAAAAATGACTTTCATCTCCTATATTTCCCTTAACTTTGGTTTTAATACAACATTACTTGGTAGAGGTTTTTATAGTTGTAAAAACTCAACAACATTTCAAAACTCCATTTTTCACACTACAAGGCCTAATCCTCAAACAAAATGAGATCCAAATTGATAGGTTCTATTCCTACTTTAGGATCATAATGACAAGAGTTTTTTTCTTTTGGGATAAGCTATAGGGGTATGGGAGAAGAATTCCCACGGTCCCTTCTGAAGCATCCCGTGATATAAGAAAAAGAGATTTTTAATGAAAAATTGCTCTTTTGAACTTTAGTTTTTCTTTTTTTTTTTTCTTTCAAAGAGAACCTCTGTATTGGAGGTTTTTTGTTTTTCCCTTTTTGTTTTTAGGAAGACCTCTATATTGGAGGTCTATTTTCTTCTATTTTGACTTTTTACCAATTTTCCTTTTTGTAGAGAATGAAGTGGGGAAACAACTTATCCCTTTAGATACTCGGTCTAATCAAGTGTGACCTATTTTATAATAGCATCATATTTCCCTCATACAATCCATACTTCCCGCGTTAATAACAAAGGTAGATATTGGAAGCACAATAGTGATATCAAACACCCTAGTGTTGCATCCCCCAAAAGAGGCTACCGTACATGTGTAACCTCGGAATCGGAGTCACTCCATTCGGCGACCGCTTAGTTAGCTTGGTAAATGCTGATAGACAAGCTAACAAACCAAACTGGGTTGTTCATGGTTTGCTCACTAACATGTTCAACTTATTAGCTCGTTTGAGCTGAACCAAACATAAACTAAGGATGAGACAAGTTAGACGAACTCGACATCCACAAGTTGCTCACTGTAAACATGAAAATTTCCACTCCCAAGTTACAAAACTCGAAATGAACCTTTTCGTGCCTACGCTTGTGCGAGCGTGCTAGCTACCTTACACAAACTAGCGAAGACTTTTTAAATATTTTTCTGACTTTTGGCGATTGTAGGCAAGCAAACTCTTTTCGCTTTAAACCTTCTTGAACCGATGCTCAAGGGTCGGTTTAAGTGCTTAGGAACTTCGATTTGCAAACAAGTTTTTACTTCAAATTAACTAAACGACAAGTATTTTGGAAGAATTCGGTTCGTGCACTTTTGCCAATTTTATCATGGGGTTGGATGACTCTAAGATTCTTGCAAGTTTTATTTATTTTGGCCTGATATATATGGAATGTGTGGGCCTAGTTTCATCGTGATTTTGAGCGAGTGTTGATAGATTTGCCGCAATGAGCGGATGCAGAGATGCTATAAATTCTGTTTTGGGTTTTTGAGAACGATGATGCGAATTCACCCGAATTGAAATTGCACCTCACTCTACATCCAAAGTAAAACTCATGCGAATTGAAAGTGCTTTCACTCTACATTCACGAAAGTAAAACTCACGCAAATGAAAGTGCATTCACGAAAGTAAAACTCACACGAAATGAAAGTGCATTTACTCTACATTCACGAAAGTAAAACTCATGCGAAATGAAAGTGCATTAACTCTACATTCACGAAAGTAAAACTCACGTGAAATGATATATATATATATATTAGCTTAAGAGAGCGAAAAGGCTCGAGTGCACGTGAGTGTAGAGAGTGAAAAGGCTCGAGTGCACGTGGGTGTAATCGTGACAATCCACCAATTAAGAGCGAAAATGCTCAAGTGCACGTGGGTATGATCGTGTTCATCCACCAATATTACAACATGGGGGGAGGCTTCGGTCCATTAATACAATCCCTTTTCAAATTGAATTTAATGAAGAAAACTGTTTAAAACCAAAGTTTAAAGAACTTACAAGTTTTCCCCTTCAATTGAGCCCCTGGTACCCCTCCTTGTTTTGCTCGTGCCACCTTTTCTTTCTCTTGGTTCGATCCAAGGTAGCCCACGACTGCTTTGGTGCAACCCCTTGGTTCGGTCCAAGCTAGCCTAAGTCAAGGCTTGAAGATACTTAGGGCTGGTTACTTTTGGTCCACCCTTAAGCAAGATTGCCATGATCATGTTAGGAAATGTCATCAATGTCAAGTGCATGGACATGCCATTCATATCTCATCGTCCACCTTGCATTCCATTGTAATCCCATGGCCATTCACCATGTGGGAATTCGATATCATAGGACCCATCTCCCTAATTGCATCGAATGGACATAGGTTCATCTTAGCAGCCATCGAATATTTTTCTAAATGGGTTGAAGCTACCTCCTTGGCTAATGTCCAAGGACAACATGTAGTGGCATTCATTAAGAAAAATATCTTGGCTCGATTTGGAGTTCCAAGAGACCTAGTATCGGATAATGACACCCTTTTCAAGAATGAGAAGATGAAAAAGTTATGTAATACCTATGGCATAACTCAACACTTCTCATTGCCCTACTACCCTCAAGGCAACAGCCAAGCCGAAGCCACAAACAAGACTCTCATAAGCATCATTAAGAAAACCTTAGGAAACGGTAGGACATGACATGAGAAGCTTGATGAAGCCTTATGGACTTATAGAACTTCCATCCGAACACCCACCAATGCCACACCATTTGAGTTGGTCTATGGAACAAATGCCATACTTCCCATTCATACCAAATTGCATTCATTTCATACATCACTTTTACTCGACCTACCCATAGAGACTTTACAACATTCTAGAATGCCTGAGCTTGATCTATTAGATGAGAAAAGGCTCCTTGTTATGGATCATGCACATGCATACTGGCAAAGGATAACCCGGCATTATGAAAAGCATATGAAGGCTCACCACTTCAAAGTGGGAGACCTTGTATTGAAAATCATCTACATCATCGTCCACATCCACTTGGAAAGTGACAGCCCAAGTGGGATGGTCCCTATGTTGTAAGGGGAACAACCACCAACAATGCATATTAGTTGATTGATGTGGAGGGTAGAAATTTAGTAGACCCTATAAATGCCCAATACTTGAAAAAATATTACATATAGGGTCTATGTTTTCTTTCGAAAAGATTTTAAAATGGATCTCCTTTGAACTTCTTGAAAGAAGGATAAAGATTGATTGTATGGCCCTGAATGAGGAAATCAATGCTTTATGAAAAGTAGAGTTTTCAAAAATTATTTGGTGACATTCCAAAAATCCTTGCCTTACAAAATAAGGCCTTGTCCAAAATAGCAAAATATTTTCAAATGGTAGATGCTATTAGGAAATGGGATGATCTTGGTTAAATCGAGTAGCCAAAGGGATAAGTTTTCCCTCATTTTACTTCTCTTCCAAAAGGAAATTGGCAAAAAAAAAAAGAGAACACAAAAACTCCTCCGAAAGAGGTCTTCCTTTCAAATAGAAAGAGGAAATACAAAAATTCCTCCAAAAGAGGTCTTCTCTTTGAATGAAAAAGAAAAAAAGAAAGAGGGCATATAAAAAAATCCTCTAAAAAGAAAAAAAGGAGGCCCTCCATATTGATAGAAAAGCCAAAGATCAAAACGAGCAATTTTTCATCTCTTTGCCTTAAACCACGGGACGCTTAAGAAGGGACCGTGGTAATTCTTTCCTAAATCCCTACAACTTATCCCAATGGAGAAAGGTTTATTCATGAAAATCCTAAAGTAGGAATATAATCTACTTATTTGGATTTCATTTTGTTTGAGAATTAGACTTTGTTGTGTGGAAAATGGAATTTTGAAATGTTTTCCAAAATTTCCTACAAAACCCCTGCTAAGTAGTGGGCCTTGAAACCCAAAAGAGGGGAAATATGAAAAATCAAAAGTCCTTTTGATTGAAGCTAAAAGGAGTTCCCTTTGAAAATGAATTTTGAAAACCCAAAGTATCAAATGACATGGGATTATCCTACTTGCATCACACACCATGCATGCATCCAAAGTCATCCATGCATGATCATGTTTAGGACAAACACCCAAGGTAGGTCAAGTCTCCTTTGGCTAAAATCCACTCCTCTATAATCCAAGAAAAGGGATTTTATGAAATAAATGATGATTTATATTCTCAAGAATAATTTGAGAAGTAAATGAAAAAGGGTGTTTTCTTTTTTACCATTATCCAAATAAATTTAGATTAATGCCAAAGAGGGGCATCTATAAACACCCTAAAACAATTTTCCAAACACCCCCAATTCCGAAAACCCAAAATGATTTAAACCCTTTAAAATTGAGATTTTAATCTTTTAAAGGTTTTTAAATTAAAGGTTTTAAATTAAAGTTAAAGGGATAAGACCCGAAAGATATGAACGAATCAAACGAATGGGTGGAGCCCACGTCAAGTCAGGACCGAGCTCATGAAGGATAAACCTGGAAGCAAAGAAGTGGACCATGTCAAAAGCATATCTTCATCAACAAATCAAATCAAATGGGCCAACATTAAGGCAGCTCGAGTGGTGTATTAAATCAAATAAAGAATTTGTTCGAATCAAGTGCAACCTCTTGATAAGAATTGGCTGGCTTGTGCAAGTTGAAATAGGTTGAACTTGGGGGATGATTCCAAAGATTTATCAAAGTTATATCCAGCCTATATATCAACATAAATCAAGCAAAGTGAAGACGAGCCATCAAACAAGGTTGATCAAGGCCTTGAACCAAGCCTAGCCGAGTGCCTTCAAGTCCAATTGGCTAGGACAAGGCACATGACTCAAGCTCAAACCAGCCCACATGGGGATGGTCCACCTTTGACCATGAGGAACCACCAAGACCACGTGAATTGGAAGGCCTTGGGTCTGGGTTTGGACCTTGGATCACCCACCCCAAGGAAGGGCCTAGAAGACCCGCCCTTGCCCTTTAAATTGAGGCCAAGGGTAGGGCGTGAGAGCTATCTTGGAGGAGCTTTAGAGAGAGGCCAACAAGGGTGTTGCACTTTGAGAGTTTTGTGAGTTTTGAGAGCTTCTAGGGAAGAGCATTAGAGAGGGAAGAGTGTATAGAATCTAGGCCACGGTTTTGTGAGAGTTGATTGATTGATCAAAGGGGAAAGGGTTCAAGTAAGGGACGACCATTACCTTGGAGGCCGATCTTGGTGTAAGTTCGGGTAAGTGCTGTTCTATCTCAATTCTTCCACATCTCTTCTTCATATTCAATTCAAAAGGGGTTGTATTAATGGAGCTTTGTCTCTCCCCATGATGTAATAGAAGTAGATGTTTGCTGAAATTTTCTTTTCTTTGATTATGCACACTATGTGTTTGATTTCTTAATTCTACCTCTCTATATTCTATAAACACTCTATATTCTCTAATCTCCTCTATGCTTAAGCTATTAAGTATATCTTAATTAATTTTTCTTCAGTAATTTAATTCGTGATGTTGTGTTGTTGCTTTTCAATTCGTGTGAGTTTGCATCATGTATGATTCTAAAAACCTAAAATCTGGATTTCATCATCTCTGTATATGTGAATTTCTTGATTTTTAATTCTCGAACCTCTATTCCAATTGTTCCAAAACTTTGCATACTTCGTCTACACACACAGGCCCAATTTTAATAAAATTTAAAAGAATTTTAGGGTTGCGCAACATCATAATTAAAATTTTACAAAATCAGGAAAGTTTTTGTAAACTATCTGTCCAACCAGTTTTCCTGCAATAGAGTCTAGGTATTCATCCCATAACTCTGTCTGTGGATATCCAAAATCGATAAATTTTAATTCATTGGAAAGTGACATCCATATATTTCCATCAAGATCAAATTCATTAAATTTGAAACTCTAAGCAACTGAGATACAGGCTCATATTTGAGTCTCTTTATTTTTGTGACAGAACAGTTTCGGGTGCCTGTGCAGAGGCACTTCCCAAATTTAATTCTACAACAATGCAGCTCCAAATCATGATCTGAATGATGCCCCAAACTCTCCACATCTTAAGCTTAGGCTTGTAAAATATTGATAATTTTTGGAGGTCTAAAAGATATTCAAAAAGATTCGGGAAACAAGTCCTGAAAACAGAGTTTTCTATTTTTCAAAACTTGTTCATTTTGAAACTTGAATCAAGTGCACATGTTTCCATTCTCAAGACCTTTGCTTTTCACGTGAATTTGGAAGTCTCACCTGTTTAGTTGGAATCCCTAAGCACTTAGACTGATCCTTGAGCATCGGTTCAAGAAGGTCTACAATGAAAAGAGCCCGTTAGCCACAATCACTCGTGAGATTTAACTTTTGCTAGTTTTGAGAAAACTAGCTGGCATGCTCGCGCATCAAGTAGAGTTGAGAGTTTTATTCCAAGTCTCTACATAGGCTTAGAGTGAAAATTTCACGTCTACACTTTCTTTGAAAGCAGTAATTTAAAAAGACAGAATCCTTTCAATTTAGTCTTGAGGGCAAAATAGTCATTTTAAGTAACTTTGTCAAAATTGGACTTTTTCAAGAGGGATGTAATATACCATCATTTTGAGGTTGCTAACAATTTCAGTGAGGAAATGAGTTCGTTTAAGGTGTTTTTATTTGAAAAACACTTAAAAGACCCAAAGTTGCCAAAAAAAAACAAAATTTCTAAAAGATGAAATTTTTTTATTTTGAATTTTTTTTTGGATGTTTACACATACCTTACTTGTTATGCCTTTCCTCTTCAAATGAAAAATAATAATAATAATATTGTACTTTCTCCTAATATTTATTACATACTCAATAAGCTCATCACAACTGTAAAACATGTCTGTTGTGATAAGCATAAGCGAATAATTAAGTCCATCACCCTAACAATCAATAAATGTATCTTCTACTGCATCAACCAATAAGTTCAAAAATACATCATTCGGTGTACCATAATCAATTATAGTATTCTTATTTGTGGTATAACAAATATTTGTATCAGACATTGTCTTTTGATAATCTAGTCCATTGTAAGTGCTTTTGCTCGAGTTGTTTTCTATTTTGTAATAAATTATAAGAGGGATATAAGTTGTGTGTGTATATATATGTGTATGTATATGTACATAGAAGTAGTACAACCTGAACTCAATTGTGAGAGAGACACAACGGAATGATCTCCCAATAACAAGAGACACACCTTAGCCGTGTCCATTGAATTAAGTGACATGTCGACTCTCTCAAAGGAGAGATGTAGTTGGGCTACATCTCCACTAAAAACAAACCGGTGACTCGAGGTCACCAATCCAAAACCATGAAACATTTGTAAGAACGAAAAATATCAAAATCCAAAACAAACCTACAAAACCCAAAATGTTTTTAAGAATCAACCTCCTTCCACTTCTTGTTGTTCATGTTTCTTCTTTCTTTTTCTCAAGCAAGATTCGTAAGAGTATACTCATCTGTTGTCTATCTGTAAAGAGGACAATAATGGTAAAAAATAAAAGAAATGTCAGTTGTCAGATAAAGAGAAAGGAATGCTGAAATTCAACATGGAGAGGAGAGAGAATGTGTTAGGGCTAATTTCAATATTTTCGAGAAAAGGGGTGCGTGGATAGTAAAAAGGGTGTACAAAGAGTAATTCTCTTTAAGATTAGTTGTTAAAGGTTATGCTTAAAAAGGAAGGATTGATTTCTTTGAAACTTTTTCATGTGTAGCAAGATTTGAAACTACCAAAATCATTTGAGTAGTAACAACATAGTTTCATTGGAATGTTTTCTAGTTTGATATAAAGTTTATATTTTAAATAGTTACTAAAATGATAAAGCTTTTATTGAGCAATCATAGAGATTTATTGTTGAAAAAGGAGAAGAAAAGTTTGCAAGTGAAGAAAACTTTATATGGTCTTAAGCATACCCCAAGAACATGGTTTAGTCAGCTTAGTACATACCTTCACCAAAATGATTTTGACAAAGGTGACAACAACCTATTTTGTATATAAAGGTGAATAGTAGTGACATCATTATTATGAATGTATGTGGATGATATTAAATAGTGTATGGATTCATAAAAGTTCTTTTATATAAAAAATTGTCAAGTTTAGAGTTTCTCTCAATGTTGAAGAATTTCACATTATACGAGAGTAATGTTTGATGATTCTCATATATGTGGGTTATAGTAGATAGTTAAAAAAGGTTTTTATTTTTGAGTGTGATACTAAGTCCTAGGACTTATAAAAGTTGCAGGATGGAGTTTAGCTTTTTTTATTCAGTATAGAGAGTGAGGAGAAATTGTAGGAAGTGGTGTTTAACTTTTTTTTAATTTTTTAATTTTTGAACCTTATTCTACTTATCACTGCTACATGCCTACAAGCATCTTTCTTGATAGACATTCCCAAGTATCAAAGGGTTGAAACATATGAAGGGATTACCAAATGTAACAAGTTGGAGGAAGTGCTGCCAAGAGAGACAACAAAAGCACTTTCTAATATATCTCTGTCATAAATGGCGAACGTAAAGATGTAGTAGCATAGTAATGCTGGCATGTACTTTAGCCCAATATAGATTACAATGGCGAAAAAGTTCCATGTGGCTGAACCGACGGATTAGTAAGAAAAGGCTTACTTTTGATTTTGATTCCATAATTTTATTTGGTTTCTTTGCTTTTTCATGTTTTTGGCACAAGTGGGAGGCCGAAGCCAAACCCACGTACTCGGTATCTAACTCATGATTTTTAACTTAGCTAGGTGAGCAATATGTGCATTTGATTCTATCCACCCCTGCTACATGACATAAGCATAGTTGAACAAGTCACAATCTGGATTTTATGGTATAAGTTAATTGTGCTCCGTGCTACTACGGGCTTCTCCTTGGGTGGAACTATGGTTTTTGGAATTAGAATCTGGAACTGGATTTTCTAAGTGTTGGCTAACATTTTGTCGGAAACATGTACCAGTGGAACTTGCTCAAAAGCCCTTCTTCTAATTCAAGACTTGTTTCAACGCCCATGGGAGATCTTGTTGCAGCACACCTACTACCGAGAATCCACCAGGGTGTGGATCGGCTTGCGGCTGTAGGGGCCCGCAACAGTTGCATATTTGGAGGGATGTGCCTAATGGTCTTCACCACCTGCTTCATGCAGATAGGACATATTAGTGTTTAGAGCGTGCTGTAGAAGCAAATCATGTTGAGGCAACTCCCGGTGAGCGACATCACTTGACCTTGAATCAACCAAGAGTTGTTTCTCATCAAGGGTTTTAGCAGAGAACACCTTTTAGAGGTTATTCTCGCAAGGAACTTGAATGCAATTTTCTCATGCTCTTGTATATCATTATTTTGTTCTCTACTCCTGTATACGTGTATACAAAGCTTTTCCACCTCTAAATATATAGTTTATATCTTGAATGAAATGGGCCATACAAGAATTGCCGCTTTTGTTGCCTTTTTATGAAAAACTGAAAAAGGTTTTTGTAAGGGTTTATTGCATGAACTATTACTAGTGAGGCTTTATGACCATTATCAGCAAGAGTTATCATCTCCCACTTGACCATAAGAGTCAAATCATAGTACAATAGTTTTTCTACTATTTAGTGGCTTTGTCAATTGCTTCACTTTTCAGTGTACCAAAGTACAAATCTCATGATTTACCCGTTATACGGCTTTCGTAATGAATATGCTTTTCATGCATAACAACTTATGTTTGTATTTCTACATAATTAGAAAACCTAAACATGTCTCAACCCCATGTTGGTAACATGTTTAGCAAAGAAATTTTTGTATATACCTTTTGTCAAGGAATCTGCTATCATATCTCCTATAGGAAGGTAAAAAATAGATATTTCATTCTTTCATACCATATCATATACATAATGATAGTTTACCACTAATGCTTGCTCCTTGAGCTATTGGTTCCACTCTTTATCAAAGTTATAATTGCACTGTTGTCACAATAGATGACAAAAGGCTCATGGCTATCACTGGCTTTAAATCACGATGAAGTAGTTTATCTAAACATCACTCTTTCTAGCCATACCATAAGCAATATACTTTACCTCTTGTGTTTGCAATGCTACACAATCTTATTTCTTGCAAGACCAAGAAGCAATACCACCTTTAAATAAGAAAACTTAACCACAGTTTGATTTCTTGTGATCGTTGCTTCTAGCAAAGTCAATATCTAAGTATCCAATTAATTTTAATTCATCTACCTAATAGCATAATTTCAAATCTCTTATCCCTTTTGGATATCTCAAGATCATTTTCATAGTAACCTAGTTTACTAATCGCGATTACTAATTAGGCTAATAGCAAAACTGATGTTAGGTCTCATATACAACGTAGCATACATTAAAGTACCAACAACTTGAATATAAAGAACATCTGTATTTTCTTACCCATCACCTAGACAATCAACTTTACTAAGCTTGACCCCTTTTGTAATGGGCGTTCTAGCATACTTGTAGTCTGCCTATTTTAAATTTCTTAAGGATATAGTTAACACCCAAGATGCTCTATTATAAGTAATCTTTATACCCAAGATATATGATGCTTCTCTCATATCTTTCATTTTGAAATTGAAATTGAAATTGGTTTTGGCAATCATATCTTTGTCATTATAATCAAAATAGTGTCATATATATAAAGATAGAATGACAATGTGACTCTTATTATTCCAAACAAATACACAATGGTCAAGTTCATTAGCTATAAATTCAAGTTCTAGAATGGTGGCTCCATATCTCACTGTATTAAGAATTTTAGTAGCTATATCACTTGGTTGCACAGCTGGAAAATGATACATTGAGATGTCATGAGTTTTCCAATTGTATCATTATTGGTTCTTCTATTGCTTCATGTTCAACATGTTTCAACCATGATAACTCAAACACTCTTATCCATTGTGCAGTTTTGCCATGTACTACACAGTCTTTTCCTACATAAATAAGTCTTAAGCATATCACAAATACAAGTATCATGTATTAAGTATGATTTCTCAGATATGCTATTTGGAAAAAACCCATTGATAATTCCTTTGCTAAGAGATTTGTTGAGATAACATAATGATATACAACCATAATATGTGTGCCCCTAGAGTGATCAGCTCTAGTTTCATAAGTTATGCTTCAAGCAATCCTCTCAACATGTTATGTTGGCTAAGCTACACAACCTTATTTCTTAAATAACTAAGAAAATACAACTCTTTTAAGGAGTGTGCTTTCATAGCCACTTTACTATGATAATTTGAAAAGTCATGAACCTCGTACTAACAACTTAAGATTACAACCTTTAGGGAATCACCTTTTTTATAAAAAGAGCACTCTACATTAATTGTAGCACGCCTCTTCATGAGACCCAATGACCATAAGATCTTGATCAAATTATCAAGATCCAATGTCAATTTTAGTCATTTTAAGTAAATGACACCTATATGGTGATTCATATAAAAAGATATGACACATTCTAACAAGGTATAAACATCAGGATTATTAAAAAATTTATCCACATTTGTCATATATTGTTTGCAAAACAATATATACCATAGTCATGTACTTTGTCTATTGATCAATTTGAGGAATTATCGAATTCATGTATCTAGAATTATAAATTCTATGTCATCAATAGATTATCTATATTGACAGTCTCATGTGCAAATATAATAAAAGATCTATATCATGATGCTCTTGCTAACATTTTTGCATCATGATACACATCATACTTTCCTTAAGGATAAAACATAATTTATCCAATATATAAAATTGATTTAATGTAAACCTTACTATCATGTGCAAAATCTTACACCATAATCATGCAATATAACAATGCTTTTACAAGGTCATTTTTGTAACTAATTAAGAGCCTATTTGACTTCATTCTTTTTAATATGTTGGTAAAAATTAAGGTTTATATATTTTCTAATTTAGCTAATTCTCCTAAGCTAATACTAATATATTTATTTTTATTAAAAAGCTTATAGAAATAATTTTTTCATCTATTTTTTATATCATCATACATCAATATAATTTTCTCATCCTCGTCTTTGATTTATCTAACAACAGTAAGATTCTTAGTTTTCTTATCTCTAGCCCTGGCTATCCTAAAAATATTTCTTTCAGCCTCTTTTGAGTTGAGCTTTTTATATAAATCCTCCTAAATTTTATCTTTTGCTTTACTAACGATATTTTTTGCTTCTTTCTTTGCTTTTTATAAGGTTCTAAAGTTTCACTAGTCTTCTTAGTATAATATAATTTATAACATACTCTCCATGCCTTATTTTATCTTGCACCACTTCACTCCACCACCAATCTTCTTTTTGTGCACATACACCTCCTTTAGATTTACCTAACAAATCTTTCGCCACTTTTCTAATATGTATAGCTATATAGTTTCACATATCACACGATGTACCAACATAATTTCAATAATCTCCTTGAAGGGATTTCTGTTTAAATATACATTCTTTCTCGCTTTTGAGGTTCCACCCTTTAGAACGGTTAAATATATACACTCTTTTCTTCTTTGTCTACTTTTTTACTTGTAAATCCATAACTAAAAGTTGAAGTTGGGTGGTTAAGCAAAATAATCAATTTGTGTTTTCTTTTGAGGTTCCACCCTAGGATTACCTTGCAACTTTACAACACGATCTATCTTTTTTTCTACAAACAAAATAATCAATTTATGTTTGTGATAATCTACTCTTATAAGTAATTAAATGTTCATCTCACTTTTTGAAGATTGTATTGACTATAAAGAGATCAAATGCCGTAGCAAAATTTAAAATCTTCATACCTTCCTTACTTATATCACAAAACCAAAGTTTCCATGAATACCTTGATATCCTAATGCCTCTTTACCAATATGTCAATTTAAGTCTCCTCCTAAATAAATCATCTTCCTTTATAGAATTCTTTGAATTATATTATCTAACTCTTCCCAAAAAGTCATCTTTATACTATCTTCTAGTCCTACTTTGGGTGCACAAGAACAAACTATATTCAAAACTTATGCTCGTAGCACTAATTTCAATGTCATAATTTGGTCACCATATTGTTATATGTCTACTATACTATCCTTTAAATCTTTATTTATGATAATACCAATTCCGTTTCAAGCTTTTTCCTTTCTTGAGTATCATAATTTAAAACCTTTATCCTCAATCTCTTTTGCTTTATCTGCAACCCCCTTTGTCTCTTGTAAACATAGGATATGAATCTTTCTCCGAATCATAGTATCTACCACCTCCGTTAGCTTACTAGACAATGTTCTAATCTTTCAAGAACCAATATGAATTTGATTATCTAAAACTATTTTCCTTATCCCCCATATCCGTCCATGCTGAAAACGCAGAGACCCTCTTTGTAATTTGTTCACTAGATTCGAGTGATAATATAGCGAAACTGACTCTTTTACCCACACCCGTCCATGACGTGAGAACCCTTTCTGCAATTGATTCACTACATCCAGGTGAAAATGTGGAGGCCCTTGCTTACTTTTTACTGCATTCAGGCTCTGTAGTGCATTACTAAGAGGGGATGCCCCAATGCAATGCTTATAATTTGTATAATCAATGGTATAAAATCTGACAAAGTTTTATGCTGACTATCCGAAGCCTAACGCAACCCTCCTCTTTTATCCATTTTTGGGACCGGCTATGCAAGGGTGATCCCTTACATGAGCGGAGTTATACATTGAATAGTTTTAATATTGAAAATATACAAACCCATATTTTGAAGAGTTGTACCTCTTTAGAAATAATGCACTTATCAATTGTGTATATAACGAGGAGTTATGTGTAGATGTATATATTAAAGATATGACATACATAATAAGAAGCCACTAGCAAATATAACAAAGTGTGATTACTCTTTGTAAAGCATCTTCAACATCTATAAATAAATTCGTCCAGCCAATACTATAGTCATGAGATAGGAGGTAGTGCTACGTTGTGATATGCAATCATGGTGAAGATGAAGCATGATTAAGTAGCCTAAGTTCTATCATTTCTATATAAGTCTAAGTTTACCAGTATTATTCTTTTATGCACAAAGAGAACAATAAGGAATTGCTATTTCATTGGCATCGAAACATTTTTTGAGGCTTGGTTGTGCTTATACAAAACAAATCAAGTGGTCTTCAATGTATTGTGTAGAAAATTGTTAGGAGTCGTTTGCATCTAAAAGGTCAAATGCAATATTGGCCAATTAAGATTAAAGAAGAGCATAAACCATTGCATGCCTTAAAACACTTAACATCACACTTTCTTGTTTGTTTTTTGTTAATTTGTTTGGTTTATCTAGGTTTATCGAGACATTATATAAGTAAAATCAATTAACTCCAATGACATCGACAATCTCTCTTTCGGAATGGGTTCCAATATATTGGATTTCATCATAACTTGTTTTCAAATGCAAGAAAAAGCATCCAAGATGCCCAACAAAGATGATAATTGTACTATATGGGATTACACAAGCATCACTTTCTTTCTTTCTCCTTTTTCTAATAGTGCTTTAGGGTAGATCTCTTATACAAGAATGAGAACGAAAACACAATATTTTTGTGTTTGCCAATCTAAGTCTACTTGTTGTGTCATAAAGTTTCCTGATCCAACAATCTTATCTAATTAAAGTGTGTAAGAAACATTCTATTTTATGAGACTGGAGATACTAAGGGTTGAAAATTCAAATAAAGGGATAATTTATTTCAAGGTTTTTTATTTAAATAAAGTTTTTCTAAGATTTATTGTTTTATCTGATATAGAGCATAACTATAAATATATGTATGTAAACCTTAGTCTAATCACTACAATACGACAATGGGTTATAAAACCTAAATGTTGTGAAAGCAAATTAAAATATTGTAATTATCTGAATACATATATATACATACACATATATAATATATACAAATATGCATACACACATACATATAATACATACATACATACATACATATATATATAGTGATTGGATTTAGTCCACCTCTTGTGCTTCCCATTCATGCACACTTTTGGGCTGTATGACTCCAATAACAATATCCTTTACACTTTTTCAAAACTCCTAAAAAATTTAAAAAATTCAGTCATGCTACCCAAAGTCAATGAGTGGACATGCGAGAGGTGAGTGTGATCCTGTTTCTCTCTCTCTATTTATATATATATATATATATATATATATGTATGTATGTACCTTGGTTGAGATTTTGATTGGTAAATGAGACAAAGAAACCAATCACATGATGGCTTTGTTTGTCTAGTTTCCTCAAAGAACCCTACATTCTCATGAATTTTTAGATGGTTTATGTCTAAATATGTTAGGGAGTTGTGTTCACTATTATTATTATTATTATTATCATGATCCAGGTTCTAAGATAAAGAGCTGATCATGAGCCAAGTTCTAAGATAAGGAGCTTATTTCAACACATTTATTCCAATTTTAATTTGTGTTTAACCTAATTCGGGCTTCGTGTACAACTCATTTCAGCAAGATGTGTTCATTATTATGCTCTATCTACTATTATCTCAAAAAAGTCATCATAGAGAAATATCTTGGTATTCAATTTAAGCTTGGCAATACATATTCCAAATATACTCTCCATATTTGTTTTACAATCTTGGCAATTGAGAAGGATTCTAGGTCATGATAAATGCAGTTATTGTTCGTCCATAATTGCTAGATGACTAAATGAAAAGGTTGATTCCAACATGTCTTGAGCCAAATAACCTTGAACCTCTCCTCAAACCACCATTTTAGTGCACCTAGAGCGATAGCTCAATGGTAGGATGCTCTAGCACCGTTGCTGGTGGTGGAGAGTTTGATGCTCAGAGGGTCACGTGCGGGTGTGGGTGTGTTAGGCTTCAACCACTTCTTGTAATAAAAAGAAAAGTAGAAAAAATAAATTCCCAAATGTGAGCAACACATGAACAAGAGATAAAGTGGTATTACATAAATTCAGAATCTATCTTGCATAGTGTAGATGTGAAAATTTTACTCCAAAGTTTATGTAGAGACTTGAAATAAGTTTTCACACACTACATCATGCACGAGCGTGCCAACTAGTTTACTTAAACTAGCAAAGTTGATTTCTGACTTCTAGAGTGATTGTAGGGAAGTGAGATCTTTTTGAATTAGGCCTTCTTCAACCGGCGCTCAAGAGTCAGCCTAGACGCTTTGAGGATTTGTTTCAAGTTTGGTGTGTTTCCAAAATCCCACTTTCAAACCCAAATGACTTAACCAGATTTGTGAAACTAGGTCTTGAAAGGAAATATTCCAAAGTTCTGAAAAACATAAACTGATTCTATTTTCAAAACTTATTCCTAGATTTTTCTAGATAGCTTTTGTGTCTCTAAAAATTATGAAAATTTTATGATTATAAAAAAGTATGGAAATTCAGAAAATATTTTTATTCTAATTTTTGGTGCTATGAATGTACATAATTAAATAAAACATTTGACTTTGCTCAGACGTTCGGGACTGATCTTTGACAAAAATATATAAGTTTAGAAAAATGATTATATCTCAATGTATAGATTTTCGATCTTTATGAACTTAGTCTTGTTGAAAATCTGTAGATGTCAGCTTTCCAATGAGACTTGTTTCAAGAAAATTAGATCACTGCAAACAAAGTTATGAGAGGATAAACTAACCTTTGTTGCAGAAAATACAAAATATACAGATTTGGTTTTGGATTTATCTGATTTTCTCTAATTTTATTTACGTGACTGCATGGCTTTAAAATTCTTGAAAATTTTATTAGCTAATGTGTGGTGGATTCAGTGTACAAATTTTTAGATCATTCAGATTATGGAGTAAAAAATTAAAAATCAAATATGAGATAGATGCAGGATATAGAAAACAAATTTTCATGTTTAGAACATACATGAATGTATTTCGTCTAAAATTTAAAGATAAAACACAAGAATTTCAAAGTAAATGACTGAAGGAAATAAAGCAAAGTATAATCATAGCTTAAGCATAGAGGAGATTAGGAGATATAAGAGATTACAATGTATAGAGGGGTAGACGAAATTGAAAATCAAACACATAGAAAATATCTAATGAAATGAAATTGAGCAACAAAACAACTAGTTATTACATCATTGGGGGGAGACATCTGCTCCTTAATTACAACCCCTTAAATTGAACAAAATCAAAGAAAAGATCAATGAAAAAAGAGGGGATTAACTAACCTTGCTCGTGACAACAAGGGAGGAAGACAACTCGTGAAAGGGGTGGTTCCTCCCCTTCCCTCTTTCTCTCCCTCTCTCTCTCTTTTCCTCTCCCTCTCTTTCTCTCTCTTTCTCTCCCTCTCTCTCCCCCTCTCTTTTTTCACTTCCTTCAATGTTGGAAACCCAACCCCAAGGTCTCTATTTATAGGCTTCAAGAGAAGGGGTCTAGAGCCTTCCACAATTTGGGTATGGATGTGCTTCTTGGCTCAATACTTGATCCAACTCCATTGATGGCCACATGGCTTCACGTGGGCCTCATAGTGGTCCTTCTTTGGTCAAGGTAAGTGGAACTAGGTCGGCCAAGGAGTGTAGGTTCAGACAAGTGGGTTCGGTCAAGGTCAGTCAAGATGCAGTCTAGCGCAATTTGGTGCCACCTACTGTAATCCGGCTAGGTGCAGTCCTTGGTTCAATTTGGTGCCACCTAGTGCAATCCTTAGTGCCATTCCACTTCAAACTGACCCAAGGATGGTCCCTTCAAGCACATGGGCTTGGTGCAGCCCACATGAGCTGCATCGGACTTGAGTAGGTGAGCTCAATTCATCCTAGTGCTTCATGCTCGCCCATAGTATCTTGGCTTGAGTCTTGACTTGGGTATGGTATAACCCATGGTGGTTTCGACTTCCTTAGCTCACTCGAGACTTGATCCTTTGTCTTGGTTCATATTTGATAAATGAGCTTCGTCCTTGCATTCTTCATTTTGCTTTGAGATCGGATTGGGATGCTTCATTCGATCCCACTTTGGCCCTGAGATCGTGCCTTCATCCTGAATACTTGGCGTGGCTTTCGCAAGCTCATCCTTATCCCCCTTTTAACTAAGCTTTATTCCATCTTTGGTTAAATCATCATCTTTTACAACTTGATTTTGTAACTTCAAGTTTTAAAATATTTGATTTCAAAATATTGTTTTTGGTATTTTGTCAAATTTGCAGGTTGTATTTAAATAAGGGATTTTAAAACAAGCCTATTGTTTCGAAAACATGCTTGGATATATTTTTGAAAATATTTTAGGGTGTTTACACATAGTCAATGCATATTTGCAAGCAAAATATCGATATATTTTGAATAGTTTTAATAATAGCTCCACATTTTGAAGAGTTGTATCTCTTTAGAAATAGCAGACTTATCGATGTGCACATATAACAAGGAGTTATGTGCACATATATCAAAGATATGACACAGATAATAAAGAGACATTAGCAAACATAAGGAATGTGATCACTTTTTGTATAACATCTTCACCATCTATAAATAAAATGGTCCAGCCAATACTATGCCTATAAGATGGGAGGTAGTTCTATGGTGTGATATGCAATCATGGGGAAGATGAAGCATGATTAAGTGGCCTAAGTTCTATTATTTCTAGATAAGTCTAGGTTTACTACTATTATTCTTTTATGCACACACAGCACAGTAAGAAATTGCTATTCCATTGACATCGAAACGATTTTTGAGACTTAGTTGTGTTTATACAAGGCAAACAAAGTGGTCTTCATTGTATTATATAGAAAATTATTAGGACTCATTTGCATCTAAAAAGTCAAATGCTGACCAGTTAAGCTTAAAGAAGATCATAAACCATCGCATGCCTTAAAACACTCAACATCACATTTTTTTCTTTGTTTTTTATTAATTTGTTTGGTTTATCCAGGTTTATCGAGACATTATTTAAGTAAAATCAATTAACTCCAATGACATCGACAATCTCTCTTGCGGAATGGATTCCAATATAATAGATTCAATCTAACTTGTTTTCACATGCAAGAAAAAGCATCCAAGACGCCCGACGAAGATAATAATTGTACTATATGGGATTACACATGCAAGAAAAACCATTCCCCAATGCCAGAAGAAGATGATAATTACAACACATACAATGATACTAAACCTGTTACTTATGCATTTGAATAGGAGTATTCTCATAACACACAAGAAGTTACCCATGGGAAAACGCAAACTCAAACCCGTGCCTGCCGCGTTGAAGTTTAGGTGAGGGCATCCATCCCTCAATGCCATCCCTACTTTTTCGGGTTTATGTGGGTCATATCGAGACATCATATAAGTCGAATCACCTAACTCCAGTGACACCGTTAGTCTCTCTCATGGAATTGGCTCCAATATACTGAATTCTATCTAGAGTAGTGGTAAACTTACTTTAAGGCGAGGTCCTAAAATCTGAAAAGTTCCTGGGTATGCTCTACAAAACATGGTGAGTTGAGATGAAATTGGGTGCTTCCCAACTAATTTATCACTTTGACCATTATGATTTAGTGTATTGATGTTTATGAAAGGGGATAACATATATGTAGAATGAGGATGAATATTATTATAATAAAAGCATGGTTGTTCATCACATTGATGTGGGATGCAATTGGACTATAGCTATAGTTGTCAATTGTGTCTATAAAAGGATTGACTGAGACTAATTTCAGAATTGGGCAGTCTTCCCATCTGTAATATGCCTTGTAACATATCCAGATTTCCAACCTTTTTTTTTTCAATTTCTGGTGCGGCCGCCTCCACTCAAAGTAGATTCGCCACGAGGGTGGTTTCACACATATTTGAGTCAATTGTGCGTATAGATGTAGGTCGGGGACGTATATAGAATTGCATCAGTCAGCTGACTGGTCAAGCCTACTGCGGTACACTTTTCTTTCTTTCCTTCCTTTTTAGTAATGCTTTAGTGTAGATCTATTATACAAGAATGAGAATGAAAACGCAGTATTTATGTGTTCTTCAATCTAAGTCTACTTGTTGTGGCCTAAAGTTTCCTATCCAACAGTCTTATCTAACTAAAGTGTGGAAGACACTTTCTATCTTATGAGACTGGAGATACTGAGGGTTGAAAATTCAAAGAAAGGGATAATTTATTTCAAGGTTTTTTATTTAAATAAAATTTTTCTGAGATTTATTGTTTTATCTGATATAGAGCATAACTATAAATATATGTTTGCAAAACTTAGTCTAATGGATGCAATACAACAATGGGTTATGAAACCTAGATGTGAGAGCAAATTGAAATATTGTAATTGCATGAACATATATATAGTGATTGGATCTTGTCTAGCTCTCAAGTTATCCACTCATGTCTATCAATGCTTTTGAGCGGAATGAGTAGAATAATAATATTCTTCGTACCTTTTGAAAACTCCTTAAAAATTTTAAAAATTACAGTCATACTATCCAAAGTCAATGTGTGGCATGATGTGGTTTTTCTTCATATTTTGATTTGTAAATGACCAAAGAGACCAATCAAAGGATGACTTGGTTTGCCTAATTTACTATAAGAACCCTACATGCTCATGAATTTGCAGACGGTTTATGTCTAAACATGTTAGCAAGCTGATTATTATTATTATTATTATTGTTATCATGAGCCAAGTTCTAAGATAAGGAGCTGATTTTCAACTCATTTCAAAACGTTTTTGCCTGCTTAAATTCATGTTTAACCTGATTCGGGATTTGGGCTCAAGTTTGGGTTCCTGTAGGCTCATGTTCAACATGGGTATGGGTCAACCTGATCCATTTGAAGCTACCTTATAAAGGTTTAGACTAGTTCATAATAAGATGAATTTTCACAAACAGCTTCTGTTTTTTTGGTGAGCTTCACAAACCAAGCCCAGCCTAACACATACTCTTCATGTTAAACTTGGTTAACGTATCAAAACTCAATATGAATGAGCTCGAATCGAGCTGAACTGACGTCATCTACCAGCAGCATCTCAGTTAGTTTTCTAGCTCTAGTGAGAGAAAATATGGTAATGAAAAACTTACTTGTATGACTATCTCTTCTAGGAGGCTGGCATTTTAAAGGTGACTTTTTGTTTTGGCACAATGGGTATGCAAAAGTAGACATGGTCGGTTCTTAACCGGCCCATGGGTTCCAACCAAAGCTGAATCAGAACCAGTTGAAACTGGAACAAAAGACCACCCGATTCGGTTCGGATTTCATTTTCTTATAAAAATGGAACCGGTCTACAATTTTTAATTTTTTTTAATGAAATTACCGGTTGTGGACTCAAATGGAGCGGTTTTGGAACCACAATCAAAATCAGACCCGAGCCAGTTTGGTTACGGCTCTAGGTTCTGGGCTAATCAGGATCGATGGTTTGGAATACTGGTTTCAATTTGACTGGATGTCTTGGCCAAAGCCAGATACATACTCGTGACCTTCAACTTGCGAGTGGAAACCCTAGCCTGGTGAGATATTGCTCTTCGTGCGAGGTGAATTTTGTTTTGAAGCTAAAAGAGAAAAGGAAAAGGCATGACCTGCCAAAAAGGATTTATAAAAATTCAGGAGATGATATCGTAATTTATATGGAAATGGCATGGCGTTTCGGAAAATTTGGGTGAGTGGAAAAATGCCCGGTGACTCGTTTCCTTGTGCACTTTTCCTAAGTTTAAATAAACTTATGTCATATTAGATATCATAAGCCATTTTATAAAATAATTTCAAGGCTTAAAGAATAATAAAATACTTATTTATGCAAGCATATATTTAGCATCAAGGGCTCTATTTAAACCTGCATATGGGAGCTACAGAGATGTTTCATCATAAATATATCATAACATACATGAAACATTAATGTGGATCATCAATTAGGTCCAACTCAATCCATTAGATCCATAGGCGAACAAGTTTAACTTGATTAGCCACTAAACATAAATGGATCTAAACATATTCTTTAACCAACAGCGTAGCCCATTACATGCAAATGGATCTAAATATCTATGATATGCATAATGATATAGCTAAAACATAATGTTTGCAATAATGATAATGTAATCATTCTTTTCCATATTACCACCAAGTATATAATAATATTCAGTTATTAATCATAACAAAATTCTATTATAATTTTAAATATGTCATGACTCTCACTTTGCATAAGTTCAATAGCTTAAAGAGTATAACATATAATGTCTTTATTCATATGAAGGCTATAACAACACATGTTCTTTGGCATGCTTGCATTCTATCATCAAAGACTGTTATGTTCTTTATATTTGGACTCTCACATACACAAGAGCCAACATTTAAGTCCTAGCAAGCATGAAATGTATATCTAGAAGAGAACCAAACCTTTATTCATTGCATGCTTTTACCATATAAATTCATGCTATGCACAAAAATATAAGTCTGGATAATTAACTAGACCCAAATTACAATATTAGATCCATATCTTAACAAAAAAGTTCAACTTAACATATTACTATCAAGTAACATTATATGGATGGATCTAAATATCGTCATAAACATAGATTTCACATTTTAGCTAGATATAAAATGCATATCTTTGTCCTTATTTTGCAATTCCAGTGTCTCATATGGCATGTTTCTACAATCTTAGAAGTGCGAAACATCTTTCCATGAATTCAATAAAGAGACAACCATTCTATAGAAAAGAGGGTACCAGCTCTTTAAACAATTTTAGCATTTCTACCTTTTAAAAGATTCAAGGTAAAATAGAGGACTTACCTGAAATTTGTCCAAAGGTTCGTCCTTTTCAATTGAAAAATACAAATACGTGTTTCATTCTTCATACTCTCTAATTTCAAAGTATCTTTGGTATTCCTAAATTTCCCTTAACATTAAATTATTATATCCTATGACCTTTTACTTAAATAAGAGAGCAAGGGTTTTGCTAGAGTATCCAGTCAACCAGAGGAATGCTTCTACTTGTTACAGAGAGGTAGAGGTACCTCCTTCCTTGCACATGACTGCTCCTCTCGTCGATCGTGACTGAGCCGTTGAAAAGGATGAAGCATGGGCTAGATTAATGCCTAGATGGCTTAACAAGAAACGAAGACCCAAATGATGGAGAAGAAGATCCTTTCCTATTAAACCATGTTACACTTTTCTGTAAGTGTGAACCAATCAGTTTTTCTCTATGTTGATCAATGAATATGGACATCGATAGTCGTTCCAATCAGAACGGGAGAGCGAATGGATTCAGGTAGATGGGGAAAAACTAGGAATGCCTCAAAAAGGTAATTGTGGCCCTTTTTTCTTGTGCTTGTGTATCTGTTAGGATTGTGCTGTTGATGGTCTATGACAATCGGTAGAGCTGTCTACCATTGATGGTCTAAAGAGAGCTAAACAAAAGAATTCGTCAACATCAGACGGAAACTTTGGTCTGTAAATGTGATTATGTCGGAACCCTAGATTTGCTTCAAATCGAACTATCTCACGCCGGGTTGAGCCAAACCGGTTTCAGAGCTAGTCAGTTATTGATGAAGTTTGGGTTAATCCGATCCTTTAGTATTCGATTCTAATAGTCAGCTCTGCACTTGGTCACCCCATTTTAACCATGGCCCTCTCAAAGCATTAATCTCTACACTGGGTGTAAACCGAACTGTCTTCTACCTAGCCAAATGAACAGCACAACCCTCGGGACACACAACTGCCTCAGATGGCAAAAACCAACCAGGTGGCCAAAATCAAGGGTTTCTCTGCTGAGATGAGGAAAGTCTAGTATTCATCGACGTTTGCTGGTTTTCAGCATCATTTACTTCACCTTACCTTAACCAAGCCTTTGAAAACAGTCAGCTGGATTTGGCTAGAAGGTGCAACATGAAGACATCTCATTTGTCTTAGTAATATTCTTCACCTACCACACTTAACATTGGAGTGATGGATCCAGTGCTTAGTGCTGGAAAAACGGATCCTTTAAAATTTAGTCGACTTTCAGCTACCTAACACAACCCACCTCTGTTTGGGCTGTGGACCGGATTTATCAAGGGGAACACCCAACATGTGTGGACTTGGTATCATCCACTTCAATTAGCTTGAGTTATGGTGAGAAATAGCAAAGAGAATGCATATACCCCTAATATAAATTCTAGAGCAGAAAGGCCTTGGGAGGATTAACTATAGATCTCCTAAGAGACTCTATAAGCTAATTCAACCTTTTCTTTTATTGATAATTGAGAAGGGACATATTTTAATAATCAGGACAAATCAAAATCTGAGGTTGGGAACCTCATTCCCACGGTGTTCAGCAACTGCTTGTTTGTGCAAGAGAGTAGCTAATTGGCAGAGAATAGCTGATTCCAACTTTGTAAGTTTTATGAATCCCTTTCAAATAAGCATCAAAAGTCTTCAAGCATGCATGTCATTCTCCAGAGGCAGTCATCTGCTAGATGAAATGAAGAATCTTTACAGCAGAATCAGCAATAGAGATGCTCCCCAGGGTTCACTCCAAATTGTTTACAGAACTTGATATAGAAATTCACCCTGTTATTAACAGATTTTGGCCTCCTTCCTCCGCATTCTCCGCCATTGATGGCTTTGATGGTTGATGCAAAACCACCGCCAGTGGTGATCCCTCTGTGGCAGTTGCTGTTTCTCATCCAAAACCAAAGTGAGGTCTTGAAAGCCACCCTTGGATTCTGGGCAACAATTTCAGGATTACTCAACAAGTCTAAACCAATATCTTTCCCTGCTGGACCATAGTTGTAGTTCCTGCAGATACAATCATGTCAATCAAGCAGAAAGTTGCGCGTGTGTGAGTGTGAGGGAGAGATTACCAGGTTAGCTGAATAGGGCCTCGTCCGAAATAGCTCTTGCCTGGCGCACATGGCCACAGCGTACTAGGGGAACAATATGTTGATGATGGACTTATTTCTTGAATGTAACACAGACCTGTGACGAGAGAAAAACAAAGTACCATCGAGATTTCTTGGCTAAACAAACCAGATTGATCTAACAATGAGTTATTCATAGACTGAAGTGTGCGCGCGTGTGTGTGTGTGCGAGAGAGAGAGAGGAGAGAGGGAGAGGGAGAAGGAGATGGGGAGAGAGATCTAAGGGAAAACTTACTTCCAGTTTCATGCATGACATTAGCGAGGAAAGCAGCTATCTCCCTCTTTCCGTCATCTGTGGTGCCGGTGGTGCCAAAGCCAACAAAGCTCTCGGCTGCATCGATGAAAGCGTCATAGTTATAAAACGCCTTCCCTGCACAACTGGTAGGTATCGCTGCAAGCAGGCTGTTGAAGAATGCAGGACTCACAATCGTCCTTGGGCCGATGTAGGCCGATCCGACTTGCACCAGCAGAGCAGCTATTATAAGCCCCCATATCGACCTGTACCTTCCCTCCATGGTTTTGTGAGCATACATACACCTTCTCTCTTGTTTTTGCTCTGAGCCCCGGTACCAGTATTAATAGCTAGCCAGAAGAGATGGAGATGCCACTCTTGAAATGTCAATATGTGAGCCTTAACTTAGTCGGGCCTAGCGTCTGTCAAAAACAAAGGTGGATTCAGACCATTCTCATATTGGCATAAAAGGATTGCATTTTAGTTGTTTATATGCAGCAGATACACTGGCATTACTTAAAATAGACTTGTTGAAATCCATTTAAATCCTACAGACGATAGGATTTTGACACCTGCTACGGAAAAGAAAAGGGAAAAAGAAGGAAAGTAACTAAAGACAGTCGAACATAAATCTAATCTCCCTCTGAATCTTAGTATGAGCATGCAATTATTTCCGTGTTCTTCCAAAAAGTCGTGCGACATTCCTTCATTAACCACAGTTTCTAATTAACGGCTGCCAATTATGCTCGAGATGATTGGACCGAGCTAGATTTGACCCAAATAAAGATGGGCTTGTTTGATCGGCCGGCACGTAGCGAAACAGATGAACGCCTTATCCACGCTTGATCAATATTATGCCAGGAGACATTGCCTTCTCTAATTATTTTTAAATACTTTTAATTTGTATTGTCTCTAGGAATGTTGAAATAAAAGAGAAAATAGTAGAAACAACTAAAACAGAAAACTTAAGAGGAAGAAATAATTTTTCAATAACGCTTTAGAAGTTGAAATACATCATATTTATAAGTTTAAAAAAACATATTTTTCTATAACACTATTATATTATTATTATTCTAGGACAGTTATAATGTAACAACTAGATTAAGCTTTATTACAACTATCTAGGACTCCTTCAAAAGTGAACAAGGCTTTTCAATTATCTAGGTCAATGACCCAAACTAGGTTGGTTTGTAGAAGAACCAAAAGGCTAAAATATTGCCATGAGCTTGTTTTACCTAGAATGTTTTTATTTTCCTACAACTTCCTTAAACCAAAGCTTAATCATGTCAACCATTTTCTTTTGCTTAAAAAAACATTTGCCCTTAACGGTTTAGTAAGCGTATCATCGATTTGATCCTCTCATTTGCAAAACTCAAGTACCAACTCTTTCGACTTCACTAAATCTTTGATAGAATGATACTTAATATCAATATGCTTGCTTTTCGCATGAAACACTAGATTTTTTGCTAAGACAATTGCTGACTTATTATTAGACTTAATCATTATTGCATGCTCTTACTTATGATTTAGCTTCATTAGCATTTGACATAGATAAATCACTTGAGTAGGATATTATGTCACGGCTATATATTCTGTTTCTATAGCTATCAATTGTTCCTTCTTTGAGGACCAACAAAAATTCTATTTCCAAAAGAGAAGGCATAATTGGAAGTGCTCTTCATTTCTCCAATATCTCCTGCCTAGTCACTATCTGTATATCCCATAGGTTCAAAGTGATTAGATAAAAAATAAAGTATTTAATCATCCAACGTACCTTTGTTATATTGTAAAATCTACTTAGCCGCTTGCAAGTGAGATTGTTTAGGAGACTCTATGAACCTACTCACTATTCTAATACTATAAACAATGTTCCATTGATTAGAAGTTAAGTATTGTAAACTTTTCATAAGTCTTTTGAAGTATTTAGGATTGACTTCGATACTCCTCCCTTTTGTTAATTTAGATATTTTATCAACTAGTGTGCAAATTGGTTTACATGCCACGATCTTCAAAAGCTCAAGAAAATCTTTGGCATACACATGGCTTTATCAAGATCGGAGACTCATGTCAGTCATCTTAAACTCAAGTATCATAGCCTCCCTAAAGTTAGCAATAATTTCTTCACTTTCTCTGGTAAATATTAGGTCATCAATATATACACAAATTATGAGCATTTCTTCATATAAGTCAATCTTGACATACAAGATATGCTAATGAGGACATTGAACGAAGCCATGATGTATAAGTTATGAATCAATTCTTGTGCACCAAGTTCTTGGTGCTTGTTGTAGGTCATTATGAGCTTTCTTCAACTTGTAGATGAAACTCTCTCATCTCCTTTTCACATAGCCCTAAGGTTGATCAACATACATTTCCTCCTCAAGTACTCCATTTAGAAACGCAGAATTCATAATAATTTGGTGTATTTTTCAATGCCTTTGAGCATACAAAGCAATCAATCTCGGGTTTTGTTTATGCCCTTTGACTACTAGGAGAGCTTTTAGCCTATCAACCTCTTGATTAGGTTTATATTTCTTCTTATAAACTCATTTGAAATCAATAAACTTTTGCCTTCTACAAGTTGAGTTAGCTCCCACATATTATTTTTTCGATTGCATGGATCTCATCATTCATATCTTGAATCCATCCTTTATCTTTTTAAGCTTCATAAATTGCTATTAGATTGTAATCCATGAATAGAGCATAATTAACAATTTCTTCATTAGAAGCATCCTCCTCTTTGAATAACACAAACCCTTTAAACGAGCAAGTAAAACTCATTCTCATCCTCGCTTTGAAAAAGATTCAACTAAATTACTTAGAAAACTTCTTGAAGGGATGATTTGATCATCAAATGTGTTAGAAGATTATAATAGTTTGGGTTGAACATTAGAATCAATCAAGATGGGTTGAACCAGTTCTTTCTTATCCATGATAAAATAGCATTGCTTTTTCTTCAATTGTCCAATTCCATTCGTCTTCCTCTTGAAAGGTGACATGACAACAACAACAACAACTAAGCCTTTTCCCATACTAGACGGGGTCGGCTACATGGATTTTTTGTTTCCACATATCCCTATCGTGTGGCATGTTAGCAATTAACTCACACTAAGCTAGATCATTCTTTATTGTTTCTTTCCAACACTTTTGTGGTCGTCCTCTAGCTCTTTTAATACTTTTCAAATTTAGTTTTTCATACATTCTTATAGGTTCTTCTTTTGATCTTCTTTCTATATGTCCAAACCATCTTAAACGACATTCTCTCATTTTATCCTCTATTGATGCCACTCTTAATTTGTTTCTAATAACCTCATTATGTATACGGTTTTTTCTTTTATGACCACTCATCCATCTCAACATCTTTATTTTTGTCACAAACATCTTTTGCACATGTTGATGATTAACTGCCCAACACTCAGAACCATAAAACATGGCAGACCTAATTGCTGCTCTATAATATTTACCTTTTAACTTTAATGGTATCTTCTTATCACAAAGAATGCCTGATGCTCCTCTCCATTTTAACCAACCAACATTAATTCTATGCATAAGATCTCCATCAATTCTTCCATCACTCTGAAAAATTGACCCTAGGTATTTAAAACTTTCCTTTTGGGGGATACAATGTGTGCCAATTTTAATTTCTATATCCTTTGAGGTAACCAAATGATCAAACTTACATTCCATATATTCTGTCTTTGTTCTACTAAGCCGGAGGCCTTTGCTTTCTAATGTTTCTCTCCATAGTTCCAATTTTCTATTAACGTTTTTCTTACACTCCTCCACTAATACAATGTCATCTGCAAATAACATACACCAAGGTACTTCATCTTGAATATGTTTTGTTAACTCATCATTCACCATTATAAATAAGTATGGACTTAAAGTTGATCCTTGATGTAACCCAATATTAACTTCAAAGAAGTCTGTTATTCCTTCATGAGTCCTCACACATGTTTTTGCACCATCATACATGTCTCTTATAAGGTTAATGTATGTCAATGGGATACCTCTTTTTTCCAAAGTTCTCCAAAGAACCTCTCTCGGTACTCTATCATAAGCTTTTTCTAGATCAATAAATACCATGTAAAGGTCTTTTTGTTTTGCTCTAAAATGTTCCATAAGATGTCTTAAAAGGTGAATCGCTTCAACAATAGATCTTCCTAGCATGAATCCAAATTGGTTCTTTGTTGTACTTAATACTTGTCTTAACCTACGTTCGATAATTCTTTCTCACAATTTCATAGTATGGCTCATTAACTTGATACCTCGATAATTCGCACAATTTTGTATGTCTCCCTTGTTCTTTATATATGGGTATAAGTGTACTTGCTCTTCATTCCTCGGGTATCTTTTGGTATTTCCATATTTCATTAAATAGTCTTGTGAGCCAAGTGATTTCTATTTCTCTTAGTATTTTCCAAACTTCTATAGGAATATTATCTAGTCCTACGATTTAGCACCCTTCATATGTTTTAAAGCCTCTTTGACTTCATTCTTTTGAATACGTCGGTAGAAATTATGGTTTATATACTTTTCTGATTTGGCTAACTCTCCTAAGATAATAATAACATCATTTGCCACTAGAATTTTTTCATCCCTAGCTATCCTGATAGTTTAGATCTTCTGATTTAATAATAG
Source organism: Brasenia schreberi (assembly GCA_036023115.1). Classification (NCBI taxonomy): domain Eukaryota; kingdom Viridiplantae; phylum Streptophyta; class Magnoliopsida; order Nymphaeales; family Cabombaceae; genus Brasenia; species Brasenia schreberi. The sequence continues at coordinate 15,425,847 of JAYKKT010000089.1, read as the reverse complement.
TTTAGAAGAGTATTAACATCACTGGGTAATAACTCCTCCCAAATAATAATAACATCTTCTGATTTAGCATCTAACATAGTTTAGATCTTTAGTTTTCTTATCTCTAGCCCTAGCTATCCTAAAAATATCTCTTTTATCCTCTTTTGAGTTGAGTTTTTTATATAACTCCTCCCAAAATTTAACTTTTACTTTACTGACGGCCTTTTTTGCTTCTTTCTTTGCTTTCTTATAAGACTCTAAAGTTTCACTAGTTTTCTTAGCGTAATATAATTTGTAACATGCCCCCTTTGCCTTGATTTTATTTTGCACTACTTCACTCCACCACCAAGCTTATTTTTGTGCCGGTATACCTCCTTTAGATACACCTAACACATCTTTTGTCACTTTCCTAATATGTATAGCCATATTGTTCCACATATCACAGGGTGTACCAACATAATTCCAAACATCTCCTTGAAGGACTTTCTATTTAAATATATCTTCTTTCTCGCTTTTGAGGTTCCACCATTTAGTTCGAATAGCTTGATGCACTCTTTTCTTCTTTGTCCATTTTTTTATTTGTAAATCCATAACTAAAAGTCAATGTTGGGTGGTTAAGCTTTCTCTTGAAATTACCTTGTAATCTTTACAACATGCTCTATCTTTTTTTCTACAAATAAAGTAATCAATTTGTGTTTGTGATAAGCCACTCTTATAAGTAATTAAATGTTCATCTCATTTTTTGAAGATTTTATTGACTATAAAGAGATCAAATGCCATAGCAAAATTTAAAATCTCCCTACCTTCCTCATTTATATCCCCAAAACCAAAGTTTTTATGAATCCCTTGATATCCTAATGCCTCTTTACCAATATATCCATTTAAGTCTCCTCTTAAACAAATCATCTCCCTTTGTGGAATCTTTTGAATCACCTTATCTAACTCTTCCCAAAAAGCTGTCTTTATACTATCTTTTAGTCCTACTTGGGGTGCGCGTAAGCACAAACTATATTCAAAACCTCTGCCCCTAACACTAATTTCAATGTCATAATTCGGTCACCATATCATTGTATGTCTTCTACACTATCCTTTAAATCTTTATTTATGATAATACCAACTCCGTTTCGAGCCTTCTTTTTTACTTGAGTACCATAATTTAAAACCTGTATCCTCTATCTCCTTTGCTTTTTCTCCAACCCATTTTGTCTCTTGTAAACATAGAATATGAATATTTCTTCGAATCATAGTATCTGTCACCTCCATTAGTTTACTGGATAACGTTCTGATATTCCAAGACCCAATATGAATCTTATTATCTAGGACTAGCTTCATTACCCCCCGCATCCGTCCATATTCAAAATACGGAGACCCTCTCTGAAAATTATTTACTACATGCGGAGACCCTCTCTGAAAGGTGACATGATGGCTAATTATTACATTTCTTGTTATCATATTATACAACCGATAACCTTTGGTCTCTTTATTGTACTCGATAAAAATACATTAATCACTTTTGTCATCAAGTTTTTTTAGGTAGTTTTATATGTGGGTATAAGCAATATATCCAAATACACAAAGATGACTAACCAATGGTTTCTACCAGTTATGCCTCCATTGGTATCTTAAAATCAAGTTTTTTAGTTGGACATCGATTCAATATATATACAACATACTGTAAACAACCTAAATAAATTTCTTTTGAAAAGACTCCCAATTTCGAAAGATGACTTGTTTTAAAAGCTTTTGGCTTTAAAATGAAAATTTCAAATCTTTAAAATAAAGATTTTTAAAATGTTTCAAATTAAAGTAAAAAAGTTAAGACCTAGGAGATTGAAATAAATCAAGCAGAAATCAAGGTGACAGGCGGGGCCTACTTCGAGCCAGGATCGAGTTCGCGAAGGACAAGCCGGGAAGCAAGGGAGCAGATCAAGTCAAAGCACATCTTTATCCAAGATCAAATCAAGTGGACGGCCTCATCAAATCCAATCAAATTCAACTAAATCCTAAACTTGATTTGATTGAATTAAACATGAAGCCTAACTGAGTTTAAACCAAATACCTTGACTTGACCAAACCGAGTTTTCCTAGCCTTGTCTACCCTACATCTTTGGGCTAAACATTAAATGTCATTCTTACATAGCTTGGATTGAATGGGACGAGCCAACAAAGAAGAGTCACTTCAACTTGAAAAGCAAGTTCGGCCCAAGTGCACCTGGAGGCATCAAGCACCTAGCCGATCATGGCTAGGTGCACATGACTCAAACCACAATTAGCCCACATGGGGCTGGTCCATGTTTGACCGAGGGGGGGACTGCATCATCTTGCAAAGAGTGAACAAAGTGTTGCTCCTTGGGTGGTTTTGTGAGTGATCTTAGGCTGTTAGGGAGAGACTTAGAGAGGGAAGAGGGTGCTAGGATCAAGGTAAGTGCTGCCATTTGGGTTTGGGTGAGAAAATCGAGTGAAAAAGAGGGAAGGTGAGGGTCGAGCACCATCTTTGAAGGCCAATTTCTTGGGAATTCGGGTAAGTGTTGTTCTAACTTGATTAATCCCCATCTCTTCTTCATATTCAATTCAAAGGGGGTTATATTAATGGAGTTTTGTCTCCCCCCATGATGTAATAGAAGTAGATGTGCTGAAATTTCCCTTTCCTTTGCTTATGCACTCTATGTGTTTGAGTTTTTTATTCTACCTCTCTATATGCTATAAACACTCTATATCTTCTAATCCTCTCTATGCTTAAGCTAACAGATATATTTCAATTTATTTTCCTTCAGCAATTTAATTCGGGATGTTGTGTTGTTGCACTTTAATTCGTGAGTTTTGCATCACGTATGAACTAAAAACCTAAAATCTAATTTTCAGCATCACTATATACGTTGATTGTTTGATTTTTCATTATCGAATCTCTACTCCAATTTCTCTAAAATTTTTCACACTATATCTACACACATAGATCCATTCATAATAAAATTTTCAAGAATTTTAGAGTTATGAAACTGCGTAATTAAAACTGTGCAAGATCAGAGAAATTTTTGAAAACTATCTGTCAACTCTGTTTTCCTACAAAATGAACTTGGGTATTCATCTCATAACTTTGTTTGTAAGAGTCCAAAATCGATGATTCTTAGTTCATTGGAAAGAGGACATCCATAGCTTTTTAACAAGACTAAGTACACTAAATTTGGAATCCTGAGTACCGAGATATAGGCTTATCTTTAGGTCTTTGTATTTCTATAACAAAACAGTTCTGGGTGTCTGAGCAGAGGCATTTTACTGAATTAATTCTGTAACATTCCAATCCCGAATTTAAAACCAAAAAATGTCCTAGACTCTTCACATTTCAGGATTTGTCTTGTAAAGTTTTGGTGAATTTTGGAGGTCTCTAAGGTACTCAAAATAATTCGGGAAACAAGTCTTGAAAATAGAATTTTCTATTTTTCAAAACTTGTGAACTTTGAACTTGAAAACCAAGTGCACTAGTTTATCATTTTCAACACCTTGTTTTCACGTGAATTTGAAACATCACCAGCTCATTTGGAATCCTTAAAGCACTTAGGTTGACCCATGAGCATTGGTTCAAGAAGGCCTAAAGCGAAAAGAGCTCGCTTATCCATAATCGCCAAGTCGGATTCACAATTTTGTTAGTTTTTATAAACTAGCTGGCATGCTCGCGCATGAAGTAGAATTGAAAGGATTGCTTCAAGTCTCTACATAGGCTTAGAGTAAAAATTTTACATCTATAGAATTGGCACGCCTTATGGGACTCGAGTCTTTTGGGATTCCAAGTCTAGGTGACTTTTCAAACTCCAATCTTTTAAGACTTTGGTGTTAATACCTCCCTTGTGCATAGGTTTTTACATATCCCAAGCATTTCAAGCATGTCTAGTTCGGAAGGATCATGTGAAGTGTCGAGCCAGGCTTCGTGCTTATGAAGTCACATTTTGAAAAAGTTTTAAAAAATGTATTACAAAAATCAGGAAGATTCACTTGTTTCCCTAAAAAGGGATCTCAAGCTCATAGGAGAGAAGGTCGACGCCTTAAGCCAAGAAACTGAAGCGATCGAATCGTGCTCTTCTCATGAGAAATAAGCAAGAGCTCATAGAAAATCACATCATTCAAAGAAACCCAAAGCGACCTCTATATTAGAGGAGGAACGAGAACCCGAATCCTTCACCTTGAAAGATAGAAAATCCTTACAACAATTGTTGAAAGGCCAAACCAAGGAAAAGAGGTCATACGCACTATCAAATTTTCTACCATCCGATTACCACACCGATAGTGACAATGACATACCGAATTTTCATTGGTATAACGAAAGTGGGGATCCTAGATCCCACCTTCAGCTCTTTTCCCGAAGGGCTTACAAAAAGAAGAAGGATTCAACAAAATGGATTTATTGGTTCCCCCTCTCCCTAAAGAAAAACGCTTCAAAATGATTGGCTTCCTATGACTTGAGCCAATTCGCCACCTTCGAGGAGTTGGCAAATTGTTTCATGCAATATTTTTCTCATAACGTGGAAGTCACCCCTACTTTGAACACCTTGAGGGACACCAAACAAGCACCTAATGAGGATGCACATGCATTCATCGTTTAGATGGAGGTCGTTACTGGGGCAAGTAAAAGAGCCCATCTCTAAAGGATGCACTGTGATGCTCTTCTCTCCCTTTATGAGATTTCAAATTTCCAAAAACTTATAAAAAAGGCTTCGCTCTTCGAAGCCAATTTGAAAAAAGGAGTTTATGAAGACTTATGGAAGGGGAGAAATTTTCAAAAAAATCGTTTTGAAAAGCAAGGGGCATATGGGCCACACATATCGGACAATGGGACAAAACTCCAAAATTTTGCAAATGCCTGTATGAAACTAAGCCCTATCGAACCTTCTAAAAATTACGAACAAAAACATGTAAAAAAGCCTCAAAGGAATTTCAAAAGGAGAGAATTCACTCAATTAGGACAACCCATCACGGAAGTCCAAGACCTCCTTCTAGCCTAAGGATTGGTCACTCTCCCTGCTCTTCCCAAGGAGACACCCTCGAAAGGGAAATTTTTGAATAAATTTTGTAAGTATCATAGGCTCAAAGGCCATGATACGAACAAATGTTTTGGACTTTTAAATAAAATTGACGACTTGATTAAGCAAGGAAGGCTCCATGTCACGGAAGAACCGGAGCCCTCCCAAGCAGTCTTAAAGGAACCATTCCCAAATCATGCAAGCACAAGCGGGAAGGGAAAAGGGGTATGTCTTCTCCCACTTAAGGCTCATGGAATGGAGCATGCATTGCTCGATACACGCTACTTGCCATATACCACCTTCTATCATAATAAAAAAGGCCAAACAAGTAGTGATCCGGGGAGCGCTTATAGTCCTGCCCCCGGCTAGAGCCTTATTAGAGATTCGTGGTGTTCCGAAGCATCAAAATAGAGCCAAGATAGGAGCGAGCCTTAGGGAAGGTATGGGCGAGGTGACTAGGTCGGGAAGGATCTATCAACCCCCATATTTAGCCAAAAATCGTAGCAAGGAAGTGATTGTTTTACCCGGCCCTTCAAAAGCATATATCCCTAATGCATCGCATGGTATGGACAAGGGTAAAAACGTGGTGTTAACCCCTTATGATTTTGAATTTCACCTTTCAAAAATTCCCATAAACATGTCTATCTTAGAGCTGATCCAAACTTCACCTACAAATAGACAAGTTTTAGAAGGGATCTTAGAAAGGGCCAAGGTTAACCCATCTATCACTCCCGAGTTCTTATCCTTCTTGGTCTCCCCCATATGTACTAAGGCCCCCATCGTGTTCATGAAGGATGAATTGGAGAGACCATATATAGCCCATAACTAAGACTTGCATATAGAAGTGATATTAAATCACCATGTTCTAGACAAGTGCTTGGTTGATGGGGGAGGAGGTCTAAATATCCTTCCGTTGCATGTGGCCTTTCAAGTAGGAGTTATCATGTCAAGGTTCGAGTCAAGTTCCATCGTTATCACTAGATACGATGGAAATGCATCCCGTCTCTTAGGAGCCGTAGAATTGCCCATGGAACTAGGGGGTATTCAACACATGGGGCTGTTTCATGTCTTAGACATAAACCCCCATTACAACCTATTACTAGGAAGACCATGGATTCGTAGTCTCCGGGCCGTTCCTTCCACCTTTCACAAGTATGTGAAAATCCCATGAAAAAACCATGTAGTGGTGATTCTTAGAGAAGATTATCCCCAACTTAAGAGAATCTGGAATTTCCCTTGCATATCAAGTCATCCATTTCATGAAGAGGTCGTGGAGAGGCCTCTTCCATCCTTAGTCAAACTTCTTTTAGTCGACCACCACCTAGGGGTCGTCCACCTCCTAGACAAACCCAAAACCATGGGGTCGTTCTCCCCTAGAACCACCCATCCTCTAGGGAAGCCCAAGCCATCCCCAAGTGCTCAACATATAGATCCATCTTTCTCTAGGGTCGTGTACATCCTAGGGAAGCCTAAGTCCTCCTTAGCCCATGTCTCCAAGATCCCATCCAAGCCTAGTTGTGTTACGCAAGAATTTCAAAACTCAAGAAGCCTTGGAATATGATGTTGAACATGGGATACGCACCTTACCAAGGTCTAGGAGCCCAAACCCAAGGTAGGATAGAGCCCATCCTACCTACACCTAACCCAAATCGATATGGATTGGGCTACATCCCATCCATACCCCCTAAGCCACCACCTAAGACCACTTGGGTCAAAGGTGCCCTAGAACCCACTAACACTGAAACCTATGGCTTAGACCTCTTGTTTAGAGTCTAATTCATGGTGTTTTCTTTGTAAGTTTAATAGAAAACCCCTCCTTAAACAAAAATCCAAAAAAATTATATATTTGAAAAACCCAAAAAAATTTGGAAAACTTTCAAAATCCAAAAACATTTGAAAAACCTGAAAATTCTAAAACAAAGTTGTTTATGTTCATTCCCCTAATCTTTGTTTGAAAAAAGCCAAAAAAATTGAAAAATCTTAAAATCTTAAAAAGAAAGTCTTGTATATTCATCCTCCTAGCATTTGCTTTGAAAAAGACAAAAAAAATGAAAAATTTGAAAATTCTAAAAATATTGGCCATGTACAAACCCTATTTTCGAGTTCTTCCAAGCTTGTATATATTTCCAAACCAAAATCGTCCAAGCTTGTCATTCACAACTCCACTCTCTTGCCTAGCACTTTCCTAGAAATTAAAGTGTTTAAGAATGATCAAAGTAAGGAGGAAGATCCCCTTACCCATGAGGAAGATGAAGCCTCCGAGCTTCCCTAATTCCAAAGAATCCTTGACTTGAAAAAACCTTCAAATTCTGTAGGAGGGGATTTCATAGAAATCAATCTAGGGAGTGAGTCTAACCCAAAGTGTGTAAAAATAGGTGCATGTTTGCATGAGCATGAAAGAGCATCATTCATTTCATTTTTCAAATCCTATGTTAATGTATTTGCATGGACCTATGAAGACATGCTGGGTTTAGACCTGAAGGTCGCAGAACATCTTCTACTCTTAGAACCCAATGCGAAACCCGTTAAGCAAAGACTTAGAAAAATCCATCCCGATGTTCACTCCCAAGTGAAAGAGGGTTTAGAGGATCTTTTAAAATCCAGATTTATAAAACCCATTGCTTATTCCGAATGGCTTTCAAATATTGTTGTGGTTCGAAAATCCAATGGAAAAATTTAAATTTGCATTGATTTTAGAAATTTGAACAAAGCCACTCCAAAAGATAATTTTTCTCTTTCAAATATTGATTTGATAGTGGATAGCACTGCAAATCATGAAATGTTTTCTTTCATGGATGGCTATTCGGGTTATAATCAAATTAAGTTAGCACCAAAAGATTAGGCAAAAACTACTTTTACTATACCTTGGAGCACATAGTGTTACATGATTATGCAATTTGGTTTGAAAAATGCCGGTGCCACATACCAAAGAGCCATGACTACTATTTTTCATGATCAAATCCATGAGCTCTTGGAAGTATATGTGGATGATCTTTTGGTAAAATCAAAAACCCGATGCACACACATAATGACCTTGCTCGCTTTGAATCTATCATCTATAGTTGAAGGAACTACAATAAACCTCCCACTTGGTGTATAGAGCTACCACTCTAGAGAGCCTCGAGAGCATAATTGACTCAGTAGTAAACCATGACCAAACAGAATGGGACAAGTGACAACTTTGTATTAGAGAGATATACCATGTATATTGTTGATTTTGATTTCGCAAACATAAGCAATAAAACAGCAAAACCACAATAGTGAAAAGGCATGATGTTTTTCATCGGTCACAGCTTCGGTACCTGAGTGTCAATGGATGGAGTTATCCTAAGAAATCTGTAAAGCGAGCTTAGGGGAATTGAAGTCCTAGTTAGCTAAGGACATAGGGTCAATACCATCGATTGAGATTGAAAGATCCATGATCGCTAGGACATCCAAATGACATCATTCAAAAATGAAACCCAAAGTGATTGTGTTAGAAAATTCATAAAAACAAGCAAGAATAGAGGAGGTAGTTATCAAATTGTATAGCTAAGTAAGATAGCATGACGAGGTCATGGATGTCCCATTGCATCTAAAGATGGTGTTTCTTATCCCTAACCCTATCCACCCAATCACTGTACAACCAATTGAATGTGGGGCTAAGGACGAACAAAATTTGAGAAGCAAGACATTACGAAATCATCCAAGATCAATGACGGGTCAACAAGATCAAAAGGTAATGCCAACAGTCGATTTTGTGGCAAGAGAAAGGAGAAATTTTGAGTAGAAAGCTATGAGAGCAGGAAGGCAAAGAGTTTTTAAGGATATGTGCAAATTTGCAAGAAAAGCATGAGAAATAAGGAAGGTAAGGGGCATGTGTTGATGTTGGAAAAAAAAGCCCTGGAATCGTATTGAAGAAACGAATTTATGAGTATCTTTTCATCATAAGATCAATATAAGTACAACTCATGCCCATTTTGACTGCAAACATAGAGTTATAGGGGATATTTGTTGATGCTGAAAAGTATAGAAGGGTACGTGGCATAAGTTAGGAGTCTCAAAAAGGAACACCTAAAATGACTCTCGAAAGAGCCCCAAATGAGTAAGTCAAGGGTCCTTCATGCTCACAAATCTTGAAGTACGAAAGGATTGTAGGGTCAGTTAACACGTTCTAGCCAAGATAACACTAAAAGGAAGACATTTAACACAAAAGTGAAGAGTTATTGTAATCGTGCTCGACAAAGGGTGGCATACTATGTGTCATTTCAATGAAAGTCTACAAATAATTATTATAACAAAGACCAATACATTAATACAATCACAATCCTTATTCCATTATTTTCTGGTGTCTCGCTTTCCTAAAAGCAGTAGCGGTATAGTGTTCTTGACACCTTTCACGAGCAGATTGAGTACTCCATTCCTCTACATGACTCATTGGCAACAAGGATGGATTCATTCCACTACCTGCAGCCTTATTCATCTCTTTCCTTTGAGAACAGCGATTAGAGTTTTGTGACATGCCCCTTCACGCTTTACATACCAGTGGGCTTACAGATTTGCCACTCGAATTGAGTTGACACTTTTGGCAGCAACAGACCCAAATAGCCCCACGAGGACCTTGTGTGGATTAGGTTGACCTAGACGAACCAAGCACAAGTGTGGTCGTTGAGCTATATCAGCTGAATATGCCCAACGCATGTTCAGATTATTTCATTAGCGCAATTACTTAACCATATTGAACTATCATTCTAGAAATTCTTCTGAACCCAGTTAAAGGGTCGACATAATTTTGCTTGATTGATGAAAGCTTTTATTTTACTATAAATAAATTTGACAGAATTTCTAAGCAAGAGACTAAATTTTCTACTTAAATTTACATGTGGGAGCTTGCATTAACTTTAACAAGAACCTCCTGTTCTGCTCATCTAACTTGCTTCGCGTTTAGTTCATGGTCGATTGAGCTCAGAAGAGCTAACGAACTGAATATTGACAATTTTGAATTGATCAATGTAAACAGGCTTATTCGGTTCGTTCGCTGGAGCTAAGTGCCCTTTTTCGAACAAGAACTGTACGAATCGGTAGGCAGCGAGTGCTTGAGTCCATTTTGGGTTGCCTGTACCCAACCCAGCCCTATCATGGCTACCATGAGAAAAAAATCACCTGGGTAGATCATACAACACTATATATCCAAACGAATTGTCTTTCAGGATTCACATTTTAATTATTAAAAACTTAAGGAAAAATATTTCATGATTCGGCATCTTCCTTTTGCTGCGATGAGAGTCCAAACCCATATATTCCAGGAGTATCGAGGTCATGACCTTTTTGATGTATTGATTTTGTTTTTGGTCAAAATAAAAATATAAAAACAATGTCAAGTTCTTGACTCAAAACTCATTCGAGACATATCTCCTCAATGAGAAAGACGTGGCTGAGGTGCATCTTCATCGTTAGTTGGGAGACGTACTTTTGTAGTATTCGAGTCCAGAATTTGACTTCTTTTTTATTTTCTTATTTTTTTTATATTTTTATTCTTTTTAGTGTTGTTGTTATTATTTTTATTGTTATTGATTATATTATTCTTAATTTTTTTATTTATATTTTTCAACGACATTCGTAAGAATATACATCATTCAGTCGGCCGCAAGACAACAAATAATAAAATGTGTGAACTGTAAAATAAATTATTACTTATTGCATTCATGTGGCCAGCGGTCACTTCTGCGTATATCCGAGATGGAACGTTTCCCAAGCATAATCAACAAGAGAGGTTGGGACCAGGATCCACCCCAAACTGCCTACAGAATTTGATAAAGAAGTTAACTCTGTTATGCACGGCCTTCGGATTTCCCCCGCCACACTCTCCGCCATTTATGGCTCTTATTGTGGAAGCGAAACCACCGCCTGTGGTAATCCCTCGGTGGCTGTTGCTATTATCCAAAACCAAAGGGAAGCCTTGAAAGCCACTGTTGGGTTCTGAGCAACAATCTCAGGATTGCTCAACAAGTCCAAACCAAGTGCTCTTCCTGCTGCACCGTAGTTGTAGTTCCTGTATACACACGCGTGATGTGAACAAACACTGTGTGTGTGTGTGAGAGAGACTGAGATTGAAGAGGCTACCATGTTAGCTGAATGGGGCCTCGTCCAAAGTAGCTCTTCCCGGGCTTGCAAGGGTACTGGGCACTCGGGGAGCAATACCTTGATCGTGGGCTTATTTCTTGGATATAACATAAACCTGTAATTTGTATGACAAACTTGCTCTAGTTAGTGTGTATTTCAATCAAATATCAGGGTTTGCATCTGGTATGATCAGGAACGCCCTAGCGTTAATTCTTACGAGGAAAAATCAACATTTTCAGATTTCGCTACACATTCATACATATATACATAATCCATATATATATATATATACATATATATATACATACATATATATATATATACATATATATACATACATATATATACATACATATATATATATACATACATATATATATACATACATATATATATATATATGTATATATATATATATATATATGTATATATATATATATATATGTATATATATATATATATATGTATGTATATATATATATACACATACATACATATATATATATATATACACACACACGCAAGCACATACATATGTAGGTACACAAGAAAAGTTTATTATGCTTCACGTCTTATAATTTCCATCTTGAGTTCAAAAACAACAATATACATATATACATAATCCATATATATATATATACATATATATATACATACATATATATATATATACATATATATACATACATATATATACATACATATATATATACATACATATATATATACATACATATATATATATATATATATATGTATATATATATATATGTATATATATATATGTATATATATATATACACATACATACATATATATATATATATACACACACACGCAAGCACATACATATGTAGGTACACAAGAAAAGTTTATTATGCTTCACGTCTTATAATTTCCATCTTGAGTTCAAAAACAACAATAAAAATTTTTTAGGTATACTTTATTGATATGTGTGCTCCTTTCCTTAAACTCAATCTTATTAAGATGTATGGTCGAGATATTCAAGAATGGGAAGTATATTAGGCTACATACTCGAAATATTCAAGAATGGGAAGTATATTAGGCTCACTGTATGTATATGTATTTATATAGACGCACCCTTAAGTTCATGAACTTAACAGTCTTCATCAGAGTATTTAGAATGAAAAGAAAATCCTCAAGGCATCATTCTGGAAAGCTACAAACCAGTTTCTAATGCACAAAAGGATTAGTCAAAATGGAATGGCCGAGCTTTTTCTTTTAACTTTTATGTGTGCGTGAATATGGAGAAAATTCTGTTGTTAGAGTATGAGGAGACCAGTATCTGTTATATAAACTTAATTCCTGTTTCATGCATGACATTTGCAACGAAAGCAGCAAGCTCCCTCTTTCTAACAGCAATGGTGCCTGTGGTGCCGAAACCAGCGAAGCTCTGAGCAGCAGTGGTAAAAGCATTGTAGTTGTAGAACCTCTTGCCAGCGCACCCACTCGGCGTGGAGGCGAGGAGGCCATTGAAGAATGCAGGAGTTACTATTGTTGTAATGCCCTGCCCAGAGCCCAGAGCCCAAAGCCACAAGTATAGCAAGCATAGAAAACACAAACACGATCTCACTATAACTTCTTTCCATTTTCCTTTACCTGTTCGTTTCTCTTTCTTGGATTGAACTCAACTCTGGAATCCAGTATTTGTAGAACTATGCAATTATATTTCATATCTAAGTATGAGCCACGAGTCTTCAATACGCAATCTACAGTGTGGTATTTAATTCTCAAGCGAGATAGAGTAGCGGTTTGGTAATGTTCTCACTTTCTGTCTTCTCGTTGGTGTAGACTTCGGTTGCATTAATGTAAACACCCAAAATAAAAATATTTTCAAAACTCCCCAAATTCAAAAACCGATTAAAAATCTTTATGATTCTCCCACTTGAAAAACCCAACTTTTTAAGGTTTTTAAGAGATATTCAAAATAAAGGTTTTAAAATTCAAAACAGCCCTTGAGTTTCAAGACAAATCAGACGAGCAGTTGGATCAAGACCAAAATCCAAAAAGTGAAGAAATGACCGAGTCAGAAGCCTATCCGCCTCACTAGACGGTTCATTCAAATTCAAAATGCACGGGTAAGATGGGGTCGAGCTTATGTTGAATCAATTCAAATCCAGAGAGGCAATTCAAGTACATATACACGTCCAAGATAAACCATATTATCAATTAAAATGGCTTTGAAAGGTTGCAAGAATCACTAAGACTTTAACATGGGATCAAGCCACAACATATCAAGCTCATATCATGGGCCGGCCAAGCAAGAGGCGCATCCGATTGAGCTTGATCGAACTCATCTAGGGACCAGCCCACATGGGGCTGGTCCATACCATCATGGAAGGAATTGAGCTTACGGAATTAAAGTTGTAAGGCCAGTTCGTATGATCAAGACAAAGTGGGTCAAGTTCATAGCACCATTGTCCGATCAAAATGATGCACTTGGTGGAGCTTAGTCAAGGCCGACTTCAGGGGCTGGTCCATTCCATCACAAAGGGGGCCACGCCAACATGGATCAAGGACTGGATTTGGAGTCCCCAAAACCCATGTCCAAGGAAAAGCCTGGCCTACAAATAGGGCCAAGGGGGGGGTGAAGCATCTTGGAGAGTTGTAAGGATTCCTTGTCACTTGGGTGAGAGGCTGCAAGGGTGAAGGTAAGGAAGGTAGAAGAGTGAGTTAGAATTAGGGACTTGAGTGCAAGAGAGTGAGAAGCAAAGAAGAAGAAAGAGTGGTCGGATTTCCATTCTTGGAACTTCCGGCCGTTTGGAGGAAAACGTGTAAGTACATTCTTACTTTGATTTTCAATTCTTCTTATCTATTCACTAAATTTAAAATGGGGTTGTACTAATGGAGCATTGTCTCCTCCCACGTTGTAATAATGTTTAGAGTTTCAGAATTTTCATTTTCCTGTTGAATTGTCACTCTCACACACACGCACTCTACATGTTTGATTATGCGATTCTACCCCAATATACTCTATAAACACTCTATACTCTCTACCCCCTCTATGCTTAAGCTTATATGAATATTTCCTTTTATTTCTTTCATGATGTAGAGTTGTTGCAATTTCAATTCGTGTGAGTTTAATTCATGATATAGAGTTGTTGCAATTTCAATTCGTGTAAGTTTGCATCACGTATGTTCTTAAAAATCTGAAACTGAATTTTCACATCTCTACATATGTTGGTTGTTGTATTTTTAATTCCTTATTCTCTCCTCCAAGTGATACTAAATTTTGCACACACATTCAACACACATAATCCCACCCATAATAAAATTTTCAAGAATTTTAGGGTCGTGCAACTATGTAATTAAAATTGTGTAAAATCGGGTTAATGTTTGTCTATTGTCTGAACATTTTGTTTTCCTGTAATAGAGCTTGGGTTTTTATCGCATAACTCTGTCTGTATGCCTCCAAATCGGATGAATTTTGATTCATTTGAAAGAGACATCTATAGTTTTCCATCAATATCAAATTCACTAAATTTAGAACTCAGATCGCTGAGATACAGACTCATCTTTGAGCCTCTATATTTCTGTAATAGGATAGTTCTGGGTACTTGAAAAGAGGTACTTCCATGATTTAATTCTGCCTAAATGCAATTCCAAATCATGATCTATAAAGTGCTACAGATCCTCCACATCACAAGCTAAGTCCAAATTTTGATGATTTTAGGAGTCTGTAATACACTGAAATTGATTCAGGAAACAAATCTAGAAAACAGAATATTCTGTTTTCCAGCATTTGTTCATCTTTTGAGTTTGAACCAAGCACATTTCACATTTGCTTTGAAAACACCCTATTTTCACATGGATTGGAGTTCACCATTTTCAAAGTTGAAGTTTCTAAGAATTTAGACTGACCCTTGAACATCGGTTCGAGAAGGTCTAAAGCGAAAAGAGTTCGCTTAGTCCAATCGCCAAATAAGAGTCAGATTTATCAAAACTTTGCTAGTTTTTGACAAACTAGCTGGCACGCTCGCGCACTGTGTAGATAAGAAATTATTATTTCAAGTCTCTACATAGGCTTGGAGTGAAATATTTTGTGTCTACAGAATTGGCACGCTCGGTGGGACTTAAGCCTTAAGAAATTTCAACTTAAAGTGAATTTCAATTCAAACACTTTGCAAAAACATAGTGTTTAACTTTTGAAATTGTGCATACGTTGATTTCAAGTCATAAACATAAACATGTCAAGTTCAGATGAATCCTACGAAGTGTTGAGCCAGGCTTCTTGCTCGTCAAGTCCATTTTCGAAAAAAAATTCAAAGATGGGTTTTAAAAACAAGGAAGAGTCACTTGTTTCCCTCCGAAAAGACTTTAAACTCATAGGAGAAAGAATTGTCATGCTAAGCCAAGAAGCTGAGGCGGTAGAGTCCTGTTCTTCCCATGGAAAACAAGCAAGGGCTCACAATAGATCAAATAAATCCAAAAAGCCCAAGGAAACCTCGGTTATAGAGGGGAAAAGAGAGCACGAATCTTTCACTTTAAATGATAGAAAGGCCCTACAACAGTTATTAAGAGGCCAAATCAAAGAGAAGAGGTCATATGCACTATCAGATTTCCTACCATCAGATTACCAAACTGATAGTGATGATGACATACCAAATTTCCATCGGTATGACGTAAGTGGGGATTCTCGATCACACCTTCAACTCTTCTCACGTAGGGCCTATAAAAAAAAGAAAGATTCAACCAAATGGATATATTGGTTTTTCCTCTCCCTTAAGGGAAATGCTTCAAAGTGGTTGACTTCCTACGACTTAAGCTAATTCGCTACTTTTGAAGAGTTAGCGAATTGCTTTATGCAAATATTTTCCCACAATGTCCCCACTTTGAACACCCTAAGGGACACCAAACAAGCACTGAACAAGGATGCTCATACATTCATCGTTCGGTGGAGGTCACTCCTTGGGCAAGTTCGAGAACCTATTTCCGAAGGATGTATAGTAATTCTAATCCTTGAAAATTTTAAAACCGATTTAAAAGCACTCCTCTCCCTTCACGAGATATCCATATTCTACAAGTTAATCAAGAAGGCTTTTCTCTTTGAAGCCAATTTGAAAAAGGGAGTCTACGAAGAACTGTGGAAAGGGAGAGCTTTTCAAAAGACCCGGGACATATGGGCATTCCCTGCGGACAATGGGGCAAAACCCTAGAAAATTGCAAATGTCTGAGTGGAGTTAAGCCCGGTCGACTCTTCTAAGAAAACCGAATCAAAACATGTTAAAAGGTCTCAAAAGAATTTTGAAAAGAGGAAGTTTACTCCGTTAGGACAACCCATCACGGAAGTCCTAGACCCCTTGCTAGCCCAAGGAATGGTCTCTCTCCCAAATCTTCCCGAGAGAACACCCCGAAAAGAGAAATTTTTGAATGAATTTTACAAGTATCATAGGCTCAAAGGCCATGATACAAACAAATGCTACTCCCTTTTGAACAAAATCGAGAACTTGATAGAGCAAGGAAGGCTCCACGTCATAGAGAAACCGGAGCCTTCCCAAGCCGTTTTGAAAGAACATTTCCCCAACCACGCAAGCACCAGTGGGAAAGGCAAAGAGGTATGCTTCCTCTCACCCGACTCATATAGAATGGAGCATGCATTGCATACGGCACACACTACT
Organism: Brasenia schreberi; assembly: GCA_036023115.1. Taxonomy (NCBI): domain Eukaryota; kingdom Viridiplantae; phylum Streptophyta; class Magnoliopsida; order Nymphaeales; family Cabombaceae; genus Brasenia; species Brasenia schreberi. Next base: position 15,409,115 of record JAYKKT010000089.1, on the reverse strand, counting down.
TACCACACACCACTTATTCTCATAATAAAAAAGCCAAGCAAGTAGTGATCTGGGGAGCGCTTAGAGTCCCACCCCTGGCTAGAGCCTTGTTAGAAATTCGTGGTTCTTTGAAGCATCAAAATAGAGCCAAAATAGGAGTGAGCCGTAGGGAAGGTGTGGGCGAGGTGACTAGGTTCGAAAGGATCTATTAAGCCCCATACTTAGCCAAAGATGCTAGCAAGGAAGTGGTCGTTGTACCCGGCCCTTCAAAAACATGCATTCTCAATGCATCTCATGGCATGGACAAGGGTAAAAACGTGTTAACCCCTTATGATTTCGAAATGCACCTTTCAAAAATTCCCATAAACATGTCTATCCTAGAACTAATCCAGACCTCACCTAGGCACAGACAAGTCTTAGAAGGAATCCTAGAAAGGGCCAAGGTTAACTCAACCATAACCCCTGAGTCCTTATCCTTCCTAGTCTCCCCTATTTGTGCTAAGGCTCCTATCTGTGCTAAGGCCCCTATCGTGTTTACGGAGGATGAGTTGGAGAGACCCTATACAACCCATAACCAAGCCTTGCATATAGAGGTGGTCTTGAATCATCACGCTCTAGACAAGTGTTTGGTCGATGGAGGAGGAGGTTGAAACATCCTTCCGTTACACGTGGCCTTTCAAGTTGGAGTCACCCTATTTTGTTTAGAACCAAGCTCCAACGTTATCACAGGATACGATGACAATGCATCTCATCCCACAGGAGTCATAGAATTACCCATGCAAGTAGGGAATATAATACACAAAGGAGTGTTTCATGTTTCAGACATAAACCCCCATTACAACCTCTTGTTAGGAAGGCTGTGGATTCATAGCCTCTGGGCCGTGCATTCCACATTTCATAGATGTGTTAAAATCCCATATGAAAACCAAGTTGTGCCTTGCATATCGTCATCCCCTTTATGAGCCAAGCATAGAAGAGCTTCCCCCATCATCCTTGGTCGATCCCCTAGGAGTCGTGCATATCTTTGGCAAATCAAAGCCCATCGTGTACATCCAAGGGCAGCCCAAGTCTTGCCCAAGGGAAACCCATACAACTCAAACCATCTCCATCCGAGAAAAATCCAAATCTACCTTGGTTCCCAAACCCCTAAGTCCAATTAGACTTGTGTATGTGCATGATATGGATGACACCAAGTTCCAAGGCCATCCACTTTACAAAACTTTTTCAAAACTCAATAAGCCTTGGAACATGTTATTAAACATGGGATACATACTCTATCAATGCCTAGGAACTCATAACCAAGGTCATCTAGAACCCATTTTGCCAAGTCCTAACCCAAGTCAGCATGGAGTGGGCTATACCCCATCCATACCCCCTAAACCACCACCTGAGACCACTTGGGTCAAGGGTGCCCTAGAACCTCCTAAAACCGAAACCTATGACTTAGACCCCTTATTTAGAGCTTAATTCATGGTGTTTTCTTTGTAGGTTTGATAGAAGACCCCTCCATACCCAAAAACCCCAAAAAATCATATATTTGCAAAATCCAAAAAAAAATAGAAAATCCCCAAAATCCAAAAACATTTAGAAAATCTGAAAATTTCAAAAAGAATATGGTTTGTATTCATTCTTCTTTTCTTTATTTACAAAAAGCCAAAAAAATTGAAAACTTCAAAAATTCCAAAAAGAATGTGGTTTATGTTCATTCTCTTTGTTTGCAAAAAGACAAAATTTGAAGGATCTGAAAATCCCAAAAAGATTGTCTTGTATATCCCACCTTCTAGTGATCATTTCGAAAAAGCAAAAAAAATGGAAATTCTAAAAATTTCAAAAAGATTAGCCTTGTAAAATGCCCATCTTCGAGTCCTTTCAAATATATACATATCCCAAAGCCAAAATCATGTAGTCATGAACCCCTTACCTTGCCTAGTACTTCCCTAGAAATTAAAATTCTTGAAAATGATCAAAGCAAGGAGGAAGATCCCCTCATCCATAAGGAAGATCAATACTCCGAGCTTCCGGAATTTCATAAAATCCTTGACTTGGAAAAACCTTTGAATTTCGTAGGAGGGGATTTCGTAGAAATCAACCTAGGGAGTGAGTCTAATCCAAAGCATGTTAAGATAGGTGCATGTTTGTATGAGCATAAAAGAGCATCATTCATTTCATTTTTGAAATCCTATGTTGATGTATTTGCATGGACCTATGAAGACATGCTGGGTTTAGACCTGAAGGTCGTAGAACATCTTTTACTCTTAGAACCCAATGCAAAACCCGTTAAGCAAAGCTTAGAAAAATCCATCCCAATGTTCACTCCCAAGTGAAAGAGGGTTTAAAGGATCTTTTAAAAGCCGGATTTATAAAACTCATTGCTTATTCCGAATGGCTTTCAAATATTGTTGTGGTTCGAAAATCCAATGGGAAAATTCAAATTTGCATTGATTTTAGAAATTTGAACAAAGCCACTCCAAAAGATAATTTTTCTCTTTCAAACATTGATTTGATAGTGGATAGCACTGTAAATCATGAAATGTTTTCTTTCATGGATGGTTATTCGGGTTATAATCAAATCAAGTTAGCACCAAATAATTAGGCAAAAACTGCTTTTACTACACCTTGGGGCACATACTGTTACATGGTTATGCCATTTGATTTGAAAAATGTCGGTGTCACATACCAAAGAGCCATGACTATCATTTTCCATGATCAAATCCATGAACTCTTGGAGGTATGGATGATCTTTTGGTAAAATAAAAAACCTGATGCACACACATTGAATCTTTACAAAAGATTTTCGAAAGACTTAGGCTTTATAGAGTGAAGCTAAACCCTCAAAAATGTATATTTAAAGTGGAATCGGGTAAGCTTTTAGGATTTATGGTAAGCTAAAGGGGCATTGAAGTCAGCCCCTCTAAGTGTCGAGCTATCATAGACATGCCTCCGCCCTCCAACTTGACCCAAATTCGAAGCCTCGAAGGTCAACTACAAGCAATTAGGAGATTTATCTCCAACTTAGCAACAAGATGCGAATCTTTCAATAAGCTTTTGAGAAAAGGAGTGAAATTTGAATGGGATGATGATTGCCAAAAAGCTTTCGAAAGATTAAAAACTTATTTGGTAAATCCTTCAATTTTAAAACCTCCAAAGCAAGGAAAACCATTGTTGCTTTACATTTCCATACATGCGAATGCATTGGGTGCTTTACTTGCTCAATATGAGGATGATAGCCATAGGGAGTATGCTATTTACTATATTTCGAAAACTCTATTGGCATATGAAAGAAATTATCAAGCCATGGAAAAAACATGCTTGGCATTTATATGGGCTTGCCAAAAGTTTAGACATTACTTCTTGGATCATGAGATTTGGATAGTGTTTAAGCTTGATCCGATCAAGCACTTGTTTGAAAAACCTATCCTAACGGGTAGGCTTGGTAAATGGCATCTCCTCTTATTGGAGTATGATTTAAAGTTCCATCATCAAACCTCCATTAAAGGACAAGCCCTAGCTGATCATGTGGCCGAATTCCCTCTTGAAGATACATATCCCATACTTGATGAAATGCCCGATGAAGGCATATTTACAAATGAATTTCAAAACCATGTTTTAGTAAATTGTTTTAATGAGAATCAAGTATGGAAGATGTACTTTGATAGGGCAAGGAACCAACAAGGGACAGGTGTGGGAGTCATCCTCATATCCCCCGAAAAGGGAGAGATACCCATTGCCATTCTACTAGATTTCGTGTGTTCAAACAATATGGCCGAGTATGAAGCACTCATACAAGACCTAAAAATTTTGAAAAATCTAGGGGCAACGTGCATTGAAGTCTTTGGAGATTCTTTACTTGTTGTAAACCAAGTTTTGAAAATTTGGCAAGTCAAGAATGAAAAGCTTATTCCATACCACGAAGTGGCCACTAAACTGGTCGATTCTTTCAAATCATGCACACTCACTCACATAGGTAGAGAGGACAACACCATAGCGGATGCCCTCTCATCTTTAGGATCAGCCCTAAGGGTCGATCCCACCTTAGGAACCCGATCCTTAGAGATATGGCACTCACTCACTCCATCCACTCACGATTTGGAGATTTGTCAAAATGACCAAAATCTAATTGAAAAACCTTGGTTTTATGACATTAAAAACTTTTTGGAAAATAGGGGATTTCTCGAATTTGCTTCTTCTAGAGATCAAGCTTTAATTCGAAAAATTTCAACTCGATATGTAATTTTGGGAGGGGTGCTTTACAAAAAGAGTTTTACCGGCATGTTGTTGAGATGTGTAGACCTTGATGAGGCTAGGACTATAATGCATGAGTTCCACGATGGAGAATGTGGAGGCCATGTCAATGCCAATATGATGGCCATGAAGATACTTAGGGCCGGTTATTTTTGGTCCACCCTAAAACAAGATTGCCATGATCATGTTAGAAAGTGTCATCAATGTCAAGTGCATGGGCATGCCATACATATTCCATCGTCCACCTTGCATTCCATCATAAGCCCCTGACCTTTTGTTATGTGGGTATTTATCATCATATGACCCATCTCCCCAAGTGCATCCAATGGACATAGGTTCATCCTCGCAGCCACCGAATAATTTTCTAAATGGGTTGAAGCTACCTCCTTGGCTAATGTCCAAGGACAACATGTAGTGGCAATCATTAAGAAGAATATTTTGGCTCGATTTGGAGTTCCTAGATACCTAGTGTCCGATAATGGCACCCCTTTCAAAAATGAGAAGATGGAAAAGTTATGTAATACCTATGGCATGACACAACACTTCTCATCACCTTACTACCCTCAAGGCAACGACCAAGCCGAAGCTACGAATAAGACTCTCATAAGCATTATTGAGAAAACCATAGAGAAGGGTAGGACATGGCATGAGAAGCTCGATGAAGCCTTGTGGGCTTGTAGAACTTCCATCCGAACACCCACCAATGCCACACCATTCGAGTTGGTCTATGGCACGAATGCCACACTTCCCATTAATACAAAATTGCATTCATTCCATACATCACTTGCACTAAAAATCCCATTAGAGACTCTACAACATGCTAGAATGGCTGAACTTGATTTATTAGATGAAAAATGGCTCCTTGCTATGGATCATGCACATACATATAGAAAAAGGATAGCCCGACATTATGAAAAGCACATAAAGGCTCACCACTTCAAAGTAGAAGACCTCATATTGAAAATCATCCATCACCGAGGCTCACATCTCCTTGGAAAGTAGCGACCCAAGTGGGATGGTCCCTATGTTATACGTGAAACAACTACCAACAATGCATATTGGTTGATTGCTGTTGAGGGAAGGAATTTAGTAGACTCTATAAATACTCAATATTTGAAAAAATATTATGTATATAGTCTATGTTAAATTCTTTCGAAAAGATTTTAAAATGGGTCTCCTTTGAACTTCTTGAAAGAAGGATCAAGGTTGATCGTACGACCCTGAATAAGGGGATTGATGTTTTATGAAAAGTAGAGTTTTCAAAATCAATTGGTTATATTTCAAAAAGCTTTGGCTTACAAAATACGGCCTTGTTCAATATAGCAAAATATTTTCAAGTGGTAGATGCTATTATGAAATAGGATGATCTTAGCTAAATCGAGTAACTAAAGAGATAAGTTTCTCCCCATTTCACTTCTCTTCCAAAAGGAAAATTTGGCAAAAATTTGAAGAAGAGGATATAAAAATTCCTCTGAAAAGAGGTCTTCCTTCGAATAGAAAGAAGGAATACAAAAATTCCTCCGAAAGAGGTTTTCTCCTTGATTGAAAAAGAAAAGAAAAAAAAAGAGGAAAAATGAAAAACAAATCCTCCAAAAAGAAAATGGGAGGCCCTCCATGTTGAAAGAAATGAAAAATGCCAAAAGCTCAAAAGAGCAAATTTTTCATCTATGCCTTAAACCACGGGACACTTCAGAAGGGACCGTGATAACTCTTTCACATATCCCTACAACTTATCCCAATAAAAAAAGATTTATCTATGAGAATCCTAGACTAAGAATAAAATCTACTTATTTGGATTTCATTTTGTTTGAGAATTAGACTTTATTGTGTAGAAAATAGAACTTTGAAATGTTTTTCAAAGTTTCCTGCAAAAACCTCTGCTAAGTAGTGGGTATTAAAACCCAAATGAGGAAAAATATGAAAAGCTGGAAATCCTTGTGATTAAAGCTAAAAAGGACTCCCCTTTTTGAAAATGAATTTTGAAAACCCACGATGTCGAAACAACATGGGACTATCATACTTGGGGCAACCGGTCTTCATAGGCCCCTCCTCAAGTTCATTCATCTAGTAGCTAAGTCTCTAAAGCTTCACACTCCATACGCATCGCTCATATCACCCATGCATGCACCCCAAAGTCATTCAATGCTTGATCATACTTAGGAATAGCCCCTAACATAGGTCAAGTCCCCTTTGGTTGGGATCCCCTCCTACATAACACAAGGAAAAGGATTTTTATGAAAGAAAGGATGATCTATATTCTTAAGAGAAATTTGGGAAGTAAAGAATAAAAATGGTGTTTTCTTCTTTGCCATTATCCAAATAAATTTGGATTAATGCCAAAGAGGAGCATCTGTAAACACCCAAAATAAAAATATTTTCAAAACTCCCCAAATTCAAAAACTGATTTAAAACCTTTATGCTTCTCCCACTTGAAAAACCCAACTTTTTAAGGTTTTTAAGAGATATTCAAAATAAAGGTTTTAAAATTCAAAACAGCCCTTGAGTTTCAAGACAAATCAGATGAGCAGTTGGATCAAGACCAAAATCCAAAAAGTGAAGAAAAGACCGAGTCAGAAGCCTATCCGGATAAAAGTAAGATTGAAGCCTATCAAAAATAGATAAAGATCACAGGTGGATTAGGCTAGAATTGTGGATTAAATCAAGCCTCACCAGACGGTTCATTCAAATTCAAAATGCACGGGTAAGATGGGGTCGAGCTTATGTTGAATCAATTCAAATCCATTGAGGCAATTCAAGTACATATACACGGCCAAGATGAACCATATTATCAATTAAAATGGCTTTGAAAGGTTGCAAGAATCACTAAGACTTTATCATGGGATCAAGTCATAACATATCAAGCTCATATCATAGGCCGGCCAAGCAAGAGGCGCACCCGATTGAGCTTGATCGAACTCATCTAGGGACCAGTCCACATAGGGCTGGTCCATACCATCATGGAGGGAATTAAGCTTACGGAATTAAAGTTGTAAGGCCAGTTCATATGATCAAGACAAAGTGGGTCAAGTTCATAGCACCATTGGCAGATCAAAATGATGCACTTGGTGGAGCTTAGTCAAGGCCTACTTCACCTAGAGACCAGCCCACATGGGACTGGTCCATTCCATCACAAAGGGGGCCATGTCAACATGGATCAAGGGCTGGATTTGGAGCCTCCAAAACCCATGTTTAAGAAAAAGCCTAGAACCAATCCCCTTGGCCTATAAATAGGGCAAAGGGGGTGGGCGGGTGAAGCATCTTGGAGAGTTGTGAGGATTCCTTGTCACTTGGGTGAGAGAGCTAGGGGTCGGTTCAAGCAAGGAAGTGTTGCTCCAATAGTGGGTCGTGGGATGCAAGGGTGAAGGTAAGGAAGGTAGAAGAGTGGGGTAGAATTAGGGACTTGAGTGCAAGAGAGTGAGAAGCAAAGAAGAAGAAAGAGTGGTCGGATTTCCATTCTTGGAACTTCCGGACGTTTGGAGGAAAACGTGTAAGTACATTCTTACTTTGATTTTCAATTCTTCCTCTCTATTCATTAAATTTGAAATGGGGTTGTATTAATGGAGCATTGTCTCCTCCCATATTGTAATAACGTTTATAGTTTCAGAATTTTCATTTTCCTGTTGAATTGTCACTCTCACACACACGCACTCTACATGTTTGATTATGCGATTCTACCCCAATATACTCTATAAACACTCTATACTCTCTACCCCCTCTATGCTTAAGCTTATATGAATATTTTCTTTTATTTCTTTCATGATGTAGAGTTGTTGCAATTTCAATTCGTGTGAGTTTAATTCATGATATAGAGTTGTTGCAATTTCAATTCGTGTAAGTTTGCATCACATATGTTCTTAAAAATCGGAAACTGAATTTTCACATCTCTACATATGTTGGTTGCTGTATTTTTAATTCATGATTCTCTCCTCCAATTGATACTAAATTTTTCACACACAATCCCACTCATAATAAAATTTTTAAGAATTTTAGGTCCGTGCAGATATGTAATTAAAATTGTGTAAAATCGGGTTAATGTTTGTCTATTGTCTGAGCATTCTGTTTTCTTGCAATAGAGCTTGGGTTTTCATCCCATAACTCTGTCTGTATGCCTCGAAATTGGATGAATTTTGATTCATTGGAAAGATTACATCCATAGCTTTTTATCATGATTAAATTCACTAAATTTGGAACTCAGATCACTGAAATACAAGCTTATCTTTGAGCCTCTATATTTCTATGATAGGACAGTTTTGTGTACTTGATAAGAGGTATTTTCATGATTTAATTCTGCCTAAATGCAATTCTGAATCATGATCTATAAAGTGCTACAGATCCTTCCCATCACAGGCTAAGTCCTGTTAAATTTTGATGATTTTAGGAGTCTGTAAGATACTGAAATTGATTCGGGAAACAAATCTAGAAAACATAATATTATGTTTTCCAGCACTTGTTCATCTTTTGAGTTTGAACCAAGCATATTTCATATTTGCTTTCAAAACACCCTATTTTCACATGGATTGGAGTTCACCATTTTCAAAGTTGAAGTTTCTAAGCACTTAGACTAACCCTTGAACATCGGTTCGAGAAGGTCTAAAGCAAAAAAAGTTCGCTTAGCCCAATCGCCAAGTAAGAGTCAGATTTATCAAAACTTTGCTAGCTTTTGGCAAACTAGCTGGCATGCTCGCGCACTGTGTAGATAAAAAATTATTATTTCAAGTCTCTACACAGGCTTGGAGTGAAAAATTTTGTGTCTACAATTAATATAAGACCGAAGCCTTTAAATAATATACAAGACTGTTTCTCTTGATCATGGAGCGACCATTCGAGTTGGACTTTTCGTCACGCCTTTCCTACCAACTCATCTTTTATTTTTTATTTTTATTGTTAACCGAGTCTATTCTAGATTTTACTGAGACAAATAATAGTTGTAAGACCTCATCACTGTTACATAGTGGCCATTCTCGGTAACTCAACATGGTAACGGCTGGACTGGCCATCCAAACCGTTACCATGTCTAGAGTTATAGATAGGCTAGGGTAACAGCTGGACCGTTACCGAAAAACTCGATAACAATCCGAATATGGATGCTCTAGATGAGGAAAGCCTAGCTGGATAATTGGGAGACATGGAGCAAGTACTGCTCTATAAATAAGAGCAGTGCATATAATGAAACACACAGAAAAAATACACAAAGTCTCCCTTGAAAAGGCTGTTGTGAGTAAACCTCAAGCGACACACCATTTCCACTGTAGGTGTACCTAGAAAATTGGATGGAGAATAGACGTAACATCGGACTCCGGCAACCAGAAAGCTTAAGTCGGCTTTAGAGTCAGCATCAGTGGTACTAGAGCCTCGTAGTTGACCCTGCAAAAAAAAAACAAAGGTACGCATTACTGTTCAAAACTAAAAGAGGGAGAAGAAGCAAACAAAAAACAAGGAACGAGTGAGAGAAGGAAAGGGTGAAAAAGCGGTAAGACGGTGGCACACAGTCATAGTCGGCATCAGTGTCTGCATGAAGGGCGCAGAGGACCGAAGGCCGAAAGGCCAGACCAAAGCCGCATACGGCAGAAGGCCGAAAGGCCAAACCAAAGCCGCAGACGACAAAAGACCGAAAGTCCAAAACCAAAGTCGCAGATGGAATAAGGCCAAAAAGCGAGAACCAAGTCACCGACCGCAGGATGGGAAAAGAAATAGGAGGTCGTCGGCCCCCACACACAGCAAAAAACAAGTCATTGACAACCACACCGGGCTGCAGGCCACCCTCTCTGTCTCCCTCTTTCAAATTATTCACTCTCTCTCTCTCTTCACTTAAATAGACCTGACAACTGCGGGCTGAAACCAACGATTTTCTTAAACTGCGGGCTGAAACCAGCAATTTTCTTAAACTGCCCCTGGTTTTGGAAAACTACCAGCGGTTTCGTAGAAACCGCCTTGGGTAGTGGATTGAAAAGTCCGTTCTGCCCCGACCAGTTTTCTAATATTACAAAACCGCTCTTGGACAAAAGACTATTTTGCCCTTATTAAGCGAAAAGTCATTTTTACCCTCTGACAGTTTGTGAAAATTATGAAATATTAGGTTGTTGTTTTATGTATTGCCCTTCCTAGTTTAAATTATTACTTTTCTGCCATTTTATCAAAAGACATATTTGTCCCTATACTTTTGAGAAAATAACTAATTTGGGTTGATTGTTAAAATTACAAATTTAACCCTGATCAATTACAAATTTTACTAAAATACTAAAGAGTAATTTTACGAGTCTATCCTTAGGCTTTTCATAAAATTTCAAAAATAGACAAATAGTTAAAATTGTAGTTTTACCCTTTGTATTTTCTAATCAATGCTAAAGGCAGAAATTATTGAGAAAATTACAAATTTATCACAGGTTGCTTATAAATTAATTTTAGCTCGTTTTTATGATATTATGCATCGTTCTAACAAGGTTCCTGCTATGTGTGTTTGTTGCTTATTATTTGTTTCTTTTTTAAACCGTCTAACTATTATAATTACCAAACACATAAAAATGAGTTCAAGAATATGTGTGTCTGAATTAGTAAAAACCGAAAAACTGAATGGTTTGAACTTTCAAACATGGAAGAGGAGAATCTCACTTACTCTAACACTTGAAGGTGTTGAGTATGTATTAAAGGAAACCATGCGTCCGCCACCGCTAGACCAATTGAGTAACATATAGAAATGTATAAAATATTTCTAAAAGATGACACAATAGTAAGGACAGTCATGTTGACTTACATGGAGGATGACTTGATAAGGGTTTTTGAAAAATATGAGACCGCAAAAGAGTTGTTTGATTGTATGACAGCCAAGTATGACACAATTGTCAAACTACATGTGCAGTTGCTACTACAGAAGTATAACTCATTCAAAATGAGAGAAGGAGATAATGTGGTAGAACATATAAACCACATGTTAGTAATGGCTAGGGACCTAGCCATGGCAAAGTCTATCATCCCAAAATCGATGCAAATATCAACAATCCTAAACTGTCTACCCCCATCATGGAACATGGTTACCACTGCTCTCAGGTTAGGGCTAGAGATTAACCTTTCGGAATTATCCCTAAAACTAGCAATAGAGCAATAACATATGAATAAAAATAAGAAAGAAAAATTGTTAGTGGTATAAGATGAAATAGGGTCTAGCTCCAAATCCAACCAAAAGAAAAATAAACCAAACAAGAGGATAGACAAGAATAACAAGAAGGGCGGTCAAAATTTTAAGAAATCTCAGGAAACCGCTTCTCGGGTCAAGTGTTTCAACTGTGGAAAGATGAGATACTAAAAGAGGGATTACCGCAACAAGAAAGTTGGAGGAAACAACCCACAGCGCAGACAATAAGAGAAGCGGGACATAATCTGCATAATATCACAATATTTGTACATGGACAGCCCGATGACAGGTTGGTGGATAGACTCTGGAGCTACCAGACACATCTCAAAGACCAAAGAAGAGGCAATAGATCTGAAAGAATACAAATCAGGCAAACATCGAGTGTACATGGATAACAACACCTTCTCGGATATTTTGGGTACTGAGTCCTTTAGAATCTATGTACATGGTAAACCAATTGTATTAACTGATGTATTAATTATGCTATCTATAAGGCTCAATTTGGTCTTGGTTCCTACCTTAGTAAAGAAAGGTTTTGAAGTCAGGTTTATTCCTAGCAAGGTGATTGTGGGGAAACATGGGATAATATTATTCTCTAGAGAATTTGATGTAGAGCATGAACTGTTTAAATTAAGTGATAATGAAATTGGTAGTTCTGATGCTTATATTGAGTGTGCCTTTAATGTTGATGTGAATATGTGGCATAAATGCCTTGGGCATATAAGTCTGAAAAAGTTAAGGAAATTATCCAACTTTGATTTACTGCTTGGATTTGAGAAAGATACTTTCAAAAAGTGTGAAGCTTGTATACAAAGAAAAATAACAAGGAAAGTTGTTTTTCCCAAGGAATCAACAAGGGCAACAACCATATTGGAGGTCATTCACATGGATTTATATGGACCATTTAGAGTAAGGACACATCGTGGAAAGGTTTACTTTATAACCTTTATCGATGATTACTCAAGACATGTATTTATATATTTTTGCACATAAATTTGAGGCATTGAAAGCTTTCAAAGAATATAAGTAGGAAGTGGAAAACCAATTAGGGCATTCAATTAAAGTCTTAAGATCATATAGAGGTGGTAAATATACCTCTACAGAATTTCTTATATTCTGTAAAGACTTTGGTATTATAAAGCAAAATACAATGCCCAAGACACCTAAAAAAAATTGTGTAGTTGAGAGATACAATAGAACCTTGTTGAATATGACAAGGTCAATGTTGATCGATGCCTCTCTACCAAGGATTTTTTTGAGAGAAGTAGTAAGTACAACGGTTTACATACATAGAGTAACGTGTAAAGTTGTATTCACTACAACATGATGTGGTTTGGAAGAAAACCCAACCTAGGTCATCTCAGGAGGTGGGGATCTGTTACACATATAAAGATCATTGATCAGTGTAGAGATAAGCTAGACAGTAGGTCCTTAAGATGTATAATCATTGGATATTCAAAAGGTTCAAAAATATATCGTTTTTATCATAAGGACCATAGACTAATTGAAAGAAGAGATGTTAAATTCTTATAAGATACTAAGAATGACATTTTGGAAAACAATGATAAATGTATTGGTGATCTAGTAGACCTAGATCAATCATCTTTTGAGCTCATAGAAGATCTTCTTGAAATAACTGAAACCTTAAGTGGACATAAGAGGCCAAGGGCCACTCCGTCCTACTTAAAGGATTATCACACTTATCTTACAAAAGAAGTGTGTAATTCAGTAGGTTTAGATGAGTTGACTGATAACTTAACTTATCAGCAAACTATGAACTCGTCGAAAGTATCAGATTGGGAGAAAACTATAGATGAGAAAATTAAATCCATTAAGAAAAACCAAGTCTGGAAATTGACTCATTTGCCAGAAAGAAGGAAAGCTATAGGTTGTAAATGAGTTCTGAAAAAGAAATACAATGTCGATGATTTAATCGACAAGTTTAAAGCGAGGTTGGTTGCAAAGGGTTTTTCATAAAAAGAGGAGATAGATTATGTTGAGACATATTCTTCAATTACGAAATTTGCATCCATAAGAATAATCCTGGTAATATCTGCATTTATGATTTGGACTTACATCAATTAGATGTAAAGACAACATTTCTAAACGGAGATGTAGATGAAATCATATACATGCAGCAACCGGAAGGATTTATGGTTGAAGGCCAAGAAGATAAAGTATATAGGTTGAGAAAATCCCTATATGGCCTGAAACAACCACCTCGCCAATGGTATTCGACTTTTCAAAATGCCATTATAAAACTTGGGTTTGTGGCTAATAAACTTGATCACTGTATATATGTTTGGAGCAGTGGGAGCCACTTTGTCATTCTATCATTATATGTAGATGACATATTATTGACTGGAAACGACTATGAGATGATTGTCAAAACCAAGTCATGGTTAAACCAAGTCAAGATTGTTACACCTGTTGTAAAATGGGTTAAAATTAGTAAGGCTGATTGTTCTGGTGAGGGAGACGATAAGCCTAATGTTTCTTATGCACAAGCGGTGGGTAGCTTGATGTATGCTATATTATGTACAGACCTGATATCAGCTTTGTTGTTGGTCTTGTAAGTAGATATCAAAGTAATCCTGGATGGCAGCACTAGATAACTATAAAAAAGATTTTAAGATATCTGAAAGGAACAAGAGACTTGAAACTGTGTTTTCAAGCAGATGAACTGAAAGTGGTAGGATACTCAGATGCTGACTTTGCTGAGAGCAAAGATGACAGCAAATCAACCTCAGGTCAAATATTCTTATTTGGAGGTGGTGTTGTTTCTTGGGAATGTAAGAAACAGAGTTGTGTAGCATTGCATACACGGGAAGCTGAGTATGTGGCTTGCTATATGGCTGTAACGAGTGCTTCTGGATAGGTCGCTTTATACGTGATTTGAAGTTGGAAATAATCGACGAGTCAGTTGCCATTTACTGTGAGAACAATGCAGCAATTACTCTTATCAAGAGTGGAGCTGATTGCTAAAAAAACAAGCATATAATGGTTAAATACCACTATGTTCATGATATGGTTATGAGAAAGGAAATATCCATCTCATACATGCCAACAAATAATATGTTGGCAGACCCCTTGACTAAAGGCATAATAGAGGAACTATTCTCAAAACATGTTGCGAACATGGGTTTGAGGTATGTTTGATTGTTGTGTAGAGAAATAACCACACAATGGCTAGTGATTGCAGCAATAATCATGAATTGACAATATTAGGTAAACCTTGTAAAAGTGGGAAGAAAACCAGTATGTCAATGCACTTTGCTCGAATGGCCAAGTGGGAGATGTTACATAGTGGTCATTCTCGGCAACTCACCACGGTAACACTTAGACTGTCCATCTAGACCGTTACCATGTCTGGAGTTACAAATAGGCTCGGGTAACAGCCGAACCGTTACCGAAAAACTCGGTAACAGTTCGGATATGGATGCTCTGAATGAGGAAAGCCTAGCTGAATAACCGGAAGACGTAGAGTAGGAACTGCTCTATAAATAATAGTAGTGCGCACAGTGAAACATATAGAAACACACAAAAAAAATACACAAAGTCTCCCTAAAAAAGGCCGATGTGAGGAAACCCCAAATGACACACTATTTCCATTGTACCTGGAAAACTCGACAGAGAACATACGCAACATTGGACTCCGGCAACGAGAAAACTTTAGTTGGCTTCAAAGTCGGCATTAATCACTACATGTTGAAAATTTACCATTGCCTTAAATTGAGAAACTTTAACAGCCAACAAAATCTAATATCTCCAAGCCACGTCTAGGCCCAACTCAGTGCCCTAGTTTTTTGTTTCAGCTTCTCTGCAACAGCAAGCAAAGCCACGATCTTGCAAGGTTGGCAGAAGGAATGAAGAGGAATATAATAGGACATTAGATATCTTCTTCCTGGCTTCAGATCTTATCCGTTCTGCACAACGAGCAACGCTTACCCGGCCAGGGTCGACCACAAGTTCATGATACCTGGATGTGCAACCCACACGGACGCAGACACAATCCCCCCACAACCACAAAAGAAAATGTAACTAATTCGTTTTGCGCATCAACTCCGGATTCTACTTTGAATGGATGAAGGTGGCGAGGTAGAAGTGTAATTATAAAAGAAGACCAAATCAACAATGAAAATTATTTGGAGAAAAAGTAACGTGATACCAATAAAATTAGTAGACAAATGATCAAACTCCGAGTGGGATTTAAGAAATCAGATAATCAACCATTTAATAGAGGAAACAGAAGATCTCAGAGATAATCAAACAAAATAATGTAACGTATTCAGCTTACTGTGAGACAGGCTTAGTTTTGGTTTGATTATGACGTCCTTGCATGTAGAAGAAGAAGAGCGCAGGAACTCGATGTTGGCGTACGCAGAGTACAAGAACCAAGTAGAAGAAGAATTTGAAGCCCAAAGAAGCAGTGGCTGATGAACATTGGTCGGAAGGTGGGGTGTCGCCCTCGTCTCAAAATTTGGAAAATTAGCAAAATCAATAACCGAAGGTTGAATATCCATGGGGCAACCAGTTCCTCCGCTATTTGCCCCACCCTAAATTAAAGCATTTTAATCCGCTACTTACCTAATGTCATGTTTTCTGTAATAGAATATGACCTCTTTCCTTGCTGTTAAGAAAAAAAGCTAACAAGACCTTAGCTAAAGCCAAAATATCATTAAATGAAGTGTGGCGGACTAGCACCTTCTTCGACCGAGGAAAAAAGAAGAACGAAATTGTATCTAGCACTCCTTTTCTAATCAAGAATTGGTACCACCAGCATGCAGAATTTATATTTCCTGTGGGCGTTAGCAGATGAATGGATCCAGTAAGGATTTGAAACCTGATTAATTGATTCTGGTCCATTGAAACTATGTTCCGCTAGTAATGAAGTCGGATATTGTTGGACTTTCAAAGTCCGAGTAGGTCTGGTTGGTTAATAAAGTTTCGGGTTGGATTTTGGGTAAAAAAATATCGCATTACTCCAAATGAACACCTTGAATAACATGACTGACGACGATAATGCCAGAGGAAGCTAACCTCAACCCTTAAGAGGAAACATCCAGTTCATTTAGGATTTGGCTAGCTGTAGGTCCCTAGGCCTCCTCAAGTTAAGTAAACCTAAAGAGAATGGTTAAGAAGAGGTGTTGATAGATTTCTAAAGCCTTTGTTGAGTTTCGGATCAAAATAAGGTCAAAGATCAGGAACATTCTAATTTTAGGTTAATCCGAGATGAAAAATTCGTTGAGCCTAGATAGCTTACGAGTTTTGTGGTATTTGACCATATCGCTCTCGATACTACTGTGATTGACACGATTATTGATTTGTTATAAAATATATATATACAGGTCTATCTAACAAACAAAAAATATATTATTTTCATACTTTTTAGTAAAATTTTCAATTTTGTTAGTGCCTAGTTGGTAGCCTCATATGAGCCCCCTGACACAGTCTACTTCGTTTTTGCTATTACTCTTTTGTTTAACTCTTCCATTTGCATCTAATTTGAAAGATTCTTGCTTTCTTGGAAGCTAAACTAGGAGCAGATTTCTGGTAAGTTGACAACTGTAAGTTTGATTGTGCAAATAAATGCCGAAAACCAAACTTACAACTAAAAATAGAGGAGAACATAAATGAAAGTTTTATAAAGAAAAGGCCTGCAACTAAGGTTTGAAATTCGAAAAGGAAATGAAATATATGACAGTTAAGAAACAAAATAGATGACGGGTTGATGCTTCAGCTCATCCTTTGACTGATTTTCTAATTGCTTCACTCAATTGTGAAGCCTCGTCCTTTTATAGCTAATGGTTGGTCGGCTTTGAGATTATTCTTGCTACTGCATTCCTCTAGATGACTCCTTTAGCTTCTCTAACTCCTAGAATATTGGCTCATAGATCTTGTACCTAATATTAGAAGATGGTTAGTCATATTTGTTATTGGGTCATCACTTTCACCTAATTGGTTTCTATAATGGTTGATTACTCTGTTAAATATTCTCAATGTGGCTCCTCAGGTTCCTTGCATGTATCCATATTCATCATCGAAGTGACTTCTCAAGTTTCATGTAATTTTGGCATTAGCACTTTGTGCATGAATTTTGATATGATGCCAAAAATTAAATAAATCCCCTCCATGAAAAGCGGAAGTACATATATGATTGTTAACTATTTTATTTGTTTATTGAAAACTTTATATAACTAACATGAGCTTTCTATGTTTTTCAATTTGGTCACTATGGTTTCAAATCTACACTATCATACCCTTTGGTTCCTGCCATCTGTCAAGTTAGTAAGCTTGCAAACAATGTCACACAAAGATGATGTGGAAGGTGATTTCACATGACCAAAGGGATGTGGATATTGATTCAACAACCACATTATCACAAGTTAATATGGCGGTTGATGTTGGCATGGCAGATGATATGACAAGTGACGTTGAAATAACATGTGATGGCATCTTAATCAACTAATATAATTTGTCATACTGGTTAACTTGGCAGCTTATACACCACATTGGATTAAAGGTAAAAGGATTAGACATTTGTCACTCACTTGATAAATAGTAAAAACTACAAAGTAACTCAAAGAACTTCTTAAACCACAAGTAGTAAAATGAAAGATGGTCAAATCCCAAGGTTCTTTTGTGAAGTTTTCTCCATATTTAACTCCTATGTACAAGGTTGACCTAGCCTCTCCAATAGTCATACTAAGGCGACTAATTATTTGTTTATTGCTCTTTATCATCAATGACCATAGGGTTGTTATCAAATCCATTGTAATCGTTGTTTAATTCCTATAAGTAGTCATACCAAAGCACCAAACCATCAATAGGTTGCTCAACATCATCCATTTTTGATTGGTTGATAAATTGTATATCATCAATAATTTCAGTATAATTATTCAGTGCTTATTGATATGCCTGTAGCAAGGCCTTTCTCGGATTACCAATTATATAAGTACGTCCGACTCTAACCATAAACTCTGATATGGCCAGTCTCAATTTATGATGTGAAAGGAGACAGGTTGTATTAGGCTTCCGCCAGTCAACATCAAACTTTGTTGGATTTATTATCATGAATTTGAAATATAATGAGTATTTCGTTGGGGCATCTCCTCTTAGCGACATATTATGGAGTATGAATATAGTGAAAAGTAAGTAAGGGCCTCTATATCTTAGACTAGATACGGTGAATTAATTGTAAAGAGGTTTCACATATTAATGCCCGAATATAGTGAATAAATTAAAAAGAGAATCTCTGCATTTAAGTATAGATGGATGGGGAGATGAAGTGGGGGGCAATGAAGCTAATTTTAGATAATAAGATCTACATCAATGCTTGAAATATCTGAATATTGATTGATATGTTCATAGAGTTGGTGAATATTATGATGAAGAGAATGATTCATATTTTATGTTTAAAAGTGACAAAGTTAGAAAAATCTAAGGAGATTGAAAACACAAGCTTTAAATTATGATACTTAGAAAGAAAAAGCTAGAAATAGAGTTAGTATTATTGTAAATAAGAATTTAAATAATAATATAGTGGACATATAACAACATGATGATTGAAGTAGGATTATGAAATTAGTGTTAGGTGTGAAGGCTTTGAACATAATGATATGCACTTTAAATACAACATAAAGAAGACAATTTTAATTGGAGTTAAATAAGGCAATTCAAAGAATCCTAGAAAGAGATATGATTTGTTTATGAGGAGATCTAAATGATATGTGGGTAAAGGGACATTAGGAGATCAAGGTATTTATGAAAACTATAGATTTAATGATTCTAATGAGAAAGGCAAGGAAAATTTAGATTTGGCTATTGTAATAATCTCTTTATAACCAATACAATATTCAAAAAATGAGATGAGCATTTAATTACTTATAAGAGTGGCTTGTCATAAATACATAGAATAAAAGATAGATCATATTGTAAGAACCTCAAAGCAATTCTAAAAGTAAGCTTAACTACCAAATATCGAGTTTTATTTATAGATTTGCATGTAAGAAGGTGGACAAAAAGTACATAAAACTACTCAAATTAAATAGTTGTAAACACCCAAAAATTTTCTAAGAAAATAAGATTTTAATTTTATAATTGGTTTTCAAAAAGCCAATTCCAAAGCACGTGGAGTGATATCTGACTCTCAATTTTCATAATTTTCATAAAGTTAGCTCACATGAGGAACCAAGTCTAGATGACCTGTCAAGAGAGAAAAATCCTATGGTTGAAGGTCCTATTGTGGTTTAGTCTGATTTGTTCTAGATCAAACTCTAGATCTAGGTTTATTTTGAAGGAGAGACAAATAAGAGCAAATACTTATAGAACACAACCTGTCTAGTTCATTAGTGCTTTTGATTAACATGGATAAGGATATTTAAAGGAGAAGATGCAAGATCTAACTAGAGATTTGGTAGTAGGCATATGATGTTAGCGTAGATGTAATTTTATTTTAAAGCCTATATAAAGACTTGAAACTAAATTCGCAATGGATAGATCTGTGATTTTACTTTGGATGTGTGGAATTAAATCTGAAAAACTTCTTACTCTAGCATAAAGGATAGATCTGTGAAAGAAACACAAAGACTTAGAGAAATGACTATATCAGAGCACAAAGATATCTGATTTTTAAGAAATTAATTTTGTTGGAAAGCTATGAATATCAGCGTTTCAATGGGATCTTTTCAATCAAATTGGATCATTGCAAAAAAAGTTATGAGATTTTGACCAATCTCTATTGCAGGATATGCAAGGTTTATAAATTTTATTATGTTTTTATTTGATTTTTTCTAATTTTATTTATGGCCTTAAATGATCCCAAAATTCTTACAAATTTTGTAGACAGTCGGCCTATGTGCGTAGAACAGGTGTACCAATTTTTATTACATTTGAATAGTAGAGTAAGAAAAGAAAAATCATCAATCAGACATATGCAAAATACAGAAAACAAAATTTTCAATTTCTAGAAAATACGTGGATGCATTTGATCGAATTTAAATATAATCCATAACAATTAAAGCATAAGAAAATAAAATAATCAAGAAAATTATCAGTATAACATAAACATAGAGGGGATTAGGAAATATAAGATCTTACAATGTATATTGAGGTAGAAGGAACTATGAATCGAACACATAGAAGGCATTAACAAGCATGAAAGAAATTTGACAGCATAATCCCTCAAATATTACATCTAGAATGGAGACATAAGCTCTTTAGTTACAACCCCATTAAATTGAATGGAAAAGAATAAGAGAGTAATGAAAAAGGAGAATGAAAGAGATGACCTGAAAATCGAAAGAAGGCTTGGTGGCTGACGACTCTATAGAAGGACGTCTCCTTCCTCTCCGTCTCTCTCTCTTTTCTTCTCTTTCTACTTGCAGGAATTCTCTTGATTTTCTTCTCTCTTTGATGCCTTGAATCAGCCACCCAAGGCCCCTTTTTATAGATTTCAAGAAGGCGCTCTAGGGCCTTCTTTGGATCAATTATTGGGCTTTCAATGGGAAGCACGATTTGAATCTAGACGCCATAAAATTTTCTAGATTTTGGAGCTGCACATGGGCCATGTGGGACATGGGAGTGGTCCCCTTGAGCCCATGTGGGTAGTGTGAAACTGGGTGCATCCATATGAGCTAGGTGGCTCGCCCTTGGCTTGGTTCAATAGTGTGGTTTTCACTTGATCTAGCTCATGGCTAGGTGTAGGCCAAGGTGTATCCCGCCCCCTTGGCATGACTCGTGGCTAGGCTTGACCCATCCAAAACATTTTCATTTCAAAATAATGTTTTTGAATTTTATGAAATTCATAGGGCATGTTCAAACCATGGATTTTAAAATATGTCGTAGTTTATTTTGGAAAACATTTTTAGGGCGTTTAGGGTTGCACTAGGAGTTGTCCAAGGTATGGATCTTGGCCCCCTTTTGAGATACATTTGAGTTTTCAGCCTAAATTGGGTTATCTCGTAAAATTAGACCTTTGTTTCCTCAGCATGGAACATGATTCTTTAAGCCTTATTTTATTTAAACTATTTACACCCACTTTGTCCTAAAAACATGTTCAAGTGAACCTTAAACTAGTTTTATGTTATTATATGTATCCATATGGTTTTTAAAGAGAATTATATGTATTGGATAAATAAAATATAGGTTGACCCCTGGATATATGCACATTAATCTAGGTTTAGCATGTGCAAATGAGGTTCAAAAATGCATATACATATATGGGGTGTTATTTTCCATATGTATCTCATATTCAAAGTTTTATTATTGATGGAAATATATGTGAATTAATTAAAAATGTGGGTAATGTGATGGAAAATTCTCTTGATTTTGATTTCTACTTAATAACATCAACAATTTCATCCATTTAGGAAACCAACATTGTCCTTTATTTATTACATAAGTAAATTATTATTCTCTTTAGATTTTATACTTATAAAATTAAATAGAATACTCACATTTGAATGGTCTCACCTAGCTTGGCTCGATTTGTCATTGACCCAATAGCCTACTATTTGATTCCATTTGACCTTGACCCAATGGCCATCAAACTCAACCAACATTAACCCAAGCTAAGTTCAGCCCCTTTGGTCCGACCCGGACTTAATCTTACTTAAGGTCTTGACTTTAGTCGACTCACCTAGAAGACCCAACATTGACCCTAGCTCGTGTCATCTTGATACCCATTTGACTCAAGATTCAAGATTTGGTTCGAACCATCTTAGCTGGTTAGGGTTCATAGCTCAAACGAGACGCATGGCACACAAATTGTCACTTGGACTGGTCAAAGACTAACAGGCTTGGGATGTCCCACCTTTAGGCTCATGCAAAAAAGCACTTGGTTCAGCTAGGAAACCAAATGAAGACCCATTTGTTGCTGGACAATTTCCAGAGATAAAGTTGCTCAAGATCAATTGGATTTCATCAAACCCAAACTCCTTAGATTTTTTATTCTATTTGTATCTGTCAATGTAATCAATTCATCCCTCAAGAGGCTTGGAATTCCTTAATCGATAATCAAAAGTCCTTCAAGAGGCTTGAAATTCCTTAATCGATAATCAAAAGTCCTTCAAGAGGCTTGAAATTTCACCACTTAAATATTATGAAGGCGTTCTATCAACATCAAGAGGGATTGTCCAGCATTAGTTCTTGAGGAAGCGCGCGGCTTTCAGGTTTTATTATCAATCCTTTAAGTGGTGTGGATCTTCAAGTAGGTACATTAATTTTGCATTAGGATTAGCACTAGCTCTATACAGCCCTCATATTTACATGCATAAAAGGTTTTTTATAATTTATCGTGCATCCTAGTTTAGCTTTTCTTTTCATATTAATTGCATTAGTTTCATATTATACTCTTTTTATTTGTTTCATCATAGGCATATCGATAAGGCAAAATTCATATATTATTTAGTCTCAATCACCTATTTTCATCTGTGACATATCCCTAGTTCATGTGTCTAAGATTACTCCAATTTGCTGCATATTAGTGGGTATCTACCGCTTCACATTAGTAATCCACATATCATACTGCATAGATTTAGTTATCATTAATTAGACTTTTATCTTAATTCACATTTAGGAGTAGTTTCATATAAGCCAATATTATTTACAACCTAGATATGCATGGATTTCTTTTTATCATCAATCATCATACTAATCATTCATACTAATTCACCATCAATATCAGTCTACTGTCATCAGCACATTAATTATTTTTATTTATCCGCCAGTGTTCACTAGTATCATTCCCCTTTATTTTCTCACATTAGTATCTTTCAAACTAGTTATATTAATCACTAAATCTTAATTAGCTGACTCCATACCCATCTATCAGCAGGGTCATTAGTATTAGATGCATCTTGCATTGGTAATTTAGTGTGCTTGTTTTCTCGAAGACCCAATTAGTTGCATTGCTTGTCGTTCGCATTAGACAATCCACATGTTAGATATGTAAATCTGGTCTGCATAAATCCGTATACATATTAATTTCCATATTGCATTATCTTGTTCGATTTCATTATTTTAGTGTCTTAGAATTAGCTATTGCCTATCCTATATCAGAATTAGACGGTATTGCATGTTAGATTAGTACTAATTTTTCCTTGCATCTTGACTCGTTGATATCACACGCTTCTTATCTTGGAAAAGTTGTTCTTGAAGCCATCGAATATACATATTACTTGTTGTCCTCCCCAAGGACCAGATTCGCCACCCACTTCGATTCCTTTCTGCCAAACTCAACCCACAACTTCATCCTATTAGCTCTTAATCAATTCAGCCAGTTTTAGTCCTTTCCATAACTGGACTCGTATTCTCCTTGCTGAACCAAACCATATACTCCCTTAACCCAACTTGAGCAGCCCTTAACCGAGTCTGGATCTTAAATTTTCCAGCCCAATTAGTTCAACCTAAGACCATACTAAAATCCACACTTAGGCAACCCTAGAGTCCTAACTGCACCTTAATTATTCCTGTCCAACCTAGTTTGTCACCTAGTAGACCTAAATAAGGCTTAGACAAGGCTCGTTATCCTAGGAATCCTAGCTAGTTAAAACTCAACTTAGTGAGTCGAGTTTACCCGATTTATACCCGAACCAACCTTGTTAAGACACGAATTGAACCTGTCCCACTTGATCCTTAGGCGCCTAAAGTTTATCCATACTCGACGGCAAGCAAGCAACCCTTGAAATTCATCTTTATCTCGATTGTGCAGAAATTTCATATTTAACCAAGTCAAATAATTGTTACCATTAGAGATTGACCCTTTTTCGATAGGATAAGAAGAATTTCAGTGGGAAGAACCAAGATGAACACAAGACACATAAGCAGTGATTAGAGATAAGTTCCTAAGTACTTGATTTTTGTATTTATGTTTGAGAATTACATTTTCATATAACCAAAGAATTGTATACAATAGCGAAACCTCAAAAATGGGAAAGAAAATGTGCTTAAAAGGTAAGTTCTTCAAGTAGATATTTGAAATTATGTAAGTAGCATATTCGGAAAGTGGCAAGAAATGTGCTAGGTAAATCTAAGGGAGATGTGATGATACAAAAGAAAGTTTGGTGGTGGAGTCAACGTGTGCAAGATCAAGCCCAGACAAAAAGAGCATGCTACAAATTGCATTATATCAACAGTAATGATCAAACTTAAGAGTCTTATAAGAAAAAGAAAGAAGCTAAAAAAGCTACTATTGAAGAAAAAGCTAAAATTTGAGAGGAATTTTATGAGAAGCTCAACCTAAAAGAAAGTGGAAGAAATATTTTTAGTATAGCTGAGGCTATAGATGAAAAAAGCCAAGGATCTTACTTTTGTTAGATGCATCAAAGAAAAGGATGAGAAGATTACGATGGCAAGTGATGATATCAAGCTATATATAAATTTTCAGTCTCAAAGAACCTCGCCCCCTATTACAATCATCTTGAAAGGAAAATGAACGAGAGAATTAAGAGATAAAATCTGAAAAAAGTAATACCTCTTAACACTCTTTCTTTTTGTATGTAATATGTGCCTGTTTGAATTCTTTTTGTCGAAGTTCTTTTTGCCCCATCGAGCAAAGGTCTATCTCTTATGCTACCAAATTTTCTTGTTTAAATAAATACCTAAATTCATTGAATTTAGGTAGTTGGCAAGCTTCACATGGACTTGTCGTAACCAAGTCACCTAGGTTCTTGGGTGAGGATATGGTTAGGAGAAATGAGTTTTTGGATTAGGTTCACCTTAAGATGGATCTGGAATTTGGGCCTAGATGGGTCGAACCCAAGTAGGATTGAATTGAAATAAGATCAACAGAATCGGGTTGGATACAACAAAGTGGATTCCAGATCCAAAATGTTCGGAATAAATGGAGCGGATGGGATATAGCACAGCGAATTTTTACAAATCCGCCACGCAACACCTGATCCCATTAGAAATGGTTTGGGTATAGCAAGAAAAACGAGTATTTTGAGAACCAAGCTCGAAGCACTTGGACAAGGTAGGGTGAAACGGGTTCGGTCGACTGGATCCGATAGATCCGATCCAATCCAATGTTATTGGACAGGACTAATGCACAGCATTCACGGAAAGATTTCAATCTTAAAGAAAAGAAAGAGTGAGCGCGGCGCTGCAGTGAGGAAAACGGTGGAGCGGAGGAGATGGAGAAGGCGATGTTGGATGATAAGAGGCGGCGAGGCTCAGAAGGGTGGCGGTTCGAGTGGCGGAGGTAAGGTTTACTATTTTTTTCGTTTTTCCCAGAGCCAGGTGCTAGATAAAGGGGAGGAAGATGGAGCATGGTTGGCAACGGACAATGCAGCGGTGATGGCGATTTTCAGCAAGGCACTCATGGTGCTGCAATCGGGCAGCAGAGAAAGAGAAAAATCGGGAGAGGGAGAGAGACACAAAGGAGGGTGAGGGTGGCTTGCCACCAACAGAGAGAGAGAGAGAGAGAGAGAGAGAGAGAGAAGTGGATTTTGCTTTCTTTTGTCGCATTGGCGAGCTACAACAAACTGAAACTGAGGAGGGAGGAGAGGATCACGGGTTACCTAAGGCGATCTTGGCGACCTCTCCAAATCCTGAGACCGTTTGGTAGATCGTCGCTCGAGGTACGGAGGAGGAGTGAACCTCGTTAGCCGAATTTTTTGAGTGAGAGGGTTTGTATTTTTCACTTTTTCCTATAATCTATGTGGACTGCTATTAATTTATATAATAGTGTCGGCTCCTCTAGGTGGGCTTTTCGTTTGGAGCTTCGTTCGGTTGTTATTTTGTCAATTCGTAATACACCCTTGTTACGGATAGGCGCTATAACGTCCCTCATAAATAACGGTTGGATTACTACTTTAGTTGTTTTTGTGATAAGGTTACCGAGAATAACTACATTTACATTACATCTTTCACTTATCATTCGAGCTAAGTAAACTGATATATTGGTTTTCCTCATACTTTTGCGGGGTTTTCGTATTACAATCATCACATGTTGTGTGATTTTTTACCCACACAATAATCAAACATATATCAAAGAAAAGATACTTTGTTATACTTTTAGTCAAAGGGTCTGCCCACATAATTGTATTTCACTATTATAACCCATGTTTGTAACCCGTTGTGTGATGTATATTTCCTTTCTCATAATCATATCATGAACATAATTGTATTTAACTATTATATGCTTGCTTTTTGAGTTGTCAGTTCTACTCTATTCGAGTGATTGTTGCATTGTTGTCATATTTTGAGAAGCAAGCTACGTACTCAGCTTCCTGCATATACAATGCTACACAACCATGTTTCTTACATGTCTAAGAAACAACAACACCTCCAAAGAAGAATATTTGTCCCGAGCTTAATTTATTGTCATCTTTGCTTCTAGCAAAGTCAACATTTGCGTATCCACTTTCAATTCATATGCTTGAAAATATAATTTCCAGTTTTTGTTCCTTTCAGATATCTTAAAATCTTTTTTACAACTATCCAATGATTCATCCAAGATTATTTTGATATCTGCTCACAAGACTAACAACAAAATTGATATAAGGTTTTATACATATCATAACATACATCAAGCTACCCACAACTTATGCATAAGGAATGTTAGGCTTATTTTGTCTCGATGTAGTGAATCAATTGTAGAGAGGATTCCCACATCATGAACGGGTGAGGGTAAGGAAGTTAGTCCCAATATATTGTTGTTTGAATGTAGTGAATAAATTATAGAGAGGGTCTCCACATTTTCAATATGGACAGATACGGGGGTAAAGAAGTTAGTCCTAGATAATAAGATTTGCATTGGTTCTTGGAATGTTGGAACATTGTCCAGTAAGCTAATGGAAGTGGTAAATACTATAATTCGAAGAAAGATTCATACTCTATGTTTACAAAAGACAAAGTGGATTGGCAAAAAAGCAAAGGAGGTTGAGGATACATGTTTTAAATTATGGCACTGAGGTAAGGAAAAGACTTGAAACGGAGTTGGTATTATCATAAATAAAGATTTAAAGAATGGTGTAGTAGATATACAACGATATGGTGATCGAATCATGACATAGAAATTAGTGTTAAGAGCAAAGGTTTTGAATATAGTTTGTGCTTATGCACCCCAAGTAGAACTAGAAGATAGTATAAAGATGGTTTTTTGGGAAGAGTTAGATGAGGTAATTCAAAGAATTCCACAAAGGGAGATGGTTTGTTTAGGAGGAGATTAAAATGGACATGTCGGTAAAGAGGCATTAGGATATCAAAGTATTCATAGAAACTTTGGTTTTAGGGATATAAATGAAGAAGGTAGGGAGATTTTAAATTTTTCTATGGCATTTGATCTCTTTATAGTCAATACAATCTTCAAAAAATGAGATGAACATTTAATTACTTATAAGAGTGGCTTATCACAAACACAAATTGATTACTTTATTTGTAGAAAAAAAGATAGAGCGTGTTGTAAATATTGCAAGGTAATTCCAAGAGAAAGCTTAACTACTCAACATCGACTTTTAGTTATGGATTTAAAAATAAAAAAATGAAAAAAGAAGAAAAGAGTGCATCGAGCTATTCAGACTAAATATTGGTATACCTTGCGATATGTGGAATAATATGGCTATACATATTAGGAAAGTGGCGAAAGATATGTTAACTGAATCTAAGGGAGGTGTACCGGCACAAAAGGAAGATTGGTGGTAAAGTGAAGTAGTGCAAAATAAAATCAAAGCAAAGAGGGAATGTTACAAATCACATTATGCTAAGAAAACTAGTGAAACTTTAAAGGCCTATATAAAGCAAAGAAGGAAGCGAAAAAGATTGTCAGTGAAGCAAAAGCTAAAATTTGGGGGATTTATATAAAAAATTCAACTCAAAAGAGGGTGAAAAAGATATTTTTATGATAGTTAGGGCTAGAAATAAGAAAACTAAAGATCTAAATTATGTTAGATGCATCAAGGACGAGGATGAAAAAAGTTCTAGTGGCACATGATGATATAAGAAATAAATAGAAAAACTATTTTTATAATTTTTTTAATAAAAATAAAGATGTTAGTATTAGCTGAGGAGAGTTAGCCAAATCAGAAAAGTATATAAACCGTAATTTCTATCTACGTATTCAAAAGAATGAAATATGGAAATAGGAATCACTTGTCTCACAAGACTATTTAATGAAGTATGAAAATACCAAAAGATGCCCGAGGAATGGACAGCAAGTACACTTATACCCATATATAAAAAACAAGGGAGACATACAAAATTGTGCGAATTATCAGGGTATTATCAGGGTATCAAGTTAATGAGCCATACTATAAAATTATAGGAAAAAATTATCGAACATAGGTTAAGATAAGTATATAGATAACCAATTTGGATGCATGTCAGGCAAATATACTGTTAAAGCGATTCACCTTTTGAGACATTTTACGAAATATTTTAGAGCAAAAAAAAAAGACCTTCACATGATATTTGTTGATCTAGAAAAAACTTACGATAAGATACCGAGGGAGGTCTTTGAAGAATCTTGGAAAAAAGAGGTATCCTATTGACATACATAAACCCTATAAGAGACATGTATGGCAAAAACATGTGTGAGGACTCATGAAGGAATGATAGACTTCTTTGAAGTTAATATTGGGTTACATCAAGGATCAATTTTAAGTCTATACTTATTTATAATAGTGATTGATAAGTTAACAAAACATATTCAAGATGAAGTATCTTGGTATATGTTATTTGTAGATGACATTGTGTTAGTAGAGGAGTCTAAGAAAAAAGTTAATAGTAAATTGGAACTATGGAGGGAAAGATTAAAAAGTAAAGGCTTTCATCTTAGTAGAACAAAGACAGAATATATGGAATGTAAGTTTGATCATTTGGTTACTTAAGAGGACAGAGAAATTAAAATTAGTATATGTTGTATCCT
This sequence comes from Brasenia schreberi, assembly GCA_036023115.1. Classification (NCBI taxonomy): domain Eukaryota; kingdom Viridiplantae; phylum Streptophyta; class Magnoliopsida; order Nymphaeales; family Cabombaceae; genus Brasenia; species Brasenia schreberi. The sequence goes on along the minus strand of JAYKKT010000089.1, from coordinate 15,379,896 downwards.
CCAAAATGAAAGTTTTAAATAGACAGAATATATAGAATGTAAGTTTGATCATTTGGTTACTTATGAGGACATAAAAATTAAAATTGGTATACATTGTATCCTCCAAAAGGAAAGTTTTAAATACCTAGGGTCAATTTTTTAGAGTGATAGAAGAATTGATGGACATGTTACGCATAGAATTAATACTAGTTTGTTAAAATGGAGAGGAGCATCAAGTATTCTTTGTGATAAGAAGATATCGTTAAAGTTAAAAGGTAAATATTATAGAACAACAATTAGACCTGCCATGTTTTATGGTTTTGAGTGTTGGATAGTTAATCATCAACAGGTACAAAAGATGTTTGTGACAAAAATGAAGATGTTGAGATGGATGAGTGGTCATACAAGAAAAGACCATATCCATAATGAAGTTATTAGAAATAAATTATGTGTGGCACCAATAGAGGGTAACATGAGAGAATATCATTTAAAGTAGTTTGGACATATAGAAAGAAAATGAAAAGAAGAACCTTTAAGATGGTATGAAAAACTAGATTTTGAAAGTATTAAAAGAGGTAGAGGATCATCACAAAAGTATTGAAAATAAACCATAAAGAATGATCTAGCTTATTGTGAGTTAACTGCTAACATGACACATGATAGGGCTCTGTGGAAACAAAGAATTCATGTAGCCGACCCTGTCTAGTATGAAAAAAGGCTTAGTTGTTGTTGTTGTTGTTATTGATCTATCATACCATCTATTGTCTTGAAGGTGGTACACGGAGCTTTGTTTGTGTGATTTAGATGGAGCATGGGTTATACCATATGGCAATGGTGGGTTCCTGTGGAGAGGAAGAAAACCAATCAAACCACTTTTTTGTTGTTTAGTTACCCTTGAATTTGGTGTTTTCGAAGATATGAATGAATGGTTGTTTATGGTGGTTGTCTCCCAAGCTAGTGGATAAGGGTAACCGAGGTAGTATGTAAATGTACTCACTATTCATGAAGTTGGGATGAGCAACGAGTTTAATAACTACTCTAAGGAACTACCCCCAAGTATGCGGATATGGATAATTGGTCGAAATGTTGGCTTGTGAAGTAGTTGTGTTATCGACCTTCCATGTAAAAGAGGTGTTGCACAACTTGGGATGACATGATGATGGTTGTTACCAATCGTTCAGGTATGGACGATGATGGGTACTAGCCTCTACCCTCGAGAGGGAATGTTAAGTTTGTTGAAGATAGGATGAAGTATAGGTTCTTTCACCCTCCTTCAGCTAAGTAGCCTATTATAGAGAATGATCACGATAAGAGTACTCAAAGCTTTGTGAAGTCCTTGTCAAGTTTTAGGCTAAAAATAAGGTAAAAGATCAAGCCCCATGATTTCGGGTTACCTCATAATGGAAATCAGGTTAGGTGCAACCAACTTGATAAGGTTATAGTATTTTGGTTGCATCTCTCTCGACACAGTCATAATATGATTTTTGATGCATTGAAAATAGGTACATTGAGTTATTCAAAGAGCCAAAAGTTCGGTGATTCTGATAAAGATTAGATTTTGTATGATTTTTCCAATCTTACTAAGATCCGATCAATAGCCTAGTATTAGTCCTCTTAACAAAGTCTACTTGTTTATGTTATAACACTCTTCTTCAAACTCTGAATTGCATGATTCTTACTTTCTCAAAAACAGAACACGAAGAACTTTTCAAAAATAAAAAATAGGTTGGTTGTGACTAGAATCGGTATTGTTATGGCCTACAAATGGATTTTAGGCAATTTTTTTGAGTTGAGGATATATTTCTAGTAAGTTGACAATTGAAGATTTGATTGTGCAATTAAATGCAATAGGATGAAACTTACAATGAGAAGGGAAACAAAATTGAACTTTTATAAATAAAATAGTTACAACTAAAGATTATAACTCAAAAAGTAATGAAACAAAAATCAAAAGAAATGTAGTTAATATGTAAGGAAATGAAATAAATGATATGTTAATGCTTCAATTAATTTTTTCTAATTGATTCATTCGATGTGACTAGCCTTGTCCTTTTATTAGAGATGTATAAATGGGCTTGGCCCGAGGGTGTCAGGCCAGAGAATTCCAGCCCATATTTAAAGTAGGGCCAAATGATCCGGCTCATATTGTCCTTAGGGGCTGATGCAGGCCAGACACTCATTGGATATTAGATCGGATCTATAAAACTTTATCCAAGTCTGCTTGAAATCTAAATCCAACCACATTGTTTTAGGCTTCAACAGGTCATATACACATACACATTAATTAAAAACTATATATGCAGGTATATGTACTACATATATATACACATACATGTAATAATTATATATATATATATATATAGTACATATGTATATATGTTGTGGCCCGGCCTAGCTCACATTTTCTCTGGCCCATATTGACTCATAGTGGGTTTTCGAAGCCTTTATCGAGTTTTGGATAAAAATCGGGTATGAAAATATCATTCATTAGTGCAACAACTTTTGGCACAACGAAGATGTTGAGGTGGAGGTGTAATTATAAAAGGAAAACCAGATTGACAATGAAATTGTTGGAGAAAAAGTAGTGTGACACCATTAAATAAAAATAGAGGTAGCCATATGATGAAGCTTGGAGTGAGGTTTGAGAATCCTTATGGTGAACTCTTTAATGGAGACGAGAAAAGATATCAGAGAAAACTGAAACAATGCAACTTATTCAGCTTAGTGTTAGACATGGCTTGGTTTTGGTTTGATAATTACTTCCATGTTGGCGTGGAGAGTAGAAGCAGTAGATGGTGTTCGTTGATCGGAGGTGAGGTGTCGGCCTCCTCTCAATTACTGCGGGTTGAATCCATGGGCCAGCCAATTCCTTCGTTTATTTGCCCCACCCTGAAAACAGTTTGTTTTTTTATTATATAATAAGACCGTTTCTCTTGCCTCTTAAGGGGGAAAAAAGAAAATAAAAATTAAGACCTTAGCTTAAGTCAGAATAACATTAAAGGAAGTCCTTGGTCGAAGGATTTCCCTCCCTCTTCGACCAAGTGGGGAAAAGGAAAAGAAACTATTATGCTCTAGCACTCTGTTTTTAAACAAGTATCGGTAATAGCAGCATCTAGAATTTATATTTCCTTGTATCTGATTAATTGGATCTGTGTACCTAAAACCATGTTCGGATAGTAATAAAATCGGATATAGTTCGACTTGTAAAGTGCGAGAGCGTTTGGTTGGTCAATCAGGTTAAGAGTTGGATTTGGGTTAGAAAAGGTTGGGATTGAGGGTTGGCTTGCCTAACAAAAAAGACCATCCTTCCCTTTTGTCACAAGTTAAGATAAGAACGGACATTTGCTTATTGTTTTATATTTACTTACTAAGATGAGTTAAATACAAAGAGCTAGAATTTATCTTAGGATTCTTTTTGTGAGAATAACTTTAGGTTGTCGCTTATCAACCACTAAGAACGACATAAATAGAAAGGTAATTCTCCTGGAACAAGTATCGGACTTTTATGCCCACAATTTTTACCACAGAAATGGGTAATGAAAGAGAAAGAGATGAATGTGAGAAGTTCTCTTTTTCGAGGGAATTAATTGGTCAATATATTTCACTTAAAGAACATTGTATATATGTAGAAAAGATTTAGCAAATCAAGTTGATCCTGATCGACAATAAACTTGAGAAAATGAAGTTATATTACCCCAAAAAGGACCACAGCCTTATCTCGCCTTAAATAAGTGTCTTGTTTTATCTTCTATTGATGCCACACTCTCTCTTTTTCTCTAATAACTTTGTTCTACTCTAACACGCTATCTACTTCAGAAAAAGAAAGCTGCATCAAGTAACGAATGGCACCACAAAACTGAACAGTTGTACATTTTATCATGGGTTTTCAAATAAAAATGAACAATATAAAAAGTAAGCCAATTTGAACAAACAACCATAAATTGCCTTGGTCAGCCGTGCCTGGATATTGTCTGGAGATCCCAGCGAAAGAGTCTACTCTTCGGATCAGCATCTTCAAGACTTGGATCGCTCTTGCCACATGTACCTTCGTGTCCATCAACCTTTTCCTTCTCATACTTTGCAAGACCCTGTCCCCAGCCAAGCCTATGTTTCTTCCTGGAGTGGGTGCTGTCCTCGGAGGCCACAGATGTACCAACAGTAAGAGCCACCCCCAGATGAGAACGCAAAGTCACCTTTCCAGCCACCTCAGGTTCATTTCCAATTGTTCAGAGCAATCAAACATTCAAAAGATACTAGAAAGAACAGAGAGAAAAAAGGAGAGGAGAAAAAGAGAGGGTGAAAATACCTTCCTCGAAGAAAAGGCATACTAGAGGGTGGCGGAGGTGGTGGTGACGGCCGTTGGCATGCAAGGGGTGGTGGAGAGAGCAAGTACAGAGGCAAGAGGTGAGAGACGCGAGAGGCGAGGCGCATGACCAAATAAAAGATTTTGCATACTTCAACACATTCACCGTTGAAGTTGACCGACACGCACCTCATCTCTTAAAGGTGTCTGTGTGACATAATTGTATACCATTCCCTCCCCCAGATAACAAAAGGCATTGCTAGTTAGTGTAATTCCATTGCACACATCGGCTACTGTTACAGAACCACCAACGTTCCTTCGCATGGTAATGAATCCAAGAATGTCACTGCGACGTGCATGCATATCTCAACCATAGTCACTGATATAGTTAATTATTAAATTATTTGTACTTATGGGTGGTAATATTTCGAGTTTCGTGTCAAGTTGATGACGAATACAAATCAATGAAACTTTTGGGTTACCTTCATGCCAGATTTACATGTCGTGTCTAAAATTGTCAGGAGCTTTGTATTTCAGGTCATGTTAGTACCGTGGTCGTGTCAGTAAAGGTCAAATACACGGATTCAACTTAACAAGCAATTTTCTGAATTCTATCATTAAAGATAAGCAGAAGTTCAACGGGATGGGGTACTACTTGGTAAATCTGGTGCAATTTGTAGAGTGACGCAACCCGTTAGTGCCCAGCTAGAAAAATAGGGGATACAACAACAACAACAACAACTAAGCCTTTTCCCATACTAGACGGAGTCGGCTACATGGATTCTTTGTTTCCACAAATCCCTATCGTGTGCCATGTTAGCAGTTAACTCCTAATAAGCTAGATCATTCTTTATTGTTTCTTTCCAACACTTTTGTGGTCGTCCTCTACCTCTTTTAATACTTTCAAAATTTAGTTTTTCTAAGCTTCTTAAAGGTTCTTTTTTTTATCTTCTTTCGATATGTCCAAACCATCTTAAACGATGTTCTCTCATTTTATCCTCTATTGATGCCAGTCCTAATTTGTTTCTAATAACCTCATTATGTATATGGTCTTTTCTTGTATGACCACTCATCCATCTCAACATCTTCATTTCTGTCACAGTATATTGATGATTAACTGCCCAACACTTAGAACCATAAAACATGACAGGCCTAATGCAAAGAGAGTTAAAAAAAAGGTAGGCATAGCAGTTGATATAATCAGTTACATTGCATATGACTGAAGATTCCTTTTATCTCCACCGTCAATTTTGAAGATGGAGAGCAGCTGCTATTTATCTTGAGTGAGATCATCACTTTCGGCGATGGGTCTCCCATGCAAAGCATGCAACATCTGCTGTCCATCAAAAAATTGGACAGTGGAGATTCTATATCCCATTCATTTTTGTGATATGATGAGCATAGCTAAATCATCTTAGTGGGGAGAAAGCTAGAGTGATAGTGAGTGGCTAACTAGTTTCAGGTGGGTGGTCACTGGTCACAAAGCAGAGAGCATTTTTAGGCCATTTTGATATGATTGTGTGGTTTGAAAGAGTGCCCATACTTGCTGGCCATTACATGCTAGTGGTTCCTTTTAGCTTTCCTTTATCAATTGCACCATCCCCACAAAACTACAATAGTTTTAGCATCTTCTCTATAGTTTCTCATTGAGAGTTATGGAGAAAGATAGGCCTAAGAGGGATGAATGGAGCGAAGTGGCCGTGTCGAGCCTACTTGGCGCCTACGAGGCCAGGTGGGTCATGAGGAACCGAGCCAAGCTCAAGGGTGAAGACTGGGAGGATGTGGCCCGCCAAGTCTCGGCACGAGCCAACTGCACCAAGCCTCCCAAGAGTCTCACACAGTGCAAGAACAAGATTGAGTCCATGAAGAAGCGGTATCGCAGTGAGTGCAGCAGCAGGAACAGCGGCAGCATCAACAGCACGAGCACCGCCGTTTCATGGCCTCTCTTTGATCGTCTTGATTCGCTTTTGCGCTGCAGGTATAGGTCTGGGAAATCAATGAACTTTCATGGTTTGGCTCATTATTGACCCAAATTGTTGATCCAGACTTGAATAAGTTCGATTAACCGAGTCTTTACCATTTATTTTAGATATTAAATCATACACGCAGAGACACACATACACGTATACACACACAAACCTCTCTCTCTCTCTCTCTCTCTCTCTCTCTCTATATATATATATATATATATATATATATATATATATATATATATAGAGAGAGAGAGAGAGAGAGAGAGAGAGAGAATTTTGACAGAAACAGTTATTTGTTTGGCTACCAAATAAATATTGGTTGTAGAGTTTATCTCTCTCCCTCTCTCTCTCTCTCTCTCTCTCTCTCTCTCTCTCTATATATATATATATATATATATATATATATATATATATTGTGTCCAGTTTTCATACAGTAGACAGTCTTCAACTTTTCGTAAGGTTGCTCAAATCATCCAAATTTTATCCTCGAGATAATGCTTCTCTTTTACATCGCTCGTGTTCTAGCTTGCTAGTTAAATTTTCATAAATCTGCACTCAGCTTGACTCACGAAGAATCTGAGCACTGTGTTTTCTTCTTATTATCCTTTCTCTCACCTTTGTTACCGTATGTCATTCAACCAGTTCACGTATCAAACTTGGTAGCAGGTCGCTCTCTCCCCCACCGCCTCTTCTGCCTCCACCAACACTCTTGCTACTTGAGCCCGGGCCTAGCGGTAGGGGAGAAAATGCCGCCGCAAGAAATCATCTAGAAGAAAAGAAGGATTCAAGAGAACGGAAGAAAGCACCGTAAGGTGGCCAAGTGCATCCGTTGCCTCGCCAATGCAATGGCGCAGGCAGAGATGGTGAAGATGGAGACGTTGAGAGAGATGGAGCGGGCACGGGTTGAGTCAGAGGCGCGGGAAAGGGATATGGAACTCAAGAAGACTGAGATCATAGCCGAGACACAGCTGAAGATCGCGAGGCTGTTTGCAGATCGAAGCAGTTACAAGCAAAACAATGACGCAGTTGCTGCTACTGCTGTCCACTGCATCCTTCAGTAGTGAGCAAATTGGCGGCTTATCTTCTTAATTAATTTCAACCTAATTGGAGGTCTTGCTAACTAGAAAATAGTGATATATATAATATAAATATGCTTAAACATTTTCATGGTTGATTTTTGAGATAAATAGTAGATATTTGAATTATTTTATATTTAATGCAAAATAAAAAGGACAAATGATACTTTTAATTAAAATCTCTATTGTTGATCTTAAAAATCAAATAATAAAAATGTTTAAGCAATTTTGTACACTTAAGAGAGAGAATGAGTGATGAAAGCCACATTTGAATAATTATAGTAAGAGTTCTTTATAACTCTTATAAGTTTTTAGATAGATGGCATACGTTCTTCTATTAAAGTGAAGAATGTGCACGATGTGTAGAGGTTAAAGGATATAGAGAGAGACAGAAAGAGAGAGAAGTTTGGAAAGGAATCTTAGCAGCAGTACAATAAATAAATTGTAGTGTTCTTTTTCTTTTTCATTTGGTGCGTACTCACCCCGACAGTGCTGAACTTAGGTGCACATCTCTGCTTAAAATCTCAAGGTCAAGGTCCAGACCTTCACCCCATGACCTAGGCTTGGGCAACAAGATAGATAGGTCACAAACATTGCTAACCCCCTTGACCAATTGAGGGTATTGTTTAGTTTGAACGTGATGATATACAAATCAAGCTTTCTTTATGGGGTTGGCTACAATGCCGTTGTGCTTGATCACTCTTTTAGCACATTAGCATTTAGTGTCTCAAAAAACAAGAACAGATGATAATAATAAAAGGTGTAACTGAACTTCACATGCACTTTTCGCTATCTAGTGCATTCCTTCTCCTTTACCCGAGCTCCATAGCAGCCAAAACCCATCATCAAAGCTTTTAAATGGAAAACTTTATTTGGAACAAGCACGAGTTATTAAAAACAAAAAGAAAGAAGACACACTTGATACTAAGAACTGTAAGTTGGCCAGTGACCTAAAAAGAAGTTGACTAATGACTTTAACAAGGTAAAGTCAGTCTTAGAATATAATTCCCGAAAAGTTGAGCAGTGTGAATATTGATTAGTTGACTGGGTATTTGTATATTTCTCGCTTTCATCTAGGTATCTCCTTGTTCAAACAGATAGATGAGCCACTTAATGATTGGTTTCCATCATCTGACACAAGATAGTTGTACTAAAAGAATGTTAGGGTTCATCGTACATTGTGAGCTATTAGAATGTTAGGGTCCTTCTATTTCCTCTGAAAAAAAATTTTCCAATATGTCATGGTACCCTTATCGTTTTCTTTTGGGTGGCCAAAACCAGATGCACATCTTGGGTATCGAACTCATGACGTTCAACCTGTGAGTTTCAACCCCTAGGAGGTGAGATATTGATAAAATCGGTACTGCTTTTCCATATGCATTTAGTTGGACAATTAAGGATTAAATGCATGATGACAACCCTTGCCCAGAAATTGGTGAGGGGGATAATTGAAAGATTTGAAGATATTGAAGGCAAAACCTATTCTGAAAGGTGGTCATAAATGGTCTACATGACTTGCCTAACTTATACTATTGACAATTTATTATCATCCTAACCATAGAAAATGGTTTGTTCACCCAATTGGAGAAAGTAAAGGAATAGTGGTTGGCAGCAAAGAAACTGAGCAAAGCAACAAGGTTTTGGAATTTGATTCTCACAGAATTCCCTTGTTTAGCATGTATCATTATTAATAGAAAACAGTGGGCCATAGTCAGTGCCAGAAGATGGAGCAGTATGGCGACCAGGAATGCATTTGGCTGAACCCACTTAGTATGGATGAAGGCTTGGTTTTCGACCTCTGGTGAGCCACTAACCGCCAAAGCCAATTGAAGCAAATTCAGATATTTAAGCAGCAGTAGTTCCCCTAGTACCACTTCTCTTTTCAATTGCACAAACAGCGACGCAACACCGAAACGTTGGTTGTTGGGGAGCATAACCAGGCATTGTCTCACCGCCAGTGGTGGTACTGGTGGAAGTCCACTGGTTTAAGTAAGGAGTAGAAATTGTGCATATGAGGGTAAGTGAACAGATGCATTCACTTGAGATCATGTTTGGGTCCATATCACAAACACCAACTGGAATTTTAGTACGTTGGCATCTTCTTCTAAATTTACAAATAAGGTGTTCGTCCACTCTCTTCCAAAGTTTCAAAAAAAAAAGAAAAAGAAAATACCCCTACTTTTTCTTTATTACTAACTTGAAACATTTTTTATCAATATGTTCTCGACAAAACATTATGCCATCTCGTGTGAGCCAGGTCGAGCTTACGTCGGCTGATTAGTTTAGGTCCGATGTGCTTAAGTTAACCATTAGTAATTCAGTTTGACTGAGTTGTCTATAACTCAAGCCTGCTCTTGCTCGCCCTCACTCAATTTATCAAATGAGTTGTTTCATTTTTGGGTTGAATGTAAAAGAAGTATTAAGGAAATAGACGACAAGTACATTAGGAAGCAAAGGGAAAACAGGAGATTGCTGCCAACGCTTGGTTGATTAAAGTGGTTCGGCATTTTTTTCCTCTTAAGGAAGGAATTGAGTCTTGTGAATGGAGAAAAATATGGCTGCGGCTGCGGGAGCTTTATCCGCATGGTGGGCTTACCCCGGTTCGAACCATGTCCTTGTGCACTTCCGAATACAGGTAGTTTGCACCCAAAAAAAATGGAGATGTGCCCAATCTTTTGCATCAAACTTTGGGACCTCTTCTTGCCAATATATGAAATTCATAAATATGGAAACTGAATTTAAGTCACTCTCCCATTATAGCTTGTATCAGTTCGTATCATATGATGAAGTAAACGATAGTTTTACAAAGATTTAACTGCGAGTAATAAAGTATATCACGAACTTTTGACTTCATCATAAATGTACCGTGTGATAGGAAAGTGCATCACTGTATCATAGAGTACCCGTGTCATAAGGGTTTTGATGGTTTTTCTTTTTTGAAGGCTTTGGATGCACCAGGAAAATATAGTATCAATGGCCAGTGCGGGCATGAAATGACATTGGTACACTATATTTTCCTCACACAACTAGGGTGGTATGGAGTCCAAAGAACCGAACGTGTGCAGCTCGTGTTGAGCATATTTCCTTATACAAGCTAGCACATGTTTTTGTATCTACAAATAACAATTTATGTTCATAAAAAAACGTGGTGGAACTTCGTTGCCCCATTATTAACTTGTTTGTGTAAGTAATTGGTGGCTACTATCGGCTACAATACTAACGTCAACCATGAAATGCGTGAAGAAGGGCTCTCTTCCTGAATTGATGAGTTGTTTTTACAAAAGAATAAATTTTATTCTAAACTATTTTTTCTTTTGAAAAAGTCCTAGGCATCTCCAAGATGAATATGAAATAACTTTTTAATGGGAAGTCTAGAGAAGAAAACTTGAAAGAAGAAAAAGTCAGGTATATATACAACAAAAAATACAAAAAAAATAGAGATACACATTGTCTTCTTCCAAAGAAAACCCTTTACGGGTAACCTTGTCCCTCTTCTCTCTCTTTCTTTGTATTGACGCCAAAGGATGTTTGCACGTATGCTTTAGAGGTTCTAGTGTGCATCGAAAACTGTATGCTTGATGAAGAGATAGAAAAAGAAATAGAGAGAAGAGGGACAAGGTTACCCATAGAGGGTTTTCTCCGGAAGAAGGCAACACATCTATGCTTTTTCTATATTTTTTGTTATATATATAATTGGCTTTTTCTTCATCCGAGCTTTTCTCTTTGGGCTTCCCATTAAAAAGTTCTTTCATGTTCATCTGGGAGATGTCTAGGACTTTTTCAAAAGAAAAAACAATTCTAAATAAAGTTTATCTTTTTGTAAAAGAAACTCATGAAATCCGAGAAGAGAGCCCTTCTTCCCATATTTCATGGTTGACGTTAGTATTGGGGCTGATAGTGGCCACCAACTAATTACATCTCCCACTTAGCTACTAGAGTCAATCTATGATATACTGATTTTGCCTCCCATTATTTTAGGGTTTACCAAGTTGTATCATTGATCTAGTTGCAAGTAAATTATAACTTTTATTAGTTATGAGGTTTTTCTACAATCAATGTATTTTTCTTGCATAACACAAAATAAAGTGTATTTTCTACACTTATGCTCTAGGTATATATCAACCCCATGTGGGTTACATGTTTAGTAAAAAGTTTTGTTGAGATGTTTTTTGTTAAGGGATCAACCAACATATCACTAGTTGGCATATAACATACAATTATTTCATTTTTTTTAGTATATCAGGAACATAATGATATTTAACCATTATATGTTTGCTTCTTGAGCTATCAACTTCAGTCTTAATAAGAGTAATTACTGTGTTATTGTCACAATAAATGATAACTTACTTGTTGGTTATGCCGAGCTTCAAATCACGTATGAAACGGTTTATCCAAATGAAACTCGTAGCATCCATATTGCAAGCAACATACTTAGCTTCTTGTATATATAACGCTACACAACCTTATTTCTTACGAGTTCAATAAACTGTACCACCTCCAAATAAAAATATTTGATCAGAGGTTGATTTGTTGTTATCTTTGCTCCCAACAAAGTTAGCATCTGAGTATCCTATCACTTTCAATTCATATGCTTAAAAGCAAAGTTTCAAGTCTTTTGTTCCTTTCAGATATCTTAGAATCCTTTTGACAAATATCAAATATTATCATCTAGGATTACTTTGATATCTACTCATAAGACCAATAATAAAGCTAATATCATGTCTTGTATACAATATAGCATACATCAAACTACCTACAACTTGTATATAAGGAACATTAGACTAATCGTCTCCTTCACTATCACAATCAACCTTATTCAATTTGACCCATTTCATAACAAGTATAGAGAAAGACTTTCATTTACCCATTATAAACTTCTTGAGGATATAATCAATATCTCTCTCTTCACTTAGGCATAAAAATTTAGATTCTCACGTTAAAAAGTCATGGATAATAAATTAAATCCATTGAGAAAAACCAAGTATGAGAATTTGTTGATTTGCCAAGAAAAAAGAAAATTATAGGTTGTACGTGGGTTCTAAAAAAGAAATATAAGGTTGATGGAACAATCGATAAGTTTAAAGCGAGGTTGGTTGTAAAATGTTTTTTGCAAAAAGAGGGGATAGATTATGTTGAGACATATTTCCCTATTGTAAAATTTGCATTTATAAAAATAATCTTGGCGATATTAGCATATTACGATTTGGACTTACATCAGTTAGATGTAAAAACTGTTTTTCTAAATGAAGATTTAAATGAAATCATATATATGCAACAACCCGAATGATAAAGAGTTGAAGATCGAGAAAATAAAGTATATAAGTTGAAAAAATTCATATATGACCTTAAACAATTTTTCATAATTTTATAGACTGTCAGAAGGTAAAAAAAACTTTTCACTTATACAAGAGTAAATCAGTCTTTTCATATAAAAATATTTGCAGATTTTTATAATTTTATTTCTAGTATTTCATAATTTTGATTTTTACTGGTGCAAAATGTTCATTTTACTCAAAAAATTGTCCCTGCGGTTTCGCAAAACTGGTGGTTTTGTGAAAACCGCAAGTATTTAAAGGAGGAGAAAGAGGGAGAGAGAGACCTATGGAGAGAGAGTGAGAATCAAAGAGAGAGAACATCAATGGTTTCGTCATCGTTGGCCTGACCTTCGCTCCTCCTCTTCTTCCTCTTGCCTGACCTTTGTTCCTCATCTTCTTCCTCTTCAACTATTAGAGAGAGGCAAAGAAATAGAGAGAAAAGAAGGTTACCAAGGTGGTTTTGTCGTCGACAACCTCCTTTCCTTCATGGTTCCTATCGACTACTCGGCCCACCCTCTCTTATCACAGTCTTTGAGTGTTGTTTCAGACCCTCGACCTACTTAAGGCCGCCTTCAATGAGTAGCTTCTAATTGTCGGTTGCCTCAACTACAGAAACTGAAATCCTCCTCTTCTTTTATTTTTCCTATTATATATTTTTTATTTTAAAGAAAATTATGTCGTAAAATTTTTTTGGCACCATTTTAATACTCTATCTTTTCTTATAAGATCGGCATACCTGCTTAGGAGTCGCGAACAGAGTCAACTTGGCTATGATACCAATGTTGGAGCTGAAGGATGTCTGCAAGTCTGCTTCAGAGATTCCACGAAAGTTGTATGCTTGCTGACGAGATATGAAAAGAAAGAGAGAAGAGGGATAAGGTTGCCTACTGAAGGTTTTCTCTATAAGAAGGCAATGTGTATCTCTACTTTTTTTTATATTTTTTGTTATATATATACTTGGCTTTTTTTTCTTTTGAGTTTTCCTGTATGAGCTTCTCGTTAAAAAGTCATTTCATATTCATCCGAGAGATGCCTATAACTTTTTCAAAAGTAAAAATAATTTTAAATAAACTTTATCTTTTTATAAAAACAACTCATGAAATCCTAGAAGAGGGTCCTTCTTTCCGCATTTCATTCTTGATGTTAATATTGGGGCCAATAATAGCCACCAACTACTTACAGTTTCAACACATTTGTGCTTGTTTAAGATCGTGTTTGAGCTTGTTTGCAACTCGTGTTTGTGTTCGTTCTATCACTGAACTTGAAAGTTTGGATTTTCACGTGGAGGTAAGAACCACACTATTCAAGAACCAAGTTGCAAAAGGAAGATTGCTATTAGACTAACAGTTGACGAACAATCACGTCCCTTTCTTGCCTTCACGAGCCGAGCTGCAATAGAACACAAACTGTTCCTGCTCGACGAGATGGATGTAAATAATCTGGGAGCGAATGGAGTCGAGACAATCTGCGATCAGCTCGGTTCATTTACCAACCTTACTTACAAAACTGGACTCAATATATTTGAAAAGACTCGATTCATATGTCGCTAATCCGTATTCGAAGCTTGGACAAACGAAAAAAGAAGTTTTTTGGAACAATGGAGAGGGGGGGTCGAAGGCAGATGCGTGGCCCGAGTATCGAACTCCTTGTGAATCAGCTATTGCTCGTTGTGAGGACAAATAAAGAAAGGCGGTGTGGGTAGTTGACCGCCGGAATACACTGCAAAAAACTTTATGCATTAGATTCCGTCAAAAGCCCGGATGGAGCAACAACGGTACCAGAACGGGGAACTCTCGTACCTCGTCGTTGCATCTTCTAGCGGACCATAGATAGCACAGAGAAAGAAGTTCAGGTGAAGGGTGAAGGTAAGGGGAACTTCATCAGAAAGTCCGTCCTTATATTAAACATGAAGAGACCGATCGACTCTTTTAGTTCTTCATTCGGCAAAGATTTCCCTCATTTTGGCTTTTATTTTCCTTCGAATCGTTTCTTTCTCTTAGACTGTTCCATCCATGGTGTTTAAGTTTTGGTTTCATGTGGCATTCGGCGAATGCAAATCACTTGATTTTTCGGATAAAGGCCGTCTCTTGTTCTCTCTCCCGACAACCTAAAAGAATTCGAGAGTGGGTACGTGAAATGCCGGGTTTTTCAGTCATGTTTCAAAATCCCTTTTCATGCTTCCAAGAATTTCTCTTTCGGTTTTCAAGTTTGGATTTCTGGAGCCATGAATCGCAAATTTGTCAGTTTACAGGATTCTAGTGGGTTAATCGTTCATGGGTGCATGTGATTATTCTAAGTGACCATGATCGTAAAATGAATTGCGTGAGTGTGAGCAGTATCATTCATTCTGTTTCAATTTGTTTTTCGTCAGGAAATTTTGTATTCTCCGAGACATAATTGACTTCCGGCGGTTACTCGGCCGTGGAATTGGTAAGGGGTAGCTAATTAATTGGAGACTTAATCAGAAATGACGGCGCTTGAATGAATTTAGTGCAACGAGATCAAGTTAACGTATTCGAGTTCTGAGGGTTTAAAAAATGGCCGTCTATCGTAGCGCAGGCCGCAGTTCGGCGTTTCTTCTAGTTGTTGTGGTGTTGGGGGCCTTCTTTGCTTCTTATAACATGATCAATATGAGGATCCACAACAAAGGGCAGAAAAGAGGCGGCAGATCGTTGCGATTCTTCGATGCGATTACCGGAATGCCAGATTCGATGAAGACATCAAAGAGTACTGGGATACCGTTTCACGTTGTGGTCACGGCCACAGATGCACCATACAGCAAATGGCAATGTAGGATAATGTATTTTTGGTATAAGAAGGTCAAGGATCAACCAGGGTCTGACATGGGAGGATTCACTAGAGTTCTGCACTCGGGGAAACCCGATAATCTGATGAATGAGATCCCTACTTTTGTAGTTGATCCTCTCCCACCAGGTCAGGATAGGGTAAGCATTAGACAGAGTTTCATATTCAAATCATTATATCTTGTGGTTACCACGAAAATTTCATAAATGAATGTTTGTTTCGTTGGTTTGCTATCTTTGATTTGGTTGATTTTAAATGTAATCGTTAGCTCATTTATTGTGTGTACCTTGTTGATTGAAATTGAAATTGTGTTCTGGTAGGGGTATGTTGTGCTAAATAGGCCATGGGCATTCGTGCAATGGCTGCAAAACGCGACCATTAAAGAAGAGTAAGCGTTTAACCAATCTGTCTCCTTGTTTTGGTTCTAGGAATCAAATTAATGACTAAATGAGGTTCTTGTTCTTCCGCTTGAACCATGAAAAATGCAGCTATATAATGATGGCAGAGCCTGACCATATATTTGTCAGGCCACTTCCAAACTTGGCTATGAATGATGATCCAGCAGCATATCCTTTCTTTTACATCAAGCCAAATGAGAATGAGAAACTTGTTCGGAAGTTTTATCCGAAAGAGAGAGGGCCTATTACAGATATTGATCCTATTGGGAATTCTCCTGTAATCATTAAGAAGGTCAGCCTTCTCGTCACTTTCACAAATAGCTATGTTTCAAATTAATTACTCTGATATTTTTCAGCCATTGTGGTAGTACAATGCTGTTCTTTCCAGTTACTTGATTACTTGGATTTTGCTCCTCGTTTGGAAATGTCTTGGCCATATAGATGGTATTTAAACTCGAAAAATGGCCCTTCCAGTCTCAATTGGAAAAGATTGCGCCTACATGGATGAATGTTTCACTGAGGATGAAGGAAGATGAAGAGACGGACAAGGCTTTTGGATGGGTTCTGGAAATGTATGCAAACGTTTATTCTTGCTCAGGAACTTTCTCATATGGTGCTATATTTTACATTTGTTTATATTAGAATTTGGTTCATCGTATTATATTTTTGAATTTTTCTAACGTATCTTATTGTAAAATAAGGTATGCTTACGCTGTTGCATCTGCCCTACATGGCGTGCAGCATATTCTGCGGAAAGATTTCATGATACAGGTAATTTATCAGATTGAAATTTTATCTTCAGTCAGTCATCTTTTATGTTGTTAATTGGGAAGATATTTATTTGGTATTTGTCTTTTGAAGTACTGCTAAGGTGAATTTTCATTGACCTGTTTAGCCACCTTGGGATTTGGAAATTGGGAAAAGATTCATCATACATTTTACTTATGGATGCGACTATAACATGAAGGTATAGTGTTCTACGGCTTCCATTTGAAACTTGTTTTATTTATGCTCTAATCACCTTGTTTGGTTAGGACATGCTGTGTTTGGTCACAATATGTTCTCATTGATACATGTTTACTCATTGCCGTGAACGATATTGTTGTTTCCAGGGAGAGTTGACGTACGGAAAAATTGGAGAATGGCGGTTTGACAAAAGATCATATCTAAATGACCCTCCACCAAAAAAATTATCTTTGCCTCCTCCTGGAGTTCCTGAAAGTGTGGTATGTGATGCACCTTTGTTTTCCTTTAAAAATAAGCCAGTTTTACCTTCATGTGAATTTAGTTCTAAATGGTGTCTTTGGACAAGACATTTATTTGCTCTCTCTCTCTCTCTCATGTATGCACACAGACACACACAACATGGAGAAATATTGTGACTGGAAAACATACTAGACAAACTATCCAGTATGATCCATATGCTGTTGAGTGATCTAGATTATCCAGCTTTGTTGGCACTTTTAGTACATGTTTTGCCATCATCAGTTACTCACCTTGATGTTCTGTACTTGGTAGCTAAAGCTACTACTTTTGTGGCCATTTCACTGTAACCTTTTCTTTCCTCAAGAGATCTTATTTCAAGGAGTGTTATTGATATGCTGCCAATATCGACGAGTTTCTCATTATTCAGATGGGTTTGTTGGCAGCGTTAATGTTTTTCAGTCTACAAGAAGATGAAATTCCATTAGAATTTAGATAACACAAGGTAGATTACAAGCACAGAATATGGGTATCCCATGCATTTGTGCTGATGATGGGCAAAACTTGTCAGGTCGTTCTCCATCACGTATTCTGCTTAGGGGGTGACACAAACATCTATACCTACATGCATATATCCAAATGAACATATACAAGTATTATTCATCTGATTTCCCTCAAAGACAGTAGGAAACTGTGTTAAAAGGTGTCCTCTAAGTTTCAATGTTAATTGTCAAAGATGTTGAAGAAGGAAACAGCATTGGGTAATATGCAATTGAATATTAAGGATCATTTTGTTATTTATTGATGAACCTCTTAATTCAGACAGTTCAACCTATAGAGGAATTTGTTCAACCTGCACCACTTTATGCTCTCCATTCTTTGTTCATCGGTGTATCCTTCCTCTCATCTGTATATATCAAAATAGCAAAAATACAATAGAGATTTTTCTCTTAGTGTTTTTGTTCATTAGGTGAGAGGTACCCTAACTAGTCAATTTTGGCTAGCTTGCAATAGCTGATGTTTTTCCCTTAACAGCTGCATATTTTAGGAGTTGTTACAGCAGTAGTGCTACCTCCTGTTATAGACATGACCAGTTTGGAATGGTTAACCGGACCTGGAGACTCTCAGTTCAGTTGCGATTCATAATTTTCAATAACCGGCCTAAAACCGAAATTGAAAAAAGGGGTTTTAAATTGCTCAATAATATATATATATATATATATATATATATATATATATATATATATATATATAGTAGACGTGACTCCACGGTACCATGGAGCCAAAGCGGGAGTTTGCCTCCCATGAGAGTCCTTTTAAAAAAACTATTTTTAACTGGTTTCGGGTGTTTTCAAAACTAGAACTGAAATCATTTCGAAATCAGCGATTCCGAAACCAGAACCGGAACTGGAACCGCCCTTGGAGTGGTTCAGTTTCGGTTCCAGTTCTAGGTTCCAGGTAATCTAGAACTGAGGGTTCAAAACCATTGGTTCCGGTTAAACCAGAACCGGACATATCTATCCTGTCAGATTCAGATAAAACAACTTTGATGAAACTTGCAACTTTGGTGCGGATACGATTACATTTTACTCTTCTAATTTGTATGGCGGATGACTTGTGGTAAATATTGTGTTTTGAACCCTAGGTTCGGTTTTTAAGTGTCACGTTCTTTTTATCGGCCATTTTGTGTTTCCTTAATATATAAATAACCTTTTGGCGAGGTAACTTCTTGAATAATTTACAGTCAGATTGTCTAAGCTGCAAAGAGCAAACCCCATCCCTTCCAGCTTTAACTGAAAGGTTCGGTAGGGCAGCTTACCTACACAACCAACCTCGTACTTACATTTTATCCATGTTTCGTGCGTTTATCCTTGAACATTGTTATTGCACATCTAGTATACCTTTGGCGTGATTGAGTTAATTGTTTAAATTATCGAGGAACAAAATTTTGATCAAAATCTGTATTGCATCTAATGATGATCTTGTATCCGGTAAATGTGAAAAGTTATTTGGTAACATGTTTTTTGCATTTCATATCCAGTGGAAAGATGAAAAATTTAAGGACGAACTCTTTATTAGGCATTCGTGAATAATTCATGAGATCTAGTTTGCTTACATTTACTTTCAAATGTTATTTGTATCTACTTCCATGCTGTAGGTCATGCCTGGAGATACTTTTCACATTGAAGCTTTAGTTTTTTGAAATGAATACAACTTTTGACCAGTATGTTACTGAAGCAGATTAGTATGGTTTCAATGTCTGACTAGCTAATTCTTGCCGTTTCCCTTTGCATCAATTCATAGGTGACACTAGTAAAGATGGTGAATGAAGCTACAGCTAATATTCCTAATTGGGAAAAAGGGAAGTGATTTTGCAGAGTTTTCCTCATCAATATCTCCATGCATACAATCTGAATTGCTGAATCATGATAGGAGGATTGAAACAAAGATGCTGAAGGCGGATTTCATGTTGAGATTCTGCATTCAAGTAGTTTTTGATTAAGCATTTTCTCACTCAGAAATTGGAGTCCTTAATTTGCTCAAGATCTCAAATAGAAACATTTTAATTTATAAGAGCTTTTCCTCATCCAAGGTTTTAGTGTAGGTTGTCATATAGTTCACTTGGACCCAATAGTCTTTTACATCAACTTTATGAATACTGCACTTCAAAAGTCTATACCCTCATATCAATTGTTATGGAACTCATAAACAATTATTTCTTTTGTAAAAAGCTGTTATTATTTATTACTAAGTTTTTTAAAGTGGAGCTTATCAGAAGTCGATACCCTTTAAAGAAGCAGCTACTAGTTTGTACTTTCAGAAAACATCATTTGATCAGCACTTGTGTACTTGTTGAGGACAATGTCATGCTTTCACGAAGATCGCTGCTGATTGCCGAAGTGCTTGTGTTTTTTCCACTGTTATTCTGTTGATAGGGGCAAGAGTCCCAGCCTCGGAGTTTCATTCCAGATCGCTTCTCCCGACAGCAGTTTGCCTGAGCTATAGGGAAAGGAATTATTCTCCTATATAATTTGCAATAATTGATATTGGTGGACATTACTTGATAGCTAGGTTGTGGGAAAATTTATGCATCCGCATTTGAACCTTTGAGTTTGTCAAATTCTTGGATGAACCAGAACTTTTGCTGTATCTCAGGGTAGTCGAATGTAGCAGGCTGTCACTCTCAAGAGTTGATCTCTATGGCTTCCGAAGTTGCCAAAAAACTTGATAATACCTTAATCTTGCTGTCCAAATAGCTTGCGAGAAAAGTTATGTATCCGCTCAATCTTGCTGTCTGAAACCTTAATCTGGCCAGAGGCCTAGGGCAGCACTCGCTGACTTTTTTCTTATGAAGGAAATCCCAGCAGAAGACCAGTATAAGCCCTCAGAGCAAGGGCCCTAGCCTCAGAGGTCACAAAGCTCTCAGCCACTTTCACTTCTGATCCACCAACAAACCCTGTAATAGAGTAGAATTAATGGTCAAAATGCGACGGGCGAGAGCTTTTCTCACCTTCAATCACATCATAACCTGATCATGTCCCTTACTAGAACTGCTAGCAACAGGCATCCTTCCACCGTGACTTTTCCCATTAGGGTGGAGGCGCCTATTGAAATGATCCTCTGAGGTTGCTCGAGCACAAAAGATTAAACCTCCCAAGGGTTTTTCCTTTGCTGAAAGAAAACGAGTGGCTGCAATCCTTGGGTACGACAAACTCCAAGGTCACGTCCAGTTTCTGTGAAAACTACATCAAAAATATAAAAGTTAAATAAACGTTCCTAATGCTTGCGTGTAAAAGTGTATCTGTCATGTATAGCAAACCCATGTTCATCAGCAGCCGATGTCACAAAGGGAAGAGGCCCCTCCTTTTTTCTGTACAATGGGGAGGCCGAGCCCCCGTATCAAACTCATGACCTTCAACTCGAGAGTCGACCCATTAGCTGCTTGTATGCATGACCGGGATACAACATGAAGACTTCCTCGAAGCCCACCCATCCCAGCTCTACTCTCGATCAAGCATGCTCATAATGCTTTGGTCCCGGGTACCTACTTAAGCTAGCGTGAGAGACATCATGCAACACACAAGATCACACTGAATATATCTAATTCCACTTCAACTGTAGAGAGTGATGATTGTGGAAGGCAAGATGTAAAAGTAGAATTCTGAGGATCGACTACAGGAAAGCTTTCCTGTTCCAAGTAAATAAGCGGGAGCAACATCAGCTTCATTCAGGATTAATTCGAGAAAAGACATGAGATAAAAGAAGTCTCAGCAAGCACTGGTTTCTGAGTAATGCTTCACTCTTAACGGTGTTTATTGTAACTTGACTCCACCTTGCATTTTGATGAACTAATGCTCCGACATTTCTTGTCTATGGTAATAAATATTTTTTCAGACACAAGACTATACTGAATCCATCCATCGTCAAGGGAAGGTTGTGGAATGCGTAGGCCTGGTAGTCAAGGAGGGTCTCATTTTCACGATTTGATTTTCGTCGACACCCATCTTTCGAGCAGCTAAACCGGCATCCAGGAACCGTTTGACGGAATCCTTCATGTATTGCTTCCCTTCCCTCACAGTCATGTTCTGGCCAATCTTGCTCGGGAAGCTGGTGAGCTCATGGTGACCAACCAAGACTGCAGCGAGCTGCAGCAGTTCCTGCTGGAACTCGGTCAGCTTCGCCTCCTCATTGGCTTCAGTCTTCCTGATTCTGCTTGGAGTGGGGAGTTGCACTGCACCAACATAAGAGTACTTAGTAGTTAGTCTTTTCTTTATACCTTAGTAATCTAAGGTGTGCTTTATGCAACTATCTCTGGCCGATATATGTGACATTAACTAATGTCATATTCTTTTAGCATATACAATGTAAAATTGGAACCTCTTTTGCTAATATAAAGGAGAGGTGCCAGTTTATGTATACCACCAACACAAAGGGCAAAGGTCCTCCAAACTAGGGGGGTTGACTCAAAGAGAACGTTCAAGTTGAAGGTCTCAGGTTCGATGCCTCGGGTGTGAATATCGGATGCCAATAGGCCTGACCCACAGCCGAGAAAAACAATACAAAATAAAACTGTGAAACTACTGACTTGGGCAATCGGTTCTGGGTGATGTTCTTTTCTTAAAGATCGTCTCAAAAGTTCCAGCCCAAGCATCTCTCTTGGTCAGAAATCCGGACCGCAGATTGAAGAGCTTCTTCACTGTAGCAGCGATTGATGAATGCTCAAATTCTGAAGAAGGATAGGGCGATCCATTCGGTCCATGAACCACTGCATCAATTCCCAACAAACACAAACACTTCAATTAAAATCAAATACTAAAATATGTACTTTATTTAAAAATCTTGTTAAAATGCCAGGAAAGTAAAGTGTGGACTAGTGGTTTGAATTGCTAAATGAATGGAGTTTCTCGTTTGTGATCTAGATAAACTGAACAGAAGGCGCACATTAAATTATATTAGCTAAACATGAACAATGCATATCCCATTCGATTCAGCTCGAACTACATTATTAAGTACACATCTATGTTATTTATATAATTAAATGATGAAGATTTTCAAATTTACGAGAAAATTGCATAGAATTGTAAAACTTCTAATCAAGAAAACAGAAACTTTTAACTTAGACGTTGGGTGGTGCTCCTTTGTTGTTCAATTCAGCTTAAATGAGCTAACGAACCTAAACAATATCTTGAGCTGATGAACAAGCCATGACCGTTTATTTAGTTCATTTTTTCAGTGCTACTATAGACCAGCGATTTTATGTGACTGAACAAAAAGTTCAAGTTTAAATTTGGATCGGGTCAGATCGAAAACCGAAATCATAATCCCTTGCAACGTGTGTGACATACCGGTTCCTTTCTCGATCCAAGGGGACACCATGATGGTTGGGACCCGAACTCCCAGCCGGTCAAACTTGAAATAGAATGGGTCCGGGCCAGTGATCCCATCCGGGCTGGGCACATTCCGCACTGGGGTGGGCACATGATCATAGAAACCGCCGTGTTCGTCGTAGGTGATGATCAGCACCGTTTCATTCCATTGTGGGCTCGCCCGGAGCGTCTCATACACCTCCTTTATGAACAGTTGACCCTGGTAGACATCATGCGATGGATGGTCGTCGTTCGCCGGCTCAATCTTCGAGTCCATGTATCTGTGCACGCAATGGTTCAGACTTAAACGAATCTGGGCATTACTTAATCAGATATTACACAATTTTGCTTCAAAATAACAAACATGCATAAACTAGAATATAATTTAAACCAAACCCAAAACTGGAGATAAAAAATCGACCAAGCTCAGGTTCGAGCTGATCATTTCTTAAATGAACCGAGTTGAGCTTGCCTGCACTCGTGTTCAACCCGGCCAGCTAGATCAAAACCCTCGGTAAAACATTGAAAAGGAGGAAGCTAATGTAGGAAATTTTTGCAACTACTTGATTGAATTCATCCCAATTTATGTACCCCTCCACACACACACACATTGATAAAGGTTATATATATGCTGATCGGGCTCGGATCCAAACTTGGATAAGATTCTAGTTTCAACCCGACCCGTTAAAACACTAAGTAAGGAACTGCTTTGGGACTACGCAGGAAGTGATGAGAATCGCAAACCTCTGCTCCAACACGGCATAATTGGGGAGCGAGCCGGACGCCGCGTCGACTCGGAATTGATTGAACGGCTTGAATTTGGTAATGAATCGAAGCTTCCTCAGGCTCTGGTAGAAGAGCGTCGCCGGTATGTTTTGATAGTAAATTCGGAAGGAAAGGCCGTCGTCGGAGAGGCTATCGAAGATGGTCCGCTGTGGGTATCCCAGGGCAAGCAGCCGGGCCACGTTGCTCGTCGCGCCGTGCGACGTAGCCGAGTGGACGTAGAGCCGGTTCGGCTGCGTAGACGACGGTACGGAGGCGAACCACCGGTCAAACACAGCGAATTCCGAGACGATAGAACGATACACTGCCACGGCCTCCGGCGGGAACCCATTCATTACCTCGTTTGACATGGAGGTGCCATTCGTCATGCCGTACGCTTGCTGCGCAAAGCCGTTCATCGGCGGGGGGTTAGCCGAGACATCCTCCGAGCCAAAGATTTGCTCGCGTATCGCCTGGAATGAGTGTCCCGGGTCGGAGTCGACGTACTGGGACGTGTTGCTGAAGACGAAGAGCTGGGATTTCGGGTCGGAGGCATTGAGACGGTTTGCCTCGGTGCCGGTGACGCCGTTGATCTCGGGGTTGAGCTGCTTCATCCAGCCGAGCATGTGGTCGAAGGACCGATTCTCCATGACGACAACCACCACCGTCTTTATCGGCCCCGAAAACGAACCGCTTTGACATGGAACAGGGTGGAGGACAGCTAGCAACAGCAACAGCAGTATGGCCGCCGGTTTTAGGCTTCTGAGCACCATTTTCCGGCAAGATTCCGTGATGCGATTTGCCTTTCCAGCCTCAACTTACCTACCACTGCTTTTATGTAGAAAGGCGGGGGGATGTGCCAGAAAAGGAGTAAATTATCGAGTATAGAGAGAGAGAGGAGTTAAAATAATGATGGAGAAGTAATGAGGTGACCTCCACTGTGGGGTGTGTGTAAATATGGCCGTGTTTTGATATTTCATCGCGCCCATAACAGTAAATAGATTTTACAAAGACAACACAGAAAAGCAAACTCAAGGTGGCAACTTGTAGTGCCATTATAAGGTTTTATTAGGAAGGACATACATCCCTTCCATTTTTCACCTTCGGATCTCTGAGGCCAACAACTTCCATCCCTGCAGGTCGGTTTGTGACGAGCTCCTTCCTGTTCGGTTGAAATGGACAACATTATGTTGATTTGGCTCGGCCCAGTTCGGCTATTATTACCTACTTAAGTATATAGAATTGCTATGTATGGATGTGCGTAGACAATCATGCTAACCCAATTCATTGGGTGGTATAATACAATTGAATAAGCACACCTTTCAATTTTACATGGAAAATGTGATAATGCAAAACTGACCTTAGCTTTTATCAAGAAATTCATTTGATACTCAAAAGTTATTTGTAAAGTCATTTTCAACTTATAACATGCTGCGTGTTCAGCTCGTCTAACTCACCATGCCTCTCGTTTATGTTTGTATTGGCCGAACTGAGCTAATACATTACATTATCACTATTATTCGTGTGATCAATCGGACGGTAATGATCAAAACATTCATCACATTACATTAAATAACATCGGTCCTTGTGTTAACCATACGGATGACATTGATCGCCTAGTAAAATCTACCATGAGAGAGCACTAGGAGTAGTTATATACCCTCCCAAAACATAGTATACAAGACGATCAACATGACGATCAACATTAGCATGAGGATCGATGTTATTTAATATATATAAGTGCATTAAATAACAGCTCCCTCTCTCTCCACCAATCTTTTAGGTGCTAATGTGTAGGCAGGAATACGAAAATTTCAGGTGCTTAAATAGGTCGTGTCTGCGAGTC
The DNA here is from genome assembly GCA_036023115.1 of Brasenia schreberi. NCBI lineage: Eukaryota > Viridiplantae > Streptophyta > Magnoliopsida > Nymphaeales > Cabombaceae > Brasenia > Brasenia schreberi. The sequence goes on along the minus strand of JAYKKT010000089.1, from coordinate 15,354,369 downwards.
CGACCCTTTTGCTCCGGGATTTATAGGAGTTTTTGCCGCAGTAATAAATGCGTCGCCCTGTTTTAACAATAAAAGGAAATAATAATTGAGTGGCCGTGGGAACGCGATGGACTGCGAAAATGACAAATTAGAATTTTCCGCGTTCACACGGGCACTGTCTTTCGTGTCTCGTGTTAAACCAAGGAAGCTGCAGAAGAGAGCTGCCTCTGTGATGATGCCGACACAGAACGTGCTGTGCCAGGCAGATCTTAACGCTCCAAAGTCCAATAGGTGCCTATTTTAATTAACTAGGAATGTGTTTTCTTTGAAATGTGTCTTCAGCGAGATCAACCGACTCCTAGACTGGTACAATCAAATCTTTTTTAATGATGCATGTAAGTCATTCTCTCGATAACGACAACGTTCTGAGCATAAAAGCTCTAGAGAGAGAGAGAGAGAATATGGTAAACGCATACACCAATTCGTATTTTTGAGCAGATGAGTGTACATATAAACTATATATAGTAACAAATATATAATATCTTTCGATACATAATCTTGTATAAATATTTTCATTATTCAATTTTTAAGATAAACAGTTAAGTAATAAATTAAAAATATAATACTTTTAATTTAAATCTCAATCATTGACCATACCAATCGAATGATAAAAATATTTATGCAGGATTATGTGGTGAATGGCATTATACATGAAGAACTGCTTATATTTCTAATATATTAGAGAAAAATCTAAATTTAGAGAAACCACAAAGAGTCCATAACAACCGTTCAGTTTTTAAGATGAATGGTTGAAGTAATAAAAATGGAAAACATTTAATGCATGTGCATTCAACGTAACAAACAAAAAGTATTTATTTTTTTAATTCAAAACTCTATTGTTGTTCATGTCAATTAAATTGTAGAAATTAAGCGTTCTTTATGGTTCTCTATTGTTATGAGTTTCCTAAATCTAAATTATTTATATACACGTACGGTTCATAACCAGAGGATCTACATTGAAATAAAACCGTGTGTAGAACCAGGCAAACCATGACTTAGTCCCTAGTTCAGTTAAGGTTCTGTTTATTTGAAAACCGTACTGCAAGTAGAACCAGAACCGATTGGGCCTGAGGTTTCCCTACTTCAATGCAATTTGTTAAATATATTTTGATTAGTTTTATAACAAATCAAGTCAAATTTAATGTGCTTTCTTCACAAAATATGACTTGATGTCAGTTATTTTAGGTTTCTCACTATATGGCCTGAGGTTTCTCACTTTATATATATATATATATATATATATATATATATAGAGAGAGAGAGAGAGAGAGAGAGAGAGAGAGAGAGGTACTGGAGCACGCGGACCAAGTGGTGTAAACAGAACAAGAAACGGTAGATTGCGTAGGACCAAGTTCCACGAGCAATATCTAAAGGTTAAATATTTAGAGAGCTTTCTCGAAAATGGTCCCTATCGGTCATCCAATAAGTTCTTAAACAGTCCTTTCCTCATTTCTTTTACCCAAATAGCCCCTGCTTTTGGTTTGGCCCCAACTTGTTAGTCCTTGACATAAATGAGGTTCCGAAATATCAAACTTGCCCTTGCTTGTATGGGCCAGATTTTGCTAGTTTTGGATCTTTATGTTATCCAATCTCAATCCATTTTTGATTTTGCATATAGTTATAGAAGGCGCGTTTGGATCTTGAAATAAATCCTGAAACCCACTTAAGCATTGTCCATAAGAATAAGAAACTAATATGACCGTCCATGATAGTTAGAAATGAATATATATTGGTTGAATTGGATTTGGGGCAGAAAATGATCAAAAATTTAGTTTCATTACATAAAAGAGTGATGCAGACCTCGAAGAGCGCGTAGAGACAAGCTTAGCGTTATTGAAAGATTTCATAAATGATCATCCAAACTAGTGCCAGTTGATTACTATGCTCATTAATGAGCCAGTTGACCATTAAATCAGGCTCATTTCTCTTAGTTTGCAGGGTAACTATGTAGTGTTAGTGCCTACGTATTATTTTCAACTTGTTTTAATGTCTATCATTAATGTTCTATAATCCCTATTTAAACCATTGAAATGAAACGAATTAGGGATGAGTTTTTGGTAGAGGCATTTTGTTGTCTGGAAGTATCTTTATTCCCCTTATCTCATCTAAACTCTGCTAGTTTGGGTTTAGTGGAGATTACCAGGTACATTGTCCTTAGTCTCGGTTGTGGTGGAGAATTTCTTGGAAGGCTAGAAACCATTGCAACCAAACGCCTAACAACCGTTTGGTTCGTATCATTTGGTGCTTTCATTGAGATGTTTCGCATTGCAAAAGTGATCACTTCATAAGCCTAAACTTGTAGTACCATTCCAATCATAGTCACACAATAATGTCTACCTCTAATGCATTGGATTTCCATAGACTTTTGGCTGCTCCTAATCCGTTGGAAGGTGAAGGGTTGTCCTTTGAAGACACCATCTGGAATACAATTATCCAACAATAAGAATAGATGCAAAAGCAATTACAAGAGATATCTCACATTCTTTGTAGGATCGTTAGAAGGCAATAAGGGAAGTATCATGTAATAGCTAGTCATCATTCTATCGAAAGAAAGCATGTTGAAGAATCCATGCAAATGTACACTTCCACCAAATGTTACTTTTGTTTTGGATATGTATACAAACTCATTGATTGTCCATATGTCTGCAAAGAAAGCACTAAAGAACCTATAAACGTTCTCAAGGATACTAGTAAACATTATGTTGAATCTAAAAAGGTTTCAAGATCTGTTGAAAACCTTCACGCAAATCTAGAATAAGTTTTAGAAACAATTACTACTGAGGATGATGTCAATCAGATAACCAAATTGGTTACCAAAGATTATAGTGGTAAACATCAAGCCGACCATGGAAACAACACAATATGTTTCTAATGAAGAGGATTCACACACACCCGACTTGACTTCAGCTATCTAAAATTGCACTATAGATGGTCATCGGTTTAGTAAACTTACTACGATAATAAGAATTTTGAAGAACAGCTACAACCATCACTTATCCCTTTTCTTCTTTGAAAAACAAGCAGGGAACATCAAGTTGATGATCAACAGAACAATCTCAAGATAAAGAAATTCAATCAGGTAAAATCTTTCTTTTATAATCTAAAATTCTGGCCTCCATCATTTTATTGAAAAAAAAATTGTATAAAGTCAGCACCCTGATATTACACAACATGTTTTTACCATAGAAAAATGACAACCAAGAAGCAGGTTTTCTTGCATCTAGTACAACTGAGTTCACCATCAATCACAACTGTTCAAAATTGTTTGAAACCTACAACAACAACGAACTATGGGATCCTAGAGGTTGTAACAAAGTATTTAGGTGATGGTTGGACTAATTTAAAAACTAGCTCCCAGCACCAGTTGCTTAAATGTTTAAATGTTGCAACCCTTGTATGCAACTACTGAAAACCATTAGATTCGAGGACAAATCTTTTCTTCCACCTAGAGGTTATGATGCGGACAACAAAGATGAAAAACAAAAAACTGTTTTAAATTGGTTTGCAAGATAACCATGTAGTGTTATTTCCTAGGTACTATTTTCAACTTGTTTTAATGTATGTCATTACTGCTTTGTAATCTCTATTTAAGGCATTGAAATGAAATGAATTGGAGAAGAGTTTTTGGTAGAGGCTTTTTGCTATTTGGAAGTATCTCTATTACCCTTATTTGATCTAAACTCGGTTAACTTGGGTTTAGTGGTGATTACCAGGTCCATTGTTCTTATCAGTCCTGGCTATGGCAAATTTTTTTTTGGAAGGCTATAAACTATTGCAAACAGAACATCTAACAACTGTTTGGTTTGCATCATTTTAATGATGCATTCTTGTTTAACAAAGGCGTTTGCCGATTCAAAATGAGTCAAATTGCTATTAACAAACAATTAAACTAAGAGTGATTCTTGTTAACTCACCACAGTCTTGATTGATAAGAGAGAATAAAGAAATCAACCTCACCACTAATTCTAAGCTAAATTAGATTAGAAAACACAAAATTCATTGGAATGGATGCTATCCTTTCCATTCTAACAAAATGTTTATTTAAGCTCGGACAAAGGCTCCAAAGCTAGCTATGATGAAATAACTTAAAACACAAGTTCCCATAAAAATATTAACTCATAATGCACGTTATTTTCTAGGTATTGAGAACACAAAAGTTGATTTCCTAAATTATTCTCACATTTTTCATGGTGTTGGACGAATTCATGCTTTGATTACCCTAGAAAACACCACCAAAAATTAATTCTAGAGTTGATAGATTTTTAACATTTAAGGTTTGTGGTTCCTAAATAGTGAGGATGTTTTTAGACTTTTTTAATTGGGATTTCAATCACTTCTACTGGGAAAATTTCTCATTAACATATTTTTGAAGCAATTGGATGAATTGAGACAATTGTCTTTTCATGGACCTAGTGTGTGGCCGAGTGTGCCTTGTTGGTGAATTTGGATTGATGTCCACATCATTCTTGTCGTGTTGGAGGAGGACATCCTAATCTTAAGATTTTGGAACATAAGGAGTCAGATCTTTGATGTTAAAGGTAGATGACACTGTATAATGCTTAGAGAGGTTAATAGTGTAGGCATTTTCATTGACCTTGGTAAGAACTTTGAAAGGACCATCTGCTCTTGGCTTCGGCTTAGAAGATCTCTATTGGAGAAACCATTGTTTACAAAGATGTAACCAGACCAAATCCTCCGACTGAAACTGAATGGTTTTTTTGTGCTTGTTGGCAGCCTCTGCATGTTTTGTGGAGCTGACTTCTATATTGTTCTTGATGTCTTCATGAAACTTTTGAACAACTTTAGCAAGTTGCTTTCTTTTTGAGTCTTCTAGATGGCCTATATTGAGACTAAATATATCTAAAGGAGTGAGGGGGTCATGCCCATATGTAACTTCAAAGGGAGTATGTCTCGTAGTGTGACAGAATGCTCTATTGTATGCAAATTCTGCCCACACCACCTTTTTATCCTAGGATTTGTTTTGTTTGGACAAAATAGTTCGTAGTAAGATTGAGAGAGTGCAGTTGACAACCTCTGTTTGCTAATCTGTTAAGCAATGCTTAAAATGAACTTTGTTCCCAATCTATTTCATAATGTCCTCCAAAAGTGACTCAAAAACTTGAAATCTTGATCGGAGATGATGAAGCATGGGATTCCATGCAGCCTTATAATTCTCTTAAAGAATAACTCAACAATGTGTGAAGTGTCATATGTTTCATTACAAAAAATAAAATGAGTCATGCGTAAGAAACAAACAACAATAACAAAAAAAATTCTTTTTCGCTTGGTGCAGGGTAAGCTAAGAACAAAACTCATGCTAAGTGCTTCCCAAGAACGATTTGAGACTAGTAGAGGCTTGTATAACTCATTGTTGGTGTGTTCAGTACTTTTGGCTTTATTACAAAGGATGCAGCGTTCCAAGAGGCGATTGATATGCCTCCTCATTTCTGGCCAATAGAAGTGTTCTTTGAGGATCTCCAATATTTTATACTCTCTAAAGTGGCCAACAAGTCCTCCATCATAAGCTTCTTAAATCAATGATTCTTGTATGGATCCTTTAGAAATAAAGAGCCCTCCAAAATGAGAAAGGTATCTATTGTGCATGTAGAAACCTTGTTCAAACTTGTGGGGGTACACTGCAAATTTGGCCAATTGTGGGTCTTGTGTGTACATCTCCTTGATAAAGCCAAGGCCCATAAGTTTGGTGTTAGCCAATGAAATCAAGTATACTTCCTGAAAAGTGTATCATCTACAATGTTGGTGGCACCCTTCTTATATTTAATAGTATATTGAAACATCTCTAAGATTTTTTTTTTTTTTTTTTTAATTAGAAGGATCCTTTGCAACACTAGGTTCAATTCTCTAAAAACAAAATTGATTTTGTTTCATAGAGTTTGTATTTTATCAAGGCACTTTTAGAGATCCAAAAATCTTGAAATTTTTATCCAAGCAAGTATTGGGTGTAAGGTTTTATTATTTTTTCTACATTTTTTGACCCTTTGGTGACTAGGTAAAAATCAGAGAAAGGTTCTCAATTGAATGATATTATGAAATTTCGACAGTGCCTGCGATTGAAACTCAAGGTATCCGTAAAATGCTTATAAGTTGGTGTATAGATCTCCTATTTTCCTTAAACTTATCAATATGAAAAGCTATAGATGTTAGATTATCGATGACACTATTTGTTATGCATTTGAGTACCTATAGGCTGAGTTAAATTAGATTTATCAAATAAGGGTTGCAAGAAAGTAGGCTCATTTTGGGCTAAATTTGATATTTGATGATTTTTTGATGAACCTTATGTAGACACGCGAAAATTTTTACTCCGGGTTCTTAGGCCTGAAGTGAACCTCTTTCGTGTCTAAGTCGCTTTTAAAGGGCGTGCCAGCTAGCTTACTCAAACTAGCAAAGTAAGTTTTGAAATATCTGACTTAGGGGGCGACTGTGGATAAGTGGGCTCTTTTTGTCGCAAACCTTCTTCAACCGATGCCCAAGGGTCAGTTCGTACGCTTAGAAATCTCCATTTTAAACAAGCATGGCCTTTTTGAAAAGGTATGAAAGTATTTGATCAATTTGTTTGTCTAATTGCAGATTTTATTTACATAGGGTTTGCACATATCTATGTCTTTGAGTTTTATCTACTTAGGCGTGAGGTGTATGCATCAAGTGCCTAAGTCTTGGCGTGTTTGCACGGGTTTGTTCGGGGTTGTTTTGATGCAAGTATGCACACTATCTCGAGTATGACGGATATGCAATGCAAACTCACACAACTTGAAGGGAAAACCCAAAATTGAAAGACATAGCAGAAGGAAAATATAGTTATATCTTAAGAGCGGAAAGGCTCAATGTGTGCGTGTGTGTTGTGTATAAATTGAAAGACAACTCACATGACTTGAAATGTAAAATCCAGCCAAAAGAGAGATACAACTATATATATATATATATATAAGCCCGAAGGTCGTCAATGTGTGCGTGTGTTGTGTATATATTGAAATGCAACTCACATGACTGAAAATTAACAACTCGAAATTAAAAGACATACACAACTGAACCGAGAAAACTCACGCAGCTGAAAATATATAGATATGGCTATATCTTAGTGGCTGTCGAGGGCAAAATGTGCGTGAAGGTGCTTGAGCAAGAGCTCGGGTGTCTTTGAGTGCGAGTGTGGAATTTTAAATGACAACTCACATGACTTAAAGTAACAACCCAGCTGAATGGAAATACATATATATGATAAGAGCGAAGGCTCAATGCACGCATGGGTGTAGTGTGTAAATTTAAAGACAACTCACGCAACTCTTACTAGAGTCTTTGGAGTAAGAGCGAAGGCTCAATTGTGTATGTGGGTGCTTGGTGTACGAGATAAGAGCTAAAGCTCAAGTGCTCGTGTGTGTCTCGTGTATCAAGCAACAATATTACATCCCGGGGGGAGACCACGCTCTGTTAGTACAACCCCGTATCTGAATTGAATTGAATGTAGAAGGAGTAATGTAAATACCGAATTTGAAACACTTACAAGTGATCCAGACGTTTGATCTACTCCAATCTACAAGGGCTTTGGTACGCTTTACAACCACGAACGGGTCCCCTTTGAAGCTTGAGGCGTGAAGTGGCCAGCCGAGCTTGAGCTTGGTGAGTTCGAGGCTTGAGAGATAGGGCTCACGGGTGTTAGGTGGATGCGAGTCTTAGTGGGGGATAGGCAAGGGAGTTGCGGGTGTTGGTGGCTGGTGTGGGGTTATGACAAAAAGGAGGTTGTGATGTGGGGATGATGTGGGAGGTGCTAGGCTAGAGGTCACGGCAAAGGGCTGGGGTATGGTATGGAGTGGGGAGTGTAAGGCGGTGGTGTTGGGGATAGATGGTGTGGGAGTGTAGGGCGGTGTATGGGGTAGTTTAGGCTGAGGTGGTGGCAGGTAGTGGCTGGGGTCGGTGGAGTTGGTGGGGTGAAGGTCGGCTAAGGTGGAGGTGTAGCAGGGTGGCTGGGAGCTAGTCGGGGCGCGGCGCGGGCGGGGCGCGTGCGGTGCGTGCGGGACAACAGGGGGATGGGAGGCGGTTTGGGTAGTGCCAGGGGTGCACGGGAGTAAGGGGTTTGAGTCGGTTAGGTTGTTAGGTTGGTTTAGTTAGGGATTAGGAGTGTTGTAGGGGATTAGATAGTGTTGATTTAGGGTAGGTTTAAGGTGGTTTAGAGGGTTAGAGATAGAAGGGTTTAGGGAGTTAATCAAGCTTACCTCTTAGGGTCGATTGGGGTGTGCTCAAGCATCAAACCAGTCACTCCAAAGCCTTCTTGTTCAAGCAAATCTAGCCCTTAATCAAGGTGGTGCAGCCCACACTAACCTCTCTTTAAGCCCACAATTAACCCACTAAACAAAATTAAGAAGCACTAAGCACTCACCTTAATACCCTCTCTCTCCTCCAAGCTCCTCCAAGTGGATTTCACGTGAACTCTTGGGGACCCCCTCACTCCTATTTATAGGCAAATGAGGTGGGTCTTGGATATAGGTCTTGGGTTTGGATCGTGAAATCCATGTCCGATCCAAACACTATTTGGATCTGAATCTTGGATCTCGGATATTTTGAGATCCATATCCAATCTAAATCCAACATTTTTATGGATATAGATCTGGATATTTTGGTCCAGATTTGATCAAATCCAAACACTATTTGGATCCAATCCAAATCCAAACACTATTTCGATCGACCCAAATCCAAACACTATTTGGATATGGATCTGGATATTTATGGTCCAGATCCAATCCAAATTTTCTCTGAATGGTCCTTCTTGGCTTTTTGAGGCGGACGTTTTGTGCGGGCACTGGCTTCATCAGCGCTACATCTAGTGCTGGGTTTTTCCCAACTTTGTTGTTCGGACTCCATCTCGCCATTCTGGACTCCGTTTTTGCTTAATTTCGTCATTTCTGGCTCAGATTCATGTTGCTTGGGTGGATGTATTTGATTTGGCTTCTGGGTGTACCGGGCTTACATTTTGCATTGGGCCTGGGCCTTCCTTTCGCCTTTTGACCCTAGCTTTTATCAAGCCAATGTGCTGCTTTTGGGCTTCTACACTCGTTTCTGAGGCTGCCTTTGATTTGACCTTCATGGGCTGGTTTCTGAGCTGCTTCTCGATCAGGTATCATCTTCCATGCTTCACATGTTCGTCTTTGGCTTTTTGGCAAAATGGGACTTGGCCCGAGTTTCAAGAAATTTATATGGGATACGGGGTTCAAAAGAGTATTTACAAGCTTTTTGGGAAGCTCTTGGGTTTTCGCAAATGCAAAATGGCCTTTTGAGTTGATTTGCAAACTAGGGATTTGTTTTCTTAAAATCGTGGGATTTTGGGGTGTTTACAGATGCCCCTCTTTGGCATTATCCAAATAGATTTGGATAATGGCAAAGACGACAACACCCCTAATTGCTTTCTCCTTGGATTTGTCCTCAAGAATATGGGATCGTCCCAGTTTTGAGAAAACATTTTCTTTAAGACCTGTAAGAGGGGATTTTCGCCAAAGGGGACTTTGCCTAAGATAGTGCTAGTCCGAAATGGGCTTGATGCAAGTGTCCATGCGTGAGTATGAATGAGAGGCATGGGATGATATGCTAGGAAGTATGGTCTCCTAGGGACTTAATGTAATAGTCGAACTTGGGAGTCTTATGAAGACATGTTGCACCTAGTGAGCTGGTCCTATGTTGCTCGATGTTCGAGAATTTTCTAAACTCATTTTTGAAAGAGGAAAGCTCCTTTTAGCTTCAATCCTAAGGACTTCAGCTTTTCATGCTTTCCCTTTACTTGATTCTTGGCACTCGCTAATCTAGCAGAGGTTTTATTAGAAATCAAGCCATATTTCAAAATTCTTACGCCTTACTTAGACGTCTAACTCTCAAACAAGATGAGATTCAAGTAAGTAAATCCTATTTTTACTTTAGGATTCCCTAGAATGAACCTTTCTTCACCTTGGGATAAGTCACAGGGATGGGAAAGAGTTTGCCACGGTCCCTTCTAGAGTGTCCCGTGGTTTGAGGCATAGAGGCGGAAAACTGCTCTTTTTGAGCTTTTTGGCCCTTTTTCTATTTTTTTCGTAGAGGATCTCCCTTTGGGAGAATTTTTTCTTTATTCCTTCTTTTCCATAGAATACACGATTTTTGCTTTTGATTCCACTTTCTTTTGGGAAGGAGACTTTGCAGGGGTTTCCCTTTTTCTTTTTGGCCAAGCTTTCCTTTTGGAGAAGAGAAGAGAAGCGGGGCAGAACTTATCCCAAGGATCTTACTCGATTCATCCTAGATCAACCTATTTAGAAATAGCACGTACTACTTGCAAATATCTTGCTATTTTGAACCAGGCCTTCTTTTGTAAGAAGAAGGATTTTTGAAATGCGACCCATTGGTTTTGGAAAACTCCACTTTTTCACAAGCAATCGAGTCTCTCATTCAGGGTTACACGGTTTGCTTTGATCCTTACTCACGAAGTTTCAAAAGGAGGTTTTCAAAATATTTTTGAAAATAGGGCTTAGCTTAGACCCTACACATGGTATTTTTTAAAAAATTGAGCATTCATAGGGTCGGCTAAGTTCCTACCCTCAACATCGACTAGCCAATATGCATTGTTCATGGTGGTTCCACGTACAACATAAGGGCCATCCCACTTGGGCCGCCACTTTTCAAGTGGATGTGGTCCACGATATTGGATGATTTTGAGCACAAGGTTTCCCACTTTGAAGTGGTGAGGTCTCATATGCTTCTTATAGTGTCGGGCTATCCTTTGCCGGTATGCATGTACATGATCCATGGCAAGGAGCCTTCGCTCATCTAGTAAGTCAAGTTCGGCCATTCTAGCATGCTGTAGCATCTCTAGGGGAAGGTTGAGTGCAATGGATGTATGAAATGAATGAATTTTGGTATGAATGGGGAGAATGACATTTGTGCCATAGACCAACTCAAATGGCGTGGCATTTATGGGAGTTCGGATGGAAGTCCTATAAGCCCATAAGGCTTCATCCAGCTTCTCATACCACGTCCTGCCCTTCTCTAAAGTCTTCTCAATAATGCTTATGAGAGTCTTATTTGTGGCTTTGGCTTGGCCGTTGCCTTGAGGGTAGTAGGGCGATGAGAAGTGGTGAGTTCTCTCGTTTTTGAAGGGGGTACCATTGTCGGACACTAAGTCCTTTGGAACCCCAAAGCGAGCCAAAATGTTTTTCCTAATGAACGCCACTACATGTTGCCCCTGAACATTGGTCAGGGAGGTAGCTTCAACCCACTTGGAAAAGTATTCAGTGGCTGCTAGTATAAACCTATGCCCATTTGATACATGAGGAAATATTGGTCCTATGATGTCAAACGCCCACATGATGAATGGCCAGGGGCTGACCACGGAATGCAATGTGGATGACGGGGTATGAATGGCGTGTCCATGCACTTGACATGGGTGACACTTCCTAACATGGTCATGGCAATCCTGCTTTAAAGTGGACCAAAAATAACCTGCTCTAAGTATTTTCATTGCCATCATATTGGCGTTTATATGCCCTCCACATTCTCCATCGTAGAATTCATGCATTACTATCCTAGCCTCCTCCAGGTCGACACACCTCAGTAAGATGCCAGTGAAACTTTTTTTGTAAAGACCCCCCCCTAAAATCAAATATCAGGTTGAAATTCTTCAAATAAAAGCCTTGTCTTTGGACGAAGCGTATTCCGAAAATCCTTCCTTTTCTAAGAACTCTTTAATGTCTTGAAACCAGGGTTTTTCAGTGGAAGTCGTGTTATTTTGGCAAATTTCCAAATAGTGTGTGGATGAAGTGGGCGAGTGCCATATTTCTAAGGGTCTGGTTCCCAAAGTGGGATCGACCCTTACGGCGGAGCCCAAGGATGAGAGGGCATCGGCTATGCCATTATCCTCTCTTCCTATGTGTGTGAGCGTACACGATTTGAACGACTCAACCAGCTTGGTGGCCAACTCGTGGTATGGAAGAAGTTTTTCATTTTTGACTTGCCAAATCTTTAACACTTTGTTTATGACAAGTAAACAATCTCCAAAGACTTTGATGCATGATGCCCCTAGAGTTTTCGAAATTTTTAAGCCTTGTATGAATGCTTCATACTCGGTTGTGTTGTTGGAACACTCGAAATCTAGGTGAATAGCTATGGGTATTTCTCCCTTTTCAGGGGATATGAGGACGATGCCTGCCCCAACCCCTCTTTGGTTTCGTGCCCCATCGAAGTGCATCTTCCACACTTGGTTTTCATTTAAACAATTTGATAAAATATGATTTTGAAATTGCTTTTGAAATATGCCTTCATCGGGCATTTTGTCAAGTGTGGGGTACGCATCTTCTAAGGGGAAGTCGGTCACATTGTCGGCTAGGGCTTGGCCCTTGATGGATGTTTGATGGTGGAATTTCAGGTCATACTCCATCAAGAGGAGCTACCATTTACCTAGCCTACCCGTGAGGATAGGTTTTTCAAACAAATGCTTGATTGGATCAAGCCTAGACACTATCCAGATCTCATGATCTAGGAAGTAGTGTCGAAATTTCTGGCAAGCCCACACCAAGGCCAAGCACGTCTTCTCCATGGCTTGATAATTTCGTTCATAAGCCAAGAGAGTTTTTGAAATGTAATAGATGGCATACTCTTTATGGGTATCATCCTCATATTGAGCTAGTAATGCACCCAAAGCATTCGTATGCACAGAAATGTAAAGTAAAAGCTGTTTTCCTTAATTTGGAGGGTTTAAAACAGGAGGATTAACTAAATACGCCTTTAGTCTTTCAAAAGACTTTTGGCAATCATCGTCCCATACGAATTTCACCCCTTTTCTCAAAAGTTTATTGAAGGGTTCGCATCTTGTTGCGAGGTTTTAAATAAACCTGCGAATTGATTGGAGGCAACCTTGGAGGCTATGGATTTGCGTAAGATTGGAGGGTGGAGTCATGTCTATGATGGCTCTACACTTAGAGGGGTCGACTTCAATGCCCCTTTGTCTTACCATAAAGCCTAAGAGCTTACCAGATTCGACTTCGAACACGCACTTTTGAGGGTTTAGCTTTACTTTGTAAAGCCTAAGCCTTTCAAAAAAAATTTGTAAGCATTCGATATGAGTGCATCAAGTTTTTGATTTAGCCAAGAGATCATCCACATATACCTCTACGAGCTTATGAATCTGATCGTGAAAGATCGTAGTTATAGCTCTTTGGTAGGTGGCACCGGCATTTTTCAAACCAAAGGGCATGACTGTATAGCAGTACGTGCCCTAGGGTGTTGTGAAAGCAGTTTTAGCCTGATCTCTTGGGGCTAATTTGATTTGGTTATATCCTGAATAGCCATCCATGAATGAAAACATTTCATGATTTGCAGTACTATCGACTATCAAATCAATGTTAGGTAAAGAAAAGTTATCCTTTGGAGTGGCTTTGTTCAGGTTTCTAAAATCGATGCATATTCGAATTTTCCCATTGGATTTTCGAACTACAACAATATTTGACAACCAATCAGAATACGCAATAGGTTTTATAAAACCGGCTTTTAGCAGATCTTCTAAACCCTCTTTAACCTGCACATGCATGTTCGGATGAATCTTTCTAAGCTTTTGCTTTATGGGTTTCGAATCCGAATCTAGGAGAAGACAATGCTCTATGACTCTTGGGTCTATACCCGGCATGTCTTCATACGTCCATGCAAACACATCTATATAGGTTTTCAAAAATGCAATGAATGATGATGCTTCATGCTCATGCAAACATGCGCCTATCTTAATGTGTTTGGGCTTTGTTTCACTCCCTAGGTTGATCTCTATGAAATCCCCTCCTACTAAATTTGAAGGTTTTTCAAAATCAAGAATTTTATGAAACTCTGGGAGCTCGGAGGTTGGATCTTCCTTCGGGCTTTGATCATTCTCGAGAGTATTGAATCCTAGGGAATTTGAACTTGATGCATGAGTTTTGAAAACACCTGGTTTTTGACTTAGAATTTCAATGGGTTTCGAAGCTTTTGGTCTTGTTATGAAGACGATTTTCTCTTCGAAATCCTTGGCCTTTTCCAAACTTTTACTAGGAGCTGGTATATACAGGATTTTGTTTTTGGGTATTTCTAATTTTTTGATTTTTTTGGATTTTTGTAAAGCAAAGACACTTGGAGCTATACAAACAACAGTTTTTTTGGTTTTTCCATCTTTTTCGAATGTTTTTGATTTTTGGGATTTTCCAATTTGTTTTTGAATTTCGAGTTTTTCCAATTTTTTTGATTTTTGGTTTAAGAAGGGATCTTCCATCATACCTACAAAGGAAAACGCCACAAGTTAGACTCTAAATAAGAGATCTAAATCGTAGGTTTCTACTTCACTAGGCTCCAGGGCACCCTTGACCCAGGTGGTCACAGGTGGTGGCTCTGGTGGTATTTTGAGAGTATAGCCTATCCCATATCTACTTGGGTTTGCCTTTGGCACTATGGGCTTGAGGAGACCCTGGCTTTGTGCCCCTAGACTTTGGTAGGGCATATATCCCATGTTCAATAGCATGTTCCATGATTTTTTGTTTTTTGAAAAGTTTTGGTATAATTCATGATTCTGGAACTTGTTATCGTCCATGTTATGCTCATATGGCCTAGTTGTCTAGGGTTTTTTGGAATAGGCGACTCTTGGCCTTACCTAGGATAGTTAGGGTTTTGAGTGGGCGAGCCTTGGGCTGCCCCTTAATGTATAAAACCTTCCTAGGCTTTGGAAGGACGAGCTTGGGTGGCTCGACCAAGACTTGCCCCAGGTTGGCCTCGTAGGCTTGAGAACTCAACAAGCATGGGAAATTCTGTATTCCCTAAAGTTGAGGGTGACTCTCACCTAGAATTACGATGACGTGGTCTTCGAAGGGGATTTTGACACACCTATGAAAGGTGGACGGCACAGCACCCAGACTGTGTATCCAGGGCCTTCCCAACAATAGGTTGTAGTTGGGGTGGATGTCCAAAACATGGAACACCCCCATGTGAGCTATCCCTCCCATTTCTATGGGTAATTCTATAGATCCTAACGGTCTAGACGCATTCCCATCGTATCCAGTGATTACGATGAGGCTTGGGTTCATGGAGGTCAAGGTGACTCCAATTTGATACGCCACGTGGAGCGGAAGGATGTTGACACCTCCTCCCCCATCAACTAGGCACCTGTCCAGAGAATGGTGATTCAATACCACCTCGATATGCAGGGCCTGGTAGTGGGATTCATATGGTCTTTTGATATCCTCTTCTGAGAACACGATGGGTGTTTTTGCACCTATAGACGTCACTTGGGTTGACAAGGACTTCGGGGTTATGTTTGAGCTAACCTTGGCTCTTTCTAGAATTTTCTCTAAAACAAGTCTATGCCTAGGCGAGGTTTGTATCAGCTCTAGGATGTACATGTTAATTGGAATCTTTGAAAGATGATTTTCAAAATCATACAAGATTAAAACAATTTTGCCTTTGTCCATTTTTGGCGAGATTCTAGGGATACATGCTTTTGAAGGGCCAAGAACACTGACCACTTTTTTAGCACTTTGTAGATGTGGGGGTTGATAGATTCTTTCGGACCTGGTCTCTTCCCCTACGATCAACCTAGGGCTCGCGCCTATGATGGCTCTATTCGTGTGCTTTGAAGCACCTTGGATTTGTAAAATAGGTTTAACTGGGGGCGGGCCTTTAGGCACTCCCCGGATCACTACTTGGGCAATTTTCCTATGAAGGATGAGAGATGGTGCACAAGTAGAAAACCCATAATGATATGCATGCGCTAGACTCTTTGAAATCGTTAAAGCACATACCTCTTTACCCTTCCCACTAGTACTTGCGTAGTTGGGGAAGGGTTCTTTGAAAATAGCTTGGGCAGGCTCTGTTTCCTCAATGACCTGGAGCCGGCCCTACTCTATCAAGTTCTCAATCTTGTTGAGTGGGGAAAAACATTGCTTTGTATCATGGCCTTTAAGCCGATGATATTTGCAAAATCGATTTAAGAACCTCCCTTTGGAAGTGGTTCCCTCGAGAATCTCAGGGAGTTCGATCATTCCTTGGGCAAGTAGGAGGTCTAGGACCTCTAACACAGGTTGCCCTAGTGGAGTATACTCCTGTTTTTTAAAAGGTTTTTGTATTTTTTTGTCTTTTTTATTTTCAAAACTTTCAAAATTTTTAGAAGTGCTCGCCGGGCTTGGATCCACTTGGACGTTTGCAACTTTGTGGGGCTTGGCCCCTTTGTCCATTGTGGGTAACCCGTAAGTTCTGAGTTTTTCCAAGCGAGGTTTTGAAACAACACTCCCTTTCCACAAGTGATCGTAGACGCCTTTCTTTAGATTTGTTTCAAAAAGGGATGCCTTTTTAATCAACTTGTGGAAAGTCGAGATTTCATGTAGGAAAAGAAGGGTTTTTAACTCACTTTTGAAATTATCCAGGATGAGCATTACTGCACACCCTTCGGATATTGGTTCTCTTACTTGCCCAAGGAGGGACCTCCATCGAACAATAAATACATGCACATCTTCATTCGTGGCTTGCTTCGTATCCCTCAAAGTATTTAAAGTGGGCGTGACTTCTATGTTATGTGAAAATCTTTGCATAAAGCAGTTCGCTAACTCTTCAAAAGTTGCAAACTGACTTAGATCGTAGGAAGCCAACCATTTTGAAGCCGGGCCTTTGAGGGAAAGGGGAAACCGATAAATCCACTTCATCGAGTCCTTTTTCTTGTGGGCTCGACGAGAGAAAAGTTGCAAGTGAGATCTAGGATCTCCAGTGCCATCATACCAATGGAAATTTGGTATTTCGTCGTCACTGTCTATTTCGTAATCCAAAGGAAGGAAATCAGACAGGACGTAGGTCATTTTCTCTTTATTCTGCCCTTTTAGCAGCTATTGTAGGACTTTACAGTCCTTGTGAGTGAAGGACTCGTGGTATTGGTTTCCCTCCATGGCGGAGGTCTCCTTGGGTTTTCGAGTTTTTTCAATCTTCTTTTTGGCCTTTATTGGTTCGCCATGTGACGAACACGAATCAGCTGCTTCAACCTCTTGGCTAAGGGCAACGATCTTGGCCTCAAAATCCCTTCTCAAATCCTCAATTTCCTCTCTTTTATTTCGATTTTTTGAAAATCTCCTAGAGTGAGAACTTGATGTACGCGAGACATGGCTGGACACTTCATTGGAGTCTGAACTCGACATGACTCCGATGCTCTTTAAAACCCAACTATGAAATGCACAAGACAAAGAGTTAAAATACTTTTCTTGAAAAATTTTCAAGAGGTCTGCTTGTTTGTATCAATTTTTCTTAAGACCCACGTCCCACCGGGCGTGCCAAAATCTGTAGACACGCGAAAATTTTCACTCTGGGTTCTTAGGCCTGAAGTGAACCTCTTTCGTGTCTAAGTCACTTTTAAAGGGCATGTCAGCTAGCTTACTCAAACTAGCAAAGTAAGTTTTGAAATATCTGACTTAGGGGGCGACTGTAGACAAGTGGGCTCTTTTCATCGCAAACCTTCTTCAACCGATGCCCAAGGGTCAGTTTGTACGCTTAAAAATCTCGATTTTAAACAAGCATGGCCTTTTTGAAAAGGTATGAAAGTATTTGATCGATTTGTTTGTCTAATTGCAGATTTTATTTACGTGAGGTTTGCACATATCTCTGTCTTTGAGTTTTATCTACTTAGGCGTGAGGTGTATGCATCAAGTGCCTAAGTCTTGGTGTGTTTGCACGGGGTTGTTCGGGGTTGTTTTGATGCAAGTATGCACACTATCTCGAGTATGACGGATATGCAATGCAAACTTACACAACTTAAAGGGAAAACCTGAAATTGAAAGACATAGCGGAAGGGAAATATAGCTATATCTTAAGAGTGGAAAGGCTCAATGTGTGCATGTGTGTTGTGTATAAATTGAAAGACAACTCACATGACTTGAAATGTAAAACCCAGCCGAAAGGGAGATATAACTATATATATATAAGCTCGAAGGTCGTCAACATGTGCGTGTGTGTTGTGTATATATTGAAATGCAACTCACACGACTTAAAATTAACAACCCAGAATTAAAAGACATACACAACTGAACCAGGAAAACTCATGTAGCTAAAAATGTATAGATATGGCTATATCTTAGTGGTTGCCGAGGCCAAAATGTGCGTGAAGGTGCTTGAGCAAGAGCTCAGGTGTCTTTGGGTGCGAGTATGGAATTTTAAATGACAACTCACACGACTTAAAGTAACAACCCAGCTGAATGGAAATACATATATATGATAAGAGCGAAGGCTCAATGCACGCGTGGGTATAGTGTGTAAATTTAAAGACAACTCACGCAGCTCTTACTAGAGTCTTTGGAGTAAGAGCGAAGGCTCAATTGTGTATGTGGGTGCTTGGTGTACGAGATAAGAGCTAAAGCTCGAGTGCTCGTGTGTGTCTCCTGTATCAAGCAACAATATTACATCCCGGGGGGAGATCACGCTCCGTTAATACAACCCCGTATCTGAATTGAATTGAATGTAGAAAGAGTAATGTAAATACCATATTTGAAACACTTACAAGTGATCTAGACGTTTGATCTACTCCAATCTACAAGGGCTTTGGTACGCTTTACAACCACGGACGGGTCCCCTTTGAAGCTTGAGGCGTGAAGTGGCCGGCCGAGCTTGAGCTTGGTGAGTTCGAGGCTTGAGAGATAGGGCTCACGGGTGTTAGGTGGATGCGAGTCTTAGTGGGGGATAGGCAAGGGAGATGCGGGTGTTGGTGGCTGGTGTGGGGTTATGACAAAAGGGAGGTCGTGATGTGGGGATGATGTGGGAGGTGCTAGGCTAGAGGTCATGGCAAAGGGCTGGGGTATGGTATGGAGTGGGGAGTGTAAGGCGGTGGTGTTGGGGATAGATGGTGTGGAAGTGTAGGGCGGTGTATGGGGTAGTTTAGGCTGAGGTGGTGGCAGGTAGTGCCTGGGGTCGATGGAGTTGGTGGGGTGAAGGTCGGCTAAGGTGGAGGTGTAGCAGGGTGGTCGGGAGCTAGTCGGGGCGCGGCACAGGAGGCGCGCGGCGTGTGCACAGAGTTGGAGCGGTGCGCGTGCGGTGCGTGCGGGATAGTCGGGGGGATGGGAGGGTGTTTGGGTAGTGCCAGGGGTGCACGGGAGTAAGGGGTTTGAGTCGGTTAGGTTGTTAGGTTGGTTTAGTTGGGGATTAGGGGTGCTGTAGGGGATTAGGTAGTGTTGATTTAGGGTAGGTTTAAGGTGGTTTAGAGGGTTAGAGATAGAAGGGTTTAGGGAGTTAATCAAGCTTACCTCTTAGGGTCGGTTGGGGTGTGCACAAGCTTCAAACCAGCCACTCCAAAGCCTTCTTGTTCAAGCAAATCCAGTCCTTAATCTAGGTGGTGTAGCCCACACTAACCTCTCTTTAAGCCCACAATTAACCCACTAAACAAAATTAAGAAAGCACTAAGCACTCACCTTAATACTCTTTCTCTCCTCCAAGTGGATTTCATGTGAACTCTTGGGGACCCCCTCACTCCTATTTATAGGCAAATGAGGTGGGTCTTGGATATAGGTCTTGGATCTCGGATATTTTGAGATCCATATCTGATCCAAATCCAACATTTTTATGGATATGGATCTGGATATTTTGGTTTAGATCTGATCCAATCCAAACACTATTTGGATCCAATCCAAATCCAAACACTATTTGGATTGACCCAAATCCAAACACTATTTGGATATGGATCTGGATATTTATGGTCCAGATCCAATCCAAATTTTCTTTGAATGATCCTTCTTGGCCTTTTGAGGCGGATGTTTTGTGCAAGCATTGGCTTCATTAGCACTCCGTCTGGTGCTGGGTTTTTCCCAACTTTGTTGTTCGGACTCCATCTCGCCATTCTGGACTCCGTTTTTGCTTAATTTCGCCATTTCTGGCTCAGATTAATGTTGCTTGGGTGGATGTATTTGATTTAGCTTCTTGGTGTGTCGGGCTTGCATTCTGCATCGGGCCTCGGCCTTCCTTTCACCTTTTGACCCTAGCTTTTATCAGGCCAGGGTGTTGCTTTTGGGCTTCAGCACTCGTTTCTAAGGTTGCCTTTGATTTGGCCTTCGTGGGCATGTTTCTGAGCTGCTTCTCGATTAGGTGTCATCTTCCATGCTTCACCTGTTCGTCTTTGACTTTTTGGCAAAATGGGACTTGGCCTGAGTTTCAAGAAATTTATATGGGATACGGGGTTCAAAAGAGTATTTACAAGTTTTTTGGGAAGCTCCTGTGTTTTCGCAAATGCAAAATGGCCTTTTGAGTTGATTTGCAAACCAGGGATTTGTTTTCTTAAAATCGTGGGATTTTGGGGTGTTTACACCTTACACATGTTAAAAGTTCATGAAAATTTTATTAGATATCTTTCTTTGTCTGTGCTATGTAGAAAAAATTTTTGATAGTGTTTTTCTCAAAAATGAATTCGAGAAAAATCTGACAATCCAATAGGTTTATGCTAGATGCTGAAGTTTACAGAAATTTTCTTATAGAAAATTAGGCATTCGGTTAGAAGGTTAATGATTTAGTTATCACTCAAATAATTTTGTTATAAATTTATATTAGTTTGGAGAGGAACTCATTCACATATATATTCCCAGGGTGCCTCTCTAAGAGGATTGCTAACTTGTGAAATATATGTGATCATAGCCCAATGCTCCCTCCAATATAAACTTATCGGCATTAATCCACTATAAGAGTGATTACATACTTATATCATTGAATATAATTAGGCATCTATGTCCCTCTTATGGCTTCTTAAATTGAGTTAGGGACAATAAATCCACCAAAGAAATAGGAGAAGGGATGATATATTATATAAGCATAGAATAAGAAGATGAAGTAT
Organism: Brasenia schreberi; assembly: GCA_036023115.1. Classification (NCBI taxonomy): domain Eukaryota; kingdom Viridiplantae; phylum Streptophyta; class Magnoliopsida; order Nymphaeales; family Cabombaceae; genus Brasenia; species Brasenia schreberi. The sequence continues at coordinate 15,333,506 of JAYKKT010000089.1, read as the reverse complement.
AAGATATAGGTATATTGGGGAATAATTAACAGAACTTTACAAAATGAATGGATTCCTCTCACCTATAGCCCACTCATTCGTGGCTATAGACTTGGGTGATCCTCCTTTTACAATGATAAGCCACGAAAATGGTTGTTTTTTCTTGAGATACAATGAATTGGGGGAAGAGCCCTAAGCTTACAACAAATTGGACAAAATAAAAGGGGAGGAGAGGTGGCTAGAAGGTTTCTCTATTGGTCTCTCTCCTTCTCTTGTATGATTCTTCTCTGGCTAGCTCTCTACTCTCTTGGGTTGGTCTCCTTCATTCCTTGGATCCTTCTTTTGCTTGCGAAAGTCGTTTATTTATAGGCACCAAACCAAACCAAATCTTTCTTAGGGTTTTGGGCCCAATTTGGATCCAAATCCAATTCATCAAGGGACCAACCCTATTGCACAGTGGCTGGGAGACATTTCTTAATAGCCTTTACCTTCACTTCATCAACTTTAATGCTATGTTGGGACACTATATACCCAAAAAAGATGACTTGTTCTTAGCAGAAATGACATTTCTTAAGATTATCAAATAGTTGTTGTTCTCTTAATTTGGATAAGATTCAACGCAAGTATTGTTCATGGTCTTATATAGTCCTGCTATATACTAGAATATTGTCAAAATAGACAACAATTTTTTTTTTAATGTAATCACGGAAAATCTGATTCATTAGTCTCATGAAGGTGCTTGGGCATTTGTTAATCCAAATAACATAACTAGTCATTCATGTAGCCTAACCTTGGTCTTAAAATCCGTCTCCCACCATCCGTATATAGTGGTATCCGCTTCTCAAATCAATTTTAGAGAATAATAGAGTTTCATGCAACTCATCCAATATATCATTCAATAGGGGTATAGGATATATGTATTTAATAGTAATTTTGTTAATAACTCTGTTATCAATACATATTCTAAGAGTTCCATCTTTTTTGGCACCAATAATGCAAGGACTACAAAGGGACTTAAGGACTCTCTGATGTATTCCTTGTTCATCAATTCAACAATATGTCTTTGATACCTTAGTTTCCTCTAGATTGCTTCTATAGGCTGGCCGATTGGAAAGTGGTACTCTGAGCATAAAATCAATTTGATGTTAAATGCCTCGAATGGGCTGTAGGCCAGAAGGTAGTTCTTCAGGAAAGATATCCTATAATTCTTGGAGTAGCTTGTATATGAATTATGAAAAGTTTGAGTGATGGAGTTGGGATTTTTTTTAGGTAGAGAACACAAAAAGGATGATGCTTGGTTATGGAATGCAAGGTTGAATGCTTTGAGAATAAGAGATTTTTTTTTGGATTTGTAGGTTTAGGAAGGAGGCTTTGAAGAAGTTGTTTGGGGCTGTGTGGCACAAGGTTGATTTTTCTCTTGTCCTTACTCAAACTATAGGTGTAGCCATCATGAAGGACTCATCAATTGGACTTATAGGGTCGTCCTAGTAACAGTTGGCGGGCTTCCATGGGAATGATGTCAAAGAGAACGGTATCCAGATAATTATTTCCTATAGAGAATGGGATTTCCACTTGTTGGTCACTTGGAGCTCTCCGTTTTTATTCAGCCACTGAAGTTGGTTTGGCCTAGGATGTGTTATAGGGCTTAATTTTAACTTGTTTACCATCTCTACGTAAGCAATGTTAATACAAATTTCACCATCTACCTTTCCTTTGATTGTACACCGAGTATGGAAGATCATGTCCCTTTGATCAAGCTCTAAAGAAAGTTGAGTGTTGAGCATTCTATAGATCACCAATAGTTCTCCTGAATTTGCTTACTTATTATAAGATTCATCTTCTTCTTCTTGCTAAGGTTCTGTCTCATCTTCACTCTCAATGTTGTCAAATGCACCCTTTAGGATAACAATCTTTTTGTTAGGGCTTTGAGAGGCAATATGACCCTTACCCAAACACTTAAAGCACTTAATATCTTTGGAGCGAGCACTAGAAGAGCCGTCAGCAACAAGCTTTTCCTTTTCATCAGATCGTGCAATGCCTGGTGTGGTTTTGCTGGTTTGCTTATTAAATGGAATAGGGCCGAATTTCTTAAGCATAGAGTTGTTCTTGACACTAGATGATTTCTATTGTCTTTCCACTTTAATTGATAATTTTATGGCATCTTCTAAGAAAACTAACAGGTGTAATTCAACAGCATTTGTAATAGTCCTGTTAAGTCCTACAAGAAATTGAGCTATAGTTTGTTCTTGTAGCTCCTACACATTATATTGAATCATTAACGTCTTAAATTTTTTTAGATAATCATAAACATTCATTCCTTCCTGCTGCAAACTTTGGAGTTTAAGATATAATTCTTCTTTGTAATATTCTCGAACAAATCATTTAGCCATTAGGCGTTTCATCAACCTCCAACTTCGAATTTCTTCCTCCTCGTCCCTCCTTCGTTGGTTCTTCAAATTATCCTATCAAATGTTAGCATAATTTGTAAATTCTAGGATTGCAAAATAATATTTAGTTTGCTCAGAATAGTTAAAATATTCAAATATTTTATCCACCCATTGAACCCATTCTAAGAATTTTTCTGGAAATTCATCCCTTTAGATGGTGGAATTTGAATTTTGGGGCAGTATTCATTTCGATCTCTGCAATTCATTCTATAGATTCTAGGGGAAGGTGCCATGTCTTCTTCTTTGGGTTCCTGATCATTTAAATGTGAATGGGAGCCTCCTGCATTGGGACGGAGTGGAGTAGCAGGTGATGAACTCGATTGTTCTGTGACCATAACCAAAAATTGAAGTTAGCCCATCATTTCTTTTTGTCGTCTTTCTAAGGCTACAACTCTAACTTAGTCAAAAGACATGATCTCATGATGTTGGAAGCTTCTTCACTTAGGTGTTTTGGTGGTTCGTCATGGTTTGGGATATAATAAGAGTTAGGAAGGCTTGAGAGAGCTTACATGTTTTGAGGCAAAATGACGTGTGGTTCTAGTTGGAACCACCTCTTTAACTAGTAGCAGGCGTGATAAATTTGAATGGTTGAAGAGCATCTCAATGAAAGCACCAATGATGCATTTTCGTTCAACAATGGCATCTGTTGATTTAGAATGAGTCAAACCATTATTCACCAACAGTTGAACTAAGGATGATTCTTGTTCACTCACCACAATCTTGACTGATAAAAGAGAACAAAGAAATAAATCTCACTACTAATTCTAAGCTAAATTAGATAAGAGAACATAAAATTCGTTGGATAATGGATGTTGTCCTTTTCCATTCTAACAAGAGGTCTATTTAAGCTTGAACAAAGGCTCTAAAGCTAGCCATGCAAAAATAACTCAAAACACAAGTTCCCATAAAAATATTAACTTATAATGTAGGTTTTAAGGGTGGTGAATGATCATTATATTTTCTCAATTATTTAGAACACAAAAGTTGATTTCCTAGATTGTTTCCATATTTTTCATGGTGTTGGATGAATTCATGCTTTGATTACTCAAGAAAACACTACCAAGAATTAATTCTGGAGTTGACAGGTTTCACCATTTAAGGATTGTGGTTCCTGAATAGTGAGGATGTTTTTGGACTTTTTACAATGGGATTCCAATCACTTCTAGGAGAGAAATTCTCATTAACATATTTCTGAACCAATTGCACGAATCGAGGCAATTGTCTTGTCATAGACCTAGTGTGTGGCCGAGTGTGCCCAATTGGTGAATTTGGATTGATGCCCACATCACAAAGGGAAATGTTTAGTATTATTCTCTATAGGTATCTCTATTAAGGTTTAAGGTCAATTAATGAACCAAGCTGCTTGTGGTTCGAGTTCGTTATATTATTAATAAGCTTATTCGTAAAGATCAGTTCAGGATCTAAATGAACCGAGCATGAGGCTATTTGTTGAGCTAATCAAGCTGATCAGACTGGTTCATTTTCAATCATCTATGGTCATACGTGCTCTTTTAGTCAAGTTTATAGAGCTTTAGTGTACATGAAAATCATGCGAACAAATGATAAATTCATTAGATGATATTATGAGAAGCATAAACATTTACTTACTTTGTAGTCAATAAACTAAATGTTATTGAAAATTGTATGTGAAAAGTTCAATTGGTACTTCGGTGGTGAGCTCGTGTTCCACTCATCTTGCTTGGCTCCTGTTCAATACATGTTTGCCTTGTTTCGAATAAGCCAATAAGTCGAACATGAACATGATCTTAAGTGAACGAACAAGCCATTAACAACCTTTGTTTAGTCCGTTGTGTGAGCCTACATGAATAAAGTAGGACTGTTGGCTAAATTTGTGATTATGCAATTATTTCTGAACATAAGTGAAAAGCGCTATAAGACTAACTGCATGGATGTACCCCTTTGGAATCAAACTTTTCATCTTTGGCATGGGAGTCAGATAGCCATGCCAAGTGAGCTAATGCTCAGAGTGCGAGTAGAGGACCCATTATTGCATTTTTTTTATAGCTTTTCTTCTTTCCTTTGGGGGGGGGGGGGGGGACTCAAGGATGGCTTTTTTCGTCTACTCTCCGGCATCCTCTACGATTTTGGTCGACTCCCCAGTGTTCTTTGCACCAACTCTTTTAAGCTTCAGTCAGGTACGCAGTAGCGGATGAACAAGTACGTGTGTTTTCTATGTTTCAAGGTTTTCTCATAGTAGGATTTGCTTGGGAGAAATGTCAGCTTATTTTCAATTGTTTTTATTCTCTTGCACTACTCTATATTTATAGAGCAATGTCTGCTCCATTTTCTCCAAGATTCTCTGCTGGGCTTTCTTTTTCTAGATCCCTTATCCGATCGGTTACGGATAAACACTGTAACCCCTTGGTGGTTTGGGCCAGTGATGGTCGTTACGGCCTCTTTTACTGCAATCCTTCCACAAATAATGATTGAATGGCCAGTGTATTTTTTGCGTTGGGATTGCTGAGAATGGCCACTTATTTCCTTAGATCTCCCACTTAGCCATTCGAGCCAAGTGAACTGACCTACTAGTTTTCCTCCCACTTTTGTGGCTAGTGTAAGACACGAAAATTCCTTGCTCCTGGTTTACAAGACCAGAAACGCGTTTTCTCGCGTTTACGTTGCTTTTGAGGGCGTGCCAGCTAACTTACTTAAACTAGCGAAGACTTTAAAATATATTTGACTTTTGAAAGGCAATTGTGGACAAGCGGGATCTTTTCGCTTGAAACCTTCTTGAACCGATGCTCAAGGGTCAGTTCCAGCGCTTAGAAAACTTCGATCTCTAAACAAACCTATCTTTTGAAAAGAAAAGCAAGTATTTTCAATGGTTGTTTGCCTAAGTTGCAGTTTTTATTACGGGATTATCCGTATCCAAGTCTTTGAGTTTTTAAGCTATCTTAGGCCAGATGTGTGTGCTTTTAAGTGGCCTAGATTTAGCGAAGTTTGACCGTAGTGCGGGGTTTTCTCTTTGAAAATGCACAAAATGCAAGGATGCACAAACTCTCTTTGGGTTTGATATGATGTGAGCTAGGCTCGAATTGAAAGCAACACACACACCCAGCTTAAAGTAAATACCCAAAACGTAAGTGCAACTCACGCAACTGAAGGGAAAATACCCGAACCTTAAAAGCAACTCACACAACTTGATTGTAAATTGCGAAAGGGAGATATACTTATATTAAGAGCGAAAAGGCTCAATGCACGCGTGTGTGAGTGTAGAATTGAAATGACAAACTCACACGACTTGAATTGAACTTGTCGAAAGGGAAATATAAGTATATATATGAGTGGGAAGGCTCAACGTGTTCGTGTGTGTTGTGTATAAATGGAAAGATAATTCACACACACGACTTGAATTGAACTTTGCCAAAAGGGAAATATAGATATAGAAGAGCGGAAAGGCTGAATGTGAGTGAGTGCTTTTGGTGTGTAAATGAAAAGACAACTCACACAACTGAAATTGAACCACCCGAAATGTAAAGACGTACACAGCTAAACATGTAAAACTCACGCAGCTAAAAGTATATAGATACCTCTATATCTTAGGGGCTGCCAAGGCCAAGATGTGCGTGAGAGTGTTGAGCAAGTGCTCGGGTGCCCTTAGTGTGCAAGTGTGGAAACTTAAATGACAAACTCACATGACTTGAAAGTAACAACCCAGCTGAAAGTATATATATATACTTGATAAGAGCTGAAGCTCAATACACGCGTGTGTGAGTGTGGAATTGAAATGACAATGCACACAGCTAAAACTAACAACCTGAATGAAATTGCAACTCACACGGCTCTTACTAGAGTCTTTGGAGTAAGAGCGAAAGCTCAATGTGTGTGTGTGCAAATCGTGTACGATTAAGAGCTAAAGCTCAAGTGTACGTGGGTGTCTTGTGTACGAGATAAGAGCTAAGGCTCAAGTGCACGTGTGTGTCTCGTGTACGAGATAAGAGCTAAGGCTCAAGTGCATGTATGTGTCTCGTGTATCAAGCACCAATATTACATCTCGGGGAGAGACCACGCTCCATTATTACAACCCCGTATCAAAATTGAATTAAGTATGAAAGGAGTAATGTAAATATCGAATTTTAAACACTTACAAGTGATTCGACTTTCTTCTCCAATCTACCCGGGATTTGGTCCACTTTGGCAGCCACGAGGATGACCTCTTCGGTGTGCTTAAGACGTGAGGTGGCTGGCTCGCGTTTTGCTTGAAGGGATATGAGTCACTTGGGCTTGAGAGAGTTCACGGTGAAAGGTAGGTTCACTAAGTAGGTCACGGCTAAAGGGGTAGATCCTAGTTAGTCCTAGGCTAGTTTGGGTCGTGGGGTGTTAGGATATGGGCTTAGGAGCTGGCCGGGATCTAGTTGGTTGGGGCTGGTTTAGGTAGGGGGTAAGATGGCGCTAGGCACCAGGGGATATGCCTTGGCGCTAGGCACCGGGTGTGGGTGCAGGCAGCAGGTAGCTGAGGTGCGTTGTAGACAGGGGGTTACGGCAGGATGATGGAAACCGGGTGACAAGGCACGGGACAGGCACGCAGGCAGGATGCGCGCTGCGGATGGGAGCAGCAGGGTGTTCGGCTGGGGTGACAAGGCACGGGACAGGCGCGCAGGCAGGGCGCGCACTACGGATAGACGCACAGGGCGTGCGGTGGGGATGCACGGGTTGCGCGGTATGGCATCAAGGAGCCGGGTAGTGGAGGCTTAGGTGGGGGGGGGGGGGTATGGCGGTGGAGTTGGAGGCGGTTCGGCTGGGGTGTAAGGTGATGTAGGGCGGTGGGATTAGGTGGGTGTTGGTGATGTGGGTTAGGTCTAGAGGATTAGGAAAAGAGGGTTTAGTTAGGGATTAGGCTTACCTTTAGGGGACTCGGCTAGGGTGGGATCAAGCTCTGGTCCAGCCACCTCGGGTCCTCCATGCACAGGTAGGTCCACCTCGGCTCAAGTTGGTGCAGCCCATACTAACCCTATTTAGCCCACAAGGCTTAACCCACTAAAAAGAAATTAAGCATAAAGCACTCACCTTAACCCTCTCTCTCTCCTCCAAGGCTTCTCCGAGCATTTCACGTGAAGTCCTTTTGGAGACCCCCTCACCTCTATTTATAGGCAAGTGAGGTGGGTCTTGGGTTTGGATATGGGTTCGAGATCTAGATCTGGATATTTATGACCAGATCCGATCCAAATCCAAACATTTATATAGATATGGATCTGGATATTTTGATCCAGATCCAATCCAATCCAATCCAAACACTATTTGGATCGATCCAAATCCAAACACTATTTGGATATGGATCTGGATATATATGGTCTAAATCCGATCCAAATTTTCTCTGAGTAGTCCTTCTTGGCGTTTTGAGACGGACGGTTTGTGCGGGCCATGGCTTCATCAGTGCACCGTCTGACGTTGGGTCTTCCCCAACTTTGTCATCCGATCTCTATCTTACCTTTCTGGACTTCATTTCAATCAAATTTCTGGTTTTCAAGCTTGGGCTTGGATTTCAGAAGATAAGGTTGATGCTTTTGGCTTCATATGTCATATGTTGGGCTTGAAGTCTGCTTCTGGCCCAGGTTCTCCTTTTGCTTTCGGTCCTGCTTTCATCAGATTATGCTGATTTCTAGGCTTTTGGACCTGCTTCTGGAGCTTGCTTTTGATCAGGCCTTTGGAGCTACTTTTTGGATTGCTTCTTGATCAGGTGTCGTCCTTCATGCTTCACCTGTTTCATTTGTCTCTTTATAAAATTGGAACTTTGCCCGAGTTTAAGAAATCCACATTTTGATCGAGGTTTTCAAAACAGAATTTTAAAAGCATTTGAGAGCTCCTAGGTTTTCGAAAACTCACAATGGGTTTTGAAATGGTTTTTTTTTTAAACCAGGTGTTTGTTTTACAAAATGATTTGATTTGAGGGTGTTTACAGATGCCCCTCTTTGGTATTATCCAAATTGATTTGGATAATGGCAAAGAAGACAACACCCCTATTTGCTTTCTTCTTGGATTTGTCCTCGAGAATATGGGATCGTCCCAGTTTTGAGAAAACATTTTCTTTTTGCCCAGTAAGAGGGGATTTTCACCAAAGGGGACTTTGCCTAAGATGGTACTAGTCCTAAATGGGATTGTACAAGTATCCATGCGTGAATATATGAATGAATGGCATGAAATGACATGCTAGGCATTATGGTCTCCTAGAGACTTAATGTAATGATCGAACTTTGGGAGTCTTATGAAGACTTGCTGCACCAAGTGGGATGGTCTTATGTTGCTCGATGTTCGGGGATTTTCTAAACTCGTTTTTGAAAGAGGAAAGCTCCTTTTAGCTTCAATCCTAAGGATTTCAGCTTTTCGTGTTTCCCCTTCACTTGAGTCTTGACACTAGCTGATCTAGCGGAGGTTTTATAAGAAAATCAAGCCATATTTCAAAATTCCTACGCCTTACTTAAAACGTCTAAATCTCAAACAAGATGAGATTCAAGTAAGCAAATCCTATTTTTACTTTAGGATTCCTCAAAATGAACCTTTCTTCACTTGGGATAAGTCGCAGGGATGGGAAAGAGCTACCAAGGTCCCTTTTGGAGTGCCCCGTGGTTTGAGGCACAGAGGCGGAAAACTGTTCTTTTTGAGCCTTTTGGCCATTTTTTCCTATTTTTCATAGAGGGTCTCCCTTTGGGAGTATTTTTTCTTTGTTCCCTCTTTTTCATATAATAAACGATTTTTCTTTTGATTCAGCTTTCTTTTGAGAAAGAGATTTTTGTAGGGATTTCCCTTTTAGCTTTTCGCCAAATTTTCCTTTTTGGAAGAAGAAAAGAAGAGGGGAAAGACTTATCCCAAGGATCTACTTGATTCATCCCAGATCAGCCTATTTAGAAATAGCACGTACTACTTGCAAGTATCTTGCTATTTTGAACCAGGCCTTCTTTTGTGAGAAGGTTTTTGAAATGCAACCCATTGGTTTTGGAAAACTCTGCTTTTTCTCAAGCAATCGAGTCTCTCATTCAAGGTTGCACGATTTGCTTTGATACTCACTCACGAAGTTCAAAAAGGAGGTTTTCAAAATATTTTCGAAATAGGATTTAGCTTAGACCCTACACGTAGTATTTTTTCAAATATTAAGCATTCATAGGGTCTGCTAAGTTTCTACCCTCAACATCGACTAACCAGTAGGCGTTGTTCGTGGTGGTTCCACGTACAACATAAGGGCCATCCCACTTGGGCTGCCACTTTCCAAGTGGATGTGGGCCACGATATTGGATGATTTTGAGCACAAGGTCTCCCACTTTGAAGTGGCAAGGTCTCATATGCTTCTCATAGTGTCGGGCTACCCTTTGCCGGTATGCATGTGCATGATCCATGGCAAGGAGCCTTCGCTCATCTAATAAGTCAAGTTTGGCCATTCTAGCATGCTGTAGCGTCTCTAGGGGAAGGTCGAGTGCAAGTGATGTATGAAATGAATGAATTTTGGCATGAATGGGAAGAATGGTGTTTGTGCTATAGACCAACTCAAATGGCGTGGCATTTGTGGGAGTTCGGATGGAAATCCTATAAGCCCATAAGGCTTCATCCAGCTTCTCATGCCATGTCCTACCCTTCTCTAAAGTTTTCTCAATAATGCTTATGAGAGTCTTATTGGTGGCTTCGGCTTGGCCGTTGCCTTGAGGGTAGTAGGGTGATGAGAAGTGGAGAGTTATGCCATACGTGTTACATAACTTAACAATCCTCTCGTTTTTGAAGGGGGTGCCATTGTCAGACACTAGGTCTTTTGGCACCCCAAAGCGAGCCAAAATGTTTTTCCTAATGAACGCCACTACATGTTGCCCCTGAACATTTGTTAGGGAGGTAGCTTCAACCCATTTGGAAAAGTATTCAGTGGCTGCTAGTATAAACCTATGCCCATTTGATACATGAGGAAATATTGGTCCTATGATGTCAAACGCCCACATGGTGAATGGCCAGGGGCTGACCACGGAATACAATGTGGATGACGGGGTATGAATGGCGTGTCCATGCACTTGATATGGGTGACACTTCCTAACATGGTCATGGCAATCCTGCTTTAAAGTGGACCAAAAATAACCCGCTCTAAGTATTTTCATTGCCATCATATTGGCGTTTACATGCCCTCCACATTCTCCATCGTGGAATTCATGCATTACTATCCTAGACTCCTCCAGGTCGACACACCTCAGTAAGATATCAGTGAAACTTTTTTTGTAAAGAACCCCCCCCAAAATCAAATATCAGGTTGAAATTCTTCAAATAAAAGCCTTGTCTTTGGACGAAGCGTATTCCGAAAATCCTCCGTTTTCTAAGAACTCTTTAATGTCTTGAAACCAGGGTTTTTCAGTGGAAGTCGTTTTGTTTTGGTAAATTTCCAAATAGTGTGTGGATGGAATGGGTGAGTGCCATATTTCTAAGGGTCTGGTTCCCAATGTGGGATCGACCCTTAGGGCAGAGCCCAAGGATGAGAGGGCATCGGCTATGCCATTATCCTCTCTTCCTATGTGTGTGAGCGTACATGATTTGAACGACTCGACCAACTTGGTGGCCAAGTCGTGGTATGGAAGAAGTTTTTCGTTTTTGACTTGCCAAATCTTTAACACTTTGTTTATGACAAGTAAAGAATCTCCAAAGACTTCGATGCATGATGCCCCTAGAGTTTTCAAAATTTTCAAGCCTTGTATGAGTGCTTCATACTCGGCTGTATTGTTGGAACATTCGAAATCTAGGCGAATGGCTATGGGTATTTCTCCCTTTTCAGGGGATATGAGGACGATTCCTGCCCCAACCCCTCTTTGGTTTCGCGCCCTATCGAAGTGCATCTTCCACACTTGATTTTTATTTGAGTAATTTGATAAAATATGATTTTGAAATCGGTTTTGAAAGATGCCTTCATCGGGCATTTTGTCAAGTGTGGGATACGAATCTTCTAAAGGGAAGTCGGCCACATAGTCGGCTAGGGCTTGCCCCTTGATGGATGTTTAATGGTGGAATTTCAGGTCATACTCCATCAAGAGGAGCTGCCATTTACCCAGCCTACCTGTGAGGATAGGTTTTTCAAATAGATGCTTGATTGGATCAAGCCTCGACACTATCCAGATCTCATGATCTAGGAAGTAATGTCGAAATTTCTGGCAGGCCCATACCAAGGCCAAGCACATCTTCTCCATGGCTTGATAATTTCATTCATAAGCCAATAGAGTTTTCGAAATATAGTAGATGGCATACTCTTTATGGGTATTATCCTCATATTGAGCTAATAATACACCCAAAGCATTCGCATGCACATAAATATAAAGCAAAAGAGGTTTTCCTTGCTTTGGAGGGTTTAAAACAGAAGGATTAACCAAATACACTTTTAGTCTTTCGAAAGCTTTTTGGCAATCATCGTCCCACATGAATTTCACCCCTTTTCTCAAAAGTTTGTTAAAAGGTTCGCATCTTGTAGCGAGGTTCGAAATGAACCTTCTAATTGATTGGAGGCGACCTTGGAGGCTTTGGATTTGCGTTAAATTGGAGGGTGGAGGCATATCTATGATGGCTCGACATTTAGAGGGGTCGACCTCAATGCCCCTTTGGCTCACCATAAAACCTAAAAGCTTGTCGGATTCTACTTCAAAGATGCACTTTTGAGGGTTTAGTTTCAACTTATAAAGCCTCAATCTTTCGAAAACTTTTTGCAAGGATTCAATATGCATATTTTGGGTCTTTGATTTTACCAAGAGATCATCCACATACACCTCTAAGAGCTCATGAATTTGATCGTGAAAGATCGTAGTCATGGCTCTTTGGTATGTGGCACCGGCGTTTTTCAAACCAAAGGGCATGACTGTATAGCAGTACGTGCCCCAAAGTGTAGTGAAAGCAGTTTTAGCCTGATCTCTTGGGGCTAATTTGATTTGATTGTAACCCGAGTAGCCATCCATAAAGGAAACATTTTATGATTTACAGTACTATCGACTATCAAATCAATGTTTGGCAAAGGGAAGTTATCCTTTGGCGTGGCTTTGTTTAAGTTTCTGAAATCTATGCAAATTCATATTTTCCCATTAGATTGTCGAACTACAACAATGTTTGAAAGCCAATCAGAATATGCAATGGGTTTTATAAAACCGGCTTTAAGCAGATCTTCTATTACGAATGTACGTTCGGGTGAATTTTCCTAAGCTTTTGTTTTATGGGTTTTGATTCTAGATCTAGGAGAAGACAATGCTCTACCACTTTCGGGTCTATACCTGGCATGTCTTCATACGTCCATGCAAACACATCGATATAGGTTTTCAAGAATGTAGTGAATGATGCTTTTTCATGCTCATGCAAACAAGCGCCTATCTTAATGTGCTTAGGTTTTGTTTCATTCCCTAAGTTGATCTCTATGAAATCTCCTCCTACAGAATTCGAAGGTTTTTCAGAATCAAGGATTTTGTTAAACTCGGGAAGCTCGGATGTGGGATCTTCCTCAGGGAGAAGGGGATCCTTTTTCGGTCTTTGATCATTCTCGAGAATTCTAAATCCTAGGGAATTTGGAATGGATGCAGGATTTTTGCAAACACCTGGTTTTGATTTTGGAGTTTTTATAGGTTTTGAAGACCTGGGTCCTTTTATGAAGACGATTTCTTTAAAAGCCTTGGTTTTTCTCAAAAAAATTCCAGGAGCTGCTATACACACGATTTTGTTTTTGGGATTTTCTAATTTTTTAATTTTTTTTGTCTTTTGCAAAGCAAAGCTATTGGGAGCTATACAAACTACAACTTTTTTGGTTTTTCCACAAATTTCTAATGTTTTTGGTTTTTGAGATTTTTCAAATTGTTTTTGTATTTTGAGAATTTTCAATTTTTTTGGATTTTGGTTTAAGGAGGGATCTTCCATCATACCTACAAAGGAAAACGCCACAAGTTAGACTCTAAACAAGAGGTCTAAATCATAGGTTTCTGCTTCACTAGGTTCCAGGACACCCTTGACCCAGGTGGTCATAGGTGGTGGTTCTGGGGGTATTTTGGGAGTATAGCCGATCCCATATCGGCTTGGGTTTGCTCTAGGCACTATGGGCTCGAGGCAACCTTGGTTTTGATTATCTAGACTTTGGTATGGCATGTATCCCATGTTCAATAGCATGTTCCATGACTTTTTATTTTTTGAAAAGTTTGGATATAATTCGTGGTCTTGGAACTTGCTATCGTCCATGTTATGCATGAATGGTTTCTTTTCTAGGGGTTTAGGAAATAGACGACACTTGGTCTTTCCTAGGATGGCTATGGTTTTGAGTGGGCAAGCCTTGGGCTGCCCCTTGATACACACGACCTTCCTAGGCTTTTGGAGGACGAGCTTGGGTGTCTCGACCAAGGTCTTACCAAGGTTGTCCTCGTAGGCTTGGGAAGCTGACAAGCACGGGAAATTCTGGATTCCCTGAAGCTAAGGATGGTTTTCACCTAGAATTACCATAATTTGGTCTTCGTAGGGGATTTTGACACACCTATGGAAGGTGGATGGCACAGCTCGCAGGCTATGTATCCAAGGTCTTCCAAGCAATAGGTTGTAATGGGGGTGGATGACTAAGACATGGAATACCCCCACGTGGGCTATACCCCCCGTTTCCATGGGTAACTCTACGGCTCCCAACGGTCTAGATGCATTCCCATCGTATCCAGTGATTATGATGGGGCTTGGGTTTACGGAAGTCAAGGTGACTCCGATTTGATACGCCACGTAGAGCGGAAGGATGTTAAGACCTCCTCCCCCATCAACTAAGCATTTGTCGAGAGGATAGTGATTCAAAACTACCTCGATATGCAAAGCTTGGTTGTGGGTTTCATACGGTCTTTCTATCTTGTCTTTCGAGAACACGATGGGTGTTTTTGCACTTATAGGCACCACTTGGATTGACAAGGACTTAGGGGTTATGCTTGAGTTAACCTTGGCTCTCTCTAAGATTTTTTCTAAAACAAGCCTATACCTAGGTGAGGTTTGTATCAGCTCTAGGATGGACATGTTTATTGGGACCTCGGAGAGATGATTTTCGAAATCATATGTGGTTAAAACAATTTGACCTTTGTCCGTTTTTGGCGAGACTTTAGGTATGCATGCTTTTGAAGGGCCAGGAACACTGACCACTTTTTAGCAGATTTTTCTAAGTGTTGGGGTTGATAGATCCTTCCGGACCTGGTCACTTCCCCTACACTTTGCCTAAGGCTCGTGCTTATTGTGGCTCTATTTGAGTGCCTTGGAGCACCTCGAATTTCTAAAATGGTTCTAGCCGGGGGTGGAACTCTAAGCGCTCCCTGGATTACTACTTGGGCGTTTTTCTTATAAAGAATGAGAGATGATGTATAAGTAGTAAAACCAGAATGTAATGAATGCACTAGACTCTTTGAAGTCGACAAAGCACATACCTCTTTGCCCTTCCCACTAGTGCTTGCGTGATTGGGGAAGGGTTCTTTGAATATGGCTTGGGCAGGCTCTGGTTCCTCAGTGACCTAGAGTCGGCCCTGTTCTATCAAGTTCTCAATTTTATTGAGAAGGGAAAAACATTGGTTTGTATCATGGCCCTTGAGCCGATGATACCTGCAAAAGCGATTTAAAAACTTCCCTTTGGAAGTGGTTCCCTCGGGAATTTCGGGGCGTCTGATCATTTCTTGAGCAAGTAGGAGGTCCAGGACCTCCAAAACAGGTTGCCCTAGTGGGGTATACTCCCATTTTTCAAAAGATTTTGGCAACTTTTTTTCTTTTTTGTTTTCAAAATTTTCAAAATTTTTGGAAGTGCTCACCAGGCTTGCATCCACTCGGACGTTTGCAACTTTTTGGGGCTTTGCCCCTTTGTCCATTGTGGGTAACCCGTAGTTTCCGGGTTTTTCCAAACATGACTTGTGCACAATATTTTCTTTCCATAAGTGATCGTAGACCCCATTTTTCAGATTTGTTTCGAAGAGGGAGGCTTTTTTTATCAACTTATGAAAAGTCGATATTTCATGTAAGGAGAGAAGAGTTTTCAATTTAGGTTGAAAATTATCGAGGATGAGCATTACTGCACATCCTTCTGATATCGGCTCTCTCACTTGCCCCAAGAGGGACCTCCATCGAACGATGAATGCGTGTACATCCTCGTTCGTGGCCTGCTTGGTATTCCTCAAAGTATTTAAAGTTGGCGTAACTTCTACATTATGCGAAAATCTTTGCATAAAGCAGTTCGCTAACTCTTCAAAAGTTGCGAGCTGACTTAAATCATAAGAAGCAAGCCATTTTGAAGCAGTTCCTTTGAGGGAAAGGGAAAACCAATGTATCCACTTCATCGAGTCCTTTTTCTTTTTGTGGGCTCGACGGGAAAAGAGTTGCAGGTGGGATCTAGGATCCCCCGTGCCATCGTACTAATGAAAGTTTGGTATCTCATCGTCACTGTCTGTTTCATAATCCAAAGGAAGGAAATCAAATAGGGTGTATGTCCTCTTTTCTTTATTTTGCCCTTTTAGCAACTGCTGTAGGGTTTTACGGTTCTTGTGAGTGAAGGACTCGTGATATTGGTTTCCCTCCATAGTGGAGGTTTCCTTGGGTTTTCTAGACTTGTCGAATCTCTTCTTAGCTTTTGCCGGTTCGCCGTGAAACGAATAGGATTCAGCTGCCTCTTCCTCTTGTCTAAGCACAGCGATTTTTACCTCGAAGTCTTTTCGCAAGTCTTCTATCTTTTCTCCCCTATTTTTGAATTTTGTTTTTGAAATATTTTTGGAGTAAGAACTTGATGTGCGTGAGACACGGTTGGACACTTCATTGGAGTCTAAACTCGACATGACTCCGATGCTTTGTTTTGAAAACCAACTATGAAATGCAAAATGCAAAGAGTTAAATACTTTTCTTAAAAAAATTTTAAGAGGTTTGTTTGTTTTTTATCGATTTTCTTAAGACCCAAGTCCCACTAGGCGTGCCAAACTATAAGACACGAAAATTCCTTGCTCCTGGTTTACAAGACCAGAAACAAGTCTTTTCGCGTTTATGTTGCTTTTAAGGGCGTGCCAGCTAGCTTACTTAAACTAGCGAAGATTTTAAAATATATCTGACTTTTGAAAGGCAATTGTGGACAAGCGAGATCTTTTCGCTTGAAACCTTCTTGAACCAGTGCTCAAGGGTCAGTTCCAACACTTAGAAAACTTCGATCTCTAAACAAACCTATCTTTTGAAAAGAAAAGCTAGTATTTTCAACGGTTGTTTGCCTAAGTTGCAGTTTTTATTACGGAGTTATCCGTATCCAAGTCTTTGAGTTTTTAAGCTATCTTAGGCTGGATGTGTGTGCTTTTAAGTGGCCTAGATTTAGCGAAGTTTGAGCGTAGTGTGGGGTTTCCTCTTTGAAAATATGTAAAATGTAAGGATGCACAAACTCTCTTCAGGTTTGATATGATATGAGCTAGGCTCGAATTAAAAGCAACTCACACACCCAACTTAAAGTAAGTACCCAAAACGTAAGTGCAACTCACGCAGCTGAAGGGGAAATACCCGAACCTTAAAAGCAACTCACACGACTTGATTGTAAATTGCGGAAGGGAGATATACTTATATTAAGAGCGAAAAGGCTCAATGCACGCGTGTGTGAGTGTAGAATTGAAATGACAAACTCACACGACTTGAATTGAACTTACCGAAAGGGAAATATAAGTATATATATGAGTGGGAAGGCTCAACGTGTTCGTGTGTGTTGTGTATAAATGGAAAGACAACTCACACACACGACTTGAATTGAACTTTGCCAAAAGGGAAATATAGATATAGAAGAGCGGAAAGGCTCAATATGAGTGAGTGCTTTTGGTGTGTAAATGGAAAGACAACTCACACAACTGAAATTGAACCACCCGAAATGTAAAGACGTACACAGTTGAACATGTAAAACTCACACAGCTGAAAGTATATAGAAACCTCTATATCTTAGGGGCTGCCAAGGCCAAGATGTGCGCGAGAGTGTTGAGCTAGTGCTCGGGTGCCCTTTGTGTGCAAGTGTGGAAGCTTAAATGACAAACTCACATGACTTGAAAGTAACAACCCAGCTGAAAGTATATATATATACTTGATAAGAGATGAAGCTCAATGCACGCGTGTGTGAGTGTGGAATTGAAATGACAATGCACACAGCTGAAACTAACAACCCGAATGAAATTGCAACTCACACGGCTCTTACTAGAGTCTTTGCAGTAAGAGCGAAAACTCAATGTGTGTGTGTGCAAATCGTGTACGATTAAGAGCTAAAGCTCAAGTGTACGTGGGTGTCTTGTGTACGAGATAAGAGCTAAGGCTCAAGTGCACGTGTGTGCCTCGTGTACGAGATAAGAGCTAAGGCTCAAGTGCACGTATGTGTCTCATGTGTCAAGCACCAATATTACATCTCGTGGGGAGACCACGCTCCATTATTACAACCCCGTATCAAAATTGAATTAAGTATGAAAGGAGTAATGTAAATACTGAATTTTAAACACTTACAAGTAATTTGACTTTCTTCTCCAATCTACCCGAGATTTGGTCCACTTTGGCAGCCACGAGGATGACCTCTTCGGTGTGCATGAGATGTGAGGTGGCTGGCTCGAGTTTTGCTTGAAGGGATATGAGTCACTTGGGCTTGAGAGAGTTCACGGTGAAAGGTAGGTTCACTAAGTAGGTCACGGCTAAAGGGGTAGATCCTAGTTAGTCCTAGGCTGGTTTGGGTCGTGGGGTGTTAGGATATGGGCTTAGGAGCTGGCCGGGATCTAGTTGGTTGGGGCTGGTTTTGGTAGGGGGTAAGATGGCGCTAGGGTGGGATCAAACTTGATCGTACACGAGGCTTAGGCTTACCTTTAGGATATGGGTTTACTTGGCGCTAGGATATGGGTTTAGTTAGGGATTAGGCTTACCTTTAGGGGACTCGGCTAGGGTGGGATCAAGCTCCGGTCCAGCCACCTCGGGTCCTCCATGCGCAGGTAGGTCCACCTCGGCTCAAGTTGGTGCAACCTATACTAACCCTATTTAGCCCACAAGGCTTAACCCACTAAAAAGAAATTAAGCATAAAGCACTCACCTTAACCCTCTCTCTCTCCTCCAAGGCTTCTCCGAGCATTTCACATGAAGTCCTTTTGGAGACCCCCTCACCTCTATTTATAGGCAAGTGAGGTGGGTCTTGGGTTTGGATATGGGTTCGAGATCTAGATCTGGATATTTATGACCAGATCCGATCCAAATCCAAACATTTATATGGATATGGATTTGGATATTTTGATCCAGATCCAATCCAATCCAATCCAATCCAAACACTATTTTGATCCAATCCAAATCCAAACACTATTTGGATCGATCAAAATCCAAACACTATTTCCAATCCAAATCCAAATCCTTCTTGGCGTTTCGAGACGGACGGTTTGTGCGGGCCCTGGCTTCATTAGTGCATCGTCTGACATTGGGTCTTCCCCAACTTTGTCGTCCGATCTCCGTCTCACATTTTTGGACTTCGTTTCAATCAAATTTCTGGTTTTCAAGCTTAGGCTTGGATTTCAGAAGATAAGGTTGATGCTTTTGGCTTCATATGTCATATGCTGGGCTTGAAGTCTACTTTTGGCCCAGGTTCTCCTTTTGCTTTCGGTCCTGCTTTCATCATATTATGATGATTTCTGGGCTTTTGGACCTACTTTCGGAGCTTGCTTTTGATCAGGCCTTTGGAGCTGCTTTCTGGGCTGCTTCTTGATCAGGTGTCGTCCTTCATGCTTCACCTGTTTCATTTGGCTCTTTATGAAATTGGAACTTTACCCAAGTTTAAGAAATCCACATTTTGATCGGGGTTTTCAAAATAGAATTTTAAAAGCATTTGAGAGCTCCTAGGTTTTCGAAAACTCAATGGGTTTTGAAATGGTTTTTTTTTAAACCAGGTGTTTGTTTTACAAAATGATTTGATTTTGGGGTGTTTACACCTAGTAATGTTATTTCATGATTGCTATTGCAATCAGCATCTGTTGTGTGGTTTTTAACCTATACAACAATCAAACATATCTCAAACTCATGTTCGCAACATATTTTGAGAAAAGATCCTCTGTTATGCCTTTAGTCAAGGGGTCTACCAACATATCATGAGTTGGCATGTATGAGATGGATATTTTCCTTCTCATAACCATATCATGAACATAGTGGTTGCTCTTGGAGTTGTCAGCTCCATTCTTGATAAGAGTAATTGTTGTGTTGTTATCACAGTAAATGACAACCGACTCGTCGGCTATCTCCAGCTTCAAATATCGTATGAAGCACTTTATCCAGACGACACTCATTATAGCCATACAACAAGCCATATACTCAGCTTCTTGTGTATATAATGCTACACAACCTTGTTTCTTACATGCCCAAGAAACACCACCAGCTCCAAATAAGAATACTTTTCTCGAGGTTGATTTGCTATCTTGCTCCTAGCAAAGTTAGCATCTGAGTATTCTACCACTTTCAGTTCATCTGCTTGAAAGCACAGTTTCAAGTCTTTTATTCCTTTCAGATATCTTAAAATCCTTTTTACAACTATCCAATGTTATCATCCAGGATTACTTTGATATCTACTCACAAGACCAACACCGAAGCTAATATCAGGTCTTGTACACAACATACCATACATAAAGAATGCTAGGCTTACGTCTCCTTCACCGGGACAATCAACCTTGCTCAGTTTGACCCCTTTTGCAACGAGTGTAATAGCACACTTGCATTCACCCATTTTGAGCTTATTTAGGATATAGTCAATGTACCTTTCCTGACTTAGGCATAAGAGTTTAGATTCTCTATCTCGAGAAATCTTTATACCCAGGATATAGGATGCTTCCCCCATATCCTTCATTTCGAACCTTGAATTTAACAATGACTTAGTTTTGACAATCATCTCATTGTCATTCCCAATCAAAAGTATGTTATCTACATATAACGATAGAATGACAAAGTGACTCCCACTGTTTCAAATATATACACAGTGATCAAGCTCATTAGCCACAAACCCAAGTTCAATAATGCCATTTTGATGGTGAGGTGACTGTTTCAGGCCATATAGGGATTTTTTCAACCTATATACTTTATTTTCTTGGCCTTCAACTATATATCCTTCGAGTTGCTATATGTATATGATTTCATATAAATTTCCGTTTAGAAACGATGTCTTTACATCTAACTGATGCAAATCCAAATCATAATATGCAGATATTGCCAAGATTATCCTTATGGATACAAATTTCATAATAGAGGAATATGTCTCAACATAATTTATTCTCTC
Source organism: Brasenia schreberi (assembly GCA_036023115.1). Taxonomy (NCBI): domain Eukaryota; kingdom Viridiplantae; phylum Streptophyta; class Magnoliopsida; order Nymphaeales; family Cabombaceae; genus Brasenia; species Brasenia schreberi. The sequence goes on along the minus strand of JAYKKT010000089.1, from coordinate 15,312,848 downwards.
CTTTTGCGAGAAACCCTTTGCAACCAACCTCGCTTTAAACTTGTTGATTGAACTATCGACCTTATATTTCTTTTTTAGAACTCATTTACAACCAATGACTTTCCTTCCTTTTGGCAAATCAACTAATTCCCAGACTTGAATCCATCGAATTACGTACTTATTCTGCAAGATAAGAGTAATAATCTTTTAAGTAGGACGGTGTGGCCCTAGGCCTTTCATATCCATATAAAGTTTTGGTTGTTTCAGGAATGTCTTCTATGGGTTCAAATGATTGTTGATCTAGGTTTACTAGATTGTCAACATACTCATCATTATTTTTCAAGATGTCATTCTTAGTATCTTCTAAGAATTCAACATCTATGCTCTCTATCAGTCTGTGGTCCTTATGATAAAATTGATATCTCTTTGAGCCCTTTTGATATCCAATGAATATGCATCTCAATGACCTATTGTCTAGCTTATCAATAGACTGATCAAGGATCTTTACATGAGCAATAGATCCCCACCTCCTGAGGTGACCTAGGTTGGGTTTTTTTTCCAAACCACATCTCATATGGTGTAGTGAATACAGCCTTACATGATACTCTATTGATTATGTACACTGCATACTTACTACTTCTCCCCAAAATATCCTTTGTAGAGAAACATCAATTAATATTAATCTTGTTATATTCAGTAAGGTCTTGTTATATCTTTCAGCTACACAATCTTATTGAGGTATCCTCAACATTGTATTTTGCATTAAAATACCAAAGTTTTTACAGAATTTCAAAAATTATGTAGAGATATATTCACCAACTCTATCTCATCTTAAAACTTTGATTGAATGCCCTAGTTGATTTTTAATTTCCTGCTTATATTCTTTAAAAGCTTCAAGTGCCTCAAATTTATGTGCTAGGAGATATACATACATATATCTTTAGTAATCATCGATAAAGGTTATAAAATAAACCTTTTCTTGATGTGACCTTAGTCTAAAGGGTCCACATAAATCAGTGTGAATGACCTTCAACAGGGTTTTTGCCCTTGTTGTCTCTTTGGAAAAAACTTTTCTTGTCATTTTTCCTTGTATACAAGCTTCGCACTTGTTGAAAGTATTTTTCGCAAATCTTGGTACTAAGTCAACGTTGGATAATTTCCTCAACTTTTCCAAACTTATATGCCCAAGGTGTTTATGTTATACATTCACATCAACATTAAAGGCACAATCAATATAAGAAGAAGAATGGTATTATTATAATCGCTTCTCAAAGGATCTCTGCACTTGGACAAAACCTGCCAAGGAATACATTCAATGACTAGATCAAGTGGGTACCCATCATGTAGATGACTAGCACAAATGGGTAACTTTTGACCTCATCCAACTGCCCCGAATTGCCTTTTATGCTAATCTTAGTCTCCTCTTTAGCTTTTTAGGCTTCTAATCTGGCAATACCAACTGTTTTGTTTTTAAATTGAGTATCATTGGTCATATCCTTCTCAATGTCCATGTCATCACTGGTCTTCGTTTTGATGGCCCAAACCTTCACTCTCTTGGTTATCCTTTTTATTTTTCCTTCCTCTCTAAGAATTTGTCTTATAGTGGATTATTGGAAGCTAATGCATGTCACTCATGGAGGTGACTTCAAACAAGCATGCCAACTTTCTTCTCTTCTGGCTGTGCAAGTTCATAATTTGTCCCAGCAACGTAGCAATTCAAAAGAGTATCATGCTACTTTATGAATATCTTTTGATTTTTGTTTTTTTTTCTTGAGTATCCTATTTTAGAGCATACGTACCTTATCTACTAACTTACAAATGGAAAATCACCCAACACTGCCCCAATCCATGGTGGTTCTTTAAGTGTTCGATATATTTATATTTTTTCTTGGTTGAATACCCTTGCTAACCCTAGTTCTTGTATTGTTGACCTCAAATAACAATAATTCTCTTTAGGTAGAGTTTTTCTAAGACTCCATTCACAAACTAGGGCACTATCGATCTACCTCAGTAAACTATTCCATTTGTTGTATGATAACGATGTTCATTTTAATCCGTTGAGTCATGGTGATTTCATGAGTCAATACCTACCAGAAAAGTTGTCCAATTTCATTCACATCTCTTATGTAGAGTGGCAATGATTCCTGTGCTTTTGTGATTTATTAAATAGAGTTGACACATCCTCCTCCTCCACTAACCCAACAATGGCCAAAAGGTATTTCCCTCAATATTTTGGCTCATTAGTTTGGACTCATTTAAGAAATGTCAACCTACAATAGGTGGAGAAATTCTCTTTTGGAGGCTTTTCATCCAATTCAGGAGGCACCTCGAGTACATTGAGTGTTGGTCCTCAGTTGTTTATGTCATCTTTGATAAAGAGTAAGAAAACTTTGTGTAAAATTTGACCAGCTTGACACATGCTCAACCAAGTACTAAGCACATGCTGGCCAACCCAAACGTGCTACTATAAAGGCATTCACATTTCGATGTTCCTTCATCTTCAAGTTGTATAACTTCTTCCCTTTCAACTTTGATAAAGAGCCACCTTCATAATTCTTAACAGTTACTTCTACCCTTTTGTGAGAATCCATTTGAAGCCTGATGCATATAATTCTAAGGACAACATTTTGTTATTCCTTCAACGTGTTAAAAATGTAAGCTTCCTTGTTAGCGGTTTGTTCTTTCTTAACTTATAGATTTCATAACTCATCAATTTTTATGTAGGTGATATGAAGATCCTAAATAATCCTCCAATTCGAGCAAAGGTCTCCCTTTTATGACTGTAAACACCCAAAATTTTAAAATGTTTTCAAAAACTCCTGAATTTCGAAAATCAATTTAAAGCCTTTATGAACCTTTAAATTCAAAAACCCCAAATTTTAAAGTTTAAGCCTTTTGGGGAATATTTCAAAATAAAGGTTTTTAAATTCAACATCCCATGAGTTTCGAAGCAAATAAACAATGAGACCCAATCTGAGCTCGGATTCAAATCGATTCTCAAAAAGAAGATAAGGTTGAAGCATCAAGATAAGATCAAGATATGGGATCAAGCTCAAGTCCAAATCCAAAGATGGATCGAGCTTGGATAAAGCCCTATCAAATGTAAGCATATCAAGATCAAATTCAACAACTTATCCAAATCCAGGTGGAAGATCAAGACCGATCAAATCCTAGTTTGTTCGATCAAGATGGGGCCAACATGGAACCAAGACTCGAGACCATGGCGACAAGCTCATCCAATTCAAGAACATTTCAAGTTGAACTCGAGACCATGGTGAAGCCGTGGAATCAAATCAAGAAGCAATTGAGCTAATGACCATGATAGAGCCGGACCATTCAAAATATCATTCAAGAATCAAATATCAAACGAGGCAATTGAATTGGAAGAGCCTAACTAGGCATACCCGACCACCACTTGGTATCAAGTTATAAGGTTCAATCAACAACATATCTTGTATCAAGTGTAAGGAGCAGCCAAGCATCAAAGAGAAGAACCTAGCACGGCTAGGACAAAATAACAAGTTGAAGAAAGCTTGGGCCGGGTGTACCATGTCCAAAACGGCTACACCCTAGACCAGCCCACATGGGACTGGTCCAAGTCACTAAGGAGGGACCACTTGTATTGGATCAAGTGGGTCAAGAAAGCAAGGGAGCTGGTCCAACCTGTCCCATGGAAGGAGCTAGAAACCAGCCCCCTTGGCCTATAAAAGGGGCCAAGGGGGGGGCGGGTTGCTCTATGCTTGGTTATGTATGGAATTCATCAAGTGAGGCTTCTATCTTAGGTGAGAGACTAGTCTAAGGGGAAGAAATCCTAGCAAGAGGGTTGTGAGCTTCAAGCCTTGGGTGAAGAAGGGGTAGCTAGGTGAGTGTCAAGAGAGTTTGGGGAAGAAGGAGTTCAAGTGGCTGGATTCACTCTTGAATCTCGACCTGTTTTTGCTAAATCATGTAAGTACATTCTCAATTCAATTTCAATTCTCTCTTCCTTTCTCTAATTCAATTAAATTGGGGTTGTATTAATGGAGCATAGCCTCCCCCAACATTGTAATAGTGATTAGATTCAATGCCTTCCATTACATTTGCTGAGTTTTCACTATTGCACACACGCACTCTATGTGTTTGCTTTCATGCTTCTACCCCAATATAATCTATAATCACTCTATATCCTCTACCACCTCTATACTTATGCTTATTAATTTCCCTTCATTTCAATTCAGTAATTTAATTTGGGAATGTAGAGTTGTTGCACTTTAAATTCGGGTGAATTTGTATCATGTATTTTCCTAAAACCTGAAACTGAATTTCCAATATCTCTGCATCCAAAGTTTACTACAATTTTAATTTCCGAATGCTTACTCCTATTTGGCTGAAACTTTGCCCACTTATTCTACACACACAAAGCTCACATTAAATAAAAATTTTAAGAATTTTAGGGCCGTCCAGCTACATAAGTAAAATTGGGAAAAACGAATAAAAACCAATTCACTATCTGCATAGTCAATTTTCGTGCATGAGAGACTGGGTTTTTATCCCATAACTCTATATGTATGAGTCCAAATCAATTGATTTTTGATACATTGGAAAGAGGACATCCATAAATTTCTAGCAAAAATCACTAAATTTGGAACTCAGGTCACTAAGATACAGGCTCATCTTTGAGCCTCTGTATTTCTGTGATAGGACAGTTTTGAGTACCCGAGTGAGTCTGTTTTACTGATTTAATTTTGATTCAAAACAACTCCAATCTTAGATCTGTAAAAAGCTAAAGATCCTTCACACCATAAGCTTTGTCTGATTAAATTTTGGTGATTTTTGGAGGTCTGTAAGGTATTCAGATCTATTCGGGAAACAAGCCCTGAAAATAGAACATTCTATTTTTCAGGACTTGTGCATTTCAAAATCTTGAACTAAGGTGCACATCATACTTCTTTTAAAACATCAAGTCTTCACGTGAATTGGAGTTCATATTTATTTCAAAATCGAAGTTTCTAAGTGCTTAGACCAACCCTTGAGCATCGATTCAAGAAGGTCTAAAGCGAAAAGAGTTCGCTTGCCCACAATCGCCTAAGAAATTATATTTTCAAAAACTTTGCTAGTTTTGCAAACTAGCTAGCACGCTCGCGCAAGTAGATAAGAAAGTTTCGCTTCAAGTTTTTTTCATAAGCTTTGAAGTGAAAATTTTTGTATCTACAATGACCTATGCTCAATCTATGATAACTGCAACAGAAATGTACCCTCGAGAGGAAATCCAAGCTGATATGAGGGATACTGGCACTCTTGCTCTTGTGGCTCTAGGTTTTGAGGGAGCTCTTTTACCAACTTTTGTCTTTGCGCTACAATCTCGACCAGATTCACCTCTTATCATAATACCACCATCAATTGCTACTTTTTAGTTGAAAATGACCACAATAGCAAGCACTATGATGGGTGCCACCAAGGTGGTTATCACGGATTGCAATGTCATCATACTTGTGGAAGAAAATGCATCTTGGTCACCCTTAGGGATCTCTACAAATGTAGAGTTTATTAAAAACATACTCAATAATAGTCTTGACAAAGAAATGGATCTTCAGGTTACTCTTTCCAATACTCTTCAGAAGTTAACCACCAATCTAGACATATCTTTCTAGGCTCAAAAAGTTTGCTTAGATCTTCATAAGTTCATTAGTTATCAACTATCAAGAATCTATGTAAATTATCAATGCTTGCTAGACCTCTAGTCTAGGTTCAACCACCTTGTGCAATAGCAAGCCCAAGTGAGGGCATATCCCATAGATTTCAACTTCATGCCTCTAACTCATATGATGGTATGAACTGATGCCAGGAAGCTCAAGAGAAAATTGACCTACTTGGTTGTGACTTTCTCTCTTTGCTTTAGTAACAACACAACTTGCCTTCCTGAATGATCGCTTGGCCTTACACTATCAAGAATTGGCAGCAATCATCATGACTTATGAAGAGAAATGACAAAGATGGTGGGACTTAGAAGAGGCATATCTAGAATCCCTTTTGAGCAATGAAGTATCGTAAGAGCCGCTAATGATGACTAATGACCATATAGATCTTGAGCAAGAGTATAAAAAGTATTGGATGCCCATAGTCAAAGATGAATTGGCTTGGTTAGGAGCTTCTTTTACCTTTAATAAGGCTTTTCGATCAAACTAGGTGATTGACTTGTGTTCACCTTATTCTTTGTAATTCTTTGATATACACATCTAACTTTCTCCCTCTTGATTGGGATTAGTAGTTGTTTGCCAATCCTTCCTCCATTAACGAAGAACTGCTTCAATCCACTATTCAATAAACTCAAGTAGGAAACATCGACGCACCTCTAATTTAGCATCCTTTACATTTGTTTCCTTCTCTTCTAATATTGTGCAATTCTCTTTTAGTGAGCCTCAAGGTTCAAATGGAAGTTTGTCCGTTTCTTCATTATTGAAAGAAGATGTTCTTAACTCACATGCTTGTTTTTCTCTGCTTCTAAAGGTAGTCATGCTTTGATTCCTCATGAGGTTCTAATAGGATTTGAGACTACTTATTCAGGGTACGACTCTTCGACACATCAACAATTCCATCGAACTCCAACTTTCTTATATATTGTGCCTTTATTTTCTTAGCCCATCGTTTATGTGTTTGAGTGGGCTACCAATGATGAAATCAAGGTTGCACACTTGACAAAGAGTTTTCTAGCTATTGGTCAATCTTCAATGAGTCTGTACGAGGCTTAATCATATGACCTCCCAATGGAAGACAATTTCCTTCTACCGAGATGTCCAACAAGGGCAAACCATCATGTACGTCCACTTCATCAGCCCAAGACTAGTGTCATTGAAAGTGGCATGGTATAGGCTTTGTGTTGCCTCCCAAGTTTGAATTGGGAGTGTTCACGATGAGACACCATACTAGTTGATATTAGATAGTGCCTTGATGGAAATGTTGTTAAATCCTTTGGAACTACAAAGAGGATCTTTGTCCCTACCAGATCTCATAGAAAATGATGTTCCTACCTAAATGAAGGAGCTCCTTAGATCTGGCGAGTAGTAGGATAATCCGACGATCGAGCAGGTCTTTGAAACTTTTGTTGATCATCAACCCACTATTCTTTGCTTGACCTTGAGAGCTTTGGCTTACTTTGATGTGGATCAGACTGGTGAGCTATCCTTTACAACTTGACCAAATTACCTTTGTAATAACCCTTTTGATGTGATGGCACAAAATGACATTGTAGGCTTGTTTTCAGCTATAACAGAAATGGATGGAAATTGATTTTCACTAGTCCTGAGCTGCTTATCTGCAAGCTTGAGCTGACCATCTTTGATAGCATGTGAAACTTGACACATTAGTTTATTCCATGTGAGGTTATATTGTGCTATTTATAGTATCACGACATCTTCTTGAGCTCATACTGAGAGAGTATTGAATGCCCTTCAAAGAGATGAATTTGTCGATCTTTTTGAGCTCATATTGTGGTTATGTAAAATAACCACAGTTCTTTCTTATTGGCCTCTTTTTATTTCTCTCTTGGGGACAGAAGAGTATTGTAAATATAAGGGGGCCCTTATATCAATTCGGCAATCATGACTTTTGCTGAGTTAGACTTGTCATAGTTTCTTGCATCATATCTTCTAAGTAAAAAATCAGAGTTGCCAACTAGACCAAAGTTGGGCAAAAATAACCTACTAAACCTTTCTTCATCTTTGTATGTAAACAGTTATGTGATAATGCCACATATTGGGCCTCGATGAACTTCATCTTACATGTTACCAATTCATAAAACTTTTCAATGAAGACTTGAACAATTTTACCAGCTTCCTGACAAAGGTTCATCAAGTCAATAACAGTTGGCTGAGGATGATTTTTTTTGTAAAGCTTGAAAAATGTCATGCATTTCATCCTAGGTTTGGATTGATCTAGACTTTTGGGATATATACCAGGTATATGCTTGGCCCCTATCTTGTCATACAAAGACAATAAATTTCATCTTGAAACCTCTTGGGATAAGTGCAAGCATATCAACCAACTCGAGTTATGGCTTATGATTAACCTTCATATCGAGTACCTAAAGCTTGATCCCGAACACATTCCAAACCAAATCAATGATTCTCCCACGGTTCATCGGTGCATCCTCAAACTCCAAGGGTTGATTTGGCATCTCATTACCAAAAGCTTGATGTCATTTGCGACCAAGTGGTAATGATGCTAGATACGATTGAAATTGATGTACCTCTAATTGATACACTGGTTGTTTCTACATAACCAAAGGTCCAAATTCCATTGGCTATATAGGTGGCAGAAAACACACCCTTGCCTGGGAAGCCATGAAATGCGATGTGACTAGTGGTACTACAGGATAAGATACTTGATATGTGCCCCGTGCATACTGGTTAGGCTTGTGTGTTCTCATCAAGACAATATATGATTGTCCCATGTTAGTGGCCTGAAAAGATGAAACTTGAAGAATTGGGTGGTCTTCGAGTCCTCGAGCCATAGAAGGCCTTGAGATATTATCACTTTGTGTATATGTACCAAAAATTGGCCCTTGTTATAGTGATGCTTGAACGACTGCTTCAGCAATCTGCTTCCTTTCTTCAACTAACGTGTCTTGATCTCAAATAGTGGCCAACTGATTTGCAATTATAGTGGCCATGGACTCTATCATTTGACAAAATAACACCACTTAGAGATCCATGAACTATCCTTACAACCAGTTAATAACTAACGATTTTAAATGTTCAAGAACAACGTCTTCACTTGGTTGAATGTGAGGCACAAAGAACACATTCTCCATTTGATAATGTGGCAGATGAGAAGATGGAGCTTGACCCCATGAATTGTTTGGGTCTAAGATCCGTGAGCCATGAACTCGTAAAAGTGAAGAGTGATGATCAATATCTGCACTGAATGATGCCATCAAGTGCACTCGACTAGATTGAGTCTCCATAAACTACACAACCCCATGAGGAAGTGTGAACGTCCCATCTGACATGTTAAAGTATGTGTTGTCCTCAAATGTGATGACTCAACTCAAGTGGAAACTGTATATAGAGTGCAAGGGCATGTTAAAGAATTCTAACCCACAGTTTAAAGGGAGAAATGGATAAGGCTTTGGGCGGTGAAATGAGTCTAAAGAAATTTTATATCTCAGATCCCAATAGGGTCATGTAGGGAAATAAAGCACTCGTTGTGTTCTAGAAAAATATCGAGAAAACTACATTACTACTACTCTTAGGAAAGTGAGACATGAGAAAATAAAGGAATAAGAACTGTGATTTTAAATGATTCCCTTTCCTTTTGTTACAAGTGTTATTTATAGTCTTTCATTGAAACAACAAATAGTGTGGCAACCCTTTTCAGGCATAATTTTGAATAACTCCCTACTTCTGCCTTAATGTCACCTTTTTGTCGTTGTATGAATATGTTAAATAACCCCACGATCTCTTCATACTTCAAGATCAGTAAGCATGATAAGCCCGATTTACTGGTTTGAGGTCCCTCGAGAATCAGGTAACCCTTTCTTTCAATATTCTTGATCTTCTACCACGTACCCTCATGCAATTTTCAGCATCAATAATATGACTCGAGCTGGAGCTCAATGACCATCTGGAATCATCTAGCTATGCCTAACTTCCAGTATGCAGTGCATCATTAGGAAGCACGGGGTGCACACTTGTGTGCAAACTCATTACAGGCTGTGGCCAAATCGGGTGAGCATTGTAAACACCCTAAATGAATTTTGAAAAAAAAAAAATAGGCTCACTCCCAATTTCAAAAACCACCTTGTTTTAAAACATCTGCTTTAAAGTGAAAATTTTAAATCTTTAAAATAAAGATTTCAAAGTTACAGATGTTCAAATTAAAGCTGAAGGGATGAAGCATAGAGGATAGAAACAAATCAGGATGAGAGCGAAGATCAAGGCGATAGTTCAGCAAAGCCCGTATCAAGCCGGGATCAAGTTCGTGTAAATCAAGCCATGGATCAAGGAAGTGGACCATATCGAGTCAAGGCACGGCTCCATCAAAAGACCAATCCAAGTGGGTGACCTCACCAACCTAACCTAGTTGAATTTGATCAAAGCCTAGACTTGATTCACCTAGGCTAACCATGACTCGTGGTCTAGCTGTAACCAAGTGGCTTTAACTAGACCAAATTTGACTCACCTTAGTCATATCCACCCTACATTCTTTAGCTAAACCACAATGAAAATCCCCTTTACCTAGTCTTGACCGAACCCATCTCAGCTAGCCCGTCTTTTTCATTAAGTATACCCTTCCTAGTCTAGGCGATGAAACCAACACCAAGGTGGCTCAAGCCAAGACTAAACCAGCCTACTTAGAGCTGTCCATGATGGGTTTATGCTGACCTAGGGGATCATATGAAGGTCACTTGAAGAGAATGGACTTGGGGCTGGGTTTTGGGCCATGGAGCACCCGCCCCAAGGAGGGATCTAGAGAAGGCCCCCCTTGGCCTATAAATAGAGGCCAAGAGAGATGATTTCCAGCATTGGTGAGCACTGGGAGGGCATCTTCGTTGGAACATTTTGTGAGGTTCATCTAGGGAAGAGTGGAGAGAGAGAGGGAGTATAGGAAAGGTAGGAAAGTGCTGCAAAATTAGAGAGTAAAAGTGAGAAAAGAAAGAAGAGAGAAGAGTATAGGAAAGAGCGGTCGAGTGCTTCATTTATAGAACGTTTCTTAGAGGTAATCAAGTAAGTATTTCTCATTCCTTATTCCTCTCTATTATCTTCTTAACATTCAATTCAAGAAAAGGAGTTGTATTAATGGAGCTTTGTCTCCCTCCATGATGTAATAAGAAGTAGATGTGTTGCAATTTTCGTTCCTTACTTACACACTCTAATTGTTTGTTTTCTTGATTCTACCTCTCTATATGTTATAAAAATCCTATAACTCCTAATCTCCTCTATGCTTAAGCTAATCTATATATTTTCATTCATTTTCCTTCAGCAATTTATTTTGGAGTTATTGTGTTGGTGCAATTTAAATTCGGGTGAGTTTACATCATCTATGTTCTAAAAAAGAAATTTTGTTTTTCCAACATCTGTTATACTTTGATTACTATAATTTTCATTTTTAAACTAATAATCCGAATGCTCTAAAATTTTAAGCACCACATCTACACACAAACATATTAGAAATAAAATTTTCAAGAATTTTATGGCCGTGTAGCTACATGAATAAAACTGGGAAAGATCATGCAAATTCAAATTTGGTTTCTGCACAATCGGTTTTCCTGTAATAGAGGTTGGGTAAAAGTATCATATCTCTGTATATATTAAACCAAATTTGATAAAATTAGTCTCATCGGAAAGCTGACATTCATAGCTTTCCGTCAAGACTAAAATTATAGAATTTGGAGTTCTATACGCTGAGATACAGAGGTTTCTTTGGGCCTTTATGTTTCTGTAACATAATGTCCTGAAACTGCTGAGCAAAGGTCAGTTGCAGATTTAATTCTATAAATCCCCAGCCCCAAAATTCGAAATAAAAATAGTCTTAGAATCTCCACGTTCCATGTTCTCTAAAATTTTCTTACAAAAAAATTTTCAAAAACAAGTTCTGAAAATAGAACTAGTTTCTGTTTTTCAGAACTTGCAGATTTTCAACTTTTGATCAAAGTGCATAAGTTTGCTTCTATCACCACCACATTTCAACGTGAATTTGGAATTTCACCTACACTTATGAAATCTTTAAAGCGCTTAAGTTGACCCTTGAGCATCAGTTCAAGAAGACCTAAAGTGAAAAGATCTCGCTTAACCACAAGTCCCTCAAAGTCAGATTTTAAACTTTTGCTAGTTTTTTAAAACTAGCTGGTACGCTGGCGCAAACGAAATAGGTTTGAAAAATTTATTTCAAGTCTCTACATAGGCTTGGAGTGAAATTTTCATATCCACAAGCATGAGGTTCGTCAAGGAGGTATGGTGACCAGGCATAGCTTCCTCCATGTCATTGTTGTTGCTATTCCAGCATATTGGCTGACCAGGCTCGGCTTCGGCCAAGCCAAGTTTTAGGGTCATCTTCCAAAAACGTCCTTGCATTCTTTGAATTCTAAAAGATAACCCTTGGGTCTCCCTAGGAACACTGATATTGTCAATATGGTGAAATAATTGCTAGCCAACGGCCAACAGGAAACCACTCCGGCAAATAAATAGATCAGGCCGTCCATTAATTTCTCCAGTTGTGCAGAATCATTAATAGTCATCTGCAAATAAATTTATAGGGACTACACGTTGAGTTTAATTCTCTTGTATTTTACCATGATCGGAACTGCACTCCCGTTGAGGTGGAAACCCGTCTCTCTCTCTCTCTCTCTCTCTCTCTCTCTCTCTCTATATATATATATATATATATATATATATATATATATATATATATATATATATTTCACGTTTAAACATTCCATTTTTTTTCTTTCTCTTGGAAAAGCACAAGCGGTGTCGATTTTTTTATGTGTACTGTTTCAACACCAAACAATGGGCGTTTGTACCTGTTGCACTTGTACTCTGTCTATATATGTGTGTAACAAGCTTGATAGACAACAAGAAGGGGCCTTAGAAAAACAATTTTAGTGGTTGCGATCGATGTATTTTAGCATTACAAAGCAGGACATTTTTTATTCGTAATCAGGTCATATTGATTTCAGTGCATCAAAGTACATTGTAAATCAGGTCACGATTTCAGAGTCCGACTTTATCAGATATGCAAAATCGAATTACGTTTGGCATTTGGATCCCAAAGCCCACAACTGAAACTGACTCCTTTAGCTTTTAGGTATGATTTCATACGTAGTCGAACTAATCGGTTCCAGATTGTCCATCGGATTCGGGTTTAAACGTTTTAAACTAAAATCCAGAACTACTAGAGATTCATTAATAGTATTCAGATTCGTCGACATCCGTATTGCCGAAGACATGAAGTGGCTTCTCCCATATTACCCGTGCCCGTAGATTGGCTCACAATGGGTGCTCATTCTCTGGCCTGAATCTTGTGATAATCTTCGAAGGATGAACAACCATAGCTGCATTGAGGATGACACGATTCCCTGGTTCGGTCGTCGTGACATGTCGGGTCTGACTCTTGGGATGTTAAAGTATGGAGCTCAGATCAGATCTAAATTTACCATATGTAAAATATCATATGTTAACTAGATATTAGGGCAATCAGATTTGCAGTTATATTTGGAAGTAGAAAATATCATATGTAAAGTTAAGATTGTAATTGGATTTGGATATCAGATATACTTCCTCATATCAAGTTTTACATTATAAATGGGGTTCTCATATTGTTAACTTGCATATGGTATCACTTTATAATCAGATTTGCACCCTATGGGGCTGGCTGTCCGTTGTTAGGTTAAGAATTCACAACGGAATTGATAATATCTTGTAACATAGTTAAGCTTACCAGAAGACAAAGATGAAAACAAAGCGAAGAAGAACGACGATGACGAAGAAGACGTTTGGTAGGTTAATTTCATCTAATTGAAACGAACCAGACCTATTTCGATCCTCGGCTAGGATAAGATCCCATTGCACGTCAAAAGGCTGGCCCGAATTCAGGTCAGGCGTATCGTGTGATTTGGTTATGAATTTTGTAATAATTATGAGCTGAGAAAAGAACCAGACCCATTTTAAAGCAACCAAATACTTGGATCAAATCCTTCCAAAATGTGGCTTAGATGTGTTCGTCTATTCCTTTCCCGGAACCTGATTCGAATGAAACAGACCTGTTCATGACATAAGTTGAACCTTGACACAAGCCGACTCCCTGTGTTACATTGGGTGGACATGGATATGGACTTTTCTATCAGCCTGGATCCAGACCTCATGGATATTAACAATTTCATAACCTTTCTTTGCATATTATACCAAGAAAATGCCTTGGCCTTGATGCTCTGACATCGAACTCTAGACATTTCTCAACTCGAAGGTTTTTGAGTTAACTCCTAATGAGGAGCTACCTTATCACAGGGACACACCGCCATGCAATTCCCAGATGACAAGCTGCATCACACACCCGTCAACGCTCAAGAGTCATTCTCGGCAGCCTGAGACCGAGCTCGGGGAAAACATGGACCAGGAAAGTCCGTGATCATGCTGCGCAGCGGGTTCGTGTCAAGTAGACATAGTCGGTTGGAAACCAGCCTGCCAGTTCGAACTGGAACAGTAACCGGGTTGAACCGTAACTGGTCAAATCAGATCAGTAACCGGGGAGCACCTAGCTCAGTTCCGATTCTACCATCCATAAAACCGGTATGTATGGTTTCAAAACTGCTGGTTTCCTATTTTTAAAATATTTTTAAACCAAGCTTTTTAACTTCGTCCAAGTAAGGGATCGTCGTTGTTTGATCGGCCTCAAGCTCCGCTAAAAGAGGAGAGTTGCGTTAGGCTTTCGGCAACCAACGTAAAGCTTTGTTTGATTTTCATACCATGGATTATACAAATTATAAGCATTGTATTGGGGCATCCCCTCTTAGTGACGCACTGTAGAGCCCGAATGCAGTGAAAAGCAAGAAAAGGCCTCTACATTTTCACCCGAATGTAGTGAATCAATTGTAGAGAGGGTTCCCACATCATGGACGGGTATGGGTAAAGAAGTTAGTCTCGCTACATTGTCATCCCAATATAGTGAACAAATTGTAGAGAGGGTCTCTGCATTTTTAGCATTTACGGATGGAGGGGTAAGGAAGTTAGTCCTAAATAATAAGATTTGTACTGGTTTTTGAAATATTGAAACATTATCAAGTAAGCTAATGGAGGTGGTAGATACTATAATTCAAAGAAAGATTCATATCCTATGTTTACCAGAAACAAAGTGGGTTGGAGAAAAATCAAAGGAGATTGATGATACAAGTTTTAAATTATGGTACTTAGGAAAGGAAAAAGCTCAAAACGGAGTTGGTATTATCATAAATAAAGATTTAAAAGATAGTGTAGTAGAAATATAATGATATGGTCACCGAATTATGAAGGATCACCCTTGTATTGCCGGTCCCAAGCCCGGATAAAGGAGGAGGGTTGTGTTATGTTTCCGACAGCCAGCGTAAAACTTCGTCGGATTTTTATAACATGGATTACAAAAATTATGAGCATTGCTTTGGGGCGTCCCCGCCTAGCGACGTGCTGCAGAGCCCGAATACAGTAAGAAGTAAGCAAGGGCCACTACATTTTCGCCCGAATGTAGTGAATCAATTGCAGGAAGGGTTCCCACATCATGGACAGGTGTGGGTAAAGAAGTTAGTCCCGCTACATTACCACCCGAATGTAGTGAAAATTTTTCAAAGAGGGTCTCCGCATTTTGATTATGGATGGATACGAGGGGTAAGGAAGCTAGTCTTAGATAATAAGATTCGTATTGGTTCTTGGAATATTGAAACATTATCGGGTAAGCTAATGGAGGTGGTAGATACTATGATTCGGAGAAAGATTCATATTCTATGTTTACAAGAGACAAAATGGGTTGGAGAAAAAGCAAAGGAGATAGAGGATACAGGTTTTAAATTATGGTACTCAGGTAAAGAAAAGGCTTGAAACGGAGTTGGTATTATCATAAATAAAGACTTAAAGGAGAGTGTAGTAGACATACAACGATATGGTGACCGAATCATGACGTTGAAATTAGTGTTAGGAGCAGAGGTTTTGAATGTAGTTTGTGCTTACGCACCCCAAGTAGGACTAGAAGATAGTATAAAGACAGTTTTTTGGAAAGAGTTAGATAAGGTGTTTCAAAAGATTCCACAAAGAGAGATGATTTGTTTAAGAGGAGATGTAAATGGACATGTCGGTAAAAAGGCATTAGGATATCAAGGGATTCATGGAAACTTTGGTTTTGGGGATATAAATGAGGAAGGTAGGGAGATTTTAAATTTTGTTATGGCATTTGATCTCTTTATAATCAATACAATCTTCAAAAAATGAGATGAACATTTAATTATTTATAAGAGTGGCTTATCACAAACACAAATTGATTATTTTATTTGTAGAAAAAAAGATAGAGCGTGTTGTAAAGATTGTAAGGTAATTCCAAGAGAAAGCTTAACCACCCAACATTGACTTTTAGTTATGGATTTACAAATAAAAAAATGGACAAAGAAGAAAAGAGTGCATCGAGCTATTCGGACTAAATGGTGGAACCTCAAAAGCGAGAAAGAAGATATATTTAAACAGAAAGTCCTTCAAGGAGATGTTTGGAATTATATTGGCACACCCTGTGATATGTGGAACAATATGGCTATACATATTAGGAAAGTGGCGAAAGATGTGTTAGGGGTATCTAAGGGAGGTGTACCGGCACAAAAAGAAGCTTGGTGGTGGAGTGAAGTAGTGCAAAATAAAATCAAGGCAAAGAGGGCATGCTACAAATTACATTATGCCAAGAAAACTAGTGAAACTTTAGAAGCTTATAAGAAAGCAAAGAAGGAAGCGAAAAAGGCCGTTAGTGAAGCAAAAGCTAAGATTTGGGAGAACTTATATAAAAAACTCAACTCAAAAGAGGGTGAAAGAGATATTTTTAGGATAGCTAGGGCTAGAGATAAGAAAACTAAAGATCTTAATTCTGTTAGATGCATAAAAGACGATGATGAAAAAATTCTAGTGGCAAATGATGATATAAGAAATAGATAGAAAAACTATTTTTATAATCTTTTTAATGAAAATAAAGATGTTAGTATTAGTTTAGGAGATTTAGCCAAGTCAGAAAAGTATATAAACCACAATTTCTACCGACGTATTCAAAAGAATGAAGTCAAAGAGGCCCTTAAACATATGAAGGGTGGTAAATCGGTAGGACCTGATAATTTTCCTATAGAAGTTTGGAAAATACTAGGAGAAATAGGAATCACTTAGCTCACAAAAACCAAAAGATGCCCAAGGAATTGATAGCAAGTACACTTATACCCATATATAAGAACAAGGGAGACATTCAAAATTGTGTGAATTATCGAGGTATCAAGTTAATGAGTCATACTATGAAATTATGAGAAAGAATTATCGAACGTAGGTTAAGACAAGTATCAAGTACAACAGAGAACCAATTTGGATTCATGCCAGGCCGATCTACTATTGAAGCGATTCACCTTTTGAGACGTCTTATGAAACATTTTTGAGCAAAAAAGAAAGACTTCACTTGATATTTATTGATCTAGAAAAAGCTTATGATAGGGTAGCGAAGGAGGTTCTCTGGAGAACTTTGGAAAAAAGAGGTATCCCATTGACATATATTAACCTTATAAGAGACATGTAGGTGCAAAAACATGTGTGAGGACTCATGAAGGAATGACATACTTCTTTGAAGTTAATATTGGGTTACATCAAGGATAAACTTTAAGTCCATACTTATTTATAATGGTGATGGATGAGTTAACAAAACATATTCAAGATGAAGTACCTTGGTGTATGTTATTTGCAGATGACATTGTATTAGTGGAGGAGTCTAAAGAAAAAGTTAATAGAAAATTGGAACTATGGAGAGAAACATTAGAAAGCAAAGGCCTCCGACTTAGTAGAACAAAGACAGAATATATGGAATGTAAGTTTGATCATTTGGTTACTTTAGAGGACATGGAAATTAAAATTGGCACACATTGCATTCCCCAAAAGGAAAGTTTTAAATATCTAGGGTCAATTTTTCAGAGTGATGGAAGAATTGATGGAGATGTTACACATAGAATTAATGCTGGTTGGTTAAAATGGAGAGGAGCATCAGGTATTCTTTGTGATAAGAAGATACCATTAAAGTTAAAAGGTAAATATTATAGAGCAGCAATTAGGCCTGCCATGTTTTATGGTTCTGAGTGTTGGGCAGTTAATCATCAACATGTACAAAAGATGTCTGTGACAGAAATGAAGATGTTGAGATGGATGAGTGGTCATACAAAAAAAGACCGTATACATAATGAGGTTATTAGAAACAAATTAGGAGTGACACCAATAGAGGATAAAATGAAAGAACATCGTTTAAGATGGTTTGGACATATAGAAAGAAGATCAAAAGAAGAACCTGTAAGAAGGTTAGAAAAACTAAATTTGGAAAGTATTAAAAGAGGTAGAGGACGACCACAAAAGTATTGGAAAGAAACAATAAAGAATGATCTAGCTTATTGGGAGTTAACTGCTAACATGGCACATGATAGGGATCTATGGAAACAAAGAATCCATGTAGCCGACCCCGTCTAGTATGGGAAAAGGCTTAGTTGTTGTTGTTGTTGTTGTCACCGAATTATGATGTTGAAATTAGTACTAGGAGCATAGGTTTTGAATATAGTTTGTTCTTATGCAAGCCAAGTAGGACTATAAGATAGTATAAAGACAGCTTTTTGGGAGGAGTTAGGTTAGGTAATTCAAAAAATGTATATTTAAATAAAAAGTTCTTAAATGAATAAAGAATGATCTAGCTTATTGGGAGTTAACTGCTAACATGGCACATGATAGGAATCTATGGAAACAAAGAATCCATGTAGCCAACCCCGTCTAGTATGGGAAAAGGCTTAGTTATTGTTGTTGTTGTTGTTGTTGTTGTCATCGAATTATGATGTTGAAATTAGTACTAAGAGCATAGGTTTTGAATATAGTTTGTTCTTATGCAAGCCAAGTAGGACTATAAGATAGTATAAAGACGGCTTTTTGGGAGGAGTTAGGTTAGGTAATTCAACGAATGTATATTTAAATAAAAAGTTCTTAAATGAGACGTTTGGAATTATGTTGGTATACCATATGATATATGAAACAATATGGCTATAAATATTAAGAAAGTGGAGAAAGATATATTAGGTGAATCTAAGGGTGGTGTACTAGCACAATAGAAGCTTGATGGTGGAGTAGAGTGGGGCAAGGCAAAGAGGGCATGTTATAAATTATATTATGCTAAGAAGACTAGTGAAACTTTAGAGGCTTATAAGAAAACAAAAAAGACAGTCAGTGAAGCAAAAGCTAAAATTTAAGAGGATTTATATAAAAAGCTCAACTCAAAAGAGGGTGAAAGAGATATTTTTAAGATAACTAGGGCAAGAGATAAGAAAACTAAGGATCTTAATTTTGTTAGATGCATCAAAGATGGGGATGAGAAAATTCTAGTGACAAATGATGATATAAAAAATAGATAAAAAAATTTATAAGCTTTTTAATAAAAGTAAAGATGTTAGTATAGATTAGAAGAGTTAACCAACTCAGAAAAATATATAAACCACAATTTTTATCGACGTATTCAAAAAATGAAGTCAAAGATGCTCTTAACCATATGAAGGTTGGTAAATCTGTAGGACCAGACAATATTCTTATAAAAGTTTGAAAAATCCTAGTTGAGACCGGAATCAATTGGCTCACAAGACTACTTAATGAAATATGGATAAATCAAAAAATGCTTGAGGAATAGAGAGCGAGTACACTTATACCCATATACAAGAATAAGAGAGACATTGAGAATTGTGCAAATTATCGAGATATCAAGTTAATGAGTCATACTATGAAATTATGGGAAAGAATTATTGAACTTAGGTTAAGACAAGTATCAAGTACAATAGATAATCAATTTGGATTCATAGTAGGTACATCTACTATTGAAGTGACTTACCTTTTAACACGTCTTATGAAATATTTTAGAGCAAAAATGAAAGACCTTCACATGATATTTATTGATCTAGAAAAAACTTACATTAGGATACCAAGAGATGTTCTTTGCAAAACCTTGGAAAAGTGGTATCCCATTGACATACTTATAAGATACATGTACGATGGTGGGAAAACATGTGTGAGGACTCACGAAGGAATGACAAACTTCTTTGAAGTTAATATTAAGTTATATCAAGGATTAACTTTAAGTCTATACTTATTTATATAGTGATTGATGAGTTAATAAAACATATTCAAGATGAAGTACCTTAGTGTATGTTGTTTGGAGATGACATTGTGTTAGTAGAGGAGTGTAAGGAAAAAGTTAATAGAAAATTGGGACTATGAAGAGAAACATTAGAAAGTAAAGGCTTCCGACTTAGTAGAATAAAGACAAAATATATGGAATGTAAGTTTGATCAATTGACTTCTGATAATATAGAAATTAAAATTGGCACACATTGCATCCACCAAAAGGAAAGTTTTAGATACCTAGGGTCAATTTTTCAAAGTGATGGAAGAATTGATGGAGATGTTATACATAAAATTAAT
Source organism: Brasenia schreberi (assembly GCA_036023115.1). Lineage (NCBI taxonomy): Eukaryota > Viridiplantae > Streptophyta > Magnoliopsida > Nymphaeales > Cabombaceae > Brasenia > Brasenia schreberi. The sequence goes on along the minus strand of JAYKKT010000089.1, from coordinate 15,292,704 downwards.
ACAGGTTAATTAAAATGGAGGATCATCAGGTATTCTTTGTGACAAAAGATACCATTAAAGTTAAAAGGTAAATATTATAGAGCAATAATTAGAACTGTCATGTTTTATGGTTCTAAGTGTTAGGCAGTTAATCAATAATATGTACAAAAGATGTCCGTGGCAAAAATGCCGATGAGATAGATGAGTGGAAAGACTATATGCATAATGAGGTTATTATAAACAAATTGAGAGTGGCACCAATAGAGGATAAAATGAGAGAATGTCGTTTAAGATGGTTTAGACATATAGAAAGAGGATCAAAAGAAGCACCTTTAAGAAGGTACGAAAAACTGGATTTTGAAAGTATTAAAAGAGGTAGAAGTCAACTATAAAAGTATTGTAAAGAAATAATAAAGAATGATCTAACTTATGTTGAGTTAAATGCTAACATGACACATGATTGGATATGTGAAAACAAAGAATCCATGTAGTTGACCCCGTCTAGTATGGGAAAAGGCTTAGTTGTTGTTGTATTTTTAAACAAAGCTTTTTCTCACACTTGATGGGCTTTACTAGAAATGTAACACCGGGATATATGGGACCATTTAAACTAATTACAAACTGAACCAATGGTTTGATTGTTTTCTTTTTTTCATTGGATCAGCTTGCAACCAAAAGTTCCCATCCTGATTATTCCCCCACCAACTATGCCAAAAGAGAATTATATGCATAAATTTTGATTCTAATAAAGAGCAGACTTACAACACAGTTCTTCAATATTAAACTTTAAATGCGAAATATGAGACTCGGTTCAAGAATAGTATTTATGGGTGTGTATGGGATATATATTATAGCTAATATGTTGAATAAGCAAAATGCATAGATGATATATATGCAGACCATCTACTCTTATCAGCAAGCAAGAAAGTAAGATATGATGCAACTAATATTATTTCAATAAGAGATGCATACAAAAGAAAAGAACAAAACCTAAAAGTTTCATGCCATAAGTCGTACCTATGTTGACGTCAATCATAGAAAAGGCTCTATTTTTTAATGATTCTCGACATCCTCATCCTTCTTGAGTATCATTTGAGCCTTATAAGGATTGAGTTTCTCTTTGTATATATATATATAGTGTGTGTGTGTGTTATATGAACTTCAGGTTTTGATCAAGTTCAAAATTGCCAACCCTACTTGTGACAGGTTGGGACAGAAAACTCATACTTTGTTCAATTGATGTAACATTGAGCAGCAGTCATGTGACTCATTTGTTCACTAATTTGATGTAACATTAGGCACTAGTCATGTGCTGACCCAAAACCCCCGTAGCTTTTGTAATCAAAAGTAGAGGCAAGCTCTTTCAATTTCCTATTTCATTAGGGTTCACAGTTTTCTCGGCAGCAGTTCGTGTTCTAGCCCTTTCTGCTGGCCGCTATCTCACTGTTTCCTTTCAGGTCCAAGTGTGGATCGGGATAATGGCATGCGGTCCATATCCAAAGGATCTATTCCTAAGACTAAAAGCACAAAACATGAGAAGAGGATTATAGCGCCCAACACATAAACATGAGAGAAAAGGAATCCATATTTTTTATAACTATTTAATATAAATGGGGTCAGTTATATATTTGCAACTTAAAAACGAGTAGATTCCTTATTTTGCATTAGAGATGCTTTGTCATGTGTGATGAGGCAGAGAATACAAGAGAAGTATTTGTACTGTAGAAAGAACAATAACTTCTCCTAGCTTGAACGAGCTAGTACCTGCTAGCTCATTAGTATTGCCCAAAACCATCGAAAAATGATTGGAAGAAACAACTGGTAACTAGATCCACATTTGGATCCACAAAATAAAAGGTAGCTTAAAAACATGAGATCAAAGGGAAAGATCTCATGGACCCAAAGGAAAAGCTCCCAAATTCGTATCCTCAAAGGCCTTAGTCATGACAAAGACTTTGATGATACTCAGTGAACCCAAATACATTGAACGCAATGATATTTGATTCTTGTGGGGCATGCTTTCATCATTGAAATTGACATCTACATCATATATCCCTATCTTGTCTCCAAATAAATAAAGTTAACTCTTTTAGCAACCCTTGGTTGATAATTTATTGCACTTAAGATCCGGACAAGGAGCAATAGTTCACCTGTGGGTCGACTCACAAGTTGAAGTCATCAGTTTGATGCATGCATCTGGCTTCGGCCTCCCATTGTACCCAAAGAAAAGAATACATTTAACATGCATGCATACATATATGTCAATATGTGTGTACATATATATACATATACACATACGCATATAGTCGAGCCCCAAGGGCCATGACTTGGGGGTCTTGAGTTCAATACATTGTTTGTACTGCATACGGTGAGTGGGTAATTGATCATTTTTGACGAAACAAACAGAGGACCTAAACTCCAGCTCGTTGATCAAAATAACGTAAATTGACAAGAGAATGGTGGCTTGTGAGTAAAATTTTAGCTCATTATAATATTAATTTTATAGGCTAAAAAAAAAATTCACTCTCATAATTTTAGACCCTAAATTTATAATGGCATGTAGCTACCAAGGGCTTGAAATTGTCTTGAGTCCCACCTGTGTCAAGACCTCAAAATGGTAATCATGTATATATGCAGATATTTTGAAGGTATGAAGCAACATCGTAGTGCTTCTCACATGTACCGTATGGGTATCAATTTAATAAGAAAAAGAAATTGCTTGAAAAACCAAAGAAATATATTAAAATAGATCATAAAATTTTGTTTGTCTTTAAAGAGTATTTTAAAGTACATTTAATTTTTTACACTGAGAAGGCATCATTTCGAGCAGCTTTTATGGTACATTTGCAGCCATCTAAAGCTAGTTGCATAATTTCAAGCTGGGTGCAACAGTAGTTCTCAATCAGTTTTAATTGCAATAGCTAAATAATTTAATGTTTAATCAGTTGTTTCCATTCAAAGTGGACATGGGGGGTTTAGAACCAGCCTTGGTTTGAATTGAAATCTAATCGGTTCCGAAATTGACAGAAACGGGAACCGATTGAAGTGGACCCAAACAGTAGCGAAACTACGGGCCTCCTCACACGAATCTGGAAGTGGTGGTTTAAACCGCTGGTTCTTGTTATATTTTATGACTTTTTCATATTTTATTTACCTTTTTTTTCTTCTTCAAGCTAGATCTTTAACTAGAAGCTCCAGTTTTGAACCGTCATCAAAACCAGGTTGGAGTGGGCCCAGTTACGGTTCATAGTTCGACACAGTGGTTCCTAAATCCGGGGCTTACTTTACCTGAAACTAACCATGTCCGGTTCAAACATTACTTTTCATATGCAATAAATGTTGTATGATATTTTGTAACTATATGTTATCGTTTCGTTTGTATAATATGGTACAATGTCTTGAACCATATTTATGTCGATATTTTGAAGCTTTGTTGGTGAAGATGAAGGGTCCAAAATGCGTGGGATCAAATGTAGGACACCAACAATCATCTGTCAGATGTCGAACTGAGAATAAGATCCTTCAAGTTCCGTAAGTTCAAAATATTCATGTCAAAATCAACTAAAGCGGACACTAATTAACCATGAAGAAGGTTTTGGAGACCACACTGTCTCTCATACACGCATTCTCCCATTTCCCATCACTTTGCTAACATCGATATCGGATTCGCCTTCTTTCAAGGCCATCGAATTTACACGAGTTCAATTTGCATATATAATTGAGGCCAAGCGGATCCCACGGGTAAAAGTGCAGACTCATCATTGTAAATCAAAGGGATTTTGATAGTAAGGATTTTCAAAAGTAAAAAACTACAACGAATCCATCGCAACGATTCTATAAAATAAAAAGTATTCTATACATATTATGAAAGTACAAAAATACAAAGGTACTTTTAATTGGAAATTCTATGATTCATCATGTCAATTAAAAGATAAAAATGAGGAGTTTCTTGTTGTTTTCTATTCTTATGGGTTCTTTATTTATATATATATAGAGAGAGGGTTTGTGGCTTGTGCACACAAGTCATCATGGTAAAGAATCTTCCTCATTTTTATTTTATGAAAAACATCAATTTTTTCAGTTGAACCGTTGGGATGATTGATAACACATTTAAAACAATTGCTTATGTCTATAACAACACATTTAAAACAATTACCTCTATGTATAAAACCTATGTAGGAAAACTAGATCGTGTAACCTATAACAATTTTTCAGTAAGCATGTGTACGTACGGGTGTGCATCCGTCGGTCCGGTTCAATGACCGAACTGAACCAAAATAATTGAAACCGAACTTCCTTTGAATTCGAAAACTGAACCCAGACTGAACCAAGCCGAATTATTTCAGTTCGGTTTGGTTCTCTTATTCAGCTTACCCTCTATGACTGAATTCTCTCTGTATATATACATACATATATATATATATATATATATATATATATATATATATATATATATATATATATATATATATATATATATATATATATATATATATATATATATATATATATATATATATATATATATATATATGTGCATATATTATGTATATTTAAATATATACACTATATATACATATATATACATGTATATATATTATATATGTATATTAGTATATGTATTATATATATAGGTATGTGTAGGTATATGTATATATACACATATATGTATGTATATTTAAATATATACACTATATATTTATATGTATGTATATTTATATAGGTATGTATGTATATGTGTATATACACATACATGTATATGCATATATACATACACATATAGATAAACATATATATATATATATATATATATATATATATATATATACAACAACAACAACTAAGGCCTTTTCCCATACTAGACGGAGTCAGCTACATGGATTCTTTGTTTCCACATAGCCCTATCATCTGCCATATTAGCAATTAACTCACAATAAGCTACATCATTCTTTATTGTTTCTTTCCAACACTTTTGCGGTCATCCTCTATCTCTTTTAGTACTTTCTAAATTTAGTTTTTCAACCTTCTTACATGTTTTTCTTTTGATCTTCTTTCTATATGTTCAAATCATCTTAAATGATATTCTCTTATTTTATCTTTTATTGGTGTCACTCCTAATTTGTTTCTAATAACTCATTATGTATACGGTCTTTTCTTATATGACTACTCATCCATCTCAACATCTTCATTTTTGTAAAAGATATCTTTTGTACATGTTGATGATTAATTGTCCAACACTGAGAACCATAAAACATGGCAGGTCTAATTGTTGCTCTATAATATTTACCTTTTAACTTATGCATATACATGCATGTGTATAATATACACATATACATACATATACCTATATATATTTGGTTTTTAAACTTTGAAAACCAAACCAAATTGAATAACCAAAATTTTTGAAAAATTCAAACTAAAACTAGACTGAATTTAGTATAACCAAAATAGAAAGTTTGGTTCGATTATTCAGTTATATCACAATAATGCTCACTCCTACGTATAAGAGATTTTAGGATCCTCTTCTCCTATATACTCTCTAAAAGCAACCGTTATATTGTGATCGGACGGTCATGATTTACATAGAAAAGGTTGTTGTACATGCTGTTGTATACGTAGAACAATATTTTTAGCTTTTCCTACACGAATAGACTGTTCAACCACCTTAGTTAAAGGATTTGTGACAATGCATACTTATATCCTTCAAGATCTTGCATCCTTCTTCCTTTCTCTCTCTTTATATATATATATATATATATATATATATATATATATATATATAAAAGACTGATTTGATGGTTATCACTTCTTACTCGTGACCCTGCGTACAAATATGTACCTGTTATTTATAAGAAGCATAAGAATAATAAGGTGTTCTATATTTTTGGTGTCTTTTATATTTTTGAAATATCTTTATAATTTTCTAAATTATAAGCAAGAGATCATAAGTTTGCATTGTGTCATTTTGAGAGGTGACACACACCATGCAAGTGCAATGTTGTATATATATATACATATATATATACATATATATATAGAGAGAGAGAGAGAGAGAATCGTACTAAGGGTTGGTATTGGGGAAAAGGGCGTGGGGATGTATACAGGAGGAGGAGGCATCTCCCTTCTGATTGCTGGGCTCCACTTCCGATCCTTGTACCTATGTTACATATACGTTGCATCTCGAAATACTAGAAAAGCACTTTTCCTCTTGCCAAACTTTACTGTCCCGATGGCCTCTCTCTCTCTCTCTCTCTCTCTCTCTCTATATATATATATATATATATATATATATATATATATATATAAAGCAGTTCTTTAGCACATGTCCACCCAAATATACGATTGACCTCTCACTAAAGGGTCGACCCTTTATACGTGGTAGTCAAGACGCCGACTTGGATCCTAAAATACTAGGATCTTGTGATCCTTGCTTGAATCGTCATATCCCAACTAATGGAACCTATCATGTATTATGTTTGTGGAGTATCGATCTTGATCCTTGGATCTTCTCATTACACACACACACACACACATATATATATATATATATATATATATATATATATATATATGTATATATATATATATATGTTTGTGGAGTATCGATCTTGATCCTTGGATCTTCTCATTACACACACACACACACACACACATATATATATATATATATATATATATTCTAGTATCAAGTTCATTCTTTCTTTCATGGGAGCAAATCTAAGGTTTATCGTATGAACATAAAAACAAAATGCAGGCCCTAAAGACTACCAGTACTTGTGCCTTGGATGACAACACGAACTGTAGAAGAGAAGAGGCATGTTGGAAAAAAAAAAAGCATATTGCATGCCAAGCTCCGAAGAAAGATACAAAAACACTGTCAAATAGCTTTATGAAGATGCCAAGCATTTAGGTGGAGGATAATGTAACACTCCCACTGTGAATAGTCCATGTAGCTAAGCACCCTGCATGGTAACACCCTCACACCTTTATTGTGTGTCTTGGGGTCTTCGTATATGACAAAGAGTACAACTTCTCTTTTAGTACCGGTAGGTGTAAAAAGTGAGATCCTTAAGGCACCCATTTGATCCCATGAATCTTGATCCTTAACCTCGTCTCATCCGATCTAAGATCTTGACAACCTTGGCTATATTGTACATGTCCCTTTTGACCAAGCTTAATCCTCTAAATACCTGAAAAGTAGGCAAGAATTAATTATTCACATCATTATAGTTCAATGCCCTTAGTCATTTTAAGTGACATAGTCCGACCTGCATTATCTTTCGCTTTATTCTTCTATCTCATTAGGTGATGCGTGTGTGTGTGTGTGCGTGCGCACGTGTGAGCTTTTCGGGTCATCTTCTCCTTCTTTTCTTGTACAAGCAGCGGTGGTTACATCTACGTTGGTTGTTCATAACCTTTGACAGCCATGTACACCCTTTGCATGAGTAGTCCTTTTCTTGTACAAGGGTCGACCCCTTCTACGATGCCCATATACATGGTAGTCAAGACGTCGATTTGGATCCAAAAATTCAAGGATCTTGTGATCTCTGCTTGAATTGTCATATCCCAACTGATGCCCATGATGGTATTATGTTAGTGGGGTATCATATATAAATATCACCACTGAATTCATTCTGTGTCCCATGCTTGGATTGTGGTATCCCAACTCATGGAACCCATTATGTATTATGCTGGTGGAGTATCGATCTTGACCTTTGGATCTTTTTAATATATATATATATATATATCATTCTATCTTCCCTGTGAGCACATTTAAGACCTGTCATGTGAATATTAAAGATAAAAGCCCTAAAAGATTATAGGCACTTGTACAGAAACCTTAGAAGAGTAGAAGTATGCCGAGAAGAGAAGCAAACCACACACCGAGCCTTAAAAGAAGACATAAGAGCATCAAATAGTTTTCTGACGATGTCAAGCATTTAGGTAGGAGAGAATGTGATATTCTTACTGTGAATAATCCATGGTTGTTCAGGCCCGCCCATGGGAAGACCCTGACAACTTTGTACTGTGTCTTGGGTGTTCGCATATGATGAAGAGTATATCCTTTCTTTTAGTACTCGTAGAGTCCCACATTCTAATTATGTATGTACATGGATATGTATGTGTGTAAAACGTAAAATCTTTAAGATACCCATTTGATCCCATGATTCTTGATCCTTAACCTCGTCTGACCATATCTAAGATCTTGACAACTTCGGCTATATATGTCACTTTTGGCCAAACATAATCATCGAAATGTCTCAAAGGAGGCAAGAATACTTCACAGCTTTCGGTTTATCCTTTCCGTCTCATATATATATATAAGTGGTTGGATCTTGTTCACCTCTCACATATATGTACTCATGCAAACCCATTGTTTTTGGGTGACATGAATATAAATATAATAAAAATATCTTCATATTCTTTTAAAGTTCTTTAAAAAAATTTAAATATACTCATATCACCGAAAAAGAAAGGAGTAAGTTGTGAGGCTGTTATAAGTGGGCAAGATCTTGTTTATATATATATATATATATGTGTGTGTGTGTGTGTGTGTGTGTGTGTGTGTGTGTGTATGTGTGTGTACACGAGCGTAAGCTTTTGAGGTCATTTTCTCCTCCTTTTCTTGTACAAGGAGCTACCTTGTTTTTTGATAACCTTTGACAGCCACGCCCGCCCTTTCCATGAGTAGTCCTTTTCTTGACTGCGAACTCATATAAATGGGGAAAAAGTATTAGCGTAGTGGAAAGAGCCTATCACAGCTAGATGAGTGGTCACGGGTTCGCCGTGAGCCCTATACCTCAATGCAAGCTAAAGCCCGACTCAGGCCCTTAGGTCGAGAGTTCTACTATTCGGGCTTCAGGTTGGTGGCTTGAGCTTTAAAGCTGGGCACAAGACGGTTATGGTGGACCTCACAATTGCATGGACATACATAAATGTTGCCTACGAGATTGCCATAAGCTATGGATGCTGATCTTTGAAGACTTAATGGCACAAATGTTGGTAGGAATATCCACACATAGCTGAAGCTCACTCCAACGGGTGTGTGTGTGGTGCCACGGACCCGAAACCCAACTTGGGCCGAGTTATTCATCAAGTGCAACAAAGTACACAACCAGGGGATTAACTAAATTTTAATGATCCTCTTCATGTAAATGACTTGAATTTTGCAGAGTAGTGGTAGTAGTGGTTGGTATACTTTTCGGTTACAATGGGGAGGCGGAACCAAGGTATGCAGGACCTGGGAATTGAGCTCACACCCTGCGTCTGGTGGAGTCAAGAGCCCTGCTAGGTGGGCAAACGCCCTGAGTGCAGGATAGTCTGTATATTAAACTCAAAAACTTTCCAACTCCAGTTAAGAAACTGATGGATGGGTATGTCCAATTTAAGGAAAAGGCAGGGTTTCTTTTTGTCAATACAAAGAAAGGACCTATTTTAAAAGGTCCGACGAGGGAGTAAATTATTAAAAAGAAAAGTTACCGGGCCTACCGGAGCGAACAGTAGTACTTAAGCTCCAAATAGCTGTCATCATATGCCAAACCACTCACAGTAGTACTTCTCAAGCATTAGATGCGGATGGCATTTGGAGCACTGTCTCCTTCATGTAAGTGCATGTTATAACACACATTATTAAGATGTGTGATCAGCCAATCTTTGGTTGGTTCAAGTGGTTCGGAGCTTGTTCCCCTTGTGCAAGGTCTCGAGGTGAAGTCTTGCAAATTGAGCAAACCAGCACTGGAAGAGCTTTACCGGTATAGTGGGTCGACCGGGCTCACACCGGAGTTGTTAAAATAGGGAAAAAATCATTACCAATTGGTAAAAAGTTGGCCAGATTGCCAACTTGCAAATCAATATGTAAATTATACAACCGAGGCCGTTTAATAATCTTTTCAGGACCAAATCAAATGGCACTAATCCATCATACGATGCTGATTGTTGGATAATCACTGCGCCAGTTTGGACGTTTGAGAGGTGACAAAGAATAGCTTTCATGGAAATGTCTGACAAATTAACGGTGAATACTTTGAAGTTAGGTATTGAAAAGGCCTGCAAAAGACTTGAAATGAAACCACAAACTGGAAAGAATTGATGTGGCCGACTCCATTTACTGTAAGATATATCATGCCTTTTCCCTTTTGAGAATGAAATAGGCAGAAAACTAAGTCGCGTTGAATCAGCCAAAAGTAAGAGTTTCTTCCTTCACAACAATATAACAGCCGAAGATCAAAACCTGAATATCCAAGATAATCAATGGACAAGTTACAAGATGTACCCATTTTGATCTGCATTTGGCACATTTGTGTTACATCCAATCAAGATTAAAATCTTTTTCAGCAGGAAAACGAAAACAAAATTTTACAAATACAATTTCATATTAAAATTGCAAACCAGCTTCCTCTCTCTTCCCTTTGGATTCTTTTGGTAATCGAATCGAAAACACCCAACCATCGCCTTGTCTTCACCTTGATTTTCTAAATAACTGTACCCAAACACAACAAGAGGATCAAGAAACTCAATTACCGAAAACCCATTTCGATCAACAGACCTTAATGACAAAGGAAGACCACCCACTCGTTTCTCTATCTCGACCTTATACCCAAACCAAAGCAATGCACTCAAGAAGCTTAATTAGCCTGAAAACATATTTCCATAAACAGACCTTGAAAAGGAAATAAAGGAGACAGCCACTTGCTTTTCTAGATATTTCAATGCACAGCAAGGAGATCATGAAGCTCGACTGTCCAATTACTCATTTTCATCAATAGTAAACATAAAAGGAGGGTACTCATTGTTGTTCTCTACTTTCTTGATCTAGTTTCCCTCTCTACAGCTTCTATGCAGACCAAAATCAAGGGGATCAAGAATCTCGTCTACCCCAAAACTCATTTTGATCGATAGACCCTGTATTCGGAGAAAAGGAGGATAAATACCACTTGTTTTTGTCTCTCTACAAGTTCCACAGCAAGCCCATCAAGAAATTCGACTACCCAACTCCATTTTGATCAGGAACCAACGAGAAACGAGGAAGAGGAGGCACCCACCATGCGTAAAACGTCGTATCACACGACCATGTGAGTGATGTGAGAGGGCGCCATGGCGAGGAACAAGAGGACGGCGAGAATGGCGACGGGAATAAAGAGAAGCATCAACGGCGGAGGAGGCAGAGGCGGCAAAACCAAAGGAAGAAAAACCAACGATGCCGTGAGACCCAGCAGTATGAAGGACGAACCGGAGCCGAAGTAGCGAAACATCCACGCTTTCTCCTTCATCACCATCAACCTCCCCACAAACACACTCTTGCGCGCGCACACACGCTTCCGCTACGGTTTCAGCCGGCTGCCGTCGATCACCGTCGTCTTTCCGGAGCACCGAATCTCAACAGTCATCCCTGTCCATCGATGGGAGAATATCGACGGCGGCGAGAGAACCAACGAATTTTATTATTCACTTCGCAGAGGATGGACTGGACTGACAGTTAAGGCGGGGAGACTATTTATAGCACAGATTAGGTGAATTAACCCTGGGTTCGAACATCGGGTTAAGGGGAATGTAGAAGACGGATGACAGCTCTCGTCATTTTGGTTTTGATCTCTTAGGAGAAATTATCATCTCAATTAAGAACAGACAAGAAGAAAGGCTCTGCGTTAAAAACGTTTCTATCTGTAAAAAGAGGGAAAAGTTTCCTATGAAAGCCAATGAGGTCACCTCTACCACTAAAAAAACCAACAAATAAACAAGTTAATGTTAGACCAGTCTGAATGAGTCGAGACCGTCAAGCGGAGCCCGTTTCACTAGATTGTTGCTTGTTTTAGGGTTGCCCGTCTTGGGTATTTAATGAGAGTCAAGATGATACTTCGATGAACTACAAGCTAGAGGCGAAGACTAACTTACTTGTTTTAACCTTACTTGCTCAAAGCTCATGACACCAACCTATGTGAGCGTAGCATTATGTGAGTCGACAGAGCTTGTTTGTGGCAATATGGAAAAGGACGGGTTACTCCTAAGAACCTAGCTTTGCACAAATAATATTAACTAAATTGTCTCTGTCTTTGGTCTTTGTAAACTGTATTTTCTTCAAACATTAGCCAAGTAAGTGCATCTCTAAAACTCGATAGTATTAGTCTTTGTCTTGGTTTTTGGCTGGTTGAGTTTTGAACTCAGTTGAAACTTGAACATTTTGTTTCATATATTTTGTAGTTATTTTCTTATCAAAATTAGCTAAGTTGAGAGTGAGAAGTCTTTGAGGCTGGAATTGTCCGTCCGTTGGATCTCAAGAATAACTTGGTAGGGCTCCATCTAAACCCACTTGTATTTAAAAAACAAAAAGAAGATACCAAGACATCTCATTTTTTTAACTTGTTTTTTTTGTGGGTAAAGCATTTTTAACTTGCTTTGTAAAATTAAAACCAGAATACACTCGTATGTAGTATTTATCTGCTTTCTAACTTGTTTTTTCACAACTTATTCTATCGATCTTGAACGTAAGCTGTAAAAGCGTTTAAACAGGAGGACATTCTTTATTTCGTTTTATGTACATTGCCAGTGTGGGGTCCATTTCTAGATTATGCAAGCCAGGCTCGAGAAGCATCGAAACCAAACAGATAAACAAATCAGTGGGCGGATCCAGGAGGAATCCGTACTAATTCTGGGTAGGTAGTGTGGGGTTACGAACCGAGTCGCTCGGCTTGTACTATAAGACACGACACGAAAAACAAGATGGCTGCGATCCGAGATGTTCGTGTTCACATCCACCAAAGTAATGAAAAAACGGGTTGACTATTTTTAGCACCAACACGAAATTAGACGAGGCTAACAATAATAGGCACAAAACTTGAAATCGCGGCTATTATGACATAATCTTACTATTCCTGTAAGTGGGTGCTTCTCCAAATTTGAATCCTTTAAGCATGCTTGTCTCGATTTTATCTCCAATGCTACACCAACTTTCTCCCTAATATATGTAATTTGAAAATACTTAATTTCTAAAACAAGTCTGTATAAGAAGCCATTTTTTACTCAAAAGTGCAAGAATTTCTTTTTCTATCGTAAGAATATCCTACAAATTATTCTTCAACTTGAAAGCCGGCTTGTGTTTGGCTCATTTAAATCATAGCATGTTCAACCCAAGCAAAGCGAAGAAACTGGGCACAAGCACTTTATTAAATAAAAAATGTATTGCAATACTGCTCCTAATCTGTCTTTCAGGATGGGATTAAGCAGAGAGGATTTGGAATGTTTGTCGTGTTAAAAAGCCATCCATACCTTTCTTTGTCTCAAAGTTTTGGGTAAAACTTGTGTAATTCTAAGAATTAAGTGAAGTATTCAAAGTTAGAGTCGAGTTGAGGAGTTTTGCTAGTAATATTGACACACTTTTCTTTTGATCAGCAAGTTGAGGCTAGTCCAACTCCCCATCTCTTTCATATGTATGTGTACAGACATGAAGGCTTCAGAAAAGGTGCAGTGGTTGCACATAGTTTATCATTATCATGTTATATGCATTGCGTAAGACGGTAAACGAGAGAGAGAGAGAGAGAGAGAGAGAGAGAGAGAGAGAGAGAGGATGAACCTGGGTCCTCGAATATATCAAGTCGAAGAGCTTGTATCGAAAGCTTCCAAGGACGAAAACAACTCATGGCATAATCACTTCTTCGCAAGTTGACCGGACCCGGTTAAACTTGCTTTCAAAGGAAGGTAGCGCATTGCGCTTCTCACTAATGCATTTCCATTTCCCTCTATGCCCCCCCCCCCCCCCCCCCCATATATATATATATATATATATATATATATAGTAATGCATAATATTTTTTTGGTCCATAATCTTGTATCAACATTTTTACTGTTCAATTGAGAGGATCAATGGTAGAAATTTATATTTAATAGCATTGTATGGAGAAAGATAATAAGATTTAGATAATAAGATTCGTATTGGTTCTTGGAATATCGGAACATTATCGGGTAAGCTAATGGAGGTAGTAGATACTATGATTCGGAGAAAGATTCATATTCTATGTTTACAAGAGACAAAATGGGTTGGAGAAAAAGCAAAGGAGATAGAGGATACATTTTACTGTTCAATTGAGAGGATCAATGGTAGAAATTTATATTTAATAGCATTGTATGGAGAAATTTATATTCAATCTAGATAATAAGATTCGTATTGGTTCTTGGAATATCGAAACATTATCGGGTAAGCTAATGGAGGTAGTAGATACTATGATTCGTAGAAAGATTCATATTCTATGTTTACAAGAGACAAAATGGGTTGGAGAAAAAGCAAAGGAGATAGAGGATACAGGTTTTAAATTATGGTACTCAGGTAAAGAAAAGGCCCGAAACGGAGTTGGTATTATCATAAATAAAGATTTAAAGGAGAGTGTAGTAGACATACAACGATATGGTGACCGAATCATGACATTGAAATTAGTGTTAGGAGTAGAGGTTTTGAATATAGTTTGTGCTTACGCACCCCAAGTAGGACTAGAAGATAGTATAAAGACAATTTTTTGAGAAGAGTTAGATAAGGTGTTTCAAAAGATTCCACAAAGGGAGATGATTTGTTTAGGAGGAGATTTAAATGGACATGTCGGTAAAGAGGCATTAGGATATCAAGGGATTCATGGAAACTTTGGTTATGGGGATATAAACGAGGAAGGTAGGGAGATTTTAAATTTTGCTATGTCATTTGATCTCTTTATAGTCAATACAATCTTCAAAAAACGAGATGAACATTTAATTACTTATAAGAGTGGCTTATCACAAACACAAATTGATTACTTTATTTGTAGAAAAAAAGATAGAGCGTGTTGTAAAGATTGTAAGGTAATTCCAGGAGAAAGCTTAACCACCCAACATCGACTTTTAGTTATGGATTTACAAATAAAAAAATGGACAAAGAAGAAAAGAGTGCATCGAGCTATTCGGACTAAATGGTGGAACCTCAAAAGTGAGAAAGAAGATATATTTAAACAAAAAGTCCTTCAAGGAGATGTTTGGAATTATGTTGGCACACCCTCTGATATGTGGAACAATATGGCTATACATATTAGGAAAGTGACGAAAGATGTGTTAGGGGTATCTAAGGGAGGTGTACCGGCACAAAAAGAAGCTTGGTGGTGGAGTGAAGTAGTACAAAACAAAATCAAGGCAAAGAGGGCATGTTACAAATTACATTATACTAAGAAAACTAGTGAAACTTTAGAAGCTTATAAGAAAGCAAAGAAGGAAGCAAAAAAGGCCGTTAGTGAAGCAAAAGCTAAGATTTGGGAGGACTTATATAAAAAACTCAACTCAAAAGAGGGTGAAAGAGACATTTTTAGGATAGCTAGGGCTAGAGATAAGAAAACTAAAGATCTTAATTATGTTAGATGCATAAAAGACGATGATGAAAAAATTCTAGTGGCAAATGATGATATAAGAAATAGATGGAAAAACTATTTTTATAATCTTTTTAATGAAAATAAAGATGTTAGTATTAGTTTAGGAGATTTAGCCAAATCAGAAAAGTATATAAACCACAATTTCTACCGACGTATTCAAAAGAATGAAGTCAAAGAGGCTCTTAAACATATGAAGAGTGGTAAATCGGTAGGACCAGATAATATTCCTATAGAAGTTTGGAAAATACTAGGAGAAATAGGAATCACTTGGCTCACAAGACTATTTAATGAAATATGGAAAAACCAAAAGATGCCCGAGGAATGGAGAGCAAGTACACTTATACCCATATATAAAAACAAGGGAGACATTCAAAATTGTGCGAATTATCGAGGTATCAAGTTAATGAGTCATACTATGAAATTATGGGAAAGAATTATTGAACGTAGGTTAAGACAAATATCAAGTACAACAGAGAACCAATTTGGATTTATGCCTGATAGATCTACTATTGAAGCGATTCACCTTTTGAGACGTCTTATGGAACATTTTAGAGCAAAAAAGAAAGACCTTCACATGATATTTATTGATCTAGAAAAAGCTTATGATAGGGTACCGAGGGAGGTTCTTTGGAGAACTTTGGAAAAAAGAGGTATCCCATTGACATATATTAACCTTATAAGAGACATGTATGATAGTGCAAAAACATGTGTGAGGACTCATGAAGGAACGACAGACTTCTTTGAAGTTAATATTGGGTTACATCAAGGATCAACTTTAAGTCCATACTTATTTATAATGGTGATGGATGAGTTAACAAAACATATTCAAGATGAAGTACCTTGGTGTATGTTATTTGCAGATGACATTGTATTAGTGGAGGAGTCTAAGGAAAAAGTTAATAGAAAATTGGAACTATGGAGAGAAACATTAGAAAACAAAGGCCTCCGACTTAGTAGAACAAAGACAGAATATATGGAATGTAAGTTTGATCATGTGGCTACTTTAGAGGACATAGAAATTAAAATTGGCACACATTGCATTCCCCAAAAGGAAAGTTTTAAATACCTAGGGTCAATTTTTCAAAGTGATGGAAGAATTGATGGAGATGTTACACATAGAATTAATGCTGGTTGGTTAAAATGGAGAGGAGCATCAGGTATTCTTTGTGACAAGAAGATACCATTAAAATTAAAAGGTAAATATTATAGAGCAGCAGTTAGGCCTGCCATGTTTTATGGTTCTGAGTGTTGGGCAGTTAATCATCAACATGTACAAAAGATGTCTGTGACAGAAATGAAGATGTTGAGATGGATGAGTGGTCATACAAGAAAAGACCGTATACATAATGAGGTTATTAGAAACAAATTAGGAGTGGCACCAATAGAGGATAAAATGAGAGAACATCGTTTAAGATGGTTTGGACATATAGAAAGAAGATCAAAAGAAGAACCTGTAAGAAGGTTAGAAAACCTAAATTTAGAAAGTATTAAAAGAGATAGAGGACGACCACAAAAGTGTTGGAAAGAAACAATAAAGAATGATCTAGCTTATTGGGAGTTAACTGCTAACATGGCACACGATAGAGATCTGTGGAAACAAAGAATCCATGTAGCCGACCCCGTCTAGTATGGGAAAAGGCTTAGTTGTTGTTGTTGTACTTTATATTTAATTCATTAAATACTTTTGTTTTACCACTTCAACATTTATCTTAAAATCTCAATAGTGCATACATTTATACAAGATTATACATCAAAAGACATTATAAATTTACCACTCTTTCTCTTTCTTTGCATACATACATATATAGGTATGTATATATATATCTATATATGTATTTATATATGTATGTATATATATGTACGTATATGTATATATATGTGTATATATTGGCCAGCACTTGGGCACAGTGCTTACCAGCGGAACTCCCAGACGCGAGTTATATTTAACTAGTATGACGTTATACATGCATTTACAACGTATGCTTTTTAGTAAGAAATGCACTTCAGACAGCGTCGACATGGCCTAAAGTCATTGGTGATAATCAAATTTTAATGCTTCCGGAATATTTCTGAAGGTTCTCGATAACTGCCAATACATTGAAATGGAAGGACCTATGACATGCTTTTAACCCAGCTTTGATTCAGAGTGTTCTCTGTGGGTTCTTCATTGGTGTGCCAATAAGGCTGTATTTTTACCGAATGTTCATGAGAAACTGTGTTTTGCGTGCGTCGGAGTGGTCACGAGAAACTAGGTATCTTGTGTGTGTGTGTGTGTGCATATTAAAACCTTTTCATCTTCGTGGTTCGGATTGGGTTTGGGTGGGGCATGGATCTGTTCATCAGTTTATATGAGATCCATATAAAAGTGTTGGATCTAATTCGTGTAGTTTGGATCCGTTTTAGTATTTTTTTATTTCAGAGCAATCCAGAATGCTAATTATGCTTTAAACTCATGAACTTATTGAATAATATTAGTACCATCATGGTTTTATTATTTTCTTTGGTAGAATTGGGATGCCTAAGTTAGATGTCCTCCATAGGTGTCGAACTCATGCACTTTGACTTGTGAGTCGACCAGCCATCCAGGTGAGTTATTACTAGTTGTACGCTTTAATTCTTATTTAGTATTCCACATGTCAAGTCCACTAGATGAATTATTTTATTTTTTCTCAAAGTTTGATTACACGGGTTAAACAAAACTCACTCTGTAATATAAATATAAATATATATATATATATATAAAGCTTGGTATATGCTATTTAGGTATTAGCATATCCAAACACATTTCAAACATCCAATTTAGAAGATGAATGATTGATATTTAAATTTAAAAATAAAAGTATAACTTTACTTCATTAATAAGGCAAGTTTTTGACTTTTGAATTTAAATCTCAACTATTCATCTTTTAAATTGAATTGTTGAGATTTATTTGAATATGCGAGACGTAATATTGCAAACATATATCATGCTCTCTCTATATATTTATAGAGAGAGAACCTAGTATATCATGCATCTAAATGAATCTCAAGTATTCATTCTACATGATATATAGTTGAAATGTAAATTTAAAAAGCAACATTTCAAAGTATATTTTTTGCATATATACTTTATTCACATGCATAATTTTTGTTTTCAGAATTTAAATTTCAACGATGAATCAGGATAAGATGAATGCTTGAAAATTGTTGGGATATGCTAGCACTAAAGTGTATTAACATAGACCATTTTATGTGTATATATAGAGAGATTGGTATATGCTCACTCATCTATGTTTAAATTAGCTTAAAGATTTTTATCGTGCAATTAACATGATCAATAATGAAGATTTGAATTTAAAAAATAAAAACAATATTGTACTTTTCATACTTAATATTTAATGCATCAAATACTTTTTAAATTCAAATATCAACTACCGATCATTAAATCGTGAAGATGTTTGAGTTTAAGAGTATGTACCTGAACTATATATATATATATATATAAGAGAGAGAGCAGTTTAGGTGAATAAAATAGTTGTATATCGTGATTGGCAATCTGTCGCCAGACATTCACAACCGGGATTTAGGCATCCCTTTCCCAAATACAATTTGACGTGCCCAAGACACTGCGTCAAATGGTTTCGGGCAAACCATCTAGAAAATAGAGCTGCATATTTGTGCAGACCCCATGGCCATGCATGGAAGCACGTGCATCACACATGGTTCGTAAAGGGTTCGTCGAAACAGGACATGTTATTTGAGTAATGCACCCACTTGGGCTGTTATCCTTGACATGAGCCCCAAACAAACTCGCCCTTTTCCATTTAATTTTTCCCATGCATCGAGAGAAAACCTAACTTAACCCGTTAGGGCTGCTTGTCGTGTCACCAGATATAACATATACAAAGCAGGTCATCTGTGGTGGTATTGCTCGGAATGCAAAAGCGACACGACACTAACATGACCTTAGACACAAAAGGTCCACGAGGTTGTCCGCCAAAAGAGACGTGAGAAATAATCAGGTTAGGTTGAGCTGCTTTGACCACACGAACACAACCTGGGACACGAGATCGTTATGACTAGTTAGCCAGTAGGGATGATAACGGCGAGGATTATGGATTTCAAACCATTTGAACACTCAGAACATGATCCGACACGCAAAATTTACAAGTACAGACATGGATAACTACCTAAAAAGTCCAAGTTTTGCATCTATACATAGTAACATGAAAAGTTGGGTCTGTCTTCGGGTTGACTTGTTTCTCTTATGGAAACTAATTAGTGACACAACGGGACAACGAATTTGGGTTTTGTGCATCTTTAACATGTTTGATAATGAAAACATCAAGAAATTATATTCAGGTTTGGATGCAAATCTCACCCTAAATAGGTTATACTCAGATTTGTTATTACCCCAACTCATTCAAATCCCTTCAATTCAAGGAAGAAAAATTATCACATTTCTTGAATTTTCAGCTAATTGCTTTGTAGGCTCCCCTAATGTAATCATTTTGGAGGGCTCTTGGTTCCTTTGTTTGGATAAACTCAGAATAGGCTCGTAAACAAGTCGAACGAACTGACAAAGACTGCTCATTCACAATGAGCAGTAATTGACTGGGTCAGGGGGTTGACTCACAAGATGAGATTCATGAGTTCGATACCCAATGGTGTGCATCAACTTGTATAGCTTAGGGATGGCAATGGAGCAGGTTGGAGACGGGTATACCTATATCCAGGCCTGATCCGAACCTTAACGGGGCTATATGTAAGTTGTATATATACTTGAATAAACAAGCTAGTACGAGCCAGGAAACACTGGATTCATGCTCAACTTGTATAGCTTACTAATCCAGCTCGTGCTTGACTGGTTTAGATCAACCTAACATGAACCAACTTGACACGAGTCGAACTGAGCCAAACAACCAGAAGTCGGTTGATCCTACCACCCGTAGATCTGGGTAAGGACGTATATTCAATTCAAAATTCTTTACAAAGGGTGGCTTAATCAGCAAGAAAGGCAAGTGGAAGTAATAAGTCACTTGGAGACAACTAACTTACGTCAAAGTTTGACTTGAATTGTACAAGTCATACTGCATGCATGCACTTCTCGACTCAATATATTACAGTTTTCTTAGACAATTTTAAAGAAATATATTCTACATTTCACTTGCTTCCCTTAAAGCAAAAGCCTTTGATCAGTGTAGGTCAGAAACTATTTATGACTTTTTTGTTCAAGAAATTACTAAAGCAAGTTCCATAAATTGGTAAGAAAAATCGAGAGAACGTTGTGTGCTAGAATTAAGTACGGAGATCCTGTTATGACTAGATCAGGTGTGTGGTATGGCAGAGGATGCTAACCTCCGTCTTTGAGAGGATCAAGCAAGCTGGACTCTCTAGGAATCCAGTGAGGATTGAAACACCAACACCTTTTTGAAGCACTTCTTAAGCTTCCTCGAGTTTCTGTTGAGTTTGAAGTCAAAATCGAGTCCATGAGGAACCTCTTGAGTTTGGATGACCTCTGGACGGGAATTGAGCTTGCCTTAGATAGTTTGATAAGATCACTGCGTTTTTTTGGCTATATCTCTCTTGAACTCTAATTCAAGTAATCTTGACTTCTCATAAAGATAGTACAGAGACCCCTTATAGAGTTGGAAATCGTCCAATCTCAAAAAGAATTGCAAAGTTATGGCCTTTTCTTGGGAAAACATACTCGATCGACTGAGATCTTGGGTGAGTTTCTATTTGGATCAAGTATTTCTCACCAAACCCGACTAGTCACTTCCACTTTAGGACTTGAGTTCGCATGAGAACCATTAATGAGAGAGAGAGAGAGAGAGATCTTGTTTGTCCAGGAACTGAACCAAGACCAGCCTCATACCTATTTTGGTTCCAGTTTAAGTCCTACGTCATTTAGAATCAGAAAAATATTTTAAAAATTAACATTTGAAAAAAGTTGTATTAAAAAAATATGGAACCAGTGGTTCTAAACAGTCAGTTCCAGTTATGGTTCCATGGAAACTGAAACCGAAACTGAACTGGTCTGCATCAGGTTCCTGGTCAAGTACAACCGTTCTGGTTACACCCGGTTCCTGACTCAATTCAGTTCTGGCTGAAACCGTCAGGCAGGTCCCAAACCAGCAATGTTTAGTTGGTGGTGACTATAATGGTAAAGTGAATGATGCGAATGATTTCTAGTCACAGGAATGGCCACTATGACTTTGAAAATGGCAAAGTTCATTGAGCATCGAGGGAAAAGGGTCAAATCAGGTACTTAGTTGTGGTGCATATGAAATGAAGAATCCGCATGGTGATTGTGACTTGGATGTGGACAATGTGCCTATGAAGAGAAGATGAAGACAACTTTCAACAATAATTTTACCTGATTTATCAGTATTGGACTTGACACGACTCGATAGATTCGGGTCAGGGTCCTGGACCTGGATCCTAAGGATGGAATTTTGATACCTAACATCTCAAAAAGATATAACTTTGTATGGGACCTGACCCATGGTCGATGCGCTTGTGCCACTAAAAAAACCAAACCCATGTTGCCATAACTTAATGGTTCATTCATGCTCAGAACGTCAAACAAGCATTTTGTCAAGTACCACTGTTCAATGGCCTATCTGCGTTGAGTCGAGGTGACCTGAGCTTAAAAGGTGCCAACATAAAACTTATAGCTCATGGCTGTATTTGTGAGCTAAGAAATACACTTCGCCCCAACTTGAACAATTAGATGAGATATCCGCCCCACCCCAAAAGAATTTCTATTTCCACAACTGCCATTGTTAGATCCCCCAATATATAGAAAGGGTTCGTAATCTAAAAGAAAATTCGAGGTAATTTAAAAGAAAGTTGCCTTAGATGTATACATATACATAAATACATACACACATATCCAATATTCTAATACCCGAACTTATTACTCTTAAATCTATGTTCAGGTTGATTTCGGATCTTGTAGGTTTGACCCATACAATTAAATGGATGCATTAGCTACCAAATTAACCCATACAGTGGCGGGTTGAGTATGGGTCACTGTCTAGTCCAGCCTTGCAGCACGTTCAGTCTTGTGACCTCGGCCCATGAGGCCCTGCATCTAGGCTCATTTGTGTCTGTTGCCATCAGGAACGACTCAGCTCAGATGGCAGATCGGTCCCACTAGTTTTAGCTAGGTGCTAGCTCAGGGCATGCCATAGAGCGTCAACCTCTGTTCTCAGAGGATTTGCTCAGGCGGTAGATGCAAGTCCCGCAGAATCCGTCTGAGAATATCCCAAAACCTCTCATGCTATGCCGCATGGGCTGAGTGCTAAACGAAGGTGAATCTCGATGGGATGAACCCACTCAGAATACCCTGCTGAACAAGATGGAACTAAATAGGAAAATCTATCTTGTTGATGGAAATGGGGCTGTTACAAGCGGTTAGAGCCTAAGTTAGCAAACTATGGAAGACCACTCCTAGAAACGAAAGGGCTAAATTATATCTCTTCTACGTTCTTTTTTTTTTTGTGATCCTCTGCCTCCCCCATTTTATAAAGCTGCTAGGATGGTTCAACAAGAGCAACTCTGCAGTCCATCAGTTTGTGCTTCAAAGATGTTTCTCTCTTCTTTAGTCCTTTGTTCACTTTTCGTTGCCTTAACACCTCTAGTATAGGCTTGACATTGTCTATCATTTTCAAGTATCTGAGATCCATCTGTGTCTTCTCATGTTACAATTTTCAGCGGCACCATATTACCCTCTTACAACTTGTGTTTGAGGTCTATCAAGGAGACAAATCGTACTTATTTGAGTAGGTGTATGCATGGCCTAGTACAATAGGTTTCGAAAGAAAGACTGGTCATGCAAGTATAGGCTAGTTTTCACGGGAAATGTTCATGCCGAAAATCTGCAGATAAATCTTTAGACATTTCCTTCAACAAAACCATCTATTCTAGGTTCCGCTCAATGGCCTATAAATAAAGAATGGATTTTCTTTTCCTTTTCCGCTCGTTACTTTCAAGATCCCTTATTATTTGTGCCTTGGATAACTTTTTTCCACCATGGACTCTTCCAACTTATGTATTGATGTAATTCTTCCTCCAATAACTTCTTTTAAAGAAGACCTTGTGGAGTTTCATATTACTCCATTACCCTTGGCCCAGGTTGGATTTCCTTTTTGTTAACACCAAAATTTATAGGTTCATAGCCCTTTAACCGTCAACTATATATTACTGGCTAGATCGAGTGAGCAGCAACAGAGCTAGGCATTTTATCATATGGATGCCGAGAATATCCTAAAAATGTTTATTGAGATATTCATATAAAGGTAAGGATCTAACTATCATGGATATAATCGTTTGACTTGAAATAACCTTAGTGCATAACATAAACCATAGATAAATTTAAGTCCAATATCACCCTCTCATCAAGCATACCTATGATCCACAAGCTTTTGCATGGTCTTTCACAACCACACATTATTAGACCAACCTAAGTCTTTGTTTCAGCAATATTCGAGTGTGCTTTGTATTGGTTTTGAAGAAAGAGGAATTCCATCTTGTTCAACAAATAAAAATCTTTTGAAGAAAAAATACAAAGAATGGATTATGTTTCTCTTTTCTCTTAACAACAAAATAATGTGTGCATGAACCTTTGTGAGCTCTATTTTCTTTTCTCTCTACTGTTAAGGACGGAGAGAGGATGAGAAAATAAAAAATAAAAAGATCATACCATTTTCTTCATAAGTATTTTTATGGTATGAGAAGAAAAACAAAACATCAAGTATTATCCTAGGGCTTGAACCCCTAAAATTAAAGTGGAGTCATTACAGTCAACCACTTGAACTAAAGAACTTATAATTAGGCATTTCACTTATTTTTTAGAAATTGCAATATTAAGGCCCCATTTCCTCTGTTCCTACTTTCGAGGGAGCAGAAATGTTATTCTAGCTAGAGTGAGATATTCATGACCTCATCCTGTTGTCCTTCCTTATCATCCACTTTATGGTAAGTTAATATATTCGTTCTTGGCTTTCTCGAAATCGCAGTACAATCAGTTTCAGTTTCTATTTGGGATGGTGTCTCCAACGACTCTAGATGTTTGGGCAACCACCGGCTTACGAATTAATGGCATAGGCCCAACTTCTTTGACAAACCAGAAATTTGTCATCCCTAAGCTCTCGCCCTAGCTTTCTTGAGACGAGTTTATACGGAGATACTCAAGCACTGGATTTGTCTTGGATGAGGAACATCATGCCTCCCTCTTTTTATAGTTTTGCCAATTCATCGCATTCGTTTGTACTATCAAGGTGAATGGAGAGAGTTTTTATGGTATATCATGATGATAATGTCAAAGATGAAGTTACAACTCACATCTATTACTTAGCAAATTCTGTATTCAATGAGCTTTGGAGTAAGGGTTCCTCGATACATTTGTATTTTCTAGAGTTCGGACTTTTAGATATTAATGGCCTATCACCGATATCCAATTCTCTCAAGTTATTATTGTCTTGGATCATAACTATCCCGTTCAAAGCTCTTATTACTCAGCTCCTCTTGATCCTTGATTAGGATGATCCTGACATTTTCCCCTATATTATGGACTGTTAATCTCTCCCATTGTGGTCGACCTAATCAATAATATCTGCTTAGTGGATTTATCAAAGAATTTTTCTCGAAGCAATTATTTTGTACCAAGTCCTATTCATCAAGATTGAATACAATCATAACTGAATCTTATTATCCACATTGCCTTGCTAGACTTGAATACGAGCAAGGTGATGCTATAAGTCATATTCAGGTAAGGGATCATTCTCTTTATCCTAAATTGTTAATGGAGCGCTAGGAGCTTGAATCTAGACTGCTTTGGATATGGATATGAATGAATCTTTAAGGTGTATTAATACCAAGACTATGGGACCTAAGGGTGATAAATGTGTAGGAAATGATATAAGAGAAGATTAATGAATAAGTGGGTCCGAAAGAAGCACTACTTGGGAGACAGAGGGTTGGACCCTAAAACCCCGGTATCAAGAGAGTTGTAGAGAAGTATTAGCCTTTATGATTTACCTAGAAGGGACAATTCATATCAAGGATTTTATAGATGAGCTATTCATCCCAAGGATTTTCACCCTAGGCTGGTGAGAGGTTGAAGGGGACGATGGGGTTCAAACCTAGACTTTTGACTTTTGGCTTTATATTGGTTTTTACTTTGGGTCCTTCAATTACTTGGTTGGTTTGATTATAAAATTCACTATATACCTAATTCTTCAAATTTGATTTAAATAAAGTATCCTTCTTTATTATTTTTTCAAAAGATAATACATTATGAAGGGCTAACATTATTTTAACTCTCAACCGTGTAATGAAGTTGCGAGAGTCTTTCCTTTTCTTTGTTTAGTGTCTCTTAGGGTGTACAAGGTAAGAGAAACCTCTATATTATGATTAAATATTTTCATAAAAGTAGTGGTTAAGTCCTCAAAGGTTCTGTATTGATTTAAATTATGACTTACCATCACTCTAGAGGCTTCACCCTTTAAACTGTGTGATAATAAATATATCCATTTCATTGAATCATGTCTTTTTATTGGCTCTCCTTGTAAATAATTGTAGATGTGAGTTTGGATCTCTTTTTCTATTGAATTGGTAAAATTCTGGATTGACTTACCATCTCTTTTTATTGGCTCTCATTGATTTGAACTTCTTTAAGTTGATTATGTAAGAACTCTAGTTCAATTTTGTAGTATTATGGTGATGTTTTAGGTGCATGGACTCTAAAAGTACAAGGTCTTGGTTGAGAAGATTGATTCTTATATGAGGTTGTACTTTCGACCAGTTCTCGGTCCATGTATTCCTTAGACTCAATAGAGTTATGAGACAAGGTTTGATAAGGATGTGAAGACATGATAGTTCATACAAACACTTAAAAAAAAACTATGTGGTCACCATGTGTGTATGCATGATATAGAATATAAACCCAATATATATAAAAATTTGTGCAGGTGCATGCAATAGATAAATGTGTAACTAAGTGAGTATGTACAATAGATAAATGTAATCTATCCTAGGCATACCTTGTATGAGGTGTTTCAATTAATATGCTCACAAAACAAAACAAACATAAAATTAAAATCTTAGACCAGCCAAGCAATCTAGTAGACCTATAGGTCGCACCTGATGTGCCAAAAGAGAATTATATTTACATTTTTGGTTTTGTAAAACCTCAACTTACAAGTACAACCTACTTAACAAGAGGGAACAAATTAAAAGTCTGAGAAGACTCACCTTTAACCATCCCTTCTCGCATTGTAGGCCCATTTCAATTCATTTCACAAATAACTTTCTTGCTCCGCCAACAACCAACTTGGCCAATTAAGTTAGAAATTTCTACACGCTTGAGAAAACAAATGGTACATATTGCTTGATCTCACGATTTTCACCAAGGAAACAAATCGATATCTTTATTGGTTAAACCTTGAGGGAATTTGAGAGCCTTTTGAGAGATGGATTAAAGGGGGGCTGAATGCTCTATTTTAAGAATTTGATTATAGTCTAAAAGAGATAAAAACAAATGGTACATATTCCTAAAAGATAGGGAAAAAAAATCAGGTGCAACATTATCTGAAAATTCCAGCAAATGCAGGCTCCCATTTGGCTTGGCGAGCTGAACCAAGGGCCCATTTGGATGCACCCAGGGTGGGGTGCCCCTAGCCACCTTGGCCTTGACATGAACCAGCTCGAAGATGCCTTGTAATTTTCATGAACCAGCCCTTGCATCATGGTCAATTGAAGTGGATCGAACCAAGGCTTGAGTCTTGGGTCAATTGAGTTAGGCCAATATCCAAATGTCTCAAGCCAAATTTTAAGAATTGAGTGGTTTAAATGGTCAACTAGGTTCACATTCGGCTGAGTGTGATTTAGACTAAGGAAGATTGACTCAAATTTATTTAGAACAAAATGTAGGGGGTGGACTAGGACTTGGCTTAGGTTGATTTAGGTAGGTTAAGTGTATTGAACTTGGTTCGGTCAAACCTAGGCATGGTCAAGTTAAAATCGAGCCACACTAATCAAATTTCAGTTGATAATTTATTTAATTATACAAGTATAAATATAAAGGCCCATAATCAATTCACTTTTGTAAATAAAAGTAAATGTTGGTTTCCCAACACATAGGAATGTAAAAACCTTTTGGCATAAAAATAGGAACCAAAAATCAAATCAGATCTTTCTCGACCATTTCCCATGATTTTCAGCAACCCATTTATATTTTCATCAATAATAAATATTTAAATACATAATATATGGAAAATAACTCTATTATACATACATATATATACATTTTGAAGTCCCATTTATATATATAAAACCTATATTTAATGCATTCTATGTGCGCGCATGCACATACACATATATATGTTACAAAATTCATATGCACATATATGTATAAAAGGTTAACCCATATTATGTATCCATTACATATAATTTCCTTTTAATAAAACTTCATCGATACATGTAAAATAATTTAGGCTCCAACTCAACTTAGTTGGCTTTTCAGAACGGAATAGTTGCAACTGGGTTAGGATTTTTAGAAGGATTTTATCTTGGCTCAAATATGCCCAAGAGGTGTTGGAAGATCAAACATGATGAACAGATTGTGGTGGGACCCACCGTGGTGCTGTATTGTTGCTAAGTCTTTAAGCTGAACTTTGTTTCTTTTCCTTGTAATATCCATATCCTTTAAAATTTAAATGTATTGGTGAAGCGGATCCTTATATGCTCTATCAAAACTTGATCTCCGTTTGTCTTCTTTCAGGGTGAATCTAGATATGAATCTGGATCCGATGGTTGTATCAAATTTGACTTGCAATTTGACTCCAAATTATGGGCTCTTTCATCTTCTTAAAACCATTTCAACTTGATTTTAGTGTAAGCAATTTTTTTTTGAAAAATCAAGACTCATGGCATCATTCCATGTCCCTTGAAATTGACTTTTAAACTAAATTTAAAACAATATTTTCCTAAAATAATTTTAGTGTTTACAACTAGTTCTTGACCTTGCCATTTCTTATAATTCTATATTTATTTATATTTTTCCTGCTTAAGTAGGGTTACAATCCATTACAACCTACAAGATCTTAGGTAGTAGGAATTCTTTTTCGTAGTGTACTTTTAATGATACGGTTGCATATTGGTGCCTTGTTGATATTCCTTAATGTGTTGCTTCACCTGGAGTATATGAATAACCCAAAATTCTTCTTGTTGGGGTGTGACAACCTCATCATTAAATATGTATGAGACGCTGCACACACCCGAGTATGCCTTCTCTCCATATTGTTGTTGGTCTATTTGTGCTTGGGAATTGCTCAATGGGGTCAAAGTTAAGACGTGAAGAAGAATAAGGGCCAAAGTCTACTACTGAGTGCTAGGCCCGACCGTTTGACCTAGTTCAAGGGATCCTTGGCCCGATGTCTCCTGGTATTGCTTTATTCGGTGACTATGCCTCTTCAAGTTCTGAAATTGCGAAAGTTACCAATGTAAATTTGAAGTTAGTAATTTAGTTCCCTTTCCACAAGTTGGCCTACAATGCAAGAACTACCAACGTGTTCAACGATTGGCGGGCCATGGTATCTTGGTCATTTTCGTTAAAGAGCTAAAGGAGTTCGTTTGGAAATTCACTATTTCAGTGGCGACAAGTCTGAGTTCCTGGGCCATGTCCTCCTTGATAAGTGTCAAGCCTACCATGTTGCTTCAATGACATGAATGTTGATGCAGGTACCATCTTCTCGTTCTTCGTATATTATTGATCCATAAGGATTGCTTTAGAAGCCAGAGAAGAGGAGGAGGTTAAGGGCAACATTCATTTCTCCCGGCTGTCTACTTGATGGTAGATCTTCTACAAGACATTGTAGTCAGCTCGTATTCTCTCATAGTCTTTTCTTGACTATAGGTGAGGCACCTTCTAGAGGTTGGCCCTACTGAAGTTTAGCTATCTCAAATGTCTTCTCAGGATGTTTTTGTGAATACAGTACTTGAGCTTGTTTTTTGCTGGATTCTCTTATCATGCCTTTGCTGAAAGAATTTTGATATCTCAAATGGCAGAGCTTCAATCCAAAATAGTGCTCACCAAAGTGAAACCTTACTCAGAGAGACAGATCTTGGTGTAATAGTGTTCGAGAGGGATCTCAAGTTTGTTACTATCAAATTCCCTTCTTATGCTTCTATCGGGGAGATCTCGATGCCTCGAGTGGCAAAAGTTCAATTAGGAGCCACCCTGACCGAGCGGGAACCTCGTTCAGAAAAAGGGCTTACTATGATGGTTTCGGAGGGGAACCTCAGAACTGCTCCCAAGCTTTCCTTAGTCGAGGGAGATGCCCTTACTCATATTGAGGTTGACATAGATCTGGTTTCTTCTTGGTAGCGGATTGACTATTTCATGGGAACCTAATCATCTACCCTTCTGGTGGATACCTCGACTTTGGAAGATGTTTTGCCTCTTGTTGTAGAGCCTACTCCTGAGGCAAGTATGTCCCATCTCTCGAAAGGTCAAGTCATAGAGAAACACCACGATCTTTCGAGATCTTGGTATCGACTGTAGTGCAGGTGCTGCCATCCAAAGTAGTCCTTGTCAAGGAAGGTGAGGCATTACCCTCAGGCAGTGAAGGCATTATGGTTCGTAGGATTTCTCCTCTCTCCGAATTGCAGCTTGTGCCCAATGGTTCCTAAGAACTCACGTACTGAACAGTAGAGGTGCCTTAGGTTGGCGACCAGGGACAACTGACATGGAGAATGCAAGAGGTGTCATTAGTTGGTGCTTCTCAAGGAGAAGACCATGTTGCGACACTCATCTCTAGCGACGAGGAAGCTTCCCTTACTCTTCCACAAAAAAGTGAAGTGTCCATGGTCACACTACCTCCTCTCCCAACAAACTCTAACATAAAGTTCGAGAGTCTCTTCAGCAAGGGTCCTCTAAAAGGTGCAAGCCTTTGGGCTATCCTTATGAGTTCTTTGGAGTCCCAAGCTCATGAAAACATTGTCCCACCCTCAGTTCGTGTGTCTGCCAAGACTTGATGGAAATTGTTGATGATCAACTAGCATTTTTCTTGGTGAACCAAGAAAAGTTGAAGGGAGTACTAGTGAAGCCGGATCACCTTTCAGAGCATCAACATAATGTTATGACATATCCGATGCGGCTTAGGTCTTTGGCTGCCCAACTTTGCAAAAGGAACAACCTTTGCCATCAGTAATGCAAAAGATATGGAGGCTCTTGGGAACAAAATTTTGAATATATCCCAGAGTGATTAATGAAGTCATGTCCCATCTCTCAACCTTAAACAAGAGGCTAGAGTCACTATTTTGCCAGCTAGAAAGATTCAAGCCGATTAAGAGGAGTAGCTAGTGAAGGTCAAGGACTTCGAAAAGGCCTAGTCATAATCAGTATCTAACTAACTACTTTTGGATAAAGGCCTCCAATTGGCATTTCATACTCAAGAAACCTTGGATAAAGAGGGTAAAGAGTGTCGAAAGTTCACTGTCAGTGTCAAGCTTTCATGGTTCAATGCTTTATCTGCCTACAAGAATTTGCCATTTAGGCTAAACAATCATCCTACTACTACATATTCTCTACTTCTTGTTGATTCATTGAGTAAACTCCCCTTCCTAAGCAGAAGGGTAATAGTTCTCGAAGTACTTCTCACTATTGTTTTTATTGTACTTTTTCCCTTCTATCTCTGTTAGCATGTAGGCTTTATTGGACAATATCTTGGTCACTATATAAGGTCCTTCTCAACTCGAGAACCATTTACAAAGTCGACGAATTTTCATAGCAATCGAAAGGATTAGTTGAGAACCATTTACATAGTCATCGAACTTTCATAGCAATCGAAAGGATTACCTTCTCGACTAAGTCTCCCTCTTGAAATTGTTTAGGCCTTACGTGCTTATTGTACGCCTGAGCTACCTTTCACTTATTTACTAGGAGATTATCTAGGGTCGCTAGTCGATCCTCATCTATCGAGTCCAATTCTATAGCCATATATTGCAAGTAATTGACAGGTTGTAAATTGTTCTGTTTAACCACCCACAATGACTTAACACTAATTTTCATTGACAATATGGCATCTTGCCCATATGTCAAACAAAACGGTGTTAACCATGTTGTCATAGTCTTCGAATTTCATTAGGCCAACAAGACCTCAAACAACGTCTTATGTCATTGTCATGAGAAGTTTTCAAGGGGATTCTTTATCATGTATATGATTACTTTGTTTGTAGCCTCAACCTATACATTTGTTTGAGCATATTAAAGCATCAAATGAATTATCTTGATACTAAAACTTTCAATGAAAGGCACCACTTTCTCTATTGTGAAGATTGTTTCTTGGTCAACTATTAAAGGAATGCCGAATCAAAAGATAATCTTATCATTGATGAATTTGATTATATCGTCTTGGGTAATTGCTTTCATGTGTTGAGCCTTTATCTATTTAGTTAAGTAGTCTGTTGTCATTATGATGAATGAGTGACATTTAGAAGATCTTGGATGGATCTTTCCAATTAGAGTCATGGCCCAACCTTGAAATAACGAAGGTTTGATTATTAGGTTGCGTTTTGAGGATCACACTTTCTAGAGAGGGCCATGGTGCTGACATTGTTGGCACCCTCTCAAATATTCTATGCAATCTTAGTGCATATACTCATAGTGATACATTAACCACTTCGTCTTAGGCCCTGATTGTTATGGGTATGCCCTCATGAACCTCAACCATCACATTCAAACCTCTACCTAGTTTTGGCATTTGAGAAGTAATTCCTGGTGACTGTTTGTAGAGATCATCATCTAGGAAAGTCTAGTTTAGAGCTCTACTTCTAACTTTTATGTCGACCTCTTAGACAAATCATTTATGTATTGAATTCATTATATATACCAGTGACTAGATTCTGTATTTTCTCATCTCCTGCTATGATGGCTATCAGATATTGGGTCTAGTAAGCTTGTTTGAAGCTCTAGGCCGATTGGTTAATCCATTTGTAGTGGTATTGTAATCTCTTATGATGTATAGCAACTTGACATTATCAACCAAGAGGATAAACTCTAATGCTAGCTTATGTAGAGGTATAAGGTTCATAATGGTGCACTTGTATTCTTCAATGAGTTAGCTGAAGACAACTTGGCAGTCACCAAACACTTCAATAGTTTTAGCTCCCATAGAAGAGACTATACTCAATCAACGAACAAGGGCATGATATTCAACTTCATTATTGGTTAAGGTCGACTCAATGGTCATGGTAAACATTTAACTTTTCCAATTGAGAAAATCACACTTATACCTACGCCTATGCTCTTATTACTTGACCCATCGAATATTATTTTTCATGGTTGTTTATCAACCATAACCTGGGCTATAACTAAGGGGATATTTCTTGAATTCGTCAAAGGCCAAAATTGCTACTCGAGCCTGTATGTGAATTCATCCGTATCCATTAGCTTGAGTAGGATGGAGAATGGTGCAAGCTTTCTATAAGCATTTGCAAAAAAAAAAAAACCCTTAATGAAGCTTCACAACTCCTTATTATAGACATGAAAATTCTCATTCCGAAGTTTATAAGACAAACTTGAAATGAAAGTTTTCACACCTACGCTTGCGCGAGCGTGCCAGCTAGTTCAAAACTAGCAAATATTTGAAAATTTTAGACTTCTAGGCGATTGTGTGCAAGCGAACTCTTTTTGCTTTAGACTTTCTTGAACCGATGCTCAAGGATCAGTCTAAGCGCTTGGGAATTTCAGTTTTGAAACCAAGATGAACTCCAAATCACGTGAAGAGTTGGTGTTTGTGAAAGAAGTAATATGTGCACTTGATTCAAGACTTTGAAATGAACAAGTCCTGAAAAACAGAAAGTTTTGTTTTCAAGGCTTGTTTCCCGAACTGATCTGAATACCTTATAAACCTCAAAAAATCACTAAAATTTTATAAGACAAAGCTTATGGTGTGGAGGATCTGTACCACTTTACAGATCTAAAATTGGAGTTGTTTTGAAGCCACAATAAATCAATGAATCAATACTTCTCAAGTGCCCGAAACTGTCTTGTCACAGAAATACAGAGACTCAAAGATGAGTTTGTATATCGGTAGTAAGTTCTAAATTTGGTGAATTTAATATTGTTGGAAAGCTATGGATGTAAGCTTTCCAATGAATCAAAATTCAATTGATTTAGACTCTTACATATAGAGTTATGGGATAAAAACCCAGGCTCTATTGCAGGGAAACTGACTGTGCAAACAGTGGACAGATTTTTGTTTGATTTTGTCTAGTTTTATTTACGTGGCTAGACGACCCTAAAATTCTTGAGAATTTTATTTCTATGACCTGAGTGTGTGCACAGAGTGTTCCTAAAATTTCAACACGTTTGGATCACAGAATCAAGAATTAAAAATACAGCAATGAGAGATGCAGATGTAGAAAATGAGTTTCAGTTTTTTTATAGAGAATACGTGCAAATACAAAACTCACACCAAAGCAAATTGCAACAACACTTAACTCTAAGTTTAAATTTGTTGAAATGTAAAGGAATTGAAATTATTTATAGCTTATGCATAGAAGGGGTTAGAAGTATAGAGAGTCTATAATATATAGGAAGGAAGAAACATAACATCAAACACATGGCGTGCGTGTGTGTATAATGTTTCATCCATCAAATGAAAGTTGCAGTAAATCCTAACTTATTATAATGTGGGGGGAGATGAAACTCCATTATTACAACCCCATTTAATTGAATTTGAATGAACAAGATGCATTAAAATTGAATCAAAAGGTACTTACACGAGTTGGTACGAGAAAATCGGAGATTCACAAGCGAATTCTGGCCACTTTGGTTCTTTCTTCTTTACCCAAACTCCTTAGCACACACCTACCTACCCTCTTCTTCCCCCAAACTTGGAAGTGGACGTCCTACTTTTGCTAGAAATTTTCAGCACCTAGACTAACACACACCCTTGAGATGATCTCTCTTTCTCTCTCTTTTAAGATAGCTTTCATGCCCCCCCTTGGCCCTATTTATAGGCCAAGGGGTTGGTCTAGGCCCTTCTTTGGGGCAGATTGGATCAGCCTTTTGTTTGGTTTGAGACCCATTTGAGTGGTCCCCTCCATGATAGAATGGATCAGTCCCATGTGGGCAGGTTCCTAGGCTTGGATCGGCCATGAACTTGGTCCAATCGAGTGAGCCTTCTTGGCTTGGCTGAACCATGTGAGCTTGTCTTGTCTTGGCTTGATCTTGAGTAGATGAATTACTTCTCACGTATGGCTGGTCTTTGAACCATTTCTATCCCATGTAGGTGGCTTTGGTGAAGTAGACCTTTTCCATTTGGTGCACTTGGCCGAATCGATTCCCTCTTCGGTTCTTGGCTTGGACTTGAAGATCTCAACAGGGCGTCCTTTGTAATGTGTGCTTCATCCAGGCTAGGCATGGGACTTGAACTTTCTTCCAAGTCGAGATATTTGCTGCATTTGCCTTCCTTCACATGATGGCATTTGGGTTGGGTTTGACTTAGTTTTGCAAATGGGTTTTAGTTCAAAACATAGCTTTGATTGAAACTTGTAAATTTTGAAACTTCAAACAAGTTTGTATTTCACATTTTGAACTTTGAAAAAATATTTAAAGCTTGATGAATTTGAGATATTTCAAAAATATTTTTATTTTCGGGTGTTTACACTTATGTTTTGGTGCTCTTGTTTCCATAATTGCCTTGGTCTTGTTTGAGTCAATCTCTATTCTCTTGTTGTGTAACAGGAATCTAAGAAAATATCTTATAGTAACATTAAAATCAAATTTATTTGGGTTCATTTTTTTATTATGCAAATATATACATTTAAATGCCTACTCGAGATATGTTAAGTATTGGTCGAAATCAATGGATTTTACAACCACGTCATCAATATATACTTCCACACTTTTATCAAGTAAGTCATAGAAGATATAGTTCATTTCACTCTAATGCATGACATCTATACTTCTAAGATCTAACGACATAATCATCCAAACATAAATCTCCAATGCGACTATGCTAATATATATAATTATTCATTTACTTGCATGAAGAATGATGTATTATGTTGCTTACCTAGAGTTAGATGAGTCAAATGCAATTGATTTATAGAATCTCTCAAAATAAATAAATGAGTTCGAAAAATGTACAACTTGTTATACTCATAAGGATACATTGCTAGAATGCCAAAGTGCTGAGGCTCAAAATAGTGTGAGTGTTTTACTTTCGCGTCACATAACTCACATTATACGTTATACGTATGAGACTTTGTAAGTTTATTTGTAATGGAGGGTTTTATCCGTACAACTAGGATGCTTTGACAACAATTGAATTGTCGAACCATATGATTTAACATATATGGTTCTACAATATCTATACACTAAATGCATATGTGGTATCTGGATATCTTATATGCATTACAATCTAAGTATTTTATAGAACTATATGACTGCTAGTCAATCTACATTGCATAAAAGATAAGAATGTATACTATCAAAAGTTTTGTTTAATATAAAAATAAAGAATATAATTAAAGTTTAATAAAATACCTTTTATGCCACCATCAAATCCAATTGCTTATAACACTAAATAAGTTGATTGATAGGAGATTGCTTGTGACAAACATTTCTCATGGGCTTGTAAGAGACATTTTCCATCCATCAGCTTGCTCATGATTCCCCATTCAACCATTCTAGTTACATCTTAAAAGTTAAAAAATACTCATAAATCTATGCATACAATTAAACATATAACTTGGTTATTAATTTATGAAAAATAACTATATGAAAGATATTGTAATAAAGAAAAATAGTACAAATTCTTACCTACATCAAAGAAGTATGTCCACTAAATTATTGTACCTTTATCCATGATGTTTTTTTCTAACTGCTTGTATAAATAGGCTAACATTATTGTACCCCAAGCATAATTGACAACCCTCCAAATATCATGTCTCAACAGATACACGGTCATTATTGGTACTATGTCTCTCTACTTATCTTAGTATAATGTATAACCTAGGTGATACAACAAATATAATAAAGCCTTATTTTTGTTACTGATTCTCCTTTTTGAAAAATTATTTTAGAATACCTCAAACTTAATAGCTTTGGACTTAATTTCTAGTACTACTTCATCGATGCTCATCCCCAACATACCACTCAAAATATCTTTCTTGCTTGTAGCCATCATCTCTTGTATCAAGGCAACATGCTATCCCTCAATTAAAATGCCAAGTATCTCATTGACATCGTGAAGTGTGATAGTCATCTCACCCCAATGACATGTGAAAGTTGTTTATGTTTAGTTGCTAATGCTCAATAAAAACAGTCAACACATGGTTTATAACTTCATACAATAAACCTTTTTACCTAATCAAACCTTTTTTATATTGTCTTCATACTTATATTTGCATAGTCAATTGGAATAGTGCTCTCTTAGAAGATATATGCGATCATAACCCAATGCCTATCCTTACACAATCTTATGGATAGTTAATCCACTATAAGAGTGATTTACATACTCATGTCATTTCATGTAAAACTTAAGTGCTAATGCCCCTCTTATGACTTCATCATTTAATAGGAAGAAAGTTCAATAATCAAGAAAATTATAATGTCTCTTAAACATAGCAGAGATGAGAGAGTATAAGATATAATTTATATTGAGATAGATGCAACAAAATATCAAACAAGTTAAGGACGATCTTGTCGGTTGTCTTGGACAAGGATTTGCAACATTTTTTCTCAAATATTATAATGATTTGGAGACAATTGCTCCTTAATAATACACTTTGAATTTGAATGGAATTGGAATGGAAAAGAAGAAAGGGGAAGAGAAGGACCTTAGCCGGCAATGGAACTTGGAGGGCTTGGAAGGCTTGGCCGATGACTCCTTGGGGAACAACTTCTCCTTCTTCCTCTTCTCCTCTCTCTCTCTCTCTTCTCTAACTTTGCTGAAAATTCTCTCTTCAATTTTTTTCATTCCAAAACTCAGCCCCAAGGGCTGAATTTATAGGCTTCTTGGGAATCCTCTAGAGAAGGAATATCCTTTTGGCATCTTTCTAAAGGGTTCCACGAGTTGGGCTAGTTTTTACTTTGCCCAAAATCCGATCCAATTCACTTTATGGGTGCTGGTCACATGGGCTCACATGGGTGTCACATGGGGCACATGGTGGTCCATGTTTTGGGTCCTTGATGCAGTCCACACCAAGCCTTGACACAGTTTTCTCTAAGAACAACCCAACACTTAGCACCCTTTGATGGATGTAAGGTTGTTTGGTATAGGACTATCCTCGATCCAATGAGTCTTTGGGGTCATGTTTTGGATTTATTTTATTTTTTAATTTCAAAGGTTTTATAGGTTTGTATGAGTTTAGATCTTAATGTTTCATTTTCATTTGTTTCTTTGAAGGAAATTATTTGAAACCGTTCTTTCTTTGAAGGAAATCATTTGAAATCGTTGAATTTCGCCAATTTGGCCTTAAGTGCAGAGCAATCATTTTTTTAGGTTTTTGTCAAAATTTTATCTTTTTCAAAGAGGTTCAAAATACCCTTATTTTAAGATTCCTACAAAATTTTGACGATAAAGTGAGTTTGTTTAAGGTGTATTTGAAAGAAAACTTTAAAAGACTTAGAACCATAATTTTTCTTAAAAAAGGCAGAGAACAAAAAAAAAATTTGAATTTTTTGGGTATTTATAGATGCTCTTCTTTGTCATTAATCAAATTTATTTGGTTAATGGTAAAGAATAACACCCATAAAATATTTTTTTTTGAATGCTATAGTTAATTTGAGTTAAATCAAGATTTCATGAACTTTCCTATTTTTTGTTAAGGGATTGACTTCTTGAACTTGAGCTATCCTAATTTCAATAGAGAAAAAATTTTCTAACAAAAGGTGACTCAACTTAGATAATAGTCGACCAATGCAAGTATCATATATGAATAAGGCCATCTATGAATGTACATGGGCATGAGATGTGGAAGATGCAATGGATGAATCATGTATATTGGAGATCTCCATGATTTATTTAGGGAGCTCCCATAAAAGTTGGTTACTCTAAGTGAGATGACCTTCATGTTCATTTGCTTGATGCCTTGGGTTTTATAAAAATCTTTTTGAAAGTGTACTTTCTTTTTGTTTCTATAAAAAAGGACTTTAATCTCTTATATTTTCCTTTACTTTAGTTTTAATTTTCCATACTTTATAGAGGTTTTTATTGTTGAAAAAACAAAACAACATTTCAAAATACTATTTTCTCCTTTGGGATTATAATGATATACTTTTTCTCCTTTGGGATAAGTTGTAGGAGAATGGAGAGAGTTTCTCATGGTCCCTTCTTAAGTGTTAGGTGATATAAGGAAAAGGAGATTTTGAGAAAAATTGCTCTTTAATATTTGTCTTTTTTTTCTTTTCTAGGAAGACCTCTATATTGGAGGTTTATTTTTTAACTTTTTTTTTCTTTCTCTATATTTGAGGTTTATTTTCTTTCTTTCTTCCTTTTCTCTTTTTCTTTTTGTCAGTTTCCTTTGAAGGGAACGAGATGGGAAACAACTTATCCATCTAGATACTTGGTCTAATCAAGTACACCTTATTTCATAATATCACATACTATTTGAAAATATTTTGCTATTTTGAACTAGGCCCTATCTTGTAAAAGAAGGATTTTTGAAACGTCATGATTTTGAAAACACTCCACTTTTCATAGAGCATCAATTCCTAATTAAGACACATATATTTGACTTCTCTTCTTCAAGAAGTTAAAGAAGATCCATTTGCAAAAATCATTTCAAAAGAACTGGTGATAGACACTAATCGTAATATCTTTTTAAATATTGGGCACTTATAGGGTCTACCAAGTTTCTTCCCTTAGCATCAATTAGCCAATATGCATGGCTGATTTTTGCCCCTTTTATGACATAGGGAC
The DNA here is from genome assembly GCA_036023115.1 of Brasenia schreberi. Classification (NCBI taxonomy): domain Eukaryota; kingdom Viridiplantae; phylum Streptophyta; class Magnoliopsida; order Nymphaeales; family Cabombaceae; genus Brasenia; species Brasenia schreberi. Next base: position 15,253,424 of record JAYKKT010000089.1, on the reverse strand, counting down.
CTTCTCACTTGGGCTGCCACTTTTCAAGAGGATGTAATCTTCTTATGGGTGCATGATGTTTATGGGATGCATGACACGTAAAAATGTATTTCCATATGAGATGATGGAGATAATGCTTTAATGTATAAGTCTACATAAAAGGTGCTTAGGGAATGAAAGCTACATGCCACTAGTTTGGAGGAGATGATATGAGCATTCACACTATGGCCAACCCCTATTGTGGCATGTGATGAATAACATTTAATGAGATGCATGAATGACTCATATATGCACTATGTCGTTGGACACCTTAGTTTTGGTATGACATAGGAATATGCATGACATGATCCTAGCCTTTGATGCATTTTGAGTTAGGTTTGGTTCATATGTTAACTCCTAAGAGGTCACAATGTTTATCCAAGCCCAAGATTTATTGATTTTGAGAAAGTTCATGTAAATTGTCATCACCCAAATCATCCCTAAGGGAATTGGCATTTTTTTTAATAAATAAATTTTGTTTTTTTCCTTTTGAATTTTTTTATTTAGGTTTTTCCTTTTTTTTCAGCTCCTAATTGCTTCTCTCTCTATTTAAGTACTATTTGGTGCTATGTAAACCTTAAGCCTACGTGGCTGATTTGTGTGATTCTACTCAAGCTATTCAATCAAGTATTTGAGTGATTGTTGTTTATCTGTCATGCGTGGTTGTTTGTAATTACTTTGGCGATTGATTACTTGTCAATACAAGTAGACTGAGGTAGTCATCGCAAAGTTGTTGTTTTCATTACATACACATGGTGACATGAGTTGCACATTCTAATGCTACAACTCATAGGAGCGTGCCAGTTGGGCGAGAAATTTATCTGAATGATCAAATTATTAGAGTTTTAAGATGTAATCAAATTGCTAGGGAAATTTTTTATGAAATGTAACTTATTGTTTTCCAACTAGCTGAGTTCCTTCATATATGCTGGAAAACTGCCATTCAGTGTCAATCCTTATTTTTCCAGGAATCTAGATGATATTGTTAAAGTGTAACTTTACTATTCATTGTAGCATGTATATTAGGACTCTTATGTAATTTTTCCTTCTTTAGATTACATTGTAGGAACTTGTGTATTATTTAAGTATTTTTCTTTTTTCTTTTTCCTTCTTTTTTAACTTTTTATTTCCACCTTTGTAAACAGGAGCAGGTCAAATGACTAAATGTTCGTGTAAGAAACAGCTCTTTGATCACTTCAATGGTGGCTGCCACAGTCCACCAAAAACAAGTCCATAGAACAGTCCACCAAAGGACTGAAGTTTGTTCACTAAGAAGCCAAACACAATCACAGTCAATAACGAACTGAGTTAACTGCAAGAAAATCTCCAAAGGATACTTCCTAACATGCCAAAAGGCACACATTATCTGGATACAAAGAGGAAATTTATAGAGGAAGGTAAGCTAAAGCAGCCAGCCTCCAAATGGCTAGAAATCTAGCCATGATGTGCTTCCAGCGTCTAGATTTCTAGGTGTTGGAAGCTTGGCTGGCTGCAAAATACAACAGCAAAAAAAAAACAGAGAAAAAACGGAAATGACAATTGTCACCTAAATACATTCTAAAATTAATTGTACATTTAACATCTAGCAGTTGGATATTTCCAACGGCTAGGATGACTAGCCAGTGGGGGCTTCCTTTGTCACCGCTTATCAGTCTATTTAAAAGCTGCACCCTTGTAAACATTTTATGGCCCTTAGTACTTTGTTAATGAACTTTTTCATTGTGTATGCTCAGTAAATATTGGTTCAGCACTTCAGCTGAGTTTGTGAGATGAAGCATTATTGCCTTGGCTGTTTGAAATAAGATTTCACAACTGATTGTGTGAAGTATGTTTGTAGCGGATCTGCCTTCTTGGTATTTTATTATATGGTATCATAGCTTAAAGGCTGTGATCAAAGGACCAGTTGCTGTCCTCTGCAGTGAGCATTCTGCCTGTATTATTGTTTTCTCATGTGAGCACTCCTTGGACCTGATGCTGTCTATATTGCGTTTCTTTTTCAGCCTCAATGTTGATTTGAGGCTGCTGGCTGAATTTATTTGGTTCTCATATCATTAGTGGAGGTGCTCTTGTCTTGGTAAATTTGTCTTCCTTTCACCTCTTTGTCTTCTCGGCTTCCTTAATCTCTTGCTGTCTATGACCACCATGGAAGAAAAACCGGAAACCCATAAGTAAATGCTTATTCCAACTATTAGACTTGGACATCAAACATGGAAGATTACTTATATGCCAAGGGCCTGTGCCACTACATGGATGGCATGATTGATGAGCCTATTCTTGATGAAACCAAGAAAGGGGATGCAAAAGCGAAGGAAGAATGAGACAAGAAAAAGGGAGAATAGGAGAAGAAAAATTGGTTGATTAAGTGGACCACCTTCAATTGTGATAATGAAAAAACAAAGTATAGTATCTCCAACAAAATGCTAAAGTAAGGGAATTCTTGAATGGAATCTCATGTATAAGATGACATGGTGCATCATTTTGTTCTAAAAGTACGGCTCATCAACCTGATGCAAAATTAAAAAATGTTCATATCATGGAGAATTCACAAATATTTGGAACCAACTCAAGGTCGCTAATGTGTATTATCACAAGACGGATGAAGAGTCTATAAAGAGACAAAATAAGGAGTATTCTCTGAGGCTTAAGAGAATGTGAAAATGTAAGAGCCATTTTGATGCATAGAAAGCCTCTTCCGAAGCCAAAGGAAATAAATGCCGAACTTTCGATGGCTAAAACAAGACAGAATGGAGCCAAAGCTAGTAGAACTCGGTCTTAGCCACTTGTTGGCCTAGTGGAAATATGAAACTTTATTGTCCTCCTCACTTAAAAAATGAAGGGAATCTCAAAAATGAAACAGAGGTAAAGAAGGAAAGTGCCAGAGAGCAAATGCAAAGAGAAGTCATTTGCTTTAATTGCAATGAGCGTAGCCACACTCGTCTAATGTGCCCAAAGCTAAGAAAAAGCGAGTTGCAATTGTTGGAGAAAATGAACAAGTGTTTGCAATTATGCTTTTGATAGGGAAAGTTAAGCAACGCAAGGAACAAATGAAATACAAGATGTCAATCTTGGGGATCCAAGGTATATTTCTGAATGCAATAGAAATGTTACACGAAGCCCGTTACTGAAGTGAAACTGCTCAATTTGAGTAAACTTCGGCACTTGAAGGTGATGGACCAAGAACTGAACAAATACCTTTTTCTCTCGTGTTGCTACTCCATCTTGCAAAAAAAAAGAAAACGTAAAGTTGTGTGGTGGACTATATTCTTGTAGTGGTTGGAAATGATGGAAAGGACGCAAGAAATTGACGTTGAAAGGAAGCAACAGAGAGATGTGGATGTGGGCGTTAAATAAGAAAATTGGAAAAACCCACTGAAAAAGGGTAATCATGAAGATTGAAATAAATCACAGAAGAAAAGTAATAAGGATAAATGAAAAAAAGGTGTCCCTCCCATACCAATTGTACTGCGATTCCAGTCCAAACGGTTGCAAACGAGAACCCAATTAGCCAGTGTCCAGTCTATCCCGACCAGAAACTCTCCTGGCCAACTCGGTCGGTGTTGGCCTTCGTTACAAACACTCCCTTGGGCTTCTGGATAGCGGTGAAATTCACCAAAGGAAACAACAGTCTGCTTCAGCCAATCGAGGTCCTTGAATAGAACCATGTATGAGAGCTCGAAATTCGACTACCCAATCCGCATACACTCCTGCATCTATATATACATATACTACCCAACCACTCGGCAATTTAGAGATGTCAATCTCGGCCAGCCCGACCCAAACCTGTGAGCCGGGCTGCCGGCCCACATTTTTATAGTGTGGAATTTGGTTGGCTCAGCTCAACCCAGCCCTTAAGGGCCACATGTATACATGGTATATAAATGCATATGTATGTATATAGAGTACATATATGCATATGTATGCATGTAATATGTATGTGTGTGCATCCATGTATGTGCACGCCGCTACCACCTCGTGGGAGGCGCCATCCGAAGTCCTTACTTCTTGGTGGGATATTCAGCTTGCGTACGTATGCGTGTGTATGTATACCCCGCCCACCTTGGCTCCCAGAACCAGACGAGCCTACCATTTATGAGGCAGAAAATCCTAACCCAATTCACCATTTTTCCTGGGCCGAAGCGAGCCAGGCCCGTTCATGACATCCCTAATCAGCATCATGTGCAAGGGCGGCGATCGGAATGCACGGTCTAAGTCTAAATTTTGAGGCCTAGGAGCGACCTTACCTGTGAGCTACTAGCCACACCTGAATGTGTGTATAATTGTACGCAAGCGTGCGTGGTCGTAGGCATGAGTGCACATTTGTATATGCTTGTATGCATAAAATAGCCTATGAAATCCTTCTTCAGTCGAAAATATTTGCAGAGCTCATGCTCTCAATGTTTCTACACGCATGCCCGCACCCAATGGATAACACGAAATCATCAAAATCATTCGCTTATGCAAAAATGTAAACACGAACTAGTGTAAGATCAGAAACAATAATAAGTAACACATGTATCCGTCCAAGAGAGAGAGAGAAAGTTAGGACTGGTGTGTTCCAACGGCGAGAGGAGGGGTGTGCCTATCCAATGGCAGTCTGATGCGACCAAGTGAGTCCGTCGGGACTAGCTTTAGGTTCTCACAGTTGCATATCTCAATCATGAACCCATCAGGATCATTGAAGAAGAGCTGATCAATCCTCGACCCACTCTCATCATCACCAACACTTCTCTTTATATACTTTATTTTCATATCCTTCAACTTCTTCTCCATTGCGTCCATGTCCTCGCACTGCCAACACTAACCAAGTATCAACGCGTCGACCGAGTATCATGTTTAGCACAATATAATATATATGTTTACGCATACAAATATACGTGTGTATATATGGCCACCAAAATTATGGTTTACCTGGAACGAAATATGGTTGTCCATTGGGTCAAGGTGGTCTGGATCAGGTAGATCATCATCCTCTTTTGCTTGCAGCAAATGAATCCCCACCCCATAATTAAACAACCTGCAAAAGTTGCGGTTGATTATGCAACAATATCATGTTATCCGATGAAAAACGAAGACCCAACTTTGCTGAAGTCCAACGCAAGCAGAACCAAGAGGCGAAGACTAGAGAGAGAGAGATGCTACCATGCACCGTCAAAGTCGAAAGCCTGCGGCCGGTTAATGACAACAAAGCCCAGGACGTTTCTATAGAAATCAACAGACGCATTCACCGATCTGCACAACTTGGATACATGGTTCAGCGTCATCAACGGGGGAGACTCTTCTTTCTTTTCCTCTTTCTTCACTCCTCCATTACTCATATCTCCATTACCATTACTGTTATCCTCCTTCGCTCCTCCACTTCCATTCTTTTCTCCCTCCATTCTCTCTGTCTCTCACACACAGTTGATTTCGGACGCAACGTTCACCGCCCGTTATTGGTAATTAAAAGAGCGAACGGCGACGATAGTGCTTCCACGTAGCGATTCAAACTTCCACCTGTACACATTTTGCATGAGAAGCTTGGCGCTTACCGTGTAAGACGGTGCATGGCTACGGATCCGATGTTGTCTATCTGGGGTTCAAGGACCGGTGTACAAGGAACCGTCTGAAAACAAACCAACTTGGTGGTTTGGTTCCGTCCCATTTGATTTTGTGGTTTGTTTTGGTTCACTTTGAAAATGAGATGTGGTTCCATTTGAAGTTCGAAAACTTGTCATCAGAAGTTAAAAACTGAATATATATATATATATATGTGTGTGTGTGTGTGTGTGTGTGTGGAAAATATGATCGTGCCCACCACTTATGTTCTCATTTATGTTCAATTATTCGGTGGTATGAGTTTTATTTAAAAAATTTAGTTTAAAAAAAATATTATTATACTCACTTCCAAAATGTAATGATTGAGCATGAGTAAGCAAAAAGAGTGATGTGCTGGATACAATCACTTATATATATATATATATATATAAAGAACCTGATATATGTTATCGTACTAACACATTCAAATAAATCTCAACCATCTATCTTAAGAGATGGACGATTAAGATTTTAAAAAATAAAAAGTATATTGTACTATTTGCAGAGGTATTTTATTTACATGAACACTTTATTTTCTAAATAAAATTATAACCATCTATAAACTCAAGCTAGATGGTTGAAATTTGTTTGAATTTGCTAATTGTTAAGTATGTTAGCATATACTCAGTTATATATTATATATATATGTTCATTTATTCTCATACATATATATATATATATATATATATATATATATATATATATATATCAATGCCTGTTCTTTATATTTTAGAGGTTTATATATTACATAGAAAGTCAGAGGAGTGTTTAAAAATACAGAAAACCTTTATTATACTCGTTCTCTCAAAAATAAAGAACAAGTGCATGCACACACACATATAAATAGATATAGATATATATATAGAGAGAGAGAAAAGGGGACATTGATCACAGTCATCCTTAAATTTTTGTAAAAAAGCTAGACTTTATACTTATATACTTGAAAAAGTGTTATAGAGACACTTTCAATCTTTTTAGAAGATCCCAAACTCTATATATTTGTGTTCTTTTTCTCTCTACTATTTCCTCTTCTTTTCTCCCTAGATGAAGTTTGAACCATGAAGAACTCTTAAAATACCGAACTATGATAAGAAACTCCTTTGAAATTTGCCCGACAACACCAACCAACCTCAGACGTGCAAACTCTTTTGAGTACACATTCAAACCTCAACCGATAGATTTAGTTTGATTATAGGTTTACTTTGAGTTTACGCTAGAACCTAACCAGACCGTACCTTAAATACTTAAAAGTTTAAGCGTTGTTACTGTTGAAAATTGCAACATCATCACAAGCCACGAAGAGGGATCCGAGATACCAAGAAATGATCAACTTAATGACAGATAATGCATGAGCATAGGCATGTCGAGACTATAATCAAAGTATTAAGATAGTAGAAAGTGGAGAACATGAGGTTAAAGTAGAGAAATGCGGTTGAAGCACGAACTCACAGAATGCAGAGTCTCTTTTGGAACCATCCCAACAGCTCTATAAAAAGGGGAGAGAGAGGAGTTCAAAAGATACATAATTCGGTCATAATTTAGCACTTTCATTTCTATGAATAACCTTTTATACCTTGCCAGTTTACACTTTAGATGCTTATAATTACCCCCTTTTCATCAATAAGATAGACTTTCGTTTTTATCCATCTTGTTTAATGCGGTGTTTAGATTGGGTCTATCATGAAACAATTGACGCCAACAATCAAAGAGTAGTTTCATGCATCTACAACAAAAATGCATAGGTCTTTGGTTAAAGAAACCATGTCAACCATGATTGCCAATCAATTATCTGCAATGCAAGAGCATGAGTCAACCAGTTAAAACCACTGCCAATGCTCGACCTCATTCATGTCCGACCTTGTGGATGTTTGTTGGAAGTTCGACAACTACCGAGTCGGCTGCAACCCACTATCCGGACCTTGGGCATGGCCACAACAACATTGCTTAGTGGACACCATATGTGATGAACATGTTAGTCATGCGCCAGTCCCATTATTCTCCTTATATGTAGTGTCCTCAGTACAACTATTTTAGTCATCATATGGAGTCCCACCAATCCTGTAGACCAGAGAACTATGACTAGATGTCACCGCAGGAAGAGGCATCATGATGGGGACCTTCCTAACACAAAATGAAGTGTGATTCTACTTGTTGATTAGTACATGGGGGCTCCCTTATTTGGTTTCTCCCATCCAACATGTGTTGCCTCTAGTCAATCTAGCGGTGGTACCCTCAACAACTAGCTACCGTCCAGCAGCTCAGCCACCTAAAGATCAGATTGCTCCACGTCATAGCAACCAGCTTATTTGGCTAATTATTAGTGATTTCTCTTGCTCAACCAGGAATCTCCTGGGCAACCAATCGACACAACGATCATATGATCCTTTAGGTACCACAACCACCACAACATTTTGAGGATATGCCTTTAAACAAAGGATTGATTAACCTTGTGCCTAATGCTTTTGGTATCGAGCTTTAGGCAACTGATGATGCATATCCCCTGTAGGTCGACATGATCGCTCCTATCTCGAATGGTTTCAAGGTTAAATTTACAACCTTCTCTTGACAAGACAAATATCCAAGTGAGCATCTTTCTACATTTGTCTTGAAAAATTGAGAGCTTGAGGGGATCAATCATCACAAGGTATGGCTTTTCGTCTCCTCTTTAACAAGCTAAGCTTATGCATGATATACATATTGCAAGAAGGGACCAATACAAAATTGGGATGAAATATAGGCCTTTTTTAAGATGTATAACAAGACAAGGCCTCAACTTCGACAGAAGGTCAATGAAACAATTGAAGACGTTTTCAAAAGATTTCATGATATGGTAGCACATTAACAAATGCAGATTATTAATGCTCAATATGTCGCTCCAGCAAGGAATCACCTATGACCTAAGATTAAGAAGGGTCTCATGGATCATTATTGCTCAAACCTTGTGCAAGTGACTAATCGACATTTGAGATCGAACATATCCTCAATGCACCTGATGCTCTTGCTTCGAAGCAGGATAACTAACCTAGAAAATCATAGTGGCATTTCATGACATCTTTCATAGAAGAAATCATGGAGGAAGTGGATGTCGAGGATGTCAACACTTTCAATGTCATGGTTGTAGAATGTAGGGCGGGTCTTTGACCTCTCAAAGGAAAGAAAAAGTATCTGACAACAAAAGATCTCTTCCTTTTCAACATAATCAAGATCAATGATATATTTAATATATTGTTGAAGGATCATCGGATAAAGTTGCCAAAAGGGCACTCTTTCTTCTCGAAAAAAAATAAGCTGCCGAATTATTGTATGTGGCACAATATGGAAAACCCATAACACCAACCAATGTATTAAGTTCCTTACTATAATAGAGAAGACGATCAAAGAAGGGCCCTTGCAGTTCGCGAATAAACAATTGAACATTGATGCCAATCCCTCCCTCCTTGTCTCTAGAATGCTAGTAGATGATGGTTTGACTTTACACTGTGCTCAGTATCGGCTACTCGTTCTAAGTTTCAATCGGTCCACCATTCATAATCACCTATCAATATCACTATTCGATAGGTTTGGAGACCAAAGAACAACCTTCCTAGGCAGACACTCCTAATGGTGGGTGAGGAGAATCTCTAGACAACTTCACTTATCATGAGAGCAGAGCTTAGAGTATGGAGGCTTCAAAATCCTTGAGATTTGGACAAAGAGTATGCCAGGTCTTTTTGAGGACATTCTCATGTGCTCCAAGAAAGAGGAAAAATGTGTTTTGAGTTGAGCCTAGCAAGAGCACTGAAACGACTTAGTGCTTACAAAGCACATCGATGGTATGAAAGTAAACAAATGGCCAAGATCTTCATTAAAGATGGAGTAGCTACCCTGAGTATATCTTTTGATGGAGCTCCTCCATATCAAAGTTGTATGCTAAAACATCATAATAATACCATGGTGGGCCAGTGGGTCGAGAATTTACCCCAAGCTGAAATATTTCTTTCCAACCTCCACTTTTCTTGTGAATAAAAAAAAGGTGTTTATAAAAGAAGAGGGCTCAACGAAGGTTTACAAAGGAACTTAAAGGGTTTCGTCACAAACCGGATGTACCAACTAAGCCTTTCTTCCAAGGTACTCAAGAACTTTAGATGAGGTTAGAATCACTAGTGATCCCGATAGAGCAACAATGTAAGTCAAAACTACTTATTCAAAAAGAGTTTCAGATGCCAATAGGATAAGAAGATGAGTTTGTTCAATCCCATGGTCAACCACTATGATGGATAGGCCACCTTGGAAGTGTTCAAATCCACCTCCAGACAAACAAGATATAAAAGTTCCTCGATTACCTAACCCAAACTACCCTATGGAGAGCTCAAAGCCTACACCTCTATTTGAGCAGGTTAACCTCGCAAATGGTACAGAAGTAGTAGAGCCCAAAGATTATCTTTACTTTCTCCTTGAAGAATGGATGGATGTAAGCGTACATCAACTATTGAAAAAGGTAAGTGCAATGCAAGAAGTATGTAGGAGACAACTACTTTTGGATCCAATGACAAAGATCACACTAACTAGGTTGCGGAGCTGATGCCCACATTGGAGTCATCAAGAGCATCAGAAGATAAGAACTCTGATGTTGAAGCAGTGCATCACCTCTTCGAAAGCTCAAAACTAGTAAACCCATTGGAGTCAATCAAATCAAAGGAGATTGAGGAATGGAGTCAAGAATGCATCAACATGATGCAGAAGCAAGGTTACAATTGGGCAATGATGTTGATTATAATGTTGAGGAGTTCACGATGCAAGAGAACCTAAGTATCATCTTACCACAAAGCTTTGCTCAGAACTAGACTGGACATGTCGAAGCCCAAGATGACCAAAATTGGGCTACATTGGTTGACAAAATTGACTACTTGATCATCTTCCCTTCACACGTTCAGCCTGCTGGAGATCATCTAAGACCATTATACATTAAAGTATTAGGTAAATGGTCATCCCATCATGATGGTATTTATCAATGAAGGGGCAATGCTTAATGTCATGTCCCTTGATGCTTTGTTCTAGATCATGAAGGAGATTATCGTTCTCATTCCAACCAATCTCAAGGTATCATACTTATTGAGGCAAACCTTCTTTCATGTTAAGGGTTATAGCTATTGAGTTGGTAGTCAAATCAAGGACCTTTAACACTCCATTCTTGGTAGTGGATACTATATATTGCCTTCATTCTTTGAATGGAAAATAACAATATTAATATTATGCTTTCTCCTAACATTTGTTATAAGTTCATTACGACTGCCAAATACATCCTTTATTAGAAACATGAGTGAATAGTCAAGTTCATTATCCTCACAATCAATAAATGTTTCTTCTATTTTATTGATCAATCAAACTTCCAGTCTCTTAGTGTCTGTATAATAAGTACTTTGATCATAAGATGTTTTCTCATAATCGATTTTATCGTAAGTGTTTTCAATCGAGTTATTTATCATTCTATAATATATAAAGAGATATAATGTTTGAAGCATGTATATATATATATATATATATATATATATATATATATATATATATATATATATATATATATATATATATATATATATATATATATATATATACATAACACATGCATGTCTTGTTTGATAGAGATGCAGCTCAATCGCATCTCACTTTGGAGGAAAACATGGCCTAATCATGTTTCACTTTCAAGAAGAAACATGAGCTAGTCATGTCTCCAAAGAGAGACGCGGATCGTACGTATCTCTCTTTGGAAAAAGATGTGTTTGTACCGTATTTTGAATTGAAAATCTGACAAGTGAATTCTTCAACTCAAAATCACGAAACATCAACCAAAATGAAAAAATAAAAAAATAAATAAAACTATAAAAACATGAAGGTATTACTAAGAACCAATTCTCAAAACTTAAAAAAATCTAAAAAACGGTGAGACCAATGGTATCTTTCTTTTCTTTTTTTGTTTTTCATGTTTCTTGTTTCGTAAATGTTCGATGAGGTTTGGAAGTATTTCTTGGTGGCAAAAAAAGCTAACAGTAGTACTAAATGATGAAATGTCGATCACCGGAGTAAAAAGAAGAAAATATCGGAATTTGGTGTAGAGAAGAGAGAGAAATTGTTAGAGGAATATTTTCATTAATTTTTTAATTTAAAAGTGGGTGGATAGTAAAATGAGTGCTTAGATAGTAATCTTCTTATTTTCAACATCCTGAGAGTTCATTTGTAATCCAGTTGGGGCTGGGCTTCACACAAGTAACTGTTCGGACTGGGCTCAAAAATTATAGAAATTAGTTATGAGCCTCGTATGGGATCTAGATATGATATTTTCTTGTATAGACACGATGTGCCAGATCCGAGTTAGTTCGGATTCAAATCCAATTTTTCTTGATCCACATCAAATCCAACCCGTTGATCCGAGAAAGGAAAACAGTCAGCTTCTGCTCCTCTCCCCAAAGTCCTATCGTCTCTCTCCGAGTTCTGCCCATTCCCTCACAGAAGCCATGGTGGGAACCGTACTGTCGATGGCGGTGGATCCATCGTTCGATTTGGAGAAGGTGGTTTGCAGCCATGGGTTCTTCATGATGGCGCCCAATCAATGGATTTCCTCTTTGCGCACCCTCCTTCGCCCTCTGAGGCTCACCAGCAATTCTTCGGTCATCGTTCGCGTCTCTCAGCCTGACCCTTCTTCTTCAGAAAACTCCCTTACAATCTCTATATTCAGCGAAACATCCCTCTCACAATCCGATAGAGAACACATTATGGTGCGCTCAAAGACATACATGTGTGCGGGTGTGAGTTCCTTTGTTTTCTGACAATTGTTGTGGGTGTTGGGGAAGTGAAGAGGCCTCCATTAGCTCGTGCTTTTTGTTTTTGGTTACAAGAGGAGGCCGAAGCCTGACACACACTGACACACACACGCATGCATCCCCTGGGAGTCGAACTCTCCACCAGCAGCAACGGCGCTCGAGCGCCCTGCCATTGATTTAACGTTCTGCGTGCATTCGCGCGTGGTTTTATGCATGGCGTTGAACGATTTCTTTGTTTTCTGAGAATTAGTTCATTGTTGGTAGGGGAAAAATAGGCCTCTGTGTATTTCTGTGTGCGCGTGCACTGCTACACGGACTTCCTTGTTTGCGGAGAATTGAGTGTTCTTGGCATTGGGGAAATGAACTTCGTCGTTTTCTGAGAATCGTGTTTTGTTGGGATAGGGGTAAAGGCCCTTTGTGTCTGGTTTGTGTCTCTGTGCGTGTGTGCGCCTGTGTTCGTTGTTTTATGAGAATGAGGTATCATTTGTATTGTGGAAATGAAGAGGCAGGTGAGTCGGATGCTTCGAATAACGAATAAGGAGGAGGCGAGAGTCGCGGGCTTCCAGGCGATGCATCCTCTTGCAAAGGAGAAAGGTTTTGGCCGCGTGTTCCGATCGCCTACCTTGTTTGAGGATATGGTCAAGTGCATACTTCTCTGCAACTGCCAGTGAGCGCTCTCTCTCTCTCTCTCTCTCATGGAGTTGGGTTACTTACTTCAACAGTATTGCTTTTATTGTCATTTTGATGCCAGAATGTAAACATATAAGACAATCATGAGTAATCTTTCTCAGATATGTGCTGGTTTGTGCCCTCAGATTGTGACCTTATCTTTATTTCATTCTTGTTGATTTGTTCCATCTTCACTGTTATTTAGAGATTTGGCATTGGTTATCGTATTCTACTCATTTGTTCGGAAGGGCACAAGCATGACACCGACTGCAGGCCTGTAGTTTTGGTGAAAATAGTTGGATCGGATAATGTAACAGAGCGAACAGTATTTCCTCCTAAGGGCGATCTTCGTAGTTGTTATACAGCCAAAGCGCAGTTGTTATACGGCCAAAGCGCAGTTGCTGTTCCTTTTGGGTGTATCATGTTTTCTCAACAAGTTTGCCCAAGTTCAAGTTCCTATAACTTTTTTGGTTTCCGAGTTCATTATGATTTCGAGAGGTAGATGTGTATCCTAATCATGGTATTAGTTCCTAGGTGTTAATGTCAATACCTAATATTTTGATCATTCACTAGGTAGTATGGTTTCAGGGTCGAAACCATGTTATATTGAATTCAAGCATGTTAAGGTTTTGCTTGCTTTCTGGACATGGGCGGACATTTCGCCCCACACTTTTTCATTCATGAGGTTGGCCTACAGCACGGCACTTCATGTTGTGTATAAGATAAATCCCTGCTTCTAATGGTCCAGAGATTGGTGGGTGAAACGTCAAACAGTGTTCTGTCAATCGAGTGCATGCTGTATGACTGACTTGATTCTTGGGTAATACTTGCAGTTTCAATCAAGTTCTCAAATCAGTAAACTTAATAAAATACCTTGATGATCCGTATTTCTATAGTCACATACCTGGAATCTAATTGCCTTGACCGGAAGATAAGTATTCTATATGCCCTTGAATTGTCGTATCAAAAATATCCCTGTAAAATTCCTGTACTTCAGTTCTAGAATTGTTCATGCTTTCATGAACCAGGATCCCCTGGCATTTAATATTCTTAGAACTTGAGATATAGGAAGTCTGATTATACACAATAAATCATTACCCAATTCTGTCATAAGGCTGTGATGCTTCACTCCTATTATCGCAGATGGTCAAGAACGCTATCTATGGTTAGAGCTCTTTGTAATCTTCAGATAGAGCTCAAGGGTACACCTTTTTGTTCTGATCCTGATCTTTTACAAGGCAATGGAGAACCGTGTAAGTTAGGGGTACTTTCTCCTGAGACCCCTGCACGCAGGGAACCTAACAGGAAACGCATGATGAAAAGTCATAAGAATGTGAATGCAAGTTGCAAGTCCCTCAGAAAAAAGTTCGAGATGGCTGAACATACAACTCCATCGTATTATGATGCTGGCACCGAACAGTTAAATGCAAAAGAAGTACTTATAAATGGATATAAAGATAACTCCTTGATGCTGAATAATCGATGTTCTGCATCACAACCATGTAATGACTCCAAAATAAATGATATTGCTCCTGATTGGTTGTTAACTACAGAAAAGGACATGGGATTGTGTTACAAAACTGGCAATTTCCCTAGCCCAGAGGAGCTGTTTGATCTAAATGAGAAGTATTTGAGCATGCGCTGCAAGCTCGGCTACAGAGCTGGTCGTATTATAAATCTTGCAAAGTCTGTTGTAGAAAAGACACTTATGCTGGATAATCTGGATAGAATCGATGGAGGAAGCCTAACACAATATGGGCAACTCGAACAACAGTTAATTGGCATAGATGGATTTGGTCCTTTTACACGCGCCAATGTACTCATGTGTATGGGATTCTACCATAAGGTTCCTGCTGATTCAGAAACCCTTCGACATATAAAGCAGGTTGGTGTTGATTGATTTGCCTTTATCTGAATAATCATTAAAAGGTACATAATTTGTGTTTCTTTTGGCAGTTCCACAGGAAGAATGAATGCACAACAAAGACTCTCAAGAAATATATAGATGATATTTATGATAGATATGCACCATACCAGTTCTTGGCTTACTGGTAACTAGTTCTATTCCAACTCAATGTTGCCTGCCCTTTCTTTCATTTCATTGAGTTGCATGCCAATCGTTGTTCAATGTTAGGTCTGAAATCTGGGGTTTCTATGAGGACTGGTTCGGAAAGCTCAATGAGATGCCTCCTTCTCAATATCATCTTATAACTGCAAGCAATATGAAGACCAACAGCCGGAAACAGAAACGGATATCCATTGCTTCCGCCTATTAGATTATTCTGCAAGACAGAAACCGAAAGTCTTCAATTCTTGTCTCCTGTTATATTCGATTTGATCGATCATCTCTAAATTATAATTTTCCACAGTATGAGCAAAAGACTTTCTATTTCTTTTGGAAGGAGCTAATAGCAGTTGCAAGGCAAAGATCCACCATCTTTTTTGTATAAGGGGATGTGTACTGGGGAGACGTATATGTCTTGTTATGTATATACACTTATTAATTCATACCATATGTAGATGCTGTTTATGCATGGAAAAATTTGCCACATAGATGGCCCTGATTCTGCATCTCCTATCCATCTACAATACCATTCGATGTTTTTGGAATCACGATCATGGTTTGCTGCTAGTCGACGGTAGCAAATATCAAATGGTATGCCTATGCGAATCTCTTGATCTCTGAAAGCCAACAAGGGTTCGTTCTCGAGATTTTGCAAGCACATTCAAATTGACCTTCCTTGGTGGTCATTATATTTATGGCAATACTGGAATAATCGACAAATCGGTTATGTTGCATATTTTACAGTGTTCTTGGTCCGATGACTAATTTTCCACGAAATGTATGGATTAGCACCAATCAATCTTCAAATGACTGCAATCGATCAAACGTTGTAATCTACTCAGTGCCGCTTCCCTGTGTTGTATCACTGCAACAGCTGATGACTCGGAGAGAGTTTTCTGGTTCTTTCCGCGAGGAAGTTTCCTGGAAATGTTCTTCCATTTGGTTTCGAATGAGCATGCTGTAAGAGAGAGTACTATATCAATATTACAATTCACACACGTACAGGAGCACGCCGACACATTTACACATGCACTCAGAGGGAGATGCAAAACAAGCTAAACGAACTAAGCTAGTGCTGTTCTTGGCTTGTGGTCTGCTAAGTTAATCGTTTTATGATAGCGTGCTGAGATGAGAAACAAGCGAAACAAGCTTCAGCGAGCTTGCTCATTAACTTCGAAAGGTTAAAGCTTTATGATCTCGTTTCCCCTTATTCAAGTGACAATTCGATTTAGCAATATGTGTAACGTAAAATGCTTGACCATTGAAACCATATACACCAAACTACTTCGATTAGCATGATTGTCTAGTACAGATTCATGTAACACCATATGTTAGTCAACTATATAAGCCTACATTAGTAAGGACGAATTTGCTCCATTGACAGACCATCTTGTTAGTCTATGCTTTTGATGACGTTCCTGAGATAAGCTGATCCTAAAATAAGTTGTTTCTTTTAGCATGTGCAGATGTATGCTCTCTCTCTCACACACACATTGATGATTCAACTATTATCATTGCCATTTAGAGGATATTCTTTTGAGCAAAAGTATTGATGTTTCTAAGAATACAGTAAAAGCTAGGGAACTTGAGATCATAGAGGAGCGACATACCCTCACTTTGGCCACGAAAACCTCGAATAATACAAGAGCAAGTCCAAGGCCTCCCTGCTCGCGATGCTTTTGCTCCACCTCTCAGTTCACCATTGTGCTGCTTTAACCTTCAAAACAGGACCCAATGCCATTACCTTTTTCTTTTTGAAAGGAAAATCATTGTAGAAATGAACACTTGAAACTGAAACTGGACATCCATACTTCTCTCGTGTTCTACGCAGCACTATTCTGTTTAAATATTTTTTAGTTTTATGAACATAACACAGTGGCTAATTGTTCCTTTGTTAGTAAATTAACTTAGGAAAATGATATTTTTCCTTTTAATGTGTGACATAAATATGTATGTACATATGCACGTTCGACAATGGAATTGGATAATAAACCATTAAAAACTACTTTTCAAGTGAAGAGATTTGAGAAAGCTGTCGAGGGATCGCATACCGACGATTGAAATCAGTGGTCGAACCAACATAAGTGCGACGGTGATCGGCGGAGATGATGAGATACACGCACCAATCTCTTCTTCCTCTTCTACTTCTTCGTCTTCCATCTCCATTATCGTCATTTTTGGAGGAATCTACTCCTCCTCCTGAGCCCTGATGGATTGGATCGGCGATATCGGTGTCCCTCGAACATGCTCGTGACCGGCGACATCGCTTCACAAATCGAAATTTCTCAGATAATCGCATCTCTCTCTCTCTCTCTCTCTCTCTCTCTCTCCCCTTTTCAAAGGATTTTCATAATTTTCGGAATTAGTGCCTCCTTTCGTAGTCATTGCTAAATTCGTGCCCATCGTTTTCGGTAATTTCACCAAATTTGCGTGATTTTTACAGAACGAGTCCTTAAAGCGAAGTCAACCTTATTTTTAGATTGACTACTAAGTATTCTGAATTTCCGCAAAGATTTGTGGTGCGCCCCAATTTGTGAAATTCCCTGTTTTTGAGAGAGAGAGTTTTGATTGTTAATGGAGGGGGTGTTATGTCACAGTTGAAAAAGAGTGGGCCTTCTTTCTTAAGGAATTACGATGCATCGATTTACCATCTTTTCCATCCTTTCAATTGCTCGTCTGATCTCTCTTCTGGCTCTCAACGATTTTCCATCGTTACAAATAGTGAAGGGGATGAGACACGCTATGGTAAGAGACCTTCTCTTCCACCACGCGCAGCGCAATGGGAATCTCCTCTCAATTCCCGATTGGTTCCTACCAACAAGGCGACGAGTTCTATTCTTTTATTCAACAAGAAGATCACAGAATGCATCAGAAATGGAGACGTGGAGACAGCACGGAAATTCTTTGATGAGATGCCTGAAAGAACCATTGTAACTTGGAATTCGATGCTTGCGGGTTATGCAAAACCTGGATACCTGGTGACTGCATGTGAAGTGTTCGATAAAATTCCTCAGCCGGATATCTTTTCTTGGAACACAATGATGTCTTGCTACATTCAAAATGGCGAGTTACAACTCGCATTTGGAATCTTCAATAGGATGCAGGTGAAGGACATAACATCTTGGAATACCATCCTCTCGGGTTTCTGTCAAAGTCAGAGAATGGAGGATGCTGTGCAGTTGTTCGAGGCAATGCCAATTAGAAATGTGATTACATGGAATGCCATGCTCACGGGTTATTTGCAGAGTGGCAATTTGGAGAAGGCTGCGAGTTTTTTCACTCAGATGCCTGAGAAAAATGTCGTTTCTTGGACTGCCATGATTAGCGGTTATATGCAGCATGGTCGAGTTGAAGATGCAATTCGACTTTTTGGTAAAGTGGTTCATCCTAATTTAGTTACGTTGAACGCCATGATGGCTGGATATGTACGGAATGGTCGGGCTGAGGATGCACTGAAGCTATTCCGTTTGATGATAGAGCTAAGGAAGCAACCAAACCAATCAAGTTTTAGCAGTATTCTTGCTGGTTGTGGTAGTTTAGCTGCACTGAAGATGGGTAAGCAGGTGCATCAATATGTATGTAAGACTAGATTTAGCTCCGATACAACTACAGGTACTTCATTATTGAGTATGTATTGCAAGTGCGGAGAGTTGGAGGATGCCCACAAAGTTTTTGCTGGAATGCGCAGAAGGGATGTAGTCACATGGAATGCCATTATCGCAGGGTACGCGCAGCATGGTTTTGGTAATGTGGCACTTTCTATCTATGAAGAGATGAAAAGAGATGAGACTCAACCAGATGAAATCACCTTTATTGCTCTTTTGTCTGCCTGCAACCATGCAGGGCTTGTCAAACTTGGGCGTCAATATTTCAGGTCCATGGCAGATGACCATGCTATTGAACCGAAGCCCGATCATTACACTGTCATGGTGGATCTGCTTGGCCGAGCAGGATTCTTGCAGGAAGCCGTGGACTTGATTAATGGAATGCCTCTCAAACCCTATCCTGCTGTTTTTGGGACTCTGTTGGGTGCTTGTAGGATACACAAGAATGTTGAATTGGCTAAATATGCAGCTGAAAGATTAATTGAATTAGAGCCTTCAAATGCTGCTGCTTATGTGCAACTAGCAAATGTATATGCAGCCACGGGCCGCTGGGACGATGTTTCCAGAACCAGGCAGTTAATGAAAGAAAATTATGTGGTTAAGGCTCCTGGATACAGCTGGATTGAGATCAACAACCAGATCCACGAATTCCGGTCGGGCGATAGGTTGCACTCTCAGTTGGCTCTGATTCACAAGAAGTTGGATGACTTGGGAAAGGCAATGAAGTTGAAGGGATATGTTCCTGATCTCAGCTATGCTTTACATGATTTGAGGGATGACCAGAAGGAGCTCATTCTTTCTCATCACAGTGAGAAGCTTGCCATTGCTTTTGGACTAATCAGTACCACTGCGGGCACCAAGATCAAGGTTTACAAGAACCTCAGAGTTTGCGGGGACTGCCACACTGCCACCAAGTTCATATCTGTAATTGAAGGGCGCGAAATAATAGTAAGAGATACCGTGCGATTTCATCATTTCAAGAACGGAACTTGCTCTTGTGCCGATTACTGGTGACTATACATACAGATCAGATCTCTCAATGTTTTTTCTGGGCTGCGAGAATTTCCATATTCTGTTGCATACATGGAACATGATGTGTTTTTCACGGTTTGGTATTTGCTTCCATGGCTTTGCGTACATAGGACCAGCCATCTCATGAACAGGTAATACTCTCTCTCCCTCTCTGTGTGTGTGTGTGTGTGGTTTTAAGCATGTCATAGTTTGAAGTCCAGTCTTATTCCCAGAAAATGTACTTTCTTGTGTTGATTGTTGTAGATACAGAAGCATTCCGTGCTCTCATGTGGAAGGTAAATGATATTAGCATAAAATAACACAATGGCATCTACCGAAGGATGAAAGGCCAGAGCTGTTTATGATCTTGCATTCATGTTGATCAATTATTGAGGCATCTTCACAAATAATTTAAATATAATAGGCTTTGACAGAACATATCGGTACCTACTTATCCTTTGATTACTTCACTGTCATTGATTTATTCTGCAATTTTCTAACTCGCCTTTAATTCACTAACACCATTATTGATGGTATTCTTTCTAGTTATAATGGAAAACTAGTTAAGTCAAGAATTCATACGTAGTCGCACTTCCTGTGAAAATCTGAAGATTTTGATATTGGCATAGTTTGTTTTTGTCTTTGATCGTGGAATTCCCTTCATGTGACAGGTATTATATACCCGAGATTGGTAGTTCGTACCCAGCGATGGCCCCTCATTTGGGGTCTACCGCCCTCAAGAAGCTACAACTTCACAATCCTGCCAAGAATCAGATCAAATTATGGTCCAACGAGGACAAGGATCCCGAGTCGAACCAAATTCTTCTATGACCCAAGACGATTACAACTGAGAAAAATTCGTCGGCTGCGTCCGTTTCCTCCCTTGAGACGGTTGGTCATACAAAAGAACAAATGCTGCGACACTGTTTTGGAATCATTTTGCAAAGTCAATGAGCATGTTACATGCAACTCCGTAGTGAAAGTTCACGTTTTTTAATATTTCACTGTTGAAGATGAACTTTTTCGTATTATTATAAGTGGAAGATTATTTGTAGGAAAAGATAAGTTTAATTTATTTCCAAAGAAAATGGCCACCAAGTACGTGAAAAGGCTATGCCTAAGCAGAAACAACCCAGCTGATTTTATCATTTAGCCTATGCCAAATAACTTAACCAAGCGTTGTTGCACGCCAGGTGAGTTGTCTAGGGTCTACATCAAAGGAATTTCTCAAGAACGTTTTGATACTAACATTACTCTTGTTCTTAAGTAACAACCCCATTTTTTTCTCAAATGACCCTGTAGATCGACGTGAAAGGCAATTTCATCCGATAAAAGACCCAGTAGATTCTATCCCTGCCTTTTGGCTGCCAATTATAGTTCTCCTCCGTCAGAGCTTAGGAGCGAGAATTAGTGTATGTCACCATAGAACACAAATGCATGTTTTCCACCATTGACGAAATAGATTTATGGTTAAATATTTAAAAGAAAATTTAGATTGCATGACACGTCATGGTAATATCTCGTGTTATTGCATGAAAAGTTGGTGATATGCACTGATTATACAGACCCCTAGACTGTATTCATGAAGCAATAGGATATTTACTACATTGATAGCAATAAAGTTGAAAGCAAGAACAGGGGTACAAGTGAGTCCAGCTGCTCATGTGCTACTCGAGCTCGATTCAGAAAAAAACTCAAAATACGACTGAACTTTGTTAAGCCCAACCAAATCTCGCGAGTAGAATATATATATATATATATATATATATATATATATATATATATATATATATATATATATATATATATAATACTGTAACTCTGTTTCTGCTAAGAACTTCAGCTCTATCACAAGCTGAGTTTGATTGAGCACCAAGCTTAAATGAACATACCTAGCTAAAGTTGAATTCTAAATTTGACCTCGAGCTTGAGTCAGCTCAATTACACCTCTAAGCAAGAAGAGCCACAAACTTGAAATAAATCAAGATAGAATTTTCTTGTTGATTTAAGATTAAAATTCGAGATTGGTTTCGAAGCTTTAGCACATGGTATCAATTCTTTGTTACATTCAATCCTACGGCAACCCATTTCAACAATTACATCAAAGTAACCAATTCAATTCAACACTCCCACTTAGAAATGTCAAATTTAGAGAGAAAAGAATGAAATCCATGACCGCAAACATTATCATGAATCCATGCTGGAACATATTACACATAAAAAGGATCGAAAAACTGTGCTGAAAAATAAATCCCGGCCAGAATCAGATTCGAAAAACAGAGAATTAATGAACCAGACCTCAATTTTAGGATCAAGTTGATTGGTGCAGATGAATTTCCACTCTTAACAGATCAAATCGACAGCGAACGCCTTAATCCTACGGTCGGTAGCTCCCTTCTTAACTCCAAACATCATCTCTGCCATTAATTCGTAACGATCTGTGCAGTTTTTCGCCACCGCCACCTCCCCTTCTTCTTTCTCTGCCTCCACCGCTACCACCTCCACCATCTTTTCTTATCCGGCGAGGGGGGCGACTAAATTCTGATCGAGAATTTTCATGTGAGGGAATCATGGTCGTCAGCGTTCGTCTTCCTGAATCCACTTTCTTCCCCAATTCAACTCCGGAAACTCTATCCAACGCCATGGTGTTCCTCACCGGCAGCAACGCCCTACCCGTGGTAACCGGATTCCCTATTTCTTCATCCTCCCTTCTGTGGCCGACGCCGGCAACATCGACCATCGAGCACGGATTGAATGTCACTAACATATCCGGTGTAATTAAGGCTGGAAATTTCATCATCCTCTGTGGCGTAAGCCCGCGGCCGACCTCTTCTAGCACATCCACCACGTCGCTCATTTCCGGCCGTCGCTCGCGGCATCTTCGGACGCACCGAGCTGCGACGATAGCCAACTGCCTTAGAGCCACCGAATTTGCCGGCAGCCCGATTCTCGGGTCGCAAATCGCGGCGAATTTCCCCTTACGAATCAAGGGAACCGCCCAATCGACAACGGAAGGAGGGGAATGATCGACGTCAATGGCGTGCCGGCCGCTGATAATCTCGAGTAGAAGAATTCCGAAGCTGAACACATCGGTCTTGGTGGTAAGACTTTCCGGCGAGAGGTAGGAAGGATCGAGGTAGCCGAGGGTGCCGGCCGGTGGCGTAGCGCGAAACCGGCCGTCGTTGCCGTCACGGACAGCAAGGCCGAAGTCGCCGAGCCGGGCGTCGCCGCGGGCGTCGATGAGGATGTTCGAGCTTTTCACGTCGCGGTGGATGATCGGGGGTTCGGCGCGATGGAGGGCGTCGATGGCGCGGGCAGTGTGCACGGCGAGGTCGACCCGCCGAGCCCAGCCGGGTGGGTCTGGTCGCGAGTGGAGGGCGTCGCATAGAGTGCCGTTTGGCATGTATTCGACCACCAAAAGACGGCCTTTCTCACGGCCGGAGTCTGAAGACGAAAAGCCGAGGAGATTGACGAGAAGAGGGCTACGAAGGGAGGAAAGAACGGCAATTTCGTTGTCGAGAAGGGAAGAGAGGGAGGAAGATGGCCGCTTCACGGCGACGACGCGGTTGCCATCGCGCAAGATAGCACGGTAAACGGTGCCGTGGCTGCCACGGCCGAGGATAGTTCGAGATGAGAAGCCTTGCGTTGCTCTCTCGAGCTCGCTGTAGTCGAACCGCTGCACCACCACCACCTTGCTCTCTTCTTCATTTTCTCTTTTCTCTTTTTTCTTCTTGGTCACGGTGGCCGAGTTTCGGGTAGCCACCGAAGAGTCTGCAAGGCAGGAGAGGCTGTTCTTTTTGTTAGAGGTGGTGGTGATGATGGCGGAGTCGCAGGTTGCGACCGAAGAGTTCACACGGCAAGATAGGTCCAGGTGAACCATCTCCTTGGCTGGGTGGTGGTGATGATGGGGGTGGCTACAGAGGAGCTCTTCTTCTTAGCTCATGATTATTACAAGGTCATTGTTTTTGCCTTTTCTCATCTTCAGACCGGATGATTCACAGAGACGATTGGGTTCTTTCGCCATGTGAGAGAGAGAAAGAGAGAGAGAGAGAGCGGAATACGTCGTCTTGCGGGTTGACTCAACCCGGAAATTTGTACGGTTTGTGGTTCGTATGTTTTGTTGATGGAGTCGAACAGGATTGGTGGCGGATTTGGCCCACGTACCACGCCCTTCATAGCCATTATCTGGTCTAACCATTGCTTCAGCGTCACGATTCCAAATCCAAACCTAAATCCAAGTTAAGGGATACAGATCCGTTGTGGTGAGATGTACTCTGTTGGATATCATCCGATAATGTTTACCCAAAGCAAAGTTCGTTCAATCAAACTTGATAAAATAGACTCTTTTACAGGACTTCGATTGGATGCAGGCAGTGTTCGAACATGATCCTTATGGCATGTGAACTTGGACTTGGAGGCATCATAGTTGATTTGAATTTGATTTGGTTTAGAATAATTTGAATCTCATTAGTTTAGGTTGTAGATTTAGATTCGGACTAAATCAGTTGAGATCCACATCAGTGTCATGGTATCACATTTTGTAATGTTTTTTCTATCAATGTGATTAGATTTTTCTTGCATTTTAGCCCCAAAGTATATAAGAGTCTCCGTCCTTATTGTAGAGGAGATTTAACTATCACAAACCATATTTGTTTTTCTTTTGCTTTCTGTTGGGATTGAGAGAAACGGTCGTGAGGTAAATGAGCTCGATTGTTGCGCGTGTATGAGAATTTCAAGTTGGTTGTTCGATACCTAATCAAGCAACACCAACATGGATTGAGTCGACTATGTTTCTGATATGGATGGAGCTCGACTCGTGATAATTGATATATGAGCCTGATTTTAGATATTTGAGTACATCTAATCGTTTTTGGTTGCTAGAGATAATAGAAAACGATCGAATCGACTGTTTCTCTTTTTCTCTTACAAGAGGAGGTCAAAGCCTAACCGCATGTAGCTTCCCTAGGAGTCAAACCCTCCATCATCAGCAATAGTGTCAGAGTGCCCTAACTTTAAGCAAACACTCATGTGTGTTGATTGCTGGGCTTTATCGTAAAGAGAAAATAGGGTTCTTGGTGCTCATAAGCCATGAAACCTTTAGCGATAGTTATAACAACTTTGACTACCATTGAGCACCATGGCATTCTAACCATGGGTTGAGGGATGGTCATCTACGCTCATGAGGTTGTAGAGAAGTCACCAAAAAACAATTATTTCAGACAAAAATTTCGGTAGTTATCAAACCTATCGACTTACATGATTCCTGCTCCCCCATGTCCTCTATTCAAAAGCAGACACGCGTGAGTAAGTTTTCTGGCATAACATCATCCTTTGATGAGTGGAAAACCAACATTGAAGGCCGTTAGCATTTAAATTAGACCCTTCCCCTCATGCATCTGCCATTTTCACACTCGTCGTCAGCCTTCCATTGTTTAACCATCATCTCACCTTTGTCGAGCCTCACTATCATCCGCTCGCATCAGTAGCTACTACTGGGGCCACTGGAGGTTAACCCTATTCCACTCGTTGTTTCTGGGAACCCACCTTCCCTTTGATTCATCGTGTTTCACTGTTGAAACACATTTTAGATTGGATCCTCTCTCAAAAGTGATCTAGATCCAACCTGATCTAAGTCACAACTCATGTCTCTTTAAGAACTTGACCAAGCCTAGGTCCGGTTGTGATAAAGGACCATGCACTAATGATCTAACCTGGTCTGAAGGGCTCACTGATCACTATCATGGACCTCTTACTCGTGTCCAAGGTGGAACCAACAATCCAACCCGATTCGAACCCAAAACATTGTTAGTGAATGGAGCATTAATGACTTCAGCAAACTCAAGGTTGTTTGTTTACTCCAACAGGAGGTCACTCAAGAGTAAAGTCGCATTTATGCCAGCTAAGAGATTCTCAACATTTCTTAAAATCAGTAGCTCCAGTTGGCTCATTTTGGAGATAAACAACTCAAATTTAATGTTCATTTAGTGGCCTTAACAATTTCCAAAACAACAATTATAGCAAAATTCATAGATGGTTGAGTCTGTATCAACATTTTACTAAGTGATTGTTTATTTCCTAGGAAAGTCTTTATAGCAAGTTCATAAATGGTTGAGCTTATATCACCATTTTACTAGGTGATTGTCTGTTTCCTAGGAGAGTCTTTATAGTAAATTAATATGCTTTAAACCTATCTCAAGAGTTGTCTTGAGTATAAATAGGATCAGGTCTAAGGAAATTTCATTCGGTTGTTTTCCAGCATTTGCTTCAAATCTCTCTCTTATCCTTAACTGGTGGAAAGTGTCGGTCTTTATCACTTTGGTGAGTCATATCCATCATGTGGAAGATCATGTGTGTGTAAAAAAATGAATAGGTGTGCATGAATCCTCTCAACTCAAGTTTCATATCATTTGGTGCTTTCATTGAGATTGAAAGGATGGCAAGACAAGATTTCAATGCCCCAAGTACCACGAGGTATGTCTCTTGACCAAGCTCAGATCATGACACTGCAATGTGGACAAGTGGCACAATTGACCCAAAGCCTTGAAGAATTGCTATGACAAAGAGTTCCTTCTCCTTATCGAACCAACACTAGCCACCATGATGCAGACCCAAACTTCTCTAAGTTTGGCTCAATTGTATGAATGCACCAAGAGGCAAGAATGGATCGAAGAGACGTGGATCACCAAGTTCGAATCAAAATTTCATCTTTCCCCAGATCAAGCTCACTTATAGAGTTTCTCGACTAGGGTGGATAAGATCTTTGAGTATTATCAATACTCCGAAGAAAGAAAATATCGCATGGATGCTTTGGAGTTCACCAATTATGCTAATCTGTGGTAGAGCAAACTTAAAGACCAGTGATGCAAGAAAGGAGATGGGTACATAACGAGTTGGAGCTTGATGAAATGGATCATGCGTAAGAGATTTATTCCCGACTACTACTAGTAAGAGCTCTACCTTTGGTCGTAAAGCTTACAACAAGGTGGGCTCAACATGGAGGACTACGTCAAAGAATTCAACTTTTTGATGCTGCATTGCAAAGTACAAGAACCACAGGAGCAAACTATTGCCCGATTTCTAAGCGGGCTAAACAAAGAACTAGTTGACATTGTGGAATTACAACCCTATTCATTCGTTGAGGACATGCTCAAGCTTGCCATTAAGGTCGAAGGACAATAGAGAAAGACCCCTTCCCTTAGATATTTGGTTTCTATGCCAACCTAGAACAAGACTTTGTCAGGTATAACCAGTACTTCCAAAGAAATCAAGAAAGTCATACTTGCTACCACAACGAAACCCGACCGAAATGAAAAAGAAGTGGCTGAAAATCCTCGTGCTACCTATCATAGCCGCAACATTAAATGTCTCGATTATGGGCATATCGCATCTTAATGCCCCAACAAGTGAGTTATGGTACTATGTGAGTCTTCTGAATCATTAGATAACGAGGATGAACAGACCCATGAAGATATTGAGGATGAAACTATATGAGTCTTCTGAATCATACGTAGGGTCTTGAGCTCTCAAACCACTCCTGAACAGAAGCAATGCGCTAATCTATTTCATTTTCACTACACAATTCTCTATAAAGTTTGCTCACTCATTATTGATGGCAACAACTATACCAATGTGGCCTTTACAAAATTAATCAAGAAGTTGAGCTTACCCACCATAGCTCACCCAAATCCTTATAAGTTGCACTGACTCAATAATCAATGAGAAATTTTGGTTCAACAATAAGCTATTGTGCTAATATCCATTGGTAAAACTTACTATGACTCCATTGTATCTGATGTGGTTCCAATGAATGTAGATCATCTCCCACTGGGTTGACCATAGCAATTTGACCGGTGAGTCTTCCATGATGGCTACAAGAACATATACACATTTACAAAGGATGAAAATAAAATCACTTTGGCCCCATTAGCACCACAATATCTCTCTGTAACACCAACTACCAAGGAGTTATTGGTCAAAGAAAGTTTGGTACTCACCAAAAGAGAGGTTGAGCTAACCATCACACAAGTTGGGATGGTATACTTGGTTGTAGCTAAGGGAATGGAAACTAGCTTGGCAACACAGGAGCATCCCCTACTCACTAAGCTATGAAGGGAATTCATTGATGTGTTTCTAGACGAGCTTTCCAACGGTTTGTCTTCAATTCATGGTATTGAGCACCACAATGATCTGCTACTTGGCATGGCTCTTCCAAACAAGCTGGTCTATCGCTGCAACCTTAATGAGGCTAATGAGATGCAACACCAAATCAAAGAATTTGTTGTCAATGGCTTCATGAGGGAGTTCATGAGTCCATATGCAATACCTGCCCTTCTGGTACCCAAGAAAGATGAATCGTTACGAATGTGTATTGATAGTCGAACCATCAACAAAATAACTATCTAGTACCACTATCTTGTTCCTCAGTTGGATGACATGCTAGATGAACTTAAGGGATCAAGGTTGTTTTCAAAGATTGATCACAAGAGTAGTTACCACCAAATTCAAATTAAGGAAGGAGTTGAATGGAAAACGGCCTTCAAAATGAAGTTAGGGCTATTCGAATGGCTCGTGATGCCATTTGACCTATCAAATGCACCCAACACCTTTGTGCAACTCATGAACCATGTGTCATGAGAGTTTATTGGCAAATTTCACATCGTATATTTTGATGACATCCTGATTTATAGTTGTGAAATGGATGAACATATTATCCACATTCAAAAGGTTCTAGAGGTCCTGTACCATCAATGACTCTATGATAACCTTAAAAAGTGTCAGTTTTGCCAATCATAGGTATAGTTATTGGGCTTCATCATCTCTGAACAAGGAGTTGAGGTTGACTCGAAAAAGTGAACATCATCCAAGACTGGTCAAACCCAACCAACGTGGCCAAGATATGCACTTTTTATGGGTTGACCTTATTCTACCTAATATTCATTAGAAATTTCAGTAGTATTGCAGCACCATTAACTGATTGTTTTAAGAAAAACCAAGAATTTTGATGGACTGCAGCATGTAAGCATGGCTTTGATGAAATCAAAGTCTAAGTTAGTGGTGCACCAACTTTGGCTCTTCCTGACTTCAACAAAACTTTTGAAGTTGAATGTTATGCTTTCGGGAGTAGGAATTGGAGCCATGTTGATGCAGGAGTAACGACCCATTGCATTTTTTAGTAAAAAATTAAGA
Organism: Brasenia schreberi; assembly: GCA_036023115.1. Lineage (NCBI taxonomy): Eukaryota > Viridiplantae > Streptophyta > Magnoliopsida > Nymphaeales > Cabombaceae > Brasenia > Brasenia schreberi. Next base: position 15,224,499 of record JAYKKT010000089.1, on the reverse strand, counting down.
GGACCGAGTTTCTGCTACTCTACTTATGATAAAGAATTTTATACATTAATTCGTACATTGTAGACATGGTAGCATTACATGTGGTCTAAAGAATTTGTTACCATGAATCTCTTAAGTAGCTTCTACGACAAATAGGTCAAATTCCTAGAATCCTTTTCTTACACCATTCGGTACAAAAAAGGAGAATCTAACATAGTGGTTGATGCTCTATCACAAAGATATTCGTTGATCACTATTCTCGAAGCCCGTATGAGTCCAACCCTAAAATAGTAATGTATGGGTCCAACCCTAAAATAGTAATATGCAGGGGATCCAAACTTCCCACCAGTCAGTTCGGTTGTTCAGAAAAGAGAGTTAGATGGATTCTACAAGAATGGCAAACACCTTTCTCGATGACGGAATCTTTGCATTGCGAGAGGATCCTAATGAGAACACTTCTCTTAAAAAGCTCACGGTAGTAGATTAGCTGAACATTTTTTGGAAAGAAAATGCTAGAGTTGCTTAGAGAACATTTTTATTGGTCGAAAATGAACTGTGATGCTCATAGGATTGTTGAAAGATGTGTTACCTATAAATTGGTAAAGGTAGATAGACAAAGCAGGTACTTTGCATGCCTTTGTCGATTCCTACCAGGCCCTGAACAAATGTTAGCCTAGATTTCAGTGTGAGCCTTCTTAGAACAAACAGGGGATGGGATTCTATTCTAGTTGTAGTAGACAAGTTTTCTAAAATTAGCATTTTATTCTCTGCCATAAGATTTAGGATGCGGTTTATGTTGCAAACATTTTTTTCAGGGGAGTCGTAAAACTCCATGGTATTACCAAAAGCCTCGTGTCTGACCGTAATGCTAAGTTCATGAGTTGTTTTTGGAAGTCTCTATGGAAGCAGCTCATAACCAAACTCCTCTTCAGCACAACACGTAACCCTCAAACTGATGGGCAAACTAAATTGGTAAATCGCACTCTCACAACTCTTCTGCGAGCTTTTATCTCCAATAATCTACGAACTTGGAAGGAATAACTTTCTTAGGTGGAATTTGCCTACAACCTCTTAATTCATAGCATTACAGGTCGTTCTCCCTTTAAAATAGTCTACGGGGTTAATCCCACAACCCTCTTAGACTTGGTACCCATACCCGAGCACATAGAAGCAAATTCTAAGGGAGTAAGTCGAGCTGAATTCATCAAAGCTTTACACCAACAAGTAAAGCAACAAATTGAGAAACAAATAATAGCCTATGCCAAACAAGCTAACAAAAGGCATAAATCCATTATCTTTGCCCATGGGGACCTTGTTTGGATATATCTCAACAAAGCCATGTTCCCACACAAGCGTCAATCTAAACTCAAGCCTCGAGTTGATGGCCCATTTAAGATTTTGGAGAAGATAAATGACAATGCTTATAAGATAGATCTACCAGAGGGGTTAAATGTTTCTAATTCTTTCAACGTTAAGGATCTTATTCCTTATAAGGAAGACACTGAGAATCTAAATTTGTGGACAAACCCTCCTAATTGTCTTGACTCAATTAACTAGGTTCTTAAATCTTTAATTGGTGTTCTTTCTTGTATGTGATCGAAACCCCTTAGTGGTACAGTTTCTCAAATTGGATTTGGCTTCTATTTTCGAGGGTACCTCAGTTTTCTTGTGTGTTCGTAGGATATGGTTTAAACATGAGGTCGGCATTGACCTAGCCATGGAAGGTACTTTGGAGAGTAAAAGAGATTTGATGTTAGGCTCAACCATACATGCCAAGATTGTTGACTTGGAGGCTCGCTTGGCTACTTTGTAGACTCAGGGAAAATACCCCCCTCTAAAGTTTTGTTTATAGGCTCTTTGAGTTTGGAGTTATAGGCCCTACTTAGAGAGGTCATTGCTAAACAAACAATTGTTGCTCCCCATTATCCCAAAGTCCTTGTGTTGAAGAGATCTGGAGGAGTTCGCGATAACAAAATTCTAAAAACTTTATTTGGAACTTAGAGAAATACTTTGAGGTTGAGAAGATCTTGAAGACATATTACTTGATTATCACAAAGAAGTGAAGTTGTGGTGACATGCGAAAGAGTGAGTCACAAATGAATATAGGAGACTACTAACCACATCTTGTCCAGATTTGTGAGATGAACTATGTCGATAATATAATAGTACATATTGGCTAATGCACTAGAATATGCTTGAATTGAGGGGTACATATGGTGTGAGAGTGCATGTGTCATAGTTTAGCATGACTTTTCTTGACATATGTAATATGGTAAAAGAGGATAAGCTATTTTAGTTTGTCCATTGTTTACTATAGTAGGCAAAAGTGGAGATGCCCTAATATGAGTTGCGAGATGTTTACCAATCATGACTTGCAAAGAGCTTTGTAGATTTACAGGGTATTTGAGGAGGGAAGGACTCCATGGGTCCGAAGAGAGATGAGCACAAACCTGAGGGTGATACTTGGTCCGATGGTTGGTCTAGTAGTAGATGGAGAATACAACTAAACTTACTTTGTGGATATGCACGATAGGATTTAGTTTTCGCATTACAATAGGATACTCATGCAATTAATTGGGAGAAGCAGGTGCATATTCTACAAGAGGGTCCTAGAGATGATTGCTATATTTGTAGGAGGTCACACTGCATGAGGGACTGCCCAAAGTTTAAGAAGTTCAACACCCTATTGGTCAAGCATTAAGGAGGACCTAGTATTCAAGATGAGTTTAGATTGAGTGTTTAGAAGGACTTTGTGAGAATTGCTCCTTTCTAGTTGTTGGAAATAATATGGGCTGAGACGTCACCACATTCAAGACTTGTGCACATAGATGCATACATTGAGGTCACATAATGTGTGCTTTGCTGGATAATGATACCTCACATTCAATTATGTTGAAGACTTATGCAAGGACATTAGACGTATGATTCACCACTTTTGAGAATAGATTGAATGTGAACACTCGAGCAAAGAGAATAGCAGGAGTTCAAGTATGCATTAGCTATTGGAGTGATACCCATGACTTTAGCATGACTCACTTGGACAAGTACGACATGTATCTTGGGTGTGATTTGTTGATGCAGGTAAATGCTATGGTGACACCAAATTTTGGAGGTCTTGTGATCAATAATGAGCCTCGACTTAGCTTTATAGGTAGTTGTGATTCAAGTAAGACTATTGAGATATCAAGAAGAGCTTTAGATAGGTAGATTGTGATGTACTTGTTAGTCTTGGAATTATAGGTTAGAGTAATTGATGGCATCCCTATAGAGGTGGTAGCTGAGCGAGAAGAGACGTTGCAGATTGATTATTGTATGGTACCAACCTTAGTTTAGGATCCAGCGACAACTAGGATTGCAACTAATGAGTCGCATGATATGGGAACATGACCAAGACACAGGTGGCCTTGAGGGAACGAGAGAGGAGTTCTTTGAAGTTGACAATAAGATAAAATAATGATCACGAGTATAGAATGAGACTTGAGTATCACTAGAGAGAGCTCACCGATACAAGAGATCATGTCAGCATGGAATTGCAAATTCAAAGCATGGACCGCATTGACAACATTCCATGAGCTCATGAACAAAGTCAATCTTCAGTAGGGGGAATTGTCACAAGATGTTGAACGAAGGTTGGTAGTACCAGCACATGATCCAATTAACAAGTGGATATGGACTTGGAGGCATCATACCTAATTTTGATTTGATTTGGTTTGGATTAGTTTGGATCTATCTATAATCATTTGGATCTTAGTTTAGGAAGATGATTTATTTTCGGATCTAGATTAGTTGAGATCCACTTTAGAGTCATGGTGTCACATTTGGAGTATCTATATTAAAAGTTCCTTTCTCATTAGTATTATGTTATTGTGTCCATGTCATTAGATCTTTCCGCATTTTGGCCTTTATACTATGTAAGAGTCTCAATTCTCATTGTAGAGGAGATTTTTTGTCATAATCTACATTTGTTATTCTTCTACATGCTTTTGAGATTGAGAAAATCATGTGTGAGGAAGATGAACCCAATTGTAGTGTGCGTATGAGAGATTTAAGACTAGTTGTTTGGTATGGAGTCGAGTAATGCCACCATGGATAGAGTTAGCTATGATTTTGTATGGCTTTTAAGATTGGTGGAGCATAATTCGTGACAAAGTCTATCATACGAATAATGAGATCTTAAAATGAAAAGTAAAATTATATCTAATCATATTTATGGTTTCATGTACTTTTGAAACCTTTCTCTAAGTGTTTGAAGTCTAATTCCTCATATAGCTCTAGTTGGACAACTTTTGTGTGATATTATCATACTTGAATGTAGTTGTACATTTTGTAAACACCCAAAAATTTCTCAAAAGATTTGGTCATTTTATAATTTCTATCTTTTCCAATAAAAATTATGATTTTTGGTCTTTTAAGGTTTTTTCAAATAAATATACCTTAAACGAACCCATTTCCACGTCAAAATTTTGTACGAGACTTAAAATAAGGATATTTTACACTCCTCTCAAAAAATAATATTTTGACAAAAAAGCCAAAAAATGACCACTCTACCCTCAAAGCCAAATTGGCAAAAGTTTTGGTTTCAAACGCTTGCCTACAAAGAAAGGATGGTTTCAAACAATTTCACAAAATTATAAAACCTTTGAAAATTCGAAAACAAAACAAGACCTCAAAAACTTGCCAAATCGAGTACAGTCCGATACCATGACTGTATAAAGTGGTCCAAGATCGTACACCCAAGGGTTAAAGTGGTTCAAGACCCTACACTCATCAAAAGGTTAAAGTGGTTCGAGACCCTAAACCCATCAAAGGGTTAAAGTGGTCAAGACGGTAAAGACTAACTCATAAAGCGAAAGTAGGTCACTCATGCAAACAAACACTGGGATGAGCGTCTGTTGTACTCCAAAAAAAAATATTTGAGGATTTCGTTAAAACTCAATGTTTTCAAATATATCTTAAAATGGTTTTGAAGATTGAAATCATAAATCTTACCTGAAAAGATAATCAAGTGAAGCAGAATCTCGAGAGGCTAGGATGAAAAGGTTCGCATGGAAGGAATTAAGTTTGAAGAAATGTAACTCCTGTAATGGACCAAAACCATACATGCCAAGATTCTGATCAATCCCAAAACCAAATCAAAGATGGGCTTATGATCAAACCCAAAACCAAGTCAAAAATAGGATCCTGATCAAGCCTAAGTTAAACTCAAGTTCAAGATGGGCGGCGCATGCATCTAAGCCCAATTCAAATCAACCCACGATGGGCACACAATCAAGCCCAAAATCAAACAAGATGGGTGCATGATCAAGCACAATTCGATTGAACCAGGATATACTCAGTCAGCACATGCCTAGGCTGGGTCAAAGTCAATGGAACCAAGGGCCCATTCGTACACCAAGTGACGAGTTGCACCAAAGAGTCATCAAGACCCTAGCTGAACCAAGCAAGGGGTGGGTTGCATCTAGCCTAGGGTTGCAAGTCAAGGCCAAGGATAAGTGATCAAGTCATGGACTGCAAGTCAAGGCCCAAGGCTAAGTGATTAAGTCACAGACTGCAAACCACACCAAAGCCATTGCTTGGGCACGCCGCACCAAACTCACCTTGACCAAGAGAGGGACGTCCATGTGCCCTATTGTAAACACCCTGAATAATTTTTTATAAAAACACTTTCAATTTCGAAAACCAGCTTGTCTTAAAACCTCTACTTTAAAGTGAAATTTTTTATTCTTTAAAATAAAGATTTTAAAGATAAAGATGTTCAAATTAAAGCTGAAGGGATAAGGCCCAGAGGATATAAACAAATCAGGCAAAGATCAAGGCGACAGTTGAGCAAAGCCTGCTTCAAGCCGAGATCAAGTTCGCGAAAGTCAAGCCATTGAGTAAGGAAATGGATAAAACCGAGTTAAGGCACATCTTCATCAAGTCAAGTGGATAGCCTCACAACCTAAACCTAGTTGAATTTGACTAAGACCTAGACTTGATTCACCTAGGCTAACCATGACTCATGACCTATCTCTAATCAAGTGACCTTAACTCAACCAAATTGGACTTATCCCAACCATGTCCACCCTACATTCTTTGGCTAAACTACAATTGAAACCCCATTACCTAGCCTTGATCAAATGGGATGAGCCACAAGGAAAACAACGCCACGTTGAAGGCAACAGGTTGTATTGGAAGGCACCTAGTCTCAACCGGCCATGCCTAGGTGCACATGACTTAAACCAAGAACCAGCCCACATGAAGTTGGTTCAGCTTTGACTAAAGGGGACCACATGGCCACGTGAAGATCAAAGTGGGGTTGGGTTTGGGTCACCCCAAAGAAGGGCCTAGAAGAGGCCCCCCTTGGCCTATAAATAGAGGCCAAGGGGGCGGGGGAGACGATTGGGCATTGAATTCCATCTTGGAGGGCTTGGGGGCATTGGAGATTGAAGGAGTTGCACCTTAGGCTGGGATTTCGTGAGCTTCCTCTAGGGAAAGGTTTGAGAGAGAGAGAAGGAGTGTAGAAAGATAGGCAAGGGCTGGAAGAGTTAGAGAGTTAGAGTGAGAAAAAGAGAGAAAAGAAAGGGAAAGTGAGGGCCATGGGCTTCTATTGTGAGCCGTTTTCTAGAAGGAATCAAGTAAGTATTCCTCATCCATCATTCATCCCTATTCTCTTCTTCACATTCAATTCAAAAGGGGTTGTATTAATAGAACATTGTCTCTCCCCATGATGTAATAAGAAGTAGATATGCTGCAAATTTTCGATTCTGGTTTATGCACTCTAATTGTTTGTGTTCTTGATTCTACCTCTCTATATGTTATAAACATTCTATATCTCCTAATCACCTCTATACTTAAGCTAATCTATATATTTTTATTCCTTTCCCTTTAACAATTTACTTTGGGATGTTGTGTTGTTGCAATTTAAATTCGGGTGAGTTTGCATCACGTATGTTGTAAAAACCAGAAAATCTAATTTTAGCATTCCCACATACATTGATTGCTTTATTTTTCATTGCTAAACTGCTACTCCGATCAACTTGAAATTTGGCATGCAATATCTGCACACACAAGCCCACTTGTACTAAAATTTTCAAAAATTTTAAGGCTATGCAACTACATAATAAAAGGTGTGTAAGATTAGAAAAAATCTTGAAACGTTTCTGTCAATACCGTTTTCCTACAATAGAGCTTGGGTAATTATCCTATAACTCTATTTGTAATTATCCAAATTAGGTGAAACTTAGTTCATTGGAAATCTAATATCCATAGCTTTCTAGCAAGACCAATTGCACTAAAATCAGATCTCAAAGCACTGAGATGCGGAATTATCTTTGGGTCTTTGTATTTCTGTGATAGAATAGTTTCGAGTGTCTAAGCAGAGATACTTTCCCGATTTAATTTTTTAATATCATAGCCCCCAAAAATAAAAACAAAAATAGTTTTGGAAGTTCCACACAAGGTCTGATCACTATTAAATTCATGATTTTTTGAAAATTTGGAAGGTATTGAAATAAAATCGGAAATCAAGGTCTAAATAGAACTAGTTTATGTTTTTCAGCACTTGATGAAATCTTATCTTCCAAAACAATTGGTGCACAAGTTGATTCACGTTTTCTCAAGTTTCTTTTGAAGTGAATTTGAAGTCTCACCTACAAATCCTCAAAGTGCTTAGGTTAACTCTTGAGCATCAATTGAAGAATGACTAAAGTGAAAAGATCTCGCTTAGCTGCAATCACCAAACAAGTCAGATTTATAAACTTTGCTAGTTTTGGAAACTAGCTGGCACGCTTGCGCAAGAAGTAGTTTTGAAAAGATGACTTTAAGTCTCTACATAGACTTGGAGTAAAATTTTCACATCTACACCTATGTGCTCCCATATGAAGCCATGCAACCAGCAACCCCACATTGGATGAAATCAAACTTGGGTCAAGCATTAAGCTCCATGCCCAACCCATGGAATCACTAGATTTCTCTAGAGGATTCCCTTGAAGGATATAAATAGAGGCCTTGGGAGGCTGGTTTGAGGGAAGAGAATCAAAGAGAAAAACCAAGAGAGAAAATCCAAACAAAGTGAGAGAGAAAGAGAGAGAGAGGAGAGGAGAGGAGAGGAAGAAGGAGGAGATCACCCCAAGAGGAGGAGGTGCTACCCCCAAGTCATTGGCCAACTCTATCATCTAAGGTCTTCAATCAAGGTCGATTTCTCCCTTCTCTTCTTACTTTCTTCAATTTCATTTAATTCATGTTGTAGTTAAGGGATAATTGTCTCTCAAAGTATTGTAATATTTGAGGGGAATTGTTGTAAATTTTCATCTAAAACAACCAGTAAGATTGTCCATTACTTGTTTGATTATTGGTTGTATTTAACTCAATATATATTGTACCTTATACTCTCTAATTTCTTTTATGCTTAAGATATATAATAATTTTTCTTGATTATCGAACTTCCTCTCTAATAAAATATGAAGCTATAACAGGGGCATTAGCACCCAAGTTTTACATGCAATGATATGAGTGTGTAAATCGCTTTTATGGTATATTAAAGGTTAATAAGATTGTGTGAGGGCGGACACTGGATTATGATCACATATGTTTTACAAGTGAGCTTTCCTTCTCGAGATAGATCACCCCCGGAATTCATATGTAAATGAGTTTCTCTGCAAACGAACACAAGTCCTCAACCAAAATTTATTTGAAAGATCACTAAACCATTAAAGATCAATCGTATGCATTCATTAGACTGCTAAAACAAAAAACTTTGTTTTCAGCATTTTGCTTCTGTTTGATTATTGAATTTTATAGCCCTAATGTTTGAATGAAAAATTCTGAAAATTGGTCTACACCTTACTTGCATACTGGACAACCCAACCCACTATAAAATGTTAAAGAATTTTAGGATCGGGTAAGGTCGTAAATAAAATTATAGAAAACCGAGATAAAACATGATTCCACTGCATATCATACAACAGAGCCTGGGTAAAACTCCCCTAACTCTATTGTAGTTATCTAAAAATTTTGAAAATGGTTTCATTGGAAAGCTGATTTTTATAGATTTTTAACTTGATAAATTTCATTAAATTCTAAGTTTACATGCAGAGATGCATGCATTTTTCTAAGTCTTTGTATTTCTGTCACAAAGTCTGTCCCGAGTTCAAAGGCTAGGAACTTCACGAATTTAATTCGGCTTATTCTTAGAATCAAAATCAAAACAAAAATATTTTAATAAACTTGACATCTGGGCCTAGAATAGGTAAATTTTTTGGGATTTTTGGAATCCCATAAAATATAAAAAGAATTAGAAACACTTGCCTCTAGAAACAAGATTAGTTCTATTTTTCAAAAGTGAATTTGATCTTGTCAAGGGAATGATCACACGATTTTGAAAAGTATTTTAATTGAATATTTCTTTCAAAAACTTACGGGATCACAAGACACTTTTTCATGCATCTAGGCTAACCCTTGAGTATCAATTCAAGAAGGCCTACGATGATAAAAGCCCACTTATCCACAATCACCAAAGAAGTTGGAAAATCAATTTTCCAAGTTTTAGAAAACTTGATGGCATGCTGACGCTTTTTTTTGTAGATCAGATTTCAAGTTGATCCATAGACTAGAAATTTTATTTACATGTACAAAAAAAATGCACGCCAGGTGGGACTTGGGTCTTAGAAAAGTTATTTTGATCCGGTGACCTTCTTTGGAAACAAATCAATTCCAAAACCTTGTTTTAAACTCTTACAAAAAACTTGGTCAAAAATCTAAAATTTTCCAACAATGTCAAAGGGTTCAGCTAGGGTTGTGTCAAGTGAAGCCTTATCAAGTTCCATAGATCGGTTTCCAAAAACCACAAAAAAGTCTTCTCAAATTCAGGAAGATAGAATTGCCTCTCTAAAAAGAGAGTTAAGAGAGATACAAATCAAAAGGAAAATTGTTGCCCTAAGCCAAGAGGCCATGGTACATTGTTCTCATGAGAAATAATCTCAGGTCTATAGAGAGAGAAACCATGCCCAAAAAACCAAACTGACCCCAAAATCTAATGAAGGATGTGAGGTCACAAATGTAGCAAGTGTTCGAATTAAACCATCTCTTCCTAACCTTGCTAGTCACCCACTTTCCAAAACCCCTTTGTCCATTGAAAATCCAAAAAAGAATTATATTTGAAAAATCCAAAAAATCTAGAAAAACTTCAAAAAATAAAAAACAATTAAAAATGAAAATGATGAAATTGTGGAAATTGAAAGTGAAAATTCAAAAAAAAAACAAAGAAAAAGGAATCTACATTCCTAGGCACACAAGTAGAGAGGGGCATGAGGTTCTCTTCACACAAGCCATCCAAAAATTTTTAAAAACATGTGATCTGATGGGTTCCATTCTCATGAGCACCACTTCACATACTTTGAAGGTTTTCCCTCCCAAAGAAACACATACAAAGGAGGATGAGTGTTGCACACACATAAGCTTGGAGGATGAAATTCAAGACCTAGCAAAGCAGTGAGAGATCGAAGCCACGCATGAGATTGAGTCGCTTCAGCACGCCTACAATGAAGTTTGCTCTCACCATGAAAAGGTATTCGCTCGAAAAAGGTTTATCTGAAACTCATTCCCCTCCAAAACTCCCAACTTGATCCTCTCTTTCTTAGTGTAGGATTTGTAAATCATTCATGTCCATTCCATGAGCCAAATCACACTCATGCACCCACAAGCCCACTCAATGTACCAAAAAATGTAGATTTTCAAGGTGCACCGAATGTCCCGTACCAACAAAAAGAATTTCAAAGTGAAAAACAAAATGAAAATAAAATTCAAAACTTGATAGGCATGGTTACTCCTAAGGTATACATCGATATCCTAGGTACACTGTAGACGCGCGAAAAAATCCCCGCCTCTCACCTTTTCAGGGTTTGGAGTGGATCCTCTCGTGCGTCTAAGGCCTATTTATGCAAACAGGGCGTGCCAGCTAGCTTACCTAAGCTAGCGAAGATATATTGAAAACTGACTTCTAATCGTGGCGATTGTGAGCAAGTGAGCTCTTGTCGTCACAGACCTTCTTGCACCGATACGCAAGGGTCAGTTTGTACGCTTTGCAAAAATCAAGTTTTGGGATAGAAAGCCTACGAAGCGGTTCGAGGTGTCTAATTCGGGTCTTTTAGATGCGATTGCATATTTTAGATCACGTGGATTTGCACGTGCCTAAGTCTTTCCTTTTATCCCTTTTCGGGCTACCTAGTTTGTGTGTTATGAACACTCCACTACATGGGCGAATTCGAGCGGGGCTCGCTTTGATGCAATATGCGTCTTACCTCATGGTATGGCGTAGATGCAATGCAAACTCACGCTACTCCAAAGGGAAAACCCGAATGTAAAGACAATACTGAAGGGAAATAACCGAAGGGAAATGACTTGTAAATTAAATGCCGAAGGAAGATATGTATATAGAGTATGTATATGAGCCCTTACTCGGGTCTTGCAAATAAGAGCGAAGGCTCAATGTGGGTGCGTGCTTGAATTGAAAGACTTACACACACGACATGAAATTAAACCCAAATATAAATTGCAGTATGGCCTTGACTAAGGTCTTGGGAGTAAGAGCGAAAGCTCAATGTGTGTGAGAGTGCTTGAATTGAAGTACTACGCACACGACATGAAATTAAACCCAAATATAATTGCGATAGGCCTTGACTAAGGTCTTGGGAGTAAGAGCAAAAGCTCAATGTGTGTGAGAGTGCTTGAATTGAAAGACTTACACACACGACATGAAATGAAACCCAAATAGTATAGGTCGGCCCTTACTTGGGTCTTTCAAATAAGAGCGAAGGCTCAATGTGTGTGAGTGCTGGAATTGAAAGACAACGCACCCAACTTAAGCAAAACCCTACAAAAATGAAAGTATATGTATATACTGATGTATTAGGGGCGGATTAGGCCCGTGTGTGTTCAAAATCGTGCACAACTAAGAGAGTGCACGTGTGTGGGTGTGCCAAGCCACGTTATTACAAGCGGGGGGAGACTATGCTCCGTTATTACAACCCCGTATCGAATTGAATCTCAAGCAAGTATACAACTAAAGACCGAGTTAGGCACTTACTAGTAGCTGGTCCGTAGATGCCTTGCTTGAGCGTGGGCTTGGCCTTCGCCTTGGGCTGCAAAAGGGAGCTCCGTGAGGTTGAATGACAAGGGGTGCTTGTCGGGTGCCTTGAAGGTGGCCGGCTGCTAGCAAGGGTGTTGCCTTGACGTGTGGGATTAAAGGGGCTAGGTAAGGTCACTAGGGGGAGTGTAGTGTTGGGGAATATGGCACTAAGGGAAGGGAACTAGATAGGGGAAGTTCTTAGGGAGTTGGATGGGGTAGCCGGGTGTAGCTAGGTTGGTTAGGTAGTGGCGGGTAGTTAGGATGCTATGGGTTCGGCTGAGTGAGAAGGGTGGCAGCAAGTGGCTGGCTGTGGGGCAGTTGGTGGTAGTGCAGGTGGCTGAGAGTGGAGAGGGAGTGAAGAAGAAGTAGAGTGGTGTATGGGGTACTAACCGGATGATGGGAGGCAGCGGGTGGTTGAGGAGCAGCCGGGTGTGGTGGAGCAACTGGTTCGGCCGAAGCTCGGGGTGGCGACAGGTGGTTGGCCGGCTGGGGTGTGGTGGAGCAGCTGGAGCACGGTGGTGACTGGTGGTGGTGCAGGTGGAAGGCCCGGCTGGTGCTGGAAAGGGGTGAGAGTGGATGAGAGAGGATGGAAGGGGATGAGAGAGGCTGGAAAATGGGTCGGCTTCTAGATAGGAAAACCCGCCCCCAAGGGGGGGGGTTTATATAGGGCTTGGTTAGGTCGGTTAGGGCTGGGTTTGGGGTAGTGGTTAGGTGGTTTAGGTAGGGTGGTATGATGATAAGGTGGGCTGGAAAGGGGAGGGCCAGATATTTTAAATACAAATGGTTTTGGTAGGTTGTGGGCTAGGGGTGGTTTAGGGGTTTAGGGTTTGGTTAGGTGGGTGGGTTCTAGGGTGAGGTTTAGTGAGCTAGGTTAGGTGATTAGGCTAGGATTAGGCTAGGTTTAGGGAAATTAACCTAGGTTTAGGGAAGGATTAGGGAAGTGGGTTAGGTGATTAGGTTGGGATTAGGCCGGGATTAGGGAAGTAGGTTAGGTGATTAGGCTCAGATTAGGGGCGGATTAGGGTGGAAGGCTAGGATTAGGTATTTTGGGTTAGGTTTAGGTGAAGGAGCTCCCTTTGCATGGCCCATAGACCTTAACCACTTCATGTTGGAGCAGCCCTAGGTTAGGTTTTGGCTAATTATAAGCTTAAACGCACTTAATTAGGCTAACCCACATGATTAACCCCAAACTTGACACACAAGTCAAGCTTAATTACAACCACACTTGATCTTATCCACCCCCACTCTCTCTCATGCCCATAATCCCACATGAATTTCAAGTGGGCCCCACCTCCATTTATGAGAAGGTGATGTGGGCCATGGATATGGATATTGGATTGGATTTTTGAATCCAAATCCAAATCCAAATCCATACATGGGTTTGGATTGGGATCTGGATATATATGGTCCATATCCAATCCAAACTGAACTTTGACTCCTTCGAGCTGTGTTCAAAACAAACGGTTTGTGCGGGGCCTGACAGCATCAGTGCTCCGTCTGCGTTGGGTCTTCGCCAACATGATCGTCCGCCTCTGTTTTCGCCTTCCGGAGATGACTTCAAAGGATGATTTAATAATAACAGGGTCTTGGACGTTCGAGATCCTAGGGGTGTGAATTTGATACAAGAGTTGTTGTGCCGAGCTTGACATGTGCTCCGGTTCCTGGCTCTTCTTAGCTCTCTTGGTCCTGTCTGGATTAGGCCAAGCTGCTTCGGGGTTCCAAAACATGTTTTACAAAGGGTTTTCAAAAGCCATATTATGTATTTTTGAAATATAAAGTTTAAAACATATATACATGGTTATCTGAAGGGCTCCTGGGTTTCCAGACTCAAAATAGCCCTTTGGGGCTGCTTTTACAAAACCAGATGGGTTTTGAGAAATTCGTGGGATTTTGGGGTGTTTACATACAACTAACCCTACCATGTATAAAAAAATCCTTTGAGTCTAGGTTTGCATCATAAATCCAAGCCTACATCCATGACTTTCCATAACCTCCACATACCTACCAAGGGACCAACCATGGTTTCCCTTAGAATCCATACCTTTTCATTTTGCAATGGATCAAATATGCTCTCCATTTGCATGCACATACACCGACCACCCCTAGGGCACATTGGGTTACACCTAGGGTCCATCATAAGAATATCAACCAAAACAAACTCTAGGTGCGCATCATTGATGCACCCGAACACTCAGATCCTCCTTGGACATGATATGATGCTAACTCCAGGTTTTGTATATTGTATATAGGTTATCTCTAAAGTCCAAAAAGTCTGAAAAAAAGAAAAAAACCTAAATACAAAAAAATTCAAAGGAGAAAACCCAAAACCATTTGTCAAAAAAATGTCAATCCCCATAGAGATGATTTGGGTGATGTCAATTTGCATGAACTTTCACAAAATGAATAAAACTTTAAACTTGGGCAAACATTGAAGAAGGTGACCAATATAGGAATCAAACCTAACCCAAAACGCATCAAAAGCTAGGATCATGTCATGGATATTCCTAAGGCATGCCAAAAACCAAGATAGTCCATGTATGAGTCATTCATGCATCTCATTGAATTGTCATTCATCACATGCCACAATAGGGTCGGCCATAGTGTGAATGCCCATATTGTCTTCTCTAAACTAGGGGCATGTAGCTTGCATTCTCTAAACACCTTTCATGAAGACTTGAAAACATTAATTACTTCATTGAGCATGTATCTCCGTCATCTTATATGAGAATACATTTTTACATGTCATGCATCCCATGAACATCATTCACCCATAGAGGCCCACATCCTTTTGAGAAGTGGCATCCCAAGTAGGAAAGTCCCTATGTCATAAAAGGGGCAAAAACCAATGATACATATTGGCTAATTGATACCAAGGGAAGAAACTTGGTGGACCCTATAAATGCCTAATATCTAAAAGATATTATGTTTAGTGTCTATCACAAATTTTTTTGAAATTATTTTCGCAAATGGATCTTCTTTTGTTTCTTGAAGAAGGAACCAAGTCAAATATATGCCTCTTAACTAGAAATTAATGCCCTATGAAAGTGGAGTATTTTGAAAATCATTAAATGACATTTCAAAAGTTCTTATTTTACAAGATGGGACCTATTCTAAAATAGCAAAATATTTTCAAATAATATGTGCTATTATCAAATAGGGTATACTTGATTAGACCGAGTATCTAGAGGAATAAGTTGTTCCCCCATCTTGTTCCCTTCAAAGAAAATTGTCAAAAAGAAAAAGAGAAAAAGAAGGAAAGGAAGAAAATAAATCTCCAATATAGAGGTCTTCTACAAAAGAAAGGAAAAAAAAAGCCAAAACTCAAAGAGCATTTCCTTGTTTTTCCTTATACCACAGGATGCTTGAAAAGGAATCGTGAGAACTCTCCCCATACCCTTACAACTTATCTTAAAAAAAAAAGTTTATCACTATAATTCTAAATTAGGAATAGAACTTACCAATTTGGATTTCGTTTTGTTTGAGGATTAGGCCTTGTAATGTGGAAAATGGAATTTTGAAATATTGTTGAGTTTTTCCAACAATAAAAACCTTTACAAAGTAATGGAAAGTTAAAACCAAAGTGAAGGGAAATATAACAAATGAAAGTCCTTTTTTATAGAAACAAAAAGAAATTATCTTTTAAAAATGATTTTTACAAAACCCAAGGCATTAAGCAAATGAACATGTAGGCCACCCCAATTAAGGTAGCCAACTTTCATGGGAGCTCCCTAAATGAATCGTAGAGATCTCCAACATTCATCTCATGCCCATGTGCGTTCATACATGACATTATTCATCTATGATCCTCGCATTGGTCAGCTACTGTCCATGTTGAATCACTTTTGCTAGAAATCCTCTTCCCCAATCGTAATTAGGACAACCTAAGTCCCAGAAATGAATACCTTAACACAAAAATAGGAAAGTTCATGAAATCTTGATTCAACTTAAATAAACTCTAGCATTCAAAAAAATAAAAATTTATAGTTGTTATTCTTTGCCATTAACCAAATAAATTTGTTTAATGACAAAGAGGGGCATCTATAAACACCCAAAAATTTCTCAAAAGATTTGGTTTTTTTAGAATTTCTATCTTTTTCAAAAAAAATTATGGTTATAGGTCTTTTAAGGTTTTCTCAAATAAAGATATCTTAAACGAACCCATTTTCACGCCAAAATTTTATAGGAGACTGAAAATCAGACTTTGCACCCCCCTAAAAAAATTTAATTTTGACAAAAAATCTAAAAAATAACTACTCTACCCTCAAAGCCAAATTGACAAAAGTTTGTCATTTCAAATACTTGCCTGCAAAGAAATGATGGTTTCAAACAATTTTCTTTAAAGAAATAAATGAAAATGGGACATTGGGAACCAAACCCACAAAATATTTGTAAAATGATAATTTCACAAAATTACAAAACCTTTGAAAATTCAAAAACAAAACAAGTCCAAAACAAGACCTCAAAACTCGTCAGATCGAAGATAGTCCTACACTGAGACCCTACACCAATCAAAGGGTTAAAGCAGTTCGAGATCCTACACTCAAGGGTTAAAGCGGTTTGATACCCTACACCCATTAAAGGGTTAAAGCGGTTTGAGACCCTATACCCATCAAAGGGTTAAAGCGATCGAAGTTGTACTCCAAAAAAAAATATTTGAAGATTTCGTTAAAATCCAATATTTTCAAATATATCTTAAAATAGTTTTAAAGAAAACATTTGAAACCATAAATCTTACTTGAAAAAATAATCAAGCGAAGCAAAATATCGAGAGGCTACGATGAAAAGGTTCACCCGGAAGGAATGAAGTTTAAAGAAATGTAACTCCTACAATAGACTAAATCAAATCAAAATCAAGTCAAAGATGGGCTCATGATCAAGACCAAAATCAAATCAAAGATGGGCTCATGATCAAGCCCAAAATCAAATCAAAGATGGGCTCATAATCAAGCTCAAAACTAAGTCAAAAATAGGCTCATGATCAGGCCTAAGTTAAACTCAAGTTCAAGATGGGTGGTGTATGCATCCAAGCCCAATTCAAGTCAACCCACGATGGGCACACAATCAAGCCCAAAATCAAACAAGATGGGTGCATGATCAATCCCAATTTGATTCAGGCTCAAGACAACCTGCGAAGTAAGATCCAATTCAAGGCAAGATCGAGATCGAGTTTCACTTAAAGGCACTCAATTTAAGTCAAAGGGCCATACTAAAGAAGCCCAAATCAAAATTAAACTAAGGTAGCTTCACCAAACAGGTCAAGAAGTTGTATTTACACCAAATAGAGCCAAGAGTTAACCCGATCAAGACATGCCAAGGATAAAGACCCAATCAAAGAGTATGGGCTCAATCAAAGGGAGTCAAAACCAAGACCAAGTAGTAGGATATACTCAAAAAACACATGCCTAGGCTGGGTCAAAGTCAATGGAACCAAGGGCCCATTTATGCACCAAGTGGTGAGTTGCACCAAAGAGTGATCAACACCCTAGCCGAACCAAGCAAGGGCCAGCCTGCATCTAGCCTAGGGCTGCAAGTCAAGGCCAAAGATCAAGCCATGGGCTGCAAGTCAAGTCCCAAGGCTAAGTGATCAAGTCACGGGCTGCAAGCCAAACCAAGCACAAACAACACCAAGCCATGGCTTTGGCGGGCTGCACCAAACTCACCTTGACTAAGAGAGGGGCCACCATGTGCCCTATGTGCTCCCATGTGAGGCCATGTGACCGGCAACCCCACATTGGATCAAATCAAACTTGGGCCAAGCATCAAACTCTATGCCCAGCCCATGGAATCCCTAGACTTCTCTAGAGGATTCCCTTGAAGGTTATAAATAGAGGCCTTAGGAGTTCGGTTTGAGGGAGGAGAATCAAAGAGGAAAACCAAGAGGAAAAATCAAGGTAGAAAATCCCAACAAAGTGAGAGAGAAGAGGAGAGGAAGGAAGAGGAGATCGCCCCAGGAGGAGGTGTTGCCCCCAAGTCGCCGGTCAATTCCACTATCCAAGGTCGATTTCTCCCTTTTCTTCCTTTCTTCAATTTCATTCAATTCATGTTGTAATTAAGGAACAATTGTCTCTCAAAGCACTGTAATATTTGAGGGGAATTGCTACAAATTCAATTCATGCATCCAATTCATTAGACTCCTAAAATAGAAAACTCAGTTTTCAACGTTTTGCATCCAATTGATCATTGAATTTTCTACCCTTGATATGTGAACGAAAAAAATTCGAAAATCGGTTTACACCTTACTTACACAATGGCCAGACCACCATAAAATTTTCAAGAATTTAGGATTTGGTAAAATCATAAATAAAATTATGGAAAACCAAACTAAAACCAAGATAAAACCTAACTATACTGCACATCTTGCAATGGAGCCTTGTAAAACTCACTTAACTATGTTTGTAGTGATCCAAATATTCTGAAAATGGTTCTTTAGAAAGCTGATTTCCATAAATTTTCAACTTGACTAATTTCATAAAATTTCAAGGTCTACGTGAAGAGATACAGGCATTTTTCTAAGCTTTTGTATTTCTATCTATAGATATGAAAATTTTACTCCAAGCCCATATAGAGACTTGAAGCAAACAATTCAAACCTACTTCATTTGTGCGAGCGTGCCAACTAGTTTTCAAAACTAGCAAAGTTTGTAAATTTGACTTATTTGATGATCATGACTAAGCAAGATATTGTCACCTTAGGTCTTCTTGAACCGACGCTCAAGGGTCAGCCTAGGCGCTTTGAGGACTCATTGGTGTAGGTGTATATTTCCAAAATTCACTTTGAGAATGGTTTTCAATCAAATCAAACTCATGCACTTGGTCTTGAAAATGAAGGATTTCAAGTTCTGAAAAACATAAACTAGTTCTGTCTTCAGAGTTGATTCCTAGATTTTTTTGGATGACTTAGAGATCTCCAAAATTCATGAAAATTTCGCAGATCATAGAGTATAATATGAAGATTCTAAAACTATTTTTACTTTGAAATTTGGTATTGTAGATTTACAGAATTAAATCTGGAACTGTCTACTACTCAAATGTTTCAGGATACCCTATTACAGAAACATAGAGGCCTAAAAAAGCCTATGTATCTCCATGTATAGAACTCCAAATTGTGTGATTTTAGTCTTGTTGGAAAACTATGGATATCATCTTTTCAATAAGACTAATTTTATCAATTTTGTTTCATTACAAAAAGAGTTATAAGACTTTTACCCAATCCCTATTACAGGAAAATAGACTGTATAGAAAAAGAGCCTGGAATTAAATGATCGTTTCCTGTTTTATTTATGAGTCTATACGGTCTTAAAATTCTTGAAAATTTTATCGTTAGTGGGATTATATGTGTAGATTTGGTGTCTTAAGGTTTAGATTATTCGGAGCAGCAGTTTAACAATGAAAAATAAAACAATTGGCATATGTGTGATGTAGGAAAAACAGAATTTCAGTTTTTAGAATATAAATGCATGCATCCATCCGAATTTAAATGACATCCATACCAAAATTAAAGCACATTATTGGATGGAAATGAAGGTAAATATGTATGTTAGCTTAAGCATAGAGGAGGTTAGGAGTTATAGGAGTTTTATAGAATATAGAGAGGTAGAATCAAGAAAGCAAACAAGTAGAGTGCATACATAGGAAATGAAATTGACAACATATCTACTTGCTATTACAACATGGGGGGAGACGAAGCTCCATTATTACAACCCCTTCCTTGAATTGAATGTTAAGAGAAAAATTAAGATTGGAAAAGAGAAAGAAATACTCACTTAGCAGCCTCCAAGAACCGGATTTATAATGGGGAATTCGACCCCTTCTTCTCTTGGAACCACCCTTTCTTCTTCCTCCCTTTTCTCTTTTCTCTCTTTTTCTCTTACTCTCTCTCTAACTTGCAGCACCTCCCCTCTCTCCTAGGCTCTCACTCTCTCTTCCCTCACATTTTGGCAAGTCCCTCAATGTGCAAGATGATTGAAATGAGCCCCCCATGGCCTTTATTTATAGGCCAAAGGGAGGGGCTCTAGTGTCTTCCATGGGGCGGATTGGACATGGACCCTTTGGCCCATGTCTTGCTCCACTTCTTGATCCATTGCTGTACCAACTCTTTCACGGGGGCATGCTTGGTGGTCCCATCATGGCATGGCTGGAAATGAGCCCCATGTGGTCTTGGTTTGGTCCTTGGGCTCGAGCTAGACATGAACTAGGCTAGGCGCTCCCAAGTACCATCCCCTAGTCTTGATTTCAACTTGGTTGATTGAATTGCATTGTGGCTTCAAATCTAGCTTCGGTTGGGACTAGTTCCCATGACCTTATGTAGTCCCTTCATAGCATGAACTAGCTCCATGTAGCCCTTGAAGTGGGTTGATCCTTGGTTCGAGCCAAGTGTACCCGAACATGGCTAATTGGACCTGCGCGCCTCCTCATGCCATCGACTAGACTTGACTTCAATGTGGGCTTACCTTGGTCGATGGAATGTCATTGTGACTCATCTTACCCTCTCTTGGAGCAGCCTAAGGCATCCTAGGGTGCAGCTGAGTCATGGCAAGGTATGGCCTCAAGGTAGGTTAGGATGGTGTGGGTCAACATGGGTCCAATCAATCAAGGTGGACTAGGTGAGTTGGTGTTGTTCGTTCAAGGTAAGGGTGATTTAAGGCAATTCGGTCTTAGCCAATGTGTTTTGATCAAACTAACTCATAGGCCACAGTTTGGCAAAGCAAGTTGGGTTTAGGTTGGACTTGATATGGGTCCGATTAGATGCACTTGGGTGAGGCTTGGCCAAGTTCAACTTGATGCGGCTTTGTACCATGCTTGGTGAGGTCTTGACTTTATTTGATTCCCGTATTTAATCCATAGCTGAGCTCAGTCATGGCTTGATGCGGGCTTGCCTCAACCGTTGCTTTGATCATCGCTGATTCTTCGAAGAGATGATTCAGCTTTATCCCTGTTTATGGTTTCAAATATTTTCTTATTTAAAACCATTTCATTTTGAAATATATTTGAAAATATTATTTTGTCAAAATCTTCAAATATTCTTTTGAAAACAATTGAGTTACATTCCTAGTGTTTACTTGTATGGGCGACCTACTTTTCGCCCCGTGAGTTGGTATTTACCGTTTCAACCACTTTAACCCTTTGTTGGGTATAGGGTATCAAACCATTTTAACCCTGGATGGGTATAGGGTATCAAACCACTTTAACCCTGGATGGGTGTAGGGTGTCAGACCACTTTAACCCTTGATAAGTGTAGGGTCCCGGAGTATGACTCTTCTTAATCAGGAGAGTTTTTGAGGTCTAATTTGGATTTGATTTAATTTCAAAAGGTTTTAATAAATTTGATATTTTGCAAACATGTTTGGGTTTGGTTCCCAATGTATCATTTATATTTGAAGAAAGTTGTTTGAAATCATCATTTTTTTATATGAAATCATTTGAATTGGCAGAATGCTACCAATTTAGGCTTGAGGGCAAAGCAGTCATTTTTTTGGCTCTTTGTCAAAATTTGATTTTTTTCAGAGAGGTGCAATGTACCTATATTTTGAGGTTGCCATGAAATTTTGGTGCAGAAATGAGTTTATTTAAGGTGTCTTTATTTGAAAACCCTTAAAAGCCCCAAAACCACGAATTTTTTTCTAAAAAGGTAAAATTTCTAAAATATCAAATTATTTTGAGAAAATTTTTGGGTGTTTAACTATCATAGAGTTTATCCCGAGTTCCAAGGCTGGAAACTTCAGAATTTAATTATGCTCATCCTCAGAATAAAAAATCAAAAAAATATTTCAATAAACTTCACATCTTGGCCTAGTGAAGTTTTCGGGATTTTTGGAATTCCATAAAATACCAAAAAAAATAGAAACACCTACTGCTCAAATCAAGATTGGTTTTGTTATTCAGAACTAAATTTGATCTTTTCAAGGAAATGATCACACGATTTTAGAAAGTTTATTTCAATTGAATATTTGTTTCGAAAACTTGTCGGATCACAAGACACTTTTCCAAGTGTCTAGGCTGATCGTTGAGCGTCGGTTCAAGAAGACCTATGATGATAAATACTCACTTATTCACAATCACCAAAGAAGTTGAAAAATCAATTTTGCAAGTTTTAGAAAACTTGATGGCATGCTTGCACTTTGTTTTGTAAATCAGATTTCAGGTCGAACCATATACTAGAAATTTTATTTACATCAATACATCTATCTCAACATCTTCATTTAAATCATTAATTGTATTTCACGCATATATGCATATATGTGTGGTTCTAGGTAATCTAGAACCGGCAGTTCCAAACTAATGATTCGTATTCAATTTTCCAGAAACCAAGAATTATAATCAATTTGGTAGCAAGTTGGTTATGCTTTGAGTCTTAAACCATTCAAAACTAGAAAATATATAAAAGAAATTGATATGTATATATATCATATGGAACAAACAATTTAGAATTGTTAGTTTTGATTCCAGTTTTATGGAGGGTAGAATTGGAACCAAACTGAGTACTTGGTCTAGGGTTCCCTTTGACTGATTCTGATTTCAGTTGGTTCTTAATGATGTTCAGTTTCCTTGGAATCATGGGGCCTGCTCCAAACTGGACGTCTAGTTCGTACTACTAAAACTATAAGTTAAGATTTTCTAGAGCGTAGACTACTGATCTCTGGTCAAATCTCAATTTATGAGGATTGGGTGGAACCCGACAAGAGACGATAGATATAAGGGAAATAAATGTATGAGTTGGTGAAACCCATGCAATGAGTTTGACATAAGTGGACCATAAAGATGTTCAATTGCGACGCATCTGGAAGAAACAGATGATTGCAGCGCAATCTATGGATCGGTTATAGCCAATATCTGATCCCATTCCGATTCACATTAACCACATATGGTATTCAGATACCAAATCGGGTTGGTTAAAGTGTCATGGTTCCGGCATCACAGCTTGTCACTTGTTAGTATACTCTAGAAATGGATATCTGATATTCAGATCCAATGATAGCAATGTTGGGTTTGGTTTCGGGGCTTCATATATCCATTTAATCAGACGGAATGCAATCTTAATCCACATCCGTACTAACAATGCTAGTTAGGGTAGGATTAAGTAAGAGTTTAAAAAGATGGAATTTGATGATTAAACAAACATGAATTGGTTGCCAAGATTAGGTGTCCCTGGGCCGCACGAGCAGCCAGCATGATTTTAACGTGAGCAGGCGGGGACTGAGTAGCACAGGGTAAACCCATGGATCCAAACACACCCAGATCCTAGTTTCGAACCAAATCGGATAAAGTTAGATCATAGATTTTTAATAAAGTGAAGACGTTCAACAAATTTTCTGTCGCCTTCACTAAATGTAGGTTGGGCTCCCAAATCCCAACAGCTCCCATGGAAGGGGCAAATCAAAACGAGCAAGCCAATATGTCATGTGTACATGTTCCCTTTTCTATAAGTACGTTGGACTTGTACATGCTAATCCTGAGTGAGGGGTTTTCTAGTGACATCTATTAATTGGGTCCGCACGACCTCTAATCGCGAGTGAACAAGCAAGATTGAGGTTTCGCGTTCCACTCAACAAGTATTCACCGTATAATCTCTCACATCTTTTTGCTAATGCAAAAATCTTAAGCGTGTTTCTCTTATTCTATCTATGTGGGTGTCAAGGTAATAGCTAACCTCGTTACAAATTTGGTGTGGGGGTGTGATTCTCTCATTTTATTTTCTATTGATATCATAACAAGTTTCTCTTTGTCAATGATCGATGTGGTCTTTCTTTGGTCATATTTTACTTTAAAGCTCTTCATTTTGAATTTCGAGTATGGTTTATATCTTTTTATATGGATCCAGCCGTGATTTGGTATTAGAACACAAGGTTGGACCTGAACATGGACCCGAACCTACCTAGATCGAAAGTGGTCCAACCCCTTAATACCAAATGGTGGCGAGCTGACGAGATCGGAGGACTACTGCTAAAAGAGGAAGGTGGGAAGCCGGAAGTGGTGGTCGAGAATTGAGAAGTACGTGCCCAAATGCTCTCCATAAAACAAAAATTAAATAAAACGACGACAAAGAGAACGGACGTCTCCGAATCCCCCCAAATCATTAACGTCCAAGCACGTAACTATGGCAACGTCTCCAAGCCCCAACTTTTCTCGATACAAAGCATAGATGCTTATATATATCGTTTTGTAAGCCACCGGGATACTTCTTTTCTAATTCTTGATTTCTCGTTGATTTTCTTTTAAGCTCTCTATGTTTGACAAAATTACCTCCCCCAATGCCAATTTTTCACTTATTCGAGAACATATAATTACTTTCAGGCCCATTACGTTTGACGAATTTACCAAGTACCTCCTCCAATGCCAATTTTTTCACTTGTTCGAGAATATAATATATGTTTTCTTGAAGGATCAAGACCAATTTGAGAATTTTATAATTATAAATGAAGCCTGAGACCACATATATGGATGCTGGGCGGAGCTTCAAGCTCGTTCATAAACTAAGTGAAGATAAAAAGGAAACTAGTCTGACAAGCTGAGATGAAGTCTTTTGAAGAATGTAGCTCAAATCAAGTTCGAGCCTGGAGATCGGGAGCTTAATCGTTGAGCATTTCTTAAACATTTAAAGTATGATTGTATGATCTTATAATCATAAAACAAGTCTTGAGTCGATAGACATCAATTTGGAACCAAGCTTAACTATGCTCATTCTTGAGCTCATTTTAGCTCGAGAAAGAAAAGATTAGACAACCTCGAATTGATATAAATAGCTTGAGCATGGAGATTAATGCTCGATCGAGATCCTATTCAAGCTAAGCATTTCCTAAATGAGCTAGAAAAACTTGATTATACTCATATCAATCCCCTTTCTAAAAGAATTTAGACATATGACAATATGGTGACCGAATTATGATGGTGAAATTACTGTTAGGAGTAGAGGATTCGAATATAGTTTGTACTTATGCAGCTCAAGTAGGATTAGAAGATAGTATAAATAAGGTTTTTTGAAAAGAGTTAAATAAGGTAATTCAAAGAATTCCGCAAAGGAAGATGATTTGTTTAGGAGAAGACTTAAATGGACAGATATGTAAAGATTCATTATGATATCAAGGTATTCATGAAAACTATAATTTTGGGGATATAAATGAGGAGAGTAGGGAAATTTTAAATTTTGCTATGACTTTTGATCTCTTTATAGCTAATACAAATTTGAAAATTTGAGATAAGCATTTAATTACTTATAAGAGTGGCTTATCACAAACACAAATTGATTATTTCTTTTGTAAGAAAACAGATAGATCGTGTTGTAAAGATTTCAAGGTAATTCTAGGAGAAAGCTTAACTACTCAACATCGACTTTTAGTAATGGAATTGCAAGTAAAAAAATAGATAAAATAAGAATAGAGTGCATACATCTATTGAGACTAGATGGTAGAACTTTAAATGTGAGAACGCAAATATATTTAAATAGAAAGTTCTTTCAGAAGATGCTTAGAATTATATAAGTATACCTTATGGTATATAGAATAATATGACTATACATATTAAGAAAGTGGCAAAAGATGTGTTAGGCGTATCTTAGGGAGGTATACTAATATAAAAAGAAGCATAATAGTGGAGTGAAGTGGTACAAGATAAAATAAGGCAAATAAGGCACGTTACAAATTGTATTATGATAAGAAGACTAGTGAAACTTTAGAAGCTTATAAGACAGCAAAGAAATAATCGAAAAAGGCCATTAGTGAAACAAAAACCAAAATTTGGGAGGATTTATATAAATGCTTAACTCAAAAGAATATGAAAGAGATATTTTTAGGATAGCTAAGATTAGATATAAGAAAATTATGGATCTTACTTTTGTTAAATGCATCAAAGATGAGGATGAGAAGATTTTAGTGGCGAATGATGGTATTAAAAATAGATGAAAATTTTATTTTTATAAGTTTTTTAATGAAAATGCATATGTTAATATTAGCTTAGGAGAGTTAGCCAAATCAGAAAAATATATAAACCATAATTTCTATAAGCATATTCAAAAGAATGAAGTCAAAGATGCTCTTAAATATGTGGAAGTTAGTAAATCTATAGGATCATATAATATTCCTACACAAGTGTGGAAAATCCTAGGAGAGGTGAGATTGACTTGGCTCACAAGATTATTTAATGAATATGGAGAACCCAAAAGATACCAAAAGAAATAGAGAGCGAGTATACTTATACCCATATATAAGAACAAGGGAGATATTCAAACTTGTTCAAATTATCAAGGTATCATGTACAAGAGAACCAATTCAGATTCATACCTGACAGATCTATTATTGAAGCAATTTACCTATTGAGACGTCTTATGAACATTTTATATCCCGAAAGAAGAACCTTCACATGATATTTATAGATCTAAAAAAGGCTTACAGTAGGTTGCCAAGAGATGTTCTTTGGAGAACCTTGGAAATGAGAAGTATCCAATTGATATATATAAATCTTATAAGAAACATGTATGATGGTGCAAAAGCTTGTGTGAGGATTCATGAAGGAATGACAAACTCCTTTGAAGTTAATATTGGCTACATCAACGATCAAGTTTAAGTCTATATTTATTTATATTGATCATTGATGAGTTAGCAAAACATATTTAAGAAGAAATGCCTTGGTGTATGTTATTTGGAGATGATATGGTGTTAGTAGATGAGTCTAAGAAAAAAGTTAATAGTAAATTGAAACTATGGAAAGAAACGTTGGAAAGTAAAGGATTTCGACTTAGTAGAACAAAGGCAATATAGAAATGTAAGTTTGATCATTTAGGTATTTTAGAGGACAAAGAAATTAAGATTGACACAAAATACATCCCTCACAAGGAAAGTTTTAAATGCCTAGGATCAATTTTTCAAAGTAATAAAAAAATTGATGGAGATTTTATGCATAGAATTAATGCTGGTTGGTTAAAATGGAGAGGAGCATCACGTATTTTGTGTGATAAGGAGATACCATTAAAGTTAAAAGATAAATATTATAGAGCAACAATTAGACCTTCTATGTTTTGGTTATGAGTGTTGGGCTATTAATCTTCAACATGTGCAAAAGATTTCTATAAGAGAAATGAAGTTGTTGAGATGGATGAGTGGTCATACAAAGAAAGACCGTATACATAATAAGGTTATTATAAACTAATTGGGAGTAACACCAATAGAGAAAAAAACATTTAAGATGGTTTAGACATGTAGAGAGGTGACAAAAGAACTCTCTTGTAAGAAGATATAAAAAACTATATTGTAAAAATGTTAAGAGGAAGAGATGACTATAAAAGTGTTGGGAAGAAACTATAAAGAATGATCTAGTTTATATTGAGTTAACTACTAGCATGATACATGATAGAGCTTTGTGGAAACAAAGAATCCATGTAAGCTTAGTTGTCGTAAATTCTTTCTAAAATGAGTTTGTAAGAGGTAAAAAGTAAATCTCACTTCATTTGCTTTTTGTCATTTTGTGGGTTGTCCATGTCTTGCCGCTTTCTCCCATATGGGTCTGAACCAAACAACACCAAATCATATTTAATATGGGAGAACGAGTTTGAGCCTTCTGTTTGGAAGACATCATGGTGCGGTTTCAAGTGCCTCCATTTCTCAAAACACACACACACACAATATATATATATATGTGTGTGTGTGTGTGGAGAGAGAGAGAATCATTAGTATACTCTTAAGATTTTTTAATCACACTCGTACCTTCGAAGAAAAATGGATCAACATGTTAGAGGTGGATAAGAGGTGTTTTTCATATATATATATATGTGTGTGTGTGTGTGTGTGTGTGTGTGTATGAAGAGAGAGAGTGTCATTGGTAATACTCTAAAGATTTTTTTAATTGCACTCATACCTTCCAAGAAAAATCAATCAACATGTTAGAGGTGGATAAGAGGTGTTTTTCATACATATATATATATATATAGAAAAACTAAAAATTGCTAGACACCTTTCATGTCAAATTTTAATAGTCGTCTATGCGATTACACGAATAACATAGATCAAAATGTCCGTCAATATCCATACTATGATTGATACTATTTAATACACAAGTTACCTTGATCACCATTTTTTGATTGATTGTATGGATAGTGATAATGATTAAGCAGTGTCTGATACGAAGACTCTCCACTAGCTCACACTCTCTTTATTTATATATATACAAGAAATTCATTCATGTGCATACTCATTCATACTCAAAAGCACTTAAAGATTTTTACCGTTCAATCACAATAATTGATATTTAAATTTTAAAAAATAAAAAGTATGAGTGTGTTTTTTATACTTGACATTTAATGCACATGTGTATGATGCATTTCAAATTCAAACTTCTACTTTTAATTATGCTAATCTATATATATGTAAATAGTTCACTATACATAAATGTCACCTTACTAACTTGTGAGAGAGAGAGAGGAATATTTATTTTTATCAAAGAAATATTTTTTTAATAAAAGAAATTCAGTAGATCCTTTGCTTCCTCAAGTGTTCTCTTTAACTTTCCATCATTGGCTCTTAAATGAGGGCCATCTTTTAAATGCGGGCCAACACAATCAAAGAATTGCTTCATACAAAAACAACCTTTCCCACACTAGATGGGGTCGCTACATAGACTTCATAGCACGCAATCTTCTCCTTATTAGTAGTTATTTTGTGAAAAGATCATATCATATTTAATAATTTTTAAATATTTTACAGTTTTCTTTTAAAATGTTTGTTGTTTAATTTTTTATATTTTTTATTAGATTTTTTTATCGTCTCTCTACACGTTCAAATCATCTTAAATATGTCTCTATACTCATAAATCTATTTCAACATTTTTATCTCTGCCACATACATCTTTACACATCTTAATTGACTCACCATGCTTAGAAACCATTATAAACAAATGGTAAAAGTGAAAAGAATATGGATTACTACAACATGATTTAAAGTAAAGATGTGTGCACGTAAGATTTGGTCGCTAATTTGCTTAAATATCTTAAAGTCACTCAAAACGTGTCATATGTGTTCAAGTCGTCTTATCGAAACATAAAGTGGAAGATTAATGTCATTTCCCTACAACCTGGCTGGTTCACAACGTCACTAAAATGTACAAAACTTTTGCTAATGAATATATACCTCATTGAGGTCTATCAAACTCTGCTTGCTAAAGCGTCAACATTGTTGAGTGTTAGGTAGGGATGGTAAATCGAGTCAATGGATCAGCTTCCAGTAGGGTCACTGGATAGATAATTGTAAATACTCAAAAATTAAATCTGATACAGACTGGATCAGAATCAAATACCAATGTGAATTAGAACAGATCCAAGCACAAACTGAATCAGATGTAAATACACATTGGATTGGATCAAGATTCAAATATCAAAGCAAATAGGATCACATTCAAGTATAGGCTCGAGCAGATACAAACTACTACAACTACAACTAAGCATTTTCCCATGCTAGATCGAGTCGATTAGATAGATTCTTTGTTTCCACATAGCCCTATCATAATTTGTAGAACCCATGATAAATAAGTCTGACAAAGTTTTACGATGATTGTCGGAATCCTAACGCAACTCTCTCCCTTTATTCGGTAATGGGACTGGCCATGTAAGGGTGATCTCTTATGGAGTTTTAGAGCATATACAAACACATACCAAATACAAAATGTAACATGCAAATCAGATCGGATCAAAATACAAAATACAAATACAAATCGAATTGGATCTAAATATAAAATATAGATACAAACTAGATCAAATCCAAATACAAAACCAAAATCAAAATTTGAAAATATGCTTTGCTCCACAAAGATAGCTAAAAAGCTACAAAGATTCACATCTCCCTAGAAAGCTGCAAAGGTTTCACAAACAAGAAGCCTGTGGTCCCTATAAATAGAGAAGCAATCATGGATGACCTCTAGAAGAAAGCAAAACCTTCACTTTATGTTTTGGTCTCAGAATAAGGAGAACAAAAAACTATAAAAAAGAGAGAATTGCCTACTAAAAAGGATTGATGAAACCCTTGGAGATCCCCTGCACAAAGATAGTAAAACACTCATTGATCTTCAAAAAAACCCTTTGAGTCTCATAGATTTCTTAATTTCTCAATTTGTTGTAAATCAATTTTTGTTGTTATATTCATAAACGAAAATGCTATTTGTTGAGCCGTTCAGACGATTCCACTCTTAACTCAGTAGCTCCATAGCAACTCTGTGAAAGATAAGGAAGTAGTATCCCTACAAGGGAGTAGGAGAAGAAAAAGAAGAACATAAAGCAAAAGGGGAGGGAGGTATCTGGTTACCTACAAAGGGTTTTCCCAAGAAGACAATTTGTTTTCGGTATATATTTTTTTCTATTTTTTATTATATAAATATTTGACTTTTTCTTCTTCTGGGTTTGACTCTCTAGTCTTTACATTAAAGTCATTTCATATTCATCTGGGAGGTGCTTGTATCTTTTTCAAAAAGCAAAAATAATTTTTTTATAAATCTTATCTTTTATAAAAGGTAACTCATAAAATCATTGAAGAGAGTCCTTCTTCCTGCATTTCATGGTTGTTGTTGTTAGGAATGATAGTAGCCACCAACAACTTATATCTCCTACTTGGCCAATATATGATATATTGGTTTTACCTCCCACTATTTTGGGATTTTTCTAAGTTGTATCATTTATCTGGTTGCTTTAACTTGTTATGTGGTTTTTTCATAATCAATATGTTTTACCTGCATAACAATCAACAAAATGTATTTCTACAATTATACTCTAGCTATATCTCAAACCCATGTGTGTCACATGTTTAGTAAAAAGTTCTTCTGAGATGCCTTTTGTTAAGAGGTCAGTTAACATATCAGCATTTGTTATATAGGATATAATTATTTCATTTCTTTTGAGCATATCATGAACGCAGTGATATTTAACCATTATATACTTGCTTCTTGAACTATCAACTCTACTCTTAATAAGAGTAATTGTTGTATTGTTGTAACAATAAATGACAACTAGCTTGTTGACTATGTTCAGCTTTAGATTATGTATGAAGCGGCTTATCCAAATGAAACTCATAGCAACATACTTAGTTTCTTGTGTATGCAATGCTACATAATCCTTTTTTTTTGAAGTCCAAGAAATAATACCACCTCCAAATAAAAATATTTGACTAGAGGTAGACTTACTGTCATCTTTGCTCCCAGCAAAGTCAACATATGAGTATCCTACCACTTTTAGTTCATTAGCTTGAAAACACATTTTCAAGTCTTTTGTTCTTTTGAGATATCTTAGAATCTTTTCACGACTATCCAATGTTGTCATCTAGGTTCACTTTGATATCTACTCATAAGACCAACAACAAAACTAATATCAGGTCTTGTACAAAGCATCACATACATCAAGCTACCTACAACTTATGTATAAGGAACATTAGGCTTGTTTTTTCCTTTACCGAAGCAATCAACCTTACTCAATTTGACCCATTTCGTAATGGGTGTAGATGTAGGCTTACACTCATCATTTTAAACTTCTTGAAGATATAATTTATATCTCTCTCTTAACTCAAACGTAAAAGATTGGATTTTCTATCACGAGAAATCTTTATACCAAGAATATAGGATGTCTCTCCCATATCTTCATTTGGAACTTTGAGTTTAACCATGACTTGGTTTTGATAATCATTTCATTGTCATTCCCAATCAACAATATATATATATATATATATATATATATATATATATATATATATATATGATAAAGTGACTCCAAGTGTTATAAACATATACACAGTGGTCAAGTTCATTAACCATAAAAATAAGTTCTAAAATGGTATTTTGAAAAGTCAAATACCATTGATGAGGTAACTGTTTAAGGCCATATTGGGATTTTCTCAACCTATACACTTTATCTTCCTGGCCTTTAATATCATATCCTTCTGGTTGTTACATATAGATTATTTTCTCTAAATCTCCATTTATAAAGGCGATAACTAATGTAAGTCCAAGTCATAATATGCTAAAATAGCCAAAATAATTCTAATGGATGCAAATTTCTTAATAGAGAAATATGTCTCAACATAATTTATCCCCTCCTTTGCAAGAATCATTTTACAACCAACCTCACCTTAAATTTGTCGATAATCTCATCGACTTTATACTTCTTTTTCAGAATCCATTACAACCTATAGCTTTTCTTCTTTTGACAAATTTGTCAATTCTCATACTTTGTTTTTTTCAATGGATTCCATTTCTTCATCCATGGCTTTTTCTCAATATGATGATTCATATGAGTCAATAGCATACTGATACATTAAATTATCAATCAACTCAACTAAATTTATCGAATTACATACTCCTCTAAAAGGTAAGCGTAATAATCCTTTAAGTAGGATGGAGTGACTCTAGGTCTTTTATATCTATTTAAAGTTTTAGTTTGTTTTGAAGAATTATCATTATCTATGAGTTTAAATGATAGTGGATCTTGATCAATTAGATCATCAATACATTCATCATTATTCTCAAGGATGTCATTCTTAGGTTCCTCTAAGAATTCAACATCCTTGCTTTTTATTAACTCGTGGTCCTTATAATAAAACTAATATCTCTTAGAATCTTTAAGATATCCAATAAATACACATCTCAAGGACCTACTGCCTAGTTTATCCCTAGACTGATCAAGGCTTTTACATGCGCGACAGATCCCCATCTCCTGAGATGACCCATGTTTGGTTTTCTTCTAAACCACATCTCATATGGTGTAGAGAATACAACTTTACATGAAACTTTATTTAGTATATACATAGTTGTACTTACCACCTCTCCCCAAAATACCCTAGTAGAGAAGCATCTATTAACATTGACCTAGTTATGTTTAATAAGATCCTGGTATATCTTTCTTTTACACTATTTTGTTGAGGTGTTCTGGGCATGATATTTTGTTTTGTAATTTCAAAGTCTTTAAAGTATTTCAAGAACTCCGTAGAGGTATATTCATCACCTCGATCTCACCTTAAGACTTTGATTGTCTTTCTTAATTGATTTTTAACTTCATGTTTATATTCTTTGAATATTTCAAGTATCTCAGACTTATGTACTAGGAGATATATATGTATATCTCGAATAATCATCGATAAAGTTTATAAAATATACTTTTTCACGATGAGATCTTACTTGAAGGGTCCACATAAATCAGTGTTAAAAATTTCTAGTAGGGATATTGCCTTGATAACTTATTTAAGAAATAATTGTTTAGTCATTTTCTCTTGTATATAGATTTTACACTTATTAAAAGTGTTTTCATGAAAACTAGGTAATAAGTTATAGTAGGTTAACTTACTCAACTTCTTCAAACTTATATGCCCAAGCATTTATGCCATATATTCACATCAATTTAATAGATATAATCAATATAAGAAGACGAAAAACTTTCATTTTCATTTATATTTTGTTTAAACAAATTATACTCAACATCAAATAAACCTGAAAAAGTTATCCTAGAATGTTTTTCCAAAGTAATTTTACTAAGGACAAACCTAACTTCAAACCCTTTCTTTGCCAAGGTTGGGACCAATGCTAGATTACCCTTGATAGTGTGCACAATTAATAAATCAGTAAGTACAATTGGTGTTCCTTATACAAAAACTCTAAAGTACTCAATCCCAAGAACATTAGAAAACATATTATTACCTATATAAACCCGATGTTTGCTAGGTTTGTATTCCTTCGTATCCTTTGCTCCCTCTTTGTTCTTTGAGATATGTTAGGTCATTCCAGAATCGATCTATCAACTAGGCACCAGGCGGTCCATATAGAGGCACCAAAAATGATGCAGATTATGTCCTACTTCTTTGTCAGGCCACATCTTTTATTGTTTTCAATGTTGTTCTTTTTGTTTCAATAGTTTCGTTTGTAGTGCTCATTTTACCATAGTTGAAGCACTTTATCCGAGAAGCAGATTCCTATGATTTTTTAAAAATTTGACTACCTTTCTTGTTATTATTCTTATCAAATCTCTTATTTGGTTTTGTCTTATTCTGGTTGTTTTTGGAGCTTGACCCTAGATCATCAGCAACTGACAATCTTTCTATTTTGTTTTTATCCATATATTCTTATTCAATTGTTAGTTTTAATGGGAGTTTAACAAGGGTAAAATCTACTAAAAGTCTAAGAGTTGTGGTTACCATGTTCTAGGAAGGGGGAACACTTTTAGAATTGTAGATATCTATATTAGTTCAAGGATGACTGATTTCACTACAGCTAAGTTTCTAGATATTATCATATTTGGTTAACATATTCAACTTACATTATCTCCTTCTTTTATTTTATAAGAATTATATTTTTTGAAGGAATAGTTGAATTGCAACTTAGCTGTAGTATCATATTTTGTAGTCAAAGAATCAAATAATTCTTTAGTGGTCTCAAATTATTAAAAGACCCTAATCAAGTCATCTTCCATATAGGTTAACATTATAGTCCTGACTATAGTATCATCCCTTAGAAATGTCTTATACTTATCTTTCTCTTCATCTATTGCAACTGGAGTAGGGGGTAATTCGTTTCTCTAAGTACATAATCAACCCCTTCTATAATTAGGGCCACTGAAATTCTTTTTTTTATGTTTGAAAATTTAAGCCATTTAGTTTTTTGTCTTTACCAATTCATAAACACAGATTCTAGAAGTCATTTTTAATGATTTGACAGTGATAACAAGTAGAGGGTCTATACATTTTAAATAGAAAACATAAAACAAGCATTAGATAATCAAACATGAGACATTTCTTAAGGAATCGATAATAAAAAATAGTTAGACAC
This sequence comes from Brasenia schreberi, assembly GCA_036023115.1. Lineage (NCBI taxonomy): Eukaryota > Viridiplantae > Streptophyta > Magnoliopsida > Nymphaeales > Cabombaceae > Brasenia > Brasenia schreberi. Next base: position 15,189,642 of record JAYKKT010000089.1, on the reverse strand, counting down.
TTAAATACAGTATTCACAATGTCTAAGTATTGAACTGTAAATATTTTCATGCACTAAACAACACTTTATATAACAAACATGTACCATTTTGGAAATATAAAAAAATAGAGACATAACAGTAAAACTATCTCAAGGTATTCTATAGAAAGTACAAAGGCAAAAAGGTATTTTTCTCATGTGGCATAACCAATAAAATGATAAACAATCAGGGACTATTTCGTAAAAACACCTGAATATCGGGTCTCGTAAATTAACATATTGATCAGGGATAAAATCGTAAAACTATAGCTTGGTATTTCATAGTTTTATAGACTATAAGAGGGCAGAAACGATATTTTCTCACTAAAAACTAAAACAAACTTTTTATTTGAAAATATCTAGACATTATTATAATTTTATCTTGTGGTATTTCATGATTTTCAACTTTGTATAGGGGCATAATGGACATTTCAGTCCATTGCCAAAATTGTTCTTGGCGGTTTTACCGCTAGCGTTTTGCAACTACGATGGATATAAATAGAAGAGAGAGACATCTGCAGCGAGAGAGAGGAATGGTTGCTAGCCTCACGTGGTCTCGACTTCTTCTCTTGTCGGCAGCCCCGGTCGCATGTTTCTCCCTCGTCAGCAACCATACCATCTTTTTCTTCCTCATCAGCACCCCTACCTCATGTTTCTTTCTCATCGGCACCCCTACCATCTTTTTCTTACTCATCAGCACTACTACTACCTATTTCTCCCCTTATTGGCAGCCCGGCTACTTATTTCTTTCCATATTGGTTGTTTGTGCTGCCTGTTTCTTTGGTTCTCCCCCTTCGTTTGGTGTTTCTCTCGGTTATCAACCTTAGATTGTTACTAGAAGGAAGATTTCCCGTTGTAAGCCAGCGACCTGCCTTAGGCCTCCTCTCATGAGGCGACTTCAGCTGTCTCAGGCCACCTTAATAGAGGCAGCTTCCTGTTGTCAACCATGATAGGGAGTTCTTCTAACCCTTTTTCTTCATTTTTTAGTATAGAAACTGCATACCTTAAGTTGTCGTTGATGCCTTGCAACCTGACTCTAATACCAGTGTTGAGTCATTTATACGATCCTACTTATAATTCAAGAGCTTTGCAGTAGCTTTGTGAAAGTTGCGGAAGCAATATCCCTCTCTCTCTCTCTCACGGAACACATGCACCCACTCTCTCTTTCTCTCAAACGCACACGCCCTATCTCTCCCTCACCCACGCACACAGTAGAGAGATTCCCCTCTCTTTGTGTATGTGGAGCACAATCGATAAGAGAAGCCCCTCAACCACTGCCATCGTCACCATCAACAACCTCCCTCTTTTGCCAATGGCACCTTGCCATCACCCGCTGCTTCCTGCTTCTTCCCCTCTCTCTCTCCCTCTCAGTTGTTCTGAACAAAACCCTACTCCTTTTATTTCAATTGCATCTGGTCCAATCAACTGACTCACTTTGCTAACCCCGACCCGATCCACTAAAACCCACTTGAACTAGAATCCATCTAAACCATTCCCAACCCAACTCTACAATTCTCATTTCAACTCCGATCCAACTTGGATTTGATCCTAGTTAGATCTAAAATCCAATTCAGCTATTTAAATCACACTCTCTTTCCAACCGGCTCGTTTTAAATCAAATTTGTTTTTATTTAAAGCCTTATCTTTGAGTTGGATCCAACTAAATTCAATCCAAACCCAATAGACATAATCTTTTTTGGATTTGGCCAAATTAAGAATCAAATCTCAATTATTGAAAGATCGCTAAATACCAAGTATCACAAGAATTCATACTTAAACAAATAGAAAATTTTGATAGTACGGGAGATCAATCATTTCTCAACAGAATAAGAAGAACTTCGAAAAAAAGAACTCAAACAGGCCCATATCACACGTCGACAAAAAAAGTTTTAGGAGGTATTCCCCTTTTCGAATTTATCTCTTAATTACTTCTTTTTATTTTTCTTATTATTAAAAAGATCACATCGTGGACCTAAGTCTTATGAGACCAAAAATTTGCATATATAATACATCAACCCTAAGTCCATCAGTTTTTTATCGAGTTACTTTACGAAAATCTAAACCAGCGAGGTCTGTATCAAACCAACCTGACCCGGCCAATAAGTTCCCGATGCAAAGTTTGGGGCCCTGTAGGGTCTACAATTAAGCATATCAAACCAAGGGGCACCCATTTTTGTAGGGTCGCCGAAGGGGCCACCCAGGTGGTCGACAAGGCAATTTTGTTCCACATATAGCTTTTGATGGTTCGCATGGTGTATTCGATTAATGGTTTTATGGCTCGACATGCATACCTGCAAAGGGACCCCATGGTATCTGCCTTTTATATTTAGTGGCCTGACATTTGATGAACGTAGGGCACCTAAAGTCATAAGTGCAATGATGTGCTGCAGTTCATAGTTGCAACTCACGAGAGTGTCGTCACATTTAAAGATATGTACCTCTCGAATGCATTCTTAACGAATACTGGTGTAATCGAAACAAGTTGAGCTCAAGAATACGCAAGCTTGAGTCAACTTGTTCAGGAAGTTCTCAATTTAAGCTTCGATCTTGAGGATCGGGCTCAAGCTCAAGTTACGTTTGAACAACTCGAACTTACGCAAGCTTGAGTCAACTTGTTCAGGAAGTGCTCAATTTAAGCTTCGATCTTGAGGATCAGGCTCGAGCTCAAATTACGTTTGAACAACTCGAACTCTCTTCGTATCAGCTCAGTGCAACCAAGAGTGACTCAATTAAGCTTGACTTTTGAAATCAATCCCAATTTGGGTCAAGCTCGTGAATCTATACAGCTTGTCGAGGGATGGGAGCTTCTCAAGCCGTGTATCGATGAGCTCAAGCTCAACAAAGTCATGATGACTTTCAGGTCGAGCTTGAGTAGCCTGAGAGCAGTTTTGGATGATCATACCAAGAAACTAATGTGTACATTAAATCTAGAGGCACATGCTGATGAGTAAAGTTATACGTACATATAGCGTTTTAAATATTGGTTGAGTAAATCTTTCCATGGAATAATTCTAGTTTTCATGTAATTTAAGAAATAGGTGTCCAGTGTAGAATAGTTTTTGATCTATTAGTTACACATCTTATAATTTTATTCAATTATTAAACCATAAATAAAAACCAAATAGTTTTTTTATCTAAAAGTTACACCATCTGATAATTTATTCAATTTTTAAAACAAAAACAAGAGATTACAATGGGAATAATGTAGAAGATTTTTTTAAGTGAATTCATTTTAGAGCGTAAGGATGGTGGTGGATGACTAATGGTGGTGGTTCTGAATTGTGATGGAGCCCCAGACAGCAGCCGATCCACATTATGGTGGGGATCAACAACTGTCTCACTCGAACCTGAAATTCACACCACCCAAAATAAATTTCCAGATCCACCACAAGCCCAAGATAATGGTGAAGGTGGTCAGGTTAGCAATAATGAAAGTGGTGGCAAGTGGTCATGGTAGTAAAAGCCATAAGAGAGTGGAAAGTGGTAAAGGCAGTGGCAAGCGTGATAATGATGATGTTGAAGTGGCAGTCGTGGTTGATGGTGGTGCTTCTGACCAGTGTTAGATAGCACTAGAGAAAGAAGTGACTCAATACACAAGTTGAGGCCTAAAGAAAAAGAAAACATTGGATATCATATGTAACATAAAGCTTTAATGCTTAAATCTGAAAACTTCTGGAGCCTTTTCCAATCTACGGAATTAATATTATAACGAGCTTAAAATTTAGGTTTGAAAAAGAGAGTTAGTTGCCTTAGTTGCCTCAGCTACAAGCCAACCCTGGGTCGCGATGATCTGTAGTAATAAATAATAGTGGTAGGTGGCAGCGGCGTTAATGGTGCAAGGTATTGCATGGTAGCAGCCACATGGGTGGCCAGTGGTGGAAATGACAATGGTGGGTGGTAGAAGGTGGTGGTAGTGGGAAGTGGTGCTACCACAGACCCTATACGCTACATGTGACAAAACTATGACACACCCGGCTGCCAACAACCAAACTCGCACCCTCTCTATACCTAGATCCTCGAGTGGCAAGCAACGGATAAAAGGAAGTTGAAGAAGGAAGCAGAAGAAGGTTGTCGTACGGTTACCCACGGTGGGTTTTCACAAGAAATATTGTTGTATTATCTTATATATTTTTTGTATATATACATTGTATTTATACTTAGCTTTTCCTCTTCCCATGTTTTCACCATGAGCTTTCTGTTAAAATTACTTTTGTTTATTCGTGAGAGATTTTTGCACCTTCTATAAAACCAAAACATTTTTCGTTTTTATGTTTGTCTTTGTAAAAACAACTCATGAAATTTGAAAAGAGTGTCCTTCTTCCCACATTTCATAGTTGTAGTTATTAGAGCCAAAAGTAGCGACCAACAACATACATCTCCCACTTAGCCACTTGAGCCAATTTATGATATAATGGTTTTGCCTCCCATTGTTTGGGAAAATTTTCAAGTTGTATATTTTTCAGTTGCAAGTAAATTGCAACTCTTCTCTATTATTAGGTTTTTCATAATCAATATATTTTTCCTCCATAACAATTATTAAAGTGTATTTTTATACTGAAACACTAGGCATATCTCAAACCCATGTGTGAACATGTTTAGGAAAAAGATCTTTTAAGATGCCTTTAGTCTCAGCCAACATATCATCCGTTGGCATATAAGATATAGATATCTCAATCCTCTTAAGTATATAATACATATAGTGATATTTAACCATTATATGATTGCTCCTTGAACTATCAGCTTCACTCTTAATAAGAGTAATTGCTAGATTATTATCACAATAAATGACAATAGACTTGTTGGCTATATTCAACTTCAAATTATGAAACAACTTATCCAAATGACACTCATTGCAGTCATTCTGCAAGTAACATACTCAGCTTTTTGTTTATACAATGTAATACAACATTGTTTCTTACAAGCTTAAGAAACAACACTACTTTCAAATAAAAATATTTGATTGGAGGTTGATTTGTTGTTACCTTTACTCCCAACAAGGTCAACATTTGAGTATCTTACCACTTTTAGTTTATCTGCTTGAAAATAGAGTTTTAAATCTTTTATTCTTTTAAGATATCTCAAGATCCATTTTACAGCTGTCCAATACTACCAACTAGGAACACTTTGATATCTACTCACAAGACCAACAATAAAGTTGATATCGAGTCTTGTGCACAACATCGCATACATCCAGCTACTCATAGCTTGTACATAAGAAATATTAAGCTTGTTTTCTCTCTCACAGAAACAACCAACCTTACTTAGTTTAACCCCTTTAGCAACAGGTAAAATTATAGGCTTGTAATCACCTATTCTAAATTTCTTGAGGATATAATCAATATCTCTCTCTTGACTCAAATATAAAAGTTCAGATTCTCTATCATGAGAAATCTTTATAAGTAGAATATATTATGTCTCTCCCATATCTTTCATATCAAACTTTGAGTGTAACCATGATTTCATTTTGACAATTATCTCATTGTCATTCCCAATCAATAATATATCATATAAATATAAAGATAGAATGACAAAGTGACTCCCATAGTTCTAGACATATACATAGTGGTCAAGTTCATTAGCCACAAACCAAAGTTCTAAAATATCATTTTGAAATGTCAAATATCATTAATGAAGTGACTGTTTAAGGTCATATAGGAATTTTTGAACCTTTAACACCGTATCCTTATGGCTATTGTATGTAAATGATTTTATCTACATAGAAAACTAGTTTTTATATCTAGGTAATGTAAATTCAAATCATACATATGCAGAAATAGCTAGAATAATTCTAATGGATACAAATTTCGTAATAGGGGAATATGACTCTACATAATCTATCCCTTCTTTTGTGAAAATTCCTTTACGACCAACCTTACCTTAAACTTGTTGATCTTTCCATCAACTTTATATTTCTTTTTGAGAGCCAATTTATAGCCTATGGCTTTATATTTCTTTTTGAAAACTCATTTATGACCTATGCCCATTTAATATATATATATATATATATATATATATATATATATATATATATATATATATGGTTATAGCTATTGCTTCTTGTAGACACCGAAAATTTTCACTTCTGGTTCTTAGGCCTGAAGTGAACCTTTTCGCAATCTACTTCGCTTTATGGGCGTGCCAGCTAGTTTACTTTAACTAGCAAAGTATGTTTTGAAATAATCTGACTTTTTAAAGGCGATTGTAGGCAAGCGGGATTTTTACGTCGCAGACCTTCTTGCACCGATGCGCAAGGGTCAGTCTATACACTTAGAGACTTCGTTTTGAAACAAGTTTAACTCAAAATATATTTTGAATGAAGAAGTGTTTTAAAACCTTTTGAAAACCATGCACTAGGGCGATTTTGATTTTACAAGGGTTGGACGACCCTAAGTCTTTCAATTTTAATCTACTTAGGCACGATGTGCGTGCATCGAAATAGCCTAAGTCTTGGCGTATTTGCACGATTGATTCGGGATTTTCTTTGATGCAGGTATGCACTCTAGCTCAAGTATGGCGAGTATGCAATGCAACTCACACAACTCCAAGGGAAAACCCAAAATTGAAAGACAATGCTTAAGGGAAACTGCGTAATGTAAATTGCAAAAGGGAAATATGGCTATATCTTAAGAGCGGAAATTCTCAATTGTGCAAGTGTGTGTCGTGTATATATGGAAAGACTATGCACACAGCTGAACCTTAAAACCCAAATCTTAAAGACATAGCCGAAGGGAAATACTTATAATATATATGGGCCCAAAGGTCGCCAACATGTGCATTGGTGTTGTGTGTATATTGAAAGACAACTCACACGACTTGTAATGAAACCCAAATATAATTGCAATAGGCCTTGACTAAGGTCTTGAGAGTAAGAGCGAAAGCTCAATGTGTGTGAGTGTAGAATTGAAATACTACGCACACGACTTAAATGAAATCCAAATATAATTGCAATAGGCCTTGACTAAGGTCTTGGGAGTAAGAGCGAAAGCTCAATGTGTGTGAGTGTAGAATTGAAATACTAGGCACACGACATGAATTTAAACACTCCAAAACGAAATTGCAATAGGCCCTTACTAGGGTCTTGGGAGTAAGAGCGAAAGCTCAATGTGTGTGAGTGTGGAATTGAAAGACAACGCACACAACTTGAATATAAACCCACGCAACCGAATATATATAAATATGACTATATCTTAGGGGCTGTCAAGGCCCGTGTGTGTATGCAAAAGTGTGCAACTAAGAGGGAAAAGGCTCAAGTGCAAGTGTGTGTGGGTGTGTCAAACCACATTATTACAATCGAAGGGAGACAAAGCTCCTTTACTACAACCCCGTATCAAAATTTAATTGAATATAAAGCAAGTTATTGTAATAGACCAAGTTTAGACACTTACAAATAGCTGGTCCATGTTCAACTTGCTTGCACTTGGGCTCGCGGTTCACCTTGGGCAGCCAAGAGGGGTTATCCTAAGTGGCTTTGAGGGAGGTTCTATGGGTCACGGTTAGGGCCTTAGGGGAGCTAAGGTTCGGCCAAGACGGGGGTTGTTTAGGGTCTGTCCTAGGGTCTGGAAGGGGTGCAAGTCATGGCCAGGGGGGTGGTCAGGTCGGCAGGAAGGCATCGGGTGCCTGGTGCAGCAAACGGGTCGCGCAGGCGGGCTGCAGTGGCATGGGGCGCGCTGTGGCGCGGGTCGTGCAGTGTCAAAGGGGCGCGGCAGGCAGCAAAGGGGCGCGTGGCAGGACGCAAGGCGCGCGGCAGGCGCTCGGGGGTTTCGGTTTATGGTTTGCGGGATATTTTGAGGCGGTTGGGGTTAGGTTAGGTCTAGTTAGGGTTCAGTTAGGGTTAGTTTGGTTCAGTTAGGGTTAGGTTCAGTTGGGGTTAGGTTCAGTTGGGGGTTAGGTAGGTTCGAACCTAGGCTAGGTTGGGGGTTAGGTTTACCTCTTGGAGCCGGTCCTTCTTGGCTTGAGCCCACGTCTCCATGGTTGCAGCCTCTTGGTCCAGCCCGCCTTGGTTGCAGCCCTTTGGTCTAGACCCACTTAGCCCACATGACTTGAACCCACCTCACCCAATGAGTCCACATGGCTAGGTCTATCACTCCCTCTCTCTCCTCCCAAATATTTGCATGAACCCTTGACATGGACCCCCTCACCTCTATTTATAGACATTTGAGGTGGGTCTTGGATTTGGGTTTGGGTTTGGGATTTGGATCCAGACTCAAATCCAAACACTATTTGGATCTAGATCATGGATCTCAGATATTTTGAGATCCGTATCCGATCCAAACCCAACATTTTTATGGATACGGATCTGGATATTTTAATCCAAATCCAATCCAATCCAAACACTATTTGGATCCAATCCAAATCCAAACACTATTTGGATCGTCCCAAACACTATGTGGATTGGCCCAAATCCAAACACTATTCATTACATGGATTTGGATCTGGATATTTATGGTCCAGATCCAAATCAAAATTTCTTCAGACAGTCCTTGGTTTCTCGAGGCGAATGATCTGTGCGGGCACTGGCTTCATTAGGGCTCCGTCTGGTGCTAGGTTTTCCCCAACTTTGTCGTTCGGACTCCGTCTCGCCGTTCTGGACTCTATTTTTCTTGATTTTGAGCTTTTCTTTGAACGGGCTCTACTTTCTCTTGTTTTTTATCAGGAAGTGGCTTCTGAAGCTTTGGGCTTGAATCCTCTTCGGGCCTAGGGTCTCTTTTTGCCTTCTGTACCTGTTTTCATATTTTAAAACAGGTTGTCGTTTTGGCTTAAACGAGCTTTTTGGTGTTTTTGAAAGTTTTTGAAATATAGAAGATTTGGGGTGTTTACAGATGCCCCTCTTTGGCATTATAATGGCAAAGGAGAAACATCCCATTTTGATTTTTCTCTCAAATTTTTTCGAGAATACACCATTTATTTCGCAAAAACCCTGTTTTCTTTTTCCATAGGTGGGGATAACTCCTTTTAACTTGTATCGAAAAGGACTTCCATTTTTCATACTTTCCTTCATTCGGGTTTCAATACCTGCTACTCAGTAGAGGTTTTTGGGTAGGAAAACTTGAAAAACGTTTCAAAGTTCCATTTTCTACAAAACAAAGTTGAGTTCTCAAACAAAATGAAATCCAAATAAGCCGATTTTATTCGTACTTTAGGATTTTCGCAAATTTGAATCTTTTTTCTCGGAGATAAGCCCTAGGGATATGGGAAAGAGATACCACGGTCTCTTCTGAAGCGTCCCGTGGTTTTATGCGAAGAATCGGAAAATCGCTCTTTGGAGCTTTGGCTTTTTGTTTCTTTTTTCACAGAGGGCCTCCCTTTGGGAGTATTTTTTCATTAATCCCTCTTTTCTTTAAAGGAGAGCTGCTCTTTGGAGGAGTTTTTGTATTCCCTGTTTATGAAGGGAAGACCTCTTTGGGAGGAGTTTTTTTATATCCCCTTTTTCTTTTGAAACGAGAAGACCTCTTTCGGAGGAGTTTTTGTATTCCCTGTTTATGAAGGGAAGACCACTTTCGGAGGAGTTTTTGTATTCTCGATTTTTTTCTTTCTTTTGAACATAACCAATTTTCCTTTTCAGAGAGAAAGTAGGATGGGGGAGGGCTTATCCCTTTGGTTACTCGATTCAAACGAGATCGTCCTATTTCTTAATAGCATCTGCTATTCGAAAATATTTTGATATTTTGAACAAGGCTTAATCTTGTAAGCCAGGGTTCTTTGAAATATCGCCAATTCATTTTTGGAAGACTCTACTTTTCGAAAAGTATAAATTTCTCCATTCAGGGTTATACAATCTACTTCGATCCTTCTTTCAAGAAGTTTCAAAGGAGTTCGATTTTTTAAAATCTTTTTGAAAAAGGATTTAACATAAACCCTTTTGAATATTCAGGCAATTTCGGGGTTTTGCTAATTTCTACCCACAATATCAACAAATTTCCGATTTTTGTTGCCCTTTTGAAGATGTGGGGACATTCCTACTCGAGTTTGCCACCCTTTTGGGCTTTCTTCGGGGTGATATGATGCATGCTATGCACTCCATGTGATTTAAAATGAAAATACATGTTTTTATGCAACGATGAACATATGAAATGTATCTCACAAATCGTGAAGGAGATACATTCGTTTATCCATGGAAAGTGTCTAGGGGCTATACTTAAAAATGCCCCTAGCTTGATGGGAATTTCGCATGGCCATATGGTGAAGGGCCATGGCTTTTCAAAAGGATTTTTGGATGGACGATGGTAGGTTCATGTCCATACACTTCCTTGGTTTTTCTAACATGATCATGATACTTTTTGCTCAAGGATGGGAAACATAATCAGTCCTAAGTGATGGCCATCATGTTTGATTTCGATATGGTCTCCAGATTTTCATCGTGAAACTCATGTGCTTTATCCTAACACAATCAAGGTTTTCATATAAACCCGAAGTTTGAGAATCCTTCTTTTCAAAAGCCATATGTAGGGTTAAAATTTTTGCAATTTTGATCCCTTTTGAGAAAGCAATTTTGGGAAATCCTCCCTTTCTATATGAAGATAGTTTTATACCCGCCCGTTTGATCAAAATATGTTTTTCATACTTGGTTTTGGTCAAGCATGGTTTTTGGGATTCATTTTGAAGATTCATGCCTTCATGGGCATTTGATCGAGTATGGGAAATGTGTCTCAAAGAGGCACTTTAGCCACACGACATAGGGCTTGTCCCTTCATGGAGTCTTGAGTTTTTGAAACTCATACTTTGTTGAAAGGGGCTGCCATTTACTTTGCCTATCTGTTTGAGATAGGTTTTTCAAATGGGTGCTTTAATGAACATCATTCCTTTTTCATGACATGGGAGATGATGTCTCAAATTTGGAAGGCCTACAGCAAGGCCAAGCATGATTTTTCTTTTGGCTTAGTGATTCCTGTCACATGCCAATAGAGTTTTCGAAATGTATGGCACATTTAGTATGAATCACATCTTCATTTGATTAAGTCAAGCAAACAATGCATGAATTGCAATGCTTGGGAGGTTTTTATCAAAAGGATTTTCGAAAAGTTTTTGTGAAATGCTAACCCTTTTTCGAGATTCTCATTTCTTTTTGAAGTTTGCCTTGAAGGTGTCGGATTTGATTCGTATGGGGACATGCCTATGATGGCCCGATACTTAGGGGGTCGACTCTTATTGCCCCTTTGGTTTTTCAAAACCCTGAATTCGAGTTCTAGGGTGATGTCTAGACTCGATGCATATGAATGATTTCAAAGTGTAATGCATGATGTTTATGCACACACTATGGGTTAAACTTATTTCTAAGAATCCCCAATTTTCCATAAGTCAAGGATTTTGCGAAGTTCAAGAAGCTTAGAGGTGTTTATTCCTCCTTACTTTGGTGATTCTCAAGCTTTTCAGTTTTGAAAAAGCTCTAGGCAAAAGGGTGGATAGGACCAGCTTTTTGGATACTTGGGTTTAGGGAGTATATACAATTTTCGAAAGTATTTTTATAATTTTTTCGAAAATGGGCTTTGTACATGGCCAAATGCTTTTGAAACAAAATTTCTTTTTGGAATTTTCGTTTTTCCAAATGTTTTTGAGATTTTGAGGGTTTTTAATTTTTTTAGTTTTTTCAAAAGTAGGGATCTTCCATTGAACCTTCAAAGAAAACATTCATGAATCAGACTCTAATCAAATAGGTCTAAGACATGGGTTTCGGTTTTAGAGGTTCTACAAGGCACCCTTGACCCAGATGGTCTTAGGTGGCAGCTCTCGGGGTATGGGTGGGCTGTAGCCCAATCCATATCGTTCCCTATTGGCTTTAGGTAGGACAGGTTCTAGCCTACCTTGGTTTCGGGTTCCCAGGCTTGCGTTGGGTTTATATCCCATATTCAAAATCATGTTCCAAGACTTTTTGCTTTTCAAAAAGTTTTGGTATAAATCATGGTCTTGGAACATGGAATCGTCCATGTCGGGGATATACACCCTTTTGGATATCGGGAGTTTGGATTCAAGGGTGATGGAAGACTTGGGCTTCTATACATCCCTGTTTTGAGAGATAAATCTTTCAAGGGAAACCAGGCTTGGTCCCTTGAGAGATTTTGGATTTTTCAGGATGGTGAAGAACTCGGGTTTCCACACAACCTAGGTTTGGGAGACATATTCTTCAAGGGAAGCCAAGCTACCTCCCTTGAAGGGTTTTGGATGTTTCAGGATGAGGGAAGACCTGAGCTTCCACACAACCTGAGTTTGGGAGATTTTGTTTTCAAGGGAAACCATGCTTGGTCCCTTGAGACACTTTGGATTTTTCAGGATGGTGGAGAACTCGGGTTTCCACACAACCTGGTTTTGGGAAACATACCTTTCAAGGGAAGCCAAGCTTGGTCCCTCGAAGGATTCTGAATATTTCGGGGTTTTGGAAAACTTATGGTTCCAGATAACCCCATTTTGGAAGTTTTTGTCCTCAAGGGAAGCCGTGCTTGGTCCCTTGAGAAACTTTGGACTTTTCAGGTTTATGGAAGACTTATAGTTCCAAACAACCTGATTTTGAGAGAAATTTGCTTCAAGGGAAGCACAGATTGCTCCCTCGAAGTCTTTGACTTGCTCCCTAGGTTCAACTCGTGGTGCCCCTAGGGATGGATTTTTTTGTTTCAAAGCCATAGCCTTGGTTCTAGGGCACAAGATGTCGGCATGCATTAGGGGTCTCCATGTCTACCATTTTTTGAACTTCTTTTTGTTTTTGAAATTCATTTGGGTGGTGCGGGATATTTGGCGCACCTTGAAAATCCTCAAATTTTGGCACAATTTATGAGTTTGTGTGTGCATAGGGGTTATCCAATGCATCTGATGACCCTATATGAAGAAGCGAGTTTTGAGAATGATGGGTTTCAGGCATACCTCTTTGTGGCTTGTCTACCTTTTCTGGGTGAAAGCAGGCTGATTTTTTGGGTAACTTTATTTTGAGTCTCCGGGGTTTTACGAGGCGTTTCCTTTCGAAACCTTCCTGTTTTTCACTTTCGTCTCTTTGTAGGGTATGGGTTTCATGTCCCACAGTGTGTGTGTGCCTAGACTTAGGACTTTCACTTGAATTTTTCAAAATTTCAAAGTTTTGTTTTTCAATTTTTTTGTCTTTTTGAAAGTTTTCAAGATTTTTTTATTTTTTGAAACAGAACAGTCTGTTTTCGAATTTCCCTTAGATTTTGAAAAGCTTGAAGATGTAGGAGTGGATGACTCATCCCTTTTTCGGGATTCCTCTTTAATCTCCAATCCTTCGTTGAGTTTGAGATCGGTTTTCAATTCACGATCTTTATGTGCCCTAAAAGAGCTGCTATGTGATCGATGGGCTTTAAGCTCCTTGCTTAAAGCATCCATCTTTTGAAATATTTTTGAAATGTCATCGAGCTCTTTTTGGGCTTTATCTGTTTTGAAAGCCTCTCTCAGTTTACTCAACGAGGATTTTTGTATCTTTTTATCCATTTTTATGCAATTCTCCTAAGTATGCACGATTTTTTGGAAAACACTCTTTTTTTGGAAAATTTTCAGTGTAACTTGTTTGTTTGAAGTCTACTTAAGTCCCGAGTCCCACCGGGCGTGCCAATCTTGTAGACACCGAAAATTTCCACTTCTGGTTCTTAGGCCTGAAGTGAACCTTTTCGCAATCTACTTCGCTTTATGGGCGTGCCATCTAGTTTACTTTAACTAGCAAAGTATGTTTTGAAATAATCTGACTTTTTAAAGGCGATTGTAGGCAAGCGGGATTTTTACGTCGCAGACCTTCTTGCACCGATGCGCAAGGGTCAGTCTATACACTTAGAGACTTCGTTTTGAAACAAGTTTAACTCAAAATATATTTTGAATGAAGAAGTGTTTTAAAACCTTTTGAAAACCATGCACTAGGGCGATTTTGATTTTACAAGGGTTGGACGACCCTAAGTCTTTCAATTTTAATCTACTTAGGCACGATGTGCGTGCATCGAAATAGCCTAAGTCTTGGCATATTTGCACGATTGATTCAGGATTTTCTTTGATGCAGGTATGCACTCTAGCTCGAGTATGGCGAGTATGCAATGCAACTCACACAACTCCAAGGGAAAACCCAAAATTGAAAGACAATGCTTAAGGGAAATTGCGTAATGTAAATTGCAAAAGGAAAATATGGCTATATCTTAAGAGCGGAAAGGCTCAATTGTGCAAGTGTGTGTCGTGTATATATGGAAAGACTACGCACACAACTGAACCTTAAAACCCAAATCTTAAAGACATAGCCGAAGGGAAATACTTATAATATATATGAGCCTTAAGGTCGCCAACGTGTGCATGGGTGTTGTGTGTATATTGAAAGACAACTCACACGACTTGTAATGAAACCCAAATATAATTGCAATAGGCCTTGACTAAGGTCTTGGGAGTAAGAGCGAAAGCTCAATGTGTGTGAGTGTAGAATTGAAATACTACGCACACGACTTAAATGAAATCCAAATATAATTGCAATAGGCCTTGACTAAGGTCTTGGGAGTAAGAGCGAAAGCTCAATGTGTGTGAGTGTAGAATTGAAATACTAGGCACACGACATGAATTTAAACACCCCAAAACGAAATTGCAATAGGCCCTTACTAGGGTCTTGGGAGTAAGAGCGAAAGCTCAATGTGTGTGAGTGTGGAATTGAAAGACAACGCACACAACTTGAATATAAACCCACGCAACCGAATATATATAAATCAGGCTATATCTTAGGGGCTGTCAAGGCCCATGTGTGTATGCAAAAGTGTGCAACTAAGAGCGAAAAGGCTCAAGTACACGTGTGTGTGGGTGTGTCAAACCACGTTATTACAATCGGGGGGAGACAAAGCTCCTTTACTACAACCCCGTATCAAAATTTAATTGAATATAAAGCAAGTTATTGTAATAGACCAAGTTTAGACACTTACAAATAGCTGGTCCATGTTCAACTTGCTTGCACTTGGGCTCGCGGTTCACCTGGGGCAGGTAAGAGGGGTTATCCTAAGTGGCTTTGAGGGAGGTTCTATGGGTCACGGTTAGGGCCTTAGGGGAGCTAAGGTTCGGCCAAGACGGGGGTTGTTTAGGGTCTGTCCTAAGGTCTCGAAGGGGTGCAGGTCACGGCCAGGGGGGTGGTCAGGTCGGCAGGAAGGCGTCGAGTGCCTAGTGCAGCAGACGGGTCGCACAGGCGGGCTGTAGTGGTGCGGGGCGCGCTGTGGTGCTGGGCACGCTGTGGCGCGGGGCGTGTAGTGTTAAAGGGGCACGACAGGCAGCAAAGGGGCGCGTGGCAGGACGCAGGGCGGGCGGCAGGCACCCGGGGGTTTCGGTTCATGGTTTGCGGGATATTTTGAGGCAATTGGGGTTAGGCTAGGTCTAGTTAGGGTTCAGTTAGGGTTAGGTTGGTTCAGTTAGGGTTAGGTTCAGTTGGGGTTAGGTTCAGTTGGGGGTTAGGTAGGTTCGAACCTAGGCTAGGTTGGGGGTTAGGTTTACCTCTTGGAGCCGGTCCTTCTTGGCTTGAGCCCACGTCTCCATGGTTGCAGCCTCTTGGTCCAGCCCACCTTGGTTGCAGCCCTTTGGTCTAAACCCACTTAGCCCACATGGCTTGAACCCACCTCACCCAATGAGCTCACATGGCTAGGTCTATCACTCCCTCTCTCTCCTCCCAAATATTTGCATGAACCCTTTACATGGACCCCCTCACCTCTATTTATAGACATTTGAGGTGGGTCTTGGATTTGGGTTTGGGTTTGGAATTTGGATCCGGACCCAAATCCAAACACTATTTGGATCTGGATCGTGGATCTTGGATATTTTAAGATCTGTATCCGATGCAAACCCAACATTTTTATGGATACGGATTTAGATATTTTGGTCCAAATCTGATCCAATCCAAACACTATTCATTACATGGATTTGGATCTGGATATTTATGGTCCAGATCCAAATCAAAATTTCTTCGAACAGTCCTTCTTGGCTTCTCGAGGCGAACGATTTGTGCGGGCTCTGGCTTCATCAGCACTCCGTCTGGTGCTGGGTTTTCCCCAACTTTGTCGTATGGACTCCGTCTCGCCATTCTAGACTCTGTTTTTCTTGATTTTGAGCTTTTCTTTGAATGAGCTCTGCTTTCTCTTGTTTTTTATCAGGGAGTGACTTCTGAAGCTCTGGGATTGAATCCTCTTCGGGCCTAGGGTCTCGTTTTGCCTTCTGTACCTGTTTTTACATTTTAAAATAGGTTGTCGTTTTGACTCAAACAAGTTTTTTTGTGTTTTTGAGAGTTTTTGAAATATAGAAGATTTGGGGTGTTTACACTTCTACCTAAAAAACTCTTGGTTGATAAGCATCAATTAATATGAATCTTGTCATATTTAACAAGGTCCTATTGTGTCTTTCTGCTATATCATTTTGTTGATATTTCCTCAGCATGGTATTTTGTTTAGAAATACCAAAGTCTTTACACTATTTTAAGAATTTTATAGAGGTATATTCACCACCTCAATTAGACCTTTGCCCTAATTGGTTTTTGACTACCTCCTTATATTTCTTAAATAGTTTAATTGCTTCTGATTTATGTGTTAAGATATATATATATATATATATATATATATATATATATATATATATATATATATATATATATATATATGCATATCTTGAATAATCATTGATAAAGGTTATGAAATAAACCTTACCATGTTTCCCCACAATGACATTGTTAGGGACAAACATGAGCTAAAACCCTTTATTTATCAAGACAGAAACTGACACAAGATTGTGCCTAATAGTGAGCACAATTAGTATATCAATAAGTACAATTAGTGTATCTTATATAAAAATTGTAAAGGACTCAACCTGTAGAACATAAGAAAAAGTATTGTTTCTCATATAAACTCGATACTCACCAGGTTAGTATTTTTTAAGATTCATCACTCCTTCTTTGCTCTTTTAGATATATCGGGTCACTCTAGAGTCGATCCACCAATAAGTTATAGGGTGATCCATTTATAGGCACTCAGAAATTATACAAATTATATCTTGCTTCTCCGTTGAGCCGCAACATTGGGTGTTTTTACTGTTATTCTTTTTATTACGATAATTCATTTTGTATTATCCTATTTTGTCACAGTTGAAGCACTTGATCTAAGAAGCAAATTACTAAGATTTATTGAAAACTTATCACCTCTCTTGTTATTTTTATCAAACTTTTTATTTAGTTTTTTCTTATTCTAGTTATTTTTAGAGTTTGATCCTAAATCATCTTAAGCAACTATCATTTTTTCTCTTTTATTCTTATTCATATATTTTTTTCAATTGCTAGTTTTAAGGAGAGTTCATAAAGGGTAAAATCATACCCAAGTCTAAGAGTTGTGGTTACCATATTCCAAGATGCGGGAAGACTCTTTAAAATAGTGGATATTTGTATTAGTTTAAGAATGACTAATTTTGCTAAAGCTAAATCTCTACCCATTATCAACATTTGATTAACATGTTCAGCTATGTTATCCCCTTTCATTTTATAAGAATTATGTTTTTGAAGGAGTAGTTGTAAATGAAGTTTAACTATAGTATCACATTTGCATGTTAAAGAGTTAAACAACTCTTTAGTGGTCTCGAATTCCTCAAACACCCTAATCAAGTCATCCTCCGTATAAGTTAACAAAATGGTCTTGGATATCTATCATCTTTTAAAAATATCTTATATTTTTCTTTGTCTTCATCTATTGCAACTGACATAGGGGTAAAAGAGTTTCCCTAAACACATAATAATCATCCTCTAGTATTAAGGCTAATGTAATTCTTCTTTTTCACGTTTGAAAATTTAGGCCATTTAGTTTTTCAATTTTTGCAAATTCAGAAACACAAATTCTAGAAGTCATTTTTAATAGTTTGTCAAAGATAACAATTAGAGAGTCTCAATATTTTAAGTAAAAAACAAAAACAAGCATCAAATAATAATCAATAAGACATTTTCTAAGAAACAAACAATAAAAGATTGTCAAGCACTAAATTGTAATATCTAAAATATCTAGATACTAAACTATAAATATTTCGAAGCACCTAACAATAATTTTAGATAATATATTATAACGTCCCACAAGGTCTCAACCAACATGACATAGGGCCCTGTCCATGCCACGTGGTTGGTACCTGTGAATCATTAATAATACTAAGGTGGCATAACCCACACCATCAATGGCATGTCAAAACTTTATTTATTTATATACAATTTAAGATCCAACAAAGTAGTGGTACGACCGAAAGAAAACATAACTATAAAGATCCAACAAAGAAGTGGTACGACCAAAAGAAAACATAACTATAAAGATCCTATTAACTCCTATCATCTCGCAGCAAAAGTCAAAGTCCTTCAACGTCCCAAGAGCTCAGCATTTCTATCATTTAAATTATGAAAACATTTAAAAGAAACCTACGAACCACAATCATGCTCATAGATGGATGTGATCTCTTAACAAATAATCATACTAAAGACATACATTATTTTAAACCATGTAATAGAAAAATATACAATATTTATCAAAGATTAATAATATCATTTCTAAACATGTGCACACTCAAACACTCATCAATATGCATTTCAGTTTTGATATCAAGTACTCTATAGTATAACCAACCTACTATCATGCCATCGGAGTACCCCAAACCCTCCTCTTGTCCAGTCATGTAACCTCCAACAACGCATCCAATGTGTCAGGTCAAGGATCTTGGCACCTTACATAGGCTCACTAAGTCCAGTCCCTTGGTTCTACGTGACGAAAGCATATGCACATCCACATCCACATCAACAATCACATATATCTAGTTATTATTTCAAAATAATATATTCATATCAAATCATATGTTCATATCAAGTATCAAATCTATTCTATTGTACATAAACTCTCTACTCTCATTGACTAATTTTACTTATCTCCAACTTAAGCATGTTGTAACCGACATGAGTTGCTCAATACAACTATAAGTACAAACTAACTCAACCAACAAAGTAGTCAATACAACTCAATACACAATCCATCTATAATCCACCAACATCACACACAGTCATGGAAAGTAGATCCATACTTGATAGCATTGCACTTGCCTACAATGGCAACCAATATATTAACACTAACATATACGTCCATCTATGATCCATCGATATCATATATCATCGTGATTGATATATTCATGCCCACTAAGTGGTTTACTCGCACACAAATGCACTCATGTCATGCATCCATATACTCATCAAAGCACTTTAAATACTATTTCATAAACTAATATATTTATAATAATTTAAAAGCATTAACAAATATTTTACAATATCATGCATCATCTAAGCAATTAAAACTACCTCTAGCATGTAACCAAAAAGAGAACACATCACACATCCTCCTACCTAACGCCTCTATGTAGATCCAAATATAATAATGTCAACACTGCTTAATCACCTCAATTTAATCCCTAAATTATTATAGAAACATAATATTAATATTTTACATTCAATAAAAATCCAACTCTCCAAACCATGTCGAAATCGGATGTCAAACAAGTCAGAAAACCCTAAATTCCAATCTAGATATGTATAATCCTATTTGAATCCAGTCTAAAGAATCCAGATCCAATATAGTTAAAAACGGATCTCAATTCACTATAGACCCAAACCTAGACCCATAATTGTGTCCCTACAAGGGCACTTGTTTGGTGTCATGGTTGGTGTCACCTGCACTCGACACAACACATTGTGTTGCTTCACCCATCGGCCACCAGCTTGGCCACCAAAACTAGCGGTTTTGGTAAGTTTCTGTATGATTTCCAATGCCAAATGGTCCATCACTAGCAGGCGAACCTTGAAAGTCCGATCACCCTCTTTTACCGTTCTTCTCTCTACCTCTCTTTTCTTTCCCTCTTTCTCTCTCCCTCTCCCCTCTTAATCCCAACAGCATGAGGGCGGTTTCTACTGCCCTCAAAGTCACTAGGCAATGGTCGCCATGGCCACCGCCCGTTGTTATAGCATACGGTCCTCATGGTCACCGTCTGCTATTCCAGCAGTTGGTTCCCATGAGGGACCGAGTTGGACCTGATCTAATCCAGACTCCACACATATAAGTACCATAATGGAAATATATGAAAAACAAACAGATAAAAAATTCAAAAGAAGTTTGAGGAAAAAATGGTAAATTTTCCTTTATATTTGCCTCTATGATTTCTTTATTGTAATTGGGTAGATTTGTAATTTCACTTTCTATCTTATTTGGTAATTTAAACAGCAACAAAAATAACAAAATAGTAAAATTACTATTCTTGGTTATTCTATAATTTGAATAAATAAATAAGGACAAAAAAGTAACTTTGCCTTGTGGTATTCTTTTAATTTTACAGAAAATAAAAGGACAAAGAAGTACTTTTGTCAGATGGCATAACAATAATTTTAGAAAAATGAGGAGGGACATAACTGTAAAATAAAATATAATCCAGATGATGTAATTTCTGAAATTAACATGGCAAAATAGTTCTTGCACAAATCAGGTATGCCCATTATTTCAAGTAAATGCCAAAGGTTAAATCTATAAATTAATATGTAGAGGAGTATTATAGACATTTAACATTAAAATATCTGGACTTATCTATAATTTACTCAATGACAAACTTTAATATCATCAAGCAATAAGGGCACAACTATCATCAAACACGAAAAATAACTAGACTAGTAATTTAGTCTAGTGGCATATGGTTATTTAGGACTCAATAAGGGGTATAACAGACCTTTTAATTTACTACCAGAGGTGGTTTACTAGAAACCACTGGCAGTTTCTATAAACTAGCAACAAAGGCGAAATTGCCTCTGGTTTGACCGAAACCAATTCGTGGTTTCTATTAAGGGGAGAGACTGGTCTCTCCTCTCTGTTTGCCCTTTCTCACATGTTTCCTCCGTTCTCTATGCTTCTACTTCTCTACTGATTTTCGACAATGACCCAAAAAGCTCTTTCTACAACCATGTTCCCCGATCGAGAGAGAGAAGAGTAGGGAGATTGAGACTGAGAGATAGGGACTCTAACTCAGAGAAAACTCTCTTTTCCCTCAATTTATTGAGACTGAGAGTAGAGAGAGAAAGAGAATCATAGAGTGATGGAGAAGAAGGGAGAGAGGAGAGGGTTGACAACCCTTCCTCGGCTTACCCTTCCTCCTATGTTCGTCTTTTTTAGATGGCCTCTGATTATCTCACTTGAGAGAGAGAGTATATATGTTTTTTTATTTATACAAAGAAGCTGAAATTCAGTTAGAAAAGTGAATTTGATTCTTTGTTTGTTCCTACCTGAGAGAGTGTTTATCTGTTCTCGATTGACATCCTCAGGCCGCTTCATGGAAGATGGCTTCAGGCTAGCAAAGATCCTCTAGTAGAAGTAACATATAAAAGAAAGAAGAAGAAGAATATTATCATACGGTTACTCAGAGAGGGTTTTTACATGGAATATTATTATATTATCTTATATTCATACTTGGTTTTTCTCTTCTGGTGTTTTCTGCCTTAGCCTTTCCATTAAAGCTATTTCTTATTTATACGTAAGAGATTTTTGCATCTTTTATAAAAAGCACAACAATTTTCATTTTTATGTTTTATCTTTTGTAAAAACAACTTATGAAATCCGAAAAAGGGACCCTTCTTCCCGCATTTAATGGTTATAGTTATTGAAGCCGAAAGTGGCTACTAACAACTTACAGTAAATACTACACCATTTTCTTTTGAGTTAAACCAATTTATTTGTCTTTTTAATCTCTATGGATTTCACTAACTAGCAGTTGTCCCGCTCGTGGGCAAACCGGTTTGGTAGTTTCTACCGCCTATCTAACGTACTTTGAGCCTTGCAGATGATGGCAAACTTGAAAGAGCCACCAACAAATGCTTCATGCTCAATCAATTTTGAAATGCTTGTACCTCATGTCTTATCAGGGCCTATGGCACAAAATTAGCCACTGTATTATGCCTCAAAATAGGGTAAGTTGCCAAATGAAGTGGCTCTCTAAGAAGGGGTCCTGCGTTCCATACCCGAAAGTGCATCCTCTAGCTGTCTGCTAGCAGCCAACAATGGCTTTCCTCTAGACAAATGCGTAACTTTGTTAGATTTGCAGAAAGAAAGCTGACCAATAAGTAGATTGGCGATTCTGTGAAGTAAAATGCAACCCCTTGACATAGTTATTATACAACATTATTATTGTTATTTTTACTGGTAGTGTCATTGCTGGTAGTGTTTGGGACCCATAATTCATTTGGGGTGCGATGCACTTTTAATTCATATTTTTTATATATAGTGGCGGACCGAGGAACTTTTCAGATTTCAAGTGAGACCCATGTTTGGTCGGGCAGTTTCATGCTTCCACTCATATTTGTGTCAAATATAACAGACAAGTCAACCTAAACATGACCCAAGTTTTTTTCATGTCAACTTCGGGTGGACCTTTCGAATCCTGTCTCTGTTGGGTTTCCTGGCTTGTCTAAAGTAGTTTAGGATACACAACTGCACCCCAAGCTATCCCATTGTCTTAAGAAATTCTTACATTGATTTTTTTTGGGGATTTCTGATTGAGGCCACTCATCAAATTGTTTATTTCCAAGTCCGAACTTTCAAAACGAGAGCTCTTGCAGCCGGATTAAGAGCAGAAGCGGATGATAGAAGTGCTCAAAAGAAAGACGAAGAGTTTTGCACCTTAATTAACATCCTTCAAGGCCTATTTGCATTAAGGAACTCCGCTACAAAACCAGCATTTACACTGCACAATGATGAAATGTCGAACCATTTTCTCATAATACAACTGGTTCAAAGGAACCTAAAGTTTCAAATAAGATGAAAATGAACTAATAATATCATTGAGCTTCGTGTGTTCTGTGAGGTACTCGTTAAAGTATGAATCTTGTTTGGTGACAAAATAGTATCAGAGCAGTTTATTATTGACATCAAGCAAAGACCACAGTGAAACTAGCCATCCAATAGATCTAAGCAATTGGAGTGTTCGCTGAAATTTTCAGCTCAATTTACTACCAATTTCCACGAAAATTGGTGAGATAAGTAGCTGATATGTTTTGCTGTAAAGAGGATGCATAGATCTGATCAAGAGGAGTGAATGTAATGCTCATCTATCTCAATTAGATAGATCCATACACAGATAACAGGATCACGAGTGGATCGTACCCTTTTGGTGAAGATCGGCCGTGAAATCGATCTTCCAGAGAATGATCAAAGTAGATCCATGATCGCTAGTTATCTGCAACAATTCAGTTGTTGCATAATATGGAATTGTTGCGGAAACACTTGATTAGTTGAGGAAGGTCAAGAAAGAGGCAGATCGAAATAGATCTGCGAAGTTGTAATTGGAATGTATAGAAGAAAATTCCCGATTTAAATGAGTTTTTCGTGATCGGATCTCAATTTGTTTGTACGATTGAAATGAATGTAACTGCTGTCAATTGACGGAAAAAACTCTCTAAGAGAAGATTTGTTGAGATCAGTCATCATCGAGTGAAGCAGAATCAGATCGAACAGAAACTAAAACAATCGAAGAAACCGAGTGCAGTTTCTGCAAAAATTTTGGCGGGCAGATTGCAGAATTTCGGTAAGAGTGATTTTTGTTTGAGTAATGTTTGTCAATTCCAATTCATGTTGTTGCAATTCAGTATCAATTGAGAGTGTAAGTTTCTGTCATTTTTTAATTGAGTGTCGATCTGTGTAAAGAATTACTGTAATAGTTACGGTAAGGTTTATTGTAACCAAGTAGAGTTGGTGTTTGTAAATTTTCTATTGTCAAGTGACTATGCATTGTAAGTGTTCGAGTTAGAGACAGCAAGCAACAATTGGAAAAGCTAACGAGATCAAACTGAGGATGAAGACACTTCTGATCGACCGGCAATGGAAGCCGTGTTGGTACAAATTTTGCAGGAAATGGCGAATCTGCAGTTCAGTCAAGAGAGGCGTGCGTGGCAGTTGCTGTCCGTGAAGAGTAGCAGCAATGCATGGATCGAATTGAGGTTGACTTACATGGGATGTAGGGGCGAGCACTATTCGGATATAACTGAATAACTGATTCGAACCAAAATTTCTATTTCGATTTGGTTCTACTAAAATTTGGTTTGGGTTTGGTTCGGTTTGAACTTTTAAAAAATTCCGGTTGTTCAGTTTGGTTTGGTTTTCAAGGTTTGAAAACCGAATTACTGAATATGTATATATATACATATATTTATGTATATATACATATACATATATATTTATATTTATATGTACATATGTATATACATGTATGTATATAATATATATATATATATATAATACATATATATACATATATATATATATATGCACATATATACATAGAGAAAGTAGTACAAGTAAACACCAATTCATGCTTAACATGCTCAAAGATCTCAACCGTTTGAGATTTTAATTTCAATTGTCGATCTCATTGATCGGACAATTGAGATTTAAAAGCATGTTTAAGCATGGATTGATGTGTGCATGGGCTACACTCTCTATATACATATACATACACACACTTATATATATAATATATATACAAATATACATGTACACACATATGTGTATATAGTTTATATATTTATTTGTATACATACATATATGCATATATATATATATATATATATATATATATATATATATATATATATATATATATATATATATATATATACATATACCTACACATACCTATATATAACACATATATGTATATATACATGTACAAATAAATATGTATATAAATTTAAATATATACACATATATCTATTTTTATATGGAGAGAGAATTCAGTCATAAAGGGTAAACCGGATAAGAGAACTAAACCAAACCTACACAATTTGGTTTGAGTTTGGTTTTTAGAATCCAAGGGAGTTTGTTTTGGGTTATTTCGGTTTTAAACCGAATTGACCGATGCGCACCCCTAGTGGGATGTATGAGGACCGACAAACATCCATTCTGGTTCAATATGAAGCTAACCATGCAACTCCATCAACCTTCAAGATCAAGATACTCGAACCAAAACTATACAAAGGAGGACGGGATCATAAAGTAATTGAAAACATTTTTTGGGACTTGGAGCAATTCCTTAAGGTCTCTCAAGTGCCCCAAGAAGACAAGGTTACTATTGCGACCTTATTCCTAAGCAATGACACTAAGTTATGGAGGACACGAGAAGTCACACATGTGAACGTTGGAAGGAACCTCCCGGTGAATTGGTAGTAATTCAAGCATGAATTGAGACAGCAATTCATGCCCACAAACAGTCATAGGTGGACACAAGAGATGCTCAAGCAACTCGAGCATATTAGTTCACTTCACGAATATGTAAAGAAGTTTAGTGTGCCTCTTCTTGGAGTACGAAGATGACAAACTCTTCTATTTTGAAGGTGGTCTTCAATAATGGGCTCAAGCAGAGCAAAGGCGGAGTTCTATGAGCATGACGGAAGCCATTGACACGGTTGAGACATATGTTGATCTTCGAGCTTCCAAAGTTGATGGCGAGGAGTCTAGTCGGAAGAAAGGTTATGCCAATGATCATGGTGGTGACAAAAAGAAGAAAGGTAAAGACAAAAAGCAACATTAAGGGAATGAATCAACTAGAGCTTCCAAAAGTGATGTGCATCAGACCGAAAGTCTGGTAGTAACTAGCAGCAAGACAGGCTAACCGAATGCAACTAGGAAAGGGCCGGACCCTACCAAAGACTATACCAAATGCAATTCTATTCCAAGAAGGCCAAACTAGCAGCTATGCTGGTCGAAGAGGAAGCTAATGCCTCAAACACTAATAGGTGTGATGCACAGGCTGCTAGTTTTCAACTACTTGGTGATGCTCGGGTGATCGAAGAGCCTTGAAGGACCCTTATCTTCATAGAGGCCCAAATTGAAACCATGGTGGTTTGAGGTCTTGCCAACATGGGAGCACAACACTCCATTATTTTTGCCACAATTATACGCACCATGAGTTTGAAACCCACTCCTTCCGAACAACGTCTAAAGAACATAAACACACAGGCTAATAAGGCAGCCAATATTGCAAGAGTGTCATTTCCAATTTGGGTGTTGAAGCAGTTCTTTGAGTTTCATAGTGAGTGTCATAAATAACTTTGGAGTGATACTCGATTGTGACTTCTTTCACACAGCCAAAATAATAGTTTTACCACACCTAGGAGGCTTAATATGTCTCAATCCACAATAGCTAAGTTTTGTGTCTCAATATGATGGTTTTGTGCCTCAATATGACCCTGGTAAGGTTCAAAATGAGCCAACATGTAGTGCCATGTTGTTTTCAATGATGTAGCTAAAGATGGGCTTCGTAAGGATAGTCCCACAATATTGGCAATCCTTTGAGAGAAAGGGAAATCTAATTCCATTGGAGATCACATACTAATCAAAGTGCAAGACATATTGCACCAATTCTCGGACACCATGCTAACATCCAAATAGATACCTCCTAGGTGGGTAATTGTTCATGAGATCATTTTGGAGCTTGGAGCTAAGGTTGCTTATCGCATGAGTCCTCCCGAGATAGAGGAACTTCGGAAATAGCTGGGGGAGCTCTTGGATGCAAGTATGGCTCAACCTTCAAAGACTTTATATGGATCACCTGTTTTATTTCAAAGGAAGGCGGATGGGTTGTTACATATGTGTGTCGACTACCAAGCCTTAAATAAGATAACAATGAAGGACACATACCCTCTCTTGTTGGTGGCCAATCTCTTTGATTGACTTAGAGAAGCATGCTGGTTCACGAAGTTAGACCTAAGGTCGGGTTATTGGTAAGTGCTATAGCACCTAGGGATGAGACCAAAACAATCATGGTGACTCGGTATGATGCGTATGAGTTTTTTGTGATGCTTTTTAGGCTAACCAATATACTCACTATCTTCTACCATCTTATAAATGAGGTGCTACATGAGTATATCGACGAGTTTGTAGTGGTATACCTTGATGACATTGTCATCTATAGCCAGATCTTAGAGGAGCATATCTGACATCTCTGTCTAGTATTTGAAAGATTGCAAGTACATATATTATATGTGAAGGAGAAGTGCAAATTTGCTGAAACTTGGATTACTTTCTTAGGTCATATTATAGGGGGATGAGATATGTATAGATGCCAAGAAAGTAAGTGCTATTGAGAGTTGGGAAGTACCCCATATAGTGAGTGAGTTGAAGAGCTTTCTTGAGTTGACAAACTATTATCAAAAGTGTATCAAATACTTTTCGAAGATGGCAGCCCCACTCACCAAGTTGTTAAGGAAGAGCTCTACATGGGTATGGACTTCAAAGTGCATGGAGGCCTTTGAAGCTTTCAAGGGAGTGGTATGCCAAGGGCTGGTGCTTCATGTACCGGATTTTGCACAACCATTCATAGTGTATATGGATGCAAGCAATCAAGTTCTAAGAGGTGTTCTTTCACAAGACGAACATCTTTTAGCTTTTAAGAGCCGAAAGCTAAAAAGGTCGAGACTCAATACCCTACACATGAGAGAGAATTGTTAGCGGTAGTTCATTCTCTTAATCTTTGGAGGGTCTACCTATTGGGTTTTTACTTCACGGTTGTCATAGATAATGTGGCAAATACTTTTCTTAAAACCCAAAAGAAGTTGACTCCAAGGTAAGCTAGATGGCTTGATTTACTTGAAGAGTATGATTTTGAATGGACATATCGATTGGAGAAAGAACTTTTTGGCTAATGCCCTTAGCCAAAAATGAATCGAAGAGGTCTTGAGTGCCATTACCCGACTTCAAGGTGATATGGCACGGAAAATCGAATAACTCACCAAAGATGATCCATCTTACAACCAAATCCATGAGCAGGCCCCTAGCCGGTTCCGCGAAAAAGCATGAGGTATGTAATGGGTTAGTATGGACCAGATGTCGACAACTCTTAGTTCCCAAGGTTGGAAGACTAAGAAGGAGTTTGATATACGAGATCCATGATTATGCATATGAGAGACACCCTAGGTTTAAGAGAATTGTTGCCCTCTTAGCATGTGATACTACTAGCCCTGGATGAAGCACGAGGTGGCTAACTATGTGCATACTTGTCCCATATACCAGAAAGACAAGGTGGAGCAATGTGAATAGTCAGGTTACTTCAACCCCTTCGGATTCCGGACAAGCCATGGAGAGCTATATCTATGGATTTTATTTTGGGACTTTCTCATGTGGGTGGTTTCGAATGATCCTTGTCGTTGTTGTTAGATTTTCCAAGTATGGTGCCTTCATAGTTGCACTCCAAGAGTGCAATGCTAAAGAGACAGTGTGCTTGTTCATATACCATGTGGTGAAGTACTTTGGTATTTGGCAAGAGATCATAAGTAACCATGCCGTGCTTCACAAGTAAGTTTTGGGTGGAGTTGTTTTGAATGTTGAGCACCGAATTACTCTTCTCCTATCCTCACCACCCGCAGACAGATGAGCAAACTCAAAGGTTGAATTCCATGGTTAAGGAATATTTGCTACTTCAAGCAATAACACCTAGTCAAAAAAGCTCAATGTCATTTCTTGAAGTAGCACAATATAGTTGCAACTCACACCAGAGCTCTTTCATAGGGCTGAGTCCTTTTGAGCTCATGTTGGGTTTGACAGCCACTCGATATGTTGGAGTTGATATAAGGCAATAGAAGTAGAAGTGGTTCAACCACTCTCCATAAGGTGTGAGAGAGACAAGCTTTGTATAAGGAAGTTAGAACCTCCCTCAACCGAGCATGAGCCCATATGGTGAAGCATGCGAACAAACATCAGTGTAGTGGAATTCAAAGTTGGGGATCATGTATGGTTTTTGATACTCGAGTATATTTGAAAACATGTTTAGAAGGACAAGCATATGGAGTTGAAATTGAAGTATGATGAGTCATTTTGAGTGACACCACGCATATAACAGTAAGTTCGAGTTGCTGGATAGGCTGAAGTTACATCTATTTTTCACCTGTCATTACTGAAGATGTATTACAAGGACCTGCAAAGGCTCGAGCATCAACCCCAATATAGACAGTGTAGGACCTTTAGACTTATTATCTTATACGGTGGACTGGAAGAGGCCTTGATGATGACCCATGGGTTCCTAGCATGCAGTTGTGCCAATATGAGCCCCTTCTTCACGCCTACCATGAGACTTCGAGGGCTAGTCTTGATTCACCTAGGGGATAATTGTCATGGGGCTGATTCGTGAGGCACGTGCACTCATATGCTTCTTGAAGAATCAGCCCAACCTCTTTTCCTCTCCAACCATCTACACTCCTGTTGTAATCGGGTAACCAACTTCGGCCCACACTTGTAACCGAATAACCATGGCAACTTCTCGGAGCATGCTCTAGATTCTCTTGTAACTGTGCAAGTGTAGAGGCTTAGGCAAGCCACCCATGCCTATAAGTAGATGTGAGGCATGCATATGAAAGGTAGCTAGTCCTTGAGTCTCCTTGACTCCTTGTGAGGTGTCCTTGATATCAAGGAAGCTTTCCTTGTCTTGTAGTTGTTTCTTCCCATTCTGTCCACTTGAATGTGTGTGCCAATGGGTCAAGTGCCTAGAAAAAGAATGTGTGAGTAAGGAAAGTTGGTACCTCGTGAGCGACTGTACTAACCAGCACTAGGGAGAGCCCCACATGCCATCTCCTTCTCCTATGAGTGTGGCTGAGGTAGGAAGGGTACTACCGCTATCATCAACTTGTAAACCCCCTCCTGAGCATGCGCGATTTGCGTTTGCTGACAAACCCTGACCCAACGCAGCGTGCCTAGAGCCCCACCTAGCCCCTTCAAAAAATTTCTCGTCAGGTGCCAAATTGTTGGAAACCCGAATTTTCTGGGTCGGGTGCCAAGTTGATCATGAATTAAGTTCTCACATCATTCAACCATTTACAAGCATCCTGTACACAGAAACCCAATGCCGATAGTGTAAGTTGTTGAATCTTTCGACTTGTGCAAAACCCATTTTGGCAGCATTGGGTCCCCCGTACTGGTCAAGAGAGAAAGCCCTTTCCAGCATACCAATGTAAGTATTTGATGAATCAACTGGTTTTCAATTTCGTGTCTAACTGGGGGTGTACATGTGATCTCATTTTCGTGTCAAAAACAAGTCTACTGGAACACAAGTCGACTTTTTCCCAGTCACTTCAGGTCCACACACACAGACTTTTCGGGTCATGTTCACGTTAAACATTCACTTAAAGTCTCATATTCAAATGTAAATAAGGTCAATCTTAGAGCAACCCTAATTTTATCCCTTCACTTGGGGTGAACGCTATTATGAACTTTTGTAATCATGTGTGTCGGGTCTAAAATTGTGAGCCTACTAGTATTTGATGAATCAATTGACACAAAGATCAAGAAAGACATATTCTATGATTTCGTACATAAATTTGTCCTTGAAGGTTGCGTGGGGTAAGCCACTCATAAGTGTCCTTAGGCTTTCATTGAACAGCATACCATGTTAAAAAAGAAGAAAAATAGACGAGGATGGAATAGCGTACAGCCCATGTCCCTATTAACTTCTTTAACTTACATAAATATGGTTCGACAGACCAAGCGAGGATGGCGTGAGCACATTAACTGGGCTCTGCAGATGACCCAATTAAGCTTGGTCATAAATGTTCAGACCCAGCTCGGCACATGATGATCAGTCTTTTTTTAAGTTAAGCTGAAGCCACAAATCGGTCAAGAGGGTTTTTGCTCAAGGGGCTACAGCTCTCCTAGCTAGAACATCAACTAGGGCTTATAAATGATCCGACATTAGATGGTTCATGGCTTGTTCGCCAACTAAAAATCTTGTCCATGTATGGCACGTTAACTAGTTCAAGCGAGTCAATCACGAATCGTACACAAACCAAGTTGAATTCCATGTAGGAGTTGAAAATCCAACTTCTAACATGCGTTTCATTGGTAGTTTGATTTCCAAATAAGAAATTATGTAAAAATTTAACTTCTATACAATTTAATTTATTGTAGAACTAACATATTGATCATCTAATTTTACCTTATGCACACCCAGTTAATTTTGTTGGAATGGTTTTCTAGCATACATGCACATGCAAACTTTAATTACATAGCGAAACAAGCTTATTATGAACCATCCGAACCGAGAATAGTTTCATGTCAACTTGTACGTAAAGCTTAATGAGGCAGCTCGTGCTCATCTTGTTTACGTAATGAACCGAACATGAACAAGCTCACCCAAGCCAACCCGCAAACAGCTCGGTTTGTTAACCAGCCCTACGGTCACCGTCAACCCAAAGAAACTTCAGTGAATCAGTTCGCCAAATAAGTCACAAGAGGTTCGATTTTCCCGTCTTGCGGGACTTACAAATAAACATGACTCTCAGCATTGAAAAAGTCAGGCATGACCCGAACCATATAACAATTGAACCCAAGCCGTCTGGTTCAGGTTTTGGCAACAAAAAAGAGTAGATCCTTTGGTTGCTTACGCTAAACCCACAAGATGTTACCAATGTAGGGTATCGAGTAATATGGCTTACAGAAATTTATGGACGAAACATGAGATCCTAATTGATGATTCTCAACAAATCAAAGAAAAATACTTAAATATCATTTTGTCAATTATTTTAATTTCTATTGTAGAATAATGGGGTTTTCATGTTAGATCCGATTGAATCCAAATCCTAGACTAGTGTAAAGCATCCAGAGGTGGGATCTGGACCCTGGGGTTCAACACGCGAACCTGAAATGTGGCTAAGCTAATGTTTAATTTCATTCACAATTAAACCAAACTTAACTAAACATTGGAGCTTAAGCTTGACTATAATCAAAACACAGTTTTCCTGGAAGGAGCTTCAATCAAACTTAAACAAGTTTTCTTGCAAACTAAATAGAATTAAGGATTGCCCATACAATTCATAATGCATTCGAGAATCCTGGCGATCGTACGTTTAGGAAACGTAGAATACTCATTACAATTGCATCACCCTGCACATATGTTTTCTTGCATCATTGAACAACCTTTCATGAAATGAAGAACAGTGTCAAACGCTAATAAAGTCTCTTTCAATAATAATTGAAAAAGACGAGGCAAAGCAATACTTGGGACAAGCAAACGAAAAAAAGATAGGTTTCTACGCTAACAGCTAATCATTACATTACAATCCCTTCAGTCCGCCTACACCGTTCATCTCATACTTCCCCCTAGATGGCTAGATCAATGACTCCTCTCTCTCTCTCTCTCTCTCTCTCTCTCTCTCGCCCAAATACCAAACAGATATAAGTTATCAAAATAAAAGAACTAGTTCATCAGTAAATCACTACTACTGCATTATCAAAGAAACTAAGTAAACACTAGCATTTAAATCTTGGGGCCATCTTCAGAATTATACACTTTCGCACAGGAGACGCCACTCTCTCCTCCTCCTCGTTGTGACGACTGCTTACCAAGCGTATGTTTGTTGTTGTGCATCCACACCTTAAGCACATGCTTCCTCACGCCCGTCTCCATGCAAAACCTTTGCACCGATTCCTCGTCATGCTTCTGAATCCTCCACCCAAGCTTCTCAGCAAATTCCAGCATCCTATCCTTCTGATCTTGCGAAAATCTAGTCCTAAATCGTTTCTTCGCCGACACACCGCTTCCACCGCCGCCATCGCTACTGCCGGTACCGCCATTACCGCCATGGTGGTCCACTACCTCCTCCTCTTGTTCTTCCCCCTGATCGAGATGGTGGTTGTTGGTATGAAGTGGTTGAGGGTGGTGAGCGAGAGGGTGAAGCACCGGCCGGGGGACGTACCCGCTGGCAACGGGAAGAGAGCGGTAGAAGGGGTGTGGGGATTGGGTGAACGGCTCGCTACCGTGGCCTCCGTCGCGGCGGTGGAAGTTCCGGTGACAGTTGCAGGCCGCGCACTTGAGAGCATCGAGGGTGCCGTCTTCTCCAGCTGGCATGAACTCGCCGCACCCGTCTGTGGCATGGCCGCCCATTTCCACTGCGTGGTTTCTTAAGCACTCTTTGTACTTGATTTGCTTCCTTGCTGAACAATCTCTTGAGGATGGTGTCATCGTCTTCGTCCGGGGCCGGTCGTAACTGACGGATACCGGCACTGGGTGTGGTAGCGTCACCTCGCCTTCCTCTTGCTCGTCCAACTCCATGACTCGCAAGTATAGTGAATGTACGTGGAATTGGAGGACGGGCAGACTACACTGGAATGCGCCTCTATTTATGAAGATCAGAGAGAGAGAGGAGAGTTAGTCCTTGGATTTAATGCGTTTGTTGCTTCTTCTTATTTCAGAAGAGAGAGAGGGAGATGGCTTTTACCATGATTGTGGCAGAGGGGAAGGTTCTTTCACTGAGAGTGTCGCGGTGAGGAATGGATGGTGAAGTGGGCCACAAAAGTTAAGAAGAGTAAATGTGTGGTGTCCCAAAGTTATAAATGCTTGAATTGACCGGATACAGGTGCTTCACCTCCTATGGGCTGTCTTTGTTAAAAAACTTAGAGAGAGTTACTGTAGATCAATAGATTTGGCGTGAACTGGTCAAGGTCAAAAACGAAATTACCTGCTCTTTCAACTCTGTTTAAAGTTACCTGACACCTTTTTTACCGATTTCTCTAAAATAATCTTGATCATTTTAATAATTACGAAAATACTTCTCAATATAAAATAGAAGAAAGCGAGAGTGTCGTGTCGACTCTTTTTTTTACAACGTTTGGTTCATTCTTCGGGACTCATTCCAACCACGTGTTACTCGATTTATAATCCCTTTCAACAAAAGAATGAAATAAAATTCATTAAAAAAGAAAAAAATTGAAAGAAAGAAAAAATAAATAAATAAATGATAAAAATATCAATTTAAAAAGAGATTCGTGATTTATTGATTTATCTTATTGATTTTGTTTTTGTTTTTTTATTTTTTAGTTGTTCTGATTAATTTTTATTGAAAATGAAGAACTTGAAAGGCGCGTCTTTTGTTGGGAGAAACCTGTCCCAGCCACATCTCTCCCACTGAGAGAGAAGCCGCTGGTAGTAATGCTCTTTATATATACATATGCAATGTATAAGAAGAACTGAAATATGTGCTCTGATTTTGTGTTTAATTTTGTAAACTCACTGTGACGTGTTCAGGCCCGTGACATATGGTTGATCTGAGAACCATAAAAGCTTAAATTGTGGTCCATTCTTTGGGTAAGGCCAGGGTCATAAATCTAGATTTATGGTCCATTAAGTGGTGTTTGATTTATGGTGTCAATGGGTTGGGATAGCAAAAAAAATCAGGAACTCATGTACAATTTCATGCATGGATGAAGGGCAGCACCCAGTGAGA
Source organism: Brasenia schreberi (assembly GCA_036023115.1). NCBI lineage: Eukaryota > Viridiplantae > Streptophyta > Magnoliopsida > Nymphaeales > Cabombaceae > Brasenia > Brasenia schreberi. Next base: position 15,155,393 of record JAYKKT010000089.1, on the reverse strand, counting down.
CCCATGAACATTGAGTTTCATGTCTTTAAAAGCAGCCCACTTCCTAAGGTGGTGGCTCGGCTTGGACTTGGGCCTCATGCATTAATCGGCGAGTCATCGTTGTCACTTTATTTTGTCCCTCATCAGCAACCACTCTCTATTTGTGATTGAACGCTCCTTTACTAAGAAAATAGTTGAGAAAGCATGTCAATATTGCTCTCTCTCACAGATCAAGTAAAGCCCTTCTCTTTTTAACTGTTTTCCCTCTTCTTCTTCCTCTTCTCATCTCGATAACCAAAATTGTCACCTGATATTGATTTTTATATTGGTTACATTATCTAATTGATAATTTCATTTTCTGTTTTGTCTTATGATTGTGTACTGATGTGTGTATTATGTAGGGACTTTACTCGTGGGGCGGTAACATGATTCAATCCAATCAGATTTTGGTTCAGGTATAGGGATACATTTCCTCGGTGTGTATTCAATTCCATACTTATCCCGACCTATACTGAACACACACATATATATATATATATATGGGTGTGTGTAGTGGTAAATGTATAATATCTTCTCGTATAATCTTGTATAAACATTTTCATTGCTTGATTTTAAGATAAACCATGGAAGTGACAAAACAAAATGCATTAAATGTAAAATACAAAAGCAAAATATAGTGCATTAAATGTAAAGTACCAAAGTATCATGATACTTTTTTATTTTTTAATTCAAAAATCAATAATTATGCCAAACAAATGATAGAGATTTTATTGAGATTTACTACTGCCTCTATGTTATTCAAGATTATACAATCAAAGGCATTATATAGCTATAATATATAATATCCTGAACTTTTTTCAGGGTGCAGTGAGTAGCCCAGTCATATCCTGAACTCTGTATTTATATAGCTCATGGATCCGGTTATGACTATACTTCTTTCTCAAAGTTCGAGATCTTGGATGAGACGGATGCGCACCTCGCATGAATGTATACCGGTCACTGCAAGTGATAACATGTGTTTGATTCAATGTTCCCAGCATGTGGTACTGGAACTTGCGGCCCATGCCCGGATGAAACTAAAACAACTATTCCAAGGAACCACAGTTCCATGTTAGATTCATAGAACAAGCACTTCAGTTAACAAATAAGCCAAAGCTCAGTAAATCTTCAAGCAGAAATATAATCACTACTCTTTTCCAAGAACCCTTGAATTTCAAGCGCCAATAGAAAAATAGAAATAGTCAATGCAATGCTTAAATTGAGTTTGTAATGTTAGTTTCTTAAACACATTATATGATGAGATTTACCATTGTACATTGCATTCTAATGCATAAAATCACTCCAACAAAAGCAAAATAAACTACCACATACACCTGCTCTCATATGCTAAAGAGATCTTAAACAATATGGAAATAAAAAGAGCACTATCTCAATATCTTCATCCTCATGAATCAGTTGTGTATCCAAAATAATTGGAAAATAAAACCATCATACAATATGGCCATTCCACATGAAAAATATAAAAAAGGTAGATGGATACTATGATAATGTTAGGGATGGCAATGGGGTGGTTATGGGTTCGTGTTCAGTTTTTTCCCAACATATACGGGGGGAAATGAGTCATAATATATATATATACCAGAACTGCACAGCTGGCAGAACCATCATAATGAATGTCTTCCAAATGCACTAGTTCAACACTTTTCTTTTCCAAAGAAATCCTTGATATATTATTAACATAAACCTCTCATTTTGTTGAGTATCAAGAAAACCCCGCCTGTTGTGCAAGTCTGGGCAATGGATTCCTCATCAAGACCATTTGGGTAGTCTTAGACACTTTGAGATAATATGTGTGGTGGTTATAAGGAAGAAAAGAAAAGAAACATGGTTGAATTCCCTAATAAAATCAGTTGAGGGTTTAGTATTATAGATTTTTTATGTTGATTTGCAGTGGAGCGTCGTTGTTGGGCTTTGAATCTCCTAGCATGGCCTCGTCAAGAAGGATTATAGAGATAAAATAGAAAAGCAAAGAAGAGGAAGAAGAGATTAATATCGATAACTCGATAACCCCTTTAATCCTTTCTTTTGTTTATATCTCTATATATTATGCCATTCTTCGATGTTCATTACTTCTAGTAGAAATAGCTCTCTACTTTAATTAGTTATATTAATTTGAAAATAATTTTATTTATAAAATAAAAATGGTTGCTGCAATATGGAAGGGGCCCTCCTTTCTTATTGCATGACCATTATGATTAAGGCCTTATGGCCATTTCTATAACCATGGTTATCATCTCCCACTTAGCCATATGAGTCGATCGAGATACAATCGTTTCCTCTCACTATTTAGTGACTTTCTCAATTGTATCATTTTTTCAATTGTACTTAGAGTACAACTCCCATGAGTTATCCCATTATGCGGTTGTTGTAACCAATATGCTTTTCCTCCATAACAACTCATGTCTATGTTTTCATACAGTTGGAAACTGTAAACATGTCTCAACTCCATACTCATAACATGTTTAGCAAACAAGTCTTTAGATATGCCTTTTGTTAAGGAGTCTGCTACCATATCTTCTATAGGAAGGTAAGTGACATATTTCATACTTTTGTATCATATCATGTACATATTGATATTTTACCATTATATGCTTGCTTTTGCTCCTTGAGCTACCAACTCTACTTTTTATTAGAGTTATGGATGAAGTATTGTCACAATAACTGACAATTGACTCGTTGGTTATATCTAGCTTCAAATCATGAATGAGGTAGTTTATCTAAACGATACTCGTTGCAACCATACTACAAGTAATATACTTAATCTCTTATGTATGCAATGCTACGCAACCCTGTTTCTTGCATGACCAAGAAATAACACTATTTTCATACAAGAAAACTTGATCAGGAGTTGATTTTGATATCATCTTTGCTCCCATAAAAGTCAGCATATAAGTATATGATAAATTTTAATTCAACTGCCTGATAGCATAATTTTAAGTCTCTTGTTAATTTTAGATATCTCGAGATCCTCTTCACGGTAACCCAATATTACCAACCAGGATTACATTGATATCTACTCACAAGACCAACAACAAAGATGATATCGGTTCTCATACACAACATAGCATACATTAAGCTTCCAATAACTTGAGCATAAGAAACATTTGGTTTATTTTATCTATTACTTAGATAGTCATCTTTACTAAACTTAACCTCTTTGACAATGGATATACTAGAAAACTTGAAATCACCCATTCTGAATTTCTTGAGGATATAGTTAATATCTCTCTCTTGACTTAGACAAAACAGTCTAAATGCTCTATCACGGATAATCTGTATACCTAAGATATAGGATGTCTATCTCATATCCTTAATCTCGAACTTGGAGCTTAACCATGATTTAGTCTTGACAATCATCTCATTGTCATTACCGATCAAGAGGATGTCATCTATATATAATGATAGGATAACAAAGTGGCTCCCATTGTTTCAAATATAGACACAGTGATCAAGTTGATTAGCTATAAACCCAAGTTCTACAACCACATTTTGAAAAGTCAAATACCATTGTTAAGGTGATTGTTTTAGGCTATATATGGATTTTTCAACCTATATATCATATCATCATGACCTTTAATTACTTAACCTTCTAACTATTTCATATAAATTGTTTAATTAAGGTAACCATTCAAAAAGACAGTCTTTACATGTAGAGAATGTAAATCCAAATCATAAAGGCAATAATTGCTAAAATTAGCATTATGGATACAAATTTCATAATTGGAGAATATGTATCAATATAATCAATTCATTTCTTTTGCAAAAAATTTTTAGTAACTAACCTCGCATTAAATTTTTCTATTAAACTGTAAACTTTATATTTCTTTTTCAATACCTGTTTGTAACCAATTGCTCTTCTGTTCTTAATAAAATGGCTAACTCCCAAATTTTTTTGGTTTTTCTCCATAGATTTAGTTTCCTAATCCATTGCTTTTACTCAATTTGGTGATTCATATGAGGTCATAGATTCTTGATAACTTAGATTATTAATTACCTCATCTAGATTTACTTAATAACATATTTCCTCAGCTAAGTAAGTATGATAGTCCTTTAAGTAAGATGGAGGAGCTCATAGTCTCTTATGACCACTTAACGTTTCAGTATCTACAGGAAGACTATCTCATTCTATTTCTATAGGTTCAAATGATGATTCATCAAGATTTCAAAGATTACTATAAGTATGTATCATTCTTAATGTCCTCTAAGAATTCAACATCTCTACTTTCTATCAACTATAGGTCCTTATGACCTTTTGATCTTTTTAGGTATCCGATAAAAATATACCTCAAAGATCTACTGTCTACTTTATCTTTAGATTAGTCTAAGAACTTTACATGTGCTACGAAGCTCTATCTTCATGGGTGACTAAGGTCTGGTTTTCTACAATAGCATAACTCATACAATATAGTGATATAGTCTTATAAGGAGCTCTATTTAAAATATACATTGTTGTAGATATTGTTTCTCTTCAAAATACTTTTGATAAAAAAGCATCTCATAACATTGACCTTATCATATTCTGAAGGGTCATGTTATATGGCTCAGCTATACCATTTTGTTGAAGTGTCCTAGGCATTGTATTTTGTCTAGTTATATCATATTTTTTATAGTATTCTAAAAACTCAAATAATGTGTATTCTCCATCTCAATCAGACTTCAACACTTTAATAGTATATCCTAATTGATTTTCAATTTTTTTGCTTATATTCTTTGAATGTGTCCACTGCTTCTAATTTATGTGACAAGAGGTATATATATCTAGGAGTGTGTATAATTCAGGTTAAATAAAAAACTTGAATTGATCTATCAAGTTTGATTCAGGTTTATATAGTTTGGATTCGGATTCGGATTCGGTTTAGAATTTTTTTTAAATCAATTTTCAGTTTGGGTTTGGTTTCGTGGGATCCAAAAATGAACCGACCAAAAGACTGATTTTCTAAAACTTACTTCTCTAGTGCTAGTTCGCCTCTCTCTCTTAGTGCACTATCATTGTCATTCTCCTCCTTCTGCAATGTTGCCCTCTCAAAACCTCATCCTCCTCCTCCTCCTTATGCAGTGTCTCTCTCTCACAACTTCATCCTCCCTTAGCTCCCTCCCTCCCTTTCTCACCCTCCCTCTCTCCTTCTTACAGCTTGCCCTCTCTCATAGGTATACAGTTTACATTTATTGATTTCTTTTATATTAATGCATATTGGTGCAATTTATATCTGTTTATATATAACAATAAACAATAAATTTAGTCTACAAGTAAATCGCATCTCATGTTGATGGATTAAGAAAAATTGATTACTAGAAAGTGTTCCATAATGCTTGTAGATTTGATTTGTATTCCCTTTTGTTTGGAGTAATCTATTGTTAAAGATGTAACCATGCCAATTTCTATCACCTTTTTTCTTCCTTTCTCCCTCTTTTTTCTTCTTTTCTTTTCCAATGTAGTATATCTTGAATGACAACCATATAAGGTAAAAGGCAACATAATGTTGGTGATACTTGATAATTGTTTGTTGGAATCATTTGAATGATATGCAATTATTCACTTATTACTACTTGTGATGAAATCTTGGGGGATAAAAAACCTATGTTGTTGAGTAGTCACTACACTTCTTATGATTGTTCTTTTCGTGGTGAGCAACGAAGCGAAAAGGGTGTTATCTAAAAAGTTAAAAGAGAAAACCTTGTTTAGTTATCTATTTTGTATGTCTACCTTCTAGGCACATTGGTGAGAATCTTATTTGTGTATTTCTAGTGAGCACACAATAAAGTAAATAGAAGTATCCTCAAGAAAACTAAGATAATAAGAAAACTATTTGACCTTGTTGACATGATGCTCCACTCTGAAATACTCAAATACCAATGTTACATAGTGGACACTGTTACTGCTAAAGCAAATAGAAATATCTATGCTCCTTTTTGAAGTTTGGTACATATTATATTAATGTTTCTTTTAATGTTGTGCATATCATGCAATATTTATTAATGTTTCTTTTATAATGTTAGATGTGTCAATTATGAGGTCTACTTGAAAAGCTAGTAGAAGTAACCCCAAAGCCAGTAAACTTGAATACAATGTGATCAAGTGATGATGCAACATCTTCAAAGATATAAAGGAAGCCCATGAATTTAAAATCTAAAGTATGGGAGCATTTTACAAAGTTTAAAGATGAATTAAAGAAAAATGCAATTATTGTAGTAGAGATTTTTGTTGTGATCCTAAGAAAAATAGTACTACTACACTCAAACATCGTATTGGTAGTTGTAAGAAATTTTTGGAAAATGTAGATGCTAAACAACAATAATTGTCCTTGCAACTACTAGGAGAAAGTGAAAGCTTAGGCAATCTATGTACTTAGAAATTTGATCAAATGGCGATTAGAAAGGTTATTATAGAAATGATCATTACTAATGAATTGTCATTTAAGATTGTCGAAGGTGAAGGGTTTAGTAATGTACTAGGTACTAGGTACTACATACCTTAAGTTTAAAATGTCATCTAGGTGGACAATATCACATGATTGTTATGAACTCTATGTAGATGAAAAAATGAAGTTGAAGAATTTTTTGAAAAGAAATACATAAAGCATATCACATATTATTGATGAAAAATTGAATGTTATGATTAACCTAACTAATGAATATCTAGGCTAGGAAAGGAAATTATGAATCCTAAAGAGATCGACTAATACTTGTGATAGTATAGGTATATGATATTCATGTTAAATGACTAAGGCTTATATATCTGAAAAGGAATCCTAGGGGAACTAAGTAGGCTTGATAAAAAAACCAAAAATTAATAGACTAAAAGATTGAACTCATGAGGGTGGATCGAAGGTGCCTAGCAACGGACGATTTACTTTGGTTCTCTTGGTGGTCAGCCCAGCCCTTGGGTGCTAATAATCCCAAATATCACACACTACAACAAGAAAAAAAGAGAAAAAGTAAAAGAGAGAGCACTTGAATTTCTGATTTCTTCTCCACTTGCTCCCCTTTACAATGATGATAAACACCTTATCTATAGTTTTTTTAGAGTATCTTGAAAAGAAAAATTTGACACAACATTTCTTACTTTAGGAAAGCAAAACAACAAAAGCCAAGAAGCTGAAAATTTTGGTATTTGTATGGATTGTGTTTTCTTCTTGAGCTTCCTGCAAATGGCAAATAGAAAATTTCCTCCTCACCCAAGGACATGTTGAATGATAACTTCAACAATTTCACAAGAATGGAAGCTATTGGATCTCTTGATTATGCCTTTTTATTCTCATGCCATGTATACATTACATATATAGCTATATATTATATAGATATGAGTAACATACATAGATATTATATCAAACTACACACATACATATGTATATTTTATGTAAATCACACACACATATATATAAGATAAACACATACATATTTTATGATACTATACACACATATATACATATATACACTTACCTAGTGTTATATAATACATAAATGTGTATATATATATATATATATATCAGTAAGACCTACATTACATAAAAATATATAGTTTGATATATAGAATATATAGGTTATTTTTACAGTTATTACACCTATGTGCGAGGGTGCCAACAAGTTTACTCAAACTTGCAAAGAGATTTATCTGACTATTTGATGATCGTGGGAAAGTAGGTTCATGTCGACATAGGTCTTCTTGAACCGGAACTCAATAGTCAGTCTAGAGGCTTTGGAAAAGTTTTCTCAAAATAATTTCAACTCAAAACCGCCTTTTCAAAATGGCATCGATTTCACTTGGCTAAATCAGATTTAGTTATGTGAAAACAGAATTGGTTTTGTTTTATAATGTGGAAGATTATCTTTTTTTTAGCCACATTATGGGGAACCAAAAATTTTACCTTAGTGAGAACTAGGTATGAAGTTTTATTAAAAAAAATTATTTGTATTTTGGGTCTTTGGATGATTAAATAAAAAACCTAAGAATAACTTTTAACTTAATATTTTTTTAAAAATTTGGATAGTATCTATGACTGAAATATAGAGTCTAAGTAAAATACTCGTATCTCCATACGTGGGCTTCAATTTCTATGAAAATTATCAATTCAAAAATCTGTAGATGTTATCTTTCCTACAAAACCATTGTTGAGGTATTTGGATACCTATGAACCGAGTTATGATGGTTTTATTGAACATCTATCTCATTATTTTTGTCACAAACATGCTCAATTTCTGGTTGGGTTTGATCTTTACTGATTTTTTTTATCAATTTCACCTATGTCAAAAATTTATGAGAATTTTACAAGATATTGGATAGTATGTGTACCACTCATAAACAAAATTTGAGAATATTTCGCTTAGAAAGGGTGACTAAAAAATTTAAAGATCATATAAGGTCTGTATAGTATGCTGAAATCTACAAAAAATTTCTTATATAAAATAATGATGCATCCAGTTAGAATCTTAATGATTTAGTGATCAGTCAAAGAATTTTGTTGAGGACTTATATTCATTCGGGGAGGAACTCATCTACATATAGATTTTCGAGGCATCTCTCTTGAGGATGATTGTTCTCTTTGAAAATATATGCGATCATAGCCTAATACCCTCCCATAATACAAACTTATGAGTGATTAATCCACTATAAGAGTGATTACATACTCATCATATGTAAACGTGACAATTATGTCCCTCTTATGGATTATTGAATTTAATTGAAAGCAATTAATATATCGAAGAAAGGGGAGAAGGGATGATATAATATGTAAGTATAAAACAGATAATAATATATAAGATATAGAGTATATTGGGGTAGAAGAAATGAAATCTTGTAAAAGTACGGATTCTTCATACCTATGACTCTCTTTTTTTTGTTTTTGGAGTGGGATGACCCTCCTTTGCAATGATATTCCACGAAATGAGTGTTATTCTTGAGCTTACAAAGGATTGGAGATAATAACTCAAAGCTTATAATAGGCATTTTCTTAATTGAATTTGCCATTAGTATTGAAGTAAGTAAAGATAAAAAGAATTAATCTTGATCATATAATTTTATATAAATTATTAAGATTAAAAATTATAGAACTAGTTAAAAAAAATCATATGACTTTATGTTTTTATCTTGATAATATAAAAATATATAGTGGTTAAAATTTTTATCTTTGACTCTTACTGAATGACAATCTCAATATCTTGTATCATTTCACACCTCAAAAGTATGGAAAAATGATTTGCTAACGCAGAGCCATTATGGAAACAAATCTCAATATCTTGTATCGGCCTCAATCCGGTAGAATAAAAAAAAATTAAAAATCGAGGATGATAAAAAATTAAAAAATGTTATAAATGGGTACAATACAATTCATGTGTTACAAAATGATTTACTTAATCTGCCAAACTGACTATGGAAACAAGCTTACTTGTAACATGCTAACTACCATTATTTTATTGAATACCATCGACGGTTTAATAGAGTCTTCCACCACGGGAAGGAGACCTGCAGTTCTTATGACTTTGAATTGAGAATAAGTTCATTTGTTTAAGCATCTTCACTATTATTTTTCTTTTCTCCCTTTCTTCTTTTTCCTCGGTTCTTTTTAGTATCTTTGCATACCATACCCAAAAATTTGTAAAGGAAAATATACCATACCTAGCTACCACCTATTCATTCGGTAGAAACAACAAACCTTTAACCATTATAGCACTCGCTTCTAGTTAAGCAAAAATAAAAAAATAGAAGCATCGGTTTGTATAAAAATTCATGGAAAAATAATAATTAATGAATTAAATAAGAAAATGACTAAAAAAAATAGAGATGAAAAGTGTATTGAAAGGAAAAGAAAAAAGAGCATGTTTTGTTTTTGAGTCGACGGATAGAAAAAGAAGATTAAGACTTTTTTGAATCGAGTCCGGGACAGATAGAAAAAGAAGATTAAGACTTTTTTGAAATATTATTGATTTACTAAACATGTATGAATCTAAACTAGTTTACATTCAACAAAGTCTTCTATAACCTTCAACGAGGCACCCTAACCACACATAGACAAGCAATCCTTACAGGACACAAGCAGAGCTCCATAGCTCCGAAACACCACCAAAATTCAACTCAATTTTTCACCATCAACCCACAAAGAACCATTGAAACCTGATTGCTACAAATGTGGTACCGCATCTTTAACACCCTTGTTTGTAAACCATTCGATCACCTTGCATTTGAAGGACCAATATGCAAACTCCAACTATACATATTTATCTATTAAGCGAGGTTGTAAGTGATGAATTCCAACTGTTACTTTTTGATTCACCTCTATCCAATGTACTAAAACAAACTAGACTACTTGGTGCTCTTTTTCAAAATGGTCCATTGTAATAAGGCGCATAATTATTTTATACTTATATAATATCTTGCAAACAACTAAAAAAATTTGAACATTGGATTACATTTTGAAAGTTAATTAATTACTACTTTAATGCACTATCTGTAATGCACCTATACGGTTAATGTATTGTAAAATTTGGTTTAAAAATATCACTTATACTGATTCCCATACTTGAAATGGAAAAAAAAACTTTTATAATATTTTCCAATTGTATTAACTACGTATTACCCAAATTATTTACAAATCCTAGCACATTCGAATAAGTATTTATCAAAAAATGATTTTGTCGTGGTCGATAAATGTGATGTAAACTTTGGTACATTGTAATTTGTAATTGTAATACTAAACAAATTGTAAAAGGTAGTGTTTAAAGCCTTGAGGAGGGTAGGATATCATATTATCATAAGGCCTAGCCTAAACATGTTACGAAATTGGTTGAACCTTAAAGGTATGCGGGTGTAATGCACGAAGTTCATTACGAACGAGTTAAATCACTGGTTGGCTTTCTCACTTAATTAGAAGTTGAAAAAGAATGTTAACCTTACTAAATGTTAGCGAGAAAATGCTTTGAAGTCTATTACAGGATGGATTAGTGGGCATCGAGTCGATTCCATTCAAGAGGAGCACACAAGTAAACATACAAATTTAAATCACGATGTTGCGTAAGACAGGTATAAATTTACTAATAATCATGCTAATTTAAAATTATTTTATTTTAAGAAATATATCAATTCTAGCACCTACATTCTAGCACCACTAAAAATTAGTATCATATTACTTTATAAATTTATTTAAATAATTAATAATTATCTCATTTAAAATTTTCAACAAAACTATATCACAAAGGTTGAGATTCTAAATATCAACCCCATATAAAAGATAATGAAAGGAAAAACAATGAATTAAAAAAAATAATAAATACATTTACCTAAAGTGAAGAAAAAGCAATAGAGATAAACAAAATAATGAACAATTATACAATAAATTCAAAGCTCCACCATCGTCTTGTGGGAAATTACATAACCCCTCGTACTTAAGCGGTTAAATGAGAGTTAGTCTCATAAATAGTTCAAATTGACCAAACTTGTAAAATATTAGTGAATGCTGGTCTTTAAAACTCTACCCTTCTAAAAGTAAAAATCCAATTTGGCATACCCAAAGAGATAAAATGTCTAATTATGGAAAAATCCAATAATAAAATAAATTAAAATTATGGAAAAACTGAATAATGATAAAATTTGAAAACCGGATACAATGTTAGGTACAATACAATTCGTGTGTTGCAAAATGATTTGCTTTAACGGGTCGGGCTATGGAAACAATACTTCTTGTAACATGCTAACTACCACATTTTATTGAATCCCATCGACTAGGTTAATAGAGTCTTCCACCACGAAGGAGACACAATTCTTATGACTTTGAATTGAGAGAATGAGTTCATTTGTTTAAGCATCTTCACTATTATTTTTCTTTTCTCCTTAATAAAATTTCCCCGGTTCTTTGGTATCTTTGCATACCATACCCAAAAATTTGTAAAGGAAAATATACCATACCTACCGACCATTTGGTAGAACAACAAACCTTAACCATTATAGCATCTCCTATAACCTTCAACGTAGAGGCACCTAACCACACGAGACACAATCCCAGGATGCACGGTAGAGCTCCATTAACACGAAACCCACAATTAAAATTCAGCAACTCAATTTCCTCCATCAACCCGAGGACCATTGGAACTCAAACCCGAAGTTACTTGCAAATCCGGTACCTCAACACCTTGTTTGTATACCATTCGATCACCCTTGTTTGAAGGACCAATATGTTGGGAAAGGAAAAAGGAGTGTGTGCCTGGGGAATAGTAATAACACACTGTGTGAAATATGTAATAAAATCTTTTCCACTTGAAAGAACCTAGAAGCAAAATATACAACTAACCAAAATATCTACCAAAAGATATATCTAAAAATGCACAAAAATTAAATGAGCAAAGAGAAGCACTCGACAATTTCAACGTGAAAAACTCCACTTAATGTGAGAGATAAAAACCACGGACATAATCCTAAAAATCACTACTATAATGATCAATGAAAGTACAAAAAGTTTCTCCCAATAAATAAGGATATCACAATCTGCGGCTCCTACCTAATCATCCAAGAAAGTGGAAATTAACAAAGTAACAATGCTCAAAACCCACAAAGAGTAAACACCTTAATAAATAGAGTACAAAATGAAGTAATAGAAATTACATTTGATCACATAAGTAGAAGTTCACGATTCAAGGAACAACATACCGAGAAATCATCAAGATCGCAGTGATCAGCGAATGACCACCCGATACGAGTACGTAAATCGAGATCGAAGTTTTTCTCCTCTCTACTAGCTAGGTACTTCTGCCTTTCTAAAATGGAAAATCTAAAACATAGAAAGAAGAGAAAACGAATCAAATCGTATAAAAGCTATCATATTTTTTTTTTTATTTAAATATTGGCATAAGACCCACTGGGTCGACCCGTCCAACAAACTCCCTCCAACTCGAAGTGGAGGTAAATGCCAAACCGACAACCAAACGACAATCTTCAAACTTTCCCTCGACAGAGTCTTTATCAAAGATGGTTGAACCATTATCATCGGTATGGATCTTCTCAAGTTCCAACAACTTAGAGTCTCCGAACATCACGTAATCGATGATCACGCTCACATCAATAACACAAAGAATAGGTTTCCCAATTCCAAAACAGAGTTTCAAACTAGAAGTGCCTCGAAGATATCTCAATATCCACTTCACAACTTTCCAATGCTCTCTACCAGATTGGAAAGAAAACGACTAACCACACCAACTGCATGAGCTATATCGTGCCTTGTGCAAACCATTGCATACATCAAACTTCCTACTGCAGATGCATGAGAAACATGTTGCATGTCTTGTTTCTCTTCATCACTAGAAGGAGCTTGTCTAGTGCTAAGCTTAAAGTGTAAAGCAAGAGGTGTACTTACAACTTTAGCTTTATCTAAGTGAAACCGTTGAAGCACTTTCTCAATGTACTTCTCCCGTGATAACCACAACTTCTTAGCTACTCTATCACAAGTAATCTATATACCAATAATTTGCTTTATTGATCCTAAGTCTTTCATGGTAAAAGAATTATTGAGTTTCTTTTTTAACCTTTCAATTCTAGAAGTATTACGACCAACAATTAACATATCTTCAACATAGAACAATAAAATGATGAAATCATTATCAAAAATTTACGCACAAACACACAATGATCAAGTAGTCTTCTTGAATCCCTCATTGAATCATAACAGACTCAAACTTCTTGTACCATTGCCTCGGGCTTGTTTCAAGCCATACAAACTTTTCTTCAACTTGCGTACATAATTTTCTTTACCCTTCATCACAAAACCCTCAGTTGCTCCATGTAAATCTCCTCCTCCAAATCACCATGAAGGAAAGCAGTTTTCACATCCATCTGCTCAACCTCTAAATCAAGACTTGCTGCCAAACCAAGAACAACTCGGATGGATGACATTTTAACAACCGAAGAGAAGATTTCCTCAAAATCAATCCCCTTTTTCTCGACGGTAGCCTTTGACAACTAATCTAGCTTTGTATCTTGGAGTGGAAGTATTCTCATCATTCTTCAACCCGTAAATCCACGATTTTGCAAAGCTTTCCCTGTCCTTAGGCAACTTGACCAGCTCAAAAGTATGGTTGTCAAGCAAAGATTTCATCTCATCATTCATTGTTGCAACCCATTCTCGCCTTCTCGCTCACTCTCCATAGCCTCTTCGTAGCACTCGTGTTCTCCCCGTCGTGAGAGCACATATTCATCGATGAATAACGGGTAGAGGAATAAGATGTCCGAAGACCTCCTAAGTGAAACAACAGTTCATCAACAACCTCACGAGCAGGAGCATCTACCTCATCGCAACATTATCAACAACATCCTCAACCCGATCACCCCGAATATGATTATTATGCACATCATCATGATTGCCAAAGTTAGCTACATCAAGCATATGAGACTCAGGAACTGGATCAATATCAACCAAACCATCGGTATTCGGAGACTCGACTTCTTTGCCTTGTCAATATCTTCAATGGTCCGATCCTCCATGAAAATAACATCACGACTTCTAACAAGCTTCTTCTCAACTGGATCATACAACCTATAGCCAAACTCATCATGACCATAGCCAATGAAGATGCATTGCCTAGTCTTGACATCCAACTTGGACCTCTCATCTTTGGGTACATGTACAAATGCTCTACACCCAAAGACACGTAAGTGGTCATAGGAAACATCCTTTCCATACCACACTCTATGTCAGAACATCACCACTAGCAAAGCAACAGAGGAGATAAATTAATAACATGTGCAAAAGTATACAAAGCCTCACCCCAAAAGATCCAGTAACTTTGCTTCGTAAAGCAAACATCTAACTCTCTCCATCAATGTCCTGTTCATCCTTTCTCGCCAGGCCATTAAGCCGAGGAGTCTTAGGAGGCGTCTTCTGGTGTCTAATACCTTGTCGCTGCAGCATACTCATCAAATGGTCCACAATATTCACCACCATTATCGGTCAAGTAAACACATTTCGCTTTCTTCCCTTTCTCTCTCAACATGCAGTCTAAAACTACTTAAAGACACCGAACACCCGGTCCTTAGTCTTCAAGGCATAAACCCAAAGTTTCCTTGAATGATCATCAATAAAAGTCACAAAGTAAAGTGCACCACCAAATGTTTTAGTCCTCATTGGACCACAAAGATCTGAATGTACCAACTCAAGCACCTCTCGATTTCTAGAAGGAGGATGACTCTTGAAAGAGACTCTATTCTCGTCTCCTACCAAACAATGAGTACACTTTTCCAAACTTGCACCCTTCAAACCTAAAAGTAGATTCTTTTTGGCCAAAGTATCAAGTCCCTTCTCACTAATGTGGCTAAGGATTATCACACTCACTATATTAACAACATCAACAAATTGAAGCCTTGGTCCAAGACAAACCCGAACACTTCTTTCCATGTGCCACAACCAAAGAACCCTTGAGAGTTTCCACTGCCCACCACCAAAGGTACTAAAATAGCCATCATCATCAAGAACACTAGCGAAATCAAATGCAAACGGATGTCTGGTGCGTGTCCGACATTCTTCAAAATCAACTTTGTCCATTAATTGGTTACCAAACAAACATTGCCAATGCCAATCACCTTTGACATACCATCATTACCCATCTTCAAAACCCCATAATCACCAGGAGTATAAGATGTGAAGAAATCCTTCCTAGATGTCACATGAAAACAGGCACCACTTGTCAACAACCCAAATTGGTCTCATCACAAGCAACATTAATCAAATTCTCATTATAGATAATCACAAGATCTCTTCCAAAGTAGTGGTGGCAACACGATCATCATTATCATTATCCTTCTTTTGTTGTTTGCCTTTTTCTTGTTCTCCTTTTTCCATCTAGTAGCAAACCTTTGGACATGCCCTTTTTTTACCACAATAGTCACACTCAAGATTTTTGTATTTAGACCTTGATTTGCTTCTACTCTTGCTTTTGCCTCTATTGCCTTGTCCCCGATCCTCTCAATGCTTCTCTCCCCCTATTTTCAGAACTAAAACCTCTCGATTGTGAAGAGGACGCCACTTGCCGAGTTCGTCGTCGACTTCTTCATTTAAAATAATAGGTCTTTACATAATTCATGGTCACAACACCTCCAGGAGCAGAACTAGTCAAAGTGACTCTAAGATTTTCCCAAGAATCAGTAGAGTATTAAGCAACCAAAGTCCCAAAATTTCATCTTCAAATTTCACACCCATGCCGACAACTAGTCAAAGCATCCTTGAAAATCACTCAAGTGATCGAAATAGAACTACCATCCTTGTAACTCAAGTTCATAGCCTGCTTCAACAAAAAACAATTTATTATTAGCAATATGATTCAAAACATTATCATCTACCCATTACCGAATAAAACTCAATGCCCTTACTCACTACGAAAAGTGAAAATATGTTGAGAAGTAAGAAATAATCAACCCACAATCAAGCAGCCAAATAAACTGGAGAAAGAGACAATGAACAACTCAAAAGAGCCCAAAATAAATCTTAGACCTTCCTTAATGATGATGCAAATATGGTTGCCTCCTTGCTTAAAAAATATTGAACGGCCAAAAGAACCAAAAGAAACTACTTCGATCGATTACTCCAAGAAGAAGAGAGAGAAAGGATTTTTCATGTGCTGTTCGGCTTTCCCAAAACAAAATTCATGAATATAATAAATATTATTCACTATAAGAGAAAGAAGGCATGCACATTAGAGAAATTATAAGTTGTCATCGCCTAAATAAATAGCAATAGCCATGAAATATGAAAAAAATACATGCCATGTCACTGCAATTCTCTCTCTCCCACCTCCTCCATGTGAGGAGGAACCCAATGCGCTTAGTTGTAGCTTGCTAGTTCCTGCTCCCCACCATCTTGAAGAAATAAAAGTTTATATTGCACTTGATGCCATAAAATTTTATAACATACTAGTTCAACTATATAAATAACTTTTTGCCAGTTGGAAGGAAACTATTGGTGGCTAGATCGATGAAAATAAGCATAATATGCCTTTTTTGGAATTAACTACTACTATGGCACAAGATAAAACTCTATCATGGCAAAGAATCAATGTAATTGACCATACGTAGTGTAGGGAAAGGCTTCGTTTTTGTTGTTGTTGATATTGTATCTATTGGATTAGCCTTTAGTGTCTAGATTAATGCAAATAGGAAATCATTATGCAACATAGTTTTGAACTCCATTACATTTTGAGTTTGGATTCATCATTTGGTTGCATATTATTGCAAACAAAAGTCATAATATATCATGGTCTTGAACCTCTTTCTTTCTTTGTTTTTTGAATACACCACTGATATCCAAAAGCCTAAAGGATGATGTATACAAATTTTAGGTTCTATGAAATCCTAAACTTGTAACCAATCTTCTTAATTTTATGAAAGCAAAATAAAAACTAAATCAAGAGTGACTTACATCTTATTCACTTTCCTTTTATACATTGTGGACCCTGTCCATATTCTTTTCACAATTAACTTCTTGCTATGATGGATAAAGATTGACTCTTGGCCTACAAAATTCTTAAGAGGTTGGCTAGCAATTGCTCGGCCAACCCTTAGATATTGATTGTAGCAATGATCACACACCACAGGGAGAGAGAGAGAGAGAGAGAAACTCGAATTATGATTTCCTCTTCTCTTGCTTCCTCCTTACAATGACGATTTACACCCTATTTATAGTTTTTCTTAGGGTGTCTTGAAATGAAAATTTTGATACAACATTTCTCACTTTGGAAAGCATAAAAATAAAAAGCAAGAAGATAGAAGTTTTGGTATTTGCAGGGATTGTGCTTCTTTCTTGAGCTTGTTGATGCAAATGACAAGTAGAAAACTGGAAATTGTTGGTTGCTCCTTTCTTGTTTAATTCTGCCTTTATGTATGCAATGTATACATTATATATGTAGCTATATATTATGTAGATATGATTAATATATATGGACATTATACCAACCCCCCCACCCCACACACATATATATATATATAAGGTAAACGCATATATTTTATGATACTACATATATATGTACATACTTAGTTTTACGTAATATATATATATATATATATATATATATATATATATATATATATATATGTGACCTATGTTACATAAACATATATATTAGGTAAACACATATATATTTTATGATACTACATATATATGTATATACTTACCTAATGTTATGTAACTATATAGAAGGCCCATGTTACATAAATATATATATATGAGTTATTTTTTCAGTTATTACATATTTATATATTATTTTATGTATATATAGCTATAGATGTGAAAATTTACTTCAAAGTCTATGTAGAGACTTGAAATAAGTTTTCAATCTACATCGGGTGTGCGAGTGTGCCAGCTAGTTTACTTAAACTAGCAAAGATTGTTTTTTTGACTTCGTGTAGCGATTGTGGGGAAGTGAGATCTTTTCGCCTTATGCCTTCTTGAACCGGTACTCAAGTGTCATCCTAGACGCTTTAAGGATTGATTTGAACAAAGTGTGTTTTCAAAATTCACTTTCGAATCAACTTTGATCAACCAAAAACGTGCACTTGGCCTATGAAAGAAAATTTTTCAAAGTTTTGAAAAACAAAAACTGGTTCTGTTTTTAGAACTTGTTTTAAGATTTTTTTGAATAGCTTCGGAATCTCCAAAATTCACGAAAATTTTACATTGAGTAAACACAAATATGAAAATTTTGGAACTATATTTATTCTATTTTTTTGTATTGTGATTGCAGAATTAAATTAAGAATGTGCCTCTACTCAAGCATTCAAAGCTGATCTGTTACAAAAATATCTATTCTATGAACTTTATCTTGTTAGAAAGATATAGATGTCAACTTTCCAATAAGATAAGTTTCACTGAAAGTGGTTCACTATAGATAGAGTTATTGGATGATAACCCAAGCTATGTTGCAGGAAACACAGGTTTGACAGATTTAACTATGGATTTTTCTGATCTTCTCCAAATTTAATTATATTGCTACACGGCCCTAAAATTCTTTAAAATTTTAGTATATGTGGGCTTGTGTGTGAGGATTCAGTGTACCAAATTTTAGATCATTTGGATAGAGAGACAAAAATGAAAAATAAAATAACAAATAAATACAGGATGGTGAAAATAAATTTCCATGTTTAAAACATACATGAATGCATTTCGTCTGAAATTAAAAGACTAATCACAACAAATTTAAAGTAAATGACAAGGAAATGAATTGAAATATATTTATAGCTTAAGTATAGAGGGGATTAGAAGATATAAGAGTATATCGTATAGAGAGGTAGGAGAAACTTGAAATCAAACATGTAATAGGCGTGAATGTAAAGAAATGAAATAAACAACATCACTAGCTATTACATTATGGGAGGAGACAATTGCTCCATTAATACAACCCATTTTAATTGAATGGGAGTAAGGAGAGATTAAAGTAAATGAAGAGTGAGAAATAAACCTTGCAATCGGACCTTCCTTGGCATCGGACGTAGAGGATCTTAGAGGAGACAACTCCTTTTCTTCCTCTCCTTTCTCTCCCTCTCTCTCTCTCTCTCTTTTTCCCACTCTTTCTCTGTCTGTCTCTCTTTCTTTTCCTACATATCTCTCTCTTTCTTCACCTCCTCTAATGCTGGAAACCAGCCCCCAAGGTTCCTTTTTATAGGCCTCAAGGGGGGAAGCCGTAGAGCCTTCCACGGTTTTGGGTTGGATGGGCTTTTGGAGCTCCACTCTTGATCCAACTCCAAAGATGTCTTGCTGGCCACCATACTTCGCGTGGACTTGTAGTGGTCCCCCTTGGTCATAGGTCAACCAAGGTGGGTTCGGTCCAGCCTTGATGTAGCCAGGTGGGTTCGGTCTAGCCTTGATGCAGCCAAGTGGGTTTGGTCAAGATCACCCAAGGTGGGTCGGCTAGGTTGGTGGATTTAGGTCGGCCAAGGTAGGTTCTTTCAAGTATATGGGTTGGGTGCAGCCCACACGAGATGCATATGACTTGAATGGGTGAGCCCACCTCACCCTAGTTCTTCTTGCTTGTCCACCATACTTTGACTCGAGTCTTTTTTTAGTGTGGTCTAGCCCATGTTGGTGTCTTCTTGAGCCATTGTCTTAGGCTAGTCCCTATCTTAGTTTAAATCAACTTGTTCGTCATTGCATGTAACTTGAGTCGTAGCCCTTGGTCTTAGGCTTTTGATTCGGCCTAGCTCATCTTGGTTTCAACCTCCCTAGTCCGTTCGAGACTAGGTCCTTCGTCTTAGTCCACATTTGGTGAATGAGCTCAGTCCTTGCCTTCTTGTTGCTGCTTGGAGATTGGATTGGGATGCTTCAATTTTGTTTTGGCCCTGAGATCGTGCCTTCTCCCGAGATCATCGGCGGCCTTCGTCCTTATCCTTTTTTGAACCAATTCTAATCTCATCTTTGTTTACATTTTTAAAACTTGATTTTGAAACTTAAAACTTTTAATTTCAAAATCTTTGTTTTTAATACTTTATGAAATTCGTAGGCCATATTTAAATCATGGATTTTTTAAAACCAATCCACTGTTTCAAAACATGCTTGAATATGTTTTTGCAAAACATTTTGGGGTGTTTACAATAGCATATATGTAATATGTATGCATGACTTTCCATAATAGCTGAAATCATTTTGGATATTTCTGTTGTATTAGAATTCTCTTTAATGATAGACTCTTCCTAATAAAACAAGTGGATGTTGCAGCCTTTTCTTTACTTTATTTTCTTTTTGATATTCTTTGGTCAAAAACCTCATATTTAATTTAATTTGTTGTGGAGCAGACTTGGTCCCTATGATCCAAGATCCATAGAATCATCTCACCTATTTTAAAATTTGAAATTTAAAACTAGCTTTATTGGATAAAATATATTTTTCTTCAGAAAAACTTTGAGTGTTTACATATGCCCCTTTTTGGCCTCAATCAAGATAAGGCTTGATTGATGGTAGAGAAAATAACACCAAAATTTGACTTACTTCAAAGATCTTGATAGGAACTTTTTGAGAAACTTGGAATATTTCATGAAACTTGGCATCAAAAGCAAAAAAAAAAATTATGAAGATTTCATGGGGTCCATTCGAGATGGACCAAGGCCAAGGAGGTGTCTTGTCATGGGATGTACCATGACATGCATGTGATGGAGTGCAAGACAAGGATTATATATATAATAAGAGAAGGATAACTAATTTTCATAAAGAGATTTTTTTGTCAACTCAAGAAGATTTTCTTTCCAAATCAAGTCAACAAGACTGCCTTAAAATCCTGCTTTAGAAAAACTAGTGAGGTTCTTTAAAAAGGGATAATCTTTAACTTTTTGGGAAAGATGAGTTTGTTTCCATAAGACATGTTCTAAAATGATCAATTATTTTAAACATCATGAAATGACACTTGAATCTTGTTCATGAAGCATATACTTTCGCTAAGAAGATAAACCATGAGTAATTCGTTTCTTTCCTCCTATCATAATGTTGTGAGTATAGGGCAATATTTAATTGTCCTTGAGTCCCTTCTAAAGCATTCATAAGTGTGCCTTGATCATGCTTTAGAAGGGACTCAAGTTCTTTATGAAGTGTTCTCAATTTATCACACAAGCCTCTCTTAATCTTTCAGGCTTATCTCTCACCTATTTTCTCAAAAGAGTATAATGATAGCTAGTGGGACTGTAGATATAACGATGCATTACCACACTGAATCAAAGATGCACATAAGATTCATTGCAAATGATGACTTCTTTCTCTAGAGTGCTCGACAGGGTTAATCTGAAAAAATGCTGACACGGTTCTAAGCTTTTTGCCAAAAATTCTGCAAACACAAAAGACCTCTAACAAGATCAAGTGAATGCATCTTAGAAGAAGAAAGCCTATAAAAAGTTATTTAGCAACACATAAAAGAGTAAAATTTTATGAAACCCTACCTACAAATTTTAGGTTTTGCAAAACCTTCAACTCGTATCCAATCTTCTTAATTTTATAAAATTAAATAAAAACTAAGTCAATAATTACTCACCTCTTATTTGTTTTCTTTTTATGTATTGTAGGCCCAAATCAAGTTCTTTTCATTATTGACTTCTTGTCCCGTTAGGCATAGATCGGTTTTTGCACTACAAAATTCTTGGTTAATAAAAGGGATACTTGCACACTTGGTTTTGGTTCTCAAGATATATAGATCTAAATTGGATAGGATTTAGAATGGATATGGGTCTTCTAATATAGCTAAAACCAATCCTAAGAAAATGATACATTAATTAACAATTATACAATAAATGGAATATGCATCTAATTATAAAAAATGTGTTAAGATGTAGAAAATCACAATTTGTAGAAAATCCCGATTTCATAGAAAATTGTGATTTGTAGAAGATCTTGATTTGTAGAAAATCGTTTTTTGCAGAAATCTTGAGGTGCAGAAAATCGTGAATTGTAGAGATCTTCCCTACTCAACTTGAACACCACCGTCTCCCATTCTGATGAAGCATAGCAATCAGATGCCACCCCACATACACCAATTCATGAAAAAAGAAAGAGGTTGGATCGAGAATTTCTAGCAACTCTTAGTGACCAGCCCTTCGGTATGGGTTGCAACAATGGTCACATGCCATAGCAAGAGACAAATAGAGAGAAAGAAAAAGAGAGAGATGACTGAAATTCTTGAATTGGTTGGATGCCTTAGATGGTATGAGACCCTTGTTTATATAGATGATCCCTTAACGACATGATAAACACAATACATGTGATAAATATGCACAATTTTTTCCTAATTCCTGAATTTTACAAGGAAATCTAAATTTGGTGAGTTGGAATTTATTTTCTTGCATTCCACTAAAATCTTTCTATCAATATCGAATTTCCTTGGTTGTATAAAGGGTGTTCCTTAGTAAATAAGTCTTGCTATCCCAAGTCTTAATGCCCATTCAGGTTTTCTTTCTTTCACAACAACTTGACTTGTACCAAGAATCTTGTCACTTTGGTTTCTATAGAGTCCTTGATGATCATACCCTATTGAAGGTTGCCTTCTGCTATTGGATGAGGCTTTCCATCCTCATGATGCTTACAAGTTTATGCATGAACTGTCCTTCATAGTATTCGGCCCTTGTGTATGCCATACATCACATATATAGCCATATAGATATTATTAATATACATGGATATTATACAAAATCGCATGTCCCTTTCACCACACACACACGTATGCATATTTATGTAAATCACACATGTACATACATATATATATTTTATGATACTATATGTATCTATATATACACTCATCTAGTGTTATATGTAAATATATATATAAGAGCTATGTTATATACATATATATAAGGCCTATGTTATGTAATATATATATATATATATATATATATATATATATATATATATATATATATATATATATATATGAGACCTATGTTATGCATATATATATATATACATAAGACCTATGTTATGTAAATATATATATAAGACCTATGTTGTGTAAATACATATATATATATATACAATTTCATATGTAGAACATATTTAGGTTAGTTTTTTAGTTATTGCATATAGATATATGTATATATTATATTCCTATACATGTATCCTACTGTATTTCGAAACATATGATATCAAAAGCTCATGAAAGAACTACTACTTATATCATAATAGACAAGTGAAGATGGTCAAGATAGCTAAGATCCCATGATACAACAGCCAAATCAGTCAAAAGTGAGATGACCCAACAACCAAGTGGGAGGGTTAGAGAATGACACACATAAGGACAAAATGGAGTCTAATGGTCGACCCTGAAGATAGAAGACTTAACTAGATAGGGTAATTGGGAGAGTGAGTTCATATATGAATGTTTGACTAGAAGACCCTCAAGATAGAAGACTTATATCACTGAAGGAACATTGAGTAGACAAGTCTGACACAGTGGGTGCATCCTCATGACCATTAGTAGAAATAACACTAATGTAGGGTTGATAGGGGTAGATGTTTGACTGGAAGATAAGAAACCATAGACTCAAATCGGCCAAGACTCGCTCTATGCATTAGTGATAGCAACACCAAAGGTAATGGTAGATACAATGGTATCTGGGAAGAAAAGAGGAGTGATGTGTCTGGACACACTAAATCTAGGGACTTCAATAGTGGGAGACAAGGACTCAGTGGGTAGAGACTCTAGGTGACCTCTTACATAGAAAAGTGTTGGTCAAGATTGGAAGAGTAAAGTCTAGGACTTACGGGTAGACCATCGGGATGACACTTAGGCGAAGAGAGCTCAAACTATGATAGTATATTAAGGGAACACTCCATGGATGATGGTAATTAAGGAATTTTTAATGAATAGATCAGAGAAGACGAACAATTATCTGAAAGACGATTTGGAAAAAAGAGATGAGAATCTAGATTATAGTCTTAGAGCACAAAGATGTCTCTAGATGAGGTCTTAAGAATGCTAATAAGGTTTCAAAACTTGGACACTTAGGAGATAGAGGAGGGAAAGACACTTTGATAGGTGGAGAGGAAAGGTGCTCTACATGAGACAAAGAGGGTACACCCCAAAATATAGGCATCTAGAGAGTTCTAGAGAAGCCTTAGCATCCGTGAATGACCTAGGGGAGACAACATGTCTCGAAGATTCAAAAGGTTGCGAATATGATACCTAAGGGGTAAATGGGATAGAAGATCCGAACATAGATTAAGAAGGAATTAGGGGGACAAAGAAGACTGGGGGTTTCACAACAAAAGGAACCCCTATTGATTGATCCTTTAGAACTTGCTTTGTTTCAATTTGACTTCTTTTTGGATTATGTGGAGTTGAAGGTGGTATACAAATGTTTACTGGAGTAAATGGTTGGTCCCTAGGTTTTTCTAGGGATAAGTATTGGAGTAAAAGGTTTATCTTTAGTTTTTTTTTAATAATTACAAGAGTAAGTGGTTGACTTTTAGGACCCTTAATGATTATATCACTTGATTTATTTCAATAATAATTTTATCGGATTTTTCTATAATCGGATTGGGAATAACAATAACTCTTGAAGTCATAGGTGGACATATGACTCTTGAGTTGGATAATATCTCATTTTCGCTTTCTCTCATGTTGAATCGAGATTTAAGTTCATCTTTTTTCTTCAGGGGTTAGATAATCTTGAAAATATTTATTTACTATTTTCTTATGATTTAATAGTTTATTCAAAATAACCCCCTTCTTTTCAGACTCTTTAATTTTTTTCCAAAACCATGCTACCATTTCTGATCTTCCAAGGTTATTTATATATTCGAAGTTATCAAAATCTTTTTTACTAGACCACATGTTGCATTGAGTATATAAAGTTATGAATTGCAAGCAAATTCTTGACCAAAGATTTTAAGTGCTTGTGTGTGTATACATGTGCACTAGTGGGTAGCTACGTGGGTGCATGCAATAGGTATATATGTTCTTACTCTAAGTACACCTTGTGTGAAGTGTGGAAAACAAGGATGCTCAAAATCAAACAAGAAACAAAATAAAAACCCTAAAATTAGCCGGCAAGTCTGGTAGACTTGCAATTCCCACCGAGCATGCTAATAGAAAATGTATACATATTTTAGGTTATGTGAAACCCTCAACTTATAACCAATCTTCTTAATTTTATGAAAGTAAAACAAAAACTAAATCAAGAGCGACTCACCTCTTATTCGCTTTCCTTTTATGCATTGTAGGTCCTGTCCAGATTCTTTTCACAATTACCTTCTTGCTCTGACGGACAAGGATTGCCTTTGCCCTACAAAATTCTTGAGAGGTTGGCTAGCAAGTAGTCGACTAACCCTTGGGTGTTGATTACAGCAATGATCACACACCGAGGGAGAGAGAGAGAGAGCTCAAATTCTTATTTCCTCTTCTCTTGCTTCGCCCTTACAATGATAATGAACACCCTATTTATAGCTTTCTTAAGGTGTCTTGAAAAGAATATTTTGGTACACCATTTCTCACTTTGTGAAAGCATAAAAACAAAAGGCAAGAAGCTGAAATATTTGGTATTTGCATAGATCTTGCTTCCTTGTTGAGCTTGCTGCTACAAATGACAAATAAAATACTGGAAATCTTTGGTTGCTCCTTTCTTGTTTGATTCCTTTATATATGCCATGTATACATTACATATAGTTGTATATTATGTAGAACATTATACCAAACCCTACACACATATACATACATATATATAATGTAAACACACACATATATAAGGTAAACACATATGCTTTATGATATTACATATATATATATAGAGAGAGAGAGACATGCATACTTACCTAGTGTTATATATATATATATATATATATATATATGTGACCTATGTTACGTATATATATATATAAGGTAAGCACACATATTTTATGATATTACATATATACATATGTATGTATATACTTACTAGTGTTATATAATATATAAAAAAGACCTACGTAACATAAATATTTAAACACATATGCTTTATGATACTACATATATATAGACATACATACTTACCTAGTGTTATATATATATGACCTATGTTACGTATATATATATATATATATATATATATATATATATATATATATATATAAGGTAAGCACGCATATTTTATGATACTACATATATACATATGTATGTATATACTTACTAGTGTTATATAATATATAAAAAAGACCTATGTAACATAAATATTTATACATATATAATTTTATACATAAGATATATATGGGTTAGTTTTTTTAGTTATTACATATTTATATATTATTTTCCTATACACGTATATGTATATAGCGTATATGTAATATGTATGCATGACTTTCTGTAATAACTGAAATTATTTTGGATATTTCTGTTATGTTGGAATTCTCTTCAATGATACACTTCCGAATAAAATAAGTGGATGTTGCAGCTTTCCCTTTACTTTTATTTTCTTTTTGATATATTCCTAGATCAATAACCTCATATTTGATTTGATTCACACTAGAGAAGACTCTTGGTCTCTATGATCCAAGATCCATATAATCATCTCAGATATTTGAAATTTTGAAATTTTAAAATTGGTTTTATTGACTAAAATATATTTTCTTAAGAAAATTTTTGGGTGTTTACAGACACCGAATAATCTTGTTCACCCACTATCGTGGGTAAATCTCTCACAACATTTTCTCCATTCAAGAGAATCAGATTCGAGACCTTGCTTAAAGGGAGCAAGTACCAAACCACTTGAACCAACCAAGGGTTGGTTGGTATCCTTTTTTTACTTGAACTTAGCACCGAAGTGAGTATTGCTTTATTGAAAACTTTCTTTAGCTTTCAACAATTTCATTACATGCCTTTCAAGCCACCACATAAAATATAATATTTATACTATTACAAAGGCATGTCAATTGTCAACTTCAAGCCACCCTAAAGTCGGATAAAAAAGGAAGTGGGTTGTATTAGGTAGCCGATAGGCAATGTAAGACTCCATCAAACATTTTGCCATGAGTTATAAGACATGTAGTTGTATTTATTTCATTAGTTGTCTCCAAATGGGTTTAAAGTACAAAGTCAAATAATTGATTTTTAACATTCACCAATTTCTTATTTGAAAACATATAATTGTAATTAAATCATTTCTTGCATTTAATGGGTTCATTTTAATTTAATTATGTAAAACCAGCAAAACCACTAACATTCAGCTGACCTAGTACTAGAGATGTTAATATGGGTCTGGCAGGGTTGGCTCGGACCCAGCGTTTGTAGGCCGAGGAAAATGTGGCCAGGCCACGGCCTCTAAAGTGCTGGCCCGAGATGGCCTATGTGTGTGTGTGCAGTATATATTAGCTCACATATATGTATATATACACATATGTATACATATATGTATGTATGTATGTGTGTGTATGTAGTACACATACATATATGTATATAGTTTTTTTATTATATGTCTATATCGCTTGTTGAAGCCTGAATTGTTGTCATTTGGATTTCAAGCAGATTTGAATTGGATCTTATTAACCTAATTTAATATCCAACTGGCTGCTGGCCCTGCTGCTCAGCTCGGACCGGACCATGCCGGCTCCCAGGGCCATACCGGCCATGCCATTTGGCCCTGCTTCAAATATGGGCCAGAAATCTCTGGCCATGCGCTGCATCTTTTCAAGGTGGAGCCGGTCCACTGGGCCAGGCCCATTTTGACATCTCTACCTAGTACCAAAAGAAAACTCAAATCTTACACAAATAGTACTGGAATCCAAAACCCAATGTGGTATCCGAATTGAAATTGGACCCATTTTAAGAAACTGGGTCCACATGCATGTTGAGGTTATGTCTTTCTTAAAATTAGTGGGCCTTGGACATAAGATCCTGATGTTTATTGTTGGACCCACGGTTTTAGATTCTTGTTGTTTGTTATAGCCAACCGGTATAAGAGTTGTGTTTATGTCATACTCAAATAATAGCCAGGAAAATGTGGATCATTCTTCTAGTGCACCACGGCCTTAACCATGGGCTATACTTTTCATGAGGCAGACACCACATTAATTGAAAATGAAAACAAGCTGTTCACTTTCAGCTTGCAAAGCATAATGAGCCGACTTGTTGCCTGCTCACTCAAATCACGAGCTGAAAATGAGAGCCGAGAGCTTGGCTAGTTTACCAACCAGCCCATTATGGACCCATATTTCATACAGGCCAACGACCATGTCTTTTATTAAATCCCATAGGGCTACCAAGTCAAATACTGAAGAAATCAGACTTCGTGCTGAACGTATTAAACTAAAAAATATGCCTTAAATACACTTAAAAGTAACATCTAAGTTAAAGGATCCGCAGTTTCTTTTTTAAAATAGAATTATTTCTCTTCTGACATGAAAACCCCATAAGGACACGAGTTATAAGTTCGTATAACATTAAGGTGCACTCGGAAGTAAGACGAAAATTCATGGGCCAGGGTTTGAGTGACCTGATTTTGATATGAACACGAAAAGGCAGAAAAGAAATATCATTTGAAGCCTGAAAATGACACAGCTGAAATGCGAAATTAAGACCCTTCATCTCGTCGTCCAATGCAGCAGCGCCGTTGGACTTACATGTTAAATGGGCTGGATTTGGTTCGGGTTGGTACAACTGAGTTCGAATCTACTGATATCCAGGAACCAGGATGAAGCCATTACCGTTGGCCGTTGCTCGTTACCGCCGCACACTCCCAGTTTAAATCAAAACCAAAACGGTACCTCGTTTCAAAAAGTGGGTTCAGCAAACCCGTACACCGACTAGAAATCCACGTCCATACCCTTTCCAGATAACTAAAATAAAATAGTAAAGGAGGGAAAGAACATATTAAGATAATAATTAGAAAAAGTCAACAAGGAAATTGGACCCGGATCCTGGGCCAACGACCGAGAACGAGATTTATTCAACTTTGTGGGTCCAATCCCGGATCCAACTTTGCCTTGCGAATCTGGGTCGGCTAAAGATGAATCCTGCTTGGTTCAGGCATTGCCAAAATCTACTAATGCTAAGGAATCACAAATATTGTGCCTAGGAATTCTGTTTTTTTTTCTTTTCTCTTTTTTGGTACAACGGGTGGATCGAAGAAAGATGTGTGCACCGGCTATTGAACTCATGACCTTCAACTGGTGATCCAACCTCCTAGCCCGTTGAGTTGTTGCTCTTCTTGCGATTAGCCTCGACATTATATTGCATCACTTTAGATCACCTTATTATTATTAGCATTTTTTTCTGATATAGACACGATCTCATCTTGTAAGCTCCTCGATAGGTTAGAAAGGGAGGCCGCATGTACCCCTCAAGAATTGAACTCACAAGTGCAAGTGGCCGTCATGGTGCCCTATCAGTGAGGTAACGCTCTGGGTGCGGTTTGAAGTTTACTTCGATTTTGGTTGGAAGACGACATAAATTTCGGATTCGGATCATATTATCGGTATGAATCCAACCTGCCAGTTCCACTGCAGCAGTCCACCACCATTAGACCCCGAAACCAGGTCCACTAAAACAGACACAGGGTTCAAAATCAAAACAGTTGGACACCCACTGATCCGCTTCCCCCAAACTGAAGAAGAAGAAGAAATTTAAAAAAATTAAACGAACTGGAAAAACGAAAAGAATGCTATCGGATTGTCTTCTCCCCTTTCTCTTCTTCGTTGCTTTGATCTGCGTTTGTTCGAATTATCGCCTCTGGAAACCCTAGTTCGCTTCATTGTGAAAAGAAATCCCTGATTTTGCTTCGATTTCTTCTTGTCGGAAAGCCCTAATTCGCTCCATGAAGGGAAAAAAAGCCCTAATTCTGCTTGGAGATCTCGTCTCTCTGCAAGCCCTAATTCCTAGCATGACGCGGAAAGAATCCTAACTACGCTTCATTTCCTCTCCTTCGGACACCCTAATTCGATTCATCATGAGAATCAAACGCTAATTGCGCTTCGGATCGAGTTCTCTGGAAACGAGCTCTCTCGGCAATGGCCGGCGGTCCAGACCAGCACAAGCTGTGTGGATTCCTCTGCGCCATTCTCGCCATCGATCCCCAGGAAACGCTTCCTGACCCAAGCGACCAGCCCACCCTAACCCGACTCCTCCCGTTCGGCTCTCGCTGCTCGCTCTCGCATGTCTCTCCCGCCCTCGTCGCAGAATCCGGGGTCGTTCTCACGCCGACCCTCTGTGAAAATCACAATGTCGACGCGGAGAGCGATTCGAATCCGGTTCCCTTGGAGAAGAAGAGGAGACCGAGGGTCGTGAAAGGGAGTGCAAGCGTTGTTCGGCGGATTCACACTCTGGTCACTCACAAATGCCTAAGGATCGACTCGAGGGTCGTTCGAACTGCAGTTTCTTCGGGGCGTGCGAGGGCGGTGTTGCTCGTCGATGTTTACTTGCCGATTGCATTGTGGTCCGGATGGCAATTCCCTAAATCTGGAGCGTCGGCCGCCGCGCTGTTTTCTCATCTAAGGTTTTGCCGGTTTCGATTTTCTATGAAAAAATTTTCTTGTTTTCATTTATATGTATCACAGTAATGTATAGTGAAAACTGGGAATGGGTACGTTTCTGATGGGATAATGGAGTTGTTACTTGCTTTTAAGGAAATAAACGTATTATCTTTAGGTGGTCTAGATCGTTAATATTGAACTATGAACTCCAGCTGTTTTCTCGTCTTGATTTTCTGTGGAAAATTCAGCTGTTTATCATTGATTTGTGTCGAACTGTGGTGTAGTTATAGTGCCAATATGTAAATCGATACGCTTCTGAAGTAATTATGAAGTTATTCTTAAATAGATTTTGTGGACATTCTTCCAAAGAAGTTGCTTTTAACTCTGTCTTTAGGTGGTGTAGATCTATACTATCAATAGGCTGCTAATGCATCCGTGCTGAATAACAAGGGCAATATTTGGAAGTGTCAAATTTTCTCGACTGAAAGAAGTTGAACTACGTTTTGGATTTGGTTACAACTAAACCTCTGTGCATGTACTGTCTTTCTAACTTTGGCTTGTGAACCTAGATTCAGTCAATCGTTTACTTTTAGGCCAAGTTGGAGGCATTTGTGGTTGTTTACTCCAAAAGTATCATGTTTCGAAATAAGGAATGCTTCAACAGTATACTAAAATTTCGGTGTCTCTTAATTAGGTACAATTTTACCAGTTTCCCTAACAGAACACAATGTTAAACAGGTTCCTTTAGGAAGAAGGAAAAATAGTTAAAAGAAGTATAATGTGGACGATCTTGTAGATGCCTGGTGCTTCCAATTCCCTGAAGCGAGAATCTGGGTGAGCCGGAAGTTCATTCTTATTAGAGACTGGTAAAACTTTATAACTAGATATATGCAGAAGAGTCGAGTAAAAACTTATAACAAGATCTGTCATGCTTATTTTTGCAGAGTAGCTAGATCCATGTGCATGCCACTACTGCCTTTCGAAAAAAAAGGCGCCTGGCCATAGCCTCTCTAACAAATTATGTTGAGTTTTAACCTTGCAAGAATGAAAATTTCTTGATAACAAGCATTCTGTTGCACTATAATACTATAGTATACTGTTATTTACTTTTTCTCTACAAACTCTTGACAGTTGCAACTGGGAAGGAAGAAAGTCATGGCTTGTATATGCTGAAGAGAAAGAAAATTTTATTTCCTATCTTGATGATTGCATGTGGTGCCCACCTCACTGTCATGTCTTTGGTTGCAAAGTACACCAAAATATCACAAGTTCTGGAAAGAAGAAGCTTTTTGAGCTTCATGAAATATTCAAGAGTTTACCTGCCATTGGAAAGGAGAAGACTGTGTACTCTACTAAAGTAAATCCAGCTGAGGCTACAGCTGATTCTGGTATCTGGGATATTTCTGATGATATCTTGGCTAATGTGTTGAGTTCACTTGCACCAAAAGACTTAATCAGGGTTGCAGCTTCCTGCCGCCATTTAAGATATTTGGCTGTCTCTATCATGCCATGCATGAAGCTCAAGCTGTTTCCTCATCAGCAGGCAGCAGTTGAGTGGATGTTGCATCGGGAGCGAAACCTTGAGGCTATTGCACATCCACTTTATGTGAATTTCTCAACCGAGGATGGTTTTGACTTCTACATGCATGTAGTTTCTGGTGAAATATCAACAGGGGTTGCGCCCACCATCACAGATTTTTCTGGGGGGATGTTTTGTGACGAACCTGGCTTAGGGAAGACGGTCACTGCTCTTTCTCTTATTCTCAAGACACAAGGTACACTAGCAGACCCTCCTGAAGGAGTGGAAGTCAAATGGTGTAAGCATGATTCTGACCAGAGGTGTGGCTACTATGAACTTAATGCTGAAGATTGCAAGGTTGGCAACTTCTTGTGGACCTGGCGGCAGTTCATGGGCCAGGCAAGACAAAGGGGTTACTACTCCGGTTCTTTGTCTCCAACTTTTGGTTCTGAAGAAAACACACGTCTTTCTTTATCATCCAAACGGTCTAGAACCACACCTTACAGTTATACGAACAATAATATTATAGGTTCCCATAAAACAGATAGTTCATCATCCTCTCACAGACAATCTGTGCAGCCATTTTCTTGTCGCACAACCAGAAACGTGTCCCGTGTGAAGCGAAGTCTTCTTGAATCATATGAAGGAAATGTTGAATTGACTGCTAGACCAGCAACAAGAAACAGTTTTATAGACCAATCATATGCTTTGGACATTTTGGCCACTGAATGTCTGGATAATCAATTAGATTCCACTTTAAGCTTAACCAATGACTGCAAAAAACAAAAGACAAAGTTCAATTGTTCAGAAGCATGTGAGACCTGGGTACAGTGTGATGCTTGTAGCAAGTGGCGAAAGCTTTTAGGCACAGATGCACCAGATCCGGAGCTGGAATGGTTTTGCAGTATGAATGAGGATCATTTGCACCAGAGTTGTGCGATCCCAGAGGAATGTTGTGACTATAGTACATCCATTACTAATTTACCTGGATTTTGCACTAAAGGAACTTCCTCAGGGACCGAGCAGAATGTACTGTTTTTTACAGGTGTGCTGAAGGAGCATCGAGCGTTAGTGAACTCTCTGTCAAGGAAAGCATTGATTTGGCTGTCAAATTTGCAGCCCGAAAAATTGTCATCTATGGAAGCAAAAGGTTTGGTCCTTCCTGTCAGTCTTCACCCAGGATTTGATCCTAAGAGAGAAAGCTCCACTTATTGTAAAATTTTTCAAGCTTTTGGCCTTACAAGAAGGATTGTGCGGGGAATAATCAGATGGTATTATCCGAGCTCACTGTATAACTTGGAATTTGACACAATGGCACTACAGATTGCTTTAACGAAGCCATTAGATATATTCAGATTGTATCTGTCTAGGGCAACCCTCATTGTCGTCCCCGCAAATTTGGTAGACCACTGGAAAAACCAGATCTCAAAGCATGTTAGTCCTGGTCAGTTGCGGGTTTATGTATGGGCTGATCATAAGAAACCTCGTGTTCACAATCTTGCTTGGGACTATGACATCGTAATTACAACTTTTACTCGTTTGAGTGCTGAATGGGGCCATCGTAGCAGGAGTGTCTTAATGCAGATACACTGGCTCAGAATAATGCTGGATGAGGGCCACACTCTTGGTTCAAGCCTCAACATGACAAATAAATTGCAGATGGCCATTTCATTGGCAGCTTCAAAGCGATGGTTGTTAACTGGAACACCAACTCCAAACACTCCTAACAGTCAGGTGGCTCATCTTTATCCCATGCTGAAATTCCTGCATGAGGAGGCGTATGGGAAATATCAGAAATCATGGGAGTTTGGTATTCTTAGACCTTTTGAGGCAGAGATGGAGGAAGGACGATCACGTCTTTTAGAACTTTTACGTAAGTGCATGATCAGTGCGAGGAAAGTTGACCTTCAAACTATTCCTCCTTGTATTAAGAGAGTGGTGTTTCTTCATTTTACAAAAGAGCACGCAAAGAGTTATAATGAACTTGTTGCTACCGTTAGGCGCAACATTCTCATGGCTGATTGGAACGATCCTTCTCATGTTGAGTCTCTCTTAAATCCTAAGCAGTGGAAATTTCGTAGTAATACAATCAGGAATGTCAGACTATCATGTTGTGTGGCGGGGCATATCAAAGTAACCGAGGCTGGTGGGGATATCCAGGAAACAATGGATATTCTAGTACAACATGGTCTGTACCCTGTTTCAGAAGAGTACCTTTTCATAAGACATGCTCTGTTGAATGGTGGAAGTTGTTTCAGGTGGGCATTCTTCAATCGATTTTGTTACATGCTTTTTGACGTTCAGTTTCCATTCACCCTGTAAGTATTTGACGATGTTTTACCTTTTCAGATGTAGGGAATGGTGCCGGTTACCTGTTATCACTCCTTGTAGGCATTTATTATGCCTTTGTTGTGTTTCCCTGGATAGTGAAAAATGTACATATCCAGGATGTGGTTACGCCTATGAAATGCAGAGTCCTGAAATAATCGCTCGACCAGAAAATCCCAATCCCAAATGGCCTGTACCTAAAGACCTTATTGAGTTACAACCATCATATAAGCAGGTGAGGTGACTTTTGCCGGTATCCTTCTGGTTTCGCCTCTTGTGCATGGCCAAGGATTAGTAGCGCATCTAAAAATATCTGGATCTCTTACAGGATAACTGGGACCCTGATTGGCATGCAACATCAAGCAGCAAGGTTTCATACCTTGTAGGAAGGTTGAAAACTTTGCAGGACAACAATAGGAAAATGGGTTATTGCCAAGATCAGGACAATCCAGAATCTGAGCAGAAGTTTCTATCTGCCACAAGGAAACACTGGGATGAGGTTCTGAACCAGGAGGATAAACCAGAGAAAGTTATTATATTTTCACAATTTCTCGAGCACATACACGTCATTGAACAACAGGTACTCCAACATGTTTATCACATGTTTCACTGAGTTGGATTCATTAATGTCTTTCTTTCTTTGGTTCAGTTGACGATTGCCGGTATCAAATATTGTGGGATGTACAGCCCAATGCATTCTGCTAACAAGGTCTGAGCCTGCACAGTACTTTATATTTCTACTTTATTAACTTAACTTTGTACTTATACTCGGTTAGACTTTCTCAGATGAGGTCATTGATGATTTTTCAATATGATACAAACTGCATGGCTTTGTTGATGGACGGGAGTGCAGCCTTGGGTTTAGATTTGAGCTTCGTCACACATGTATTTCTAATGGAACCTATTTGGGATAGAAGGTAATGTTTGTTGCTTCTGTTACTTCATCAACATGGTCCACTTGATTTTATAATAGTAAATAGCGTTTAACGTGTTACTCACAAACATTTGTCACTCTCTTTTGTTGATAAATTCCGTTCTCATCCAACGTCAGCTTTGTCATTGTTTATGCATGCTGACCCTGTGATAAAAGAGGCAAATATGTTTTACACTGGTGGAAAAGTTGTATGGCTATTTTGTTTTAAGACTTTCCTGCCTCAAGTGGTGAGGACACATTTATTTTAGATTGTTGTGTTAACCTTTTACGTAAAAGAGTACTGTAAGTGTACCCCAATGCCCAAGAGATCCTAAGGTATCCATGATAAATAACGATGAATCTGTGATAAATGTTTAGATATTTTTAATTTTTGCAGTTGTTTTCTGAAAGATAGATTCAAGCTCTAGAAGTTATGTATCCCATTATAATGTTGTTATCTGTATTTCTCTGTACATGCAGTATGGAGGAACAAGTGATTAGTCGGGCTCACCGAATGGGCGCTACCCGTCCTGTTTACGTGGAAACATTGGCTATGCGTGGAACCATTGAGGAGCAAATGCTGGAGTTTTTGCAGGTCTAGGTGTTTAGATGAGTAGTATTTTCTTTTTGTTTCATACCCCATGCTATTGCATTTAAATTAAGGACAAAGTTCAGTCGATCAGTATGTCTGTTTATTCCTAATGGTTGTTTTTGTTGTTCATTGCACCCGAGTAAGAGTTTATATTTTGTATATTTCTTTATTAGTTTTATTTGTTCATTCACAAGCTCTTTATCTCACAATCTTATTTGATTCTCCTCCAGGATCCAATTGAGTGCAAAAAGGCGTTGAAGCTGGAAGCGGATAGAAATAACCATGGAGGCATTAGAGTTCATCGAACACTGCATGATTTTGCAGAGAGCAACTATCTTGCTCGGCTCAACATTGTACATATGAAATCTGACACATGAAGGTTCTCATCTTGTCCAAAGTTTCATTTTGTATCACTTTCTTTTGATCACTGATGTTTAGAATGATTATTGTACTTAATGACACCAGTCCCTTTCGTCGGTAACAGATCAAGACTAATGATCTTAAGTAGAAAAATTAGCAAACTTACTGTTCTCTGGCCTAATGGATGGTGCTGTTTGGTAGCATTTATGTCTACGGTTCAAGACAAAACCGAGAAAAAAACAGTGAGCATCACGTTGAAATTCTTCTTGAACTTGTGTCTTGTATTTAAACCCATAATGATGGATTTGAGTTACTCGAGTATGAAACTTAATACAACGGAACTGCATAGATACTAAATCTATTGCAACTTTGTTGTGATTGGACATTGGACATCCTTCTTTGTTATGCAGAACTCATGAAAGTGCATCTGGGAGTGTTCAGAAGAGAAAGACGCCTCTTTTACCAGCTTGTTTCCTGACAAGTCTAGACTAGCAGGTATTCAACCCGTTGTACGCCGACTGTAAATGTGCTACATGCAATTCCTCGATGGCAGAAGCAACGTTCGTGATCTGGTTGCCCCAGCTATCATCGAAATTCTTTTGCTGCTCTGCAACTACCTTTATTCAGTTTTGATACAAGGAAGCTACGCGGAAATTTGGAAGGGGTCCTTTTGGTTCTGTGCTGGAAGGACTTGTTTCTTCATATCATGGTTTTGTGTTGACTTCATCTCATTCCATTCTTAGTTGCAGATGCATCTTAACAAGATTATTGATTTAGTTCGAATTTTCTATAAAAAGAATTGGGGCTCCAATGGGTTATGCTTGTGGACGAACATACAACAATACCTATGGCTTTTCCTATACTAATAGGGGTGGGCTACATGGATTCTTTGTTTCCATGTGTCATGTTAGGAGTTAACTCACAATAAGCTAAATCATTCTTTATTATTTTTTTACAATACTTTTGTGGTTGTCCTCTACTTCTTTTAATACTTTCAAAATCTAGTTTTTCGTACCTTCTTAAAGGTTATTCTTTTGATCTTCTTTCTATATGTCCAAACCATCTTAAACAATATTCCCTCATGGTCACTCCTAATTTGTTTCTAATAACCTCATTATGTGTACGGTCTTTTTTTTGTATGACCACTCATCCATCTCAACATCATCATTTTTGTCACACATCTTTTATACATGATTAATTGCTCAACACTCATAACCATAAAACATGGCAGGTCTGATTGTTGTTCTATAATATTTACCTTTTAACTTTAATGATATCTTTTTATCACAAAGAATACTTGATGTTGCTCTCCATTTTAACCAACCAGCATTAATTTTATGTGTTACATCTCTATCAATTCTTCCATTACTCTGAAAAATTGACCCTAGATATTTAAAACTTTACTTTTGAGAGATGCAATTGTAATGAAGTTGACGCTTCAATGTAATATCACAAGATTAGTGAATATCACTCGAAAAAGTCAATCACAAAGCTTTAAAAAAAGTTATAAAACATATGCAACAAAGGCATAATGAAGTGAAAACAAATAAATATTATTTAGTCACAAAAGGCTGGGAAAATTATATACATGAGTAAGGTATTTATAGAAGATTACAAGAGTGAATTAGGGAAAGTACATGAGAAGAGAGTTGATGGGGGTTGGTCACAACCAACCCAACGGTTAGTGGTCTCAAGGGCCTTGGCCCTGACTACCTAGGGTTAGGCTCGAGCAGCCCATTTTTTAATACCCCCCTCAACTGACAACTCCATGACCTAAAGTTTGTCAATCAAAAACTAAAACTGAAATCGAGGAACAGGTAATAACTTAGTGAACACATCTGTAAGTTGATACTCTGATTTTAAAATTGTAATACTAAATTGCTTTGTAGATGTTTTTCATGAACGTAGTAACAGTCTATCTCGATATGCTTTGTACGATCCTGAAAGGTATGATTGTTAGCTATATACATAACACTTT
Source organism: Brasenia schreberi (assembly GCA_036023115.1). Taxonomy (NCBI): domain Eukaryota; kingdom Viridiplantae; phylum Streptophyta; class Magnoliopsida; order Nymphaeales; family Cabombaceae; genus Brasenia; species Brasenia schreberi. The sequence continues at coordinate 15,116,795 of JAYKKT010000089.1, read as the reverse complement.
TGTTGTCGTAGTACATGATTGGAGGAGCTTTCAATTGTATGCCCAAATCATGAAGTAATCGTCGTAGCCAAGTTAGTTTGGTGATTGTGTTGGCCATTGCACGGTATTCATCTTTATTAGAGGAAAGAGACACATTTTGTTGTTTCTTTTATTTTCATGAGATGAGAGAGTGACCAAGGAAAATGCAATAGCCGGTGGTAGAGTGTCTGTCATTTACATCACCACCCGAATCAGTATTAGTATATGTGATTAACTGAGATAAAGAAAAAGATGATAGAAATAGTCCATTGGTTAAGGTTTGTCGAATATAACGAACAATCCTCGTAACAACACTCATATGCACTAGTTGGGCGCATGTTGAAATTGACTTACAGTATGAACAACATGAGCAATATCTTACCGTGTTATGATAAGATAAGTGAGTGTTCCAACCATCAATTTATAAGGTGTGGGATCACTCAAAAGTTCTCCATCAATTAGGCACATTTTTTGGTTGATTACCTTAGGTATCTCAATAACTTTGTCATTTGTAATTTCTGATCTAAGAACAATATCGTTAGTAAACTTAGTTTGTGATAAAAAAAATTCTCTATCATCACGAGTTATCTCAACATCAAGAAAATAAGAAAGTTGGCCAAAATCCTTCATTTCAAACATTTTACCAAGTTATTGCTTTGCTAAATACCGAAATTATCATTACTTGTAATAATCATATCATTGACGTAGAACAAAAGAATAATAATACATAGAGATGACTTTCTTATAAACAAAGTTGTGTTAGTATAATGGATAGAAAATTCATGCAATGTCATAAATTTAGTTATTCTATCAAACCAAGCTTTGGGAGCTTGTTTGATACCATACAAAGCTCTTTTAAGCTTTAAGACTTAGTTTCGAGGAAGATTGAGATCAGGATTAAGTTACATATATACTTTTTCCTTCAACCAATCATTGAAAAATGCATTTTTAACATCTAATTAATAGATATTTCAATGTTGAATTACACAAACAACTATAAGTATTCTAATAGTTGTCATTCTATCCACTAGAGCAAAGGTTTCTTCATAATCAATTTCATACTCCTTTGAGTAACCTTTGACAACGAATCTAGTTTTATAGTGATCTAATGAACCGTCACCATTAGTCTTAATTTTATACACCCACCGACAACCTAAAGTCTTTTTGTTTGATGGTCCAGAGACAACATTTTAAGTTTGACATCCAACTCTTCGTTCATGGCATAAATCCAGTCTTGTGATAACTGAGATTCCTTAAAGATTCTAGGTTTCTTTATAGCTAAAATATTTGTTACAAAGGTGTTATGCCTTGGTGAAAATTTATCATAAGAAACAAACCTTTCAAGATGTCTAGAATCACGGTTTGACCTTTTAGGAATAGGCACAGTTCTCTTAACATAATATTGATCAAAATGGTGTACCAGGATGTCTTGAAGTCATATGTTCATCAAGGTCATTTTCTACTTGAATTACCTCTTCACCTAAAATATCATTCAAGAAGGAACACGAGGAGTCATCAATAGAACTAATATCATCCATGCCTTTAAAAACATATTCATTTTCAAAAAACTTCACATCTCGAGATACATAAAGTGTTATTTTTACAATCATAATATCCATACCCTTTTTTATTTATTACATATCTTAGAAAAACGCATTCTATGGCATGAGAGGATAGTTTTTTATCTTTGTCAGTGTAAACAAAATATTTGCATCTAAAAGTACACAATGTAGAATAGTTGAGAGAAACTTTAAACAATTTTTCTATAAGTGACAAATTTTGTAAAATCGAAGAGGGTATTCGATTAATTAAATAAACTACAGTAATAATAGCTTCTGTCCAGAAATTCTTAGAAACACCACTTGATAAAAGCAAGGTTCTTATGACTTCAAAAATATGTCGATGTTTATTTTTCAAAATACCATTTTGTTAGGGAGTCTTAGTGTAAAAGGTTTGACGTATAAGTCCACATTTATCGAGATAGTTTTTAAATTCTTTTGACATAAACTCCCCTTAAATCCAATCTAAAAATCTTGATTTTGAAATCAAATTTATTTTTTACAAGATTATGAAAGATAACAAAATTTTGAAAGACATCAAATTTTGCTTTTAAAAGATATATCCATTATACCTAGTAAAATCATTTATGAAAATAATATAGTAGGAAATCCCTCCTTTGGATAAAATGGGGGTCGGTTCCCGTACATTCGAGTGTATAATTTTAAAGGGTTTTGTAGAGATGTGTGTTTTGTTCAAAAAAGGTAGATGTTGCATTTTGTCAAGTAGAAAATGTTTGTAAGAAAAAAATTTAATATTATTTATTACAATAGGAAATTGATACAATTTTTTAATATTAAGATGTCTTAATCTGTTATGTCATAGGAGGGTATCAATAGTGATGACATTAGAATATCTTATGTTATGTAGGTCGTCCATAATATAAAGTTTGTCCTCTCTATAGCCACGACCAATCACCTTTTTCAAGAGGCGATTTTATATAATACATATTGTGGATGAAAAAGTTATAACACAATTTTTATCTGAGATTTGAGATACAAAAAGCAAGTTTAAACTTAATTTTGGAACAATGCTAATTTTGAAAACTTTAAAATTTTTGTTTTGTAAATCACCAATTTTATTAACACTCAATTGTGTTACATTCGCAGTATAAACACATGATAAAGGTTTTCCAAAAATTGTGTTACATTGGTAAGCACATCTTTTGTAGGAAAAGATTTTTTATTGATAAGAGATGATCTTACCCCTTTAAATTGTTCTCAAGAACTTCTTAGAAATTGATATAAAAGATCATCATTATCCATACATTGTCTTTCACTAAGACATTATGTACATTTCTTTTTATAGTTATATAATTGATTCCAAATATTGGAATATTCGCTAAAAAATTCATTTACTCCTTTATCTCCTTGTCTAAGTGAGACCAATTTGTTTCTTAATATCATTTTATGAGTCACATCACTTTGAATATGAAAATTTTTATAAGAACCAATAAGATTGTTGTATGACCTCTTTCATATTTCTCTTTTTGCTCGAGTGTAGCATTAATAGAGGGTTTTACCTTCGAACCACTTACATAGCCTCGTAACTTTTTGAAATATAGATAATTTTCTATAAATTGGGTTCATGTCTTATAGTTCGAAAGTGTTAAATGAAAGTTAAATATCTCTTTATCATCCATATTTCAAAGAGAAAAAAAAAAACTAAAATAGTAAACTTAAAAAATACTATCGGCATGCTTCTCAGGACAAACAATATTCCTACGATCAGAAGTGTATTCACTCTCCATTCCTCGGGTATCTTTTGGTTTCTTCATATTTCATTAAATAGTCTTATGAGCCAAGTGATTTCTCCTAGGATTTTCCAAACTTCTATAGAAATATTGTCTGGTCCTACCGATTTATCACCCTTTATATGTTTAAAAGTCTTTTTAACTTCATCATTTTCAATACATCGGTAGAAATTGTGGTTTATATACTTTTATGATTTTTCTAACTCTCCTAAGCTAATACTAACATCTTTATTTTTATTAAAAAACTTATAAAAATAATTTTTTAATCTATTTTTTATATCATCATTTGCCACTAGAATTTTCTCATTCTTGTCTTTGATGGTCTAACAAAATTAATATCCTTAGTTTTCTTATCTCTAGCCCTACCTATCCTAAAAATATCTTTCACCCTCTTTTGAGTTGAGTTTTTTATATAAATTCTCCCAAATTTTAGCTTTGTTTTACTGACGGTGTTTTTCGCTTCTTTCTTTGCTTTCTTATGTCTTTAAAGTTTCGTTAGTTTTCTTAGTATAATGTAATTTGTAAGTGCCTTCTTTGCCTTTATTTTATTTTGCACTACTTCATTTCACCACCAAGCTTCTTTCTGTACCAGTATTCCTCTCTTAGATTCACCTAACACATCTTTCGTCACTTTCCTAATATGTATAGTCATATTGTTTCACATGTCACAAGGTGTATCAACATAATTCTAAGCATTTTATCGAAGGATTTTCTGTTTAAATATACCTTCTTTCTCACTTTTGAGGTTACACCATTTAGTTCGAACAACTCGATGCACTCTTTTCTTCTTTTTCTATTTTTTTACCTGTAAATTCATAACTAAAAGTTGATGATGGGTTATTAAGCTTTCTCCTAGAATTACCTTGCAATCTTTACAACAAGCTCTATCTTTTTTTCTACAAATAAAATAATCAATTTGTGTTTGTGATAAGCCACTCTTATAAGTAATTAAATATTCATCTCATTTTTTTAAGATGTTATTGACTATAAAAAAATCAAATGTCATAGCAAAATTTAAAATCTCCCTACCTTCCTCATTTATATCCCCAAAACCAAAGTTTTCATGAATACCTTGATATAGTAATGCCTCTTTACTGATATATCCAAAGTCTCCTCCTAAACAAATCATCTCCCTTTGTAGAATTCTTTTAATCACATTATCCAACTCCTCCCAAAAAACCATCTTTATACTATCTTCTAGTCCTACTTCGAGTGCATAAGCACAAACTATATTCAACTCTTAATTTAAAAATTGTTCAGTTTCCTATTTTCGTGTTAACCAGCTCGGTGACAAGTTCGTCTTGCCTCTAACTATTTTCTGAAACATGGGAATGGTGATCGAGGAAATCCGAACTAACGTTTGAGGACCCTTTTCTTCATATTCTTGCATTAAAATAGTTCAATGGCAACTGAGAATCCATGTAGCTGACTCGGTTGGCCTTGCTAACGCTGGGTTTTGGCTTTGGTTATTGCATTAGCATATACCTTGAAGTATTTTTGTGAGTAGCCGAGAAAATTTATGAATGGAGCCAGCTAAATTCAAGTCTTAAACCCTGTTGCTCATTGGTGTAAACTTGGTTTGTTTGACTACTTTTGTGAGTATGTTTGTCAAAAGGGTTTCATGGTCTTCTCTGCTGGAGTCCAATATGGCAAAAACTCGTCAACAACAGGTCGTAGTCGAACTTGTTTAGACGTAGGCTTGAGCTCGGCTGGTTCGTTTTATTCCTTAAATTCTTTTGACAGTGAAACGTGTGAAGAGGTTTTGTTTGTGGAAAGCCGTTATTAGTTTAAAGAACGGAAAAGAAAAGGGAGAATCCCGGTCCGGCGACAAATTTACTTCATAAATATGCGTTTCAAGATAAAATAGAACGATGTACGAGCTATAAATGTAGTGGCGTTTATTATTCCAGATGAAATTTGAGCTCCATAATCTGAATAAGACGTGTGCATGTTTCAGTTTAAACATGACAAGCTGAATCAGAAACTCATTAGTTGGGTTCATATAAACAAAACTAACGGTATTTAATTGAGCATATTGAAATGTGTCTGAAACTTTACATCCAAATCTAACAGCATCAATTTTCTTGGAGATCATGTAATTACATGTTTAGTCGGATCCACTACCACCTCCATCTGTACCTAATTTGAAATTCAAATCTAATTACAACAACTCAGTAAAAGTGATCGAAGCCCATATGAAATAGCACTGCAGAAAAGATAGTGTTCTAACGATGGAAAACATCGAAGTCAGCAATAAGGTGAAAATTGTTCCACACAGCAGCAATGTTCATGAAGAGTTGCATTATTGACATTAGGAGTGCACCTTCAAGAGAATGGTGCAAAGTCCTAACAGTTGTATCTATTCAAAGCGTTATTTACAATATAACCCACTTGTATGATGGTTAGTCTGATCCGAAGATGGTGTTATCTATATTGCTTTCCACTTATTAGTGCAGCTCCATAGAAGCACCAAAAGTTCATTCATAGGAACGCTTGATCAATCAATTTAGACATAATTTAGGTTCATAATCACAAATCCAAACTGAAGAGGAAACATATGAAATCAATCGCTTCCAAACTCTTCACAGCTCAAGCCTTCACATGTTCCATCTACCTCGTCTCCTCTTCTATACGCACCGGATAAGATGTCAAAACCAGGATAGAGCAAATTAATGGTAAAGAACGGATTCAAAACTGACCTTGACTTTGCAGGTGGATTTACAAATTGACTTTCATCGGCTAAATATGGAGAGCGCTGGTAGTTTTCCATTATATCTATTTATCCAGTATGAGATAGATAATCAGCACCCATTTGAAGGTCTGGTTTCTGGAAATATGCAATGAATTGAAAGTTCACTTACCAAATCGCTGATTAAGTTCTGCTGTCAAATCAGAAAGGCTGAAATTTTGACGAAACTGACCCAGGAAATCATCATTGTTTGATTGTAAGAATGATTCATGTAAGATACTCAAGTCAGGATCGACGTTGCTGAAACCTCCATGATGGGGCAAATGGGATTCATTGACGTCATCACCATACGGAAAACCAGAAATGATTGGGCACCCAGGTTCAGACTTATGCCCAACACCATTGCTTCCCTGCTGCATGATTGCTGGCTCTGGAACAAGCATATTCTGAGAGGTAGCAACATGTAAAGCCCGAGAAGATGGTTCTCCATTCACATGCACATTTCTGCTCATGGAAGTTATGCCATTGCCAAGACAACCAGGAGGAATTGCTGTACGGTGCATACGCTCAGAGGCAATGACAGCATAAGAAGCGGGTGGTTGTTGGACTGCAAAAACCTTGACGTTAAACTGGAGTAGGCAACACAAAAGAAGTGCATAAACACACAAATATGTAAGAAAAGGCCTAACTCATCAAATCTATGAGGAAATTCACAAGATAAAAGATATTGCTATAGATATCCAACAAACCATCGTTCTCTAATGCTAAAAGAGAACATTGATTGGTCATAATCTAGGATTCTAGATCATGTTTAGAAACAGCAGGTAGCCATATCGTACACAAAGCAAGCTGAATTCCCAAACTAACTGAACCATCACTTTTCAACCAAAAGTTGTGGTAGGTATGTCTACATGTCAATGCATGAGCATGTTTGCACATTCGTGCATTATAGACTCGTGAACACACTTTAAAACTGTCACGCCTTCGCATGAAGTTACAAACAAAAAGCTAATATAGAAGAACCTTGATACAAGTGAGACAAGTCTGCATGAAGTATGAAACTCTGCCACCAAGCCATGCGGACATGCATATGGGACTAATTGGAGTGCACAAATTATAATCTGCAAACGCAAATAAATGCTGCAACTCCATTGATAGCTTACAGGAACTCGGATGAGATGCATCGAAGTTCAGCACAGAAGAAGAAGATACTCCGAGTGGGTACATCTGCATGAGATCAACCTGCTTCCGAAGCAGACTATTGAAAACATCGATCTGGTGTTTAACCATAAGCCGGACATGATATGCCTTAAAAAAATCTGTGTTTTGCTCCTCAAGCCTTTGCCAGACTGAATTAGTCAAATGACAAGATTCTTCATGGTTAAAAGAGTTCTGAGAAGAACAATAAAGAAAGATAACCTCATGGATAAGAAATTCTCGGGAAGCACAAACTAAGGAAATTTAACGTTTAATCTCAGGAAGCACAAAAATAAGAGAAGTCAACCTCATGGTTAAAATAAGCCCAGATAAAAGAGGAGGGTTGTGTTAGGCTTCCGACAGCCAGCGTAAAACTTTGTCGGACTTATTTATCATGGATTCTACAAATTAATAGGGCTCTATGAAAACAAAGAATTCATGTAGCTGACCCCATCTAGTAGGGGAAAAGGCTTAGTTGTTGTTTGTAACCTCATGGTTAAAATGTTATCAGAGAAAAAAAGAGAGTTCTGAAAATGATGAAAAACTCTCACTATATTCTCGTCTGTTACAGAATACCACTCTTAGCCAAGCCTGTCTTCATCGGTCTGTTATACAATGTTCTTGGCCACAGCTATAAAAGCCAGCAATTCAGTTAACAAGCTTTTAGACTCAGAAAAACTGCCAAGATTTTACCATAAAAGATGGACACTGCCAACTGCTCAAATCCAACTTAAGGCTTCAAAAATGTCACCATTACAGACAAGTTTTAAGGTCTCCTACACATTGATTCAGTGTGTTAGGGGTTCAACATGAATGGCTAAAATTCAGGAACAAAGACATGATTAATTGAATTTGGGCAAAGACAGGTATCCAAATTGAATGAATGGTCAGTCAGAGATCAACTTCACAATTAAGCAATCCCTAAACTCATTTGAATCAACACAAAAGCCTCATTTAGGATAGAGGTGCCTTCACATAAATAAAAGGAGCACAAGGAGGAAGGAGACTACTGACCCTAATGCCCATATTAAAATTTAATCATGCCAAAATCAGTCATAAAAACAAAACAGCTCTTTTTTCCCTTTAAGAAAGCCTCAAAAAGAAATCGCCACATGGCTTGTACCTTCAACAGTCGAAGTCCAACATTTTATCTACACTGACAGTGCAGCTCAAACTTATCGTGCAAAGATAACCTCTATATTTAGCAAAATAAGAATCAAAGCTTTAACAACAGGAAGATGGCATATCAAAGACGACTGAAGAAAAGCAGAGCCAGAAATGGTATAAAATTTTCAATGTCACCACCATAATCAAATGCAGGCATCGGAATTTTAAGAGTGATGGATTTGGTTTTACTCTACCAACTTTTACATCAAAACCTAGGAGGGAGAAAAGGACTGTCTACCAAAAGCATTATTTTGTACAAAAATGAGCGATATTTCTTGCATTTACTTCTGCATAGATAAATTTTAGAATGAAGAGAAAAATCATGAACTATGTCAAACATTTACATATGGAGACGTGCATGTACATGACACAGGCACACACACAAAAAAGGAAACAAAGAAATGGAGGAGCAAACAACAAGGCTATGTGGTCAAGATATTAAAGACAACCGTGAATTATCACACATATACATATAGAATAGATAGATAGATAGACATGTTCACGCACAAAACACACTCACACACACTCACACAGAAAAAAAGAAGAAACAAAGAAATGGAAGATGAAATGACAAGGCTATGTGGTCAAGATATTAAAGACCATTTTTTCAACTAACACTGCAAACCAGGAAGAGGCATTGTACAACTATACAATTATGACAAACTCTAAGCCAAGTGTTAACACCGTCTCCGACTAAAAAGATTTTTTTGAAAGACAGTAATTCCACCGAAGAAAGAGAGAAAATAGGAAAGTAACTAAGCGTTGAATTCTCAAGAACAAAGCTACAACAAGAAAGTAATGAAAATTTGCAACTACAAGGTCTTGAAGAATTACTCAGATTGGTGAAACCAGGCTCTATTTTTGCCTGTTCTGCAAGGGTATCCACAACTTGTTTCTGGTTCATGTACAGTTGTAGACACCTTTCTATAAGGTTTTGCACCTGCATCAAAAAGCAAAGAGGAATCAACACTTTCAAATATTGATAGAATGCACGAGAGGATAAGGACCAGTGCCCATTTACAAGATCAACCTAAACGTGTCACTAATGGACATGCATTAAACACAGTCATAATGATTGCCCGCCAATACTTTATTTAGATGATAAGACCTAGAAGGCCCAAACAAAGTATATCATAATAAAGCTATGGCATGAACAAAAGGAATCCAACTACAAGTGAAAAAAAGGAGAACAAGTTCTGGTAATACGGCACAAAGCTATGAAGTTACAATGGTTTCCAAGAAGTTGCCATCCGTTCATGAAAAAATGAAGCACTTTTATATGCATCAACGTCCTTCATTGAAGAAGGATAGCCTTTAGGTTTCTAATGCTTAGTGCAATATCTGTGCATTTAAAATGTGCTCCTCTTACATTTCTTCTTTTCAAGCAAAAGCAAGTAAAATTGTTAGATCCACCAAGGGTGGTGAGAAGCCACAGAGAGAGACTGCACACACAGACATGCATAGACATGCTCGCCCACATAAGTACCTGTATGCAGAGGCATTCGTGACAGAACCCCATCAACTACACAACACACGCACACACATAACGAATACCTAAGAATAAAGTTGTTTTTTCAATACCAAAAGATGACAAGTCAAATAGATAAAAAGGAAAGACAGATAAGTTGCACAAATGGATAAAGCTAAACAATGTTAAAGAGTTGTCCAAAAATCAATTCTGGGTCTGTCCTTGGCTGTGACTCCTTGCTCTCCTACCGTGATGAAATTTGTTAACGTGAAGAAATTTGTTAAATTGTAATAGGTAAACTGGGCCAGTAGGGCCCAGCAGTTCCACCAAGGGGGGGACCATTGGGACTGCGCCTCAGGGGCTAGTCTCCCTCCCAACCGCTACACCAACTAGCCGTTGGGAGCACCTCTCCCTTAATGATCTTGTAAAGCCTCTATAAATATAGAGCATGTGTTATTAATAAAATCAGAGCTTTTAATCCTCACTTGACTTATTTGTTATTCAGTTTGGCTTGTACACAAAGTGTTTGGTGGTTTATTTGGTAATTTGGTTTGTTGAAGATCTTACGTGATCATTTGTATTTGAGTTTGTGGTTATCATTGGCAAGATATTAATAAAATCAGAGCCTTTAATGCTTACTTGACTTCTTTGTTGTTCAGTTTGGCTTGTACACAAAGTGTTTAGTGGTTTGTTTGATAATTTCGCTTGTTAAAGATCTTGTGGGATCATTTGTATTTTAGTTTGTGGATATTAATGACAAGATATTTGTGTTATTCTTACATGGTATCAAAGCTGAAAAGGTTCAATTAGAGATGCATTGGAATTCATGCCGATTATGGAAATATCTTCAAAATTTGAGAATTGTTTGATAATCTTAAGAGAATCAAGGTACTCTTCGTATTTTTTATTATTGTTGAGAAAAATGAAAGAGAAAAGTGAGACATTTCATTGCTTATTGGTGCCCAAGTCTTATCCAAGTTAGGCACGTACCATGAAAAAATATTTTATCTCTAAAGACTAATGGGATTATATTGATGGTACAATTAAAGAGCCCAAATAAATAGAGAAGAGTGTGATGGTGATGAATTTTCTAAGTTACAAGAGAAATATAAACAAGAGTTGAAAAATTAGAGAAGTACAATGCTAAAATTATTTAAATCATTGACCAAAATGTGGATGAAAAGCTTTGTAGCTGAATTACTATGTCAATGCTTTTGAAACTTAGAAATATCTTAGAAAAATCCATTCCTAAGACAATTTTGTTTTTCAAATAAATTTGACCAAAAAAATGATAATGCTCAAACAAGCTTCCATGAGCATTAGGAATTATTATAATGAGTTTTCTAATCTTTGGAACCAACTTAAAAGTTTTAAAAAATTCGAAAAAACTCCAAAGTATGGATGAATTTAAAGAGTACCTTGATAACCAATATTTTTTCTCGTTTATATGGGGATGGAAAGACGAGTTTTAAAACATTATTAATTCATAGAAAATCGAGACCCAAAAGCTATGAGATTTTGTCTGACTTAATTATGGAGGAAACTAAATTAAAGAATATAAGGGACAACAAAAAGCGGTTTTTGGTACCTCTAAACTCAAAAATTATTTGAAGACCTACAAACCTCCACATGCAAAAACTAGTGAAGGCAATGGACAATTGAAAAGTAATGTAGTATCTTGGTCAAAACAATAGCATGATTTGTCATTATTACATGTACAAAAGATGTATGTGACAGAAATTAAGATATTGAGATGGATGAGTGGTCATACAAGAAAAGGCCGTATACGGAGGTTATTAGAAACAAATTAGGAGTGGTACCAATAGAGGATAAAATGAGAGAATATCGTTTAAGATGGTTTGGACATATAGAAAGAAGATCAAAAGAAGAACCTGTAAGAAGGTTAGAAAAACTAAATTTGGAAAGTATTAAAAGAGGTAGAGGACAACCACAAAAGTGTTGGAAAGAAACAATAAAGAATGATCTAGCTTATTATGAGTTAACTGCTAACATGGCACACGATAGGGATCTGTGGAAACAAAGAATCCATGTAGCTGACCCCGTCTAGTATGAAAAAATGATTAGTTGTTGTTGTTGTACAAGGAGAGCGGACATATCAAAACTATGTGCTCCCTCTTATTAAGGAGGTTCCCTCATGTGGCTGCCATTGACAACAAAAAAGAAATGTTACCATCAAAGATCAAGGCCTACATGAAAGAAATTTTTAAAGAAAAGGCAAACATATCTGGGTCGGCATTATCATCTTTTTTCAAAGGTATCATGGTTTTTAGATTCTGTTGTTTCTTTTCATGTGACTAATGAATATAAATTGTTAGACAAATGCACACATGCTAGAGCAAGTGTTTACGGCCGATGCAACTAAGCTTGATATTAAAGAAATTAGTAACTTAGAAAGTAATTTCTTTAAAAAATATCTCAAGTACGTTTTATACCAAAATTAAATCTTAATCTTCTCTCAGTTTCTTAAATTTGTGATAATGATTGCATTGTTACCTTCTCACCAAATGAACATATGATGCAAAATCATTTATCGAAGAAGGTGATTGGGTAAGGACATAGAGAAGATGGTCTCTACGCTATGAATAATTTAGTTATGTCAAATTTTGAAACTTGTAGGATTACTTAGCTTTGGCACAAAAGATTGGGTCATCTTGATGTAAGCAAAATGAACAATTATCCATAGATAAAGATTAATAAAAAGAATGATTTCATTTGCAAAGATTGTATTTTTGACAAAACATATCATGCATCATTTCATAAAAGAACATTTATCACAAAAAAGGCCTTCGTATTAGTGCACTTCGATGTTTGGGGACCCGCTCCCATAACCACGAAAAGGAGGAGTGACCTATTAATGATTTCACTCAATACACTTACATATATTTCTTGAAACACAAATCGGAAATTTTTTAATATTTTTTTATTTTTCACAATATGATTAAGAACCAATTTGAAACTAATATCAAAATCTTAAGAACGGACTCCGGTGGTGAATATCTCCAAAATGACTTCAAAAATTATCTTAAAGAAAATGAAATATGGCATAAAAAATCTTATATAAAACTTTCGAACAAAATGGTTTAGCCGAAAGAAAACATATGCATATTATTAAAACTACTAGAACTTTGTTGTTAGCCCAAACACTTGCCGAAGCCACTCTAACTTTCATATATTTGATAAATAAGATGCCATCAACCAAACTTGAAAATTGTTCTCCCATAGAAAATTTGTATTCAAATAAACCTAATAAGTTTTTTTGGATGTAAGTGTTATATGTATACCGATAAGAATGATAAGTTTCAAGGCCATTGAATGTGTTTTCCTTGGGTATGATATTGATAAAAAGGGGTATAAATGTTACAACCCAAAAGAAGATAAACTTGGTGTGTCTAGAGATGTCAAATTCATTGAAGATGAATGTTATTATGGAGATGAGTTTCAAAGCACACAATATAGTTATATGTTTTTGGATGAAATCTTGGATGAAAGGTTAGATAACAATGAGGAAGTCCAAGAGGACAGCATGGTTCAACTAGAAGATGAATCTAGAAACTTTAATAGAGAAGAAATCCTAAGACCCTTCGAACATCATTATATAAGGAGGAATAGAGAAAATGATAATGCTCCTAGCAAAAAAATCATAAAACCCCCTTAAAGATTTGTGTCTTATGAATCATTTCAACCGCAACATAGAAACCACATAGCTACCATATCAAGTATCCTTCAACCCAATCACTATGACCAAGCAAAAAATAACTTAGAATAGAAGAAAGCTATGAATGATGAATTAAAAGCTCTAGAAAAGATATTGTTCCAAAACCCAAAGAAAAGAAAATTATTGGTTATAGATGGGTCTATAAGGTCAAAACTGTTGAAGAATATGAGTTTAGAGTCAGTTTTAGTAAATTTGATGTTTTTAGATATTATTGTAATTGTCCGAAGTCGTAAGGGCATTTTGATAATTTTCTGTAGTAAGGGTATTTTGGTCATTTTCCGTTTTACAGCTCCTTATATAATGGTTGGTAGGTTGTATTAGAGTTTAAGAGTGTGTGATTAAGAGAGAGAAAGAGGGGAGCTCCGCCCCCTCCTCCAATCTCCACATTTTCTCTTTAATATGTATGATCTTTTTCTTGTCCGTTGCGCAACCGTATTTTTAACATGGTATCAGAGCCTTCGATCGATGAGAGCAGCCACTGCGAGCATGCTTTTCTGTCCTCTCATTTTATACAAGAAGTTACTTGGCTATGAATGTCAACTGTGAAATCCATCATCACCACCATCCATATTTCATGCGTTTGTTATATTTTTGCCTTTTAGAAATCCACACAAGGATGATCAGAAACTCTGAGATCGAAGACGTACTAGAAGTTAGTAGACTCATTTTTCACTGTGCTATTTCTAATTTTGGTAATATGGATTATGCTAGATCAGTGTTTGAGCAAATAAAGCACCCAAACATCTTCATCTGGAACACCATGATAAGGGTTATGCACGGAGTGAATGTCTCCACGAAGGTCTTGTTATGTATGAAGAGTTACTAAAGAGAGGATATGTCCCTAATAACTACACTTTTCCTTTTGTTCTCAAAGCTTCTTCCATGCTTATGTACCTAGGTTTGGGGTCGAAGATTCATGGGTTTGTCTTGAAATGGGGATACCATGGATGCGATACTTTCATACAGACTTCTCTGGTTAGTTTTTTATGTTGCATGTTGTTATCTTGATGCTGCACGCCAAGTGTTTGATGAATGTGCTGAAAGAGATGTTACTTGTTGGAACTCCATGATGAATAGCTATGTAAAGGCTTGTAGGCATCGCGAAAGCGATTCTAGTGTTCAGGAGGATGCAGCGTTGAGACCTGATGAGATCACAATGCTTGGTGTGCTTGGAGCTTGTGGACATCTAGTTGCACTGGTGGTGGTGTTGATAAGCTGAGTGGGAGGACCGTGGACATACCTGTCTTCTAAAGAAGACTCAAGCTGTCCCCTACGAATGGCCCTTCGATTTTTCAGGGTATAGTCGAGTTATGAAAATGCGTTCTCCGGTAACGTCATGTGAAGTCCATTTTGTAATTGATGGATACAGATCCTATTGTTTGGGTAAATGAGAATTTGTCATTTGGTGTGAACAAATAATGCCTGTAGAAGAAAGGGAATGCAGAACTTTGGCTGCTAGGTGAACGTTCAAGCTCTAAGATCATATTTAGGGAGTGTTCGAGATCTAAGATCAGATGGAAAGGCTATTTTGATTATCTTCTTGATATGTATGCAAAAGTGGGTCAGATTGATGATGCTCGAAAAGTGTTTGATGAAATGTATCATAGAAATGTCAACTTTGCAGGACAAGTGTTCAATGAAATGTTCAAAAGAGAGATGTTTACCTATACGTGAAGTGTTCGATGAAATGTTCGATGAAATGCTCAAAAAGAGATGTTTACCTGTGCATCAAGTGTTTGAGGAAATGTTTAAGAGAGCAGAAAAATTCAAGAAAATAGTACAGAGGATCAGTACGTGATGATTGTCTTTATTGAAAAAACAACATGAAGAAAGGTTACAGAAAAGAGATAGTATGTTAGATTGCAGTTATGAGGACTGAAGAAATGTTTTTTTATATGCAGCTAAAAATACTGCTTAGATAATTAGCCAGGAATGTTAAGTTTATATTGCAGCCAGAGATGCTGCTTGAGATGATCAGCTATGAAGGCTGAGTTGATGTTGCAGCCATAGATGCTGTTTGAGATGATCAGCCAGGAAGGCTGAGTTGATGTTGCAGTCATAGATGTTGCTTGAAATGATTAGCTAGGAAGGATGAGTTGATGTTGCAGTCAGAGATGCTGCTTGAGATGATCAGCCAAGAAGGTTGAGTTGATGTTGTAGCCAGAGATGCTGCTTGAGATGATCAGTTAGGATGGCTGAGTTGATGTTGCAGCCAGAGATGCTGCTTGAGATGATCAACAAGGATGGTTGAGTTGATATTGCAACCAGAGATGCTGCTTGAGATGATTAGCCAGGAAGGCTCAGTTGATATTACAGCCAGAGAGCTGCTTGAGATGATCAGCCAGGAAGGTTGGGTTGAAGATGTTGCAGCCAAAGAAGCTATTGAAGATCAGATCAGTCATGAAAACAAATGAAGAATGTTGCAGAGAGATGAAGAATTTTTGACAAGTTTGGAGTTCGAAGTATCTCACTCCCAACTTGAGGGGGGTGTTGAAGAATATGAGTTTAGAGTTAGTTTTAGTAAATTTGATGTTTTTAGGTATTATTGTAATTATCCGAAGTCATAAGGGCATTTTGATATTTTTCTATACTAAGGGTATTTTGGTCATTTTCTATTTTACAGCTCCTTATATAAGGACTAGTAGGTTGTATTAGGGTTTAAGAGTGTGTGATTAAGAAAGAGAGAGAAAGAGGGGGGGCTTCGCCCCCTCCTCCGATCTCTACATTTTCTCTTCAATGTATATGATCTTTTCCTTGTCCACTGCGGAACTGTATTTTTCAACAAAACTCTCACACTATTGTCCGTATTTTAATTTCTATTTGTGCAATTAAAGAATGTGATATATCAATTCGATGTTAAAAATGTGTTTTTGAATAAAAATCTTAATGAAGATATCTATATGGCTCTCCCTCTAGGATTCATTGCTCCAAGTAACTTCTTAAACTAAAAAATGATTTATATGGACTCAAACAAGCTCTTAAGGCTTGGTTTGATAGATTTGAGAATTTTATGCATGCATGAAATTTTCGTTCTTATTATACTAGCATTGCCTTGTTTGTAATAAAAATCAATAGAGGTATTATGATTATACTTATGTATATGAAAATGGGATATTACAAATCAAAAGAGATTTGAATAAAGAATTTGAAATAAAAGATCAGAGACTCCTTAGTTACTTCTTAGAAATAGAAGTAACCCATAATAATAGAGGTTATTTTGTCATAAATAAAATTTGCTAGTGATATTGTTAACATGCCAGATTTGACATATGACAAGAAAATGAGCACACAGAGGTGATGGAGACTAAACTGAGAATCACATATGGAGAAAAATTAGAGGATCCCACTCCCTACAGACATATGATAGGAGCCTTGACGTATCTTACCATCACTCGATCATACATAGCACATGCAGTACATGTGGCAAGTCAATTTCAACAAGCTCTCACCAGTATCCACATGAGTGTTGTTATGCAGATTATGAGATAAATAAAGGATATACTTCAAAGGAGATCATTCTAACCTCATCATCTTCATTTAAATTAACTCCTACACTGATATTGATTGGGGTGGAGATGTTAATGATATACATTCCACCACTCGATTTTGTATGTTTTTAGGTGATTCTCTAATTTCTTAGAGATGTAAGATGCAACATAATGAATCTTTATTGTCTATACAGGCAAAATATAGAGTCATGGCCACAAAGTCCACAACAGCAACCAAGATATCTTGGATCAATGAACTTCTAGTAGACATTAAGGTTATCCTAGACGACTACAAAATTGCTTTACGACAACAAAAACGCCATGTATATTGCTTCAAATAATATATTTCATGAAAGAACTAAACATATTGAGATGGACTGTCATTGTATTCGAGAGGAATGATTGAAGAAAAGATTGACTTCATGTTATGTTCTTTCATAGCTACAATTGGCAGATTTCTTCACTAAATCTTTGTAAACCTATAGATTTATGTTTTTGTCTGACCAACTTTCGGTACGTACACCGCAAGTTTGAGGGAGGTGTTAAATTCTAATATGTAAACTGAGCCAATAGGACCTAGCAGGTCCACCAAGAGAGAGACCATTGGGATTGGGCCTCAAGGGCCAGCCCCCTCCCCAATAGCTACACCAACTAGCCGTCTCCCAACTGCTAGTTGTGTAGCTGTTGGGAGCAGCTGCTCCTAACCTATCTCTCTTAATGATCTTGTAAAGCCTACATAAATAGAGGGAATATATCATTAATAAAATCAGAGCCTTTAATGCTGATTTGACTTATTTGTTGTTCGGTTTGGCTTGTACACCAAGTGTTTGGTGGTTTGTTTGGTAATTTGGCTTGTTGAAGACCTTACGGGACCATTTGTATTTGAGTTTGTGGATATCATTGCCAAGACATTGGTGCTATTCTTACATAAATTATCAAGGAACATGGGGTGCAAGAAAGGATCTGCAACTTATTTGTGATTACAGCACTTTAAGATTACTTATAAAAGGAATTGCAAGAGATAAAGTTAATAACGTTATGGGAGGTAAAATAATCAGTCTGGTCTCACTTCCACTGCAGTGTGACCTATGTTCATCAAGGAACATATACAGGTCCAAAATAGGGCCTACGCCTGAGATTGAGGCCTTAAGGTTACAAAGAGAAGAAGCGTGGGTCACTTTAAGAGATGAAGGTACTAAATGTTACGATAGCTAACATAATCAATTTTTGCCTCACCTCCTCGTCTGTGCAAACACTGCTATCCTACGCTATTTACGTAGGAAAACAAGTGTAAGAGACGATCTGTGATTTATTTGTGACTAGCATTTTGTTACCACTGATGTTCACCACTTCAACCTGTTACTCTCTTCGTTGCCACCAATCTCAACATCATGTATCTTTGTTCTCTCTCATGGCCTTGAGAAGATGTCCTTGAGAGATTACTCAAAGATTTCAACTTCACAAGCTTTTCCTACATGTTGTTCATCATTTGTGTACGGGAAAAAAGGTCAACTTCTGCAGAAGCTCATGGTAGCTCCAGATTAACTAAAGTAATATGACAGATATTTGGTCTCTTTAATCATCAGCCCAACGCAGAGCATATTCTAACTTTGGTTTCAACATTATATAAATAGGCTCCAGTTTGTGATATTTCAGCAAAGAAGTCATATTTACAGCCATGAATTAACAGAGGCCACATATATGGTGCAAAATAAAGATATTAAGGAGGACATGTGGAAATCCAAGGAAAGAGTGATGACTAATAAGAAAATAGTTGGTGTCACACAGATACAAGTGAGTGACACATGGCAAATTTTAAGAATCATGGGTATAGCAACATGGTGGAGTATGTATATGTGTCATGTGTGTGTGTGTGCATGCTAATTATTATATATTATATCATATATAAAACAATATTAGTAGAAGTCTCTCTCTCTCTCTCTCTCTCTCTCTCTCTCTCTCTCTCTCTCTCTCTCTCTCTCTCTCTCTCTCTCTCTCTCTCTCTGTGTGTGTGTGTGTGTATGTGTGTGCGCACGTGTGTGATAACCACGCACCCTCTCTCATACACCCCTTTTCTCTATCTCCCCCCTCCCCCATTTCCCTTTCTGGCTGCCACCCCTCCGCTCCATCTTCCGGTGAGTCTCTATCTTCCTATCTTCAGGCCAATGATTGCACATGGGAGTAACGTTCAAGTATCTTTTCCAATTTTCTTCCTTCTATTATCTCCAGGATAGAAACCCCTAGTTTTTTAATTATTAGATGAAAATGGACTCAAAACTTTAACACACTCTCTTTTCGATCAAAATTGATCAAAGATAAAAAGTGACCATCTTGGGTATTTTTGACTGTTGGCTTTCTTGTGTCTGAGAATGTAGCACTGCCGACATCATTTAGGCATAGGAACTAACACTCCTAAAAGTGTTTATGCGACAGTTGAAACCAGTAGAATATAAAATGTCACATCCAAGTGTTAAAACCTCATATCATCGTCATTTATGTTTTTAACATTTTATTGTTTTATTTTGTGTTAACTAGCAGTTGAGCACTCTTAATAGACACTCAATGGCTAGCTGAACAGCCATTACATCTTCTTTCTGTGTGCACTATTGTATAAATAAGCGTGACACACCCATTTTAATATTATTCCTCTCGAGAGAGAGGTTTCACATAATAAGATGACATTTTTCTTCTTCCTGATGATTACAGGATTGGTGCTGTGAGATTTGAGGCTGGCTTTAGCCTTGGTGTATTGACCTTGCTCTTTGCTCATGCATTGAGCTGTATTATGCATTGTATGTTGATGAAGACTGCATGCTGTGCTTTGTGATAATCAGCCTTGAAGCCATAGAACCAGAGTTTTGTCTGGTTTCTTACACTAAGGAAGTTAGGGAAATTTGGCAATAGATGCCCCATGCAGCCAGCATAAAGGTGAAGATGTGAGAAGTTGGAGGATGTGTACTAGGAAAGAGGTGAATGACGGCCTAGAAGCTATTGAAAGGAAACAAAAAAGCATGGCTTTGCTCTTTTAGAATTAAATTTGAAATGGCCCATGATAGATATGAAAGGTGAATAAGAATTTATATATCTGACCCACTAACCCACTATGGGAGAGGCTTTGGTTTTGAAATTTCTTCTGAATGAGGTTAACCAAGATCAATACAGTCACATATCACCGTTGATGGAAAATCTTGCAACATTGTACCAATATCAGCATGAACAAAGTAGAGGATCTGCAGTTTCCTTTTTTCTCTTCCAGAAGCTTATATTATTTAAGCTTTAATATAGGAGTAACAGCAGCTCACAGTAACAGAATTAACACAGAGGTATTCAGTTTTTGGCACTAAAGGCATGTGAAACTTAGCACGGACCCCAATAAGAAATTAGATAACTAACCCTTGAATAATTGATTACCAAAGCAAATGACAGTCCTACTACATTAGCATTCAAATAGCCAAATAAATGTAAATATTGGAAGGAAGTACAACAGCAGATCAACAGATAACCAAGATAAGAAGTAGATAAAACACCCAGGCCTCTTGAAGTGATAACTTGAATTCTAAGTCAAACTACTGGAGTCATTCCCAATCTCATAACCAAGTATTTTCTCATTATAACACAATTGAGGAACAAACCAAGAAGTATGCATATTTTCCAACACTAGAAAAAGAAAATGGGAGAATTGGTTGCAGTCAGAATATCGGAAGCACATTCTTCATCTAAAAGTAAATCTTGAACTCAGCAACTCCATACCAACTGTATGTCCTGTGCAGATACTCGTCTGCCATCTCCTCCAGAGACTTTATTGGCATCCATAGCTGAACAAGGACTTGAACAGGAAACTGCATAAAGTAGCTAACCCAGCCTTGCTACATGTTGAACTGGGATCTCAACTGATGGCCCTTGAACTGAAGATGATCTTCAGCAGCAAAGTGGTTACAATAGTGGCTTGTTTATGTTGATATTTATCAATACAAAGGATTCGGAGTTACACCAGTGGATGGCCACAAAAGTCTGTAAAAAAAAGGTTGGGTCAAGCATTCAAGTGACCAACATGCTTCAAAATAATCAGGTCTCATATATTCACAACGTTACATACATAGGTAATGTCGGAGTGGATGGATCTTAAATATGAAGAATAACATTTAGACTGTAAAGAATAATATGCACAACCAGAGCATAACCAGGAAACTCTGTGAAGAGAAAAACAGTCTCATCATGCATTTTCGCTTGATAGCAAACAATGAACCTGGTGTACTATGTTTCTATCTATTCACAACATTGCATTCTAGTAGGCAAGTTTCAGACAAGAAATATTCCAAGGAAAATTCAGCACCCGCTAAGATATAAGACGTCATAACACGAAAAGCCAACTTGTGGAGTGATGGAGATTAAAGGATGCAATGTGAACAACATAATCACGTCTAGTAGATGGTGGTCAACGCTCGAAACAGCGCCAAAGTTGAGCCATAGCAAGTGCCGTATCATCTCATTTTAGCTTGGGGGAATTCAATCTTTTGACATTTACTTGGTCATGATAAATATGCTTATCGAACAACCAAAATTGCTAGATAACTAAATGAAACACCTGACTCCAACGAGTTCGTAAGCAACCAACATTGATTTTCTGAGTGAACCATCCTTTTAACTAACAAGCCTTGTTGCCAAATATAATTCTACGCCACCTCTTACACGGTAAACGAATAAACAAAGTCTATGATGTATCAATGAAAATCCAAACCATACTTGCCACAACCACATTCCGCTTAAATAATAGAGCAGCCCTACTATAGTCTATAGCTGCCCATTCTCTTAAACAAGAATAAGTGAAGACGAGCGATAGCCAATTTACGATGGTCTTTTTACACCATGCATGTGAAACTCTATCGTACTATAGGAAATCAAATGGCCCAAAAAAGAAAAGGAAAAAAAACTATGAAATTCTGACAAGTTATTTTCACTCAAGACCTTATAGAGAGCATAAATGCACCATAGAAGCAAATGATCCTTACATATCGTTGAAAGGTAACAGCCCGCAGGAAAGAAAAAAGAAATAGAAATTCATCCATCCCTCCCGCCAAAGCTTGCTAATAGTGAAAGGTTATTGCAAATTCAAACTCGTCAAAGGAATGCCAAAGCAGTAAACCACATGCCCTATAATTAAGTACATGTAGAGCAACTTCATGATATAATCAAAAGAAGCAACTAAAAATAACAATATTTGGTACGTTTTCGACAATGGAGGAGAAGACCATCTTATGTTTCAATATCGTTCGACTTCGTTTTGTTCCAATCTGTAGTAAACAAAAGGGTCTCCTAATTGACCGTTGGTCAGGCATCTCTGATAAATATAGCACATATCCTGGAAAGCATCAAACAAACGGAATTAAACATGCAAAAGGGATAGAAACTAACGCCGAAGATGCAGCACGAGAGAGAGAGATCATATGGTCGCTCTGAAACCCTCCGAGCGGTGATAGCGATGGAGGGACGCAACAGGTGGAGAAAGACTTTTTCTTTATGATCATACGGGAGAGGGAGAGGGACAAAGTTCTATTACAGAAAATTTCTTGTATACCCTTGCTGGAAACGCATTCGAAACGCACGGTCCCAACCCTTTGAATTCCTCGAGTCTTATATATTGTCACCGATTTCGTGTTTGGCTCATGTTCCTTCGCGTCACTTCATGTTTGTACAAAAATAGACCGATCTTGGCAACTTGGGTGGACACGAAGACTGAATCTGGTTTTGCCAGCAATATCATGTACAGGGTCATTTTCGCGTCACGTTATTATGCACAAATTTTTTTGTTGTGTTCACGTTGGGTTTTCTTGTTGTCATAATGTAGCTCTACCCAATCCGGGTAGGCAACATTTCCTTGATTTAAATGCAAAATAACCAACAAAAAGGAAGAAGAATATAACAAGAAAGAAAAAGTGAGAAGAAAATACTTTAAGCAATTGTTGGTTAAGAAGGGCCATAGGTGAAGGGTATAATTGGGAGAAAAAATCTATTTCTTTTCATTTTTGTTGAAGAAAATCTAATTCATTTTGTTGACGTCACGTCCCACCCTGAACTGAAACAACGCCATGCTGGTTTGTCTCTTTGTTTAGATACCTGACATGCAATTGCTTTGCTACCCTTTGTTTTCCGACCCGACCCGACCCATGTGACCCAACCCAATTCTGTCTCCGAGAGACACTTTTGCTGGAAACTGTCTTAACAAGGAGAGCCCGCTTCATTTCATCAAGTGCGTGGCTCTTTTCCCCAAGAGAACTCATTACGTTAATTCACACCACTAACGTCGTGTAGACATCATCCCTGGTTCTTCTCTTCCACCCAAAGTAACAAGGGAGCAATCATATCAGGTGGTCTCAGTGACCTACTTTTTTGTTCCACGGCCACGAAAAGGCACAAGGTCAACACAACCTTGCCACAATATATGAATCCTCCTATCGCAACTCGACTCTCAGATGCTTGATATATTAAGCAGCGTTGCCCTTCTAAAAGAGGCAGCAATCTCTCTCTCTCACTCTCTCTTTATATATATATATATATATATATATATATATATGAAATGAGGCAGATACGCTTGTCACCATAATGAATGTATGTCCTTTCAAATATTTTAGATAAATCTTTTCATCTGACCCAACTTCATAATAGTCATGATTTGACATCAAGGAAAATTCTACCATAAGTGCTTTTTGTAATGGACTAAAACATTGACATTCTTGACATCCTTTTATATTACAATATTGATGCATAATTGACCAATAATAACTAAGTTGATATATTTATCACTTTATTTTAGGTATTGACCGATAAGTTCCACAAATTCCTTCATAAACTTTAATCATCACCATTCGAGCATATATAATTTATTATCTAACAAAATATAGCTTAATACTCTATGTCCAGTCTTAACATGAGCATTGTGAAAGATTGATTCAAACATTTTATTAATGAATATCTCCAATCACGAGGTTCCTCTCGTTCTTGAATTGATGATATTACTACATGAGCTCTACATGTTACTTTATGCCTTGAAGCAATATGGGCTAAATTAATCGTCACTTCGTTTTTATCCTTGGAATTGTATGATAATTTCACTTCAAGGAACATTCTCAACAAATCTTTTGTGTGATGATGCAAAAATTATAAATTTGAACAAAGACATTGATACTCCTTTGTTAATTGACTTATCATGACTTGGGAGTCACTGTAAATCTCTTTCTTACTACAGTAACAGAAAGCAAACGTACACCACAAATTAAAGCCTCGAAATCAGCCCCATTATTACTAAAGCCTTTTTTCAAGGACATTAAGAGCATACCTACCTTCTCAATTAAGAAAATGATACAAACACCAATTCTCACACCTTGATTATGCCTTTAGACATCAAACATGCCTGACGAAAATCGTTTACGACCAAGGTCGTTTAGATATAGTAATCTGCCACTGCCTGACCCTTCATTATTTTGAGAGGGCAATGTTTTAAGTCAAAAGAGCTCAGTTTGTTTACTCACTTGACTAGCCTGTTTTAAAGAGTTAGGGCAGCCAAATAGATAACACAAGATATCAACTCTCCTTATCACATGAATTTCAGGTGCAAGAAGATAATGTTCTAATTTCATGTAAAAATGATATGAGGCCAAATAAATTTTTACAATTGAAAAATATTAGGATTCCATATCAATAAATAACTTATTCAAATAAAAAATAGCTCACTCAGTATTGTTCTCGACGTCTTGAAGCAAGAAGGCATCAATAGAATTTTATTTAACGACTATATACAATTGTCCTCAAGCCATGATGAATAATGCCATATTAAACAGATCCCAAACAGCTAGCCTCTCTCTCTCTCTCACACGCACACACATCCATTAACTTACAAAATGGGTTTAAAACCAAAAGCTTCATTGATGACTCTGTAGGTCCAAATTAAACCACATTAGGTCATCCCGAGTCGGAAAATTTAAAACCAAGTGAAATTAGTACGGAAATTCCAGTAGACATTCTAAAAGAAATTGTTCTTCTATCAGTTGACTCAAGCTGGGTCTCTGACAAGAAGGAACCAGACCATTGGACAAATGCAAAACCACACTAACAAAAAAAAATCTCTGCAGGCTGTGATAGATTCATGTCGATCGTGTTACCGCAATTGCTAACATTAAAAAAGGGTCCACTCATAAAGAAGACTCTCTATATATATATAATTGTTGGGTGAAACGAATTGCCCATCAAGGGTGGTGCAAACAATGTATGTAGTCATGGATTTGATCGTGCCCTCTAACCTTTTCACTGGTTTATATATATATATATATATATATATATATATATATATATATATATATATATATATATATATATATATATATATATATATATATAGAGAGAGAGAGAGAGGAACTTGTTATCAAATGGACAGCAAGAACTTTGACAATTCCAGAGCCTCCGATGAATATACTTGAAGGGAAACAAATGAAGCAAGAAAGCTCTCTCATATGTCATATGACAACCCTCCCACCATCAGGGGTGGCAATTCAGTTTTTCAGGTCGGTGATCATGTTGTCTCACTTCATCGTCATGTCAAAAACAGGTCAACCACCACGCCACCCTTTTTTGGGGTCACTTTTAGTGCAGCCATGCACAAACTTTTTAGATAGTATATAAGCTAAAGATTTCCTGTCCTCAGAGAAATTGCAAGCAAGTGTCAAGTAGTCTCCTGTTATGTTCATGTTAAGAATTTATTTGAAAATGTAAATTGTATTAACCCATACAAACCTAATTTTCATTTTGCTTAGCCAGAAAAGTAAAATCACAAATTAAGCACTTGGTACAAATCTAAGAGTGAGAACCCATGTGTGCGTGTACACATAACATGGTAAATACATACACCCATATGATCAAATCCACTCTATCATTTGATTTATATGATTAATAATAGATATTTAAATTTAAGATATGAACAATATTGTTATATAACTTTTTGTACTTTGTAATGTGCATTAAATACTTTTTAAATTTAAATCTTCATCAATAATCATACTAAATGGTAGAGATGTTTAAGCAAAATTAACCATGGATAGGTGTATGCATCAACTATGCTCTCTTTCTATATGTATAAATTGGATCTTGACCACGGCTAACACAACTCACTTGTACCCAATTATTGTTTTTCAATAGCATAAGTATAATAAAGATGTCCATAGTTTTTCAAATACCCTCACAACTCTTGAAATTATACTTATGCCCCTAAAAAGCATTGATCGAACTCAGCAATATCAATGATGAGTGGAATCCTATTTTTCCACATATATGTTTGTGAGTATTAGTAACATTTTGAACTTTTTTCCCTCAAAACTTCTAGGATGCTTCTCATAAGCATGTTACATGATCTGTTCAAAATTTGTAGAAAAAGAAACCTACAGGAGTAAGAAAGACCGTGATGCTCCGTAAGATTAAAATCCAAAGATTATGCAAAGACTGTTGCACTTGCTAATGATTCCACTAACCAAAACCTGTTCACATGGTAATTACAAGATTCAAGAGTCCGTAAAACCAGCACTGACTATGCTTGAAAACCTATTTGCTATGATAATCATCATAAGACGAACAGGTCGTAGAAGCATGTCTGACATCCAAAACAGGAAAGAAGGAAATACATAACATGGAGGATCTTCGCATGGAGTGAAGATTCCAATGAAATGCCTCTCTTTGATCTTTGAATAGGAATGATTGTTCACAACATAGGGCACTCTAGAAGCTTCTGTTTGGTTGCTCTCTCTCCCTCATGAATGAAAACACGAGGCCTTTTAATCAATCTGAATTTTGCTACATTTTAGCATGGTCATGAAACCCTTCATCATGGAGTTCTAAGAGAAGATCATAGCCCTTGACTCTGAAATGGAAAGCAAGAAGTTCAAGATGACCTTCACACAAACTGGACTTTGTCAAAGAGGTTCAACGCATTGTGCACCACTAAAACGTAAAAGCTCTTGCAGGAATTGAAACAAGTTTTGACTATAGAAGTCAGAGACAATATGGACTATATTTTAACAAATAACAAAAAAAAGTGTCTAGGAAAATGAGTAATGTCGACTGTCGACTTAATGTTTGTGTTCTGCTTCAACAGCCTGTCGACTATGCCTAAGTGTCAGCTGCAGATGGCCACTCTTCTAATCTATGTCCTCAGGACTCAAAAGCTAGTCTTTCCATTTCTCTCTATCTTAAACAAAAAATCTTTCAAAAAAACGCAATGTCTAACAATTACAGATGTTCCTCCGTTAACGCATACACATACACAAAATTTGCATGTAAACACTGGTTACCGCCCCCAAGCACTAATCTCTACCTAGTAAATCATGATAGATGCAAACTTCATCTACTAGATTTGAAAAAGAATCCATCACGGTAAAAATAATTAATTACAAAACGAAACACCCTCACCAAAGAGATAAAATGCACCTGTACATGGGCGGATGTGGCAACCCAACAAAATTTAGAAGCCAATCCCTCTCCTGTATCAGGAAATAACAGTAGATTTAGTCACATGGAGTACAGAGCGTTCTTATATGCAAACAAGCATTTTACGATTAACCAATTACATAATATCTGCACGTGTGTGTGTGTGAGAGAGAGTACCTCCAAAGACAAGTTCTGATGAATAAGTAACTGCAACTCTGAAAAGGCCAAGCCCTGCTAAAAATGTACATCCTAGCCCATCCCCACTATTTACTCTCTGTGTGTGTGCATTGCTTGCATGATTGGAGAGAAGCATAACAAGCAATAAACGTGAGCACAGACCCTCAAGCCTTCAATAGAAAGAAACCGTCTAGATCACAACATCAATGAGAAGCATCAACATGTCCAACACTAACGCCAGATTTGTCGACCATACGCACATTGTACCGTTCATACACCTTTACACGGTTCTCAGCCCACCATTGCTCTGCTTGTCTCTCTGTGAATCGCTTCCGGCTGCATTTATATTAAGCATTAGGGAATGTTTGTCAATCAAATAAGTGAAAATTGAAAGAAGATAGAAATGATTTCAGATGTACCTGAAACGAACTCGTTTGAGATCCTTACCACCTCCAAGCAAGGAAGTCAGGGTGATGTATACCCCTGGCTCATCTTGCTCAACCCATTCACCAGTATGTTCATGGCTTTCAGTTGATTTGCTACCATTTCTGGGTGCAATTTCCGTGTTGCCAAATTTATGATGATTTACACTCTCGATGGTATTATGAGATGGCCCATTGGCAACCGGCTGCTTGCTTTCATTATTGCTGTTTCGACCAAAATCACAACTAACTACAGGGTTGCTCAGTTCTTCGACATGTGTGACCGAAACCTCAGAGGGAGTATGGTTGCCATTAATGGCATATAAACCAGGAATGGTTAACTTGGTATTCTTTGCAGCTCCTACAGGCAGCCTCTCAGCCATTTCCTTTAACTGTAAAATTTCAAATCTTGGTTTAGATGCTGATCAATTTAGTGTAACGTTCCATGCTTATTTGAACTGTGTCAGATATGGTGATATATACATATATGTGTATATGTATATATACATACATATATATATCTTCCATAAATCTATAATAAAGTACCTAACTGTCTTAATTTACTAACCAGATTGAAATATGTTCCAAACCAGGTTGCATATTAGAAGATCGGACAAAGAGCTTTTGGTGTAAATGCTTCCTAGCTTTTCATTGATCTCTAGTTTACTTTATCCCTTACAATCATGTGATTTTGAAACAAGATTGCAATTAAATTCAGCGATGTTTGGCCTTAAAATGGTGCACAGATTCAGTAAATAAAACCAGTTATACTAGCCCATCTAACCAGATAGTAAAATTCTATAACATGAACTCAAGGAAATAGTATTCTCAGTTTCCTCTGCATCATAGACTTCTTGCTATTTGATATGGAGTGGTCAATAGTCTCACAGTAAAAGTGAAGCTATCAAAAAGTAATATATCACAATACCATCAAGTTATTAGAATTTCACAGGACCAAACCTAGAAAACATGAAAACCTTCATACCATGGCAAGGATATATATCAGATTTGGAAATGATATGGTAGCTGCATTTCTTAAATAATCCAACCCATAACATCGTAAAAAAATTGCCCTGCAGCAACTAGCTAAACTATCATAAAACATGTAGGGGGAACGTTATTTCACCTGAACAGTAAGAGCTTTAATGACTTCTTTGGCAGCTTTACATTTGGATGTCTCCTCTCCAGCAATAGCTACAGACTCCTTAAGTTGTTTTGTAGTTCTGTCAAGCTCAACTTCCAGAAGTTGATTTTTGCGTGTAAGATTCTCCACCTGCAGTAGAAGAGGTAGAGACCTACTTAAGAATCGATTAATATGATTTTCCATGAAATTAAAATTGACAAAGTTTCTAATCGTTCCTTGTACAGGGTGCAAACGTAATTCTCACTTTAGATTTTGAACCAACACAGTTCAACCTCTCGTGGTGCCTAAAAGAACAATATGCAAACTGTAAATGTCTGCTTTTCTACAAAATTTCATTTACATCTTGCTCCCAAAATCAAGCTTTCTCCCACTCTAAGTGAGATCAACTACATGGATTCTTAGTTACATTTTATGCTCGATCTTGTGTCATATTCGCATTCAACTCCAGAAAAGCAAGATTACGTTTTATAGTTTCCTATGCTTTCCTCTACAGCTTTGGAAGTGTTCACCGTCTATTTCTAACACTTTCTTATCAGAGCTCCATCAAGCTACCTCCACATATGTTCAAATAACCCGAAACATGTCTCTCTCAAACAGTTATCTGGTCTTCCTTTGTGTGGCTATGGATCCACCTCAAGATTTTTATTTCTACCGCTAACATCCTCCCTCCCAACACTTTGGCACCATAAATACTGATGCAAATGGACACACATGCAGCAGCACCATGGTTCAAGATGAAGGGCTTTGCTTTTAATGGATACAAATAATAAAACCACAGAGTCACTCGGTATAAAACAACTGCATGAGGATATCCCCAGTATTCTATTCTACATTTTCCTAACCTCCAGCCACACATGAAAACATAGTATTTGATTTGATCAGTTACCAAGGCAGCCAGAGTTTCTTAGGAGAACCATTTTAAGATGAACATGTCATGAATAAATAACGTTGATAGAGTCAAAATGAAGATGTCATATGCTACAGTATGACGTATAAGCATGCAGGCATTATATGCATATGTAACAGTGGAATTTAATTTCATTTTTTAAGTGACACTGGAACTTGCGAAAGTTTGAAGCATGCACCTGTGATTTCAATTGACTAATCTCTTGACTCAAGTTGTCCTTCCTCCTCTGAGCATCATTTACAACCACATTAGATGAAGTAAGCCCCACCAGAGCTGGTGTCGGTGTTGTAGAGCGTGGAGGGCTAGCTCGTCTAGATATAGGTGATGTTGCACGGGAAACAACCCGAGACCCAGGCACAGAGGCTGAGAAGAACTTCTTTGAGGAACCGAACCCAGGATTAAATGATCTTGAAATGCTAAGCCCACCCCATTGGCTGTTACCAGAAGGAATCGGTGATACCCGGCAGCTGTTCAACTCAGGTTTCTTGTTGCTTTTGGATGAATATGTGCCTTCAATCTGCTTAAAAGAGTCACTTGAAGAAAACCTTGACATCTGAGTCTGAGGTCCAGAATCAAGTTTCTCTTCCCTCTCTGCTGCATCACTGAAAGCACTCTGTGTGCTTCCTTTTCTGTTTGATTTTGAGTGTGATGAATTATTTTCTATAGCTTTCCTCAGTTTATTAAAGCAGCTGTCGCAAACACGATATGATTTGTTAGGATTTGGAGCCATGGAAGCTTTAAGAGATTTCTTGCTACTACAGGCACTACAGAATACAAGCCCGCAGTTATAGCAATTGTGGCGTTTTCTTTTGAAGTTAAATGGAAGTCGGCAGCCAGAGCATATGGATTGATCAATTCCAGAGACCAATTTATGCAAACAAATAGCTGCAGTAAAGTTAGAAGCACAAACAACACTTTTAACCTGCTTGTCTTTTAAGGCCTCAATTAGACATGGGGAATTTCTATCATCCGTATCTCCATGGCCTAATCGGCCATTTGCTCCTTTTCCCCATGTGTAAACTTCAGTTCTTGACGTCAACACTGCAACATGATACGCACCGCAGGCTATTTCTTCAACAAAGCAGTTCTGTATCTTTCCTTCAACACGAGTAGGAAGCTTTCCATCAGATCGGGGATTCCCCAATTGACCATAAACGGTACTGCCCATTGAATAAACATGACCTGAGGTTGTCAGTGCAACTGTCAAGCTATAGCCACAAGCTACTTGGCAGAAATTGGGATCCACAATAACCGCCACACAAGTCGGAACAAGTCTAGATTCTCTATCACCATGGCCAAGCCTACCTTTGTCACCGTCACCCCATGTAAAAAGCTTGCCAGAAGAGGAATTACTTGAATCAGATGTGCCTATCACGACTTCTACAATAGCAGCTGTATGCCAAACACCACAGGCGACACGCACAGTGCGTAGACCCTTAAGTGACTCCACCTCTTTCGGTATTGTCACGCTTGTGTGATCCCCATGTCCAAGAACACCAAAAGTCCCATCACCAAAAGTAAATAACTGCCCAGATGAGGTCACAATAGCCGTATGCCAAGGACCACAGGAAACAGAGGACACGTGTATACCCTCCAAAGGACCACCGACTCTTTTTGGAACCCAGTGGCTCACTTCATTGCCATGTCCAAGAAGTCCGAAATGATGGGTACCATCACCCCACGTGTACAAGTCCCCAGATAATGTAACAGCACAAGTATGATATTCACCACAAGCTACCAGTTCAACGCCCATGCTGCTAAGGGCATTTACAAGTTTTGGGTGTGAAACATCAGCATCCACACCATGCCCAAGTCGGCCACCAGATTCCTCCCCCCAAGAGAACACTTCCCCTTGTTTTGTCACTAAGGCAGCATGTTTCCCTCCACATGCTACATACTGAACATCAAGCATTACTGCTGAATCCACGGCCTTTGGCAAAAGAGAATCCATTTTCATACCAACGAAACTCCCAGACTTTTGACTCCCTCCACCCAGAATCCCTTCTCCAGTACCTTCACCCCAAATGAAAACATCGCCAAGTGCATCCCCATCATCGTGACCAGAACCCTGACTTGAGGAGCTAACAACACTTGACATACTAACTCTGAATGCCTCAGTTGCAGAATTCTTCACGTGCCCATTTACAGCATCAGAACCACCTGATGTCAAAGAATGGGTGGAAGCACCAATAGGATCTGAAGGAAAAAATCCCTTAGGAGGCACGGCATACAATATTACATCAGCAAATGTCTTTCCCAAACCATGCTTAGGTGGACTCCCATAAAGACTAGGAAGCCGGACAGCATCTGCATCCTACATACAAGAAAATAGTCATATCCAGAACCTTTTATAGAAACAGTAGAGGTCAAGTGGTGCAAATGAAAGATTCTTACACACCTTCTGTAAAGTATCTCCAGTACCAAATGGAGAGCTTAATGGAGAACTTCTTCGAGTCACTGTTCTTGGACTATTTGCACCTGAGGAAACCCCATCACTTTTTGCATCTATTCTCCATTTTCGATTGTGGCCACTGGAAATCAATGATTTAAGACCAACAAACCAGACTTCAGTTTCCTCCTTATCCTTACATATCTGCAAAAAAACAAGAAAAGGATCATGAAATGGGAAAAGTAGGAATAATCAAATCGTTGTCTTACTGTTAATGCCAACAAGAACTGACAAACTCATAATAGGGACTGCATAACAAAAGCTAACCCATGCCCTGTCACAACTCAGAGAAGGCAACAAGAAGACTGAATGTAATAACATACCAGATCTAGTGACCTATCATTGCAAATTAGAGAAAAAGACTGGCATTCCTTCTCTGGTCGTGGGTATCTCTGAAATATTGCCTGTAAAAAAGGAAATGCTGAAACCTTTTTGTTGATGGGAGCCTTTTGCAGGACTTTGAACCATGCATATTCAAAAGTATGAAGGCCATTCAAAAAAACTAATTTTGAAATACATAGCCTCCACCTCCAACTCTTAGTAAGAATGACATGGAGAGTACGCCTGTTAACAAATTGAATCAGAGCCATGGCAGGGTAGATTCAGAATTTCATATATGGGCAGGCTTGGGTTCAGATACAAATGGTTGTCAGATCACATACAAGAAAAAACATATCGGACCAGCCTACCTTTCAAATACCCCAAACCTGAATCCGGATGGCATATAACTGGGCCGGACCCTTGAAAGTTGTGTTCAGGATAAAATTGATTTTGCAAATTTACCTTAGGCAAACAGTTTGAACACTTTAAAGCAAGTTACAGTCGTGTGTAGTGGAGATTGCACATTCACCTACCCCACGGAAGAGGCAGGGCCCAACTACGGTGAGGTCATCTCACTTTGAGAATCTACTTTATGTGTAAAAGCAATTTAATCAGTGGTTCACCAGATCCAGAACCAGATCTGACCTCATTTATATAATGTCTCGTATACAAATCGGGATTTGAATAGGTATGGATCAAAGAAACCAAACTCGGGCATACTTGTACTTAAGTGTTCACATTTTTCATTTCATAAAGGAAAAGGCTAGGTCCAAACCAATAACTATATGCCTATAACCAGGGCTTCACCCTTCCATAGCCAGTTCTAAGCTCACATGAAAGAGGAGGGTGACGTTAAGGAGTTGACTGCCAGCAAAGCCTGAATTGGATCTTTTAATTGTTAGTGTGATACCAATAGAAGACAAAATTGGGAAAGAAACTCTTTCCTGTGATCCCAATATACATTGCTGGAGTACACATAGCTCTTCTTTGTAGTTAGAAACAAGTTGGCAGATGGCCCCAATATGTGCCATATTGACTATAGGCCTTTTTTCCATGTGCGTCGGCCAGCTAGGAAATGCAATACGAGGACTTCCTAGGAGGTCACCCATTCTAGTACTATTCTCACTTAAGCATACTGGCTTCAAAATTTTGATGAAATCTGGTACATTGGTACCAAAAGAATCTTGCCCCTAATAAAAGATCTGACAGAACTTTATGGTGGCTGTCGGCTACCTAAAGCAACCTCCTTTATCCAGGCCTGGAATGGGCTGTGTAGAGATGATAACCCACTAGAGGCGGAGTTATGTACTATTTGACTAACATTGCCGCAAAGACCAAACCGCACCTAAGAAAATAGCTTTTAACCACCAATTATATAATGTAGCTTCGCACTTCAATTTGGATGATATATGCAATGTCACAGACCAAATTACATACAACGATATCTTCATATGTGGGTCTACAATCAGCTTTCTTTTCCTCGTCTTCTTTCAATGCACTCCTATTTCCCTTTACTTCAATGGTACCTTCAAGAATAACTTATTCATCTCCGTTTTGGATCTAGACCAAAAAATGATGGGGTTTAGACATGAAATGAAGGATTTGCACATTAAAGGTCAGGGTCTTCAATTCATTTAAGAGCTAGGTGCCATCTAGGCCAGCCAAGCCTATCCAAATAGAGCATGAATTACTCATAACCTGCACGTAAAACTCTAAAGCTCATGAGTTTGTACCAGGCTCAATCCCCAACAAGCTGAGAACAGAAGAGTTAGGCTCATGCACCAAACCTGTTTGGAATGTGCAGTTAAATTGATTGAGATACTGACAAATTTTACCTAGAACTGGACAAGGCATTACTAACCAAGAGTAGGTTTAGAATTTGAGTGGAGAATTTGCACATGGAGGTCCATGGAAGGTTTATCTAGAACCGGACAAGGCGTACAATATAATTTATATCTAAAAGTCAACAACCTTAACATACAGTTAAAATAAAACACAGATATTCGTCATCACTCCATGTGTAAACGCTTTTAACTGAAATAAAAGATCAACCATGTTTTATCTCAAAGAAACTTTAATAAGATTGCAGACGAAGAAACTATGGGTTCACTCCATACACAAATGTTTTCTTGAGATTAAGTATCATCCATGTTTTATCTCCAAGCCAACAACCTTAACACAGACAGAACTTAGCAACTAGAACAACACATAAAACGTGCCACCATAAAATATTTTCCAAAAGCAACTGCTGCAAGTTTGACTTGGAAGGTGGAAGAGTTGTTTAATAATGGAAAAATAGTCATGGTACTAAATCCTCGAACGAGTGTAACCTCAGAGGCCTGCAAAGGATAAGACAGAAACTCACTGTCCGTTGTCCAGGGATGATTCTGGAGACCTGGCTCAGTTTAAGATGTTTCTCCTCCTTTCCAGAGTACCATATTAGAGCAGATTCGTCCTGCATGGAAAGAGTAGAATGTATAAGAGGTGGATTAAACTGGTATGGAGACAAGGTTGACCATACAGTTAAGGAACATATCAGAGATAGAACACACCAATGTGGTGATTACATATGAGAAGACATCTAACCCTTAAGGACCAGACCAGAACCAAAACCAAGTTTTTCCCACAACGAGTGAGCTGGTATATAGATTCTTAGTTGGTATTGTCTTGTGTCATATTAGCATTTAACTCCAAAAAAGCAAGATTATGTTTTATTTATTACCTTCCAACTCCGTGGGGGCCTTCTTCTGCCTCTTTAAATTGTTTGCCATTTAGTTTCTCCCACCTTTTCACTGAAGCTCCATCTAGCTACCTTTCTAAATAGCCAACACCTTAAGTGTGTGTCTCGCATTTAATCAGCTATTGGTGTCATCAATTTCTTATCTCTAATAGGTTCACATATAGTCTCTCCTTGTATGGTCTTGCACCTACTCCAAAACCTTCATTTTGTCACTAACAACTTTGCATCTGTCTCTTGAGGAACATAGCAAAAATTATAATGTAAAATGTAAATGCAGATGCTGCAGAAGAATATAATATGCCATACCAACAAATTACAAAAGTTCCTAAATCATAGTCTGTCGGAAACCATTGACCACATGATATCCAGCATGAATCGTTTAGGTGCTTACAGATGCTCATGTGCATCCACAGTTCCATCTTTAATGCTCATAATTAAAAGGTTCTTTATTACTATTAGGTAAGAATGGCCAACGGGATAGATGTAAGGTCATCAAAGACCTCTAAAAGCTATGCCAAATAGGCTGAAGTGTCTGAGATAACTCACATTTGTCAGTCTGAACGGGCAAAACTTGGGTTTCCCTCTACGACCATACTTGAGCAAATATGCTCCTTTCTTAAGAGCAATAATGGCCTGCAAAGAAAAGCAATGTCAACAAACTAAAATCAAAAGGTCATCTGCAACATGAACCTTCAGCAAAAAACAAAATCAAGGCAAAATATAAAAAGAAAACCATTGGGACCATAGCAAACAGACAAATGCAAGCAACAAAAATTTCATGGCACCAGAAAACCAAGATTACAAGATAGGCCAAATATAAGTTTGAACAAACTGAAAAGTAACATTCCAGTGATTCCACTCAACCGACCTCATGAAATGTGAAGGACAAAGAGCTCTTTTGCTATGCATCCATCTTGGTCTTTTCTTTATTGTGTAATATTATGATTCATTGCCACAAAGGTGGCATGTAAAACTATGACACTGTTGGCATAAATGTAATTCCTCCAGGAGACTGCTTAGATGGTGCAAATACAACTCAGTACCTATTTTCCATTAAGAGAACCTTGGAGATAGCATCAGTAAGGTAAGATCAACCAAAGAAATGGATACAGATCAAGAGAAAAGATCTACTAGATCATATATACAGTGAGGGTAGCACACAAGCGTATGTGTGTGTACACAAACAAACATATATGTATGTACGTGTGCATAACATGCATGCACGCATCATACAACTGCCTGCTGCCTCTAGACAAAATATAATAACCTCATTAGCACCCTAGCTAATCAATTTACTTTAGCCACTACTTCCAGCAACACCCTGTTAACGCCTTCAAATCGAACCCATAAAACATGGACAGGCCCAAAAAGGAAATTTTGAAAATTAAATGCAACACTGACATCCTTCTCTTTAATCATGTGGGATTAACAACAAGAATGGAGGGAGGAAGCGAAAGATCCACGGTTGTCCATCGCATGTTCAATGTCACCAAACTCTCCTAGATTACCAGCTTAACGTTATGAATCAATAAGCCCTCAAGATTTTTCTAAATGACAATCCAAAAACTGTTATTTTGTGGAAACTCGTCTCAATTGTTCACTAAGCGTATTGGCTCCTGCTACCAACTAGCTGTGGAGAAAACAATTCGTTATTTTGAAACATTAAATTGAATAAAAATCGAAGGAAACTGAAGTTCGTGACAATCATGACCAATCATAGTTCAATATGCTTGAGCAACCTTCATCCATACCGATTAAACACACGAGAATCCGATATACATTTTGCAGGTCTTTTCAACAACTAAAAAACGGGAAAATTAACCAAAACAACACAAGTATAGCCGTAGAAGAAGTGAAGGAAAAGGCATTATTGTAAATACCTGCTCAACATCTCTCTCGGGGCCATTCCAGGAAAGGTCGGCCATTGGAAAATCCCCAAACGGGCCGTCTTCAACTCCTATTCCTTAATTTCACCTCAACTCCGAACCAAGCTCATCGCTTTCACTCTATCGCAACTCCCGAACAAAAGACGGTCAAGAATCAAGCGTCTCCAAAGACATCCACCAAATCGGAAACCCTACGGACGAATTCAGGCGCAAGGAGCAAAAGAAAATGCAGGAGAAAAGAATAAATCGAAACGAAAATCCTCAAGCTCCGCGGCTCCGCCACGAAACCCACAGCTTCGCCCCGATCTCCTCCATTTCAACCCTGGCACGCTCCGCCAACGCTGAAACGAACCAAATCCCGAAGAAATCACCAAAAATGCAACAAAAAGTTCATGAAACTTCACCGAACTCAAGCCAGAAAAAGAAGTACCTGATATCTCATCCTCCAAATTCCCGTCTTCTTCCTTCGATTCCCTTGTTCTCTTCAAACAAATCGATCCTCACGTTCGCGGAGGCGAAGAATGTGAAAAGGCCGTATTCGTCGACGTCGCCTCAATTAGCACGTGCGAGGCAATGGCGGACGCGCGATCGTCACACGTACGAATGGAGAGAGAGAGAGGTCGTATTTCTACATTTTAAGTCGGGGGAGATGATCGAAGAGGAGCGTTCATCAAATCATCTCGCCATCTTCATATCACCCAAGAACTATCGCTGTCACCCCTCTTTTTTTTCTCTTTACTTTTACTGAATTTACACTTAGATGCACGTCTTCCTCTTAATACCAGGAAAGATCCTCATCTTTTAAAAAAAATCCTTGTACTTCAGCTATTCACTTTTTGCATAATAAATAAAGCCTAAAAATAAATAAATGACAACTTAAAGTGGTAACAATCCTTATTTTCGTAGATCTAACCACTGAATGTCACAGAATGAATAAATTCTAAATACAAATAAATAATTTTATAAATTAATGATAATCATAGTGTTCTGTCGCGAATTGCCACTGGGTTAAATCTCCGGTGCAGTCGTCTGCTCCCCTATCAACTTCCTTGACCTTCAGTCACCGAGTATGCATCAACCACATGGTCTGTGTCGAGCTCTATCCTGTAATCGGATACACGAAACCATCATTCCTTTTGGTTCATGCAACCATCAAATTGTTCCAAAGGTCTCTAAAAAGATGAGAAAATGGTGTAACGCTATATAGTTGTATCCAGTTTAGAAGTTTAGATACAAGCTAATGTTATAAACTTTTGTGCTGCACCTTGTATCGTAAAGGTAAAAAGGTGCATAAATATTTGAATAATTATATTAAGAAAGTTATTATAAATGGTATAATTAAAAAAAAAGGTAAAAAGTTATTATATTAAGAAAGTTAAATTGGTTTTGGTTGTGTCTTACAATACCATTCTATTGTGTTGTATCGTTCTGTCTGCATAAATAAATAGTAGATACCATAAAAGTACGTGTATCTCGTTGTTTCTATACTTATACATATACAGGGCATTATTATGATACTCATGTTTGATATTTGCAACCTGTGCTGCACTCAAACGGAAACAGGATATGCGAAGCACATTAAATCTCCAAAAATTAGAAACAGGGTTATATATATATGGCAAATCTATTAAACATCTCCATATGATCAATGATGGTGCATTAAATATTTTTTGATTTAGCATCTCATCAGTTCATATAAAAAATGAATAGTTAATATAATAAAATAGACATGAGCAAGAATAAGGTTGAGCATTTGCCATTACCTATATGTGTGTGTATATGAAAGTATGCATGTGCGTGCACATGTCAGAGGGTGAGTATATTGGAAGTGAGCTCGACAAATCTCAAAGCCAACCAATTGATGCATAAAAGATCCTGATGCTATTCATCTGGTTTTGTCGATGGCGTATCTCGTGTTGAAATGGGAATCGTGGTGGTTGGACGTTTCAGTGTAAATTTCATGAGATTATTTAAACAAGATCCAATTACTAGATTTTGCATTTTGATATATTTTTTTGTAAAGTACACAACTGGTATCGGGAGCCACCATAGTCCAGTGCGAGCAGAGCCGGCTCAGTATGGGGTTAAAGCTCTCCTAGTGCTGGTTTGCTTCATTCTCGAGATTCGAACTCCACCCGTCGCTCGAGGGGACCAAGCGACGAACCACTAGAACCAACAAGTTTTGGTTTGTGCATTTTGGCATTTAATCCTGCTAAAAGAATAAATCTAAGCTTAAATTAAACTAATATTTCCCCTTTTCTCCGCCGCTCTGACCTGAACGGGGAAGGTGTAAGATTTATTTATCTGTTTATTTTATTTCATTAAACTCATAATTGATTGCGAGCACGTTTTCGGGAGTTCCGTCGTGACAAACACAATTTAAAAAAAAACTGGTTTTGAACGGAAATTACGTAAACGGCCACTGCACATGAAATGTCGGGGTCTTTATGGATCCTTTGTTGTCTTCCCGTTGTTCCCGTGTCTGGGCATAGTGCCAAGAAGTGGGTCCGGGTTTCCCTAACATGGTCCGGGTCCAACTGTGTGCTTGAATTGATTTAGATCCTATTGCCTGATATTTTCCATTTTAAATAGGTGCAAGTCTTAAATTAAGGAGCTTATTGACAAAGAAAAATGTGTTTATCAAGCAATTTCCCCTTTTGTAACCTACATTTTCTCAGCATGATTGAGTCATCAGGTCGGTGCTTAAACATCACAGTGGAACTCTTGCGTCAAATCCTAACACAATAATTAAGCACTAGCCAACAATGACTATCTTCTGTGATTAAGCTTTTGACATGAATGAGCTTTCTTAGCCATGTACAGTACTTTGGAACTTTAGTATTATATAATGTCAAGTTGGCTTAAGACAAAGTTTCTTATACACATACATAAATAAATGAATATATATATATATATGTATATATATAGAGAGAGAGAGAGGGTTGGGGGGGGGGGGGGGGTCTTTGAGTTTAAACAAGCGGGGAGTTCTCAAAAGCCAAAGGTTAGCGTAAGCACTAAGGTGAGGATCCTAACTTGAGAGTTTTAGACTAATTGTTCTAACCCATGGAGAAGCTTGTTTCCCTGAATATGAAAGGAAAAGCTAAAGCCTTTAGGGACCTCAAGGGCCAGCCGTTTAGGTTATTGCAATTATCACCAACTGGTGATATCTATGCTAGTTGGCGAACAAGATCACTAGAAAATCCTTCAAGTTGATGAAGGTCATGTATTTGATCCTTAGGAGCGCATCTAGTGAGGTTCTGTTTCAAACCAGGTTACATATATATAAAAAAAGAAAATTTATTTTATGTTTTGAGTGAGAAAATAAATCATGCATATTAAAGGTTTTGCTTGATTAGAAAAGACATCTCTTTGGTATTAGCATTTGATACCACTTGAGAGTCTAGAGTTCGACCTGGAGTGTGCAAATGTGTTAGGTGGTCGGCCTAACCTAGCTTCCACAAAAAAAGAAGAAGATTCAATACCTTTTTTGGATCAATGTCATCTATTCATTCGACCTTCAATGTTTGACTGAAGATACGCATTTAGAAAAACGTTTGCTCATCATGGTACAACATAAACCCTATTAACATTTGATTTAATTGGCAAAATCATAATAGAATTTATCAATTAATTGATGGGGGCATGTTCTTAGGCCTATGGTTGATTAATCATAGGATTTCATGGTCCATATGCATCCCTTCTCTTACGTATTTTGGATCCTTGGATATAATTGGATCGAACACTGTTTGCATATGCAGTTCAAAATTTAGAAGCCCAACTCCTTCATGTTTACTTTTGGCACAAAGTAAGATAACTCAGCGTCCGATCTGGGATTTTTTTTAGTATGGGGTAAATGACCTGCGAGCTCTGTACTATGGTCACACAATGAGAACACGAGAGGAATGCAAACTAGAGATCCCAAATGTTGTGGATCATGTTCATCTAATCTAGTTAAAGATTGATTCAGACACGACCCATTTTTGGCTACTTTGGGTGGAAAAGAACACGAACTTTTAAGGTCACGTTCGTGTTTTGTTCCATCGACTGTAATTTCCTATCTGGGGTTGTGTTTTCGTGATATGTTATTTATTGCAAAAACAGGTCAATCAGATATGACTTCATTTCGTTCCGTCTTACTCGGGTAGACACGAATACAGACTTTGGTCGTGTCCCTGTCAGTTTCCCTGTTGCGTCTTATAGTAACGAGCCCTATCACACCAGGAACGTTATACGGCACGTGCGACAGGAGGGCCGTTTATACGAGAACCGTTGGATTTTAACCATGGAAGCCTCTGACGTGACGTTTTGCCCTGTTAAGCTTCCCACGTGGGAACGTCATCGGTGAGACGTGACGATCATGTGCTCGATCCGCCTTTTGGGGTGGCGTTGGTGGGACCCACATCTGTCTGCCCCTAGTTTTCCATTGGTCCAAAGTGCTCGCTAGCCAACCTTAGTGGGGCCCAGCATGATAAAGATTTGGCACTGAGAACTCTTTTCTTTTTTCCCCTTCAAATTACTTTAAAAAGGAAAATAGCAGATTGGTTAGGCAGACCCCTGGCTAGGGCTGGCGATCAAGCCGAGTTGCCAGTGACTAAACTTGGTTGGACTCGTACTCAAACAACGACCTAAATGCAAGGTAGTTCATTAAAGCATAATACAACTCAGTCATGTTTTTAGCAAGACACCATTGGAGGTCAAGGAGACGACTCTATACAGTTTATTGCTTGCCTAACTCGTGTACTGTCCCTAGCATTAGCTGATCATACGCCGGGTATCGAACCTTTGAATTATTTCAACTAGAAAAGTTTCAAGTGACACCGTTGATACAGTGTGCATGATGTTTCTGTTTAAAAAGCATGTCTGCAACACTATGTGAGTTTTGTTATAGAAGCACCATCTTACACTTTCTAGCTCTCAACGATGATAAATCCACGACCATGTTATTTGTGCAGGGACCATCAATACCTTCGAGTCGAAGGTCATGGGTTCAATACCTAAGGGTGTTCAATTCCTTCAAGTGGAAGGTCATGAGATGCATTGACTTCATAATGCTCATGAAAGTGGTATGTATCCGCAATTCCCTTCTTAAGTATTTTCTTTTTCTTTCTGGAGGTATGGTTTACAAAGGAAGGCAGAAGCCTAACACACACATTTAACCCTCCTGGACATCGAATTCCACACCAGCAGAAGGGCGTCAGAGCGCCTTGCCCGTTGAGCTAACACTGTGGGTGTCAGGCTCCCTCTTGGTTTGTATCTGTTTAGCCAAATGTACTTCACAATTCTCTCAGAAACATAAACTTGTGAACTAGAGGAGTTAATCTTGCTGTAGTGGTCTGAACGCAATTATTCCTATGAAAACAAAATTATAAATTTATTGAGTTAATCTTGCTTCATTTAACTATTAACATCGTGATCAATCCAAGGTCAAAGTTAGGAACAGCTAAATTTAGAGAAAGAAAGAAAGAAAGAAGGTTTATGGTCGACATCAAGTGTGATGCAATACCGATTAGAATGACCGGCTCCAAAAAAGGAATACTATTGACCCCACCTAC
Organism: Brasenia schreberi; assembly: GCA_036023115.1. Lineage (NCBI taxonomy): Eukaryota > Viridiplantae > Streptophyta > Magnoliopsida > Nymphaeales > Cabombaceae > Brasenia > Brasenia schreberi. The sequence goes on along the minus strand of JAYKKT010000089.1, from coordinate 15,073,657 downwards.
TGTGGCAAAAGGTTTGGTTCTAGAGAATTTTTGGAAAACGTTCACGACCACAAACCCGAGACATACTATTTATTTTCCTTTTATAATATAAAATGCTTGTGATAATTTGGTTTTAATTAATGGTAATTTGACTTTGACTAATCGATGAATTGAGGTAAAACATGACTAGCATGCTTCTTGGTTATGCAGAAGTGGCACCCACGACCATCCATATTTTAAATTAGTAATTCCACTGGAAAGTCAATATTCAAATAAAAATTATACATAGGAATGGTATGATTTATGGACGATCTAGGTGATTACCTCTTACTAATAGCTCAGTTGTTTTTTTGAAGCGGATCTTCGAGTGTTGTTCAAACCAGGAACCGAACTATTCTGCGTTTTTTGTTACGAGAAACTAGACCTGGCAAGTCGTCACTTTGAGTTTGGGTCAACAGTGAGCTGACCTGGATCCAACCCAATTTTTATTTGGGTCACATTCTTTGAACCCGGACATGACTCATGTTGGTTCGGCTTCACCCAAATGTGCACAAAAACAATCTTAGCACACACACATATATGAAATTATATATGTAGTACATATGTAACAATACAGACACTTGATCGTAACCACATGGTCGAGAAAGGTTTCAATAGACATACACACACACACATATATATATATATATATATATATATATATATATATATATATATATATATATATATATATATATATATATAATATATGTATATATATACACACACATGTGTGTGTGTGAAATTATGTAGGTAGCATAATACACATACACACCGACTTATTAATGATTAATTAATAACTAGGTCACTTCATAGGTCAGCCTCGTGGCGAAAAAAACAAAACTAGTGTGATGACATGGCCACTGTACCTTGCCTTAGATGACCCGAATGCAATAAAAGATAGGACACACCCAAAGAAAAGGCGATCTGTTGAGGGATATCTATCATCTATAACTGGCATTGACACACATGAGGAGCCCCCTCCTCTGATGAATCAACTCAGACTTTTTGGCCAAGGCCAAACTTTTCACATGACCCACGCTTTTGTGATTCCTTTGTATGACTCACACACGGTATATAATTTCCACATGAATTATTGACGTAGGGTACACTTTGTTTCTCATGTACATCACGCTCTTCGTAGCACTATCAATTTCTTGATTCTTACAGAAATGCCTTTTTGACAAAATGAATGCTTTGCAATTTCATTCATCACATTACATACTATAAGGTTTTCTTATGCATACATACATTCATACATACATATGTATAAGTGTGTGTGCAAAAAGCTAAACCTAACAAAGGTAAAAGAGTTTCAATTCTGACAACTTTCCATGTGAATGTGATATTACATGATCAAAAGTTGGTGCAGCCCACAACAACTTGAGAGGAGCTTTTCAAAGATCTATTTCTCAACAGCAAGGTCTAGGTGATCACTTTATGGAAGATCAAGCACGCATGGTTTACATAGAGTCAAAGGTTCAGCCCCCGGGTGCTCGGGTCGTACCAAATGTTTATTGCGAAGAGAGATCATCGTCGTTAAAAGAAAATTTCATTTTGGGTTGAAAGGCTTTACAAGCAATTGATAATCCACCCAATAGTGGAACTACATTAGCTGAATTGTCTACCTCACCCAATATTTGGCAAGCTTTTAAAGTAAGAATAGTCCATTGTTTACCTTCTGCTTTTATACAGGCTCTCAACTCACCCAAAAAGCTCATAGTTGTAAGTGTGGCATATAATATACAGCCCACAGTGAAACCATGGGCTATTTATCAATTTCCCACATTAATTACAGTCGATTAGATGGATTCTAAATTGCCAAATGAGTTCGATCTTCAAATCATTTGATTTAAGAAAAGCAAGATCGTATTTTATGGTCTCTTTCCAACACTTTAGCTTCCTTCTCCTCAAAGTCTTCATTGTCTAATTTCTTACGTTTTACTGACCGAGTTCGATATGGCTACCTCTTCACATGTCCAAACCATGGAATTTTTACATATACCAAGGATTGTAGATTTTTCACAAGCAATAGAAGACCCTTCAGTAAATAAATACATCATGGAAAGGCACTTTTATTATTTCAAAAGCTAGAAAATGAAAAGGATATAAGTCACACTTATGTGATCTGGCAATTCTCGGCTCATCCAGCACAGGTAACGGCTGATCTAGCCATCTAGACAGTTACCTGTATCTTCGATAAAGAAAGATCATAACTAGAAGTTGTTACCGATATTTTCGGTAACTCTCTAGATAACGCTCCAGATGAGGGAAGCCGCAGGAGGGAAATCCGAGAAGAGGGGGGAGCATGCTGCCTATTTAAACGAAGCAGCTGATACAGAACATAATACGGTGAAATAGTTTGAGAAAATTAAACAAACCGAGTTCTTCTCCCAGGAAACCCTGTGTGGAAACCTCAAACACAAATAACTTCCGCTGCAAACTTTTCAGGCAAACAAATGCTAGAGGATGGAACAACACTGAAGCACATCGCCGGAAGCAAGGAATCTCCAACGTCTGGTATCAGAGCCAGGTTATTGACCCTGCAAAAAAAATCGTCCAGGTAAACAAGAGTTTCACGAAAAAAAAGGGAGAGTAGAGGAGAGAAGAAAGAGAGGAGGGAAGATGATGCATCAAACGACCAGAAGACAGGAAAGCCAGAAAGGCCAAAGCCACCTACGGGCAGAAGGCATGAAAGTCGGAAAGGCTAAAGCCACCCACGGGCAGAAGGCAGGAAAGCCAGAAAGGCCATAACCGCCCACGGGCAGAAGGGAGGAAAGCCGGAAAGGCCAAAGCCGCCCATGACCAGAAGGAAGAAAGCCAGTAACGACCAAAGTCGCCCACGGCCAGAAGGCAGAAACCCAATAACGACCAAAGCAGAATAAACCGAAGCCTCCAGCAGCCTAAAGGTGGGCCACCAAGAACAAGCCAAAAATCGCCGCCGCAGAGCGAAAAAAAAAAAAATCACGGCAGCCTCTCTCTCTCCCCTCCCGTTGTAGTTTCTCGTCGAAAAAACCAGGAAAACACCGGCGGTCGGCGAGTGATCGCCCTCCCTCTCTCTCTCTCTCCCCCTCTCTTTTTCGCGTTTTACCTTCCCTCTCCTCCTTAAATACCAGACTGAAAAACTGCGGGCCAAAACCGCCCACGTTTTTGGAAATCGCCAACGGTTTTTGAGAAACCACCTCGGGCAGCGAACTAAAAAGTCCATTATGCCTCGGCCCATTTTTATTATTTACAGTTTTTCCACTGGGCAAAATTATGGAATTGTCCAGATATTTTTTGGGTAAAAAGACTATTTTGCCCTTATTATGCAAAAAGTCAGTTTTACCCTCTAGCGGTTTGTGAAAATTACGAAATACCAAGCTATCATTTTACGTTTATACCCCTCCTGGTTGAGATAATTTAAGTTATGCCATTTAGTCAAAAGACAGGATTACCCCTATACTTTTGAAAATTTATAGATTCGGCCTTAGGGTTAAAATTACAGTTTTAACCCCGATTAGTCACGAATTTTACAGAAATACCAAAGAGTAATTTTACAAGTTTGTCCTTAGGCTTTTTCAAAAATTTCAAAAGAGGACAGATAATTAAAATTACGGTTCTACCCTTGGTATTATTTAAAGGATACAAAGGCAGAAATTCTTTGGGAAAATTTCAAATTTGTCCCAAGGAGCTTATGAAATTATTGTTAGTTTACTTTTATAATATTATACATTGTTCTAACATGATTCCTGCTATGTGTGCTCTTTGTTTTATATTTGTTTCCATTTTAGACCATTTAATTATTATTATTGCCAAACACATAAAAATGAGTTGTAGGATATGTGTATCCGAGTTGGCAAAAACTGAGAAGTTGAACGGTCTTAACTTCCAAACATGAAAGAGAAGAATCTCACTGGCTGTAACACTTGAAGGTATTGAGTATGTGTTGAAGAAAACTTTGCGTTCGCCATCTCCAGATGCAAGTGAGCAACAAGTAGAAATGTATAAAACATTTCTAAAAGACGACACTATAGCAAGGACAATCATGTTGACCTACATGAAAGATGACTTGATTAGGGTCTTCGAATAATACGAGACCGCTAAAGAGTTGTTTGACTCAATAATAGCCAAGTATAATACAACTGCAAAATTGCATGTGCAGTTGTTACTACAAAAGTATAACTCCTTCAGAATGAAAGAATGAGATAATGTATTAAAGCATGTAAACCACATATTGGTTATGGCTAGGGACTTAGCTGTAGCAAAATCAGTCATCCCGAAACTGATACAAATATCTACCATACTAAATAGTCTCCTTCCTTCATGGAACATGGTCACCACAGCACTCAGATTAGGGCATGAAATTAATCTTTCTAAGTTGCCCCTAAAACTAGCAATAGAGCAAGAACACATTGTCAAAAACAAGAAAGAAAAATTGCTAATGGTGTAATATGAGATAGCGTCGAGCTCCAAAACCAACCAGAAGAAAAAATCAAACAAGAAGTTTGGCAAGAATAATAAGAAAAGCGATAAAATTTTTAAGAAATCGTAAGAAACCGCTTCTCGGGTCAAGTGTTTTAACTACAGAAAGATGGAAAACTACAAAAGGGATTGCCGTAACAAGAAAGGTGGAGGAAACAACACACAGCACAGACAATCGAAGAATGCTTGTATATGGACTACCTAGTGATAGATTGGTGGATAGACTCAGGAGCTACACGACACATCTCAAAGAGCAAAGAAGGAGCAATGGATATGAAGGAATACAAACCTAGGAAACATCGAGTCTATATGAAAAATAATACTTTCTTGGATGTTTTGGGTATTGGGTCATTCAAAATATTCGTGCAAGGCAAACCAATTGTATTGACTGATGTGTTAATTGTGCCATCTATAAAACGCAATCTGGTCTCGGTCCCTACCTTGGTAAAGAAAGGTTTTGAGGTTAGGTTTATTCCTAACAAGGTGACTGTAGGAAAGCATGTGAGAATATTATTCTCTGGGGAATTCGATGTAGAACATGGATTATTTAAGCTTTCTGATAATGAAATTGGTACAACTTCTGCTTATATTGAGAGTGCGTATATTGTTGATGTGAATATGTGGCATAAACGCCTAGGGCATATAGGTTTGGAAAAGTTGAGAAAATTATCCAACTTTGACTTATTGCCTATATTCGAGGAAAATACTTTCAACAAGTGTAAAAGTTTTTCTCAAGGAATCAACAAGGGCAACAACCCTGTTGGAGGTTATTCACACCGATTTATGTGGGCCTTTTAGAATAAAGATACATCGTGAAAAGGGTTATTTTATAACCTTTATTAATGATTACTCCATATATATGTATTTATATCTTTTGGCATATAAATTTGAGACACTCGATGCTTTTAAAGAATATAAGGAAGAAGTGAAAAATTAATTAGGGTATTCGATCAAAGTCTTAAGATCAGACAGAGGTGGTGAGTATACCTCGACAGAATTTTTGAAATTCTGTAAAGTCTTTGGTATTGCAAAGCAAAATATAATGCCCAAGACACCTCAACAAAATGGTGTAGCTAAGGGATACAACATAACCTTGCTAAATATGATAAGGTCAATGTTGATCGATGCCTCTCTTACAAGGGTATTTTGGGGAGAAGCAGTAAGTACAATGGTTTACATACTCAATAGAGTACCTTGTAAGGCTGTATTCACTACACCATATGAGATGTGGTTTGGAAGAAAACCCAACCTAGGTCATCTCATGAGGTGGGGATCTGTTGCATATGTAAAGATCCTTGATTAGTCTAGAGATAAGCTAGACAGTAGGTCCTTAAGATATATATTTATTAGATATCCGAAAGGTTCAAAAGGATATCAGTTTTATCATGAGGACCACAAATTTATTGAAAGAAGAGATGTTGAATTCTTAGAAGATACTAAGAATGACATCCTGGAAAACAATAATGAATATGTGGATGATCTGCTAAACTTAGACCAATCATCTTTTGAGCCCATTGAAGATCTTCCTTAAACTACATATACCTTAAGTAGACATAAAAGGCCAAGAGCCACTCTGTCCTACTTAAAGGATTATTACACTTATCTTGCAGAAGAAGTGTGATTTAGATGAGTTGACTGATAACTTAACTTATCAGCAAGCAATGAACTCTTTAGAAGCAACAGACTGGAGGAAAGTCATGGATGAGGAAATTGAATCCATTGAGAAAAACTAAGTCTGAGAATTGGTTGATTTGCCAAAAGAAAGGAAAGCCATAGGTTGTAAATGGGTTCTGAAAAAGAAATACAAGGTCGATGGTACGATCGACAAGTTTAAAGCTAGATTTGTTGTAAAGGGTTTTTCGTAAAAAGAGGAGATATATTATGTTGAGACATATTCCCCAATTGTGAAATTTGCATCCATCGTATAATCCTAGCAATATCTACATACTATGATTTGGATTTACATCAGTTAGATGTAAAGACAACTTTTCTAAACGGAGATTTAAAAGAAATCATATACATGTAGTAACTCGAAGGATTTGTGGTTGAAGGCCAAGAAGATAAAGTATATAGGTTGAAAAAATCCCCATATGGCATGAAATAGTCACCTCGCTAATGGTATTTGACTTTTCAAAATGTCATTATAGAACTTGGGTTTGTGGCTAATAAACTTTATCACTGTGTATATGTTTGGAATAGTGGGAGCCACTTTACCATCTTATCATTATATGTAGATGACATATTGTTGACTAGAAACGACAACGAGATGATTGTCAAAACCAAGTCATGGTTGAACTCTAAGTTCGAAATGAAGGATATGGGGGAATCATCCTATATCCTGAGAATAAAGATCTCTCGAGATAAAGAATCTAGACTCTTATGCCTGAGTCATGAGAGATATATTGACTATATCTTTAAGAAGTTTAAAATGGGTGAATGAAAGTTTGTTGATATACCTGTTGCAAAAGGGGTCAAATTGAGTAAGGTTGATTGTCCCAGTAAATGAGACAATAAGCCTAATGTTCCTTATGCACAAGTTGTTGGTAGCTTGATGTATGTTATGTTGTGTACAAGACCTGATATCAACTTTGCTATTGGTCTTGTAAGTATATATCAAAGTAATCCTTGTTGGCAGCACTAGGTAGCTGTGAATTTTTTTTTAAGATATCTGAAAGGAACAAAAGTCTTGAAACTGTGTTTTCAAGCAAATGTACTGAAAGTGGTAGGATATTCAAACACTGACTTTGTTGGGAGTAAAGATGACAACAAATCAACCTTGGGACAAATATTCTTATTTGAAGGTAGTGTTATTTCTTGGGCATGTAAGAAACAGGGTTGTGTAGCATTGCATACACAGGAAGCTGAGTATGTAACTTGTTGTATGGCTACAACGAGTGCTATCTGGATAAGCCGCTTCATAAGAGATTTGAAGTTGGAAATAACTGACGAGCTAGTTGTTATTTACTGTGATAACAATGGAGCAATTACTCTTATCAAGAGTGGAGCTGATTGCTCAAAAAACAAGCATATAATGGTGAAATACCACTATGTTCATGATATGGTTATGAGAAAGGAAATATCCATCTCATACATGCCAACAAATGATATGTTGGCAAAACCCTTGACAAAAGGCATAACAGAGGAACTTTTCTCAAAACATGTTATAAACATGGGTTTGAGGTATATTTGATTGTTGTATAGGAAAATAACCACACAACAGATAAAAGTGTTGTATAGGTAAACAACCATACAACGGATAAATTGTTGTGTAGGAAAATAACCACATAACGGACATCGATTACAGTAGCAATCGTAGAAAGACAGTACTAGGTGAAACCCTATAAGAGTGGGAGGAAACCAGTACGTCTGTACACTTGGCTCGAATGGCCAAGTGAGAGATGATGTGATCTGGCCATTCTCGGCTCATCTAGCAAAGGTAACGGCTGGACTGACCATCCAGACCGTTACCTGTATCTTCGATAAGGAAAGATCATAACGAGAGGACATTACAGAGATTTTCGATAACGCTCTAGATAACACTCCAGATGAGGAAAGTCACAGGAGGGAAATCCTGGAAGAGGAGAGAGCATGCTGCCTATTTAAACGAAGCAACTGATACAGAATATAATACGGTGAAATAGTCTGAGAAAAGAAAACAAACCAAGTTCCTCTCTCGAAAAACCCCTGTGTGGAAACCTCAAACACAAACAACTTCCGCTGCAAACTTTTCAGGCGAACATACGCTACAGGATGGAACAACACTGAAGCACGTCGCTGGAAGCAAAGAATCTCCAACACACACAAGTTAAAAGAGTGTCAACCTCAAACTATCAACCAAAGAAGGCAAAGGCACAGAGAAATCACATCCATCAATTCAACATCCCTTTAGCTTTTAGTGCTGTTTTTCTTTTTAATGATAAAGATGAGGACTAAGCCCCTTCGTTTCTTTTTGATACATAGGGAGGTTGAAGCCTAACATGCACACACATGCACCTTTTGGGGAGTCTAACTCCCCACTAGTGGTCAGGGCGTCAAAGAGTCCTCCAAGTTGAGCTAACGCTCTAGGTGCAGCTCCCTGCTATATCCTCCAAATTCACACTCATCTAAGACGATGCTAACAAGTGCCAAGAGGTGGTGCCTTACGACTCTATCATACTTGTTTCATGAAACTTTCTAAGTTGAGGAGGTGACAATTATTTACACAAGGCCAGAGCAACTACTGTCACAGTAGAAGGCGTGGACCGCGTGGTCTCAGGGATTTAAAATAGAAGAATATGATCTTATTACAATTAGTATGATCCTAATTCATGGTGATGGTTAATGGGTAAAGTGACTAAAGAATCCCCCGCCCCCCCAAACGGTGGCGGATCTACGTTGAGGCGCGGTGGATGCTCCACCTAAATTTTGAAAATATAACGAGAAAGCTACTGGGCACCTCTGAATTTATGGCTAGTTGGCCCCACCTTAAATGGTTGAACAGGTTATTCGGTCCACTCTACCAAAATTCTAAAACCGCCATTACACCAAAACTTTTATGCCTAAATATTAAGGTCACACCTCCATTATAGTATTTCATTTTAAGCATCAACTACGAGTTGAGCGCATTTGTAGACACTAATCAGTACTTGAGTCATCCATCCTCTGCAGGATCATATGACAGGGTTTTTCACATGGCTTTCTTTTATATCTCAGTGTTAGCCTAGCATCATCGTCAGTGTCTGGTGGGCAAACATCATTCAAGACTGATAGCTTCGCCCGAGTGCCAGATTATCGTCAAGCACCAGGCCGGGCGGCTTTGAAAGCTCTGTTTTCTCTCGGTCGCCTTCCTTGTCCGTGCACTTTCGTGAAAATCCGAATGAGATTCGGGCAAAAATGAACCATATTGAAACGATAAATTCATGTGTTTGAGTACCATTTCTTCAATTAGGACAAGATAAAGTAATAGAAACAGCCAACATTAGCATACATGGGTAATTGTAGTATCATCCTAACCCAAGTGTAAACCTAGAAATTCATCATAGATCCATCGAATCGAACTCCCTTTTCTCAGAGATGCTGATGCGTAAATCTAGAAACGCCTGAAATGGAAAATGCCCGAATATGAGGAATCCAGATGCAGCAACCGTCTCACTTATCTTAAAAAGGCTGTGCTGCAATACATGATAGGGGTGTTTTCTTTCCCTTAGTTTTCTGTTGGTGGCGTGTTTGGATCACCTGCAAACTTGATTCGGATTCTCAAGTTCTTGGGAATTCAGTTCCAATTCCAACCATTAAGTGGTTGAAGCAACCGCGGACGCCACTATCAGCTCTGGAGGCCCTTTTAGATTATATGGAACTGGAGACATGGATCTAGGTACCTTCCTCTCTAAATTGATTCAGTAAAGCGGCATTTTGCTCGTCTATTACTGATTTGAATTCTCGATCAGACGCGGGAGACCACCAAGGAATGAAACATGGGACAATTGGGACTTCTTTCACGATCATGGAGTATAGGTATGATATGACCAGACCCTAGGTTTCAAAGGTATAGAGGGTGACCACGGACGGGTAAGGTGAATCAAGATTCATGTACATGCATTTCATTAGGTTTCAAAAATCACACTCCATGATTTTTGCATGTTGTGATTGCATTCTAACAGCTCGCTTCATGTGAAAGCTACAAAACCATGTTACTCCACTGGGGATCGAACCCAGAATCTCTGGTTCCGTAGACCAGCGCCTTATCCATTGGGCCATGGAGTCCCAAAATAATACTCATACCTAAAACAAAAGAATGAATATCTATCATAAAAAATGTATGTATGTATGTATGTATATATATATATATATATATATATATATATAAGTGATTGGATCATATGCAAATGCATACTCATTTCCATTATTTATTTTTAAGGAATGGATGTACTGAGTATCATTTAAATTTTTTTGAACACTTTTATAATTTTTAAATAACAGTCATTCCTCTAAAAATAAAAGGTGAGAATATATATATATATATATATATATATATATATATATATATATATATATATATATATATATATGCAAACTGTACCATGTCCACCTATTACTTTTGGGTGATAGAAGTATAATTTAATTTTTTTAAAAGGTTTTGAAAAGTAAGGTAGAAAAAACATTAGCATCATACTCATACCATCCAAAAGCAATAAATGAACATATTTATGAAATGTAAGGGTAGGAGGTGGGCAAAATCTAATCTCTTTCTATATATATATATATATATATATTGTGTGTGCATGAATGTGCACACATTGACGTGCATCTTGTGTATGGCCCCCCGCGCCCTGCTGTGCATCACACTCAATAATATATAGACATAGAAAATGATTATTGAATGCATGACATATGAGCAGTTTGTATTGTATGCGGAGTTGTCAAACCTGGCGATGGCGCTCGGGAATTTCTTTGAGTCAAGCTAAACCATCCATGAAACAATCCGGGGTCCAGTTCATTAAAGTTGATCACAAGGAACTGAATTGACCGAGTCAACTGGATTGCTAAGTTTGGCCTATCTTCTCTGTTACTTATTGGCAAGCTGGAATTAGGCAGAGCACTACCAGATATGCACCCGGTATCGATCTTGAGACCTTCGACGTAAGTGAAGGTTTTCCGCATGCAAGTATGCAAGTTTGACAATATATGTTTTTTAGTTATAGTGGAAGACCTTATAGAAATCTAGTATTCAACAATACTTTTCATTGATCAAAGTTTACTTATTCAGGTAGATTTAATAAATCAACATAAACTCGATAATTTGATGTTCGTTACAGAAAATTATTTTCAGTTTTTTTCCATAATCTCATTGAAGACAACCAGACGATCTACGATCCACTGGTTAAATGATTTCAACTCTGAATCTAGAGTTTGCCAATTAAACTTGCATATTTTAGTTTAACAATAATATTTGGCAAAGAGTGTAACAAAATAATAATAATAATAATAATAATAATAATAATGATAACAATTGACTAAGGGAGGCACAATAAGCAATAGAGGACCTGGCTATTGGGTCCGCTCACAGGTTGAAGGTCATGGGTTCGAATACCTGAGGCAGGTATTCACTTCGCCTTCCCCGTTGTAAAAAAAAGGGTAAGGGAGACGAGTAGGGAGCTAATTATGCCCAACTTGTCATTACTCATTGTCATTAAGTTTCATAAGAAGCTAGATTGCATCCTGTAGCCCACTGAGTTGAAAGATCAATTATTTTCCAAGTTTTTAAATATAGAAACAGGTATCATGTCACACTAGGTGGGGTAGGCTACATGGGTTCTTGGTGGTCATTATTGTTTTAAAAGGATTTAATAATGTATTACTTATCAAGATTTTAATACACTTAATCATAGAACATGTGAAAGATTTTTCTCCCGAACAAATCTTCTAAATAAGGTTTTGTATTTAGAGACACATGTAACACAATGTTTCTATCACAATACAGATAGGGGAGGTACCTGCCAACCCGGACAATTCGTTGCTCGACTCATTTTAAATATGAATAATCAAGCTAAAAACAAGCATCCCCCCCCCCGCCGGCCTCCGGGGAACTTCACTTGAGATAGATATTCTTAAATAACCTAAATAAAATGACTGTAAAAAGCTGCCCAAAGTCTTCGTTTATGAAAAGGTTGAAATAAAGCAAAAATAATGCTTGGATTTAAATTTGTGCAGTTATGAATTGGTCCGATGTGTTGAACCTGACTCGAACTACCCGCAAACCAAACAGATCCGAAACAAAAGAACTAAAATCGAACCAATTCCGGGTACTCTTAGGGGATGTTTGATTATGAGGCTTGAGCCTACTAAATTCAAAGTGTACGCCCAAACATGGACTTTATGTGCAGTAAAGAGTGGAGCACGAGGTCGAATAAGATTGGGCTGCTAGAACTATATCTACATTGACAGTTTTGCATGATTGGTCTCATAATCAAACAAGCCTTATAATTTGGTTTTGGTTCTATTTTTTTTAAGAATTAGATAAATGTGATGAGATTCCCACTTTAAACAACAAAAACAATCGATTCTGTTAGAGGCATCTGAAGCTTCTATGGTCGAGTGTACCTTTCGGAGGAATGGTTGCAACTCATCTGTTTCTAATCCAACATGTGCGCTTCATAATCTTTTTAAAATGTCTCTGTGTATTCTTTTCGTGGAATCAAGAATCATATGAGAGAATTATAGCGAATACAAATCGATCCTATTAGAATGCCTGTAACTAGGGCTGCCAATGGGATCTCGATAACCAATTCTTATTGAAATCGACTGATTGTTTATATGCTAGATATTCATGTGTGTGTAGTTTCTAATGCACCAACGTCGCATCAATCGAAGTTGCATCGAGAGATAGATCCTATCATGAAGTTTATGACGTGTTTTTGATGTTTCAACCTGAATCGGATACGAGACTCAGTACCATCTCGAGAAAGCTCAGGAAGATCTTCAGAAAGCTTCCATGCCCTCAATATTAACCAAATTACAGTAGGCACACTTAATCGGATTCCTATGTCGCATGCCTGATCCTCTTGGAGGTGGAAATCAACATCCTGTAGCACACCCCATACTCCGTCAAATAATTGGATCTCCATGCCATTTGAAGGTATCTGATTTCAACAACAACAAAATGGCACGCCCGGTTGAATCTCATGAATTGGTTATAGATCAATATGTACCAAATGGTTACCTCTACTTGGATACTCGATGGACAACTATTCTTTAAATAAATTGGCAGGTAGGTTGTTCATCTTATGAAGAGCGGCCATCTTTACTAGCTACTTATTCAATTGGTTATCCTTATGCAATAGTTGGGGGCAACCACTTAATATCAAAACATACCAAATAGTTGTATATTCTCTAATACTTACGGAACAACAATTTTTGAGAATAGTTGGAGAATTGACTGTTCATCTTATGAAGAGCGCCCACCTACTCTATTGGTTACCCTTACCCAACAATTAGGGAACAACCATTAAGTTTGAAGGCATAGATGTGATCTTCGATCAGAAAGATTGTCAAGAAAGACTAAAAGTGTCTATTACTTGTTTAGTCAATAGTATGGTTTCAATGCTGTCAAGAGCATCGACTAAGAAACTAACGAGTACAAAAGGTTAGATGATAAAAGCAACTCATACACAAAATTAATTAATGTTAAATAGGTGGATTAGGCTAACCAACTATTGATGGAGTTAAAGATATGCATTGAAGTTCAAGATGATGAAAAATCAATTGATGACACCATAGAATCAGCTCGCAACTACTTAAGAAGCCGTCAATGAGTTTCAATTGGCTCATGACTACTTCTTAGAAGCCAAAAAAGCATCAATCGTTTAGTGATAGCCGATGACAAATCAATTTCTATGAGTTTTATTATGAACCATACATCATCAAAATGATCAATTCTATATTGAAAGTCAATGATGGTGAACAATCTCTCATCGGCTCTTCACAACGTAATAACTTATAGCCGATGGATGAGCCCACCATTATTACCGATACAAGCCACTTCAATAGCTTTAAATCAACTAATATGCAAACTATTACCTCTCGTACTACCTATTGGAATGGTTGCCCAAATCCACCTATTCGAGGAGCAATATTATCCTAAGTGAAGTTCAATGATTGCATACAATGGTTTAACCTACCACACCAACTCATTAGTGAATGCCACCTATGACAATTTGTTAAGTTGCCCGAGTCTATTTACTCAAAGGGCAACTATTTCATACCATTATGCGATGGGACATCCATACACACTTGCTCGAGGGGCAACTACCTTGTATTCTCAACAACTGCCCAACAAACAAATGGCTTGGTCAATAGTTTATCTTATCCAATGAATTCGACTAAGAATCAACCAATAATTATACCACCACAGTTAACTGAGGTGTATGCCATTGAATACAATAGTCATGAGATAGATGGTATGTTTACACATGTGACTAATGAAGTTTACAATTACTATATAAGATACCTACATTATCTGTTGCATATTAAAGAATCGCCACAAGCATAGGCATGAACTCCTAACAACTATGAGTCCATCATAAATGATGACAACAACAATTAAGAAGGAGATGGGTATCATGGTGATTAAAACACTGAACATGACGACATTGATGAAGTGCAACAAGCCTACGTTGAAATAAGCTCGGACTTCCAGTATCAATCCTCCTCATTAAGAAGTGGCATCGGGTGATTTAACCAACTCAGTACTCGGCTTCATAACTAAATAATTTCCTAAGCATGAAGTCAACAATTTGAGGGATCTTTACCTTTACCTTCATGACTTCGAAGTCGATCGTATGGCCTACAAGGCCAACTCATAGCCTACTTCTTGAGTTACCAATAGTATCATACAATAACTAAAAATCAGTCAACATCATACTCGGCCGATATTAGAAAAAGGAGGGGAAAAGGGGAGCATGTATGTCTCTGCTAAAGATCATAAGGTCTACTTATTTTAATTTTTGTTAACCTATCAAAATATAAACCTTCACCATTGATATGAATGTCTCGGCTAAAGATTGCAGGAGAGCATGTATTGATGCCAAAAATTATAAAAGGATCTGAAGAGTAACTGCCTATTAACAAATAACATATATCCACTATCTAAAAACTATGAGCAATTATTTTATAAGTTACAAAAACTGATTTATCGGAATGGAGAAGGATTTAGAACCTGCCCATCATCAAAAAGTAATAGAAACTCATATAGTGGAATAGAAAAGGATATCGAACATGCCTACTATCAACTATAAATATGGGTGCTGCCTATCTTAATTGAGCATCAACCATGACAAATCAACTTCTTTATTTCTTTTGTTTCCTAGTTTTAGTAGTTGTAGCTTTTGCTTCTAGATAATACAATTCTCCTTTTTCGTTATGTACTGTTTTCTCTTTGTGAGTTTGATCTTTCTACATTCAGTTGCATAATTAGACTCACAATCATCACTTTATAAGAAATCTGCCTAGAGTTGTAAGGTAAATGTTTTTAATTCTTAAACTTCTAGAAAGCTTATCACACCCACATTTCAATGGAACAAGAATCACTTGAATCAGAGATCAGACGATGAGTTACAACCATACTTGATAGAAACAAGACCCTATTAGAAGCACTTGAGGCTTTTGTCGACCGATCATACATTATGAAAGAATGGCTGTAATTTGTTTCTAACTCGACTTGTGTGATTCATAATCTAGGAAAGGGTATCTGTGTCTTGTTTCTGCAGAATTAAGAATCACACAATTTAGAGTTCATACGAGATAGTTATAGTGCATATAAGCTCACCCAATCAAGTATCCTACCAATAGAATCATGATAAAATTGGAAAATGACCAAAAATCCAATTCGTATCTGAATCAGCCAATTTTTTACACATTAGACAGCCCTACGTGTCTAGTTTCCATCACATTAAAATTTACATCAATATGAGTTGTATCTAGAAAGATACGACCAAACTCTACACTGACCTGACTTCTATCTCGAGGTGATACGAACGTAGCATGTTTTCAAGGTTTCGACTTGAATTGAACCTGAAGTTCGTTACCAGCCTTTGAAAGCTTGAAGAAAGATTTAGAAAGCCTCCATGCCTTTAATAACGATGAATTTATATTGAGATACGCTCAGTTGGATCTCTAGGGACCCAAGCACGCATAATCCTCTTGGTTGAAGTCAAGACCCTCTAACGTGCCCCACAATTCATCAAACAGTGGGATCTTCAGATCTCCGTGCCATTTGAAGGTATCCGATTTCCGCAACAACAAAGTTAAATTGAATTGTTAACATAATAATATGCATGTTTAGCTCGAATATTTTTAACGAACCGAACACAAATAGCTAAGGATGACTCGAGCCAAGTACAAACAACTCGGTTCATTGAGCAGGCATAAAGGGGGAACTGTAATTGGTGCTTGTTGCTCGTACAAACGAATATTGCACTAAGAAATGCCAAAAACCAACCAAAAGCCTCGTGGAAACAAGATGATACAACTCAATGAAATTATCTAAAATTCCTTTTGCACAAAGCAAATACCTATTATAGTGCTCTAATTTGAGAGAATTCAGATTACTTCTCCTAGCTTTTTTTTTTATGGATTGATGCCCTTTCTATTGTGAATAGGCCAACCGTCTCGTTGAAGTAGAGATATTCCAACAACCCCTCCCTCTTCTCTCTCTCTCTCATATATGTACATTTTTTGTCACAACGGGGGAGCCTGAAGCGAGGTATGTATTCTTCGGCAATCAAACTCATACACTATGTCTTGTGGACTCAAGAGCCTTGCAAATTGGGCTAACACCATGGGTGCTTTATATGTATTCTGTTCGTAGATAATATAAGTTCATTTTTTATTCATGGAAATAACATGAAGCAACAACAACAAGCATAGTTGGAACTGACATCTAAAATGACCAAACTAAATCTCTACTTTAAGGTGGTCAGTGTAACTTTGTGAGGGGAACCTCTTTACTATAGCTCTAATATGATATCTTTCAGATACATCAACAATCATTCATCTTATCTTGCTTATAAAAAATCTCAACCATCTATCTCTTGGTTTAGAAGCAAAACGTAAACCTGTGAATTAAGTACATAAGAAAGCTAGCATACTAGTTGTTTGTATAAGAAAGCAAAACGTAAACCTTGTGAGGGGAGCCTCTTTACTATAGCTCTAATATGATATCTTTCAGATACATCAACAATCATTCATCTTATCTTGCTTATCAAAAATTTCAGCCATCTATCTCTTTAAACAAAGAGATAGATGTTGTTGTTGGTGTTTGTTGTATCTCTTTAAACTCCTAAAGTGGTTGACATTTTCAAAGATATGACAAGTACATAAGAAAGCAAGCATACTAGTCTTCTCTCTCTCCATACATAAACACACACACACACATATATATTAGAAATGATATGGTACTATAATAGTATATACTCTCGGACCTTAGCCGCCGGTTCATCCATCAAAAAAGATTGGACAGTGGATCTGGACCCTGAAGTAACCTATCATTCCCATGGAATGTGATTTGGATATTCGAAGAGTAATGAAAGGTGGTGGAGGGCCATAACAGTGATTCAAGTGATGGAATCATGTTGAGAGATTATGCACCATGCATGATAAAAGTAAACACCCTCTCTCTCTCTCTCTCTATATATATATATATATATATATAATTTAGATTTAAGAAACCTAACAAAATAGAGAACCATACAAAATCTATCATCTCCACTTTTTGATTAGCATTATCAAAAGTAGAGATTTGAATTAACAAACTAAATACTTTTTGTACATTGGCATGTACGTTTTTATCATGTCAAGTGTTGATTTTAAAGTTTGAGCAGTTATGACGGGTTTGATGTTTTATGGGTACCCTAAATTCATACTCTCTCTATATATCTTCTTTGAACAAGTCATGTGCTATGAGAGTAATCATGGGTTCAAAGCTTGTTAGCATTACTCCGTGGGAGTATAGCTACTGCACATTTTCATGTATATGTAGGTTGGAACGGGTTTACAAGAGTTTTGAAAGGTGAAAGTTTCGTCAAACCTGTCTCCATGATTCTTCCAACATTTCTTTATGTATAACTTATAGAAACATTCTCTTCCAAGGAGTTGGAATAACAGCATTAAACTGCGAGTATAAAAACTTAGAAGGAAGTGTCGGATCTAGTTTTTTGGGAGGGTGAGGCAAATATCCTGTTTAAGGTGGGGCGAATCATGCATTATGTTCATGGATTCGGTGATGTATTATAGTTTTCTTATTGATTTCTCAAATTTCAAGGTGGGGTTAGGCACTCCAGCTCGGCTCAATGTGTATCCGCCTCTATAGGCCTTGTGCTGCACAAATAGGCTTTTAACAAGGATATATCTATGTGCACTTCCTGAAACAAATCTGCCTAACTGCATCTTGATAATCCTA
Organism: Brasenia schreberi; assembly: GCA_036023115.1. NCBI lineage: Eukaryota > Viridiplantae > Streptophyta > Magnoliopsida > Nymphaeales > Cabombaceae > Brasenia > Brasenia schreberi. Next base: position 15,055,242 of record JAYKKT010000089.1, on the reverse strand, counting down.
AAAGAAAGGGTATATGTGTGTAAAATGTAAACAACTATAATAAAAAAAACCTTGATAGGGAAATTTGACTCTCTTCGTTTGAATGAAAATAGCCAAAACACAAATGAAGAAAAGAAAACGACGAGAGAGAGACAGAGAGAGAGAGATGGCGACGACGATGGCCAGGGGCTAGAATTTCCAAGGGGATGAAAGTGCGCAGAAGGACAACAAAGGGATCGGCATGTCTTTGTCTACCGATAATCTCAAAGGCCTGGCTTTAGCCCTTTTATCCAGTGGCTTTATCGGCGCAAGCTTCATCATCAAGAAGAAGGGCCTCCGCCGGGCAGCTGCTTCCGGGTTCGGAGCAGGTGGGCTGGATCGAATTATATTCTTGCATGTATTCTTGTGATCTCTAACGGGTACATCTCATTTTTGGCATTTTTGTTGCAGGTGGTGGTGGATACTCCTATCTTTCTGAGCCTCTATGGTGGGTGGGCATGGTAACAAGTAAGTTTTCTTTTAGTATGTATAAATATTCACATTCGTGTTAATGTTTTTCTAGTGATTGCATTTAGTCTACAAAGACGCGAATTTTCTGGCATTTCCGTTCGGTTTCTGAGGGTTGTCTTTCTTTTTCTTTTTTCAAGTCGTCATGGTTCAATTGCTTCTCGATTTAGTTACATATTGTGAACCAATTGTACATACCGTTGTTTCTCCGTTTGTTAAGGTTGAAGGATCCATGAATTGATATTAGTTGAATGATTTTTGGTTATGTTTCTTTACGGTGGTTTGTTCGGTGTTTTGTTTGAGGCATTAAATTCGCTTCATGTTTTTAACATGATTTGTAATATATGGCGCTTGGTGATGTTTTCTCTTCAGCTATTTCCTTGATAAGTGACATGTATCGATATCAGAAACCGGCTTGGGATTTTTATTTATATAATTCTTCCTGTCCTTCATGATATGCCTGGTCTCCATATGCAAACAATGGTTCAATACGTTACAGACATTAAAACTTTCTCTTTTGCATCAATCTAGTGATCGTTGGGGAGGTGGCGAACTTTGTTGCCTACGCCTTTGCCCCTGCAGTTTTAGTTACTCCACTTGGTGCGCTGAGTATAATTGTCAGGTACGTTAGTCACCTTCTTGTTTCTCTTTAGAGAACCAAGCAAGTTAATGAAAATTCTACGACTTCATGATTAAGCAGTGCTATATTGGCGCATTTTATCCTTAATGAGAGGCTTCATCCACTGGGCGTGCTGGGATGCATAATGTGTATTGCTGGTTCGGTTGTAATTGTAATCCATGCGCCACAAGAGAGATCAATCACATCTGTTCAGGAAATATGGATCATGGCAACACGACCTTGTAAGCACTATCTTCTTCTAATCTTGTTAGTTCCTCTGGTTGTGCTTTTCATATGAAAAGATTAGTCACTCAAGCCTTATTTTTTCAGCTTTCATGCTTTATGTGGTCTCAGTCATCGTGTTGGTCGCGATCCTAATCTTCCATTTTGCTCCTCAATGTGGCAGTACAAATGTCTTGGTCTACACGGGACTATCTTCTCTTATGGGCTCTCTTTCGGTATAAATTTCAGATTATCCAAGTTTTCATGGTTATAGATTTGGACCATCTTTTATGCAACAATACCTTGTGAAAGACATGCACCTGGTTCATCTTTCACATTATGTATGCATGCAGGTAATGAGTGTCAAAGCCCTTGGAACTTCGCTCGAGCTAACCTTTGAAGGTTCCAATCAGTTCATTTATCCAGAAACATGGTTTTTCATAATGGTGGTTCTTACTTGTGTCCTCATGCAAATGGACTATCTCAACAAGGTCAGTAAAGGATCAATTATCCAACTCTGCATAATGCTGTCTGGAATAAAAAGATGACCTTTATAGCATCCCATCTTAGTTGTTCATTTTATGCTTGAATTATTAAGAACTTCAGATAAAACTCCAAAGGCACGCTCACCTGGCTAAGGTCTGCGTAACCCCTAAACGCTAAAGAAAAGTATATGCCAATTTGGAGAGGAACAAGCTCTGAGGAACTGAGACCTGACCAACTATTATGCCTTTGCATCTGTAGTTCACGTGCTTGGCCTGTAGTGAAATGGGATACATTCTGGAAGATATCTTTTTATTAAGGCTTTTATATGGAATATGTCTTGTGAATGCTTCAATATACTCTGCAGAACTGTGTGGTGTACCACGAAGCCTGTAATGCTGATATAGTTTTCAGTAATACTGGAAAGATATTTTGTTTATTCTTGCTATCTTTATTTCATCTAATACATATTTCAGGCCCTTGACACCTTTAACACAGCAGTCGTGTCTCCAATCTATTATGTGATGTTTACCACACTTACCATCCTTGCTAGTGTCATAATGTTCAAGGTACTTTTTCTTTACCTGCTTAAAGTACCTCTTTGAGGCAGTTTTGGAGGCCTCCATGTTCTAACATTATTGGTTGTTCCTGCAACCAAGTTCTTAATTTTGCACGAATTGGCCACAGATAGAAGTGGATTTGCCATTGTATGATTCAATTTATTGTGGTGAACCAGCTTGACTGCGTGGCTTCAATTCATTTGAAAAGGGAAACCTCGTGCATGTTGTTTTCCTTTTTGGGCTCAAACGTAATGTTGATGTAGCAAATTTTGCACTTAGGAAGTTGTAAAATCTTTGTGCTTATGCCTTTTCCATTTAATTGATCTTGTCAGGATTGGGCTGGCCAGAGGGAATGGATCATCCTTTCCGAAATATGCGGTTTTATTGTTGTTCTGTCGGGAACGGTATTATTGCATGTTACGAAGGACTTTGAGAGGAACTCCTTCAATTGTCCGTACTTCAGAACTTATCATCATGTCTTTCATTAATAAGTACTTCCAAAAATGCTTCTCACAGTTCTCGTCATTGCAGATATGTATGTACCGGGATCCCCATCTTTATCAGCTCGTCTGAGCCTTGTAAATGAGAGATAATGAAGCACACTGAAGACAATGAGATTAGCTTAGGACGGTAGGATGTATAGTAGAAGCTACAGCACATAATCAGGAAGAGTTCTTGGATCATGTGGAAAGGTAACCAGGACCGAGTGCACTGACATTGGAAATGCCGAATTGAAAGGTTGGATCTAATAGAAGCTCTTTGATTTGGCATGATTCCGTAACTGGTTGGAATGTAATGCCATATTAGGCACCTTCCCCTGCTAGTCCATTTATTGTGTCGGATGAATGCTTGCAATCACAACAACCGAAACTCACTCGCCAAAGACGTGCCTATTCTTGAAGAGCTATTGGTTCTAGGGAGATGTAACTTTGTTACTAGTCAATTGTGAAGCCAGAATTCAGAAGGAGCCAGCAGCATTCATGGGATTATAATAAGCTTTCAGCATTTTGTAAATTTGAATATTTATTCTTAGTGGGTGTTTGGTAGGCCATGCTTGGTGAGCTTGTAATGCATGCAACCCTCGCTTGTAACAATTTATGGTTGCTGTTTCAAGACCATTCCAATTTCCAATTGCTCCTCATTCAGTGTGTAAATAAAAAACTAACCGTTATGATATTTTCCCGTGGTTAATGAATTGTTTTAGTTAATTCTCTGACATTGGTACAAAGTACCTTTCTAGTATACTGTTTCAAGTGCCTACTTTATTGCTTCTTGCAATGGTGGGGATGAAAACAAACTCTCTTTCCCAGTTTCCACCTTATGTGATGCCACCGTTAGACATGTCATCATTCTCGTTTGCTAATAAACAACCTCATCATGTGCTTTAACAGCGATTAAAGGCCTGTGCATAGCGATTCTATCAAGTGTTGATATTTGAGTTTCAGTACGTGACACCGATACAGTGGCCGTATCATGCCCTCTCATAGCACTAATATGGGCAACTGCACAAATCTGGCGTGTCCTATCGTGTCCATGTGACATGCAAGATTAGATTAACTACGGACTTTCTCCCTTGGGCGGTCCAACATTTAAAGGAATGGAACCCAGCAGTGGCTTGCATTGAAAGGAGGTACATGCGCTGCTAGTTGTTCCAAATTTTCTAGTTTCATCTCGAGAATTAACACAATAGTCTGTGATCCTCACTTAAATTGCAGGGGGCTGGCAGGATTGTGAACTCGTGTTTGAATGAATGCATATAAGTTGACCAGGAAATTGGTAGATATCCCAACGTTCTCTTTATATACATGACGTAAAAGCGGTAGATGAGAGTAGGTATAGCGATTACAAGTTCTCTGTTGTGTTTGTATGGTGTCAATTCGTATTCATGTCAAAAAAGGCCAGCCTAAGTTCAGTCAGTTTTCTCATGCTGCTTTCGGTGGACAAGAACACGAATGACCGTTTCGTTTCACTGTTCCATTCATGTTTGTGTAGGGAACAAATATCCGTCCAGAACCGGTGGTGGACGGGAACAGACTTTGCAGGCTGTGTTCATCGGTTTTCGTGTCTACCGGTAGTAGGACCGTAGGGCACACACCCCACGCAGACACACACACACACACACTGCTAACAACCAGACATTTAACATTAGCCAAACTCAGCCATAAGGGCATCTATCGGACACGTTCCCTCTTTATCTTCTTGTATAATGGGGAGGTCAAAGTCGAATGGCACGCCCTGGGTGTCCAACTCGTGACTCTTCAGGTCGCCAGTGGACCCCCTAGCCAGGTGATCTATTGCTCACTTTGGACACGTTCTGATGTAAAAGTCAGCAATCGTACGTTGCTGATACGATTTTTTCCACTAAAAATTTTCGGGAAGCTTTCATTTAATTTCTCTGTTGAAGGCATTCATAAACATTAACAATATGCACTTTCTGTTTTCGGAAAAGAACGAAGAAACTTATTTAACCAAGACTGGAACTATGAAACTACATTCGCCAAAAGCGAACATTAAAACAATTACTGAACCGTGTCTATGTTTGTGTGTATGTGCCCAGGGGCGCTTATGTGTCTGTTTACGGAGGTATAACCATTGAACTCCTTTGTGGTTGGCATGGCAAGCTAGTGTTACAGCCCTACCAGATGGGCATGTCCCCAGTATTGCACTCTTGACCTGTAACTTGAAGGTTATCGCGAGAAAAAACCCTGGCCATGAGAGCCATGACTCCTTGTGCTTTTCTGCGTGTGCATGTGAGAGAGAGAGAGGGAGAGAGAGAGAGAGAGAGACTAACAAAACCATTCTGCGCAGCCCTGCGGAATGCATAACCCTTTTCACAAGCCACAAGGGAAAATGGATTCTAGCGGCTTATGGGAATCCGCTTCGGTGCTGACTGACTAGTTTCACTTCAGGGCTATCAAAAAAGTAAAGAACGTTACACACTCTTAGTCTATCATGCATGCATGTCGGAATATCAATCCCACGAGCAACATCAGAAGGCATAGGCAATTACAGAAGACTTATTACAGCATGCACAAACTAAACGGGAAGCATGCATTCTCCGATGAAGTTCTTTCAAAATCTAGGGGCCCTGATACTAACACACTTGGATATGGAAACTACATGCTGATCCTCACGATTTCAATAGCCATATCGATGATTTAGGGAGATCTTCCAAAAAGTCTTCCATGACAATCAACTATTCATCATCTTTCCTTGGTGGCCGTCACATACATCTCCATGGAGCATGTTTTTTTTTTTCAATTATGAAGCATGGGCGAGCGATCCTAATCACATGCGTGCAGTGCCCCAAGCGGTTTGCAAATAGTGATGCTTTCAACTACTGGACTCTCGCCATCAGATCAAACGTCATCCAATCAGTGAGCTAAACTAGAAAAGAAGATTCTAACAAACGTAGATGCAGAATTATTATCATACATCAAGACAAACTTATAACACTATATACAGTTATGAATTCACTTTCAAGTCTATACTCAAACGGGCATAGTAGTGAGACAGATAAGTTGCTAATATCCTCCAGTTAAACATAAAGCCAATCTAGTGCTGATAGCATGGAGACCATAAGACTTACCTCGAGGTATAACTGCTATACCACCCTTTGACACTGTCATTAGTATGCGCCAGAAGCCCATCTTTCCTCGTGCCTCATGAGCGAATAGCCCATCATAGGTCCCTCATGGAAAGGAAGGATATCAGGCTCTATTCCATAGTCAGTCAGTGGCCTGCGCTCAAGAACATCATCATGTTCTTTCACAAATTCAGGAATTTCAACTTGCCCCTTCTTGATATCATCCCAAAGATACTGCAGACGACTAATGTAATTGATTTTCCAGTACAAACTGCAGACAAGGTAACAACTATTAAGAGTCTTGAATGCAATTCACACGCATGCACAGTAACACACAGAAATGCAGACATTTATATTTGGTACTGGAATGGAAACATAGTTGAATTAGCACCAAGAATTTTCCCAGTAATACATTGGGTGATCTGTTGATCAAACCTTACACGTATGACATTCAAGTCAGACCCAACAAATCTTCTTATTAAACCACGGTAAATTCATCCGTAAGGTCAAAGTATGCACGACTTCTAACTAGTACCATGGCGAGACTACTTAATATATCAAATGAGAGCAGAATGAAGCACGTGCATTTGGTTCAAGTCTCACGGTCACATTCCCATCTTCTCGTGTTTAAAATCATGCCAAAGGCAGCACCCTTGGACATTCTCACAGTGGGCCAAGCAAAGAGGAACACGATGGTTTTCAAGCTTAACCTCATATTCTTTATAAGCTAAACAAGCCTCGAAGTCTCATAACAAGGGGCGTTTTTAACAATGAGGGCAAATAATAAGAACTTGATTGACAACATGAGAGAACAAACTTAAAGAGTATTTACCCTTCGCTTAAGAAGAATCGCCCAAGGGTGGCCATAACTAGCCTTGACCTGATTCCAGGATGCACAAAGTACACAACTTCAATCCTGTTCTTGTAAGTAGTGGGAAAGTCTTCATATATCCACCTAAGAATGGTCATGCCAGGAGAATTGTCCTCTTTCTGAACACAGCTGTGCAAGTAAACAATACAAAATGGCCCCTCGGGCAATTCATTGAGAATCTTATGGAAGACGTACTTTTTCAGCCGCTCCGCACTCATGACTGGAGCTGAGAGTGGGCATAGAACACAAAAACGAACAAAGAACATAATCAGACTCCAAAGACACAAAGTTCGTCTGTACAGGGATAATCTCAACAGGAACTCGCAACTACAAAGCAGTGATGACCAAAACCATTAGCAGTGAGATAATATCCATATTCATCTGAACAAGTAAACCATTAGAAACAATAGATAATATCCCTATTGATGTGTAAAAGGAAACCAGCATTTTCAATCCAAAAGATGAAGCCATCAGCAGCAGCTACAGCCTACGGGATTATGTTAGAACGCAAAATATGAATCCTCTTAATCATAGTGAAACTCATGCAGTTAGTTTTGAGCTTCTTGCAACTGTTATCTGTTAACAGAATAGGAACAACTTTTATCAGAAATAAGCAAGATAAACAATAATAGCAAATAAGATTGCAAGGGAAAATGCCAACTGCTACGCATCACCAAGAAAAAGGACGTACCCGAAGAATATGGCAGAAAAAATTGCCAAGACAGGCAATGGTATCAAACAACAAGGAATGTTCCAGTGAAAGCTTTCACATTTTACAACTGGACTCCTAAGATTGCCAACAAAAGAAATAATCCGAAAGAGAAGTTTTAAAGCACGAGTTTGTATAAAGCTTCTGATATTACAAGTTAACAAGTTCCAGTTTTACACTTCCCTGACTATGATCTTCACTCTGTCACCAAATTAGAGTTATTACTAACTCATTACCAACTTATAAATTGAATTCATTGATCTAAAACATGTTTTTAACTAGCCAAACCATATAGATCACATTCCTTGGCAACTTATACGTCGAGTTAAATTATCTAAAACAACGCTTTTGACTAGCCAAACCATATCTATCACATCCCACCAGTTTCATTTGACCCGCCCCCCCCCCCCCCCAAAAAAAAAAGAACAGCAAATATGAGGGTTTTAAGCTAGGGATTTGTGCACAAACGTGGACAAAGCCAACTTAAGATCCTCACAATCTTGAGATGAACACTCAGTTAACTTCGCAAAAATTAAAAACCAAAATCCACATGCAAGAGCTTCAAAGGAGAATTTTCCAAAATCTGGTGTGGATACAAAAGTTCCGAATGCAGGAGTCTGCAGTTTCACACTTCCTCGACCGTATCCTCTCTCTGATCACCAAGTTAGGATTTCTCTAATGGTGGAGTCATCTTATGTTCCGTAGTTCTCAGACACTCTTTGCGATCACAGCATAGAGCGCGCGCACACACACACACACACACACACAGAGAGAGAGAGAGAGAGAGAGAGAGAGAGAGAGAGTTCACCGGGGAAATATCGGCCAACAATCCGGAGGATACGACGGCCTTGCTTGTCCGATCCCTCGATCCGGAGGACCTGAAGCTGATCCAGATCGGAAAAGTCGTCGTCGAGAAGGGAGGTGCGGCAGTCGAACCATTCCTCATCCTTGATCTCGTCCGTCCGTTCAAGGAAGGGGCGAGCGTCCACCACTAGATCCGACGCCAATACCACGATCGACAATTCGTCATCGTTCGTCCCTTCCATCGATTTCCTTCTCTTCCGATTTTCCCTCTTTCTTCTTTTCTCTTCAAAGAGAGAGGAGGGCCATTACAGACCACCGGGTGTTTGGTGGGGATTGCATCTGGATCGGATATCTAGTTCCCAAATTTTCCCGATTCGTATCTTTCTCCGTTTTAACAATTGGAGTGTTTCATAACACTTTTTTCGGGTTTTTCGGGAGCCCAAGCGTCACACGACGAGAAAAAACTTTATACGGTTGTGAAAGTACATATACGTATATTAGTACACGCACTGCTCATCCGCATTAAAAAGGCGTGCATCCTTAGGTCTTCATTGTCTACCTGCATACATAACAACAACAACAACTAATGAGACGGGGTCGGCTACATGGATTCTTTGTTTCCACATCGCTCTATCATGTGCAATGTTAGCAGTTAACTCACAATAAGCTAGATGATTCTTTATTGTTTCTTTCCAACATTTTTGTGGTCGTCTTCTACCTCTTTTAATACTTTCAAAATTTAGTTTTTCGTACATTCTTAAAGGTTATTTTTCTGATATTTTTTCTATATGTCCAAACCATCTTAAACGATATTCTCTCATTTTATCCTCTATTGGTGTCACTCTTAATTTGTTTCTAATAACCTCATTATGTATATAGTCTTTTCTTTTATGACCACTCATCAATCTCAACATCTTCATTTCTGTTACAGACATCTTTTGTACATGTTGATGATTAACTGTCCAACACTCAAAATCATAAAACATAACAGGCCTAATTGTTGCTCTATAATATTTACCTTTTAACTTTAATGGTATCTTCTTATCACAAAGAATACCTGATGCTCCTCTCCATTTTAACCAACCAACATTAATTCTATGTGTAACATCTCCATCAATTCTTTCATCACTTGAAAATTGACCCTAGGTATTTAAAACTTTTCTTTTGGGGATGCATGTGTGCCAATTTTAATTTCTATGTCCTTTGAAGTAATCAAACGATCAAACTTACATTCCATACATTCTGTCTTTGTTCTACTAAGTCAGAGGCCTTTGCTTTCTAATGTTTCTCTCCATAGTTCCAATTTTCTATTAACTTTTTCCTTAGACTCTTCCACTAACACAATGTCATCTGCAAATAACATACACCAAGGCACTTCATCTTGAATATGTTTTGTTAACTCATCAATCACCATTATAAATAAGTATGAACTTAAAGTTGATCCTTGATGTAACCCAATATTAACTTCAAAGAAGTCTGTCATTCCTTCATGAGTCCTCACACATGTTTTTGCACCATCGTACATGTCTCTTATAAGGTTAACGTATGTCAATGGGATACCTTTTTTTTCCAAAGTTCTCCAAAGAACCTCCCTCTGTACCCTATCATAAGCTTTTTCTAGATCAATAAATATCATGTGAAAGTCTTTCTTTTTTATTCTAAAATGTTTCATAAGACGTCTCAAAAGGTGAATCGCTTCAACAGTAGATCTGCCTGACATGAATCTAAATTGGTTCTCAGTTATACTTGATACTTGTCTTAACCTACATTCGATAATTTTTTTCCACAATTTCATAGTATGGCTCATTAACTTGATACCTCAATAATTCACACAATTTTAAATATCTCCCTTGTTCTTATATATAGGTATAAGTGTACTTGCTCTCCATTCCTCGAGCATCTTTTAGTTTTTTCATATTTCATTAAATAGTCTTGTGAGCCAAGTGATTCCTATTTCTCCTAGTATTTTCCAAACTTCTATAGGAATATTATGTGGTCCTACCGATTTACCACCCTTCATATGTTCCTCTTTGTCTACGTGCATACACAATAGGCATAATTTAGTATAAAACACTTTTTGGTGTGAATTAATACTAAAGAGTTTAAATAGGCTTGTATAATTAGGATTGGATCTAGTAGTGTATTATGAATCAGATCCCAAGTCTACCTTAGATACATGAATTCGGATCTCTTACAACCACTAGAAGATTCGATGGCTATTCTATACCATGTAAGACTTGACTTGCACGTTAGAGAAGGCTTCTCCCTCTTCTCATCTCCTATCCCTTTGAATGTGGACACCTAGAGTGTGTGCGACCAGTGAGTGCCATCTCTCGCTAATAGAGGTTTAGCGTGAGACAGAGAGGGGAAGTCCGGTTCTCTACAACAGGAGGTCTCTTGGCAGAATTCATAGTGGTGGAATCGGGTGGCTTCCACTGTATCACCAGGCTTCATGAGGTAGATAGACCTCATCGTAGGCTAGTCGAAAAGAAGATAATGACAATTGATATCAAAGTGTGGTTAGCTCTTCGGAGGACACGCTGATTCGTCGAAAGTGACTTTGTGCATATCGGAGGCAGATCTAGTCATTGGTGAGGTTGTTTTACACAAATCAGATCCGATTTACGTTTTCTTGTGAGATTTGATTATTTTCATGACAGGTCATTATGATCTACGTGGATATGGTGCAAGGGAATAGATCAAGCACAGATCTAATTGTGTTTAGCCTTGAGTGATCCTTTTCGTATCGAAAGATTGGAAACAAGTAGAAATTTTTGAAATTAAGTAGAAAAGTATGAACTATTTTTTTGGTAAATTGAGACGACAATTTGAGGTAGCAACCTTCATCCAATCGCTTTAAAAATTATGCTCATGAAAATTTGATATACAAGGAGTATACCGAGACTTAGATGGGGCATTTATGTGATGCATGTACAGTGTAACATCACACAAGTGTCGACCAATATGACATAGGGCAGCATAACCCATACAATCAAAGACACATCCAAAGTTCACAATTTAGAAACAGTTTAAGATCCAATAATACAATGGTATAATATAAAGAAATTTAAAACTAAAAAGAGTCTATTAACTCTTATCATCTAGTAGCAGAAGACAAAGTCATGCTTCAACATCTCATGTGCTCAGTGTCTCTACTCGCTATAACGTGAAATTTATATAAAATAAAACCTGAGTAACACACTGTGCTCGTAGATTGATGTGATCTCTTCACAGATAATTATACTAGAGACACGCACCATTTCAAACCAGGTAGTGAGAAATATACATCTAACAAAATCAATGCCATTTCCAAACATGCATGCATACTCAAACACTCATTAATATGTAACTTAATTTAAATATCATAAACTCTATAGTGTAACAAACCATATTCCTATTTAGTCATGTAACCTTCGACAACAGCCTCAATGTATCGAGTTAAGGATCTTGGTGCCTCACAAGGGCCCACCAAGTCCAATCCCTCGGGTCCATGGGATAAAAGTATTCGGATACCCCACTAATAGATTCATGCTTTCAACTATATAATCACAACAATATCTTGAGAGCAACATCCCATATCCACAATAACATCCAATAGGTCATCTCCCAGAGTCCACATAACTACATCCACATCCATAGCAGTCACATGTATTAAGTTATGTCAAAATAACATATCCATATCAAAATCACACATTCAAATCAAGTATCAAATCCGTTCTACTATATATAAATTCTATGCTCTCGTTGACTAGTTTCACTTATCCCCCAACTTAGGCATATCATAACCGATATGAGTCGCCAAATGCAACTATAAGTGCAAACTAGCTAACTTAACGAAATAGCGAACACAACTCAACACATCTATGAGTTAAAATTATCCGATATGTCCATCAATAATCCACTAACGTAATACACTGTCGTGGAAAGTAAATTCATATCAATAGTATTTCACCTATCTATAATGGCAACCAACGAAATAACACTAACAAATACGTCTATCTATAATCCATCGACATCCCACACCATCGTGAAAGATATATCAATACCCATTAAGTGGTATACTCGCACACAAACATACTCATGTCATGCAACCATATAGTCATCAAAGCATTTTAAACACTATTTCACAACCAATACATATATACCCATTTAAAAGCATTAACAAGCATTTCTCATTCTCATGCATCATCTGAAAGCAATTAAAAACTATCTCTAACATATAACCGAAAAGAGAATACATCCACCTACTCGATTTCTCTATGTACATCCAAATATAATAGTGTTATCTCTTCCATAATCACTTCAATTTAATCTGTAAATCATGATAAAAATATAATGTTATTATTCTACATTCAAATATTAACACAATGGTTCAAACCACATCAAAATAGGATCTCAAACAAGTTCGAAAACCCTAAAAACCCAATCTAGATCCATGTAGTCTTGTTTGGATTCAATAAAGAGTCCATATCTAAATCTGTTTTAAAACGGATCTCGGTTCACTATAGACCTGAAATCGGACCCAGAACCATGTCTTTCCAAGACACTGTTTTGGTGTTATGTTCGGTGTCATTCGAACCCACACAACACGTTGTCTCGGTCCACTCACCGGCCATCGATTCAACCGCCAAAACCGGCAATTTTGGTTGGTTCTTCTGATATTTCAATTGCCAAATGGTCTATCGCTGGAGGGGGACCGTTTGCCCCCATCATCCGCTACCCATCGCCCGTAGTTTTGTCGGAAATGATAGGGAAAGGGGTGGTAGACTGCTTTTTCTCAAAATCCCGTTGGAAACCTTTTCACCTTTAAAATGAACGGAGAAGAGTGGTTCCTATACCTTGACCGCTTTAGAGACAATTCTGATCGCCTTTTCCTTTTCGATAGGTTGCACTGGTGATCTGTAGTGTTTTTCCGACGATCACTTCCCCTTCTCTGTCGTCCCTCTCTCTAGCTCTCTCTTTCTCTCCCTCTCTCTCTCTCTTTTATGCTCGTGGGCGGCATGAAGACAGTCGCCACCTTCCTTGCTGCCAAGCGGTGGCCACCATTCCCCGCTATAGCAGACGGGGCCTGTGGCTCCTATCTACCACCCCATCTGTTGGGACCCGATTGGATCGAATCGGGTTCGTTAGACCTGATCCACTCCAGACTTCACATACATTGATTCAACCACCCGAAAAAGTGCCGACAAAACTAGCTATCCTACGAGAAAATTTTGGATTTCTGTTGGAAATACTAGACGAAGTGAAATCGGACTGGATTTTTCCAGATCCGATGATTGAAAGCTTCTCCTAGGAGGTTCTTTGGGAGAGGATGAAGTGAATCAAAGTATATTCACATGGATCTAGTGAATAAATGAATGATTGATGTGCGTTGTGCAATGCATTGCTGATAAGTGACTTGTGCTGCTGAATTTCGAGTTGGAATAAACTTGTTCAGGTTTTATCTACTTTGTATTTGATGATTTAATTACTTGATGTAATATATTGTAGATTCCTAGTGGTTTGAAAATTATCTTCGGATAAGGGGATAGGCCGCTAGATTCTTGTTAGAGTTCCAGTGAGGTCTTTTAGTAAGTTTTTACAATAACTGCAAAGTGTTCTTGCTGTAATTCGAATTTAGTTGTAAATTCTGTTGTAATTAAGTTAGGAAATGTATTCTGGGAAGTGATTGAGAGAGTCACAGTAAGTTGAGTTACTGCGAAGAGGGACTTGCTGCTGAAATTTGTGGAGGAATTGCAGTAGAAGTAAATCTTGCTTGCTACCGTTATGGCGAGCGAAAAGAACACAGAATCGAGCCCTGAAGGATCGTGATCTGCCCATGCAAACAGTAAAGATTTTGTTGGTGTCAAAACTTTTCTCACCTACTATTATGTATTGCTGAGAATGATGTTCTGTTGTAGATTACAGGGAGGTGATCTACACAATCGAAGTTACAGCATTGAACAACCGATGAGTGTTGTTCTTGAGTCGTGTTGCTGCTGAGAGGTGCAGCAGTACTTGATGTGTTATTGCTAAGTGTTGTGTTTGAGACTTGCTATTGGCAAAGGGAAAAGGTTGTTTCTGCTACAATATCTTCATTTATTGTTGGAGGAGTGCCAGCAACACTTAATGTAGAGGAAGTGCCTATGTATAATCGTGAGATATTGCAGTGCCTTATTTTGGTCACCTTCCATCATACATATGTAACTGAAAATTGCCATTCTGACGATGTAAAATGTTACATGAGAATAAAAATGGTTACGTTTCAGAAATTAAACCAAAAATGTTACAAATATTAAAAGAAGAAGCCATCCATAAATACTATACAAAGAATACAATGGATATAGAGATTTTGAGAAAAGAAAATATTAAAAGATCTTCTTGCATAACCCATATAAGGAAAACCATACACGATCACCCTCTCCTTCTTCGCTTCTTCTTTTTTTCACTACAGATCTTCCCAATACCTTTCGTTGCAAACTCCAACATTTACACAAGTAGTAAGGCCAGCCTTACCCCTTCATTGGTATCATAGTCAGGCTGTTGAAAACCTTCACACATAGTACTCAGTTAACAAAAAAAATAAAAAATAAAAAGAAGAAGGCTAGAAGAGGAGGAGCGACAAGCTTAGACAGAGGTAGAGAGGCAAGCTCAACCAGAGGCAAAAGGAGGCAAAGCGGCATGCTCAACAAGAGAAGGCGGAGCGACAGACTCAACCGGAAGGCAAAGCAGTGAAGATCAACTCTTTTTCTTCCCCTCCCCTTGTCTCTCTCTTCTCCGGCTGTACTCTCCCTCTCCCCATTGCCTCTCACCCTCTCTCTCTCCCCTGTCTCTATGCCGCCTTTATCCCCTGTCTCTCCCTCTCTCTTTTCTCTCTCCCTCTTCTCGAAAAACCTAAAACTGCATAATAGTTTTTCGAAACCATGTGGGCTCGGGCAACAAGCTTAAAAGTCTGTTTTGCCCCTAGTATTTTTTAAAAATATCAAATCTACCACTAAACAAAATTATAAAAAAAGTCTAGATATTTTTAAGTTAAAAGATAATTTTGCCCTTAATAGATTAAAAGACAAAACTATCCTCCAACCATTTTTAAAAATTACAAAATACTGTGTAAAATTACTTGGTTGCCCCATTATAAAAAGATAGAGCTACCCCTGTCTTTTTAGAAAAATACAAAAATCGAGTGAGGGGTACAATTATGATTCTACCCTCTATTTATCTTGAATTTTATAGAAAACTCGGTGCTTTTTTACTATTATGCCCGAGTCTTTTTAAAATATTTTAAAACAGGATAGAAGGGTAAAATCTCTGGTTTGTCCTTGAGGTTTTTGAGAAATTATAGTGGCGCAAAATAAAGGAAAAAATTATAGTTTTATCTCTTGGATGGTTCTGAAATAGCATAATTAAGTTAAGAGTTTTTTCAGTTGATATATAAGTATCAACTGAAAATACTCATAGGTACTTGAACATATTTTTCAAAATAGTACATATATATTGTTGTAAATTGCTATGGTATACTAACACACATGGTTGGTTGTTTTATGTTTTAGACCGTCCTATTGTTATTTTTGTCAAACAAATTAAAATGAACTTAAGGATTTGTGTATCGGAGTTGGCACAAATTGAATAGTCTGAATTTTCAAATATGAAAAAGACGTATCCCTTTAGCACTTACACTTGAAGGTATAAATTATGTCTTAAATGATACAATTACACCACTTACTACAACTATATCAGAAGAAGAAAAGGAAGCGTACAAAACATACCCTAGAGATGACACCATAGCCAAAACTATAATGTTAACATATATGAAAGATGACCTAATTAGGGTATTTAAAAAATATAAGACTGCAAAAGAGTTGTTCGATTCAATAAAAGCTAAATACGACACTACAACTAAACTACATGTTCAGTTACTATTACAAAAATACAACTCCTATAAAATGAAAGAAGGAGATAATGTAGTGGAACATATAAACCAAATGTTAATAATGGCAAGGGATCTAGCTATAACAAAATCGGTCATCCACGAGGCTATACAAATATTAATTATCCTAAATAGTCTTCCCCTTAATGGAATATAGTTATCACGACCTTAAGATTAGGAGGTGAAACAAGACTTTCTGCAAACTAACAATTGAAAAAGAGTAAATCAATAGAAATAAGAAGGATAAGTTGCTAGTAGGAAAGACAAGTGTGGTCAAAATTTTTAAAAAATCATAGAAAATTGTTTCTCAAATCAAGTGTGAAAAAATAGGGCACTATAAAAGATATTATCATAATAAAAAGACTGACGATGAAAACAAACAACAACATGGTCAATCAGAGAAGTGGTGAGTATACCTCTACAAAATTTCTAGAATTCTGTAAAGACTATTGTATTTCAAATTAAAATACAATGCTTTAAATACTTTAACAAAATGGTATAGCAGAAAGATATAATATGATCTTACTGAATATAACAAGGTCTATGTTAGTAGACGTATCTCTGCCAAGGATATTTTGGGAAGAAATAGTAAGTACAATTGTGTATATTCTAAACAAAATACCGTGTAAAGTTGTATTCTTTACACCATATGAAATATGGTTTGGTAGAAAACCAAACCTAGGTCATCTCAAGAGGTAAGAATCTATCGTTCATGTAAAGATCCTTAATCAATGTAAAGATAAGTTAGACAATCGGTTCTTAAGCTGTATATTTATTAGATATCCTTAAGGATATAAGGGATATCAGTTTTATCATAAGGGCGATAGACTCATAGAGAGCAGGGATATTGAATTCCTAAAAGATACAAAGAATGACATTCTTGAGAATAATGAGGAGAATGTTGATGATCTAGTAGATCTAGATCAATCATGGGTATTAAGATTTCTCGAGATAAATAATCCAAACTTCTATACCTAAGTAAGGAGAGATATATCGGTTATATCCTTACAAAGTTTTAAATGGGTGAATGCAAGTTCGTATCTACACCCATTGCGAACGAAGTAAAACTTAGCAACACTGATTATCCTGGTGAAGGAGACGATAAGCCTAACGTTTATTATGCACAAATTGTGATTAGCTTAATGTATGTTATGTTATGTACAAGACTTGATATTAGCTTCACTGTTGGTCTTGTGAGTAGATATCAAAGTAATCTTTGATGGCAACACTGAATAGTTGTGAAAAGGATTATAAGATATCTTAAGGGAACAAAAAACTTGAGATTATGTTTTCAAGCAGATGAACTAAAAGTGGTAGGATACTAAGATGCTGACTTTATTAGAAGCAAAGATAACAACAAATCAACCTTAGGTCAAATATTCTTATTTGGAGGTGAAGTTGTTTCTTGGGCATGCAAGAAACAGAGCTGTATAGCTTGTTGTACAGCTGCAGCTAGTGTCATTTGGATAAGCCGCTTCATACATGATTTGAAACTAGATATAGCCAATGAGTCGGTTATCATTTATTGTGACAACAATGCAACAATTACTCTAATTAAGAGTAGAGCTAATAACTCAAAAAACAAACATATAATGGTTAAATACCACTATGTTCATGATATGGTTATGACAAAAGAAATATCCATCTCATATATGCCAATTGATGATATATTGATAGATCCCTTAACTAAAAGCATAACAGAATATCTCTCCAAACATGTTACAAACATGGGTTTGAGATATATTTAAATGTTGTGTAGGTAAGAAACCACACAATGGGTAATGACTGAAATGACAATCATACATGACATAACTTGGAAAACCCTAGAAAAGTGGGAGGCAGAAACCAGTATGTTAAGATACTTCACTCGAATCGCTAAGTGGGAGATATAACAGAAAATGGTCATTCTCTGGCTGTAAAATGTTACATGAGAATAAAAATGATAACGTTTGAGGAATTAAATCAATGACATTACAGACACAAACCAGCTTGTAACGGAAAACCCAAACGTAAAAAATAGGAAGAAGAAGTCGTATGTAAATACTGTACAAAGAATACCGTGGATATAGAGATTTTGAGAAAAGAAAATATTACAAGATCTTGCGTGACCCATTTGAAGGAAACTGTGCACGATCACCCTCTCCTTCCCTTATTCCTTTTTTCTCTACAGATCTTTTCGACACCTTCCACTGCAAACTCTGGCATTCACATAAGTCGCAAGGCCGGTCTTAGCCCTTCAATATCTTGTTACTCCCATGATGGAGAGGGATGCAACCTTGTCGACATTTCAAGTGAAGCCATCGGGCATACTTGTTTGGGTAATGAGGCATGCCTAGAGATCATTTTCAAGGTTATGGACACGATGGATATGCGCCAGTGGGTGGTAAGATAGATGAATGGAGCAGTGTTGGTGACGATTGAGAGGAAGAAGAGTGTAGAGTTTGAGATTCTCCATTAGTCGGTTGTGGATGTGGGCCGAACGTGTTCTTCATTAGTGCATACACCATCAGACAATGAGAGCTCACATGTACTTGTGGTTGCCACAAATTACACAGATTGTTGAGCCATCCATTGGTGGCCAGGAGGGCCACCATAGTTGATGCGGACGCAACAGTGTATGCGGGTAGAATGAGTCTTGATGTACTAATGCATGCTGGAGAGCTTCCTGTTGCCAAACTAACGATCCTTTGTACAATACAGTGCATCATTTCTTTTCACTTCAGCTAGGAGTGGTACCAAAGGAGACACGTGGTTGTCGGAGGTGTGGACGTGTTGCGATACCATGAGCTCCAAAAGGGAGTCCTCATCTTTAAGGGTTAGGTGAGATGCTAACTTTCCCAAATGTCATCGAGTGCAGACGACAAGCACTCGAGACACGGTCAGTGCAAGAGCTGTGGAGAGATGGTTCTATTAGAGCACGAGTGTTGAGGCATCTGAGTGTTACAATATGTGACCATTCTCGGCTCAGGTAACAGTTGGACTGGCCATCCAGCCTGTTACTTGAGGATAGGCCCAGATCTGGTCAATCTTGATCACAAAGAAGCCCTTGTTATAGAATGTACTTAAAAAAAGTGAAGGAGAAAGAAAGGAAAGGAGAGAGATAAGAAATGCATTTTTCTATCACAATTAACAAAAAAAAATTATGTATATTTAAAGAGACAAAAAATACACCACTTTCTACAATTTATTTGTAGATAACTATCACAGCTTAGTATTCTCTCAAAGGTGCAACCACCACACATAACTCCATCCCATAATTTTTACAGAGTTGTGAAAATACGTGGTTTTAGGTGTGCAACCACCACACCCAAAAATAAAAATGATTTTTCTTAACTAACTACCCATAACCCATGTATACAAGCATCATCTAACATTACTCTTTAATACAAAACTCGTGGATGCCAAGAGAAGTTTTGAAGATGACAACTTTTTGATAAGGAATAGCTTTTATGAATTCATCCATTATTTGATCATTTGTGGAGAAATATTTAAGAAAAATTATTTCATCTACAATTGCATCATTATGTGCAAATTTTTGGTCCTTGAAATATGACATAATATTCTTTAAAAAAATGAGAGAATTATGAAATAATACTCTAAAAGAGAATACCTCCTAATGCTCCTTTTGCGATGTGAGCCCATACAAGTTCTTTTTGCCGAAGTTCTTCTTACTCCATCAAGCAAGAAGAGATCTCTCACGCTACCAAATTGCTTTTCTTTGAAAAAATCTAGACTCCTTTAATCATGTGCTTTGTGAGCTTTTGAGAATGCGAGACATCACTTAGGTTCATAGGTTTTGGGTAAGACAAGTAGGATTGGAAGCGAGTGAAATGGGTTGGGTTTGGATTTAGGAAAGGAGTTGGGCTACAGATTTGGTTTGACTAGATGGATAGAACTTTATGTTTTCTCAAACCCAACTGGATCAAATTTAAAATGGACATATTAATAAAAGGGATTAGATTGGGAAAATGATGTATTAATGGATTTTGTATACATTTAAAAATCAAACTAATTGGAAATAATATATCTGGAGGAGTATGAGCCAAATACATTAATCCTCCAACCATACTTCTAAAATATTTCTCCTTAGCATTCAGAGTTTCATCATCTACAATTAACTTTTCATATGCATTTATTAAAGTAACCCTTACAATCCATTATATTGAATTTTTTTAACGGGTCCACTGCATACTTTGAAGCTCAAGAAAAAATACAATAGACCTTAATCAATTACTTCAAACATTATACATTTTTTAAGTTCCTTAATAAGCTCGACCGATGAACTCATAAAAATAATATCATCCATTATACACTCCTAATAATAATGTCGCTATCATTCACTTTTATACATAAAATAGGTTCACTATCACTTTTTTTTAAATCATTTTGATGAAGGTATGTATCAAGCTTACTATATTATGCTCTTGGGGCTTGCTTAAGACCATAAAGCATTCCTTAACCATTTTCCTTTAACAATAAATCAATGTAGTCTTAAAAACATAGATTTTATATCAATTAGAAAATCTTTCCAATAAAATTGAGTTATTACTTCTAAAATGATTCTAGCAGGTTCAAATTTTCACATATGAAAAAGTTTCAAAAAAATCAACCCCTTTTTTTTAGTATAACCTTTAATAACTAATCTTGATTTACATTTGGACATATTATCATTTACAACATACTTTACTCGATATACTTATTTGACGCTAATTACATCCTTTTGTGGTGGCAAGTCTACTAGCTTCATTTATCTCATCTTTCATCGACTTTCTCCATTTTTCATATGCTTCTTCATAAAATATTGGTTTTATAATCATTAAAGGAAGTGCATTTATATAAATTTTATGAAGTAATCTTACTATTTTCTAAGAAGTATCATCATTCAAGGTTAGCTCAATATCCTTGTAACTCGAAGCCTTTGAAGAAAATGGTGTCTCTTGAATTAACTCTTTTCCCTTTTGCGTCTCTTTCGACTCAACTTCATCGCTAGAAAAAGTTATATGTTGATTTTTATTTTTGTCCCATTTCTAAAATTATTTTCATCAAAAACGTCTCATCAAATAATTAAGTTTTTGGAGATGAGATTATATAAATGATAACCTCTTGTACCATTAGAATATCCAACAAATATGCATTTCTCCCTCTTTTGTTCTATTTTAGAGGATGCATTTAAGTCAATTAAAGTGCAAGATATCACCGAAAAGTACATACGTTACTCATAGCAGGCATGTGTTTCCACCAAGCTTCATAGGAATTTTTGTTATATATTACTCTTTTTGACAAGATACTAAGGAGATAAATTGATGTTGCAACTGCTTCTGCCTAAAAACTATTTAAAAGATGACTTTTACTCAACATACTTCAAGTCATTTCAACAATCATGTGTCTCGGGATATAACTAGATCGAGGTGAACCCTGAGAATTCATGTAAAAAGATATTCCAATGCCCAAAGGCATTGAGGATATTTGAACGGATAGCTCTGCCGTTTGAACTGAAGAATGCTAGTGTCACATATCAACAAGCGATGAACTATATTTTTCATGACTTGATTGGGAAAAGTATGAAAATTTACATTGATGATGTCATGGTAAAACCGGTAGACTTCGAACAACACTTGATCTTGAGCAAGTATTCCAAGGCATGTGAAGACAAAATCTAAAAATGAATCCATAGTAAGTGTTTTTTGCTATGTTTGCAGGATATATCCTGGGTTTCCTAGTACACAATAGAGGAATTGAAGTTGATGGAAACAAGGTCATCATCGATGCAAGACTACCAAGAACTAAGAAGGAGCTTCATAGTCTCATTAAGCAAATCCGTTACTTGCCACTTTTCATTGCCAATGCCACAAGAAAGATGACCCCTCTCACGGCATTACTCAAGTTGAAGGATTCATCAACCCCGTTTTTTCTAGCATCTTATTACTACTATAAACTACTTGTGTATGCCATTTTGCTTATAGAAAAGCCAAACTCATCAAATAAAAGTTCACCACCTATATCCATATGAAGAAGTACGTCCACATTGTTTTTTTCTAAATACTTTAAACTCTTTAAGTTTATCAATTGCCTCTATCTTATTTGTCAAGAAAATATACTCAACTCATAGTATGAAGTCATCAATAAAGAGCAAAAAGTACTTATTTTTTTAAAGACAAAATTTTCATAGGACTACAAATATATGTATAAACTAATTCAAGATGTCTTTGTGCTCTCCATATTTTTTCAACTTTATGTTGCTTTTTATAAAAGCACACTTTACAAATATTACTTTGAAAATCAATAGGGGATAAACTAGAGGCCACACTTTTCTGACTCAATAATTTTAACCCATTAAAATGTAAATGGTCATATCACTTATGACAAATTTTTGACTACTCTATAACATTTGCAACAAAGACATGATGATAATTGAAGAGAAAACATTCTATTCTACACTGTATTTGTCTTAGCAACAAGTTGCCCATTTTTTTTCTAATTTCACATGTTTCTTTGTTGAAAGTAACTAAGTATCCTTCACTGAGCAAATTATGAGTCAAATCAAGAAATTAATAAACATCATGAACCAAAACTTTATACCTAATTTTATCTTTACCACAATTATTCTCTATCTATCAACCTTTACTTGGTTGTGATCTCTAAGCCAAACATGCAACTTCACTATATTATCAATAGTGTTGAGCAATTCTTTGCATCCTAGCATATGGTTATTGTAAGCATTGTCTATAAATCAAATATCATTTTCTTACTATTATTGGTATTCACACATGTAATAAAAATATTATCTTCCTTTTCATTAAAATTAGCATTTTATTTTACTTTCTAAAAATAATTTGCTTCAAATATGTACAAGCCTTTTACGAAAGTAGTAAGTTTTTCTTGAAGATTGGTTTAAAGTTACCTTTGTCTTTGCCTTCCTTTTTCTCATTAAAATTCATCTTACCTTGGCCTCTTTTTATAATCATGAGATTTATTTTGATAACCACCTCACTTTTGGTCTCTGCCGCTTCTTCTACTCTTTTGATAATTGAACCCTTCATCATAACCATTGATTGGAATACTTGTTCAACAATCTATTTTGTCGACCTATTGAATCTTCCTTCCTATTGTAAAAGTGAACTCGTTAGCTCATTAATAGTATAAGTGGAAAGATCTTTATATTCTTCTAATTGTTACAACAGATGAAATTTAGTAGGCGAACTTCGTAACACATTTTTTTGCCAGTAAAAACTTGGCTAGGAAGCAATTAAATTTATTAGGAAAACTATAGATTCTTTAAATGTGCAATAATACAAAATCAATGGAGTGTCTACCTCTATTTTCTTAAACCTATGATAAAAGTAAATTTTAAGTTTGTTTTTGTTAATGTATATTTGCTTGATTTGTAATCTATACTTCGTGGCCTTGAACTAATTATGGATTTGCAGTGTCCCCACTTGTCGGCACGAACATGAGAATATCAAATGTCTAGTACTAGAGAAGGTGGTTGCTTCTTTCTCATGGCCTTGCAAGTATCTAGAGTTATTAGATGTATGGGCATCCATACTTCCTACAACAAGCTGGAACATTAATCAAAATCATTCAAACCCAATAACTATCTATATCTTGGTCTACAATTCTTTGTTGTCTGTGATATTCCTTCACTGACAGCTCATTTAAAACATGATCACAAGGTTCATATGCTTAATCGTACAATCATATTCCTCCATTTGTAACCGTCCTAGACTTTTTAGCAATCAAGTATTTAAATATTACCTTTGTCTAGGTTTGGATCCAAACTCGATCAAAATAGAACAAAATGTGAAGAAGAAAATATTTTCTTCTAATAAGAAAACTCTATGAGGTTTCTTTATGAATTTGGAAGGTATGTGGCTTATTTAAGGGACAAAAAGGAGGGCCTTCATTCTTCATTAATCCTAAGCAACTCAAAAATAACAATTATTTGTGGCAGAGCTGTGAGAATTCATGACATTTGTTGTAAGTTATGTATTTTATTTAGTTCATTTATGTTTCTGGCGATGGAGTAGTCATAGAGTGGCATCAAGAGTACTACAACAACAACAACTAAGCCTTTCCCCATATTAGATGGGGTCGGCTACATGAATTCTTTGTTTCCATAGAGCTCTATCATGTGCCATGTTAGCAGTTAACTCACAATAAGCTAGATCATTCTTTATTGTTTCTTTCCAACACTTTTGTAGTCGTCCTCTACCTCTTTTAATACTTTTCAAATTTAGTTTTTCATACCTTCTTATAGGTTCTTCTTTTGATATTCTTTCTATATGTCCAAACCATCTTAAACGATGTTCTCTTATTTTATGCTCTATTGGTGTCACTCCTAATTTGTTTTTAATAACCTCATTATGTATACGGTCTTTTCTTGTATGACCACTCATCCATCTCAACATCTTCATTTCTGTCACGATATCTTTTGTACATATTGATGATTAACTGCCCAACACTCATAACCATAAAACATGATAGGTCTAATTGCTGCTCTATAATATTTACCTTTTAACTTTAATGGTATCTTCTTATCACAAAGAATATCTGATGCTCCTCTCCATTTTAACTAACCAGCATTAATTATATGCGTAACATCTCCATCAATTCTTTCATTACTTTGAAAAATTGACCCTAGGTATTTAAAACTTTCCTTTCGGAGGATGCAATGTGTGTCAATTTTAATTTTTATGTCCTCTAAAGTAACCAAATGATCAAACTTACATTCCATATATTCTGTCTTTGTTCTACTAAGTCGGAGGCCTTTAATTTCTAATGCTTATCTCCATAGTTCTAATTTTCTATTAACTTTTTCCTTAGACTCTTCCACTAATACAATGTCATCTACAAATAACATACACCAAGCCACTTCATCTTGAATATGTTTTGTTAACTCATCAATCACCATTATAAATAAGTAGACTTAAAGTTGATCCTTGATGTAACCCAATATTTACTTCAAAAAAGTCTGTCATTCCTTCATTAGTCCTCACACATGTTTTCGTACCATCGTACATGTCCCTTATAAGGTTAATCTATGTCAATGGGATACCTCTTTTTTTCAAGGTTCTCCAAAGAACCTCTCTTGGTACCTTATTATAAGTTTTTTCTAGATCAATAAATATCATGTGAAGGTCTTTCTTTTTTGCTCTAAAATGTTTCATAAGACGTCTCAAAGGGTGAATCACTTTAACAGTAGATCTACTTGGCATGAATCCAAATTGGTTCCCTGTTGTACTTGATACTTGTCTTAACCTATATTTGATAATTCTTTCCCACAATTTCATAGTATGACTCATTAACTTAATACCTCGATAATTCACACAATTCTAAATGTCTCTCTTGTTCTTATATATGGGTATAAGTGTTCTCGCTCTCCATTCCTCGGGCATCTTTTGGTTTCTCCATATTTCATTAAATAGTTTTGTGAGTCAAGTGATAACTATTTCTCCTAGTATTTTCCAAACTTCTATAGGAATATATTCCGGTCCTACTGATTTACAACCATTCATATGTTTAAGAGCCTCTTTGACTTCATTCTTTTGAATACGTCGGTAGAAATTGTGGTTTATATACTTTTCTGATTTGGCTAGCTCTCCTAAGTTAATACTAACATCTTTATTTTCATTAAAAAGCTTATAAAAATAGTTTTTTCATCTATTTCTTATATCATCGTTTGCTACTAGAATTTTTTCATCCTCATCTTTGATATATCTAACATCATTAAGAACTTTAGTTTTCTTATCTGTAGTCGTAGACATCTTAAAAATATCTCTTTCACCATCTTTTTAGTTCAGTTTTTTATATAAATCCTCTCAAATTTTAGCTTTTACTTCACTTACCGCCTTTTTCGCTTCCTTCTTTGCTTTCTTATAAGCCTCTAAAGTTTCACTAGTTTTCTTAGCATAATGTAATTTGTAACATGCCCTCTTTGCCTTGATTTTATTTTGCACTACTCCACTCCACCACCAAGCTTCTTTTGTGCCGGTACACCTCCCTTAGATTCACCTAACACATCTTTCGCCACTTTCCTAATATGTATAGTCATATTGTTTCATATATTACAAGATGTACCAACAAAATTTCAAGCATCTCCTTGAAGGACTTTCTGTTTAAATATATTTTTTTCTCGCTTTTGACATTTCACCATTTAGTCTGAATAGCTCGCTTTTGAGGTTTCACCAAAAAAAATTCTCGCTTTTTTCTTTTCTCCTAGAATTACCTTATAATCTTTACGACATGCTCTATCTTTTTCTTCTACAAATAAAGTAATCAATTTATGTTTGTGATAAGCCACTCTTATAAGTAATTAAATGTTCATCTCATTTTTTGAAAATTGTATTGACTATAAAGAGATCAAATGCCATAGCAAAATTTAAAATCTCCCTACCTTCCTCATTTATATCCCCAAAACCAAAGTTTTCATGAATACCTTGATATCCTAATGCCTCTTTACCAACATGTCCATTTAAGTCTCCTCCTAAACAAATCATCTCCCTTTGTGGAATCCTTTGAATCACCTTATCTAACTCTTTCCAAAAAGTTGTCTTTATACTATCTTCTAGGCCTACTTGGAGTGCGTAAGTACAAACTATATTTAAAACCTTTGCTCTTAACACTAATTTCAACGTCATGATTCGTTCATCATATCATTGTATGTCTACTGTACTATCCTTTAAATCTTTATTTATGATAATACCCACTCCGTTTCAAGCCTTTTTCTTACCTGAGTACCATAATTTAAAACTTATATCCTCTATCTCCTTTGCTTTTTCTCCAACCCACTTTGTATATTATAAACATAGAATATGAATCTTTCTTCGAATCATAGTATCTACCACCTCCATTAGCTTACCGGATAATGTTCCGATATTCCAATAACCAATACAAATCTTATTATTTAGGACTAGCTTCCTTACCCCCTGCATCCGTCTATATTGAAAATATGGAAACCCTCTCTATAAATTATTCACTACATTCGGGCAGCAATGTAGCGGGACTAACTTCTTTACCCACACCCGTCCATGATGTGAAAACCCTTTGTGCAATTGATTCACTACATTCGGGCAAAAATATAGTGATCCTTACTTACTTAGCACTGCATTCGGGCTCTACAACGCGTCGCTAGACGGGAATGCCCCAAAGCAATGCTCATAATTTGTGTAATCCATAGTATACAAATTTGAAGAGACGAATCCATATACTATTTATTTGAGTCATACTTTGGTCAAGATTAGTTGGATTTTCGATCGGAAACTATTACGATTTATGGGCCTCTTTTATACTATTTTGTTTTCGATGGTTTTTCTGGCCATACAACTATCCAACAAAGCTACCAAAAAACGAATTTAGAGATTTTGATGTGAATAACTTCTACCAAAAAACGAATTTAGAGATTTTGACGTGAATAACTTCTCTTTTGGTCTTTGTAGTAGCTGTCGTCTGTAATAGCCACAATCCACCTCAAAAAGATTCCTTCTAAATCTCATCCACGACCCTTTTGCTTCGATATAAATTTTCAAGCGATTTCACCGACAACCTGTAGAGATCTGATCACCATTTGGCAGAGCTCATAGTGCTCAATAACTATGCCTTGCCATTCGGTCACCATTCAGCAATTTTGCCGGCAAACCCATCCGCCACATAGAACCGCTAGAAACGGTGTTGGATAACAAGGTAGCCACTGCCACCAAGGAACCAGCCTAGCCGGTTCTTTGGGGCCTGTTCAGTCCCGGTCCGGTTCGGCTCTCCTGGGCTGGGTTCGGATCAGGATTCATTTTAAGACCAGTTTTAATATTTTTGTGATTCCAGAGTAATGATTGGATCTAGGGGGTTCAGTGAGATCCGATTAAACTGTTTTGGTGATTTTGAAGTCGTTCGGACTCTCATTAGCACGTGGTTTGAATGTTGGCCTTGTTATTAAACGAGCTCTATATTAATGTTAGTTTTATACTTAAATAGATATTAAATGATACCGATTGGTGATATCACATGTGAATCATGTTATCTTTATATGGGTTTGGATATGGATTTATGGTCCGATTGAGGCAAAGAATATGCTTTCTTAATAGAACCATGCCATGGGTTGTTTTGAGATGTTTCTAGTGTTCATGTTTTATATTTATATAATTTGTTAAGCTGAGTTATTCGAAATATCTATTGAGAATTACTTTGCAATGTGTATGTTTAATAAAATTCGTGCTTGTGCGTGATGTTGGTGGTGTGTGTGGTGGTTGAGGATGATAAAAATGAATATATTTTTACTATGAAATGTTTGTATTATTGGATTGCTACGGATGAGGCATTTGTGGATATCGTGTTGCGCATAAGATATTATTTTAAATAAGAATAATAAAGATTATTTAAAATAAAATTGTATGAAGATATTGGTTATACTATATTTTCAACCAAGGGAGTAAGAGTGAGCTCCCGGGTACCCTGGCAAGGGTCACTAACAGTATTTAAACAACTCATGTAGCCTTGGTTTTTGCTGTATGGACCATAATTATCACAACTAAATAAAATGTGTGTTGTGGGTCAGTGAGAGTGTATGTGGATATATCATTAGTGTTACATGTACGAATATGATTACTGGATTCTAAAATTGTGGTTTTGTTTCCTTTATTTTAATAACTGTGATACGCATTTTTATTTTAAAATACATACGTTTAGTTTGTAACCCTATTTGTAGGGTATATCTTCTTATTGAGCAGGTATTGTTGGTATTACCCTTTTTATTACTATTTTACAAGTTAATATTCTAGGTTGCAATCTTGGTTGAGAATTCTCAAATCCACAATGAAATAAGCAACAGTGCAACAAAGCAAGGGAGATATAATTAGAAAAGATTGTATTAGTTTGTAAATCGCAGATATGGTTTATAATTTTTTAACATTGTAAATATTATTAGATCTTATTGATATTAGAAATTTGGATCACTTATTTACATGATTAGATAATTTCAATATTCCACGCCTCAAGCTCGTGGTGCCACGTTAGAAGAATGACCAAGGCGGGGCCTTTGGTCGTAGGGGATGACACTGAATGCGCTGTACTGCAAGCGAATGAACTCTTTCAATTTTGGGTCCTTTATATACCGTGTGTGTGTGTGTGAGTGAGAGAGAGAGAGAGAATTAAAAGGTAAAGATCTGACCCACCTGATTTGACACTTGACCTTCTGAATAGAGGATGCAAGTGGCTGGTACTTTGAAGCAACCCTTTTGCTACTGGTCCCAGCCATGATTGATCAAACCAATCCCTTTCTTTGCCAAGTAATGTCACTGTGGTGGTACCTTGGACAGCAGGTCAGGGGTTCAAACTGTTGTTCTTTCGGCAGTTGTAATTGCTAGGGTCGGCCTAACTCTAGCTTATAGGGCTGACAGTATAAAACACGAAATGAAACGAAAACCCAGCATACACAACCCTACAAGTATGTCTACCCAAAAATTATGGGTCGTGTTGGGTGGACTTGTTTGA
The DNA here is from genome assembly GCA_036023115.1 of Brasenia schreberi. Lineage (NCBI taxonomy): Eukaryota > Viridiplantae > Streptophyta > Magnoliopsida > Nymphaeales > Cabombaceae > Brasenia > Brasenia schreberi. The sequence goes on along the minus strand of JAYKKT010000089.1, from coordinate 15,025,517 downwards.
CATGAACTCTGAATGGCACGACATGAAACATGAAAATTGGTGGCCTGACATGATGATATAAAGGTTGATGTTCACACCACCCGTGTGATAAGTGAAACCCAAAACATGAATCGCTTGCTACTTAGAATATATATATATATATATATATATATAGAGAGAGAGAGAGGTTATATTCCATGCTTAATTGAGGTAGAGCTCAATCCCCCATATACCCCATTTTCCATGTTTCGCTGCTTTAACCATCCAAAGTTGTTGTCCACCACTTTTCATTACTCTTTTATAAGCCAACATTACTCTCCACCAATCAAAACAACCACTACCACGGTCAACACACCAACAAGAAGGCGGTAAAACAGTGAAACCACATGAATGAGTGACTGGCGTGGACCACATTGCCTCTTAAAAATATGCATATGAGTTTGTGTGTATATATATAAGAAAAGTGGTAAATGCATAATTTCTGCAGTGTAATCTTACATAAATATCTCCACTATTTGATCTTTCATATATAAATTAAAAGTATCATAGTACTTTTGTACTTCATATTTATCGTCAAATTTCTCAAAGAACAAATTATGGAGATGCTCACAATCCAACTATTTCTCTCTCTATATATACACACATATAATGTTAGGCATGCGGTTCTCTTTCAAAGGGTGGCCACACATAAGTAGACTAGAGAGATTATCATGGAGCATGCTGTAAACAAAATAAAGTAAACACTATGAAATTTTGCCTTCAATTCTCACAATCCATGACGCAGTTTGTGTCTCCTATTTGTGTGGATGCCTATGGATCTGGTTGAGGATGGATCCTAGTAAACTCGTGTCTGACCTAATTGGATTTTGCATATACCCAAGTCCCGGTTCCGGCCACTCATTCCAATACTAAAATTTAACACCAATGACCAAGTTGGGATTTATATATAAATAATACAATTAGGGCGGACACTTCCACGGAATTCAGATTTAAATTCACTTTGTTAGCAAGAATACAACACTGAACCATACCAGATTATTAATCAAATCCTGTTTTCTACGGCCAAACCTAGGTCTGCATATATAGATACCACAGGAAAGCTCGACACGAACGTGACAGAAACGTTGGTGTCAATGTCTATCAAGACACGAAAAATTTCGCGGGTGTTTGTATGGACCTGTTCTCGACACAAATACAAATGGCAAGACACGAGCGCATGGAAAACTCAAAACTGCTTCCAATATAACGCTCGATGGGAAGAGAACACGAAACTCCGTCTTTGTATCTGACCTGCTTCTGACACGAGTACAAAAAAGATTAGATCGTGTCTGTAAACACCAAATTGCCACCGCTAAACCCGACTAAATGGAGCTTAGAGCTCCAGATTTTCCAACCTAAACCGATACCTTCGAAATCCTTATTTCTACGCGTCGTGCCCAATTTCACGTGTTACCTTCTTGTGTCTGTTAAGAGAAAAAGGACGTCTCTCGCGTCGTTCGACGTGTATTGGTGATGCAGCAACTCATCTGGCTTCCTGTTTTCTTGCGCTTTTCATATCTTCTTGTGTTGGTTGCTTGGTTCGTCTTTTCTTCTCCGTCTTTCTTCGTAAGAATTTCGTTGCTCGTTAGAATCTCGAGTCTGGATTGTCGCCTCTTTCTCGGCAAATTATTTTTTATTCGATCATGGTGTTACCCTCGGCTTTGGCATTCTCAGTGGCGAAGATGGTATGGACCATCTTGAGAGGGTGGATCTCTGCCTGCATCAGAATTGCTTCAGAAATAGCTCGCGCTTTCAGGGTGGGAGATGTCACCTCTTTTCACGTTGGTTGAATGAGGTTAGCCTCATAATCCTTTGCTTTTGATTCATAGATTTTTATCCTCAAGCAAGTTAATCATTGCCTATGTTCATTTTATGTTATTGGTTCTGGTTTGACTAATCCGCTTTAGTTTTTCGTTCTATGCCGTCCTTTTTTCATATCATCCTTGGCTTTCAAATTAGTCATCTTGTTTATTAGCGAATTAAAATCGCTAACCATGTTCATTGATGTCCTTATTTCTTTCTTGTTTTTACGGCACTGCTTTTGTTGCCGCCTCAGATCCTCCACTGTCTGAATTCAATTTCTGAATTAGTTGGTTGAGTTGTTTTGGCGATTTGAGACTTTTTTTGTTAGGAGCCCAGAGTGCTTTTGTAGTTGAGGCAATTTTCAGGTTCATTGGGCAATTTGATCACTACCCACACTCATTGATAAGCTCACTGTCTATCTTTTCGATAATTCTACCCTTTTTGTTTGTGACACAACATGTGTCCAAATTCTCCATTAGTTGAACTCGATTTGTGAATTAGTTGGTTGAATTTTTGAAGTTTAAGGCCTTGTTGTTAGGACTTAGGAGCCTAGGAGTGATTTTGTAGTTGTGGAAAATTTAGGGTTTGTGATTTGGGGATTTTATTATTTTAGTTGAAGAAACATGTGGGCCTTCAATAGTTTTCTGTTATTGTTAGTTTCAATCTCACTGCTGTCTAAAAGATGGAGGGTGACATATCCTGCAAGCACACAGTTGTCAACAGAAAAAATGAGTGGCCTCAATTGGGCTTCAAATCTTGATGTCTTCACTTGTACGACTTTGCCAGATACATATGCACATAAAAAGTTCAAGAACTAATGATGATCATGCAGTGTTGATTATGTACCTTCTCGTTAGATAGTGTTGTATGATGTGTATCGTATCGTGTATCGCTGGGCTCTACGATATGGGCATATAGCATATCGTACTTTAATATTAAAAAAATAGAAAAATATTTTAAAAATCAAGAAAAATTAGTAAAAATCAGAAAAAAATAATGAAAAATTAAAAAAAAATTGCTAATTGCTTTGAATTCATATAATGCAAAGTTTAGTACATATTGAGCATTCAACATTGAACATTTGCATCTAAATTTACATATTTTGAAGCAAAAAATGAAATACATTTACATTTTATATATTATAAATTTGTATCAGGATCATTAACTAAATAATCTTCATCTTCTCCTTGATGAAGATCAAATTTTTTCATTACCTTCTGCCTCAAAATCAAAATCTTCATCTCCTTTATGATGTTGTTGCACTCCATTCAAATTAATCCATGCAATGTCTTCTTCGGTTAGGAGTGCATTTTCTTCGTTATCTTCAATAATCCACTCATCTAATATATCAAAATTAACAAACTGCTATCTTTGTACATGTAGTTGTCATATTTGCTAATTTTCATATGTGAGCAAAACAATGAGTTCCATTTCTTTGATTATTGAGTCTATAACACCTCAGTGATGTGATATTGTTACTTGATGATATCTCCTTTTTATCTTACTGGAAACTAGCTTTTTAACTAATGCTTGAGCTCCATTTCTCACTTCACAGACTGAGTTAAGCCTCGCACATGTTGATCATATTCAACTTAATGGAACTCATGTAAGGTGAACCCTAAATTAGTGAAGTTATGAAATGCCCACTCAATGAACCGAGACAACCAAATTGTTCTTCATTGTTTGTGATTTCAAGAAATTAGAAACTGGTAGCAGAAATATACCTAAAAGTTGGCAACAGAAAGGAAAATGATTTTGTCTTTAAATGTTACGTACACAGCTTGCAATCCCAAACACGCATATCGGAGGTTGCCTTGGAGAGAAGTGAAAAGAGGTGAAGAGAGGCCAGAAACTTGCAAAAAATTTGAAAAAAAATTAGAAAAAAAAGTTTTGAATTTTTTTTTGGCGTATGATACGGGCGATACGGATCATATCATACGATACGACACGATAACCTATATCATATGATACAGGTTACCATATCGTATCGTAGCTTCCCACGATACGATACATACAGTGTGATACGGATAAGACTGCTCTGTCCATCATCACTTTGGTGTTGGAGCCGTAGTAACACGAGTATTCTCACAATAGAACCAAATGAATCAAGTGGCCTGTTTCTCTCAATGACAAAATTAATCAGCCCACTAAACACAATGAAATTAGTCGAAAAACAATTTTTTGGCTAAAAGATGCTGCCTGTTTCTCTCTTTCTTTTAATTACTTGCTTTTCATGGTTTAAGTATTTTCAAAGTTCTTTGTTTTAAAGTTACCTATTTAAGTAGCATTTGGTTCAAAATGAGTGAATTTCTTTTGAAGCTGTACTTCTTTTGTCAGTCCCTTTTGGGACTTTCCTTCTCCACTTTGACTTGAACTGGTAGTGCTATGATGCCTTCTGGGCTTGTAGCCCAGTTATGCTTATGTTGAGAGAGAAAAAAGTGAATCCCTGCTTTTCGATAATGTACTAATTTGTTTCTGCTTGGGCATTAAAGGGCAGAATTTAGTCAGATTGATTGATTCTGGAGTTGCCTGGTACCTAGCACATGACATTGATAAACTGTTGAATAACTGTGAAGATCCTTAAGGTTATCTATCTGAATAAAACGTTAGCAGAACTGTTGTCAGGGCATACTCAGTGGCATGTTATATTGCTAAGGTGTTAGTTACACATTTGGACCTGAAGTAGACACATCGGAGAGGGAGAACATTGGCATCAAATACTTTTCTTGAAGGAAGAACTTTAGACACTTAATGGTTAGATGCAATGTCATATTAGTTTCTGAATCAGACAATTTTCAAAACATTCAGAATATCAATGAATTGAGTGAACCCAAGTCCGCAATCTAATTAAAAACATGTAATAAGTATAACTTCAGTTTAAAATTAAAATTGTTCAGCTGATTCAAACCAGAAACTCTCTGATTCTTGTCAATTGCACTGATTCAACAGAAAAGTTAGCCAATTCCTGCCACCACCCTGAACCAACCTGGATCTGAAAAACTCATTGATTTGATTACAATTAGCTGTTTCGAGTAAATTTTATTTGATTCTGGCAACACTATTATGTAATTATAATTCTACATTGATCGAAGAATTGCATGTTAGCATGAGCAGTCTAGTGTGGGTTCCCTTGGACAATGGTCGGTGGATGAATTAGATGTTACGTTGATTTGACCATGGATAACCATCTGGAACCTATCTCTTACTCCCAATCGATCTATTGGTTTGCCATGGGATTTCAGCTCACATTGGCACCTTTAGAATTCAAGAACATGTCTTTTGAGGGAAGGACTTTAAAAAATATCATTCCTGGAAGTGTGGCATAACATGAAATTTTGTTCCTTGAAATATTTGGAGAGTGGGTGTTGAGGGGAGGGTGGATGTTACTTTGAGAACACCGATCTGTTAGTGAAGATTAGTTCAGGTTACTCTGGCTTGCGACATTCAGCACTGTCATTTTTTTATGCGTTTAGAAAGTCATTGCATTATCATACCAGCATCAAGTGTCTGTAACCAAGTAGCATTTCAATGTTTTGAATCAACATCAATGTCCTAGCAGTCAGCCAATTTGAATTGAACAGTGGCTTTTCAATTTGATGCAGGCTGATTTAGTGGTTGCACAGAGTCAACTGAACTTAAACTGGTGGGTTTTGAAAATTTTGCTTTCAAAAGTTCGTTAGATATATTTCAAAAACTTGAATTGTGAGATGTTCGTGCAGAACAACTCCTTTGAAATGGGCTGATTCTATGAAACTTTTCAGAAGATTCAATTTAAAATCCGATTCAACATTGTTGATCCATCTGCTCTAAACTGCGAACCAAATTATTTTGTCATGTAATTCGAGTAATGCTTTACCATGGCTAGCTTTGGGTAGTCAATCATTTAACATGTAAAGGAAGTTAGTGTCAAGAAACCATACTCACATGTGTGGTGAAAAGGCTGTAGCCATAACTAGATCGTTAGAGAAAAAATTGATGTGTTCACAGTAGTAAAATAAAATGAGAGAGAGAGAGAGAGAGAGAGAGAGAGAGAGAGAGAGAGATGTTTAAGGTTGTTCAGACATTTGAAAGGCAGGTAGATGAATCTCTACTTACAAGTTGCAAGAAATTAGATGATAAGAGGTAGCATCTCTCCTTTCGCGACTCAAACTGCAGGCGCACACTTCAGGGACAAGCTGCCCTCTCCCCCTGGGCAGCCCTCGCCCATGGAGTCAATTCTGTTACCTACCGCTCTCTCACAGTAATTACATCGAAGAGTTACCGTGCATGGGGGACCCACGGGTGCTTCTCTCTCTCACTCTCTCAATACCAACGGGCTTCTTTTTTTCAGGAAAAAGAAGAAGATTAGAGAACACCAAAAGCAAGAGAATCTGTAGTTGAGTAAGGGGAAGAGCAGAGTCATAGTGGACCTGAAAACTTTCTCCTCCAAATTGTTAGAAGAAAACGATAATTATATGATTTTGCTCCTTTGGTGTCAAATATAAATATGACACTGAGAATTCATGTACCGAACCCCATTTATTTCGGGAGAAAGTTTGGTTTCGGGGTGATGTCTTCAGTCATCGATCTTTTGGATGTAAATGCGGGTATGACACATGACATATCAGAACAGCACCTAACAGTAAATTTGGTGAACTCCACCTGGTGATGGAAACGGCTTGGTTTTGGTTTCTATTTCCGCTAAGTAATTTTTCTGAATCACAGGCGGCGGTGCCATTTGATCAAGGCTCTAGTGTTGGAATCTTTCGATCTATCTTTGTTTCTTTAAATTAATTTACCAAATTTCCTGTATTAGAAAAGCACAACACGGATAAATTCTTTAAATATATGTAATTCCTCTTGCAGTGCCAAGCACAGCGCATCCTCCTGCTGTACAGATCTGACCATGGAAGGATATCTTAAGCGAAGCGTTCTGCATGCTGCAAACTTTTGTGGCGGTGACATCTTGTTCATAATCCAGTAGTTTTGCATCTGTTAAAGAGACATGAAGGGCATCAAATTTTACTGAACTGTATATAAGTAGCAAGCTAACATGGCACATGATAGGGATCTGTGGAAACAAAGAATCCATGTAGCCGACATGTAGCCGACCCCGTCTAGTATGGGAAAAGGCTTAGTTGTTGTTGTTGTTGTATATAAGTAGCAACTTATAGAGCATTTCATTGTCCTCTTGTGATTAGGTTTGGCTTTTTATTGTGTGGAGTTCACTTCCCATTAGCTGAAAAAAAAGTGTTCCCTTGGAAATGTTACTGGAATTTATGCATTTTGGTGGACCGAACTTTTGTGACGGGTGATGTTTCCCTAACTTCTCCTGGTGAAATTTCTCCATTTGCTTGAAGAATGTGAGCTTTCCACAGAAATGTTACTGGAGTACACGCATTTTGGCTTCCATGAGGGTGCTTGTTTTGCCTGTGAATGTGTTTTAGATTTGCTTGTGGAAGTTATGGCTGGTAGTGACAGTGAAATAAAAGAAAATATGGGATAAAGGATATCAACTCCGCCCATATAAGGGATTACCCTTACATGTTCAGTCCCAAGTCCAGATAAAGGAGAAGGGTTGCATTAGGTTTTTGACTTGTCCTAAAATTTGTTGGATTTATCTACCATGGATTTTAAACATTATGAGTGTATTGTGTTGGGCTGTTCTCTCTTAGAGATGCATTGTAGAGCTTCCATGAGTGAAGAGTAAGGGTTGGCTTCTATATTTTCGTTTGGATGTAGTAAATTAATTATAGAGAGGGTTCTCACATCATTGATGAGTATCGATAGAAATGTTAGTCTCATTACTTTATCATTCAAATGTAAATAAATTGCGACATATTTTTAGTATTGATGGATGTGAGGGTAAGAAAATTGGTACTAAATAATAAGATTTGTATTGGTACTTAGAATATCAAAACATTGAATGACAAGTTAATATAGGTGAGAGATGATTATAATTAGGAGAAAGATTCATATTTTATCTTTAAAAGAGACAAAGTGGGTTGAAAAAAGTAAAAGAAATTGAGAACACAAATCTTAAATTATGGTATTTAAAAAAAAAGGCTTGAAATGGAGTTGATATTATTGTAAATACAGATTTAAAAGGATAATATAGTAGATATACAATAACATTGTGACCGAATTATGATGATGGAATTAGTATTAGGAGTAGATACTTTAGATATAGTTTCTGTTTATGCACCCTAAGTAGAACTAGAAGATAGCATAAAGAAGACATTTTGAGAGGAGATAGATAAGATAATTCAAAATATTTCACAAAGAGAGATTATTTGTTTAAGAGGAGATCTGAATGAATATATTGGTAAAGATGCATTAGGATATCAAGACATTCATTACAATTATCGGTTTAAATATATAAATGAGGAAGGTAAGAAAATTTTAAATGTTGTCATGTCGTATGATTTCTTTCTAACCAATATAAGTTTTAGAAAACAAGATAAACATCTAATTAATTATAACAGTGGCTTGACATAAGATTTAAATGTTGCTATGACATATGATTATATTCTAAGGATTACAAGGTAATTCTAAAAGAAAGCTTAACTATCCAATGTCAACTTTTAGTTATGGACTTGTAATTAAAAATATAAACAAAGAGACACAAAGTACATAGAGTTACTTAAACTAACGAGAAAGAAAATATATTTAAACAAAAAGTTCTTCAAGGAGATGCTTGAAATTAAATAGATAGACCTTCTAATATATACAACAATGTGATTAAGCATATTAAGAAAGTAGAAAAAAAATGTGTTATGTGAATCTAATGGAGGCATACCGGCACAAAAGGAAGCTTGGTGGTGGAGTGAATTAGTGTAAGATAAGATTAATGTGAAGATCACATATTATAATTGTATTATGTCAATAAGACTAATGAAACTTGAGAGGCTTGTAAGAAAGTAAATAAAGAAGCAAAAAGATCATTAGTGAGGCCAAAACTAAATTATCAAAGTATTTATATAAAAAATCTCAACTCAAAAGAAGGTGAAAGAAGTATTTTTAAGATAGCAAAGGTTAAAGATAAGAAAAGTAATGATCTTACTTTTGTTAGATGCATCAAAGTTGAGGGTGAGAAGATTCTAGTTGCTAGTGATGATATAAAAATAGATTACAAATTATGTTATAAGTTTTTTAATAAAAATATAGGTGTTAATATCAAATTATGATAACTAATCAAATAAAAAGAGTATATAAATCATAATTTCTACCGATGTATTTAAAAGAATGAAGTGAAATAGACTCTTAAACTTATGAAGATTGGTAAATTTGTAGGACCATGCAATATTTCTTTAGAAGTATGAAAAATCCTAGAAGAGACGGGTATTATTTGGCTTATAAGATTATTTAATGAAGTATTAAAAAACAAAAGATTATAGAGGAATAGAACAAGAGTACAATTATACCTACATAAAGAACAAGAAATATATTCATAATTGTGCAAATTATCAAGGTATCAACTTGATGATTCATATTATAAAATTATAGGAAAAAATTATTAAATATAAGTTGAAGCAAATATCGAGTACAATAAAGAATTCATTTGGATTCATATTAGGAATACCTACTATTGAGATGCCCTATATAACATTTTAGAGCAAAAAATAAGAACCTTCGTATGATATTTATTGATCTTAAAAAAGCTTATGATAGGATGTTAAGAGATATTGTTTGGAAAACTTTGAAAAAAAGAAGTGTCACATTGACATACATCAACCTTATAAGAAACATGTATGATAGTGTTAAAACATTTGTTAGGACTCATCAAGGAATGATAGATTTCTTTGAGGTTAATATTGAATTATATCAAGTATCAACTTTAAATCCATATTTATTTATATTAATCATTGGCATGCTAACAAAACATATTCAAGATGAAGTTTCTTAGTGTAAGTTATTTGCGTATGACATTGTATTAGTAGACAAGTTTAAGAAAAAAGTTAATTGAAAATTAGAACCATGAGAGAAACATTAGAAAGTAAAGGCTTTCGACTTAGTAGAGCAAAAGCAAAATATATGGAATCAAAGTTCGGTCATTTGATTACTTCAAACGACATACAAATTAAGATTGACACGCATTGTAGTTCTTATAAGGAAAGTTTTAAGTAATTAAAATGGAGACATCTGGTATTTTATGTGACAAAAAGATATCATTAAAAGTGAAATGTAAATATTATAGAGCAACAATTCGATCCACTATATTTTATGGTTCTTATTGTTAGCCAACTAATTATTAATGTGTACAAAAGATGTCCTTGATAAAAATAAATATATTAAGATGGATGAGTGGTCACACAAGAAAAGATTGTATATATAATGAGGTTATTAGAAAAAATTATGAGTAATACCATTAGATGACAGAATGAGAGAAAATCATTTAAAATAGTTTGGACACGTAGAAAGATGACCAAACGAAGTTTTGATAAGAAGGTACGAAAAAATAAGTTGTGAAAATGTTAAAAGAGAAAGAAGAAGACCATAAAAGTGAAAGAAACAATAAAAAGGATTTAGCTTATGTTGAGTTAAATGTTAGTATGACACATTATCGAGGTTATTCTTTTATTTATATACCAAAGGCCCAAATGACACACCTTCATTGGATTCTTAATCGCCTCTTCCTATATTCAAAGTGGGTCTGGCTAAAAGCATAGTACCCTTCATAATGTTGGTGAAACGTGTAAATTTAGCCCTTGGATGTCTGTATGACCTAACCAAACATGTTTATTTGATGTTTTCTTTCAGTTATAAAACTAAAATCTTATTTTTGCTTTTCGTTTTATTTATCTTTTCATGGCACATGTTGAAGATAAAATGAAAGAGACATGTTGAAGATAAAATGAAAGAGACACACACGAAGGACTTACACATTTGGCATAAAGCAATGTGAAAGTTTGAGCGGGAAGCTGTTTAGATGGTGAATGCTTTAAGAGAGGGAAAAGGAGGAGTCCTGCCAGAACGAAACCAAACTACTAGAAGAGAACCAAACCTCCAGAGGTTTGGTTTGGTTCTAGATATCTGATGGCAGGTTGGTTTGGTTTGGTTCTAACAGAAAAAATAATTGATATTTCAATTCACGGCTCCAGTGCTGGAACCGAACCGAACTATTATATATATATATATATATATATATATATATATATATATATATATATATATATATATAAAGTTTATAATTATATATGAGTTTTGTAACCTTATATATACAATGCACAAAGGTTATATCCTTATATGGAAATAAATTTTGACAAGTTTATTAAGTTTATATATATGAGTTTTATAACCTCATATATATATAAAACAGGACTGTAAATTCAAATAATCTAATGATATAATACATTGTATTTTGCAAAACCCTTAAATAAGTAGAACCATGATTCATAACCGAACCAAACTGGGACCAACTGTTTTGTTTGGTTTTAGGCATGGTTCTCTTTGATTCTCTAAAAATTGAGAACCGAGACTAACAATTTGGTTCGAGGTCGAGACTAGAACAAAACCATGAATAATGCCATCCAATTAGGTGGAATTCAGGTAAGGCGGATTGTCTGTAAATTTTCGATAAACTAAAACTGCTTGTATTTTCATCAAGTGCCATGCATTTCCATCCAGCAGATGCTATCTTTACAATGGGGAGGCTGAAGCCACATGCACGCCCCCAGTGTTGAACTCATGACCTCCGTGCGAGTTAAACCCTTAACCAGATGGGCTGTTGCTCATTGTGTATCTTTGTTTTGTATTTGCTAAAAAAAATTTAGGGTATGAAGATATTGTGCCGCGTATATATCGCCGGATTGAAATAATCGAATTCGGACTTGGATCGTGTTCGAACATAAATCCTGCCCATCGAGTGCGGTAGTGCGATGCAGATAGCCTTACCATCAAACGGCTGGCGTGAACGGCACACATCTCAGAGGAAAGCGCCGTCCGATAGGCATGCAAACAATCTCTCCCCTTATAATACCCGCGCCTCGACGACCGTTCTGCTGCTACACACTCTCTCTCTCTCTCTCTGTGTGGCGGCCCAACGAACGGTGATGGAGTCGCTGATCCTGGAACTCCACGAGATTGAGGCAGTTCGGTTCGGCAGCTTCAAGCTTAAGAGCGGCATCAGCTCTCCGATCTACATCGACCTTCGTCTCGTCGTCTCCTTTCCGTCCCTCCTCTCCCGAATCGCCGGGCTTCTCTGGGACGCCGTCTCTGGAGCCCGCTTCGATACCGTCTGCGGCGTACCGTACACCGCTCTCCCGATGGCCACTTGTATCTCCGTCGAACATTCCGTCCCAATGGTGATGCGCCGGCGGGAGGTTAAGGATCACGGCACCGGGAAATTGATCGAGGGCTCCTTCCGGAAAGGACAATCGTGCCTCATCGTCGAGGATCTCGTCACAAGCGGATCCTCTGTGCTAGAGACGGCTGCGCCCCTTCGCGCCGCGGGCCTTCTTGTTTCTGACGCCGTCGTCCTCATCAATCGCCAGCAGGGTGGCCGGGAGAACCTCACTGCCGCCGGAATCCGCTTATACTCTGTCCTCACCCTCACCGATATACTTGAGACGCTCCTCCGGCACGGGAAGATCACTGAGGATGACGCTGCTGCTGTCCGTGCTTTTCTCTCTGAGAACCAGAGCGTCGCCGTGCCATCGCCGGCGGCAGCGAAGCCGAGGGCGACGGTGAGGGTGTCATACGGGGAGAGAGCATCCTTCGCGAGGAATCCGACGGGGAAGAGGCTGCTGGAGGTGATGGAGCGGAAGCAGACGAACTTGTGCCTCGCCGCTGACGTTTCTACGGCCAGCGAGTTGCTGTGCCTCGCCGAGAAGGTCGGTTTCAACATTTTAGGTTAGCTTTACCCTTTCGGGTTATTTTCTTTTTTGTCTGAATCGTATGCGCTGTTATTGCCCGGGAGAAAGTTGAAGTTTTTGCTTGGAATCTATATTCCTTGGTCAGCATCTTGATTTTTGTCGAATTAGATCATGGGCCTGGGAGTTCATCTCTTCGTGGAATTACCGAGCGACTGATGGTATCTGTCTACGTTTAAAAAGTTGTTGATTTTAATTGGTAGCGTGGTTCTAGCAGATATGCATTTCTAAGAATGTCGTCTTATAGAGGCCATTTGAATATGAGACCAAATCGAACCAGGTGTGTGTGTGTGTGTGTTCTAGCATACCGCATTTCTAAAAGTGTTGATTTCTGAACTGGTGGTCTATGCTCTAGCAGACATACATTCTAAAAGATATTGAGTTTGAATTGGTGGTGTCTTAACAGACATACATTTATTCAAAGATGTTGATTTTGTGTGTGCGTGCGCGTGTGTGTATTCTAGCATATTGCATTTCTAAAAGTGTTGATTTCTGAACTGGCAGTCTATGCTCTAGCAGACATACATTCTAAAAGATATTGAGCTTGAATTGGTGGTGTGTCTTAGCAGACATACGTTTATTTAAAAGATGCTTATTTTATGGTCGCGCTAGATTTGTTTTCTGCATGTGCGTGCGTGCACGCCAGTGTCAGTTCTAACCGACATACATTTCTCGCAAAAGTGTTGAATATGTGGTGTCCATTTTTTAATATTTGGAGCAGGTTGGGCCAGAGATTTGTTTATTGAAGACACATGTGGACATTTTATCCGACTTTACTCCCAATTTCGGCTTGCAGCTGCGTGCAGTAAGTTTCTTATTCTTATCTTTTTGTATTTATTTACCCTGACAATTTTTCTTTAAACAGGCAAACGATATGTTTTATTGCTTAAGCATGACTATAGAAAAATGTGTATAAGAGTTGTCAAAGAAGTTTCAAATTATGGACACCATTAAGATTTAATCATTTCATTCACTTGTTTATGTTGTAAGCTTTGCACAGGAAATTATTGTTCTGAAGAGTCGTCTTCGAGTTTGTAACCTTAACAAGCTTATTCTTTAGTTAACCACCGGGACCTACCTTGAATGGGAAGGTGTGACCAGCACTCCTGCATTGGAGTTTATGTCAGCTTTGTTCTATGAGGAGTACTTTATGCATTTCTGCGTTTCTACTATTGCTGCATAATAAGCTTGTACGTGCAAGAACTACATGCTGGAACTGAAGGAAACTGCTTACCTTTACTTGTACGAATATTTTAGTGGTTTTCCCGGTCAACTTGTGAAATTGTTAACTTTACATGATACAGTTATCACCATAAATTCCATAACAACGGCATACAATTGGAATATTTCTGATGTTGTTCAAGTAGGACATTGCCAAGGTACTATTCTACCTAATGGTGACGTTGATAAGACGTGAAGTATACCAGTTTTATTTGAATATTTGAGTACGGTGACCAACATGTTGATGCTACCAAAAGTCTGACAAAGCTGCATTTAGATATTTAACGGTTGACAAATCGCAAGTACATTGTCACCTGAAACAGTCATGATCTGTTATAGTATTGGGCTATGCACTTCAATATAAGAGGCCAGAAGTGTTTATACTTGCACCAAGAATGTCACTAACCCTCTCTTTCCTGTTTGCAATCAAAGTTTTTTCTCTTTCTGAATGATAGCTTTCTCATTCTGAAAATCTGAACAGTACCTACTATTTGACATATTGAGGTCCGTTCCTGATATGATCTGATTAAGCTCTCTTCAAATTATGCCTGTTGATTACCTGATTCCATAAATTGTGTTGAAGATTGCAGAGAAGCACAATTTTCTAATCTTTGAAGATCGCAAGTTTGCAGACATCGGAAATACAGTAACGATGCAATATGAAGGGTGAGATATGTTTGATTTCTTCTGGAAGCTTTTCTGCATTCTTTATTTAGCCCTTGCACGCCTCTAAGTTTATTTTACTTTGTGAATTTTGCAGGGGTATTTTCCGTATATTGGACTGGGCAGATATTGTCAATGCACACATAGTCTCCGGTCCTGGTATTGTTGATGGTCTGAAATTGAAGGTTTGCCATCAGACCTCCATTTCCTTTTATTCTAAAGAGAAACCACACCAAAAGAAGGCCAACCGTTTTCTGATTTGGTTAATTTCATTGCTTTTCAGGGGTTGCCGCGTGGAAAAGGATTGCTTCTGCTTGCTGAAATGAGCTCTTCTGGTAACTTTGCCAAGGGAGAATATACTTCTGATGCTGTGAAAATCGCTAAAGAGCATCAAGACTTTGTTATTGGGTTCATATCAGTGAATCCAGCGGCATGGCAGGCTGGGCCATCAGATCCTGGATTAATTCATGCAACACCAGGAGTTCAAATGGTCACTGGAGGTGACTGCCTAGGGCAGCAATACAATACTCCATATTCGGTAATCCTCCAGATTTACATCATTGTATATTTAACCGATCATTTGACTGATTATTAGATTAGCATCCATACTTAAGAATTTGATGTTTTTGATGCTTTATGCTGTCATATATAGGCACTTCAACAAGGGTACAACATTCATGTTGGACACTCTTGACACTCAACAGTCATACATCATGGGGACCCTACTTAGCATTATCTATTCCAAGTATTTTTTTCCTATATCAGTGTGACACTTCATTTCCTTTACAAGTGAAACACTTCATGAACATTGGTCAATTATTACTTTGTTAGTGAATTAACTTATGAATTTTTTTTTTTGTTATGAGATATTATAAACTATATACAGCAGTATATAAATAATGCATATATAGCTGTCTGTATCCCCTTATTCAGTAAAAATTGTCATGGCCCATACCTGCAACCACACCCATACACTGTAACGACTATTCTATGCTTGAATTTCATGAGAACCACTGGTTATGGCCATCTGGAGGAACTTAGCTTTCTTAAAACTGGTTGCTGGAGTATGAGTTAGTGCATTCAGTAGAAATTTCTTTAAAATATTTTTGTCGTCTTCGGAGATACCTCTTGAGTCTTCATTTTGTGGCTTCGTGTATTTGAAAGAATATGATCAAAGCGTGATGTGGGTAACCTTATTCAAACTTGGAATAGTATTGAGTTCGACATAAGGTGCCAGTGCCTAAAATCATATCACAACCATCCAACTGGCTGCATCAGAATCTTGATGTTTGATGACCCGTCATCCTCCAGATGACCTTAACCAGTTACCAAAGCAGCTTATCTTCTGACTTGCCACGTCATCTTTTCCGGCAGCTTTCCCATCTATTTCTTCATGTTTACAGATAGTGTAAGGGAGAGTGGGAAAGCCCTACCTGAACTCCGTACCTTGCTCCCAAAGATCCATTTGTATTTGGTGGAAGGCGCAAACATCAGCATCCTTCAATTGGATCCGCATGACTGTACCCAAAATGAAACCGTTTTTGATGTTGCTACTTGGAGAAGTATGGTTAGCACTTCATTGCTGGTTTTTGGTCAGATAATTATAGTTTATTTTGATATTACTCATTTGGTAGGCAATTCATGATAGAGGCAATGATATAATCATTGTCGGTCGCGGCATCATAAAAGCATCGGATCCTGTGGAAGTTGCGCGGCAATACCGTCTTCAAGGCTGGGAAGCATACAAGGCAAGCTGTGCATAAATTTTTGAGCAATATATGCCCCTCGTTTGATTCACTCCATAATTTGTGGATTGCTATGTCATCCACTGCTAGCATTTAGACACCTTGTTGTAGAAGATTCAAAGAAGTTATTATTGCCTGTATTTTTGTTTTCAGGTTGATTTTGACTAATGTTATATATAGATGGATGTATGCTCAGCTGTATCGGAATTTTGTTTTTCTTGTCAGGAAAATCGGGTAACAATGCTCAAATCTGTATCGGGTACTTTTAATGAAGGGAACTTAACAAATACGGGTCTTCCTCAGTGGGAATGAACCAACATGTGTCGTACTTTTACGAGAAACGTATGTTAATAACCCTTAGTATAGCATTGTTATTCATTTCTTGTCCTGCTCCATATCGCATATATTCCAAGATACTTATATTGTACAATTTTATTTAATAAACAGAAAGTAATTGACAATGGAAATCTCAAATTAGTGTATGATACTGCACGATAATATCATACGATTTGCGACGCTGCACGGGATAGTTCTACACCTGGCAAATTTTGACTCGACCTGAGGTCCACCCGAAAATTCCTTCTCCAGGACAGGTTTTTCATTGTTTCAGATTCTGGGTCAGAGAAGATGACCTATCAAAAGTTGGCCTAGACCTGACAAACTGATCCGCCTTGGTATGTGTGCTTACATATATATATATATATATATTCATCGTTGAGATCAATCATAGAGTTTTGAATTAAAATATATATTTGTAAAGTATATACTTGGTATTATTTTGTTTTGAGATTATCATGTGCACACCTTTTTTTACTATTTACATATTTTTTTTAAAAAATACTAAATTTATTCTTCATACACGACAAATTTGAGTATCTCTCTCTTCTAACCAATTCTAGTAAAGATCTAACCTGTCAAATCTCTTAGCTCAATGGATGTTTTATTTAGCGTTGTTTTTGCAGTTGAATAATGCATATTTTTATGAATCACGTCAAATAAAAAGGAAGAAAAAATAAAAAAATATATGACAAATAAGAAAATAAAACATAAAGTCAAGTTTTCAATGAGAGAGATGGCTCTCTCCACCTGGTATGCGTTTCCTTGTACTTGTGTCATATTTCTCTCGTTGAAAACTGGAACTCGTTTTCTTGTTTTTATTTTGGTTGAAAATAAAATCAATATATGAAATAAACAACAAAATATACATCTAAGTAAATAAAATATCTCACTAAATCATTGAAACTCTCTTCAAATTGACTTCCTTCTTCCTTTTTCTTTTCCCCCTTCTTTTTTATTTTTTATCCTTTTTTTTTTTCTTTTCTATTAAATTTGAAGCTCCGGAAGATGGTGGATGGTTCAATATGACGCATTAAATCGAGCTTTAAGTTGTAGGTCACCAAAAAAATGGTATGAGATGGTCGACAGCAAGGATGTTCATGGGGGAGAAGATCCCCTGCTCCTACATGGACCTCCTTGAAGATGACAAATTTGTGGGGTTAAAATGGGGATGGGACAGGAATGGGGAGAGTGAAAAAATCTCCAACAAGGATCAGGACTGGAACGGGGATGGAAAGTCCTCGCCCTACGAATCAAGTCCCAACCCTTCTTCTAATTGATTCAAAAAGGTAGGTCCATCTAAAAATAAATCAAATTATAAAAGAAGAAGAAAGTGTTCTCTTTTTTTAATTCATGAACTCATCATCTTTCTATACATTTCATCCATAATAATATGTTTCATTTCATATATAAAAGTGAGATAAACTTTTGTTTGATCATTCCTCTTTTTCCCAACAAGTCTATTTGGGGACCCGTAGGGACATGAGGATGGAGATGGGGTGTTTTTGGTTCCGGTAAGGGATGAGGATAAGGTTTTGAAATGGGGATGGGGTGAAAACTTTGATCCCCACCCTATCCCATGAACATCCTAGTCAATAGTAAGAGAGAACCTGCAGAAAGAGAGACGGAGAAAAGATAAAGACTTTCAGATATCATGGTATCGAGATGATTTTTGGATTTTATCATAGGTAAAATTGGAATCACGATAAAAAAGGATGTGGGGATAGTAAAAAGGGTGTGTATCAATTCTATTTGTTTTTTACTTAAAGATTTCAATCATTGATTTTAATGATCTTACGATAGAGATCTTTAAGTAGATTTAAACACATGTATGTACTATGCTCTTTATCTCTCTATCTATATATATTTATAAGGAGAAAACATGATAAATGTACTCTCATTTGTGCTTAAATATCTTTATTGATTTTTAATGGTTTGGTTATTGAGATGAATGATTGATTTTAAACTAAAAAAAGCACAAAATACAATAGTACCTTTTATAGAGAGCATTTAATGCACTGATAATAATTTACTTTTTACTTAAAGTTCTCAACTATTGATGTCAACTATCAAACCACAAAGATCTTTATGTGGATTTGAGCTCATTGTGCACATGCATCATGCCCTCTCTCTTTGTATATTAAATAAACATTTGAATTAAGGTATCATTTTACTTTATAATTTACATTTAATATATTGTTTGTATTAAATATTTTTTATTTTATCACTTCAATCGTCAACCACAAAGATCAAATGATCTAGATGATAAAGTCGATTTGAGCAAAGGGGAAATTTGAGAGTTTGCTACTATATATAAAAAAAGATGCAGTCCATACTCAATACTCTTTTGCATGGTTCTGTTATTTCAACAATCGGTTGTTGCTTTTCATCACCTTTCAACAATCCTTTACCATTTGAAACCATCTTCAACTGATCAAAACTGTTATTGCCATTACAAAAGCCACCTATTTATCCTTTTTAAGCGGTTTTGATTGATTGAAGGTAGTTTCGGGCAATGGAGTACTAGAAGGTGATGAAATATGACAACTAGTGGTTGAAAAGGTAAAACCATATAAAATGAGGTATTGAATATGAAATATATAGAGAGAGGGTGAGAGAGCTAAATGCTTGAACTCCATCCATACTCAAATCTACTTTATCATCGAGGTGTCTGATCTTTGGGATGAATGATTGAGGTGATAAAGTAAAAATATTTATGCATTAAATGCAAAGTATAAAAGTAAAATGATACTTTACTTTTGATCATGCTAATTAAACAATAAAGATGTTTAAATAGATTTAGGTACAAATTAAATTTGAGCATTTATCACTACCCCCTCTCTCTCTATATATATACATGGTGATATATGATCAATCCGATCGATGCTTAAATCTAATAAAACATTTAGTGTAATCAATATTGGAGATTTGAATTAAAAAAAATGAAGGTATGATTATGCATTAAATGCAATATATGAAAAGTACAACAATATAATCTGAATTGATTGAATGTGAATTTGAGTAGATTTGACCAAGAATGAGATTGGGCATATACCACTATCTCTCAACAAATATAGACAATACATACATATGTATATATACTTGTTAGATATACATGTGTTCATAGAATAAAAAAAGAATACGAGATCAATAAAAAATATGGAGTATAATTTCTATTGATATATTCTAAAAAATATCTTAAACTAACTTCTCCCTAATAGTAATTAACTATAAACGAAGACATATCATGATAAAAAAATTAACTAGTAGGAAATAATATTAGTATGAAACAAGTTTGCATGACCACGACGGTTCAATTTTATCTTGAGCATTTGCAGCAAAAGCAGTAGGTAAGAAGCGTATTTAAAAATATATATAAGGCTACAGGAAAAGATAAAAACTTAAAAGTCTAATATTAGAAAGCATGTATGAAAATATAAAACTTAAAATACCGGATACGCTACTAAAATACGATCAGACATTTGTGACATTAGTTATACGATCGACTTGAGTGGCTACTTAATTTATTAATTAAACGCTAATCACGAAACTATTTTAAAAAGATATTAATGAATTGTACCTTAAACGCGGTCCAAACTTGTCTCAGACGACGGCATTCAAGTTGCTTGAAACATATTCAAGACGTCTGAACGCGTTCAATTCAGTCTAAAAATAATTTTTTTAATTAGACACATTACTTCGACATTACAAGACGCGTGTATGTCAGATTTAATATCCCCATGTGTTGATGCCACGCGACATAGAATCCGACACAAAGACATCTCCTCAACAACGACACTACCAGGTATTTCATAGGAACCTATTTTAAACATATACAATATATTTATATGATATAATCCTTGGCTTAATTAGGCACCTCTATTCATTATTTAGTAAAATTAGTGTCACTAATTGTCTTCTTTTTATTTAAATCTGTAAATATACTTTTAGAAAATGATATAAATCATAAAACAAGAAAGTAGTACTTGAAAAATTAACAGGAGGAACCCACCCAAAAAAGAAAAAGAAAAAGAAAAACAGAGACACTAATTTGAGCTTGGGCGTGGAGGATAATATTCACTGTTTTCAGACTTATATTTCAAAAATAGCCATTGTTATCAACAGCCCGTCTAGCTTCAGTCGGTAGAGCGCAAGGCTCTTAACCTTGTGGTCGTGGGTTCGAGCCCCACGGTGGGCAAAACAAAATTGTATATAAACACCATCTCTTGCCTTAAATTTTGAGAAAAATTTGAATTTAATAAATTATACAAAAAATTACAACAACAACAACCCCTAAGCCTTTTTCCATACTAGACGGGGTTGGCTACATGGATTCTTTGTTTCCACAGAGCTCTATCATGTGCGATGTTAGCGTTAACTCACAATAAGCTAGATCATTCTTTATTGTTTCTTTTCAACACTTTTGTGGTCGTCCTCTACTTGTTTTAATACTTTTTCAATTTAGTTTTTCATACATTCTTAGAGGTTCTTCTTCTGATCTTCTTTCTATATATTCAAACATCTTAAACAATATTCTCTCATTTTATCCTCTATTAGTGTCACTCCTAATTTGTTTCTAATAACCTCATTATGTATACGGTCTTTTCTTTTATGACCACTCAACCATCTCAAGATCTTCATTTCTATCACAAACATCTTTTGTACATATTGATGATTAATTGCCCAACACTCATAACCATAAAATATGGCAGGTCTAATTATTGCTCTATAATATTTACCTTTTAACTTTAATGGTATCTTCTTATCACGAAGAATACCTAATGTTCCTCTTCATTTTAACCAACCAATATTAATTCTATGCGTAATATCTCCATCAATTCTTTCATCACTCTGAAAAATTAACCCTAGGTATTTAAAACTTTCCTTTTGAGGGATGTAATGTGTGCCAATTTTAATTTTTATATCCTCTAAAGCAACCAAATGATCAAACTTACATTCCATATATTCTATCTTTGTTCTACTAAGTCAGAAGCCTTTGCTTTCTAATGTTTCTCTCCATTGTTCCAATTTTCTATTAACTTTTTCCTTAAACTCCTCCACTAATACAATGTCATGTGCAAATAACATACACCAAGGTACTTCATCTTGAATCTATTTTGTGCACTCATCAAATATCATTATAAATAAGTATAGGCTTAAAGTTGATCCTTGATGTAACCCAATATTAACTTTAAAGAAGTTTGTCATTCCTTCATGAGTCCTCACACATATTTTTACACCATCGTACATGTCTCTTTTAAGGTTAATTTATGTCAATGGGATGCCTCTTTTTCCCAAGGTTCTCCAAAGAACCTCCCTCGATACCCTATCATAAGCTTTTTCTACATCAATAAATATTATGTGAAGGTCTTTCTTTTTTGCTCTAAAATGCTCCATAAGATGTCTCAAAAGGTGAATCGCTTCAACAGTAGATCTACTTGGCATGAATCCAAATTGGTTGTCTGTTGTACTTGATACTTGTCTTAACCTATGTTCAATAATTCTTTCCCACAATTTCATAGTATAACTCATTAACTTGATACCTCGATAATTCACACAATTTTGAATGTCTCCCTTGTTCTTATATATGGGTATAAGTGTACTCGCTTTCCATTCCTCAGTCATCTTTTGGTTTCTCCATATTTCATTAAATAGTCTTGTGAGCTAAGTGATTCCTATTTCTCCTAATATTTTCTAAACTTCTATATGAATATTATTTATCCTACCGATTTACCACCCTTCATATGTTTAAGAGCCTCTTTGACTTCATTCTTTTGAATACGTCGGTAGAAATTATGGTTTATATACTTTTCTGATTTCGCTAACTCTCCTAAGCTAATACTAACATCTTTATTTTTATTAAAAAGCTTATAAAATTAGTTTTTTCATTTATTTCTTATATCATCATTTGCCACTAAAATTTTTTTATCCTCGTCTTTGATGCATCTAATGAAAGTAAGATTTTTTAGTTTTCTTATCTCTAGTTCTAGCTATCTTAAAAATATCTCTTTCACCATCTTTCGAGTTGAGTTTTTTATATAAATCTTCTCAAATTTTAGCTTGTGCTTCACTGATGGCCTTTTTCGCTTCCTTCTTTGGTTTTTTATAAGGCTCTAAAGTTTCACTAGTTTTCTTAGCATAATGTAATTTGTAACATGCCCTCTTTGCCTTGATTTTATTTTGCACTCCTTCACTCCACCACCAAGCTTCTTTTTGTGCCAGTACATCTCCCTTATATTCACCTAACATATCTTTCATTACTTTTCTAATATGTATAGTCATATTGTTCTACATATCACAAGGTGTACCAATATAATTCTAAGCATCTTCTTGAAGGACTTTCTGTTTAAATGTATGTTCTTTCTCGTTTTTGAGATCCCACCATTTAGTTTGAATAGCTCGATGCACTCTTTTCTTTTTTGTCTATTTTTTTTACTTGTAAACCCATAACTAAAAGTCGATGTTGGGTCATTAAGCTTTCTCTTGGAATTACCTTGCAATCTTTACAACACGCTCTATCTTTTTTTCTACAAATAAAGTAATTAATTTGTGTTTGTGATAAGCCACTTTTATAAGTAATTAAATGTTCTCTTGTTTTTTGAATATTGTATTGACTATAAAGAGATCAAATGCCATAGCAAAATTTAAAATCTTTCTACCTTCTTCATTTATATCCCCAAAACCAAAGCATCTATAAATACCTTGATATCCTAATGCCTCTTTACCGACATGTACATTTAAGTCTCCTCCTAAACAAATCATCTCACTTTGTGAAATCTTTTGAATCACCTTATCTAACTCTTCCAAAAAGGTTGTCTTTATACTATCTTGTAGTCCTACTTGGGGTGCGTAAGCACAAAGTATATTCAAAACCTCTGCTCCTAACACTAATTTCAACATCATGATTTGATCACCATATCGTTGTATGTCTACTATACTATCCTTTAAATCTTTATTTATGATAATACCAAATCCGTTTCAAGCCTTTTCCTTACTTGAGTACCATAATTTAAAACATGTATCTTTTATCTCTTTTGCTTTTTCTCCAACCCACTTTGTCCCTTGTAAACATAGAATATGAATCTTTCTTCAAATCATATTATCTACCACCTCCATTAGCTTACCGGATAATATTCCGATATTCTAAGAACCAATATGAATCTTATTATGTAGGACTAACTTCCTTACCCCCCCCGCATCCATCCATATTGAAAATGCAAAGATCCTCTCTGTAAATTATTTATTATATTCGGGCGGCAATGTAGGGGACTAACTTTTTTAAACACACCCATCCATGATGTGGGAACCCTCTCTGTAATTGATTCACTACATTCGAGCGAAAATGTAGTGGCCCTTGCTTACTTATCACTTTATTCGGGCTCTACAGCGCATCGCTAGTCGGTGGATGCCTCAAAGAAATGCTCATAGTTTGTGTAATCCATGGTATAAAAATCCGACAAAGTTTTACACTGGCTGTCGGAAGCCTAACACAACTCTCCTCCTTTATTCGAGCTTGGGACCAACAATGCAAGGGTGATCCCTTACATGAGCAGAGTTAAATTATACAAAAGATTAAATTAAATTTTTATAACTTGCTTGTATTCGGGCTTTGCTTGCTTAGACAAGCTGAGTCAATATTTAAATAAATATGAAGGACACTTCTCCCATGATACACATCCATTTGGGTTCAATATTTAAGTGGCGGATGCTTTGAGGTTATATTTTAATCCCCACCGTAGGGATGAAACACATACCCTTTATTTTATATAAATTGGCTTTTGTAAATTCCTCACTATGACCAGTCACGAATCTTATGAGATTTAAAAATAAACAGATCATAAAAGGCAGGATCAAAAGTATTGATCTATAACATACAAATAATCGATACATCTCATGTCAATGAGTCTGTATTGTACGATGTATCGATGAACAGAGAGTAGTGACTGATAGGGGTGCAAGTGTGCTGAGCTACAGTCAATCTTTCAGTTGACCGTGCATCAAGCTTGAGCTTGCCAGTACTCGGCTTGAACAGCTCGCTAGCCTAATCGAGTTTTTTGAATATAAACGTAGAATTTATTCATATTTTAAAAGCTTTATATATTTGAGTCTACTCGAGCTCAATCTGTTCTGATCTCACTTGGCTCGAACTCGAGCCTAGCTTAATTGAGTCAATCTTGGTTGCACAGAAATCGAAGTTCTCTTCTTTCCTTCTTTTGGATTATCAAACTGGGTTTAGGCAGACCCCGTACCAGAAAGAATTATGTATAAAACGTGCGTATGAATGTGGCACTTGATAATGCCCTTCCTTAGCAAAAAGAAAGGACGCAGGTACTCAAATCTGTAGTTGCATATAGACAGAGCTAAATCAGAAGAAATAGGCTGGAGCCTTTGTAGTTCAATCCTCTATGCGCCGGCATCACTGCTAACTCTACAACTACAACAATAGAGATGGCCACCACTCAGGTGCAGTAGAACTTCACATCGAAGGAGGCACCAATCTATGCTAGTGCTCGCATCTGATTCCTCTCTTTGGCTGTCCAATTGACCTGGAATGTTTCAAAACACATATAGATACTTCGTGTCAACCTGTACATGGTGAGTTTTATGTTGAATCACTTTCAGCACCGCCTTAACCACATCCTTGCGAGAAGACTCTATGTGCACTTGTTCTCCTTGTGCCTTTCCTGTAATTATTTCCATACAAATTGCATTTCTTTTTCGTCTTCATTATAACAACCAGCATGCAAAAAGAGCTCCTTGTGCATCTCCTATTGTATATCCAATTGTCCAATTACCCCTTCCGTAGATGGCACCTATATCTCTGAAAAAACATCTATTCTTTGCTGCATGATGTGAGGATTTCATAAGGAGAAGCACCTGTTCACAGTCCGAGTAACTGGTTTCTAACATTTGACAGCTTACACCCGTGTTGTTCTCAGAAATGACTCAATTCGAGTGGCATTCGTGTGATCTTATTGGATAGTGTTCGTAAAGTATGAGTCAATATTACCAAACATCGACCTCGGTTCTCACAGGGTTCACATAAGACTTAAACAACGGTTGCAAGTCCTTGAGAATATGCTTGAGTGTGTTCCATAGTCTTTGACACTATAAATTAGAGTAAATCATGATATGGTAGGCAAAGAAGGCAATAAGGTAAAAGTATGGAAGGAAACCACTATCTAATTCATGGAGAGTAAGTTGTTGTAGA
Organism: Brasenia schreberi; assembly: GCA_036023115.1. Taxonomy (NCBI): domain Eukaryota; kingdom Viridiplantae; phylum Streptophyta; class Magnoliopsida; order Nymphaeales; family Cabombaceae; genus Brasenia; species Brasenia schreberi. Next base: position 14,999,670 of record JAYKKT010000089.1, on the reverse strand, counting down.
TAGTTACACTACTAGGAAAGAAAAAACGAAATTTAAGGGCTGGCATTGATTGATGGTTTCTTAGTTTCAGCTTCTCATTATCTCAAGGTGGGCTCAATCTCTTTCTAGTGCCAACTGTCAATAACAGTCATAGAACACCTCAACGTCCATCTACGTAACCAACTAGTTCACATCTATTGGCTCAATTTTCAACATCAACATGTTGCCCCATATGACTTATATATGAGACACATCGATGAGGCAAGTTGTATCTCATTAATTGCATGCATAAAAGATCTTCTAACAAAACTTTTCATGCGATTTTCAAGATTCTCTATATTGCCGCGGCTTATAAAGGTAGGGTTTCTTTGTTTCCTAATCCTATTTCATTTTACCTATTTCTCTTGTTGGCTCCAAAAGCTCGTAACAAGAAGAAGGTTTCTTCTTCTTCTGAGTTGGCCTTGCTTTTGATTCTAAGTTGGAGACACCATGTTTCTCCTCTCATGATGGATGAATCCAAATTCCTCCTAGGCTAGAGTTACTCACTATCATGGACACAAGGGTTTTGGATGAAGTTATCTCCAAAACTCTTCCTATTTATTCCTAGTGGTAAGGTGCAACCACTTTCCCAAGGAACTATAAACTTGGCCGAAGCCCACCAAGGAATACATTGGGTAGCTTAATAGGGTTGATGCTAGGTATGGAGACTCTATCAAATACTCATCATTCCTCTTTCCTATAGTCCTTAATCTTCTATTTGTCTTCTTAGGCTTTTGGGCTAACAACGTCAATTGCTTTATCCTCAAATCATGTATGGTTTGCCCCATGCTATTTGATGTATACGCCTTTATGGGTCTTTCCTGTGATGATCATGAGTTCAAAGCTCTCATTCTTCCTACTCCTACTTATCCTTCAACTTGTAGAATATGTTCTACAAGGGTTTTATCAAAGTGAATGCTTAGCAAACAAGAGAAGTAACTTTGAACGAGCATGCCAACTTCCTTTTATGTTGGCTTTGTAGGTCTATCATGTGTCCTATCAATTTATCGATTGCCAAAGAGCACAGCTATATTATTAAAGCTCTCATCTTCAACCACCAATTTATTTTTGTTCTTTATTTCTCAATACCCTCTAACAATATTCGATTATTTATTTCTCACCATGTGAGTGAGAAATAATCCAATACTATCTTAGGATCATGGTGATTTTTGTGGTACTTGATTTATTTGTATTTTCCACATCTGAGCAATGCCAATATCCCAGGCCAATTTGAAGGCCTCAAAGGACATAAGTGCTTTGTGAGTAGAATACACCTAAGGTTATGGCCATGCACCGGTGTTTTACCAATCTTTCTTTCTAAGCTACTCCACCATATGAATAACCTCAACTTTTTTTTACTAGGTTTTAAGCTCAAGACACAATATTTGTCAGAAAAATTATATGCTCCAAAGTATACTTCATTTTCTAATTGGCATAGATTCATGTGTGCTCAGAAACTATTAAACATGATTAGGATGACCTCTTCCAATTGAATATGGTGCAAATGTTATTTATCATCTCCAATGCCAAGCTCGACAATTTGGACTAGTCTAAGGAATCCTTGATTTTGTTATATCATGATGTCATTTTATTTGGGAAAGTTGATGCTTAAAATTTTGAAGCATTATGGGTTGTTGGGGCCAACCCCCAGCTAGTAAACAAGTTCCCTCTTCAAACATTCACCTACAATTTGAGAACCAATGAGTTTGACGAGTAGTGATTATTAGTGGTCTTGGCGATTCTTTATTAGATACTAGAAGAGTTTGTCTAACTCTACCTGTTCAAACAATGTCAAATCGAGTTTATTGGCTCCATCATCTTCTAACCTTGTCGAGCCTTCCTCGAAGTGCAAAAATGTAGATGGTAGCGTCTCTCCCTTTCACTCTCACTTTTGTTCCTGTGGCTTTGGATGCAGGTTTACCAAATCACTTGTTCCCTTTCCTCACGAGATCCTATACTCGAGGTTGAAGGAGAGGACGACAACAAGAACCCTCTTTCATTGCTGCGATTGTGAATTCATCGAGTAAACTATGTTCTTGCATTTTGTTTTACTATGTTGACTTTGTATATCTAGGACACTACATGGTTATTATCTTTGGTAGATGGTTGCACTATCTGAGGTTAGTTCCTTCGAGGTTGCTCCTCTGGCGACAACTGCTAATTGCACCTCAAAAACTCATCTCAACATTGCCTCTTTTGGGGATACTTAGGTGGTTGAGAATCAACCGATTGAAGAGTTTGTTATAGAGTATTTGGTCTCAATGATGGACCTTTGTAAAATTACACGTGATACTAACTCAATCACTATAGACTTACCTCTAAAGGTTACATCGAACCAAAGTCATAACTAATCATCACTGAAAAGGATGCCTTCGTATGTATAAAGCTTTATATAGTGGTTGTATCTGGTGAATTCCCTGATCATGCTTCACGGAGAAAGTTTCAACATCTACCATTGTGGAGCTTCCATTGGGCATCTTTCTTGAAGGGATAATTGTGTCGGATGTGAAGCTTCATATGATAGTTTTTCCCAAGCTTCGAGATTACTTTAGAGTCTCCATCCATTAAAGGCATTGTCTCTATTAATTATGAGGCTCTTGAAGATTTGGTTTCTCTCTATAAAGAATAGGCTACTACTGCTCCGAGTTCAACTCGGTTGCTTCTGAGGAATTGGACTCAGTTGGTCCTCCAAGCCTAGATGCCTCTGTTGTCCCCTCTTTCGAGGCCACACCTCCCTTGGAGCCCATGAATGATCATGGCCTTAGTGAGTTGTTAGGTTCTTCATGTTCTTCTATGGGCATGACTGAAGCATCAATACCATTAGCATCAACTACAAAACCGATTTTAGCAAGTGAGTTTCTGCTTCCAAATGAAGTTCAAGGTCAGGATGAGATTCTTGTCTGTGTTATAGTTTGTGCCTCTTAACATACAACAACAACAACAACAACTAAGCCTTTTCCCATACTAGACGGGGTCGGCTACATGGATTCTTTGTTTTCACAGATCCCTATCGTGTGCCATGTTAACAGTTAACTCACAATAAGCTAGATCATTCTTTATTGTTTCTTTCCAACACTTTTGTGGTCATCCTCTACCTCTTTTAATACTTTCCAAATTTAGTTTTTCATACCTTCTCACAGGTTCTTTTGATCTTCTTTCTATATGTCCAAACCATCGTAAACGATATTCTCTCATTTTATCCTCTATTGGTCACTCCTAATTTGTTTCTAATAACCTCATTATGTATACGGTCTTTTCTTTTATGACCACTCATCCATCTGAATATGTTCATTTCTGTCACAAACATCTTTTGTACATGTTGATGATTAACTACCCAATACTCAGAACCATAAAACATGGCAGGCCTAATTGCTGCTCTATAATATTTGTGCCTCTTAACATCATTGAGAGAATACTAGAAGGGTATCTCTAACAAGTGTATGAAATTTTCTCATTAGTTGATGCCTTAAGAGACAATTAGGTCACAACATTAAGATCTGATGAAGATGAAGCTTCTGCTGCTATGAGATATCATCACATTGTGCAATGCCCCTCTTAAGACTAACATTCACATTAGGCATATTGAAGGTTTGCTTAGCAAAGGTCCTAGAGAAGGCATAGGTTTTTCATCAACCCTCTTAGGCTCCCTAGAGAATTTAGCATGCGATGAAAACGTTCAGCCTTTTGGTCAACAGGTTTGCCAGGACCTAATTAGAATAACTAGCAACTAGTTGATATTAATTTTGACAAACTAAGACTAGTTAAAAGGCATCCAAGCAAAACTAGATCATCTTGTGACACACTAGAGAGGTAGAGGCATATTCAACTTGGCTCCATTCTCTAGTCTCTCAATTGCATGAGAGAAGCAATTTTGTCATCAAGCTCATAAAAAGATGGAAACTCTTGAGCATGAGTTTTTGAGTATCCTGAGAGATAAGTAGTGCAATGTCCTATATCATATCTCTAAATAAGTGGAAAACATCTCTCTTTCAACAATTGGCAGAAGCTCACACAAGTTATGAGCAAAAATTAATGAAAATCAAGGACCTTGAGAAGGATTATTCAGAGTCTATCTCAAGGGAGCTAGCCTTTGAAGATCTTCTACTGGAATCGTAGAAACAAAAAGCATTGGAAAAAGAACATGAGGAGTCGAATCGTCATTATCAAGACAGACTTATTTGGTCCATAATCTTATATGTGTGATGGAGTACAAGACTAAAGGAGTATGAGGCTACTTTAGCAACATTTCCTTTTCAAGAGATAAGTAATATTCTTTCAAAGTTCTTTAAGATGAATTATAAAATTTCTTGGAAGAATATATTGCAAATTTTAAAGATCGGCCGATTTGAAAATACCAGGAGTGGTGCCTTGAACCTTATCCTTAAGAATGCACAAGAGCCTACCAAAAATGTGAGTTCTAATCTTTCTTTTCCTTCAACTGCTTGAGCATGGGTTCATATCCAATCATCCTTGAGTCTCTTCTAAAGTATTCTTAAGGCATATTATACAAGTTCATCTTAACCTTTAGACCCATCTTTTTTCTATCATCATGATAGGATAATTCATTCAAGCCAATGCAGATAAGAGGTGGGCTACGTGGAACTTAGGTAGCATGTATTATGCGCACCTAACTAAATTTGTGAGATCCTGGAATATACCTAAAAAAACTTTCAAAAAGGCCAAGTGAATGTATCCTAGTCATGGAAAAAAGAGTAACACAAGACTAACATTTTCAAAAGGTATAAAATGCTAGAGATATGCCAAGGATACAATGAGAACATGTGAGTGTGAATGCGAATGTGAAAGTGTAGTGAAAGTAGAAGTAGAAGGACATGCCATGGATGGAGATGACCCATACTAGACTCACAAGTACCTTCTTGAATCAAAAGATAAAAAGAGGATTAAAGAAAAACATCTTGATCATAGTAGGAGCAAATTGTGACTTCTAATGCTAAAGGAACTAACTTGACTCTTAAGCTGACTGAAAAGAAAAGAAAAATGCACCAACTTGTAAGAAAATGCATCATGGATATGACCCAAGGTATGCATGATGTACATGTGATTCCAAGTTCTTACTGAATAGGCGATGCTCCTACCAAGATGTCATGAGGAAAGAAGAAAATAAAAGGATATATCTAAACATCAAAACAAGAACAATCATGAAGTTAGTTCTTTGTAGGTGATTATAGTTCATATGTTGGTTTTAAAAAATTGCAAAAATGTTTCTAAAAAGCAACCTTGATTTTGCATGGACAACTTCAAATGATATCCAACTAAATAAAGCATTTCACTCAGACTCACTATCTCAAAGTATAAAATAAAAGAAAATAGACAATGCCATTTCAAAAATATCAATTTTTAAAATACGATAAACAACTATCTAGTAACCCATAAATATGTAAACAAGTTATAACCTCCTAGACTATCAAAACTTCCCATATAACATCCAAGAAAGATAGACATTAAGAGCTTACTCAGTCCCTTCTCATGCATCTCGAGTACACAAAGGATAAGAAACTCAAAAAGAAAAGACAACACTTTGCTTTGTATTTTTTTATTTCTCAATTTTTTAATTTCTTTTTTAATAACCTTTTGGTGTTTTATTTTTTTCAAAATATGACTTTTCAATACAAAAGAAATCTTTAGATATATACCGAAGCACAAAGATAAGAGACAATTTCATAAATCTATCACACCAAGTATAGACACCATGGTATGCAATAAAAAATTAAGAAAACACTAGACAATCCACAACCTAAGATATCCCAAGGGTGAATAATTTCAATATTTTAAAAACCATAAAAATATCACCAAAATGCAGGCATTGATAATTTCGTAAACTTTCTCAATACAAAATCAAGTGAAAATAATTTGTTTAAGAGTATTTATTTTGAAGTGGTTTAAAACAAGTTGAGTACAAAATCTTTAAAACCAAATCAAAGGGCATAAATGAATGAAAACAATATAAATGCATCAAAATATAAAAAACTGGAATCCAAGAGTAGTACCCCCAACCATGACAGCAACAATTTGAAGATATCAAACCATGGGTTCAAAACACAAACAAAGATACCTGCTTTTAGATCATTTTTAAAAAATACTCCTTTATCATTCATACAAAAACTAGCCATAAAATGCAAGTTAAGATCTAACAAGCATCAAGAATAATGTTTCTTTAAGTATTAGATATTTAGTGGGTCTACAAGTCTCTGCCATTAGTATGAGTACTAGCAAATCACCTACTCAATACTTTATTGTATGGGATGTACAAACATGAACACAAGAAGGGGTAGATAAGATAATACTAACCTAGATGCTAGTGACAATACAAGTGCAAAGACTAACAAGTAACTAAATGAGTGTTGAGTGAAAACTATTAATATATACAAAAGCATGTAGTATCAAGAGCACATAAAATATAACAACAACAACTAAGCCTTTTCCCATACTAGATGGGTTCGGCTATTTAGATTCTTTGTTTTCATAAAGTTCTATCATATGAATAGTAAATAAACATATTATGCCCGTCAATGCAAAATGGACAATAACACGAAGGTATATAGGCATATAAGAACAACTAAAGATGCAAGATGAAAAACTTAAAAAAGAGTATAACATACGTGGGGAGTCAATTATGTATGATTAGATGAAGAGACACAAACATGTCATGATTGATGAATAGATACATAGTACAAGGACAAATAGAAACACATGAGATGTGGATGTTGATACATGCTCCTATAGACTACTTACATACATACTATACAACCAAGCTTAAGAGCATGAGGACCAAGGGGGATAAAAAAGAGTAGGAGCATTAGTGCATTCCTAAGGAGCTTGGTCTCTAGATACATATTCAAGAATAAGGGAGTGATGATCAGGGTCACTAGGGACTTACAACTCGAGTGCAAGATAATTTAAAGGGAATGCCTTAGTATCCGAGTAGAAGGATTAAGGAAGAAGCCAATGGTATTCAATAATGGTGGCGAGACAATAGGAGAGTGGAATGGGATATGTCTTTCCAGTAAAAGGAACAATGGGAAGGATAAGACTATGCATAGTAGGGATAGCTAGGGAAGGGACAAGATTTGCCCATAATGGGAATGACGGAGTATGGAGGGGCTCCTCGTGAGGACCAAACCCCATGACAGCCATTGCGAGCTCGTCCTAGCTCAAACATGCTGTGGTCTCAGGTGATAGATCTATGTTATTACATGATAATGATTTACTAAAGAAATCGATGGGATATGACAATATAGTAAGATATGACATGTGAAGAGGCATACTCTTAGAGGTGGGAGCTCCAGAACTAGATGTTTATTGAAAGAGGGAAGTCTTGGAGATGTGTAACTGACTAAAAGAGTGGAGATGGGAGAGTCACTAAGACTAAATTCGCCAGGCTCATTGGGGTAATTGATTGAGGAGAAAAGATCGAGACTAAGAACATCTACCCTGAATGAATGAGTGGATGGATGATGATTGTCGATGTTAACATCATCAAGCTCTATGAGCTTATCTTGGTTCAATGGACTAAGATCTCTTGTGAAAGATCAATGTAATGATTGACTTTAAGATAATATTACTAGAGGTAAACTGTGTAGGTAGGTTCGACTCAATGGATGCATCCATGCAATCCATCTTTACGTGTAGAGAAACAACCTCATAGGTGGAGAGGGCTATGTTTTTACTCCCTATCTGACAAGGATCGAGAGGACTCACATATCCATGTATGATCACTAATAGGTTTAGCAATGTAGTGTATGGATTGATAATAAAAGATGAAGAGACTATAGACTTAGATGTTTTAAGGTTGACTCTAGACCTTGGTGATGGTAAATACAAAGACAATTGTGATGACAACATCGCACATGAAGGGGATCATAATAAACTTAAGGGAAAATGTCTTTGGGAACAAATCTTTCACACTAAGAGGTAAAAACTCAAATAGAGACTCAAGGTGGCTTCCTAAGAAAGAGTAGTCCCGATGTAAATTGGAAGGATAGAGACTTTTTGGGAGAACATTAGGACAAGACTCTAGAGGAGAACATCCTAGGAAGGCCTCAAAGGGATAATCTAAAAGTGTGAGGAGAGGCCATGTAGAATGACTTGGTGAGGATGACAATAAAAGTTCGGCATTGTTTTTGGGAAATATTGAGGATGAAGATGTGTGGGTGAGATTGCATAAAAGGTGCTCCACTCGAGGAACAAAGGAATGGATCCCACATATTGGATATTTAGAGTTCTATGTATACCTAAAAAGAATGTGTAGATGTCTAGACGTCTCTAAAAGTGGATTCTCCAATGGAGAAGATCTTGAGAGGTGAGTGAAGTGGAAGATCCTAGCTGACGTTGAGTAGGAGCGAAGAGAATTGAGGAGATGGGAGAAACTAAAGTTGTGAGTGAAGATGAAACCCTAGTTGGTAGGCCCTTGAGAAATGACTTTTTATCAATTTGGCTTCTTTTCTTACTTTGTTCATTTGAACCTTTCTATAAAAGACCAATGGAATAGAGGTTCTAAAGTTGCCCCAATCGATAGGTCTATCACATTCTTCTATATAAGATTTGGGACAATGATAACTCTAAAAATTAGAGAGCCTCTAATGACTACAATAGAAATGGAGTTGGATGCTACCTCACCTTTACCATGCACTCTATAAAATCAAACTTTAAATTCATCTTTCTTTTCAAGACTTAGGCAATATGTTATGATTTTCTTTATTCCTTCTCGTAATGTTCTAATTTACTCTAAGTGTCGCCTATTTTTTTGAACTCTTTTATTTTACTCCAAAGGCATGTTAATGTTTCTATTTTTCATGATCTATACTATTTGAAAGTTTTGAATCACCATAGTCGTATTCTTCCTTAAGCCATATTGGTCATATAGAGAGAGTCATGTTCAAAATTTAAACTATTTCTCAAACAAACCTAAGAATGCTAATTGCTTATATGTGTAAGTGATACACGTATATATAACAAGATATGTGCACATGAATGTATATCTATGTGTGTGTGAAGCAGGTAATGACACTTTACACTTTGTACATAGTATGTTGAAATGCCGACTAAGATGCTCACCAAATGGAAGAAGACTTTGATTTAAACAAAATAAACATTGGTAGACCGATGGGGTTTCACCGTGCATGCCAAAAGAGGATTGTATATGAATTTTTTATCACAAGAAATCTTGACCCCTAACAATCCTCTTGAAAAAAGGTAAGAGAGAATTAGGAAATAAAACTGGAAAAGGAGAATACCTCCTAACTCTCCTTGTACAATATGGGCTCTTATGAGTTCTTTTCGCCAAGGTTCTTGTTTCATCGAGTAAGAGTTGATCTCCCAGGCTACAAAACTACTTTTGAGAAAATCTAAATTCCTTAGTTGTGTGCCTGGTGAGCCTTGGATAAAGCAAATTACCTCTTGGATTAACAGGCATGCATGTGACAACCATGATTTGATTATAGATTTGGTCCGGGTGAAATGGATTAGGTTTGGGTTGGAAAATGGGTTTGGTCTAACATAAGTTGGGACTCGGTTTTGTTCATTCAAACAGGTGAAGTCTAGGCTTGTCTAGGTTTAATTGGATCCAATTCAAGATCGAAGTTTAGAACGTGAGATAAAACCAAATCATATATGAAATGGGCTTAGTCTATGGATTTGGTTTGACTAGATGGATGGAGTTTGGGTTTGGGCTGATTCAATTGGATCCAATTTTAGAATGGACTTTAAATAAAGGGATCAAATTGGATCTGATTCAAGGGATTTGGGTTATGAACCTCATAATGGGTTAGAATTTGGGTTTGGTTGGATTCAATTAGATCCAACTTAAGATGAGATTTTAAGTTGAATGGGATCCAATTTGGAATGGATTTGGTTTTTATGGATTGAGTATTTGGTTAAGATGACTAAAGGACTAGGTTTTTGGCTAAGGGAGTTGGATTGGTCTTAATGTGGTCAGATCCAAATATAATCGGGTTGAGAAAGACGGGTCGGGCTTGGACGAGAGGGGATTCAATTCATATGAGCCGTTTTGAATCAGGTAATGAAGGAAGGAGACCCGGTTCAAAAGGAACCGAAATGGGGCCAATGGATCGAGTCTAACCATCCAGCCCCGAATCGGTTCGAACTCTTAACGGAAAAGGAGCAAGGTCTCAATGAAACGGGGGGTTCAGCAGAACGAGAGAGAGAGAGGGGGGGGGTGGGGGGCGGAAAGGGTGAAGGTGGTGCCGTGGCTACGACGAGGCGGAAGGGCGGCAGCCATAGGATGCGGACGGCACTTGGAAGGCGACATAAGGGAGAGACCTGGCTACGGCTTCTGATCGACGATGGTGAGGATGCATTCCGGTGGGAATGGGGAAGTCGTGCGGTGAGGGACAATGGAGCTAGGCAGCGGGTGACCAAGGGATCGCTGGCGAGGAACCAGGTCGATGACTGAGGTGCGTTTGGTCGGCAACGAGGTGTTGAACAGAGGGGAGGAAGTTGGCGGCGAACGGTGGTTTGAGGTGGCAGTAGGTGATTGTGAATGGCTGATGAGGGGATTCCAGGGTGTGGTGCGGCAAGACATTTCTACTTGGGATTTCGGCAAAGCAGCTGAAGGCTGTGGTGGTTATTGGACCGGTTGGGGTTTTGGGTGACAGGGCTGTTTAGTGTGGGGGATTTCGGCTAAGTGGTTGATGGATGCGGTTCTGAAGCTGGATTAAGGCGAGGTGATGGCGGGACAAACTGTTTTAGTCGAGAGGAAATGGTGACGATGGTGGTGACTGCAAGGGGCAATGCCGGTGATGGTTGAGAACACAAGCATAAACTGACACTCAGAGAGAGAAAGAGAGAGACAGCTTCTTTCTTTTTTGCAGGTCATAGCAAAAGAGAAGAGAGTCCACGCAACACTCAGTGGTTTTTCTCTGGGCCAAAACTTGATCGATGGTTCGATGGTCCAATAAACTGATGAATTGTTGCAGGAAATTCTTTTCAGAATCAGTGTACATCAGAGATATTTTGCGAATCGGTGTACTTTAGAGATATTTTGCACAGAATCGGTGTACTTTAGAGATATTTTGCAAATTTTCGTTCCTCTTAAAGGACAGTCATGGTTGCTGATTTGGGTTGTTTGTCCCCTTGACTGATGGTGTTAGAGTCTTGTAGCAAGTATTTCTGTAGAAAAGTTGACAAGTTTTCTTTTTCTTTTCAGGATATTATGTTTTCCTTTTCTTTTCAGGCTATTGTTTTTATGTTGTAATGCTTCTTGGATGCTCCCGTTAGTTTTGATATTCACTTTGATATACAGTTTCAAGTGTCTCCAAACATAATTGAGTTTTGGTTTGAATGGATATGCTCAATCTTTGAGTCATATGAGTTTGATAAAATCCTCAATTTTGAATCAATTTGAAAGATCTTGAGTCCGATTTTTTCTTTTCTTGCCATTTTAATCAATTTCCATGCCCAAAGGACTAAGATTTAAGGATGACAATTCAGATATTTTTAACATCGATTTCTTTAAGAATCATTTTAATAAAAATATAAGTGATTTGTTTGTATTTGAGGGAAATTTGTAGGTATTTGCTATCCATGAAGGTAGGTTCAATCTCTCTTCATTCACAGAATGCCTCGGCTTTCTTGGGTACCTCGGATGTTACCCACGTTGCCTTGATTTTCGACATCAAGAGTATGAGTAGCTGGAAGGTCAGACACAATGCCCTCTGAACTCTTTTATCTTGAAAACTAATTTTTTATCATGTTTGTAGGGCCTAGGTTATTATACTTGTTGGTCACAAGATTATATGGGTATCCAGCTTCTTTCCAGACCTATTTCGGAACATCTGATGGCACATGCTGCGGGCACCTGACTCTGAACATTTTGTTGCACATTCTGCATCTATATTCTACTTGGGTTCCTAACTATTGTTGCCTTTCTAAAGTAGGCAAATTATCTTCTATTACAAAGCAAAAGTTTATGGTCATCCTTTGGGAGAAGTTGTGGCACCAAATCATTTTGAATAATTGAGATTGATTGCCTCTCAATCTAATGTCATTTATAACTTGACGTGAATTTTGGATTAAATCCCCATTGTAGGATATCGTTGTTTTCAAATGTGCATGCCGGCAGCTCCTCCCCGAGGCCAATGAGGGGTTCTCGTGAAGGTTGAGAGATAATTTTCAATGTGAAGTCTAGAGCGCACCATCGTTCTAATAGCGATCTGATGCAGGCTTTGATATTTCTCCTTGGTTAAGGATCTTTCAACCCAACAAGCAAGGATATCATGTTTTGACCATAGATCAAACAAAAACTCTATATTCTTTTCGGAGATCTTCCATCTTGCATTGCTTTCTAGCACTTGCAATCCCATTTTTATAGATTTTCGATCCCCCTAAAGCTTGATCTTCTAGCCATGGATACTACATGCTATTCGTGTATAAGTATTTCGCTCTTAGAAGCCCTGGAGCAAGGATATTCACATCCATTAGCCACTTTCCAAGTACATGCATTAGCCACCTTGACACCTCAGTTTACACACTTTACCCAATTGAACAAGTGTAGTGCCTTCCTACCTTCTCTTCCAGTCCACATAAAATGTCATGTTTTTCTTTAACTGATTAATGACTCCTAGTGGTAAATACATTGCTTACATCTAATATATGAGGATCATCGGTAAGGTGTATTTGATCAAGATAATACAGCCCACTTAGAGAGATTATGTTTGCTTACAACAACTCCAACTAGTTTGGAAGTAAAAGACAAGGTCGAAGAGTGCACTGCTCTCAGCTTCCTTTTGATGATAGGGATTCCCGTGGGACTTGACAGGTAAATGTCCTTTATTCAACTTGGAAATCTATTTGATTTGGGTGCATCTATTTTGCCATATTGCAAAAGGGATGAAGACCTATTTCCTTGCACTCACACAGTCTAGAGTGAAACTCAAAATCATGAATCATAGCCACAAAGGTGATTTCGTGAATAGACTGTCACAGATGAAAATAAGGCATCCTCGGCATATAGGCTTCAACAGTGAGATTTTCATGAGACTTGTAAGAAATTCTTTTCTCTTCTCCCTTAGAAAAAGCGGCCCATCACCAGTCTGAAGAATAAATAGGTAAGGCAAGAGAGTGGACACTTTGTCGTATGTCATCCCGTGAGCTTTGTAATAGGTTGGTGGCCAATCCATTGATCAATAAAACAAAACTTGGAGTTTGCACGCAAATTCACTCGACGAATATGCAACCTGAAATGTTGTGGTGTCCTCCCAATAGGTGCGGCGAAAAGCTCTTAAGAAGCCATCCGACCCGAGTGCACTATCTATATCAAGCTCGAAATACCACCTTTTTTTATTTCATCTTCTTCAAATGGCGCTATTAGATGCAAACTATCACCTTCAATGACTTGAGGAGAAAATGGATTGTGGCTTCCTCCATCACCTCTGAGGTGGAACATATCAAGCCATCCTCCTGTTGAAGAATTTGGATATTGTGCTCGATTGATGTTCTTTGCTTGAAAGTATGTTGTGTCTCGACCGACTTACTTAAGGCACTTAATTCGAGTTTTTTTTTCTCCAAAAAACTCCTCGAATAAGTGTACTTTGTAGTTTGACCAAAATATCTTGTTCAAGTTCCTGCAGTTGAAAGTGTCTTTCAATTTTTGCTTGGATTTCAGCCAGTTTCCAATAGATCCTACTGACTTGGTCTGGAATGCACCAACTCCAATCCGGTTTCAATCATTGAGATATTGTTTCAGCCTTCCAAGTTTCTTGATCACTACATACATAGCAAATCCTTTTATCTTTACACTCCAATCTTCCCTCACAATTTGGTTGCGTTCCGGAAGTTGGGCCCAGAATTTAAAAAATTGAAATGACGACTGCACACTCTGGTTTGCTTCTTCTAAATGTGCCAGCAACCCATTGTGATATAAGAAGCAACTTGGAGCAGTTTTGATCCATGATTGAGTCTAGAGTTGAGGAGTTGGGTAGTTCTTGAGTTGTGGGGTGTGGGTGTGTTGGGTCGGGAGGTGTGGGATGGGTTTGTTGTAGGAGTATTTGGGTTGTTGGGTATGGGTGTAATTGTAAGAGGCCCTTCCTCACTCTGAGCTTCCAATGTAATATGTTGTTTACTTGATCGTGATATACCATTCATCTGGACTATGTGCCTCCATAGACATATAATTCTGGCTGAAGGATAGGAATCAAAATTTCCAAGTGTATCTATGTTGGCAAAACTTTGAGAGCTTGTACAGGGTTGCTTCTTCACTAAGTTTGCATTATAAAAGAAATGCCATGTCAATTTTCTCTTGCATTAACAGGTTGTAGAGTTCATATCTAGCCCATGACCGGCATAGACCTCTTGTATTGAGGGCTAAGATCTTCACAATTTAACCAGACGCCCATCCCTCCTCCTCAAGCTTTTAGCTTCTTCTAATGAGTCATGTGATCCTTTCGATCTTTGTTGAATCTTTTCTACTATAATTTTGATTTTAGATGTTCCTCCTGCATATTCATTCCTCTGAGTACAAACTCAGAGGTTAATATAGGTCAAGCTACATACTTGATAGTATGTGACTCTGGCCTCATATTCTACCATAAGATTGAAAGAGTTCTCCTCATCTAGCTTCTGGTTCTTAGGGACTCATCTATACTGATTGTAGGCAAAAGCCAATCAGTCTTGGCATTTCACTGTCTCGTCTATGGTGAGATAAACCCTTCTTAGAAAATCCGGAATCTCTAGAAAAAATCAACTGTCCAGAAGACAATTAACATCTAACGAGCGCAATTTTTACTGTCGACGTGGCTTTCAATTTCCTCTTCACTACTGGAAAGACCATTTGTGCTTCCACACTCGCTTCTTCATTATGCAGTCCATTTCCTCCTTGGAGGATGCCCGGATGAGAAACAGTCGGTTCTTTTTGAGAATAAATTTGATATTCTACAAGTTCGTCCATCTTCCTTTCAGGTTCTCGAAAATGAATCGGTACTCTACTCTGTTTTTTGCCACAGAAGCCAGCAACCAAAGTCCATGTGGCCATGGCCCATTCAAAGTTTCCTTTGGGACAAGATCAGACTCCTCTATTACTTTCCCCTTCAATTATTTGTAGCCCTGCGTCTTCAATCATCAAGCCGAAGGCTCGAGATCAAGCTCTAGCTAAGTACTTTCTTAATGAGTTGAGTCGAGGTGGCTTGTACTTGAGCTTGACTCGGCTCAATTACACCCCTAGCAATGGATCGGTGAAACTGCTCAAGATCCTACCTCATGCCCTCTTCATATCGTATCTTCTTTGTGGAATGAGCGAAAATTATCCTCTCGTCAGGCGTGTAGACCTAGTCATTGAGGTCTGTATCAGGCATTATCTTAAACTTGTGCTCTCATCAGGAATTTCAGAAACGATGGCCCTTTCATGGAATAACCAAATAAAGATCGCCCGTATCAAGCATTTCCCAAAAAGAAAAGGATCTCTCTCTCTCTCTCTCTCTCTCTCTCTCTCTCTGCAACTAGGGTTAGGGTTTTGCGCAACAATGAAGATCAGGACCTTCAGCCGACCATGGTCTTCTTCAATTTGATTTAGAAAAGTATTTACGATAATATTTTCTCAACTATTCCTGAATTTCTCTTTTTCTGGTACGTTGTTCAGCTCGATCTCACTCCCATATTCTTGTTTCCCCTGAATCTTCTACATTGTTTTATACACACAAAAATAAACCGTAAATCTTGTACTGCACGCAATTTCGATTCCCTCTTCTCCTTCAAAGTCTTTTCACTGCATTTCTGAGCATGATCCTTTGAAATTGCCGAAAAGCCGAGATGACGAAATTTGAAGAGCACCCACTAACGATTTTTCCTTCAGAACCTCTGATTGATTCTTCGGTACTTCACAGTAGATTCCCCGAGTTGAATTTGTGAAAGTTAGTATTTCTTCTACGAATTGGTGCTCACCTGAATCTCGTTTATTGTAGCTCGGCCGCAGTTTGGACTTTAGTTCGCCATGTCTAGCGAGGAACCTCTGGTTTTCGTCGTTCATATCGGTGGCTCACTCGTGATCAACAAGGACGGAAGCGTATCATATGCCGGTGGCGAAGCCCATCTCACGGAGGTCGATAGCAAGACGAACTTCGATGAATTCAAGGCTGAGATTTCGGAGATGCGTGGCGGGGATATTTCCGGTTTGACATTCAAATACGCCCTACCGACCAACAATCAAACTCTCATCACAATCTCGAATGACAAGGATTTGAAACGCATGGTGAAAATGAATAAGAATGCTTCTTCGCCCGAGATCTACGTTGTCACAAAGGGAAGCATCCCTCTCAACCCTCATCAAACCAATGACATAGTTGTTTTTACTCCGAACCCTGCGAATGAGATGACAAACCCTCCAGATAGGCGTGTGGCTGCCGCAACTAACCGTGTCAATGAGAGCAGTAGCACTTTTGACAGGTTTTGTTCTTATCCTTGCGCAAATTAACTGTGGTTTACTTTGTTCGTTGTGACAAACAGTGATGCGTAGTTTGTATTGTAATGCAGGGAACCCACTGAGGCTATCTTTGAGATGTCAACACCCGAACATAGCTACGGGGGAAGGCCAAACAAGCTAAGTGTTTTCTGGGAAAATTCCATCACGGGTGTGGGTCAGTTATTCAAGGATCCGCAAGAGTTCCGAGAAGCTTTGAGGAAATATGCTGTTGCCAAGAATTTCAGCTACAGACTTGTCAAGAATAACCGTACTTGTCTCACTGCCAAGTGCAAAGGTGAAGGATGTCTGTGGCGGATACATGCTTCGAGAGTATCTACTACAAAAATCATCAAGATTAAAAATTTTAAGGATGTACACACATGCGATAGAGACTTTGGAGCGGGGAGTGCTCATGTAACAAGGTTCTGGATAGCAGATATGATAAAGAGGAAACTGAATGAAACTCCAGATTATAAAGTCTCTGATGTGGTCAAGGACATTAAAAAGGAGTATGGCTTGAAGTTGAATTATAAGCAGGCTTGGCGCGGTATGGAGACTGCAAGGGAGCAACTTCAAGGCAGGGATGTAGACTTCTATAAGCAATTGCCACGTTATTGTGAAAAGCTGGTTGAGACCAATCCAGGTAGTATTGCTACTTTATCGACTACAACTGAAGACCGCTTCCAGCGTCTTTTCATAACCTTTCATGCTTGTGTTTATGGATTCGAGCATGGTTGCAGACCATTGGTTTTTCTTGATAGTACATCATTGAGATCGAAGTATGGGGGGATTCTGCTAATTGCTGCTACGGTAGATGGAAATGATCAACTCTTTCCAATTGCCTTTGCTGTGGTAGAAGAGGAGGACTATGAAAATTGGCATTGGTTCCTTGTTCAATTGAAGTCTGCATTGTCATCCTCCCGCTCATTGTCATTTGTGTCAGACATGCACAAGGGATTAAAGAAAGCTGTCCCTGAAGTGTTCACAGACAGTAAGCATGCGTTCTGTCTGCGCTATATGACAAGAAACTTGAAAAAGGAAATGTTGACGACATCTCCCAAAGATATTAAGGATTTGCTGACAGATTTGATTTTTTCTGCAGCAAAAGCATGTCAAAAAGATGAATTCATTACTTGCATCGAGAGCATAAGAGCTGTATCAACTGAGGCAGCTGAATGGGTCATGGGTGTTGAACCTGAACAGTGGGCGAATCTATTTTTCAAGGGATCAAGATACAACCAGATGTCATCAAATTTGGTAGAGTTCATTAACCAGTGGATATCGAAGACATGTGATCTCCCTGTTCTTAAGTTGATGGAAACTATTCGGTGTGAGATGGCAGAGCTGATTCGTGTTCGTTTAGAGGATTTACAGATGTGGAACACAAGGCTGACGCCCAAAGCAGAAGAAAAAATGCAGAAGGAGATAGATCGTTCTTTATTGGTTTCAGTGGCAGTCTCCTCTAACTCGGTCTTTGAGGTGCTTGATGATCACACTTACATTGTTGATCTTGAGAGTTTGGAATGTACATGTCTCAACTGGAGGCTGATGGGTTTACCTTGCAGGCATGCTATTGCATCATTTAATTACACTGGTAAAAATGCATACGATTATTGTGAAAGATACTACACTTCTGAATATTATAGGTTGACGTATTCACAATCCATCAACTCTGTTCTTGACCTTGATTCGGTCGGTTCTATCTCAAATGGTGAGACAGTTGTTGATTCATATCCAAATGTAGAGCTCCCCAAGACCCGCCGTCAACCTGGCCGCCCTAAGAGAAGGCAAATGGAATCACTTGATGTAGACAGAAGGATGTTTCTTTGTAGTAGATGCAAAGAGCCTGGTCACAACAAAATTACGTGTAAAGCACCACAATTAACAAGTTGATTGCTTCTTAACATGTTTGTATATTACATAATTAATGTTAGCGTTTAGCTCTTTCGTGTTGATAAATGGCATGAAACATTTAGAGCTATTAATTTGAGTGTTCATATGTTTAACTGTCTGTTCTGTCACGTATGTTACGGTTCAATGCATTTTCTGCCTTCAAATTTGTCCATACCGATATTAGTAATATTTAGGATTCATGAATGGTTAGTTGGTGATGAATTGCAATTGTAGTTTTTGTACAACCAGTTTCTTAAAACGTAAAACCTTTCATTTCACTTGATTTTGTGTTCACCTTCTCTCTTTGTGCTACTGCTTACTTGCTTTATTGGACCATGATTTTCATATTTCGACTAAAGTTTGATTCATTTATGACACCTCGGGCACAAGTACAATCAGATATTAATACAAGGGAGTTGTGGTGCTAAATGATGATATTCAAGCAGAATTTGGTCGCTACGATTGAGGTGATTTTGCAACCATTCTGACATGATCTTGCTTTTCTGGAGTTAAATGCTTACATGACATCAGACCAAGCTCAGTAACGACTAAGAATCCATGTAGCTGACCCCACTTGGCATGGAAAAAGACTTGGTTTTGGTTGTGTCGCTAAATGCTTCGCATGGGTTCACAGTCGTTCGTAGTAGAGACATCATTGATGCAGCAATAAAATTAGTCCAGGCTTGGAAGAAAAGAAACCGGTTCCATACAATGGAAATGAATCTGGTCAGCAGATTAAAATAAGCCTTTTCGTGACAATCGTGAACAACAAAATCTCACGCTACTGAGCATCGAAAGATTATCATCGAATCCACACGTCCAGATATTAAGGCATGGTGCATGGTCATGCAAGCTGAATATAGGTGGAGATAATTCTTTCGACAATCTGGCAATTTAATTATTTGAATGTAAATTGGTGCCTAGGAGAATGTATTATATGCGGCCTCTAATGTGTGGCAAGGGCTTGCTTTTGGTTTTGGTTCACCTCGTTTGCTTAAGATTATATGGAATCAAAATCAACGGAATACTGAAGGCCTACATATCCAGTGTGTGACAAAAGCTAAAAGGTATGTTGGTTCCATATGTTTGCCATGTATCTTTATCTACATGCTTATAAAAGTCATCATAAACAGGTATCATGTATTATCTATCGGCTCTAAAAGTTTTCGAGGGGTCATTGACTGTGGATATATCAAGGCACTTGATAAGTTGTTATGGAGCATATTGCCCATAGTACATTATGACAGTGCCATAT
Organism: Brasenia schreberi; assembly: GCA_036023115.1. Lineage (NCBI taxonomy): Eukaryota > Viridiplantae > Streptophyta > Magnoliopsida > Nymphaeales > Cabombaceae > Brasenia > Brasenia schreberi. Next base: position 14,980,075 of record JAYKKT010000089.1, on the reverse strand, counting down.
AATACTTGTTTAGTAACAGAGGTACAAATCATCTAATTGACCAAACTTTTATGTTATCAGTAATTCTCAGAAGATTATTCTAGCTTGAAGTTGAATCTTCATACAGTGATCTGTTTTCTCATCCGAGGATCCTTAACGCATCCCTAACTACATCTAAATCGAACCTTAACCAATCCTTTTCTCATACTATGTGGAGGGCTTCATTGGAGGTCACCCATCCTAGTACTGTTCTTTGTCTAAGTACACTTAAACAGGTAAAAGATCTAACAAAACCTCAATAAATTCGATATTTTCAAGTACCATTGTGGTTGTCAATTCCATATCTTAGTGAAGATTCTCAATTCCATATCTTAGTATAGATTCTCAAGGGCTTATGCCTTGTAAGGGTCCATCAATGGCCGGGAACTTGGTTGGACTTCTAGGATTAAGCACCTTAGTCTTCTGAAGCTTTCCTGAAAAAATCAGTTCCGGTTGGCCTCGATCTGCAGATTTGAGCCAAGTTGAACTCTAGCAGCTGTTTCATTCAGGTTGTGGTTTGTTCTTCTGTTATTAATCTTCTTTTGTAGGTTTCTAGAATGAAATTTTTATATAGATATTCGGATAAGATCCAATTTGATTTGGCCAACTTCCCGAGTCACTCGGCGAAATCATTTGGTTCAAACAACATTATTATGAACAGCTTAAGTTTGAAGTAGGATCAAGAAGGATTAGTAGTTTCTCACTGTTAATTTCAAACAGTATAACTGTTTTTCTGAGTTAGTATTCAGTGATGCAGCTGCAGAAATTAGTCTACAAAAGGAAAGTAGGCCTTGTGTTTCATCCTCAACCAGTGTCGCGTGAATTCAAACAAATTGACCTGAATGGGCAGGTTCAGATTGGGTTGGTCGATTCCCAATTTCATGCAGGCTCGTCAATAGTTCGGCTGATACAAGCCACTCATATGAGAATTCCATCCAAACCAACCTCAATATTCGGATTGAGGGGTATGGATATTAACATTAGAAAAACAAAGTGAAAAAGTACATGTAATTTGTAAGGTATTTGATTGCTTCTATCATGAAAAAGTACACATATATATTAATGAGAGAGAATGTAGCAAGTACACTTCATTCATGTTCAAACTTCCTTAAAGATTTGAATTATTCAATTGAGATCAATTATTGAAATTTAAATTTAAAAGTAAAAAAAGTATTTTGTACCTTTTACTCGGAATATTGAGATCATGTCGGATGGAGTTCACATATGAATGGTTAACGTAGTAAATGCACACACCTCATCCATGCTCAAACATCATTAAAGATTCAAACATTTGATCGGTGAGATCAATGGTTAAAATTTAAATGTAAAAAGTAAAAGTTACGATGATACTTTTTATAGGTATATTAAATGTAAATCATATTATTTTGCTTTAAAGATCTCAACTGTTGATTTTAAAGATCGAACAATAAACAGTAAGATTATTAAAAAAAATTAGCATGCGCCTTGACTTTGCTTTCTCTCTTTATATATATAGTGATTGGATCATGTCCATACTAACACCCGTCCACCCATTGTTTTTGGATGACATGAGTAATAAAAATATTTTTTATATTTTTCTAAAACTTCTTAAAAATTTATAAAATTTATAAATTACACTTATGCCAACAAAAAGAAACGGGTGAGTAAGAGTGGGCAAGTGTCAGTGTGGGTAGGATCCAGTTTATATATATATATATATATATATATATATATATATAGTTTGCACAACTGTGCCATACTGTTATATATCTCAATTATCATTCTAGTATACATACAAGAGCAGCGCTTGTCTATTGTGCCAATTATTCAAAGGTTTGTTTTGACTTGAACGAGCAAGTTAATATTCAGCTTGTCTCAGCTCACATGGACTTCTCTTGCCCTTAGAAGCCCAGCTCATTGTCGTTGGCCCACAACAGAAACCACCAGCACTACTTTGTTTTAGTTAACAAAGAAACTACTGACGGATTCGTTCGGCCAGTCCCGTGTCCGCTTGCATCTCACAGAAAATCAAAAGTGTCGACTCCCTCCCATGCATGAAGACAAGCCGCAGTAAACCGGACAATGCCAACGTAATAAAAGGTACCACAGTGCCAGACCTACATGATAAATTACGAGGACCCTCCATCAAGAAAAAGAAAGCCCCGAAAAGCTACTGCCATCGATCTACATCGTCTTATATGTGTATATATGTATGTATGTATATATGTGTGTATATATATATATATGTATGTATATATGTGTATGTGTATATGTGTATATGTGTCTATGTGTGTCTATGTGTATATATATGTATATATGTGTATGTGTATATATATGTATATGTGTATATATGTATATATACGTGTATATATGTATATATATGTATGTATATATATAATTACATTACACAAACAAACACATAATTGCATGCACGCATGCACACACACACACGTGCACACACATATAGTGTGTGTGTGTGTGTGCATGCAATTATATGTTTGTGTGCATATATACGTGTGTGTATATATACACACACATAATTATAATTATATATATATATATATGTATATATTTAGAGAGAGAGAGTGAAAGAGTCTGGAGCAAAAAGATAAACTGAAGGCCTTGAAAGGTAAAACAAGTAAAAATATTTTCATTCAAAGTGGCCATTAGGAGCGAGTTATTGTCCCATGCATATAGGGGTGGGCTACATAGATTCTTAGTCACATTCAACTGAATTAGGTCGCTAATTTTAGTTTGTTTGTTTTTTCGTCAAACTCCCTTTTGGGTTGTTCTTGAATCTTTGTTTTCAGTGGCAAGCATAGTTATCAAGATTAGAACATACATGGAGTGTCATATTGTTTTCCAATGGGAAGGCCGAAGCCAACGCACACCCCTAATATGGACGTCATGACTTTTAACGTGTGAGCTGACCCGTTAGCCAGGTGAGTTGTTGCCATTTGTGCATCATAATAATAGTGTTTATATTGCGCATTCAAAATATTGTTTGAAAAAATAGCTCATAACTAGCAGCATCAGCTCAACGGCAGGGCCCTCAAGCGCTATTGTTGTTGGTGGAGAATTCGACTCACGGGCTAACAAGTATCTCAATCAAGCCACCACAAAATTGCTTCACTTTTATAAATAAGATTCTTTTCATTTGTAATTCCAACTTCTTTCTTTATCTTTTTTAACAAATCCTTTCTGCCTATTTGCTAATAGACGTAGCAACCTCAACATTCCTCATGTCCATCCGGCCCGGCCTCCCTAAGATGGAGTGGGTTGGGAAGCAGCAGCACGCTACCTTTCATTGTTTTTCTTTTCTAATAATTTATAACGCTTTATTCTTCCTCTCTTCTCTTCGATACTCATTAGAGAATTCCATTTGCTAGGAAGGGTGATGCCGTTTGGGTGGATCTGGTTCTCCAATTCATGCGTAGTACGGGTGCCGGTTATGGAAACCCGCATTAGTGGTGAGAACAAACTTTATATCTTTGATTCATGGTACCATAAGGGTCGACGGTACCAAGATCCCGTACCCAAAAACAGAGCATGCAAAATGGACATAGAACTAAGGTTTACGCCTGTTTTTGTTAAAAATCTTTGGCCCATGTCAGGGGGTGGACCCATAACTTGGGCCTCATCTAGCGCTCGTTCGACCTATTGTTTATCCTACACTCTCTCTCTCCTTCAACCTCGTTCGACATGCCTCTTCACTTTCGCTCCACCACTCAATCACTGGTCTTGGCCCCCGTTTCTACCTATTGTAACAATGACTCTAAACAACACCACCACTCGCGAAGGCTAAAAGAAGTGAAAGTTGTAGGGTGGAGGTAGCAGATTAAGGCAAATAACCAAGAGAAGCAACAAAGTAAAGAAGAAGAAAAATGGGTTCTTGGGTTTTGATTTTTCGTGTATGTATGAGTTGGTTCCCAGAGCTTCATGTCTATCTCTCCTTTATGAAATGATTATGTGAACTATTGGGTTTTGATTCTTTATGTCAAATGACCATACGAGTTCTTCCATTTCTTTTTGTTTTACTTAGTATCAGAGGTGATGAGGAGAGGGGTGAAAGAGATGGTGAAGAGCATCAAGCATGACAATAAAGTATTGGTAAACTCTAAACTTAACTTTCTTATGGATATGGTGAGGTTTTCTGTAGAAATAATGACATACATTGCCTTCTTATAAGAAAGAAAAAATTTATTGATTGCATGTGCTTGATTTTTTCTACAAACGAGAAAATTTTTCATGAATCATCCCCATTCTAAATCTATCAGGGTTCCAGTATCTATGTTCTTCCTACTTGCAAGTGGTTTTTCCCTTGCATTTAAGTGGAAGTTGAAGAATGATTGTTGAGAAGCAGTTTTTTATTTTTTATTGTCCTGTTTGGTTAGTTTCTAGTTTTTACTTGTGGTATGTTAAGAAAAAGAAAAAAGTTGTTAAATGGATCTCATTTCTTCGTCAAATTGTTTTTGTGTTTGTAGGTTACCTGTCATTGTAGGAAACATCTCCCCAATTGATGTCATCAGGCTCAGGAAATTGAGAAAACAAACAACTTCAAGAATCAGTATCTGCCTAATGCTAATGAGGATGTTAGAATGATTTCAGCAAAAGCACCAGTTACATTTACGATGTTTAACGAGTCCACACATTATGTTCCATATTGAGATGAACATAAATTACCTACCTAACTTGCTTGGGCGTTCGTTAGCTTCGTTTTTGTGTGACTGAGAGGCTAAAGCTATATGCATATTACTAGCTATCGAGCTTAATGCTTGGGGCAAATAAGCAAACTAGTGCCTTGTAAGATATTCAGAACAATGGAGAGCATAAGATAAGATAAATATAATATTGAAAAGGAATAGCTAGAAAAAGGTTCCGACTCCATGCAAATCAAACACAGAACTAGTAAGAAGTAGGAACTAGAGTATAAGCAAATCAAACATGGGTCAAACCATGGTGCAAATGAAAGCTAGAGTAGATGGTTTGATTTAATGTCAAACCATTGGTTCTAATTTCATTTTACGTTTGTTTTGCTTTTCCTTTTTCCCTTTTTAATTTTTTCACGCTATAACCATAATTGGAACCAATAATTACTAATTAGAATTGGGTGAAACCAAGGCAACCAAAATCCACTATTTACCTAGAATAGTTTGAATCACCCATCCTTGTTTACCCAAAGCCATTCATGGATTTACAGTAGTTACTTTATATTGCCACTCAGAAACCACTTCACTTCGGAGAGGAGCCACTTGGATAACTGGGACTTATATACAGGATGTGCGGGTGTGCTACAACAAACGCCCTCATCTTGAGAGGGTATTAATAAGGGCTCAAGCGATTAGTTTCATGAGAAGGCATGTCTGTGTACAGAGTTTGCATTATCTATTTGCAGCTGGGACTGCCTACCATCTGTTTGCGTTATTGAGCAAAAGGTGGGATGAATCCATCACAAGCGCGCCCCCCCCCCCCCCCCCCTCCCCCTCTCTTTTCGCGGTCATCCAGATGTGGGGGGTCCTTTGACATCCGATGAAGACTCATCAATGAAGACTTCAGAGCTGAGATCCTGGTTGCAAGTGATGGGACACACCTAGGAAACATAGTGAATAAGTGGTCGGTCTCACAACGATGACAATTAATGCAGATAAATGACAAAGAAGCTAGTGATTCTAAGAAACACTTGGGAGAAATGACTTGCCTCGTGGAAGTGAACTCTCATTGCTAGTTTTGTAGGAGAGAGTTGGTCGATACTAGTGCATGGAATTTCGATTCATTTTCGAGAAACTACCTTGTTTGTGGTCGAAAATCTCTACAATCAAATTATACTTAGGAAAAATGGGTTATTCTTGATTAAGTTAGAAAAAGAAGAAGACTTGAACTGAAAGTGAGGCATATGGAAGCTAGAGGGTAGCATTCTTGTCGTTAAACCAGGAGCTAACTGGAAGCTCAAAGTATTTGTGATAGTGCCAGTTTGGGTGAGGTTGATAGAGTTGAACCTCAACTTGTGGAAGATAACTTCCTTCAAGACAGTGCAACTTGCTTAGATGGAAAGTACCTAACAATGGATGTAACATATTGTGAAGGTTGTAGGTCAACCCTACAAAATGAGTGACGCATTCATATTATAGCAATAACCTCCGAAAGTTGAAACTATGCAAAACCGTCAAGAATGGCAATCAATAAAAAAGAAGACCCAATGGAAGAAGAAAGAGGTGAAAGTAGTGAATATTATTAATAACTTTGAGGTCCTACGACAATTACAAGATGGAGAGGACAACCATAGTATAGAAAGATAGCGAAGGACTATAGTCCCCCTATGATAAGTTGGATATACTAAGATGAGGTCACGGACGAGAAAATAGTACAAGGAATAGGTTAGGTGACTAGAGAAGCAAAGAGACTAGTATGAATCAAGCATGAGACAATGAGAACGACATTGACATATTAGAGCTTCTTCTAGGCTACGAGCAACACAAACAGGATTTAGATGCACAAGACAACCAACCTGAGATGGAAGAGAAAGTTGGAACCGTAGTGTTATGGGAGGCACTACCTCTGATGCAGGCAGAGAGGTCCATGTTCGTGTCGAACACTCTAGATGGAAAAAGAATAACGACACTTATGGTAGAATATCATCTTCAAAGAGTAGCAGAAAACTGTTATTTGAAGGAGAAGAAACACTTGAAAACAAAGGAGAGTGAAACAATACATCAAGATATAGGAGCTGAACATAAAAGTTTGGTTTCACGATAAGAGAGAGGTCATCAAAACACACCCTTAAGGAGCCATATATGGACAACAGAAAGATGCCATATACGTACAACAGGAGAAACCAAGAAAGAAATTGGAGTGAGTGAGCGAAGTCATTGAGAAGTCTCAATTGCATATAAATGAAGAGAATGAAGAAAAGAGGAAGATGGTACCCCTAGAAGGTGCCTCCTTAAACATCTGATGAGGATCCTCATCATCAATACAAGGGGAATGGCACGAGTATGGTCTCGGGCTGAGTTGTTGTCACTGGTACACAGAGAACAAATTGATCTGACTTTTTAATAGAATGCAAGATGACAACGGAAGCAATAACCAAAGCATTCAAGAACTTTTATAATTATTCAATGCTAGGCAATTTTGAGGGATCTCACATGCTACGGTTGTATGTCTTATCAAATGGGGGTTACATATTCACGATATAATGCATACATCGAAGCAGCATTCAACAATCTCCTTCACTAGCAATAAGGGCTTGATTATGCTTATCAGGATCTATGGGGCAAACAACTATATTCAACGCATGTATATCTAGAAATGACTTCGTCAGTTCATAACCAACGTCCCCCAATTACTCATTAGGGACTATAATGTAGTCCTTTCAATATCATAACGAGTGGATGCCATTTTTTCTAAACTGACTTCATAGCAAATTGCCGCTTCTCAGAATTTCCTTCATGTGGGGCTCGATTGGCCTGCTCAAATCATCAAAAGAGGATAAGGTTAGCAAGCGGCCTTCATCAAGGGATCGTTAATATGCAGCTGCTCAATGTATTTCCATTAGGGTGGATCAAAACGACACCGAAATCATTCTCGGATCATAATGGACTAATACTCAATGAGGATACTCTAACTAGAAAAATCAGGCCATCTTTTTGTTATTTTAGATTCTGGTCAAAGCTTCTTGGGTGTAAAAAGGTCATAAGAGAATCTTGGAGTGTAAAGTCCACGATAGCATGATGTTTTGTATCGTGTAGAAACTCAAGGAAGTGAAACACAACCTGAAAAGGTAAAACATACAATCAATTGGGGATGTTATGCATGATGTAAGTAAATACAACAATGAGCTTCAAAGTTCAAACTATACAATTGAGAATAGATGCTGGTGAAATTTACTTGCAAGAGAAAGAAGTGGAAGTGATATCCCGTCTTTGTAAATTACGTAAGTAGAAAGTCTTGTTTTGGTAATAAAAGGCTAGATCTAAATGGTTGAAAGAAGGCGATCACAATGCATCCTTTTTTCATATGCAGTTTAAGAGGAACACTAGTCAAAATATCATCCATAAGCTGAAACATGAAATGGCTCAACTAACAAGGGCCCTAGATATTATGGTTGTGGCGATGAGGTTTTATCAAATATTCATAACTGAAGCAACTATTGGAACAACGTTAGGAGGTGATTGCATGTTGATGATAGAAGCTTGAAAGAAAAAAAATTAGAAACTCTTGTTTCCGAGGTGGAGATCTAAAAAGTCGTCTTTGAACTTAACGAGGACAGTGCCCTTGGTCCTAATGGCTTTTCGGGATCCTTCTACCAGACCTATTAGGATGTCATAAGTAAGGATTTTATGAGGACGGTCAAAGATGTCTTCATGAAAGGAAAGATGCATTAAGAAATAAATACTATCAATATCATCATGATCCTAAAGAAAGAAGGAGCCTCTAACCTCACTGTATTCCGTCTGATAAGTCTATGCAATATTTTTTACAAAGTTATCACAAAAATCATGGACAATCGGATGAGGCCAATCCTCTTTTACATCATCTCAAACAATCAACGAGCCTCTTTAAGAGAAAGGAGTATCCATGAGAGTATACTAATTGTGCATGAACTAATGGACTCAATGTCTCATAGTAAGAACTCCAAGATTTGCTTTAATTATCAGTGGCCAAGCATGCCCTCTTTTTACGAGCTCAAGAGGAATACGATAAGGGAATCCAATGTCCACGTACCTCTTTTTGATTGTAATGGAGCGACTGATGCGCTAGCTTCAATAAAGTGAAAGATGCAAGGACTTGGCGCTTGTATCAATTCAATTGTATAGGTGGAGCCATTCCTATGCAGACAATGCATTGTTTTCATTCAAAACCACATAACAGAGTGATTTATAAGGATAATCAAAGTGTTTGAAGCTCACTCTAGCCTTTGAATTAGTATGAAGAAATCAATATATGCGTCATTCTTGGTGTCAAGAGCAAGGCAAAAACAAATTAAGGAAATGGCAAGCTAGCAAGAGGGTAAGCTCCCAATGAAGCACTTGGGACTTCCAATCTTTTTGGGCAAATCAAGAGAAGCCATTGCAACCCTATAGTACATAACTTCCAATCAAGACTAGAAGGTTGGAATGCGAAATTGCTTTTCATGGCAAGCAGAATAATCCTTATCAAGACTTGCTTGACTCTAATTTTTTAGATGCAAGCATTCAAGATTTTTAAACACACTATCCAACAATTAAAAAAGATCATGCATCAATTCCTTTGGGACAAAATATCTAACAAAAGGATGATACACATACTGAATTGCGAGGAAGTAAATGATGCGATGCTGGCAGGAAATGATTGGTGACTTGCAGCTAAAAGTAAAGGCCCATGGGCAATGCTGGTGAAGGTAAAATATCTTTCATGTAATAGCTTGTGGTATCCTTGGATGGTAAAACAAGGCTCGTGGGTCTGGAGGTCAACCTAGGTAGGTGTAAGATGTATCAAAGAAAGGGTAAGTTGCATATCCAAGCAAGGATGTTAGTGAAACTATGGTTTGATCCATGGAGTAGTGGGAGCCCCTTGATTCATTGAGTAGAGTATAACAAAAATCTAATATGAGGAAATAAGAAAGTTAACAATCCAAAAAGTTTGTAGATTTGGAGTCAACCTCATTCATTACTTACTTATCCCAATGTATAAGGAAAGTAACTCAAAACATAGTTGATATAACAAACAGTTATGACCAATTTGAGGAGAAAGGTGAGGATATCTGGAAGTGGAAAAGTTTTCAGCATTAAAGAGGTGTAGAACCATATTAGAAAAAGGGGACATCGTTCAAGCTAGCATCAGGAATTTCGTGTAAGAGCTACTTCCCGAGGGCGACACTTACTTGAACAAGTTACTCACGTTCGCACGTCTTCGATAAATGGGCATGATAAGGGAGGTGAAAAGTTGTGCTTGATGGTTTGGAGACAACTATCTATTTGTTCCTAAAGTGCAAAATGACGAGGAAGTTATGGGAGGATAAGTTTTTTGTTTGGAGTAAAGAACTCCATTAGAGGACAACTTTGACAAATGAGTTTCTCATAAATTTATAAGTAAATGAGTAAAAACTGCTTGGATGCTTTCATTCTAAATTACTATAAGAGGATTGTGAGAAAATCAAAATAATTACCTGTATGCAACTCAACCAACCAATGGATTGTATAACCATAGCATTAAAAGATGGAAAACTGACATTATTGCAACAATCCATGAATATATTCGTCCAAAGATACATAACACCATGCCTTTGAGTAAAAGTTGTCACTGATGGGATGGGTGAAGATATCCATCTACAACACAAAAAAGGAGAAGTGCGGAGTTAGCTTCACGTGTAGAGACCACAAAAAAGTTCATCAGTGCATGGTAGAGAGTAAAGGAGATACCAGCCAACCTTATAGAGTGGATGTGATGGGTAGAAATAAGTAAAGAAGTGATGATAAACTTTATAAACATTGAGCCATAGAGAATATATGTTGTGGAAACATTGACAAGCAGATTCCAAGAAAAGCTAAAACGTAGGAGAGTGAATGAACAAATCCCAATGTTCTTTCAAAAATTCACAAAATCCATTACAACTACATCCCCAAATGTAGGAATACCATTCTAATTCTTTTAGCAAAATGTAGTGTTATAAGCAATCAATTCAGTTAGACAGATAAGCCATCGCAGTGGTGGTCATCTCTCTAACCACATAATGGAGTTTAGTGTACGCAAGTGCAAATACTCATTCCAGCAGAGATGGAAGCGAAAAGTGTTGGACCTTATCAGGCAAAGATGTAGCTAGAAGATATTATAGATTGAAAAGGTAACAACTCCGTAAAATACTAACAGTTAACATAATGATGATAATTGTAATAGCTTACAGTTGCATGGTTATCAGGTAGACCAATATCAAACAACAAAGAGTCTGACACATTTGAATCCAACAGATTGAAGCATTGTTCTATTGGATAGTTCGACAATGCTTAGATATATACATTTCCATAAGAGAGTTGGAATTTCGCTATTGGAATGCAAGAGATAAAATGCAGAAACATAATGATATGAAGGATTGTATTGAATTTGATATGTAGAGGACATTGAGGCAGATAAAAGGGCAATAGAATGGTGCAATGTTGTTGTAATTATGCAAGTGTAGCATGACAATGAGTTAATGCAATGTTGTTGTTATGTGTAGAATGCCTGACTGAAACATGAACTAGGAAAGGCAACAAGGAAGTGGATAAAAGTGTGCAAAAATACATATTCGCTTGATGAAATAGTTGAATATCAACGACAATATACTTATTGTGGGATATAAGCCGAAACGTCCCCAGATTGAGTCCAAATCTGCCAAATCACTCACTACATCCTAGGTCTCCCCATTCCGTCATTGGGCAATTCGTTTCGTACCTGCTTCAAGGAGTAGGACTTACAGAGCTCAAGCTTGCTTAATTTTGTTAGAGAGGAAGTGCCTATGTTACTAAAACATTTTTCTATAATATTTTTTTATATACATGATTGGGGTCATTCTATGTAATGACCCACAAAACTCATCTAACATGAAGCTAGGACACATCCATGCTTCACTGTGACTCTGTTGGGTCTAATGGTGTCAACCTCCCACATTCATATTCATCTTTGTACCCCAAAGCGTTAAATATCATCTCAAGATATGTGATGCACGTATCTAGGGCTAATGGATCAACCTAATCTCCATTAAAATGAGTGCAACCAGCATCAATTAACTATTTCACACCCACCGACTTTTGTCTCCTTGAATTTGATCGTGAAGCTCTTCATATAATCTTTTTCGATTCTTCCTTTCCTTGTCGACACTCATATTAGACTTCAAATTATTAAGAGTCGGAAGACTCCACATTTCTACTCTTGTTGTAGGAGGCCTACAAAAATATCATTTAAACTTAATTATACGTGCTACAATTTAATTTTACTTAATACTACGAGTTTAGGTTATGTCAAAAATATCATTTAAACTTTGATACCATCTTTGTAATGACCCACAAAACTTGTTCAACGTGGACATAAGGTTTGTTATACCACATGACCGAATTTCGTGGACCGTTAACAAAATTCAATGGTGACATAACAAATAAAATTCAAAATGTAGTCAACATACATTTATTTATAATCAAGGTTTAAGCATACATAGTGGTATAAGGAAAACAATAAAATTATTTGCAAACAACTAATTAAGTATAATTACACATGGTTTTACCAAATATACCACCTCCATGTCCCTCTCAATGCCTCTGCTAATTGGATCCTGTAATATAATAAACTATAAGTAAAAAAAATCATACTCGTAAATGAATGTGATTTCTCTACAATTATGAACACACTGAAGATATACAACAACAACAACAACTAAGCCTTTTCCCATACTAGACGGGGTCGGCTACATGGATTCTTTGTTTCCACAGATCCCTATCGTGTGCCATGTTAGCAGTTAACTCCCAATAAGCTAGATCATTCTTTATTGTTTCTTTCCAACACTTTTGTGGTCATCCTCTACCTCTTTTAATACTTTCAAAATTTAGTTTTTCTAACCTTCTTACAGGTTCTTCTTTTGATCTTTCTATATGTCCAAACCATCTTAAACGATGTTCTCTCATTTTATCCTCTATTGGTGTCACTCTTAATTTGTTTCTAATAACATCATTATGTATACGGTCTTTTCTTGTATGACCACTCATCCATCTCAACATCTTCATTTCTGTCACAGACATCTTTTGTACATGTTGATTAACTGCCCAACACTCAGAACCATAAAACATGGCAGGCCTAATTGCTGCTCTATAATATTTACCTTTTAACTTTAATGGTATCTTCTTATCACAAAGAATACCTGATGCTCCTCTCCATTTTAACCAACCAGCATTAATTCTATGTGTAACATCTCCATCAATTCTTCCATCACTCTGAAAAATTGATCCTAGGTATTTAAAACTTTCCTTTTGGGGAATACAATGTGTGCCAATTTTAATTTCCATGTCCTCTGAAGTAACCAAACGATCAAACTTACATTTCATATATTATGTCTTTGTTCTACTAAGTCGGAGGCATTTGCTTTCTAATGTTTCTCTCCATAGTTCCAATTTTCTATTAACTTTTTCCTTAGACTCCTCCACTAATACAATGTCATCTGCAAATAACATACACCAAGGTACTTCATCTTGAATATGTTTTGTTAACTCATCCATCACTATTATAAATAAGTATGCACTTAAAGTTGATCCTTGATGTAACCCAATATTAACTTCAAAGAAGTTTGTCGTTCCTTCACGAGTCCTCACACATGTTTTTGCACCATCATACATGTCTCTTATCAGGTTAATATATGTCAATGGGATACCTCTTTTTTCCAAAGTTCTCCAAAGAACCTCCCTCGGTACCCTATCATAAGCTTTTTCTAGATCAATAAATATCATGTGAAGGTCTTTCTTTTTTGCTCTAAAATATTCCATAAGACGTCTCAAAAGGTGAATCGCTTCAATAGTAGATCTGCCTGGCATGAATCCAAATTGGTTCTCTGTTATACTTGATACTTGTTTTAACCTACGCTCGATAATTCTTTCCCATAATTTCATAGTATGACTCATTAACTTGATACCTCGATAATTCGCACAATTTTGAATGTCTCCCTTGTTTTTATATATGGGTATAAGTGTACTTACTCTCCATTCCTCGGGCATCTTTTGGTTTCTCCATATTTCATTAAATAGTCTTGTGAGCCAAGTGGTTCCTATTTCTCCTAGTATTTTCCAAACTTCTATAGGAATATTATTTGGTCCCACCGAGCTTCAAATAATATATCATAAAATACAATTATATCACAATTTAAATAAACATTATCAACTAAAACATGCATACATAATCAAGCATATCTCAATAATTTAATTTAATTTTGATATCAAGACCACAATCGTGTCCAACCACAATCATGTCATAGGAGGCCCTCGATCCCTCCTCCTGTCCTTACACATGACCTCCGATAGCAATAGCATGGGCTAAATGAGGTCACAAACCTTACTGTAAAACAATGCATCAAGTCCTATCCCTTGGGTCTACAAGGCAAACAGTTTACGAAAACAAAAGTACGATAATGCTTTCACATAAACAAACTCAAACTCATACCCTACCACATGACTTCTCTTAATCTCAAGGCATTCATAACCGTTCACATCATATTTTCATTTTTAAGTATCGAAATCATATATCCAAACCATTTCTTTTAAAACACTCTCTACTCTCGGTAGTTTATCATACATGTCTCCAACTTAAGTGTACAATATAACACAACACAAGCTACCAAGTGCAAGCTACATGTGAGCACATATGAAGAATGAAGTAGCCAACAGTGAGCGTCGTTTGACATATCCGAAAACTCGTAATCTTCTCGTCCCGACGATACAACACATCTCGATAGTTGGGATTACGAATTACATATCCATGTCGACTAATGATTTACCGACACCCACTAAGGCCTATGAATTAGTACTAGCAGGTAAAACATTCAAGGATGTCCCATACTGCCGTGAAGAGAGTGAATCCATATCAAATAATGTTTACTTGCAATAAGAAACACTTATGCAATACATCAATATAGATAATAAAGCTGTTCCGAATCACATCCAATAAAATCAATATATATTTAATGACTTTAAAGTATTAACAAATATTTTATAATCTCATTTATCATCTAAAATAAGTAAAACTATAAGCAAAGAGAAAACACATCGACCATTTATATATGGATCCAAATTTCATAATACTTATCCAATTAAATCACTTTGCTTTTGTCTCTAAATCATGATAAAACATAACATTAATATTATACATTCGAATTCGGGCTTAGCAGTTCAAACCACATTAAAATGGACTTCAAACAGTCCCGATCTATTAGGATTTGATTAAGTTATTATGTTATAAAGTTATTCGTAACTGACCAAGATCTAAACCATGATGCCCCAAAGCACATAACTAGGACACTATAAGGTCTTCTATGACCTGACATGACACGAAAAAAGAGGACACGACATGCCATACACGAGTCATCTATAGCCACCCATTTGGGCCAAAATAAATCGTTTCTAACAGTGTTTTCAACCCAAAATCATTTTTCCTCAAAGAACTGTCGGCATCTGGTCGAAAACTCAAAACGAAAAGAAAAACCCTATTTTACCTTAAATCTGACAAATCCCATCATTGTTGGGTTATTTCGGCATGCCCTCGACGTGGAGAACTTCTCCCTCGCCCTTGCTGCAACAGCACCGCTAATGAAAGGGAGAGAGGAGCGAAAGCAAGAAGGAATACGAGAGAAAGAGAGGGAAAGAGAAGTAGAGAGAGAAGTTCTTCTGCCGACGAGTCCTTTTGCTTAAGCCTTGGTAGGGACACCCGGTCGAATCCCATGCGTGTTTAGGTCGGGCCTAATACGACCCAACATCACAGACTAACCTATCTTACCTATTAAAGAAAAGGCTTAAGCAATTATGTGGGTTCTTGGAAACCTTGGACAAGTATCCTATTTGATTCTTTATTTAAAGAAGAGTCGTAAATAATGCATGGGGTAAGACCTCTCCTTGAAAAAGACAGTTCATTTTTCTTTTCTTGTCAACACTGTTGGAGTAAGGTCTCTCCTCCCTCTTTTTTTCTCTCTCTATATATAAAGAGAGAATATGCAAGATGGGGTTGGGTAGGTATACAAAAAGGATTTATTTATGTAAAATCATTTTTGTATATTTGGTTGGGTCTCCCTAACAACAACAACAACAACTAAGCTTTTTCCCATACTAAACGGGGTCGGCTACATGGATTCTTTGTTTCCACAAATCCCGCCATGTTAGCAGTTAACTTCTAGATCATTCTTTATTAACAGGATTTTGCATACAACAACAACAACAACAACTAAGCCTTTTCCCATACTAGACGGGGTCGGCTACATGGATTCTTTGTTTCTACAGATCCCTATCGTGTGTCATGTTAGCAGTTAACTCCCAATAAACTAGATCATTCTTTATTATTTCTTTCCAACACTTTTGTGGTCGTCCTCTACCTCTTTTAATACTTTCCAAATTTAGTTTTTCTAACCTTCTTACAGGTTCTTCTTTTGATCTTCTTTCTATATGTCCACACCATCTTAAACGATGTTCTCTCATTTTATCCTCTATTGGTGCCACTCCTAATTTGTTTCTAATAACCTCATTATGTATACGATCTTTTCTTGTATGGCCACTCATCCATCTCAACATCTTCATTTCTGTCACAGACATCTTTTGTACATGTTGATGATTAACTGCCCAACACTCAGAACCATAAAACATGGCAGGCCTAATTGCTGCTCTATAATATTTACCTTTTAATTTTAATGGTATCTTCTTATCACAAAGAATACCTGATGCTCCTCTCCATTTTAACCAACCAGCATTAATTCTATGTGTAACATCTTCATCAATTCTTCCATCACTTTGAAAAATTGACCCTAGGTATTTAAAACTTTCCTTTTGGGGAATGCAATGTGTGCCAATTTTAATTTCTATGTCCTCTGAAGTAGCCAAATGATCAAACTTACATTCCATATATTCTGTCTTTGTTCTACTAAGTCGGAGGCCTTTGTTTTCTAATGTTTCTCTCCATAGTTCCAATTTTCTATTAACTTTTTCCTTAGACTCCTCCACTAATACAATGTCATCTGCAAATAACATACACCAAGGTACTTCATCTTGAATATGTTTTGTTAACTCATCCATCACCATTATAAATAAGTATGGACTTAAAGTTGATCCTTGATGTAACCCAATATTAACTTCAAAGAAGTCTGTCGTTCCTTCATGAGTCCTCACACATGTTTTTGCACCATCATACATGTCTCTTATAAGGTTAATATATGTCAATGGGATACCTCTTTTTTCCAAAGTTCTCCAAAGAACCTCTCTCGGTACCCTATCATAAGCTTTTTCTAGATCAATAAATATCATGTGAAGGTCTTTCTTTTTTGCTCTAAAATGTTCCATAAGACGTCTCAGAAGGTGAATCGCTTCAATAGTAGATCTACCTGGCATAAATCCAAATTGGTTCTCTGTTGTACTTGATACTTGTCTTAACCTACGTTCGATAATTCTTTCCCATAATTTCATAGTATGACTCATTAACTTGATACCTCGATAATTCACACAATTTTGAATGTCTCCCTTGTTCTTATATACGGGTATAAGTGTACTTGCTCTCCATTCCTCGGGCATCTTTTGGTTTTTCCATATTTCATTAAATAGTCTTGTGAGCCAAGTGATTCCTATTTCTCCTAGTATTTTTCAAACTTCTATAGGAATATTATCTGGTCCTACCGATTTACCACTCTTCATATGTTTAAGAGCTTAACAGGATTTTGCATATCTGAAAAAAATATAAACCTTACTAAAAAAGAAAAACAAAATAAGAGACATGTATGATGGTGCAAAAACATGTGTGAGGACTCATGAAGGAACGACTGACTTCTTTGAAGTTAATATTGGGTTACATCAAGGATCAACTTTAAGTCCATACTTATTTATAATGGTGATGGATGAGTTAACAAAACATATTCAAGATGAAGTACCTTGGTGTATGTTATTTGCAGATGACATTGTATTAGTGGAGGAGTCTAAGGAAAAAGTTAATAGAAAATTGGAACTATGGAGAGAAACATTAGAAAACAAAGGCCTCCGACTTAGTAGAACAAAGACAGAATATATGGAATGTAAGTTTGATCATTTGGCTACTTCAGAGGACATAGAAATTAAAATTGGCACACATTGCATTCCCCAAAAGGAAAGTTTTAAATACCTAGGGTCAATTTTTCAAAGTGATGGAAGAATTGATGGAGATGTTACACATATAATTAATGCTGGTTGGTTAAAATGGAGAGGAGCATCAAGTATTCTTTGTGATAAGAAGATACCATTAAAATTAAAAGGTAAATATTATAGAGCAGCAATTAGGCCTGCCATGTTTTATGGTTCTGAGTGTTGGGCAGTTAATCATCAACATGTACAAAAGATGTCTGTGACAGAAATGAAGATGTTGAGATGGATGAGTGGTCATACAAGAAAAGACCGTATACATAACGAGGTTATTAGAAACAAATTAGGAGTGTCACCAATAGAGGATAAAATGAGAGAACATCGTTTAAGATGGTTTGGACATATAGAAAGAAGATAAAAAGAAGAACCTGTAAGAAGGTTAGAAAAACTAAATTTGGAAAGCATTAAAGTATTAAAAGAAGTAGAGGACGACCTGTTGGAAAGAAACAATAAAGAATGATCTAGCTTATTGGGAGTTAACTGCTAACATGGCACACGATAGGGATCTCTGGAAACAAAAAATCCATGTAGCCGACCGAAAGGCTTAGTTGTTGTTGTACTAAAAAAGAAAAACAAAGAAAAATGAACTTTTTTTTTTTAAATAAAAGAGAAGCTACCAAGCACTAAGGACCAAAATAAGAAGTAAACAATTTCGTTGATTGATTGATCGATGATTGATTCCATTGTTTATTTCTTTAATGGGTTGATCACGAAGACGACGACGCTTTTTAACCTGTTGCCCTATAAATCTTTATGTTTCTACGAGTCCCTTGGGGTTCTTATGGAGCTTGTGTTGCCAGGTCTAATTCTCAACGTTAAACACACCCCGAGTCATAAAACCAATGCATTGGAACTTAATGGCCTAGAACACAGGCCCAGTGAAAAGAGAAACGCGCCAAAGAAATGGCACAAATGGTTCTTTTCTGTCATAACATGGAGGCTGGAGCGAGGTATGCATACCCAGCATCGAACTCAGGACCTTCATCTTGTGAATCGAATCCTCCGGTGAGCTAACCCTCCCGGTGCTGGTTTACTGAAGATTTTATCAGGGGGCCCATATATTTGCTGTGATAGATGTAGGAGAGGATTCCAAAATCGACATAGGCAAATCTGGAGAGAAAGAAAGAGAGAGAGAGATTAGCATACTTTTGAGAGTTGAAAATAATGACTTATATAGCAGATCCTGTTCAAATAAAGTTGCAAGATTGAATATACTCATAGCATGAGATAAAAAAAGTATAGAGAGAGAGAGAGAGAGAGAGAGAGAGATTAGCAGACTTTTGAGGGTGGGTGAGTCAGGTCCGTGTCGGATGGAAATCAGTACGGGCAACATTGGTGTGAGCGAATCGCGGCTCACTGGGCTCGAGGCATTTTCGAGAAACGGGCTCGTGTCAGACACTTTGCCATCAAAATATCAAGCCCAGAGATGGGCAGCGGAAAAAGTTAAAATAATCGCTGCATTTCTTGTACAAAAATGCTCTTCCTACCACCTCATGATTCCACGTGCATATATATATACGGCCATTTTAGGATGGAACATTGGTTGATTTGTTTCAATATATGTCAATATTTCGTACCTAAAATATTAGTATGTATTGGTTCAATTGTAGCGTTCTGCTGTTAGCTGGCTAAGTTTCTCCCAAATCGAACCAAAGGTAGTGACAAGAGTAAATGAAACCACACTACTAGTTTGGATAGGTTCATTTGGTTTAGTCCACTTGAATCTCTTTTTCTAAGACCCCCAAAAGGAGTACCTTGGTCGATATCTTTTCATATATAAATATAGATATTTATACAAAAATATAGTATATATACATATTGATGTGTTATGTGCATGAGAGAGAGAGAGAGAGTTAAGGACATGGTTTATATTGATGTTCACGCGGTAAGACACATTCTGATGACCGCCGTTTTTCACTGACAATGGTGTTTTTCAATGTTCCAGTTATCGAACAATTCGAGCCTCGGGGACAATAAATAGATAAACATAGTATTAGAAGCCTCCACCTTGAGAAGTAACTAGTAATTCAATAACACACACATTTGGCGTTCAATTTCTTTGATTTCTTTTAAATTCTAGTACTTTATATTCGAAAATAAATGTGCTTTATTATCCCTGCCAAGAAAATAAATAATAATTACGTTTGACACAGAAGTTTGGAGAGGAAGTTCGATATGCATGGAGATGGTTTGGGCTTTGGGTTCGAGTCACTTTTGAGCCTCCACAGTTGTGTTCCATCTTCTCGTACTCAATAGTTGTCGACAACCTGTTAAGCATAAGCAAGAATTTATGTTTGAATCTAACCACCAGTGTTTATAAGATTCATGCTGGCGAGTTGCAGCCTGAAGTCTGAGTTAAAGTCACGAAATGAGTGATTTGACAATGTGAATTAAAGTCACACAAAAAAATGCTGATTTTACAATATAGTTCAATTTCTCCTAGAGTTATCCTTCTCGGAACGACTTTCTTTTTCTTTTTTCTTTTTTAGCAATATTATGTAATAAAGAATATTGATATTTCTTTCAACTTTACCTCATGAAACTAAGTTGCTCAAAATTCGGAGAATCATTTGCGAAGGAGAATTGACATCTCTTTGCAACTTTACCTCTAAAAAATAAATCTCAGAAATTCGTACACAAGAATGTTCATCGTGTGGCCGGTGATTCATGCAGGCGAGTTGCAGCCTGCAATATGAATGTAATGACACTTAAAACAGGTTGATTCAACGACTTTTTACTCAAATTATCCTCGAGTTGGTGTTCTCGGGAGGATAGTTTTCTCAGTTTTAGTCATATTTTGTAGTAAAGATTAATTTTTCGAAACTAAATTGTGCAAAAGGCAAGAGTCATTTGCGAAGAAGGTGAATTAATATTTCTTTCAGCTTTACCTCTAAAAATAAATCTCAGAAAATTCGTACACAAGAATATATTGTTTGTATAATATTTATAGAGGTATCGATGCCTTCGTTTTTCTTTTTCTCGCTATTTGAATACGTACGTACATGCTTTTATTATTAAGATGAGGACGAGGGATCTCACAACGTGTTTGCAAATCCCTAGGTGTGCACGGATAAAGAAGCTCAACACTCTCTCTACCCTTTAGAAAGATGCTGCGTTCCCCGTGACAACCAGTGAATGAATGTCACACCTGTTTAATTATGTAAGAGTTGGTGGACCTTGTTGCAATTTTCAAGAGTCATTGTTTCTAAGTCTGCTTATATTTATTTGATAAGAAAAAAGTACACAATCTTTGCATTATTTGCATGTTCCTGTCTGAAAAGATCATTAATTCTGGTTTCATGCCTCAATCATGGATCCCCGGTTCTGGTTCCATTTTATAAGGTTACGAACCGAACGTGACCGAGCGAGGAAACCATTTTGAGCAGCGGCTCGATCTCAAATAACTGCGAGAGGACAAAGTTGCATGTGGGGTCAAAGGCTTTGAAAAGGAAGGTAAGGAAATAATTACCCAAGTGAAAAAAAAAATGAAGAAACAAGTGTAAGTTGTAGTGCGTGAGAGCGCAACAATCACAGAAGTTGGTGCCCCGATATCTTTCGGAAATTTTGGCGGGACCTACTGATCTCAATAATTCCCCCAATAAAATTTATTTTTCATTTATTTGCCCAATATTTTGAGCTTAGCCTTTCCATGTATTTTGTGGGAAACTACTGAAAAAGTCACTTCCATACAAATATACCATATGTAATACGTACAAAAATACACAGAGAGAGAGAGAAATGTCAACCCGTTCGAGAAACTTGAAGAAGCTCGGCATATTGAAGCTCAGTTTCCACCAATGAACACATGACTTAGCTTAGCTCGAGCTCATATATTGAAGTTCTGCCAAGTTTGACCCGGAGATTGAGCTTTAGTTTCAATTAACTAGAGTTGGTGCTTCAACTGGGCTCAAGCCAAGTTCAGGGTTAAACTTCTATAAAATGAGCTGAGCACTAGCTTAAACTTAATTTTTTTATACTTTGGGTGGGCATGACCAATTTCGTGTTTCATGTCAAAGTTAATCCGAATACAATTAATTATTTTCACGTTGGTAGTCCTAAGAAGCTAATAAGTGGTGACCCGACTAGGAACGTTTGCACTCTTTGTCTACCTGACTTGCTGAAATATATTGTACGAGTTCTGTTTCTTATTAATAAAAGTTTTCAACTTCCCCAAAAAGAGAAAAAAAGAAAGAAGGGAAAAGTATGCATGAGAACGACGAAGTTCAATGGTACTAAATACATGGTTTGATACTGATTAAACGGAAGTCGGACTTAGTTCACCCAACTGAATGCCAGTTTCCAATGGGGGACCGCGTAAGAAAAGGAGCTTTCTGTGGATGGGTGAAATGATGCTCTCTCTCTCTCTCTCTCTCTATATATATATATATATGTATAGATATTTGGATCTCCTTCGTAGAAACCTAAGCAGTGCTTCTTAGCATTTACATGAAGTGTACATGCATGATGACTTTCAGTTATAGAATGCATATAAAGCAATTTATGGAGTCGGTAAGAAACGGCAGCATCATAGAGTATTACAGGTCCAGTGAAGTTTCGAAAACAAGTGAAAACTCTAAAAAGTTCAGATTTCATGGTCTCTTGAAAATTGAAACACTCTTTCTCTCTCTATACCTATCACGATGGTAGATAGATGCGTGTGTGTGTGTGTGAGAGA
The DNA here is from genome assembly GCA_036023115.1 of Brasenia schreberi. Classification (NCBI taxonomy): domain Eukaryota; kingdom Viridiplantae; phylum Streptophyta; class Magnoliopsida; order Nymphaeales; family Cabombaceae; genus Brasenia; species Brasenia schreberi. The sequence continues at coordinate 14,957,551 of JAYKKT010000089.1, read as the reverse complement.
GAGAGAGAGGATGCAAAAACTGCATCTTCGAGCTAACCCTCTCTAGAGCATCAGAATTGTAAAATCTGATTTCACTTCAAGGTCGCGACTTTCGCTGCTTCCTGGCAGCATTGAACGCAGTTGTTTCGAAGCTAGAGCTTTGCTAGTTTGTTGCTTTCTCTCTTCACACACAAACACACATACGCACATGAGAGAGAGAGAGAGAGAGAGAGAGAATTAGCCGGTAACGTCAACGTCCAGCTTCTTTTGAGTCAACTCCCTAGGCAGGACAGGAGAGCTCGGCTCTTTGTTATTTGATTTTGTTTTGCGGGACAATAGATAACACCGTTTTTAGTTTTTCATATCAAATTTTCCGAGTACGGTGCCTATACAAGCATGTCCACAGCAGTATTAGAAAAACGAAAGCCCTAAGCAATGTTATTGATCAGTTCCAACGAATAATACCAATAAAATCATCATCAACCATTTTAGACACATTACACAGCTTAGTCATAAAATCCACCAACAGCACAATCCATATTATAACTTCAATAATTGTAAACCTAGTGCTACTTAACACGCACCGAACTCTACTGTATAGGAAACATCATCTCCATGCTTATGCTAAACCCCAGTATAAACCTCGGCCAGAGGATCTTAATTAGCATGGGTTCTGCACGACTAAGCATAGGTTGTAGCATTTCGGGCATGGCAGGACCTCAGCTCAATGTAGATCCACTATTTGAATCTTTCTTTAAATCGAAGGTGATTTTCTTAATTAAAACACTCGTGACTCGTATATATGTTGAAGGTGATCCACTATTCCCCTAATGGCAAAATGATTAACCCATTACTTATGTTACGAAACTGACGCCAATGAATGATGATTACGATGATGATAATGCTACACAGTAAGATGCACATCAAATGCTAGATGATCAACTATGTGCGTGTGTGAGACAGGGAAGAACAGAAAACGAATAGATAGATATTATTTATGATCCATATAACTCTTGCGAAGGGTCTCTCTCTCTAACATGGTGGAATGCAACTCAATTAAATAGATATCGTTAACGATCAATGAACTCTGTCTCTCTAACATGGTAGAATGTAACTCAAAATAAGTTGTAGTACTCAAGTAAATAGATATCGCTAATCGATCACTGAACTCATTTGGCACCCCGCAGCATATTTTCCGCATCATGATTATTTTAAAATGTCGAATTCTCCATTAGTAAAAAAGAAAAAGCTATCCTTTTTTTGCTATTTTTTATTTTTTGTCTGTTGAAAGTTCCTGTCCAGTGGGGCAGGGAGTGCTCAGAGAGAATTTCAGTCACTCGAAGCCCAGAAGCAAACCAGCAAAGAAAAGCCGCGATCTTTCCTCAGATCCGCTCTCTCTCTCCCGACTCCAGCGGTGGCGGCATCACGCAGGTCCGGATCTCTCGCCGGAGGTGGTAGTTCCGATTGGCTTCCGGCACCCGCCGACGCGAGAATAGCCGGAGATCTTTGCCTCGGTTTCAATGGAGGACTCGGAGGAGGATGGCCTACCACTGCCACCGTCACTACCACCTCTTCTCCTTCTCTTCCTCTTCTCGGCCCTCTTCACACCGGCGGTACGGCCGCCGGTAGCTACACGGGAAATTCTAGAGTCGCTCACAATCCGATCCTCAATTACAACTCCATTCCGCTACCTTTCCCGCACGAGCTAAGCATGGTTGGTCTCCGGGACGTCTTCCTTTTCCACCACGCTTCTCCCGACCCTCAAAATCCCGTCTTTCTCGCCTCGTCTTCTTCTTCTTCGGCTCTTCCGCAGAACCTGCCATCGATGCACTCTTTCTCGGCAACCGAAGTGGACGGCGATAAGAGGAGGGTGGCGGAGATCCAGCTGTGGAAGGCGGGGGTCTCTGGAATGGGTCCGGAAGGAGGGGGCGTGACGTGTCAGGATTGCGGAAACCAGGCGAAGAAAGACTGTGTGCACCGGCGATGCCGGACGTGCTGTAAGAGTCGGGGGTTTGACTGCGATACTCACGTTAAGAGCACGTGGGTGCCGGCGGCGAGGCGACGGGAGCGACAGCAGATTCTTTCCGGCGGTAGTGCCGGTGCCGGAGTGAAGAAGGCACGTCTTGGCACCGGTGGCGCCACCACGACGGCTTCGTTGACGTCTACCTCCGCGTACACGCCGTCCCAGTCTTTTGACACGGGTTCTAGCCATCATGGTAGCTAAATTGTTCTACTTTTCTTCTTCTCCTCCTCATTCGGCCTCCGAATTCCGCGCATGTGTTTGTGTGTGTGTGAACTTGTGTTTCTGCGTCTCTTTAGATAGGCTATTTTACCCGTCCGAGTCTCTCTCTTTCTCTCTCGTGTCTGCCTGTGTGAGCTGTTGCCACCAACAAATTCTCTTTGGTGTGTGTGCAAGTCTAGATAAGCTATTTCACCCATCCAATTCTGTCTCTTTCTCTCCAAGCTCTTACACAGACACCAAATTGTCTTTTTCTCTTTCTTGTGTTATGATTTCTTGTGGATGTTCATCTGTTCGATGACTATTATGATATTTGTTTAGAAATGGAGATGGGAGGAGGAGGCGGTGGCTTGCCCGGCCATGTGACGGCGCCAGCGGTGTTCAGGTGCGTCCGGGTGACGGCAATTGAAGAAGGAGACGACGAGTACGCGTATCAAGCTGTCGTGAAGATTGGCGGCCGCGTATTCAAGGGATTTCTATACGATCAAGGCCTCGACGATTCGTCGTCCTCGTCACTACCAAATCTTTCTGATCTCCATCTTGGTGATTACAGTGGTAGTGCAGCTGGTGGTGGGAGCGGTAAGAACGTTAATGCCTCGTCTCTAGCCTCAATTCTCGATGCCACCGATGCATATGCTGCTGCGGCTGCAGCTTCTTCCACCGGTGGCGTGCTCGGAGGCTCGAATTATGGTGATCCAATAAATTGAAGAAGATGGAGATTTAGCCTTGGCCGAGATTGATGTTCATCCTATGCATTATACTAGTATTAGTATGATGGATTCGTAGATAGAAAGATAGATAATCATGGCTGTTTATCGTCTGTCTAATGTGATAGGGGGGTCCAGTCCTTGATGTCACTGTTTTCTTCTCTTCTGTAATCTTTGACTTTAATTGAAGTCCTTAGGATTCATGGAGGGAGATTTGAGTTTTGATTGGGTATAATAATTAAATCATCGATTTGTGCCAAGTTTAAGAGGGAGCTCAACTTTAGAGGAGCTCAAAAGTCTGTAACTCTCCTTCTTTTTAACTTTCGTTGGGCTCAAGAAATAATAGTTTTATGTGTTACTCATTTGTCTGAAATGACATTGGTTTGGTGGTAGAAATTGAATGGCTTGATGTGTGGGTGAGTGCGTGCATATATATGTGTCTGATTTGACGGGAACCTGCCGAATAGTGAACATCGATCATCCTATTCTATTTTCTTGGTGGTCTACAGTGAAGATGAACCTTTTCTTTCTTGGACAAATGAATCTCTTCTCTCATTATTGTTATTCTTTTTATGTTTAACTTTTTGGTCCCTGTAATTTTTTCTTTGGTTTTTCTTGTGATCATGATGTATCTCTGTAGCTTGTTGTGATGATTTGCTGTGGTAGAGAGGTAGAAGCTGCCACGGGAGCACTTGAATGCTTTGCCATTCCTTTCCCCTCTTGTTTTGTTTCATTGAAGTCAATTGCCGGAATCACTCTTCCAGATTAAATGACTATTGGGGTTCATGGATTGACCAGTTTTTGTTTTTGTTTTGATTCATGAAGGTATTTCTAAGGCTCAATAACCAATTTCGAAGTCTCATCTCCAAGTTCGAAGTCTTGGCTGGAAAATCACGCTTAGAAAAATGAGTAGTGGAGCTCATCTATTGATCATGGTGGTGGCTTTGATCTTTTCTTTTCTTCAAGGAGGCAAGATAATTTGTAGCTATAGTTCTTGGATAACTCAAAGCAGATTAGCACTTTACTTAGTTCTTTGATCTTTTATTAGTGTCGATCTGGGTTCAGGCAGAGCTGGCGAATACCAACTCATCATAACTTGAAAGTCATTCTGAGTTGAAACCATAACCAGGAGAGTTTTGGCTTGTTTTGCATGGTTTGTCAAGTTCTTATTTGTCTGTGATTATGGTTTTTGGTTTGATATGTTTGGTCTCTCTTAGTCTTCAACTAATCTCTTTGTTTTATGGGTTTTGTTGTGGGTCTAGATAATTAAAAACATTAGTGTTTACTGTGAGTTTAGAGCATTGGCTAACGTCTCACTTTATGGTTTTTGTCAGACATTGTCAGAATCTGGTGAACTCTGCGCGGGTGCGCAGGTAAGGGATTGTCCTTGCATGGCCGATAAAGGAGAAGGGTTGCGATAGGCTTCCGACGGCCAGTGAAAAAGATTTATATATCATTGATTCTACAAATTATGATGCTTTGTGGAAACAAAGAATCTCCGAAGCCGACCTCATCTAGTATGGAAAAAGGCTTAGTTGTGGTAGATTGTGAGAATATGGTGATTATTAACATTGAAATGTATTTATTTTGGTTTGGTGTGCTTGCGAACGACCCCAAGATTTCAGAGATGGGTGTTTAAATGGAATTCTTTTGAAAAAAGATTCAGAGAAAAGCGGGTATCAGGAAATCTGAAAAGGCACCACCATCTCCATTTAAGGTTAGGGATTGCAAATCCAAATATGAGGAAAAGAAGAAAATTACTGTAAATGAACTCAAGTTAGCATATCACACCTCCAACACCTTATTTCTTCATATTATATTCTTCTACTGGAACCCCTAACCGTAAATGGAGGTGGTGCTCGTTGGGGTAAGTAATGAGCCTAGTTCTACACCAAATGCTGTCAATGATTAGGATATTCATTGATGGTTACTCCATATGTGCCTGAAGTTGAGAGACCTTTTGGCATAAGATGATGTCAAGAGTTATCTGTCTAAATCTAAATGTGTAGCTGTGTTATGGGAAATTTCTGACCTTTCTCTTTTCCAGGGTTTTGCTGGTTTTATTACTTGTAGTACTTCTTATGGCTGTGGATGTCACCATTTTGTTTTCGGCTGTAGTTCCATGCTTGGTGCTTATTTTCATCTGTCAATTATCAACTTTGATTGCTATTGGTTCTTGGTATGGACTTGCACTTGGTTCAGGTAATAGATTTCCTCGTGGATGCATTGGATTTCTTCGATGTTATATGCCTTCTTTTCTTGCATGCATTGGATGACCATTACGAGATGCTCTCCAAGATTTCTTTCATGACAAAGAGTCTGATGTTTCCATTTTCCCCTTTATCTCCTTGCTTATCCATTATTTCATAATGGTTATGGAAAAGCGCAATTTCATTAATATTCCTATTACAAAGTTTTGACCACGTCGTACAGGATCATATGCCAACTGTGTCCTACACTTTCATGAACATCTTCTTCTGTGGTTGTCCGTCTTGTTCGTTTTCTTGGGGATCAATTATTCTGGCTTTGCGAAGAGCCCTTCTTTAGGAATTCGAAATGTGTGACTTTTCATGGTTTTCTACATATTCCGTGCTTCTGTATGCACGTGATCCTTTCAGTTGATCAGATGATTTAATCTGGCTTCTCTCAGCATTTTATGGTTTTGTCACCTTCCTTGTTTTCTGTTTTCAATTTGAATTTAGTAGTTAAGTTCCAAGTAATAGACAAGGCTCGCTAATTTACTCTTGATGTTTTCGCTTTGGAGGTATAAACTTGAATGCCTCTCATGATATATAGAGGTAAAGTCATGTAAATAACTCCAGGAGCCATTATGTCATTATGCAAGTATTGATTTTTATCTGTAATTATGTCATCCATCGTTTCACGACTGTAAAATTTTCACATTAGCATAGGCCGTGAACAGACCAATCTATCTTTGTGCACTGCATTTCTTTCTTCTTTTTAACAATTGGGAGGCCGAATCCAGATGCTCTCCCTGGGTATTGGACACATAACCTTCGACTTGTGAGTCTAACCCCTATCTTCTTGAGCTTTTGCTCTTTGTGCTATGCATTTCCATTTCTGTTTGAGACATTCAAGCTTTTAATTTATTGACACAATTTTCTAGATCTTGAGGCATTTTCTGAGCTTTCAACGGACATGCCATTTGTTTTGGTCATGATACTGTTCAGTTGGATGTGTGAGTTTCATGGTCGAATCCCCTAAAACAATTTCTATTTATCATCTGATTGGTATAGTTCATTCAATTTGGTTCTTACAGCACATGCAAAAGGAAACCGGTATAGTTCATTCAATTTGGTTCTTACAGCACATGCACAAGGAAACCATAAGCTTGCATTCGTCAATGGCTATTTGGAACTCTAATTTTCTTCATCTAGTATTCTGTGGTCTAGCATGGGAAAAGGCTTAGTTGTTGTTGTTGTAGTATTCTGTGGGTTTTCTTGCTGTTGGTTGTGGACATTTCTTTGTTTCATGCTCTCATCTATGTTATCCCATTCTTTTTTTGGCCTTACGATTCGTACTTTATCTGCAACCACAATTTGTAGTTTGTATTATCTTTATTGTAGGCTTCACAGGCTTTGATGTAATGGGTAAGGTGCCTCAACCATTATATGCTGCGACAGTTGATACCCATAGGTCTTGGTCGTGGGTCGCCTTGAAGCTTTTGTAGAGGAACCATGGTTTCTCCCGGAAGTAAACTTAAACAAGAAGGTGGTGTATTAGTATCTGCTAGTTTTTTTTTTCCCCAATTGCAGTTATGTATGTATTGAAAGGAAGCAATAAAGCAAACCATGATGATGTTCCTTATTTGAAGTTAAATCATGCAAGATGGAGCTCCATGGTGACTAACAATCCGAGTAGCGGACAACACTTAAATGTAGGAGAAGGCTTGGTTTTTCTTGTGTTGTTTGGTGAGCTATTGCACCTCTATTTCATAAGTGTTGGGGAGCTCAATGATGGCACATACATTTACATTGGTTACATTGAACTTGTCATTTTAAGCAATAAGATTTAAAAGTGCATGTATATGTGACTTTTATGATAGAGACTTGGAAAAATTCTTCTCTCTTTCCCCATTTTTTAGCGGTGGGGAGGCGAGAGACAGATGTATGCCCCGGAGGATCAAGTTCATGACCTCCAACTTGTGAGTCAAAACCCCTAGCTAGTCAAGTTAGTGAACGTTCTTTTTGTTATTATGGTATCTTCCAATATAGAAAAATAGCCGTAGACAGTATTGTTTATATTTTAATTGAATTGGTGTGCCCTAAATTTCTCGTCAAAGTCAAAAGGATGTATAAATGGCTGGTCTCAACTTCATGGTCTGAATATATTCTTAATACTACTTCTTGATAAAGGAAAAAATCTTCTCTTGAACATGGTAGAGGATTACAAGCATGCTTGTACTTAAATAGGGTTTATATGCGATTTATTTAGTGCACAAATTAAGTTCCTCCAGTTAAAAACAACTCGAGCTGAATTGGAGAGAACTTCATCGAGTGGGATCAAATGGTTGTTTGTGCTAGCACCTTTTCTTCGTTGAATGCCTTCCTTCCCTTTCCCAGTTAAGTTCCTTCACTGTAGTTCTCAAACTGTTCTCTATTGGTCCTTGGAGGAGCCTTTCCTTTTATGCTTATCTAAAAGATTCTGAAAGACGAATTTTTCCTTTTGTTTCTCTAGGCAATCTGGGGTTAGGCAGACCCTTACCAGATATGCCGACCCTTGGTATTGAACTCGTTACATTTAAGCGTAGGTTCTCTTTATATAGGCATATTGGGAGCTATTTCCCTTCTATCTGTGGCCATGCTTGGTTTTGTCATTCAGATGGGGTAGTGAGACACCATTTGAAAACTGAAAATTAAGTTCTAAGTGCTTTCGCTCAGGTACTCCTGGCACTCGGATTGGTGCTCCAAGAGGTCGGTCATCTTTTAATTGGATTCACCTTAAAGGAGGAAAGGAACAACTGGAAATCGGTATGACAAGTTTATATACTGCATGAACCCGAAGGGACCTGTCCATGGAAGAGGATCTGATCTTTTGTAAACGGTCTGAAGTCATGCCCTGGATGACAATTTGAAGGAATCTTTGGAGTTACTCTTTTGTTGTTGACCGAAATACCGGCAGAAGTATGGCTTCCAATAATTGTTGGAGTAATTAAATGATCGTTATTCCGGCAGTTCTTGTAACCCATAGGAATGCCGTTGGTCGGATAAAGCAAGCTTTCTTGCGAAGAGGCGAATGCCTGTTCGAAACACAAATTTAAGGAGTCATGCATAATCCGCTTGAGTCCATTGCATAGTCCTGGTTCTCCTTAATATGATTCTTAGAAGTGATACGACTACTTGTGATATTTGGTCGTCGATGAAAGTCTGCCTTAAGTTACGGTTTTGCATTTCTATGGCCGGTTCCAAGCCCGGGAGTTCAAGTTAATCAGTCGACAACCAGAGCACAAACAGACAGGGAGACGCTGACTAGCCGGCTTATGGCTAAGTCATGCACTTCATGTAACTGCTAGAACTTGTATAGGCCAGTGTACCTCAACCTGCAACTGTTATCGCTCAAGTAGCTATTTTCGTCACAATATGATAGGCTGAAGAAATCAAAATCCATTCCCATATATATATATATATATATATATATGCATGTAATATATATGTATGTATAGAGAGAGAGAGAGATGGATCTCTTTAAACGTCGGTAGCCTGCCTAAAAGTTGGTAGTAGCAGCCGGAGTTATCTAAAATCCGCAAGGGACACCGAAAGCTTTTCATTGTGATGGTTTCAGAGGGACATTGAAGGCTTTCTTGTGGTGGAGAGAGAGAGAGAGAGAGAGAGAGAGAGAGAGAGAGAGGCATGTGCAGTAGAATGATGCCAACCACGCTGCAGAGGCTCTCGGCAGTGGTAGGGGTAGCTCTTTCACGAGAAGGTTGGTAGCTTTAGTTTGGCCATATTCTTCACTCACGAAGAGAGAGAGGCTTGTTACTCTCGGCAGACTCGTGCATGCCTATAAGGAGTAGCTGTTGTAGGGGCAACCCTTTCGTTGGCGGTAGCCTTTCCTTTGTTGTTGCGAGTGGTGCGCGGTGCGTGAACGTGAGAGAGATAATGGAGAGACCTTTGAGAAACCTATTCAATCAAGGATGTCTCCGTAAGCATTTCAGTATTACATTCAACCCCAATTTTCGTAGTAGTCTTAGTCCTAACCTAGGGCTGGTGAACGAACCCAACCAAGTGAACGATCATGATCCGTTCCTCGGCTCATTTTCAATATGAAGAAACGAAACTAACCCATGTTTCCAAACAGCTCATCGTTCTTTTAAGAGCTTTACTTCGTTGAGTTTTTATTTCCCACTAAAGACAGTAAAAAGAAACATATACATATAAAGTAGGCTCCAATAGAGCAACATACAATTAAAAATAGAGAACTTCTAACATGGCAATCGTTATCCTTACAAAACACTTCACCTAATGAATCGCTTCACCATCGATAATCAACACAGAAACAACTTCCCGAAAACCTCAACATTCTCTCTTAAGAGGGAGAGAAAAAGAAAGAAGAGAAGGGATTGAATTGGAGAAATGTTTTTCCAAAAAGAAGAAAGTGGAAAGAATCGAAGAAATGTTTTCCCCGTAGAAACTTTTGGAATTGTCATTTTGACAAAGCTTTAGATGAGCAAAACCGAGCCGAACGTATGGTGCTCATGCTTAGCTTCGATGATTTGACGAAACAAAGAGATGGCTAAACCCAACTGAACTTCCAGCAGCTCGCTAGCCGACTGCTGTCAGAAGTAATATCCGAAAATTGCTGCTTAGTTTTGAAGATAGCTGATCCGTTGGGCTGGTTTTGGTTTAATTTAACACACACACACACACACACATATATATATATACATATGTGTGTGTGTGTGAGCACACACATGTGTAAAGCGTTTGGGAGAAAGAGTTTCTCTTTTTGTTCTCAACTTCAAAGAGAGCATTCTCTTTTTGGTTTTTGCCTGACTTCATGGGGAGAGAGAGAGAGAGAGAGAGAGAGAGAGAGAGAGAGGTTGAGTTGCTCGAGGAACAGTAATCCATTTTAAGGGCCGTTTGTTTTCAGAGTGTCCTTTGTGGTGGAAAAGGGTCTGCAGAATTGGGCATCCTATTGTGGGTCCAGTTGCGCAGGTCTGAAGCTGAGATCATGATTTCAGTTAGATGTGAGGTGGAGATTGAGTATGACACATAAAGAGTAATATTCTAAGAGAGAGAAGATCAGCTCGTAGTAGTATAAACCAAGATAATGGTTACTGCACAACGAGGCCGGGGTACGCAGGTGCCTCCCGCCTCTCCTATCTCAAAGAAAAGAAATAAAATTCTGGGACTCCCATCGAGTGGGATGAGCGGTGAAGTAGGGCGGAGATTGAGTATCCCAGAAGATCGGTTATATACCCCAACCATGATTGTTTCACCATCGAATCTCTTTTTTATATGAAATATTGATGAGTGTTATTAATGATATACCTTTTTTATTAATAGTTGAAAAATTCCTACGTTACCTTTGCTATACAAAAATACACATTTTCTCTCTCCATTACTCGTTCAAAGAGTCGTGTCTCACGTGATATAGAATAGATGCATGAGGTACGTGTCTCTTTTATAAAGGAGATATTGAAGGCACAAGTCTCTTAGTGATGCAAAAAAAAGATATACTCAATGTGCGTAGTTTCTTTTTTTTCTTTTCTTTTTTAGAGTGAAAAAGAAGAAGAGGGAAGCGATGTGACGGGCTTCAATGGTATGAAAAAACGAAGAAAGCTATAGAAAGATAGAGATAATAACCTTTGAGAAGAGAGAGAGAGAGAGAGAGAGAGAGAGAGAGAGAGAGAGAGAGAAAGTGGTGTCAAGCTTTTGATTCTATTACAGTGTGCGTGTGAGAGAGAAAGACAGCAGTAAGTGGGTTTTGATGGGTGTCTGGTTGGTATCATAAGAGAGATAAAAGCATGGAGAAAGAAAAGTGTGTGCGTTGGTAAAGTATTATGGAAAAAAGGGTATACGTTTAGTAATTTGGGTGTGCATTTAGTAACTATGTGTTCGTTTTCATATAACAAAACTAAGCCTTTTTCCATAAAACTCATATCTTATGTCATGTCTGCATTAAGGGCCTTCTTCTGCCCTCCCGTATTAATGGGTGTACGTGTTATATATGAGTGGTAATTTTGGATCCGAATGAACAAGTCACCCCGAAAACCTTTCTGTGTCAGGATTTAAGCACCCTGGGACAGGTACAGGTTGGTCCAAAGCAACCTCACAAAGATCATGAAGGGTATATATGTGTATTATACATAATACTAATACACTTGCATACAACCTACATAGTCTACATGCATCCAACCTAGATAATTTCATATAAGTGTATGATGCATATTATATACGTACAATGCATATAGTATGTGTATGTTTAAAGAATATGACTCAAATAAAAATGGGGTCCGATCCGAGTCTTGACCCGAAATCGAAGTAAACGACCGCAGTGTCAAACAACATCCACAAGAGAGCGATCTTCTAGCAAAAAGGATTCGATTTGAAAACTGATGTGGACAACATTTAGCTGCAACCACCATTTAGCTGCCAAGCCATTCTTTCTGACCAGATAGTTTTGCCCTAAAATTCAGGGAATCGCTGGGATTCTCTTCTTGACAAATAGGGTAGGCTCGAATATGAAGTTTAAGTCGAAGATGATATCAGTAATTTGTCCTTCTTTTCAAGTCGGGTTACACCATATGCATGCATGTGTGCATGCAAGCCAGCTTCCCCAGGTTTCGTGCCTTGCAAAACGATCTTCCTCACCTTCAGAACAAACTCCGAAAAGTAGAGGGGGATCGAGGCCGATTGACAACGTCGAAATCTGTTTTTGAACCGCAGTTTGTACCCAAAGGAATCAAGTGAAACCAGAACCAAGATCAAACTCAAACCTTATACGAAACTGAGGTTTGTGATATGACTATAATTGTGCTCCATCTTGTGGTTATATTAGCATTCTTTTCCAATGGGAAGGCTGGACCAGATGTACACCGTGGGTATCGAACTCATGCCCTTCAATTTGTGAGTCGACCGCTTAGCTAGGTGAGCTATGCACCACCTTCGCTCCCCTCCTCCTTCATCATCTAATTTCTTACAACCTTTTCAAGAAATCAAGTCGGTTTTAATGTACACCATCATTTAAATTTATAATGTGTTTGAAGTTTATAAAATACAAATTTTGTTAGAAAATTCATCCTGAATTGGTCCATCTCCAGTTGATTCGGATTATTTTGACATGAACCGGCAGACCACCCGACTTGCTTGTATCATAACACAAGACTTCTGCACCAGAGACTCAACAACTTCTACAGAACGGAACGCATGCAACAGGGGGAGACCCCCGATCTCAAGTTCCGTTCGAGAGTATGCCATAAATTGTAGAATCGAGAACCTAATACGCCATTGTAGCATAAGCTGCACTCAAAACCAGAATCCCTGTACCACCACATGATTCCTTACGAGCACAAATGTTTGTCAAGGGAATTGACAGCGAGAAAAAGAAGAGATAAAACATGGTCTCTCTCTCTCTCTCTCTTTCCACAACTTCATGCAACACTTATAGCAACTCAGAACTATCACACAGTTTCAATCAGAAATCAAACTGCAAAGCATCCCTATGGAATGAAAATTAATTAAATATCAAAATACAACTTCAGAAGGACTTGTAGTTTATCAGTAATTAAACCCTAACAATTCTCATCTACTTGTTGAATTTTCTGAGTGCCGGTTTACTCGAAAACTTTGAGGTTACGAGTTCAATCCCCAGCATTGTGCATATGTGGTTAAGTGTCAGGAGAGCCATGGCTCCTTGTGCCTGACGAAAACGTGCTTATATGACACGGGAGAAAATTCAACAAGTAGGTGAGAAGTGTTAGGGTTTAATTAATACTAAACTACAAGTCGTTTTAAAGGTGTATTTTGATATTTAATTAATTTTCAGTCCATAGGGATGCTTTAGTTGAAAAGGTCTCAGCTATCATAGCAACACCCAGCAAGCCTGAGAAAGTTCTGGTTGCGAGAGAGGCAGCCGGTGGCTCGGCTCACATGGGTGCTGCGCCGGGCAAGCTATCCCGCAATGATATAGGCCTTGAGGGCGAGGGTCCTAACTATGAAGTTGCATGGAAGGATGTTTTGCAGCTCGAAAGTGACTGTATTAAACATCCAACCCAGGTCTATGAGCTGAAATCAACAAGAAAGCAGGAGATCAGTAGATTTAATGAAAGAAACGCTTAACTTCACTCTTGATGGAGTTCATGTCGTGTCGAAAGTAGGTCAACTCGAATATGATCAATTTTTTCCATGTCAGTTTGGTAAACAAAAACGTGGACTTTGGAGGCTGCGTTCGAGATAGGTTTTCCCACGGTCTGAATGCCACCGGTTTTGCGTTTTGAGAAATTTTCGTGTCAAAGCCACCAAATGTCTTTCTCACTTTGGGTAGACTCGAATCCCGACTCCTTGGCTAGCCCCAGCATGTTTCAGGTTACTATATCGTGTCAGAAATTATGACCCTTGAAGACACTAAAGCCAATAGATCTGCAACTATCCATGCAGAGAAGCACAGAATCCTTGATAGGCCTTGGATATATATCCTAGAAAAAGTTAAACGATAAAATATGTACGAAAAACATAAATTTCTAATTTGTATGTTGGCATGAATAGCGTGGGCGAATATTCACAAAATTTTCTATAGAGAAATAGAAAAGGAAAAATCAAAATTAAATCTTGACCATAGACTGATCGATCATACATGAGGAGAAGGATTCCACATTGATTGCCTAAATTCCAGGGTAACAACGTTCATCAGTCGAGGATGACTTAGTTGTTGGAATGGGTGTCAAGAGAGATTAATGGCGGATGGGGCCATCTAAAATTTATGAGGGACGATGACTTGGTTGTTAGAATGGGTGTCAAAGAGATTAATGGCAGATGGGGCCATCTAGAATTTATGAGGTATAGCCATGGGGCTGGCAATGTAAATCTCAACCCGAGAACCCGATAAGATCCTGACACGAAAAGCCGATGTTCAGGTTGAGCTGCTTTGCTTACCAACCTGACATGAAAACATCTTGACACCTTTAACATGAGAATTAACCAGATTGGTAGTTGTGGATAATTTTGCCATACTCGAATTGAATCCATTCACATTTTCCGATAAGGAGCATTGGCTCACCTGGCTAGGGCGTCAACTCCCAAGAGTTTGATACTCAGGGCGCGCGTCTGGCTTTTGCCTCCCATTATACGAAAAAGTATATAGATCTAGCAGTGTACATGCATTAACATTTTCACCAACATTCCCTGGTCAAGGCCACTATATTTATTGGGGTCATTCGTAATCTTTGGCGTGTCTGTTTTTTGGTGGCTTTCAAGTTTCTTTTTTAAGATATTAATTATATTAGGGCCAAATTTTGGATCTTCTTGAGAATGGATTTGATCCGTAAACCCCAATGCAAGAATACAGGGTGTTTCATTAATTAACAAGATTTTGTTTGTCGTCCTATCTAATAACTCGTTTAACTAGTGAGAGCAACCAGTACGGGCTAGCACATAATTCGGCTAACATATATATAGATAGATAGATAGATAGATAGATAGATAGAGAGGGGTAAATGCATAATATTTTTTTAGTGCAAAATCTTATACACATATTTCTACGGTTTGATCTTTGGGATGAACAATTGAGATGGTTAACAAAAAAAACATATGTAAAGTATAAAGTACAATGATACTTTTAATTCAAATATCTACTATTGATCATGTCAATCAAAGGGTGTAGATGCTTATTTAAGATTATACATGAATAACATTATGCATTTACTACTATCTTTAATATATTTATTTTTCATAATCTTACATAAACGTTTTCACCATTCAATCTTTGATGTAAATGGTTGAAGTGATAAAATAAATAATGTAAATATAAAGTACAAAAGTATAACTATACTTTTATTTCAAATTTTCAATGTTTATCTTGCTAATCATATGATGAAAATGTTTATGTAAGATTTTATCTAAAAGAACATTATGTGTTTACTATATCTATACATAGATATAGTGATTGGATCCTATCGATCACTAATGCTGCTCACTAATGTTCAACTGTTATTTTTAGAAGTACGAATATAATAACATTATTCTACATATCTTTTAAAAAGCTCTTAAAGCTTTTTAAATTATGTTAGTTAAAGGTAATGAGTTTGTGACAATGGTCAAGATCTGATTTTCGTATATATATAGTGGAGAGAGAGAGACGTTAGACCCACACAGATTACTGCAAACTATTCAATCCTCCAAAGGATGACATTTATTCAACACTAAATCACAACAATCAGGATGCATGATTCCAGTATCCTCTTTGAACAGTTGTCATTGAATGTAGAATAAATCCATCCTCTACGTCAGAGGATATATGAACTTGTTCATCACTTCCATTATCTGGGAGACTTCAATTGCATAAAATTTACAAATCACATCAGGCGTTAATTGCGTTCAGTAACAAAAAGAATTAATCTTCTTGGATCTTCCATTATTCATACTGAATCTCTCTATCGTTTCTCCAATCCAAAACTACTCCAAAGATCGCACATGGCGATCCACACCTACCCTTAAGGCCACTGTGTTTGTCTTGACTGTGATTTGCTTCACTGATAGTTTCAAGCTTAGGAGACCAACCTTGGCCTTTGCTACCCACCAACAAAGCATACTGCTTTTGAAGCTCCGGAGAGCTACAAAGCGAGCCAACGGTCGAGTCCCCAGTGGATCTCCGAAGAAGACTGAAAATGAATTCTGGACAGACCTTAATTGCCCTTCGTCCGTCCGCTTCCTTAACATATTCGAAGGGCCGGTCTCCGAGCGTCCATATGTTGCGGGTGGTCGAAGCGAGGCCGGAGAGGGAGGACGCTGAGAGGATGGTGTCGCCGTTGAAGCGATCAGCCGGGAGGACTAAGTAGGTTCGGCCGACGAGAAGGGTGTGAGAGAGGGAGACGGCGGGGACCGGACGGCCGATGAAGAAGGTCTCGGCGTCATAGACGTTGCAATCGGGGAACTCCAACATGATCGCGCTTGCTGGGTAGCGGCCAGGAAGTAGCCTTTCGTTGCCATCAATGAAGACCAACCGGGCGGCCGTGGATGGGGAGGAAGGCGCCGTCGCTCTCCGGCTTTCCGGCGTGTTGAAACAGGTGATGGAGTTGCCCATCA
This sequence comes from Brasenia schreberi, assembly GCA_036023115.1. Lineage (NCBI taxonomy): Eukaryota > Viridiplantae > Streptophyta > Magnoliopsida > Nymphaeales > Cabombaceae > Brasenia > Brasenia schreberi. Next base: position 14,941,364 of record JAYKKT010000089.1, on the reverse strand, counting down.
ACTTGTATTTATGTGCGTGGCGCTGATGAGAGAGATAGAGAGAAGAGGGGAGAGAGAGAGAGAAAAGGATCCTCAAAACAGATTCAGAGTGAAGTTTTGTTTGTTGCAGATGATTGGTAGGAGATCAACGTTTTCTGATGAGGAGAAAACAGAGTAAATATAAGGAGGAGGTCAGGAAAAAGAAAGTCTTGGAAAAGGATATGTGGGCGTAATGAAGGGACCGGTGGTCAGTAGCGACGGCGTTGAATATATCTTTCTGGAAGTCAGTCCCCATGAACTTTGCATACATGTAATCAACAGGATCACAAATCCATGGTTTTGAAAACTTTGACCATGTAATGACGTAGAGAGAGAGAGGGAGATTTAGTAATTGTTATTTTGACTTTTGAAAGCTTAAAACGTGATTGTTTGGTGGAAGATGACCAAAAGGTATTGCTGAATAATGAAGGCTTGATTACAAACACAAGTGTTTTTATCATCAACTTAGAGTCCGAGGAGGTCATTAATGACATTAGAAATCATCTCGGAGCATGTGTTGGCATTTGCGAGATGTGGCTTTTTCTCAAACACAAGTTTACATATATATAATTATTTATTTACTAGTAGTATATGTGTGTGTCCCTGCAAGCCAGGTGGCATGAGAAAGGAAAGGCCTCACAGTTCCTTCTTTTATTGAATTGAAGGCTCCGTCACCACCGTGTCTGCTGCAACTCAGTTTCCGGTGAACACATACTTCTTGCCAGGACCCTCCATGAAATTGCCTAGGTGTTCGATGTTCGATTCTAGAAATACAGCACATGGATGGAAATGATGTAACTTTTTTTTTTTAATTATATTTAGTGGCCCATGCATAATTTCCGTTTCGTAAGCTACACCATCTGCACCTCGAAGCTCAAAGGACCTCAACTAATCTGGTGCGAGCTGCGGGCTGGGTCGGTTCCAACACTGGTTCGTTCCATTCACAAGACTCGAACTTGAGACCTTGCTTAGGAAAAACACGTGCCTAACCACCTGAACCAACCAACCTTTGGTATGGATTGTGCACAAATAACCCAAGCTTACCTAAAAACTGCTATCTGTTTAAAGTGGTTTTTACTAAATATGACATTCTTTGTTTCATCCTTTGTTTTATTCCTTTTACTAAATATTTAGTGTTTTCTAAATTAAAATAACATAACTTTGCAAAGATATTTCTTGAAGGGTTTTCAGTAAGTTTCATGACAAAACAATTGGTCAAATGAGTTTTTGTGAAGTCCATCGAACCTATTGAACTGGGACCAATTGGACCACGAAACTGTTCGCCTGAACCAGCCGGTTCATTTAGTCTTTATGCTTCTAAATTTTCGTTGTTATCTATTTGTTTTGTTTTCTTAATTATGTATTGTATATATTAATTGGCTCATTTTCATGTTTTAGTTAAATTAATATTAGATTACTTACTTTTACGATATATTATAAGATTTTTTATTGAGAGGTTTGCATGTTTCCACCAATCAATCTACTGGCTGCCGTCATCCACCATCTTTCTATATTTATCCACCGTTGAAAATCATCTTACATTAGTCAAAAATATTGCCATCAATACCAAAACTATTTAAAACACTTATATATTTATATAAGTAGTTTTATAACTTTTCGATGGTTTTGCATGGGTGCGGGTGCGGGCTCCGGGTTGGCAGTATGCATCGGGCTTGGGCTTTCCTTTTGCCTTTTGAACCTGACTTTTATCAGGCCAGGGTGCTTCATTTGGGCTTCTGAACCTTCTTCTGAGGCTGCTTTGGCATTTGGGCTTCACCTGTTGAATTTTGGGTTTGACAAAATTGGGACTTGGCCCATATTTGAGAAATTTGATTTGAAAGGGGTTTAGACCAAAATTTTGAGCTTTTACAGCTCTTGGGTTTTTCGAAAACTCCAAATTTGGGCTTTGAAATGAATTTTAAAACCAGGTGTTTGATTTTGAAATTCATTTTATTTTGGGGTGTTTACAGGAAGGTATTGGTCACATGGCTCACATGGGAGCACGTGGATGGTCCTTATTTTGGTCATGGTTTGGGTGCGACGACATAGCTAGGGTATATAATATTATATATTTTATATAATATTCAAGCTACAACAAGTGGGACCTCAATTAACATAAGTATATGACAATAGCAAGTACACAACTTTATATTAAAGCAAAACACATAATTGGTAAACAACTACTAATTTCATCATAATACACAAATAAATCTTTACTATTTGAACCCATTTATCCAAAAAGACCCAAAATTCAAAATTGATACCAGATTTTGAAGCGTGGAATATCCATACAAAAGGAAGTGAAGAAGGTCCGCGTTGAGATATTTTTCTATGTTCATTGGTGGAGTTTCATCGGAGATGATGGAAGACAAGCTGAAGGAGTATTTTGGAAATTATGGTGAGGTAACTCAATTAGTTATCATAGGAGATAAGGACACGAGTCGACTAAGAGTCTTCAGTTTCACCGTCTTCATGGATTACTTTATCTTTTATCGGGTTCTGTAAGATAAATATACCATTGATGACAGAACCGTGAGTTACAAAAAAAAATTTTTTTTTGCCATGCCGCACCGACATAGTGCCGGTGTCGGTGTCGGTGTGGGTGTCGCACCAGTGTGAGGTCGACACTCCACCCCTTAGAAGTGTTGTGTGACTTAGGTTTTGATGGTGACAATAGTGACTTTGATGAATGAAAGTGGATTTTGGAGAATAGATGAATAGTAAAAGGTGGTGAAGAGTGGTAACAGGTGATTGAATTTGTGGAATTACTGAAACTACTCAGTTTGAGCATGAGTACAGACCTCTCTCTATCTCTCGAATCAATAATATATATACATATTATTGATTCGACCTCGGACTCGGTCGAAACTCTTCATAGTTAACCAATTCTTGGTAGTTTTTGTTTTTTTCTGATGCATCTGAAGGTGCCCAAGCATAGAAGCAATAATGCAAGTGCAGTGAAATTACCATACTTTCATTATTTAGAAATTCTACCCCTCTTCTTTTGCCATTTTTCATAGGTGCTCAAGATGATGGCTTCGAATCCTAGCCCAAGCTTTTCGAGGATTTTGTTTTTCACTTTTTGTTGGAAATTTCTCAGATTAAATCCTGTTTGGTTTAAATGGAATCAAGGGTTCATCTTGCTTTAAAATTTTGGATTTCATCTCTTAAGCATACCTTTGTCTTTTTTGTTTTTAATAAACGAAGAGGTTCGAGGAAAACCTCAACTACGCTCTATTTTCGAGCTTAAGTTCCAGAGTTTCGCAGGGGCCGGCTCTTCGACATTGAATGTCCATATAATAGAGTCGACAAATATGGTCCTCGGCAGAATATCGGCATTCGACGTCGAGCTAAAAATGAATTTGGATGAACTGAATGTTGGGAAGGCAATCTTGCCCGCTGGAGGTGGGTGTTGTGTGGCGGTTGCTGACCTTTATTCGCCAATTGCATTATCAGCCATGCCCTTTGGGGTTTTGCGACTGTTAGTGACATGCTGTCCACCAGCAACTGCACTAGTCTCCGTTGTTTCTCTGAATTCCACTGCATTGTTATCCTATCAAACCACCAATTTCCTCTCCTTGTTTATTCCTACTTTTGCTGTTGCTAAATTGTCATCCTCTCGCACGATAGACAAACCTTCTGCGGATGATGGTGAATAAGAAGAGGAACAAATTATATTCGATGAAGAAAACATAAAGGATGGGGTTGAGCAATGCGTAAGGAGCCTCCTTGGTCGTTTATTATCGGATAAGACGTCCAACGGAGGCACAATGGAAGCCGCATTTCGCTCAATATGGCGTCTCCCATCATGATTTAGGGTTCAAAAGCCGCCGCGATAATATTTTTCAGTTCTTTCTTTGTGATGAACGAGATATGATGAAAGCTTTTATTGGCTCCCCATGGTTATTCGAAGGCTATGTGATGGAAGATGGAAATTAAAAGAGAATGTGGACTCCATGAAATTTTCGACTTGGGCATAATTTTAGGGTCGACCAGAACAATACAACACGGTGAAAATGATCAGGAAAATGGCATCTCGTTTGGGATCGGTGGAAGGGGTTGGAGAATTTATAATGCGAGGAGGAGATACATGGATACTAAAAGCAAAAACTATTATTGATGTGTTATCGCCAAGAATCTTAATGGTTTGAGGAAGACCTCAACAATTGAAAAGAATGACAGGAGGAGAAACGTGTGGATGAGGTCATGAACAACTCATGAATCGGATAAAGGCATTAAATGTGCGGAATGCCTGTCAATCTGAAACTGCGAGAAGGCGAAAAAGTTGTATTAGAATCTACCTTTACTACTCTATAAATAAAGGTACGTGAAGATTCCTACATACAGACACATATCAACCCAGAAATTTTCATTTCTTCTTTCAGTTTAATTTTGTAATAGCTTTAGCTGGAGCTTTTAAGATTCTACTGTATTAGCCTTGGCCCCTTCAACGCAATATCCTTACTTTTCTTCTTGAGGTTCATTCCATATTGTTTAAGATATCCCGAAAGGGATCTACCACCATCGAGATCCATACCATCGTTGTAAGCATTATCCGAACCCTCATAGAAAGAAAGTCTGTATTCCCTTGCACTTGATGGAAGTATCCAACGGGCTTGTATGTGCCATTTTCCATCAACAACATGCTGTCTGGCAGTTAGTTTGAGCTTCATTAGGTATTGTTGGTCCAGGACAAAAAGTGACGAACATATACCTCTGGTACGAGAAGATTGGCGTGGTCACTTGGGGCATGAGAGCCGCAATTGTTTTACAAGCTTGTCTTAACAGTGTTTGAAGACGAGCGGTATTGACGGAAGACGTAAAGGCTGACCAAATAGGCAAATGGACTATCGTATGGTGGGTCAGACATCTAGAAAGTCTACCAGTGAGTTTGGGCCAGCATTATTGTACAGAGATACGATAAGGAGGTCTGTTCCGGTCAGTCTTTTGAGACTTCTGACGTTATTAATTAGTTCATGATGCTCAAGAAAAGACACGAGAGAACCTCCAAAGAAAACCAATTCCCAAGCTACGTAATATTGGAGTCAAGGCAGCCAAACCACCCTCGACTCGGACAATGTCCGTCCCGGAAGAGGATAGTGAAAAGAATGGTGGCCACTCTCGGCCTTCAATAATTGCATTCATCAAATGCGAGAAGATGGGTCTTCTTGATGCTTTATTTTTTAAAAATAAGATTTAGAAAACAAAAAATTATTTTAATTTTTCATAAGGTTGCGAAAATCTCTCACAGTTGATGTGGTTTTAACGGAAAACCGAGATGAAAAATCGAGTATATAAAGAAATTCATAAAAGAAAACAACTTCCTTGTTGATAACCCTCTCCAGGTAATCGTGCGAAAGTATAGTCTTCTTCCTCCTTTTTGTCTTTCTAGATTGCTTCTTGCTACACTTAGCTTCTGCTACAACCCAACTACGTGGATTGAATCAAATCTTCAACACTGGTATAAGAGAGCAGGGCGATCACCCTCACCACCTCCTTCTTCGTGACTATGACATATCAAGCCCTCTTATTGTTATCTTTACTAAATTATTAAAAATGGCTTCTAAAATTTGTGTTTACGAATTAGTAAAGATTGAGAAACTAAATGTCCTCACTTTTAAAACGTGAAAAAGAAGAATATTGTTGGCCTAACTTTATAGGGTGTTGATTACATGAAAATAGTTTTATCTCCCATACCTAATGCAACAGATAAGGAAAAAGAAAAATATATGATGTTTTTAAAAGATGATATTATAGTTTGGACTATCATGTTAACATCTATAAAATATGACTTAATTAGAGTCTTTGAAGAATTTGAGGCGGCTCAAGAACTGTTTGATTCTGACAACCAAATATGATATTATAACTAAACTCAATGTACAACTACTCCTTCAAAAATATAATTCTTATAAAATAAAAGAAAGGGATAACATAATTGAACATGTTAATCAAATGTTGATAATAGCTAGGAATTTAACGGTAGCGAAATCAATCATCACAAAACCAATATAAATATCCACTATCCTTAAAAGTTTTCTCCCATCCAAAAACATGGTAACACAATTCTTAGACTTAGGTAAGACTTTATCCTTTTTGAACGTCCACTAAAACTAGGAATTGAACAAGAATATATAAACAATAATAAAAGAGAAAAATTACTGGTTGCTTATGATGATTTACAATTAAAACAATAAAAATAAAAGAAAACAAATAAAAAGTTTAATAAAAATAACAAGGATATTCAATATTTTAAGAAATCATAGGAATCTGCTTCTTTGATCAAGTGCTTCAATTGTAGCAAGATGGGGTACTGCAAACGATACTGCCACAACAAAAAGAACAATGGTGAGAACATCCAGCGTTGTAGTCTAACAAAGAAGCCGGATATAATCTTCATGATTTCTAAGTACCTCTATATGAACCGTCCATTGACTGATTGGTGGATCGACTGTGAAGTGACCCGACACATCTCGAAGAGCAAATAAAGATATATGGATCTGAAAGAATACAAACCTCGGGAATATTGTGTCTATATGGAAAATGATTCATTTGCTGATGTTCTTGGAGTTAAGTCTTTTAGGAATTTTGTATAACAAACACCGATTGTACTTACCAATATATTAATTATGTCATTTATTAGGTGCAATCTCGTGTCGGTCGCTATCTTAATAAAGAAAGGATTTGAGATCATGTTTGTTCCTAGGAAAGTCACTCTACGGAAATATGGTAGAATAACTTTTTCAATTTTATTTGATTGTGAGCATTGTTTGTTCAAATTGAACTTAAGTTATAATTAAAGTTCTTTTGCTTATATTGATTGTGCATTTGTTATGGATGTGAATGTATAACATAAATGCTTAAGATATATAAGTTTGAATAATTTGAGAAAATTAATCAACTTTGACTTATTGTTTGAATTTCAAGAAAACACTTTTAATAAGTGTTAAGCCTGTATATAAGAAAAAATTATAAAAAATCTTTTCTTAAAGAAATAATTATGACAACAACACTATTAAAAATCATTCACATATTTATGTGGGCCTTATCTTATCATGAGAATGTTTATTTTATAATCTTAATCGATGATTATTTGAGATATACATATTTATATCTTTTAGCATATAAATTTGAGGTACTTGAAATATTCAAAGAATATAAAGAAAAAGTTGAAACCCAATTAGGGCATACTATAAAGTCTTAAGATCTTACAGAGGTGGGTAATACATTTCTAAAGATTTTCTTGAATACTGTAAAGACTTTGGTATATGTAAATATAATATCATGATTAAAACACTTTAACAAAATAGTATAGTTGAAACATATAATAAGACCTTATTAAATATGACTAGGTTAATGTCAATAATACTTCTCTTTTCAAGGTATTTTAGGTAGAAACAGTGACTATAATATATATTCTTTATACTATATGAGATGTGGTTTGATAAAAAGTTAGACCTCAGTTATCTTAAGAGGTGAAGATCTATTGCACATGTAAAGATACTTAAACAATCTAGAGATAAGCTAAACAATAGGTCACTGATACGTGTTTTTTATTAGATACCCTAAACATTTCAGGGATATAGATTTTATCATAAGAACCGTGATCTAATAGAGAATAAGAATGTTGAATTCTTAAACAATACTAAGAATAACATCCTTTAAAATGATGATAAGTGTGTTGATGATCTAGTGGATCTAAATCTAATGATGAATCTATAGATTCCGATTCAAATGACCTTCCTAAACAAACCGAAACTTTAAATGGATATAAAAGGCCTAAAGTGATTATCATACTTATTTTGCCGAGGAAGTATATAATTGAATGGATTTAGATGAGTTGACAAATAACATGATATATCAGGAGGCTATTAACTCATCTGAATCAACAAAATGGAAAAAAGAAATGGATTAAGAAATTCAATCTATTGAGGAAAACCAAGTCTCAGAATTTACAGATTTGCCAAAATGAAAGAAAGTTATAGAATCTAAATAGGTTCTTAGAAAGAAATATAAAATTGATGAAACAATCAATAAATTTAAGGTGAGGTTAGTTGCAAAGGTTTTTTTTATAAATGCAGAGGATAAATTATGTAGAGATTGTGAAACTTGCATCTATTAGGATTATTCTGACTATTTTTGTGTATTATAATTTAGATTTACATAAGCTAGATGTAAAAACCACTTTTCTAAATGGTGTTTTGGATGAAATCATTGTTAAAGTCCAAGAAAACAAAGTATATAGGTTGAAAAAATCCTATATGGCCTTAAATAGTTACCTAATCAATTATCTTAGAACTTGGGTTTGTAGATATTGAACTTAACAATTGTGTATATGTTTGGAACATTGTAAGCAACTTTGTCATTCTATTTTTATATATAGATAATATATTGTTAACTTAGAATGACAATAAGATGATTGTAAAAACCAAGTCATGGTTAAGCCCAAAGTTCGAAATGAAGGATATGGAAGAGATATATTATATTCTAGGTATAAAGATTTCTTGTAATAGAGAATCTAAACTTTTATTTTTGAGTTAAGAGATATGTATTGATTATATACTCAAAAAATTTAGAATGGGTGATTGCAAGCCTGCAATTATACTCGTTGCTAAAGGGATTAAATTGAATAAGACTGATTGTCTCATGAAGAAGAAAAAAAGCCTAATGTTCTTTATACACAAGTTGACAAACATAGGTTTGACATATGCCTAGGGTTTTAGTATGAAAATACATTATAATGATTATTACATAGAAAAACATATTCATTATGAAAAACGGCATAATAAGTAAAGTTGCAACTAGAAATGGTACAAAAAAAGGCACGAAATACTGAGAAGTAAAACAAGTGTATCATACATTGGTTCAAGTGACCAAATAATAAATTTTGGTTATTAGTGGTGGTCACTTTCGACCCTTAATAACTACATCCATCAAATACGGGAAGAAGAGCTTACGAGATGCTTTATTTTCTTTAAAGATAAACTTTAAAAACAAAAAAGTTTTGCTTTTTCATTCAAAATAAAAAATCTTTTAAAATTGATATGGGTTTAACAGAAAGCTAAGGTGAAAAATACAGGGGATGACAAGCCAGATACATAACCCCAAGGTTAAAGTATCGTACAAAGCACAAAAGAAAAACAACTTCCTAACCTTGCGAAAGTATCGTCTTGTTCCTCCTCCTTTGGCTTCTTCTGCAACCCAAACTGCAAGGACTGCATCAAATCTTCAACAGAACACATTAGTAGCAAAAGGTTGCAGATATTCTTCGAGAGCCGAGACATAGAAGCTTCTAATGAGGAGCGTGACACAGAGCACTCGTATGCTGATGTTTCCTTCCGGTCCTGCGACTACGAGCAAGCGTCGGAAACTCGTATTCCCAATATCAAAGAGCAGACGAGGAGATCTAGTGTTAACACTTCATCTTTGTTGGAGTCTAATCGTCGCATAGATGAGGATGTGACGATCAAGCGACATTGTGGCGATACCAATACTAAAGAACAGCTGACGGTGGAAGGTGTCGACGGGGAAATTGCACAAGGAGCGCCATGAAAATCTTAGCAATGAATTAATGTAGGGATGGGGAATCCCTTGACGGTTCACTTTCTTAAGGAAATTAATAAAAGTTTATTCCCCATGAATTATCTTTAAAGCTGTAGCAAAGCATGCACGAAAATTCTTGGGTGGAAAACAAAGTGTGTACGTTGGAATTTATTGATGTGTTTGTGGTATGCCCCTCTGGTACAGCTGGAGGACTTATCTTGGCATGGAAGGACAATCTTTCAGTGTAGGTTGAAAAATATGCAGGCACTTCTCCTGAAAGTAGTTTTTTACTTTCATTTCAAGAGCGGTGGTGTGGTTCAGCTTCGGCTTTGATCACTATTGAGGAATCGAGTCTCTGGCTTGTCTATGTACCACATTCAAGCGAGAAGCTGAAGAGATGTCAAGGTGCATTAATCCATTCGTGTCGACGCACGTACCCAAATGCCAGCGAACAGAAACAACTACAAAAACTACTATTGGATTCATCAGCAGAATTTGAACAAATCAGGGAAGTGGAAAGCCATTTAGCTGACGCATTAACTGAAGAGGAGAGACATTGGAGGAAGAAATCAAGAGTTTCATGGCTACATTGGGGAGATCAAAACACAAAATCTTTTCACTCTAAATGTACAATGAGAAGACGGCGTAATAAAATATGGGGATTATATGGAGACGATGGCAGGGATCAAATTGGACAAGTAACTATGAAATATTCTCAATCCTTATTTGAAAAAGGTCAATATAGAGGATTCCTAACTCTACCAACTTTCAGACCTTCCTTACCAAAGTTACTGATCTTATGAATAGGTGGCTCACTGTTCCAGTAACTGACTTACAGCTCCGGCACCGGATGGATTTTTTTGTGAAATTCTTTCAACATCATTGGTCTACGGTGGGTTTGAATGCATGTCAGACTATACGAGGGCTTTTATTGTCATACTTTGATATGCTTGATCCTAAAAGTTGATGATGCTTCTCTCACATGAGACCACTACTCATTCTAACGTGATTATTTCAAAAGTCCTTCCTTGTTCATCATGCTTCTCTCTCTCTCTCTCTCTCTCTAACAAAGAGATTCTCATATTTATTACGGAAGGAGGAGAGTAACGTAATGGCTAGCTAAAGGGCATCAAAATTTCTTGTACAGGGCCTTCGATATCTCACCTCCTCTTTGCTGAGTCATAAAGAGCAAAGAGAGAAGAGGTATTGCCGAATGCCAACATTCGGACTTACTATCGCGCCGTGTCCACAATATATAACGATTGTTGCAGATAACTGTACAAATCTCTAAAGAAGAGTCCTTTTCATTTCTCTTGTTGACATTCAAACTTCTTTTTTTAAAGATTCAAACTTGCTACTTTGACACTCAGGTTTGTTGCATGTGCTCACAAATGTCCAAAAGGATGCTTCAACTAAATTTTCATATATGTATCCTATGAGAATCTCATATATATATATATATATTTGCAGTCCTGTTCACTTAGTATTCAAGTGTACTTATGCTCACACTTTATTTTTAAGGACCATGAGTGTTATTTTGAAAAGTTATAAGAGCATCTCACAAAATACAAAGAACACTCATTTTGAAAAGTTATAAGAGCATCTCACAAAATACAAAGAACACTCAACATCCAATATCTCTCCCTCTCACAAATTCAGGTGCACACACGTATATAAAGTGGAGGATCTCTATGCAAACTCTATCAAAAATCAATCTCAATCATGGCACAACCAAATATCGAGCAAAGAGTACTTATACTTCTTTTTTATTTTCATTCTTAACTATTCATTGCCTTTAAGTGGTTATATATATTGAAAAGTTGGTATGAGTCCACATAGTTTGATTTTTTTTAATGAAAAAGCAGTTAGGCCTTCTGATTGTAGAAAACTTGGTCTGGACGGATTGGTAATTCAGCAATAGATAAGAACAGATCAACAAAACTACAAATCGGTGACCCCCATGATCCAGCTGGGAGTTAATCGAGTCAACCTTGGTTGTCTATTAATTTGGTTCATGAAGGAGTCAAGGCGTGGATACTCCAATTTACAACTGGGTCGGCCAAGTCAATTGTGGACGCAGTGGTTTTTCTCATCGTTCAATTTATGCGTTTAATTCCAGTTGTCCAGTCGATCGTATAGGCTTCGCTTTGGTAGACAGGGCTGGTTTAGAACTTGCACGATGGTTCAGAACTGGAAATGAACCAGGTTTAATGTCAGCTGCCGTATATATATAACTGGTTTAGAACCAGAACCAAACCGACCATGGAACCGGTCAAACCGAAGACTCCCCGGTTCAATTATGGTTTAGGATTTTTGAAAACCAGTCTAGAACCATGACATAACCAACGCTTCTTACTAAAGAATATATACAATTGTTTAACAACAAATACCACAAGTTGAGCGACGGCTAGCATCCTACCGTTCAATGGCTCTTTTTTTTTTTTTGGGGGGGGGGGGGGGGGGGGGGGGTTAAACCGGTTTTGGAGCGATTCTGAAACTGTAACCGGAATCATCCTCAAACCGGAACCCCTGAGTGATTCGGTTCTAGTTTCAAGCAACCCATATACATACATACATACATACACACACACACACACACACACACACACACATATATATATATATATATATATATATATAAGAAGCTTACATACTAGTATATATATATATATATATATATATATATATATATATACATATCTAAACCATCTATTCTGAAAGATAGATGATGGTTGAGATTTGAATTTTAAAAGCAAAGAGTATGCTTATAATTTTTAAAGAGTTAATTTTTTAATAAAGTATTTTTTTGAATTCAAATCTTGACCATCCCTTTTCAAATTGGATGGTCATATTTGAATTTTAAAAATAAAAAGTATGCTTATACTTTTTAAAGAGTTAATTTTTTTCATAAATTATTTTTTTGAATTCAAATCTCAACCATCCTTTTTTCAAATTGGATGGTTGAGATTTAAATTTTAAAAATAATAAGTATGCTTATACTTTTCAGAAAAAGAGTTATTTTTTTTCAAAATTATGTTTTGTTTTTTAATTCAAATCTCAACCATCCTTTTTTTAAATTGAATGGTTGAGATTTGTTTAGATATGGTAGCAAGTAATGTTACTACCATATATATATATATATATATATATATATATATATAGAGAGAGAGAGAGAGAGAGAGAGAGAGAGAGAGAGAGAGAGAGAGAGAACAATTTAAGAATAAATCAACTTAACAAAATCTAACTTGGTATTGCATCCAAAGCTTTAGCGTCAAATAGTACAGCGTGTTGACACCAGTGTTGTTTGTGGGGAGTTCGACTCCCAAGAGGGATGCATGGACACATGTATAAAAGAAAATCTAACTTGGTATTGGTTAATTTGATTGTTCATTGTGTTTTAAAAATAAGAACCTGAAAAACAAGTGAAAACAAAACCCAACATGAAGCAACACGAAACCAGAACTGGAACCAGACCTGAAACCACTGTGAAACGAAACAAGGAACCTGATTCGAACTGCCAGTCCACAGCTTATGCAGAACTGACCAGATCTACATTCACAGAAGAGGGTGAGAGTCGTAGCCTCAACGTTAAGTTTATGTTGAGTTGTTCTAACCTTCTCAAAGGTAGTTTAACAATCTAGTTGTTGAGACCAATTTGCTTTAATAGTCTATGTTTACAGTAGCCCAAACATAAAACCGTGGGCCATATTATATTGTTTTTGTAAGAACTTTTCGATGGTGATGTCAACGTGAGCTGAAAAATTAGCATCTTGTGCAGTGAGTACAATTATAGCCCACAAATTCAACCATGAGTTATAGTTTTCCTTTTTTAACTTTTCAAAATTTAGGATGAGAGCCGCATCTCCCCTAATCTATGTTTACTGAGGCCTTAACCTGACCGAGTTACTGAGTTAACCCAGTGGCTGAATGATTCAACTTAAACTCTAGGCCAAAGGTGTCGAATTCTCTTTATGTACAATGGGGAGGCTGAAACCCGATGCAAGCCCTGGGTATCGAACTCATTACCTTCAACTTGTGAGATGACCTCTAGCCGCGTGAGCTACTACCAGTCATGCTAGGGTGGAGATTGATGGCGCTATCACGTTCTTACCTGTATGCATATGTTTGGGTACAAGTAGATCCACCCCATTGCCATCCCCTAGCATATGTCGGCTGATAAATTTGAAATTACATTTATCCCATTTTGTAATTCTTCAGAAGTTGTTGAAAGCATAATTTAATAAGTAAACAACGAAGAATCTTCTTTTCATATTTTTTCATTTGAAAAGAAAGGAAATTATTCTAAAATGAAGAAATGCAACGAGAAATTGTCTTGTGGTGTGTGTCGGGGAAGTAGGCTCCGTCATGTCAAACGCGATGTAAAGAGTTTGTCTCCATGATATACGCGCTGTACAAGTACGCCGAATGGACGATATCATAGATAAATAAATCAAAGGACCATGTTATGAGCGAGCCAGCAAAGAGTGTGCTTTTGTGTGTGTGAGAGAGAGAGAGAGAGGGAGAGAAAGATATGCTGTAGGCTCAGTAGCTTCGCCAGTGGATAAGAGAGGAGTTAAAAAATGATCTTTTATAAATAAAAAAATTAGTAGAACTTGTAGGATTGAATCTACTTGAGCTTCGAAGAATTGGCGCCATGAAAGCATGTAGTTAATATGGGTAAGAACATGGGTGTCTTTGATTTTGGATAGGTATGCCATGCACAAGATGACATTTAGCATATATGTACACATATTGACCAGACTTGTCAACGGGTATTTCAATTATACTCGGATCAGCATATGCCTAGCCATGTTATAAAAGTTAATTTGTAACTAATGTAAGGTTTATATGACATTTCATGACTCAAAGAAGAAACCAACTAAATTGAAACTCAAATGGAGGACGAATTGGACCCAAACTCGATCCGACTTAGAAAAGCAGGCCCATGGCATGCCCAAGGCTAGGCGATCAATAATATGAACTCATTTACATTAGATTTATGTTTTTATTTAGGGTTTGTTGAAGTTATTTTTATGTTTTAAATTTATTTAGTTAAGTATTAAAACTATCTTATTTATGAGACCAAAAATAAATTATGAAAAGATTGAAATACCTTTTATTCATAGAAGGGGTACCTACATCAAATTCTAAGCTTTCATTATAGATTTCTTTTTTTTAATATTCTTCTTGAATTCTCTTGTTTTTCTTTTCTTTTGAATTCGTTCACCCTAGCCTCCCCATTTGAAATAACTACATTGATTCATGCCGGCAATTAGCTTATATTTCTGGCCACTTCCAGCCAATAAAAGGAGCTGCCAATGAACAATGTTCAACCTTTTCACATCGAAATGTTTGGTTTTGGTTGTTCTAATTAGATTGCAATTTCAATGAGAATCAACATGAAACCGCTTCATCATTTCAAACTATATCAAGTTAAAAATTTTGGTTAATTTTATTTGGTCGCGATATATCAAGGATCAGACTTTTGTGTTTCTAGGCCAAGACACATCACACACGTGTGTATGATTTATACACACATTTATAAACATGTATATAGATGTATGTAAGATGACTTTTTGCATATACATACATAAAGCAATGCGTAAACAGGATCCAATTTCTCTCTCTCTCTCTCTCTCTCTCTATATATATATATATATATTAAAATATAAAAACTTGATCTATAAAAAAGTATAAAAAACTACAGATAGAAAAAATTAATGCCAAGATGGGAGAGGGCCTAAGAGAATTATTAACATAAAAAATGACCGTCTAAGTGAAACTCCCAAGAATTGGTGACAGTCCTTGTAAACACCCAAATTTTCATCATAATACACGAAAATCATACAAGAGTGATCAAGGATGCATAAAATAAATCATACAACCAATTCAGATTCAAGAATATATCTCCCAAACAATGTTGGAAATCTAAGATTAATACATAAGATCAGTGCATAAAAGCCAAAGGAGGCTGTTCTACAAACTAGCTACATACAAAAGTTACAAGTCCGAAGTCCTTACATCAAAAAGGAAAACAATACAGCAATGTTGAGAATACAATGTTAAGAAGAAACAAGGAACTGAATAGAAAACTCGCCAGACCAAGAGAAGATGCTGAACCAACTAGACTAAGAAAAATTGAACCAAAAGACACATTAGAAAAATGGACACAAGTAGTAGTTGTTGGGAATCGAACACCATCACTCATCATAATTCATAGGTCGTTGGCTCACAGATCACATGCTACTGCACAAATCTCTGCAATTAGGAGGTCACCTCTCCTGCATCCTAACTTTTACACAAATCAGGAAGGATTTCCTGCAACAGAAATCCATTGTACTAATGAAAAGTTAGCAAGGAGCAACTATAAAAGCGGACTCTCAATGAAAAATCCATCGGAGGATTATGTGAGAAAGCCTACAAAACATAAGAGAGTGAAATCTGAAATAGAGAATAGCGATCAATTATCCCTCTCCTTGGCCCTTCATATGCCTCTATGGCTTTGCATTTAGATAAAGAGACGTGGTAACGAACTGGTCTTCTCCAGGTCTCATGTAAAATTCTCCATAACTTGTTATCTCGAGTTCCTCCAAATCTCTTCTACTCAGGTTCTTTGAGACGATAAAGAGCAACAGTTGTCTATCTAGTAGTGACTACTCCAACATCTCTGTGCTTAAGCAAATTGTAGGTTGAATCGAGACAACACTGTGAGAACTAGCTAATTGAGTCTCTCCAACTAAGCAATCCGTGTGTGTATCATTGCAACTGAACTCAAATCTCTCTTACTCTCAAGAATGCCTTCCATGATCCAATTTGACTACGTATTTGAATTATCTCCTATGAACACGTGCATGAAAAATTGAGGTACTCTAGAACATAGAGGCTGAATCTGGTAAATAGCACCACTAGAAAGGTCTTGTTGAGAGCCTCCTGATCATATTATATAGTGATAGGGTTTTAATCACGGACAAGGTAGAAATCATCGGATAAAGATTAGAAATTCTAGTCAACTAGTCAACCACGCTGAGTCAATTGGTCGTTAACCCAACCTAGACTCCGTAAGGTTTTAAGTATAGTGGGTCAAGACTCAAATATGGTTGGATATGTATGTAGTTGGTGGCCACTATCGGCCCCAATACTAATGTCAACCATCAAATGTGAGAAGAAGGGCCCTGTTCTCGGATTTCATGAGTTGCTTTTTTGAAAAGAAAAACTTTATTCAAAAACTATTTTTGCCTTTTGAAAAAGTCTTAGGCCTCTATCGGATGAAAAAGAATGACTTTTTAAAAAGGAAAGCCCAGAAAGTAAAACTCATAAGAAGAAAAAGCCAGATATATATACCACAAAAAAATACAGAAAAAGTAACAATACATGCATAGTCTTCTTCCTAAGAAAACCCTCTGCAGGTAACCTTTTCACTCATTTCTCTCTCTCTCTCTCTCGTTTTTCCTATCTCATCTACATGCTCTCTCTCTCCTTTTTTTCCTATCTCATCTACAACCTTTTAATTGCTACTACATTATTGGAACCTTGAGAAGTAGAGGAACATAACCGCAAACGCCATCATTGGTATAAAAGCCTCCTTTGATGACTCTTTAGCAGGTATGCCGATTCTAGAACAAAAAAAAGGGAGAAAAGTGTTAAAACGGTATCAAAAAGTTTTTCGAGTGTAAGCATTTCATAACAAAAAAAAGAAAAAAGAGAAGGAGAAAATAGAAAAGAGGTCATTTCTTCACTCTTTGGGGTTGAGAAAGACGACAACCGAAAGTCATCCATCGAAGGCGACCTTAAGCAGGTCACGAATCTGAAACTGTACAAACGGCATGAACGTCGTTGAGGCTAGACAAAAAGAGAAAAAAAGAAGAGAAATGGAGGACAGGCCGAAAGGTAATGAATCGCCCCTGTGGCCTCGTCCCTCTTTCTCTTTGTTTTCTCTTTCTATGCAATAGTCCAAGAAGAAGAAGAGAAGTAACAGAGGTCACAAAAGTGGAAGAAGAGGAAGAGTGAAGGCTAGGCCAGAAGTGTTGACAACCTCTTCTCCCGCTCCCTCTCTCTTTGTCTCCCCCCCCCCCTCTAAGTTTTTTTTTTCTCTCTCTCTCTCTCCTCCATTTAAACACATGGTTTTTTAGAGAAAAAAATACTATTTTGCCCCTATATGTAAACCAAAATTATGAAATATTATAGGATAAAATTATCAAAATGTCTAGATATTTTGATAACTCCGCTCATGTAAGGGATCGATCACCCTTGCATTGCTAGTCCCAAGCCCATATAAATGAGGAGGGTTGTGTTAGGCTTCTAACAGTTAACGTAAAACTTTGTTGGATTTTTATAACATGGATTACAAAAATTGTGAGCATTGCTTTGGGGCGTCCCCGCCTAGTGACTTGCTGCAGAGCCCGAATGCAGTAATAAGTAAGCAAGGGCCACTACATTTTCGCCCGAATGTAGTGAATAATTTTCAGAGAAGGTCTCCGCATTTTGATTATGGACGGATGTGGGGGTAAGAAAACTAGTCCTAGATAATAAGATTCGTATTGGTTCTTGGAATATTGGAACATTATCTGGTAAGCTAATGGATGTGGTAGATACTATGATTCAACTAAAGATTCATATTCTATGTTTATAAGAGACAAAATGGGTTGGAGAAAAAGTAAAGGAGATAGAGGATACAAGTTTTAAATTATGGTACTCAGGTAAATAAAAAGCTCAAAACAAAGTTGGTATTATCATAAATAAATATTTAAAGGATAGTGTAGTAGACATACAACGATCCGGTGACCGAATCATGATGTTGAAATTAGTGTTAGGAGTTAAGGTTTTGAATATAGTTTGTGCTTACGCACCCCAAGTAGGGTTGAAAGATAGTATAAAGACAACTTTTTGGGAGGAGTTAGATAAGGTGATTCAAAAGATTTCATAAAGGGAGATGATTTATTTAGGAGGAGACCTAAATAGATATGTCGGTAAAAAGGCATTAAGATATCAAGGGATTCATGGAAACTTTGGTTTTGGGGATATAAATGAAGAAGGTAGGGAGATTTTAAATTTTACTGTGGCATTTGATCTCTTTATAGTCAATACAATCTTCAAAAAACAAGATGAACATTTAATTACTTATAAGAGTGGCTTATCACAAATACAAATTGATTACTTTATTTGTAGAAAAAAAGATAGAGCGTGTTGTAAAGATTGTAAGGTAATTCTAGGAGAAAAATTAACCACCCAACATTGACTTTTAGTTATGAATTTACAAATAAAAAAATGGACAAAGAAGAAAAGAGTGCATCGAGCTATTCAGACTAAATGGTGCAACCTCAAAAGCGAGAAAGAAGATATATTTAAATAGAAAGTCCTTCAAAGAGATGTCTGGAATTATGTTGGTACACCCTGTGATATGTGGAACAATATGGCTATACATATTAGGAAAGTGGCGAAAGATGTGTTAGGTGTATCTAGGGGAGGTATAACAGCACAAAAAGAAGCTTGGTGGTGGAGTGAAGTAATACAAAATAAAATCAAGCCAAAGAGGGCATGTTACAAATTACATTATGCGAAAAAACCTAGTGGAACTTTAGAGGCTTATAAGAAAGCAAAGAAAGAAGCGAAAAAAGCCGTGAATGAAGCAAAAGCTAAAATTTGGGAGGATTTATATAAAAAACTCAACTCAAAAGAGGGTGAAAGAGATATTTTTAGGATAGGCAGGGCTAGAGATAAGAAAACTAAAGATCTTAATTATGTTAGATGCACCAAAGACGAGGATGAAAAAATTCTAGTGGTAAATGATGATATAAGAAATAGATGAAAAAAATATTTTTATAAGCTTTGTAATGAAAATAAAGATGTTAGTATTAGCTTAGGAGAGTTAGCCAAATTAGAAAAGTATATAAACCATAATTTCTACCGACGTATTGAAAAGAATGAAGTCAAAGAGGCTCTTAAACATATGAAGGGTGGTAAATAGGTAGGACCGGATAATATTCCTATAAAAGTTTGGAAAATACTTGGAGAAATAGGAATCACTTGGCTCACAAGACTATTTAATAGAATATGGAAAAACCAAAAGATGCCCGAGGATGGAGAGCAAGTACACTTATACCCATATATAAGAACAAGGGAGACATTAAAAATTGTACGAATTATCAAGGTATCAAGTTAATGAGCCATACTATGAAATTGTGTGAAAGAATTATAGAACGTAGGTTAAGACAAGTATTGAGTACAATATATAACCAATTTTGATTTATGCCAGGCAGATCTATTGTTGAAGCGACCCACCTTTTGAGACGTCTTATGAAGTATTTTAGAGCAAAAAAGAAAGGCCTTCACATGATATTTATTGATCTAGA
This sequence comes from Brasenia schreberi, assembly GCA_036023115.1. Classification (NCBI taxonomy): domain Eukaryota; kingdom Viridiplantae; phylum Streptophyta; class Magnoliopsida; order Nymphaeales; family Cabombaceae; genus Brasenia; species Brasenia schreberi. The sequence goes on along the minus strand of JAYKKT010000089.1, from coordinate 14,921,457 downwards.
AAAAGCTTGTGATAGGGTACCGAGGGAGGTTCTTTGGAGAACTTTGGAAAAAAGAGGTATCCCATTGACATATATTAACCTTATAAGAGATATATATGATGGTGCAAAAACATGTGTGAGGACTCACGAAGGAATGACATACTTCTTTGAAGTTAATATTGGGTTACATCAAGGATCAACTTTAAGTCCATACTTATTTATAATGGTGATAGATGAGTTAACAAAACATATTCAAGATGAAGTACCTTGGTGTATGTTTTGCAGATGACATTGTATTAGTGGGGGAGTTTAAGAAAAAAGTTAATAGAAAATTGGAACTATGGAGAGAAACATTAGAAAGCAAAGGCCTCCGACTTGGTAAAACAAAGACAGAATATATGGAATGTAAGTTTGATCATTTGGTTACTTTGGAGGACATATAAATTAAAATTGGCACACATTGCATCCCCAAAAGGAAAGTTTTAAATACCTAGGGTCAATTTTTCAAAGTGATGGAAGAATTGATGGAGATGTTATGCATAGAATTAATGCTGGTTGGTTAAAATGGAGAGGAGCATCAGGTATTCTTTGTGATAAGAAGATACCATTAAAGTTAAAAAGTAAATATTATAGAGCAGCAATTAGGCCAGCCATGTTTTATGGTTTTGAGTGTTGGGCAGTTAATCATCAACATGTACAAAAGATGTCTGTGACAAAAATGAAGATGTTGAGATGGATGAGTGGTCATACAAGAAAAGACCGTATACATAATGAGGTTATTAGAAACAAATTAGGAGTGGCACCAATAGAGGATAAAACGAGAGAATATCGTTTAAGATGGTTTGGACATATAGAAAGAAGATCAAGAAAAGAACCTATAAGAAGCTATGAAAAACTAAATTTAGAAAGTATTAAAAGAGCTAGAGGATGACCACAAAAGTGTTGGAAAGAAACAATAAAGAATAATCTAGCTTATTGTGAGTTAACTGCTAACATGGCACACGATAGGGATCTGTGGAAACAAAGAATCCATGTAGCCAACCCCGTCTAGTATGGAAAAAGGCTTAGTTGTTGTTGTTGTCTAGATATTTTGATATGAAAAGACTGATATACCCTTCTATAAGTGAAAAGTTTTTTTTGACCTCTAACAATGTATAAAATTACAAAGAACCAAGATATAGTTTTATAGTTTTGTCCCTGATTAATTTTTGGATTTACATAACCTAGTATTCAGGTGATTTTATGAAAATTATCCTCATTGTTTGACATATTATCTGTTATGCCACTTGAAAAAAGTACATGTTTGCCCTTGTACTTTTTGACAAATACCATTGCAACATTTTTACTATTCTATCCTTGGTTTTATGATATTTCCAAAAAGATACTTGTGTGTTAAATATACTACAGTACGATGCTTGAAAATATGTAGAATTCAGTACGTAGAATTTGTGGATATTGCATTTAGGTGCTTGGCTATTTTTTATTATTTATTCTTTATGAAATGTCTTGTTTCAATTCGTTTGATACATGTTTTATGTTTTTCTATCTAAAAATATTTAGACCCCCTACCTTTTGTCTCCTCTAAATTATTAAAATGACTTCTAAAATTTGTGTGTCTCAATTGACAAAGACGGAAAAGTTAAATGGCCGAAATTTCAAATCATGAAAAGGAAGAATCTCACTAGCATTAATTTTAGAGGGAGTTGATTATGTACTTAGGAAAAGAATTTTCTAGTTGTAATAGATGAAAAAAAGGAAAAGTATAAGACATTTTTAAAAGATGATACTATAGATAGGAACATAATGTTAACTTACTTGAAAGATGACTGCTAAAGAATTATTTGACTCTGTGATCACAAAATATGATACTACAGCTAAGCTGCATATATAACTAATCTTTCAAAAATATAATTGTTATAAAATGAAAGAAGGTGATAATGTAGTTGAACATGTTAACTAAATATTGGTAATAACTAGGGATTTAGTTGTAACAAAGTCAATCATTCATGAACCAATGTAGTTATCCATGATTCTGAACAGTCTACCCCCTTTCTAGAATATGGTAACTACAACTCTTAGACTTGGACAAGATTTTACCCTTTCAAAACTTTAATTTAAACTAGTAATTGAACAAGAACATATAAATAAAAACAAAAGAGAGTGGTTGCTAGTTGCTCAACATGACTTCAAGTCTAACTCCAAAAAGTGAGGATAACAAAAAACCAAATAAGAAATTTGATAAAAATAAAAAGTATGATAGTCAAAACTTTAAGAAATCATAGGAATTCACTTATCGAGTAAAGTGCTTCAACTGTGGTAAAATGGAACACTATAAAATAAATTATCACAACAAGAAGAACAATGCTAGAAACAATCAAATATTCGACCCAATAGAGAAGTAGGACATAATCTGCCTCATTTATGAGTGCCTCTATATAGACTGCTCGGTGATTGATTGGTGGATCAACTCAGGAGCAACCTAACATATTTAAAATAGGAAAGAGGGAGCAATGGATTTGAAGGAATATAAACCTCGCGAGTATCGGGTTTATATGGGGAATATGCCTTTTCTAATGTTCTTGGGATTGAGTCCTTCAGAATTTTTGTATAATGTATACCGATTGTACTTACTGATGTATTAATTATGCTTATTATTAGACGCAATCTTGTATCGATCATTATCTTAGTAAATAAAGGGTTTGAGGTAAGGTTTGTATATGGATATTTTGGGAAGAAGCGATAAGTACAACTATGGATATACTCAATAGAGTATCATGTAAAGTTGTATTCTCTACACCATATAAGATATGGTTTGGAAGAAAACAAACCTAAGTCATCTCAGGAGGTGGGGATCTATCGTTCATGTGAAGATTCTTGATGAGTTTAGAGACAAACTAAGTAGTAGATCCTTGAGATGTATATTTATTAGATATCCTAAAGGATCTAAATGATATCATTTTTATAATAAGGACCATGGATTGATAGAAAAGAAGGATGATGAATTCTCAAAGGATACTAAGAATGACATTCACGAGAGAGGAGGGCGGAGGTAGATGACACGGGGCTTAGAGCGGTGGCTGGCATGGGTGAACAACAACAATGGCTCAAGAAGGCTAGCAGTTTCGTATGACCGATGGTGGTGGCAAAGAAAAGGGAACGCAGCTAGCTAGGTGGCGACTGGTTCAAGCATGGGCTATTTTGATGGAGACACAATGAGAACGTCCATGGTTTTCTCCTCAAGGATGGTAAGACCAACCAGTTATCTCCTCTTAGTTGTACGTGACTCCTATAAACAAATTTGCCACAAATTGACATTGAAAAGTTCCACCTTGTTCAAGGATTGAATTGCATAACACACAATCCCATAAGATCTTTGTTTTTTGTGCAGCAAATAAGGGAGACCAATCCCGTCCCTTTTTGGCTACTCTCCATCCATTGAAACTTCCTCAAATTCATTATTAATCTCAAAATCTAAGCTTTCGTACTAGATGTCATGGGATGAACTTTGGCAAACTCTGGAGCAACTTTGCCTCATGACGGCATTACTTGATTGCATGTCAAACAACCAGCCCAAAACACACATTTCTTGCAAGCATCAACCATGTTTGTCTCTCTTGTGATTGATTCACTCAAATCAATGAAAAATAGAAAAAATCCCAATTATGGATTATGGCAGAATCCCTCTATAATAAGAACCATAAACTAGGGGCAAGAATGATGATCAATGTTCATAAAAATCATTTTTACCATTCCACCAATTAAGTACCTATCATGGTTAGAGGCACCTTCCTAACACCATATAGCATCATCTATAAGATAAACAATATTTAATATAAAAGACTAAAGCCAATAATATATACAAAGTTACAAATCCTCACTCATATAATTTCCTTTAAGACACAGTTTGCCAAATTTAACTTTACTTCAAAATGCATAGTCAAGTTAAAAGTCATAATAATCATAAAACAAGAAAACTCATTTATTTATTTTTTATAGTATAAAATGAACCGTCTCAATAGCAATTATTTTGACTTAAGCAAAAATGCTGACGTGGCACTACCTATCCTCTTGGCCAATGAGTGACATTATTTGCTCTTAAAGCAAGTCTTCGAGCTTAAAAACAATTACCAACCTCAGTCACTCAGATCATATACTTCTAACCGTTTCTTTTTCAAATCTTCATGCGGTTCTGGTGGGCATGTGGTAGGGGTGGTGAGCAGGAAGGTGAGAGGCTGGGAGGTTGATAAAGAACGGTGGCGGAGGTAAGCCTTTTTCCTTCCTTTCTTTTTCTTTTGGTCTTTCTGTTAATGTCATAGTGGGGGCGAAAGAGGGAAAGAAGCAGGCTTAATGAGGGTTTTGTAGGTGGTGGTCAATGATTTCAGGTTTTGGAGGATGAATGTTTCTGATGGCTAGCAAGAAACTAGGTTTTCTACAATAGTTGGGGAAGGAGAAGATGGTCGCATAGAGAGGAGAAGGAGATGACAATTTCTATAGGTTGTGGATTGTAAGTCTTCCATTTGTCTCTCTCTCACACACACTCTCTCGTCCTCACTCTCTTTCATTCAATTGATTGATCAAGATCGTATTGGTCGCACAAATGGCTCCATCACCACTATTGGAGAATGAAGATGTGCTCCCCAAGAAGCCACTGATGATGGGAAGGTTTGCCAAGGTCTACAGCGATCTCTAAAAGCATCGCCTCAACTTCTTCCTACCTCTCCCCACCATCTTCTCTAAATCCATCGTCAGTACACCTCAGAGTTTAGCCATCGGGAATCCGACGAGATTGTGAAGCTCTTTCCCAACATCTTCAACCAACCATCCGTTTTGATCTTCCCGATGGATGCGGTCGTCCCACGATCTCCTTACGAACTCAAGGTCAACATTGTGTTGTTTGGCGAGAGGCAAGAGATGCGAGAAAAGTGTTTTGGGTGAGGTCAAAAATGTCCTTTGACACATTCGATCGTGTTAAAGGTGACCAACATGGTACCGGTGTCGCACCCGTGTCGGTGCTGACACCTCACCTCCTAGATGTGTTTGTGTGACATAGTTGAGTGATCTTTAAGCTATGACAAGTGAAGAAAAAATCAAGTTATGGCATAATTGATTGGGCCATTTGCCACTACCAAAGATAAAAAATTTAGTCCTAAGAATCTAGTGAAATTAGTAATGTAGTCCTCCTTAGTCTTTTTTCCATGTAGTGAGTCTAGAGTATTTGTAGATGTGAATTTTGTTTCAAAGACTCTATAGAGACTCAAAACTTAATTCGCAAACTATAAGTGCACAAGCATGCCAACTAGTTTGCTTAAGTTTTATAAAAATTTTTGACTTCTTGGAGAATGTGAGTAAGTGAACTCTTTTCACTGTAGATCTTCTTGAACCGATGCTCAAGGGTCGATCTAGGTACTTTAAAATTGTTTAAGATATGGTATGTTTAAAAATCAAATTTCAATTCAAATAAACTTGTAAAAATCGTGAACTCACCTCTTTACTCAAGCTCTTAAAAATAGAAACTGGTTCTATTTTTAGAAACTTATTTCCTAATTTTTTAGATAGTTTGCGAATCTCTAAAAATCCTCAAAATTTTATACAAAATAAATCAGAATGTGAAGATTCTCAAGCTATATTCACTTTGATTTGATGTGGATGTGTGGAATTAAATCTGAAAAGGTCTCTTACTCTGGTTTTGTGACAAATCTGTGACAGAGACATAGAGTCTTAAAAAAGCTACTGTATCTCAGAACTGCGATCTTTGATTTTTACAAAATTACTCGTTGGAAAGCCATAGATCTCAACTTTCTATTGGTTATGTTTCCAATCAAATTGGTTCACTGCGAACAAAGTTATGCAATTGTAACTCAACCTCAGTTGCAAGATGTGCAGGGTTTATAGAATCTGTTATATTTTTATTTGGTTTTCTCCAATTTTATTAACGGCCTTAAATAATTCTAAAACTATTGCAAATTTTACATATAGTGGGTCTGTGTGTAGGTGAGGTGTGCAAAATTTCATCGCATTCGGATCACAAAGTAAGAAAAAAAATCAACAAGTGGACGTATGCAGGATGTAGAAAATAGAGTTTCAGTTTTAAGAAAATACGTGAATGCATTTGACCGAATGTAAATGTAATCCACAACAATTCAAGTATAATAAAATAAAATAATCAAGGAAATTATCATTATAGCATAAGCATATAGGGGATTAGGGGATATAAGATCTTATAATGTATATTGGGGTACAAGGAACTAATAATGAAACACATATAATACATCAATAATCATAAAAGAAATTGGGCAACATAATCCCTTAAATATTACATTAAAGATGAAGACATAAACTACTTAATTACAACTCTATTAAATTGAATGGAAGAGAATAAGAGTATGAAAAAGAGAAGGGAAGAAGGGACTTGAAAATTGGAAGACAAGATGGCCAACAACTTCTCTTGGTGGCTAGCGGCTCTAGGGAGATGGGTGTTACCTCCACCTTCTTCCTTTCTCTCTTTTTTTTTCTCTCTCTCTTCTTTCCTCTCTAGCTGCTGGAATTTTCCTCTATCTTTAATGCCTTGAACCAACCTCCAAAGGCTCCCTTTTATAGATTTCCAAGGGGGGCTCTAAGGTCTTCTTTGGATCAATTCTTGGGCCTTCAATGGGATATTCGTTTTGAATGTGGATCCAAGAGATTTTTCCAGATCTTGTGGCTGCACATGGGCCATGTGAGACATGGGAGTGGGCCCCATGAGCTCATGTGGGCTGGTGTGATCTTGGGTGTAACCTGTGTGGGCTAGCCCACCCATCTAGCATTCCTTGTCTTGATCGAGCTGTGCAGCTTAACTAGGACAAATCGGTTAGGATTTGGTTATATGCAACCCATTTTTTCCTTTGATGTGGGTGACTTTATCCTAGCCATCCACCCCTTATCTTAGTGCAAACATTGATCCTTAATAGGTCAACTCTTCACTTGGCCAATTTGAAGCTTGATTCTAATCCAATTATATGAAATGGATTAACCGAGCGCATGTGCGGTTCCTTGCTTGTTTTTGAGAGGATGTGGTCTTTAGCTATTTGATCATTTGATCTTGTCTTATCTTGTTTTAACCAAACATACCTCGGTATGGAGCTTAATTCTTCTTAATTGAAGGTGATTAATGTTGTCTCGGGTCGGGTTGATGCATCCTTCGGCTCTTTGAGTTTGAATTAGGCCTTTCTGATGTGGCCGCCCCTTCTTGGGTTGAATTTGCTTTTGACTTGGTATGAGCCCATCTTTGATTTGGTATGGGTTGGATCATTGACCCATCTTTAATTGAGTTGAATTTGATCGTGAGCCTGTCTTGTTTGATTTGGTATGAGCTTGATCGATATGATTTGGAGCTTGATTTGAATTGATCCCTTGTAGGTGTTGGGGTTGCTTTCGTCCAAGCTTTTTGGGTTTATGCTCATCTTGATTTAGGTAAGATTTTATTTTATGGTTTTAAACATTTTCTTTTTGATTATTTAAATTATTTTATTTGAGATATATTTGAAAACATTGAGTTTTATCGAAATCTTTAAATACTTTTGAAGAACAACTAAGTCTCATCCTCATTTTTTGTTTGCATGGATGACTTGCTTTCACTCTCTGAGTTAGTATACCATTTTAATCACTTTAACCATTTGTTGGTATAGGGTGTCAGACCACTTTAACCCTTTTAATGGTTGTAGGATCTCGAACCTCTTTAACCCTTAAGTGTAGGGTCCTAGAATAAGACTATCATCGATTGAGCGAGTTTTTTATGTCTAGTTTTTTATTTGATTTGGTTTTTAATTTCAAAGGTTTTTGTAATTTTGTAAATTTAACATTTTATAAATATTTTGTGGGTTTAGTTTCCAATATCTTATTTTCATTTATTTCTTTGAAAAATGTGTTTGGAACCATCATTTCTTTGAAGGAAGTTATTTGAATTTGCAGAATTTGGCCAATTTGGCCTTAAGGCCAAAGTAGTCATTTTTTGGCTCTTTGTCAAAATTAGATTTTTTTTAGGGGTGTGATGTACCCTTATTTTAAAGCTCCTACAAAATTTTGGTATATAAATGAGTTCGTTTAAAGTATCTTTATTTGAAAACCCACAAAATACCTAGAATCGCAATTTTTCTTGAAAAAGGTAGAACTTCTAAAGGACAAATCTTTTGATAAAATTTTTGGGTGTTTATCGCATCTAAACCTTTTTAGTTAGTTCCTTCCAACATTTGGGATTCTTCTTTGATTACTTGTTTGAGTTGATATAAATATTTTATTTCCTTTATTGCTAACGATACTCGCTTTACTATGGTTTATTTAATGAAATCTAAAGATGAAGTTTTTACAATCTTTCCTTTAGTCTATAAATTTATTGAGACTCAATTTCATTCTTTATTGAGAGTACTTTACTCAAATAAATAATGGGGATGAATATATGTCGTATCGGTTAAAAGACTACCTTCACAAACACGTTATTATATACCAAAGAACTTGTCCTATTACCCCACAATAAAATAGTGGAGCTTAAACGAAGAATAGACATATTCTTGACGTTGTTAGAATTGTGGTTATTGGTGTAGTTTCGAAATCTTATTAGGGTGGTGTAGTTCTTACATTTGTTTATCTTATCAATAGGATGCCTAGTTTTGTCTTAAATGGGAAGTCACCATATAAAGTTCTTAATCTTTAAAACAAGTTGTTTCATGTTCCACCTCATATTTTTTAGTGTATTTGTTATGCCCATGTTCATTCATAAGTTAGAGATAAACTGGATTTTAGGACTATTAAATGTATCTTTATTGGTTATTATTAATCCCAAAAGGAATATATACACTATGATCCATTAAGTCGAAAAACATATTTCCCTAGATATCACATTCTTTGAATTGCCTCCTACTTTTCATCCAAGGAGAGTCTATTGATCCAATAACTCAACATATTCTTGTTTTACTTATCAGTCCAATCACTGTAGAGTTTAAGTTCAATGAGAGTACAAGGACAAAAGTAAACACGAAGGAGATGAAGACTTATACTCATGATGAAAGGAAGGTCGTGATGCCCATTTCTCAAGTTCCTGTGAACATTGAATCTTTCTTGAATTCATATTAGTCTTCTCCTGAGTTTTTGGAGCACAATCAACCTATTAAACATGAGCTCCATCTTCCTATTATCCTCAAAAAAAGGAAAAAAACATGTATCCTTAATCCACTCTCTTAATATTTCTTCTACTACAGTATTTCAACAAACTATCAAAGATTTATGATGAATATAGAGTTACATTTTATACTTAAAAATGTTGACAAGGCAAATTGGTCTTCAAGGTGAGTTACAAACTTCGATAAAAAATAACACTTGAGATATTGTCAATATGTTCTTAAGAAGAAAGTTTTTAGGTTGTAAATGAGTGTATAGTGTAAAATTTAAAGCAAATAAGAACATGGAATGATATATGGTAAAGATCATGGCTAAAGGCCACAACCAGTCATATAACATGAAGTATAATGAAACCTTTGCCCCAGTTGAGAAACTAGCCACCATAAGAGTTATCATCAGTTTGAATGCTCACCAAGGATGAAATATATGCCAACTCGAGATGAATACATTTCTACAAGAAAACATTAATGAAGACATCTATATTGAACTACACCATGATTTGATAAGAGCGGATTAAGGAACAAGGTATGTAAACTAAAGAAGGCAATCTATGGACTAAAAGAATCATCAAGAGCTTCTTTTGAAAGATTCAATTATGGTATAATCAACATTAGATATAATAGAGTGTAAGTGATCATACTTTTTCAAGAGAAAGAGAATATGTGTTTTGATTGTTTATGTTGATAACATCATAGTTACATATGATGATTTTCAAGAAATCACTAAATTTAAGGTGAAACTGCATCATCTCTTTGATTTAAAGGATTTGGACCGATTATACTATTTTTTGGGTATAGAGGTATTTTATTCAAACAGAGGTATTTTCTTTATTCAAAGAAAGTACATCATGGATATGCTCAAGGATACAAAAATGCTAGAATGCAAAAGGAATGAATCCTATGGAAATTACATCTTTGTGATGAAGAGCAGTATGAAGACATTGGTTGGTGTCAAAGGTTAGTGGAAAAATTGATTTATCTTACAATCACTCGACTTGATATCTCATATGGAGTGAGAATAATAACTAAATTTATGCATGCTTCCTCTAAACTCTATATGAATGCAGTTAATCATATATTATGATATCTAAAGGCTATCTCTAGCCATAGAATTTGGTTCCTGGAGAAAGCTTAACCACCCAACATCGACTTTCAGTTATGGATTTACAAAAAAAAAATGGACAAAGAAGAAAAGAGTGCATCGAGTTATTCAGACTAAATGGTGGAACCTCAGGAAAGAAGATATGTTTAAAGAGAAAGTCCTTCAAGTTATGTTGGTACACCTTGCGATATGTGGAATAATATGGCTATACATATTAGGAAAGTGGCAAAAGATGTGTTAGGTGTATCTAAGGGGGTGTACCAGCACAAAAAGAAGCTTGGTGGTAGACTGAAGTAGTGCAAAATAAAATCAAGGCTAAGAGGGCATGTTACAAATTACATTATGCTAAGAAAACTAGTGAAACATTAGAGGCTTATAAGAAAGCAAAGAAGGAAGCGAAAAAAACCGTGAGTGAAGCAAAAGCTAAAATTTGGGAGGATTTATATAAAAAACTCAACTCAAAAGAGGGTGAAAGAGATAGTTTTAGGATAACTAGGGCTAGAGATAAGAAAACTAAAGATCTTAATTATGTTAGATGCATCAAAGACGAGGATGAAAAAATTCTAGTGGCAAATGATGATATAAGAAATAGATGGAAAAACTATTTTTATAAGCTTTTTAATGAAAATAAAGATGTTCGTATTAACTTAGGAGAGTTAGCCAGATCAAAAAAGTATATAAACCATAATTTCTACCGATGTATTCAAAAGAATGAAGTAAAAAATGCTCTTAAACATATCAAGAGTAGTAAATCAGTAGGACCAGGTAATATTCTTATAGAAGTTTGGAAAATACTAGGAGAAATAGGAATCACTTGACTCACAAGACTATTTAATGAAATATGGAAAAACCAAAAGATGCCCAAGGAATGGAGAGCAAGTACACTTATACCCATATATAAGAACAAGGGAGACATTCAAAATTATACAAATTATCGAGGTATCAAGTTAATAAGCCATACTATGAAATTGTGGGAAAGAATTATCGAACGTAGGTTAAGACAAATATCAAGTACAACAGAAAACCAATTTGGATTCATGCCAAGCAGATATACTCTTGAAGCGATTAACCTTTTGAGACGTCTTATGAAACATTTTAGAGCAAAAAAGAAAGACCTTTACAAAAATGAAAGGAATACAACTTAAGTCCATCAATCTTTGTCTGCAATTGTATTGTTAAGGAGAGAATAATGGAACTCTTTGATGTTGGCGTTGGCTTACACCAGCTCTAAGCCTATATTTCTTTATTTTGGTTATGGATGAACTAGCAAAAAATAAGATGAAGCACCTTTGTTCATGTTATTAACAGGTGGTATTATGTTGGTGGATCTGATGAGGTAAGGAATCATTAAAAAACTTGTAGAGAAAATTATAAAGGTAAACAGATTCGATTAGTAGAACGAAGAAATAATATATGACATAAACTCCAATAGTTTTACTGACAAATATATAGAAGTTAGAATTGGTCATACGTAAGAAAAATACTTTTAAATACTTAAATCAATGTCTCAACAAGATGGATGGATTGATGGCAATATCACACATAGAACTAATGTGAGTTGGATAAAAGGAGAGGTACTCTACAGGTTCTTGTGACAAGAAGATACCACCCAAATTCGAAGGCAAATATAATAAAGTGACGATTGACTAAAACTGCTTTATGTCCTCAAGTATTATTAGGCAGTGAATAGCTGACACATCCAAAAGATTTCAGTGGCATTACAAAATTGTTGAGATGGGTATATGACTTCACAAGGAAAAATTAGGATTATAACAAGACTATTAGCAAAATAGTTGGGATGACACCAATATAAGATAAAATGATAATGACGCACTGGAGGTAGCTTGGACATTTGTGAAGGGCCTGGAGGCGATCAAATGGCAACTTAGTAAGCAGGTGTGAAAAATACATGGTATACACTGCAAAAGAGGCTAAGGAAGGCTTCCAACAACATCAATAACAAAGCCTTTTCTCAAACTAGATAAGGTCGGCTACATGGATTCTTTGTTTCCACATAACCTGTCATGTGTCATACTGGCAGTTATCTCAACATGAGCTAATCATTTTTCATAGCTAGAGCTAAAAAGAGGCCAAGGAAGACTTCCAAAGAGCTAGAAAAAAGCTATGATGCATGATCTTAATTGTTAGAAGTTAAATATGAATTTGATACAAGATTGAGCATTACGAATACCAAGAACCCACATAGCCGATGGATTGTTTGACTGGGAGCAAAGCAGCTTAAAGTATAATTTGTCAACTCCAGTGACAAATGTCACATTTTATAGAGACAGAACAATTAGATCCAACTTCTACAATTTGCAATCAGAAAGTACTTCGAGAATTTTGCTGCAAATTAAAGAACCATTCAACTATAAGACCAAAGCAATGAATTAGATGGGGTCAATTCTTCAAATCATAGGAAAAGCTGAAATCTGACAATAAGCAACCGAGAAGGATAATATGCTGAACCTTGTAATAAAGGTATAACTGAAGTCACAAGATGTCAGGTTTCATGAATCTACCTCATAAAGCAGTGCACTATTAGAACCCAAAGATCCATCTGAGAAATATTTTAGACCATCCAAGTAAATCCAGTGGCTTAGGGCCTGGCCTGCAGCTTTCTTAAGATCCTGAAAGAGAAAAGAAGCTTCTTTATGTTAAAAGCACCAAAAACCAACAAAATATTACCATCAAATGAGAACAATGTAAAAAATGCATGCAATATAGGAATTTAACCTTCCAAAAGGTGCTCCTAGGAAGAATAAACCCCGAAACCCACAAGTGGCAACATAGCAAACACGAGCATTTAGGATGTGTTGGCCTAAGTGTATATAACATGTTCTATGAACGAGTGTTATCCGTATCACCCCGTATCGTACGATATAGGGTGTATCGTATCAACTTGTATCGTGGTTGATGTTATATCGGCCTGTATCATGCAATACAGATCGTATCACATGATACAAGTTGTATCACCTGTATCGTACATCCTATTTCTTTTAACTGAATAGAGCCCCACATTTCTGTGGGGTTTGGCTTATGTTTGGGAGTGCTACAGGCTCCAGCTTCTCCATGGTGACTTCTTTCTAGGGAGAAGCATCTCCTCCATGGTCTCCATTCCAATGACAATACAAAACCATCAATCTGACAGCAATAACAAGGACAATCTGGTGGTTGTGGTATAGGGTTTTGTCCTCTTTTTCTGTGTGTTTTGTATCTTATTGTGTTATTTATTTTTTGAATGACAATATATGAAGTGAGTGAATATCTTTTCATTTTATTTGTGGTATTATAAAGTACAGAATGGAGATTTATGAAGTGATTTTATTTTTAGGTTTATTAAGATTTAAGTGGTAAATTAAGATGGCAAGAAGGGGTTCTAGTGGTACGAAGTCTCAATCAAGGTACAATAATTCGGCATGATAGTGGGGTGCTTCAATTGGGAAACAAATTGAAAAACAAATATAATTTTTGTGATAAGGTGATGAGTGGTGGAACTTTTCGATTAAAACATCACCTAGTAGGGGCTAAAAATAGGTTGTTTCTTGTATAAACAAAGTTAGGAGAGTGTTGGAAGCTATTAAATGATAATGTCTATAGATAATTGAAAGTATAGTTGAGAAGAGGCAAGAAAAAGAAGATGGAAAGATGTTTAAGGAAGTGGATGTTAGACTTCACGGTAGTAGTGATGATAGCATCCCTTGTGATATTAGGATAAACATTGGTATTAGTAATTCTCGACCACAACAAAGAAAAGAGGGTTATTGAAGAGGTTTCAAGTGGTAGAAGAGGAACGACTAGAGTAAGATCTTATTATGGCATACAATCATTTTTTTCTCCTAGTACTACTCTTGGTGCTCAACCTAGAATTCTTGCTACTATAGTTCAGAGCAATTACATGAGCAGGTAGACCTTAAAGTGGAAAGATAGTTTTATGATATAGGCATTCCATTTAATGTAGTAAATTCCTTTCATTTTCAAGTAATGATGAATGCATTGCTAATATTGGTCTAGGGTATAAGATGTTATCTTATAATAAGTTGAGAGAAAAACTATTGGATAAGACCGTTCTTGAAGTCAAAGAGTATTGTTTGACTTTGAGGGAATTATGGAAGAAGATTGGATGCACTATCATGGCAGATGAATGAAAATATACACTTCTAACTGAAGAAGACATTGAGAGGATTAATTAAAAGGAGCACAACAATATAAGCAAGGGGGTGATGAAATTAATTTTGCTATGTGAAGATCTTGAACAAGGAGGAGAAGAAGATGAAGATTATTTAGTTGATGATCTGGATTATAATATATATTTCTTTTTTTTCAATTATGAAAGTTGTAATTTTGCTACTTGTTTAAATATAAAGATGTAATGCTTAAAGCCTTAAATGCTTATACATTCAAATTTGAATGGTGAATAATGAATGTTTACTTAACTTTTGAATTATAGAAATTGTTTAAAATTATCCTAATTTTTTGTGATTTTTTTAAATTTTCTCTATTTTTTGTAATTTTTAAACTATTTTAAAATTTTTGATACACCAGAATCATGGAGAAAAATGATAGATGATACATTATAATACATACAACACTGCTATGAATGCATCTGGGAGATAAATATGTAAAGCACGAAGAACTATCATCTTGGACAAAGGCAAATAGATAAATGATTGATATTCTCAACATCCAATGTTGAATTTACTATTGCTACGCAACTTAAAGGGAAACATCAACTGCATTAAACAATATCTTAGGAAGCTGCAAATGACACTCTAGCTACTTCTACAATATCACATGAGGCACTGATTCGCTTACCACTAAACTGGACCAAGTCTCCATTGGGAAAAACAAACAAGCCCGTATATGCATTTGTCCAACAGAGTAGGCCCACTGATAAACATGTGTTCTGCCAATGAACAATTTTCTATGATGAGATCAAACAATCCAGATTCCTAAAACCATATCAGTAGATAGAGAACGTGGTAAATGCACATACCAATTTTGTGCCCAAACATCCTTAAAGATCTTAATCGTTTGTTCATTGAGATCAATGGTTGAGATTAGAATTTTAACAAGTACTATTGTACTTTTTGCCGGTGTATTAGATGCACCTGGTACTATTTTGTTTTTGCTTTAAAGATCTCAACCCGTTATCTTACCGATTGAGTACTTGAGATCTTTAAGTTGATTTGAGTATGGTTGAGTATGTGCATGCTATGCTCTCTCAATAGATATACTAGGTACATTATTAAGCAAAAGTAGAAAGATCAACCACCTCTAAAATCCTCCCAAACAAGATCCGATGATGCTCCAGGAAAGTATCTCCCAACATCCACAACAATTGTGACACCTTTTGTTAGTGCAAGCTTGCTGGTTCTTATCAATGTGTTCCTCCTCTCATCGATTGAGACCTTAGACATCCAAGATAATAAAAGCTCCATAGCAGAATCAACAAGCAACCCCTTCAGATCTGCACCAAAAGGTTATACATTGAGCATAAAATTAAGCACACTAAATGAATAAGATGAATGACAAGTTGCTAGTTACTCAGGAAAAAGACACATCAAATGAAATAGGTTTGAGCTACCATACACATACATATGATGTCTTACTGCTAAAAGAAATCTCTCTCCTTACAAATAACCCACTCTATATTTTAAACATATGATAGCAGTGAAATATCATATTGATTTAGAAGTAATTTTGTAGATGTCCTAAAGTCCTTGTAGTATATTACTTGAAGAGGAAAATGACTATGATAATCACAAAGAACAAGGTATGCAACCTTACATACTATGTCTCCCACTATTCAATATTATGGCAGAGTACATAGATTTCAATTAAGAAAACAAATGGCAGCAATATTTACCTCTGTTAGGGTTTCAAATGATGGTTCCACCAATTGGATCTTCTGTACTCTTAGTAATTTCAGCCTCCCTTAGGGCCATTGAGTTCGCCAAACCCATATGGCCATCCACTCTTGACAACCAAACCTGCAAAAGAACACAAACCATCATGATTTTCAAGACAAGTGAAGCAAAATTTGATAAAGGGTATAAGCAAGTTTAGGACTACTCACTGGATTATTAGGGGTTATGTCATCTATCCATAAAGCTGCTAACATGTCTCCACATCCAAGATCCCTCTTCCATGCCGCCTGCAGCCATAAGCAAAAAAGAAGACATAGAAAAGAATCTCTTTAGAACATGACTATGATGATATGGCTTTCAAAAATAATATACTTATCACAATTTTATGAAGAATTAATACATAGTAATTTCAATTTGGGAGTGTGGAAGAGGATTGGTTTGGATTTAGATCTGGAAATCATATTTTGAAGTGAAATGAAGAGAAAATACTCAGATGATAACAAATGAAGTATTTTCTTCCATATAGAGGCCCTTGAAAATGGCAAAGAATTGAATTTACAAATAAAACATAAGCCTTCTTCAGTAAATAACAAAATGAGAACAGGTATCTTTTATTAGAATGTATTTTAGAAATAAGATGTATTTCTTAATTTTTTGTTGCATTTTTTTATTGAGGTCCGCTGGCAAGGCCTATAGTTGTTGGTTGCCGCCAATGGCTAGTTATATAGTCGTTGCTGGGACTTCCTAGTTGGCTGCTTTAACTCCTAGCCCTATTCAAAGCGCTTCTCATCCTTGTATTGCCTTCATGCCTGTTTGCATGGTAATGAATCTAATGACAGATTTTTCTCAGTTCCCCTTTTGGTTATTGAGTATAGTCAGCTCTGCACTCCAAGTGTTTGAGACACTGCTTCTTTCAAGATTGCATTGTGTGTGTTTGCAAGGTGGACTGTGGCAGCCACCAGCAAGTCTAGGGACATTTTCATTACATGGCACCAAAGCACTGGCCGAGCTTGGGATTGGTTCAGTGCATGCTAAGCATTGAAGATTATTTTCCTTAAGGAACAATGCCATTTTCTTCTTCATCATGGTGTTATTCACATGTCTTTTGTAAGTAAATTTGTTTAACTGCACTTGAAGCTTTTTAATCAAGGTTGGGCTGGACATTGGAGTGTCTTGGGATCCTTGCCCTCTTCAAATGACATTTGTGAGAAACGATTGACTCCTTTATCTCATTGCTATTTTTCCTCCTTCTCAAAGTTACTGTTCATTCTTGTTGAGCGAGGGAAGATAAGAATGAGAGATTCAACTATGATTTGACAAAAACCAATAATAAAGCATGGGCACAGGCCATGGAGAACTATTTGTACTTCAAAAGGCTATGGGGATATATTAGCAAACCAAAGAAGAGTTTGGTATTAATGCTCTATAAGAACAAAAATAATAATATGAAAGAAGACACTAGTGTTATACAAGAACAAAAAGAAGAATATGAAAGAGGGCACCACACCATAATATGGAAATTCACGAACGTGAGTGAACATATTCACAACAATCTTGTAGATTTCACCAATGCAAAGTATGTGTTGGGCACATCTCATGTTCAAAATAATTTTGCACTCCGAAGTTCAAATGGCCTTTTGAAACAAATTGTAAACCATAAAGCAAGGGGACAAAGGTATTAATAACTTCTTTAGTGAATTCTCACGCTATTGGAATCAATTGTATGCCTACACGAAGGAGCGTTCTTTATGATACATGAATGTAAATATTTTTTCTACCAATTCATGAGGGATCTAAGAGATGAATTTGAAAATGCACGATCATCTCCAGTGCAAAGCAAACCTTTCCCCACTTTGGAAGTGATTCTTGCCGATCTGTTGATTGCTGAAACTAGACTCAATGACACAAAAGTACAAAGAGATTTTGCTTTGGCCATCTCTAGACTGGGGGCAAATATGAGGCCTTGTAGACCCCCACACTTCAAGAATGGAACTTATGGCAAAAACAAATGGGGTAGTGATCAAGAAAAGAGGTTGTCAGCTATCATTGCAAGGAAGTAGGGCATTCAAAACCAAGATGCCCTAAATTAAAGAAGGCAGTGGTTGTTGTTGAAGGAGAATTAGATAAAACAATTACAATCTTGGATCTTTAAGAAAAGATAAAAAATTTGTAGATGCAATTCAAAGAAATGTCACTGCTGCTTAAGGTAGGTATAGGGCCTTGGTTACTTGATTCAGGAACCTCCTTTCTCATAAAGATAGTGCTCATCAAATCATGATTCCATCATGTATCCAAGAGACATTGTGACTCCTTTTGAAAGGTACTATATTAGGCATAACCTAGGAAACCAAGACACACCACAAATCACCATCCCGAGATCTAGTAGAGTCTAGGCCTCCCTCTAGGTTTATCTCCTACAAAACTTATTTGGGAAATGTGATGAGACTTTCCTTGGCTATTTTTCAAAGGAATCATCTAAACTTGACATTGTTTCAAAATCAACTTGTGCACAAAAGATGTCTTAACACCAAAGTTTTAAAAGATTGGAGTTTGAAAAATCACCTAGACTTGGAATCCCAAAAGACTCAAGTCCCTCCGAGCATGTCAATTCTATAGATGTGAAAATTTCACTCCAAGCCTATGTAGAGACTTAAGAAAAGTTTTCAACACTACTTATTGCGCAAGCGTACCAACTAGTTTCCCAAAACTAGCAAAGTGTAAAAATCTGACTTACTTGGCGATCGTGGATAAGTAAGATCTTTTCGCTTTAGGACTTCTTGAACTGATACTCAAGGGTTAGCTTAAGCGCTTTAAGGGTTCCAAATGATCAAGTGATATTTCAAATTCATGTGAAAATCGGGTGTTGACAAGAATAAACTAGTGCACTTGGTGTTCAAGTTTAAAACAACAAGTTCTCAAAAACAGAAACTGCTTCTGTTTTCAAGACTTGTTTTCTAAATTGTTTTGAGTACCTTAGAGACCTCCAAAATTCATGAAAAATTTACAGGACAAAGCGTGGAATGTAAAGATTATATGATACTTTTTTGTTTTGAATTTGGGATTGGGATGATGCAGAATTAATTTAACAAAGTGCCTCTAGTTAGACACCCTGAACTGTTCTATCACAAAAATAGAGAGACCAAAAGATAGGTCTGTATCTCGGTGCTCAAAGTTTCAAATTTAGTGCACTTGATATTGTTGAAAATCTATGAATGTCAAGACAATGTATTAGAAATTTCCTTGATTTTGCACAACTTTTCATATGTGATTGCACGACCAAATCACAACCAACCCAATTTGACCAACCAAGAATGAATAGAGCCGAGGAAAGGCTAGGAAAGCTTGGTTAAGTCAAGACATTTGATGTTTGGTTCACATGACTCAAACCACAACCAACCCACATGGGGCTATGCACATGACTCCTTTTGTTGGCTTGTGCACATGACTCAGTTATTGGACAACGGTCTTCAAGTTGATATGACTCCTTTTGTTGGCTCGTCCCCTTCATTCAAATTTAGGTAAGAATGACATTTGATGTTTAGCCCAAAGATGTAGGGTAGATAAGGATAGGAAAGCTTGGTTAAGTAAAGATATTTGGTTCAAACTCTATTAATCTTCATGTTTAATTCAATCAAATCAAGTCTAGGATTTAATTGAATTTGACTGGGTTTGATGAGGTCGTCCACTTGATTTGATCATGTGTATTGACTTGATCTACTCCCTTGCTTTTCGGCTTGTCCTTCGTGAACTCGATCTTGGCTCGAAGCGGGCCCCACTGTCACCCTGATTTATGTCGGATTCACTCCAATCTTCTGGACTGTATCATTTGAACTTTAATTTGAAACCTTTTAAAATCTTTATTTTAAAGATTTAAAATTTTCATTTTAAAGCTAAAAGATTTTTAAACAAGTCAACTTTCGGAGTTGGGAGCATTTTTAGAAAAAATTTATTTAAGGTGTTTACAGTATGTCTATTGTTGGTCAGTAGGAATTTTCTCTCAACTCCACCTTCAATTGAACCCACAAACATATTGGTTCTCGACATTGCTCTCGCGTCAACATCTGGTGCATCCTCTACTAAAGCTTTGCATGACCTAACAAGAACAAAGTAGCAACAACTAGTTGCTCAATATCAAGGGCTTGAACTACCTAAAAATACTCCTTCATATCCCAAATAAAATTCTCCATCAAGATATGGTGTGAGGTGTCATCAATGGAATAAGGGTTTGTCACCTTCACCTTCCATGCAAGACTATGTTGGATGGGGATAGGGGCTACAACTCCACTCATGCTAGCACCACCTGCATGAAAATCTAGAGTGGGAGTTAGTGGCAATGGAGTTGGTCGAGCTACCATCATCAAAGCCATAGCATTTGTCATATTAATTATGGCTTCTTTTAACCATCTTCATCCATATTGAAATTTGCCTAAGCCTCCATGCAGTTAGTAGGAGGTTGGTCCTATCACTAGAATTCACAATTGTCCCTCAAGCCATTGCTATACTAGTACAGGTAGAGTGTGCCAAGGTGCCTGCCTCAAATAAGTCTCTAATAAAAGAGACATAAAATTCATGTGGTTTAAATTATAAAGTTGTCCCTCAAAGTGATTTTATTATACATTTGGTTTATTATAAAGTTACCATGTGTGAATAAATTTATAATAAAGTTTCTTACCTTAGAATGAATAAATATATAATAAAACTTTATTGTCTAGGGTAACTTTATAATAAATCAAATGTAATGTGGCTCCTTATTCCAAAATGAATAAATATATAATAAAGTTCTCTCTCTCAAAATAAATAAATATTTACTAAACTTTGTATTCTATAGGATAACTTTAATAAAACTAAATATGGACTTATCAATCACATACAAGCCCCTCTAGACCCTGGTTGATCACGACCTCCAAGTGGTTTCCACCATAAACCACATGAGCCAAAACTAGTGAACTTTGGCCATCACCTCACAGAATCTCCCACTCTTGGTATGGTTTGACACTACTATAAAAAATCATAATTTTTTGACGATCTTAAATCTAATTTTGGCCAACTTTTTCCAATGGATTCATGATAAAATCATGTAGTTCTATACAAAATTTTACTAAAAAATTTGCACAGACTAGTCCGAACTAAATGATATCCTAAACAAACTACTTAAAGATGCATTAAGGGCTCAACCCTAGCATGCTTCTCCTCGTACATGCCCCACATAGCGCGCAAGCCTCATACGTCCCACATGGTAAATGAGTGTGTTAGGCATTGTGATTCTTACCTATACCATATCTTGATGTAATGCATGCATATAGGATCCGGTTGCCTATTGGAGGTTTATGGAAACTGAGTCTTGTAGTTACCCAATCCAATCATATTTTTTGCGGATTGGGTGTCATACGGGTTTCTAATCAGATATGGGGTCCAATTGTGTTGCGTGGCTCAAATTCTAGAGCCTTCTAGATGTTAGTTAGCATGGTGATAAACGAGTTGCATGAACCTAAGTTAAGCTTTATAAATATACATTCTTGTAAAATTTAGTCAGCTTGGTGATAAACGAGTTGCATGAACCTAAGTTAAGCTTTATAAATATACATTCTTGTAAAATTTAGTCAGCTTGGTGATAAACGAGTTGCATGAACCTAAGTTAAGCTTTATAAATATACATTCTTGTAAAATTTAGTCAGCATGGTGATAAGAGAGAAATGTTGTATCAAGTTTTCCTTTTCAAGGCATCCTAAGAAAAACTATAAATAGGGTGCTCCTCATCATTATAAGGGGACAAGGGAAGAAGGAATAAGATTTTGAGCTCTCTCTCTCTCTCTCTTTGATGTGGTAAGTGACAAATGCTGCCATCAACACTCAAGGGTTGACCGACCCCTTGTTAGACAACCTCGTGAGTTCCATTTTTTAGTTTATTAATTTTTGTTTTTTTATTAAACCTTCTTGGTTTTCCTAGGATTCTTTTTCACCTATATTCAAGCCTTGATCATTTAACATAAGCATCATATACCTACATTATCATAAGTCTTAGTTGATCCCTTTTTAATCATCTTGCATCTTCATTCTTTAGTTGTGTTATTACGTAGATAGTTTAATTCTTTGTTAGGTTAGGATTATCTTTCATATTAGATTTAATTCATGCATGTTCAAGATCCCATCCTTTCACCCCTTTGCATAAGTTTTTTCAAAAAACTTTCATACACATTTTATTTTATAAAAATAATTATTTAAAATTTGTGCACACTCCTAATCATGATTTTCTGTAAATTAAGATTGATTTTTTGTAAATCAAGATTTCCTATAAATCAGAATCTCTTGCAATTCAGGATTTCCTGCAAATTAGGATTTTCTACAAATTGGAATTTTCTGCAAATTGGGATTTTTGTATCTTAACACTTTTTTTAATTAGTTGCATATTCTGATTATTGCATAATTGTTAATTAGGGCATCCATTTTCTTAGGATTGATTTTAGGTCCATATCCATTTAGGCTATATCCACTATAGATCTATATCCATTCTGACCCATATTTAATTTAGATCTAAAGACCCAAAACAATAGAAATAAAGACTCCCTTTTTGTGCTCATGTTTCAATTCAAGTGTGCAAGTATTTTCTATTTATTAGCTAGAAATTTCGTAGTGCAAGAACTGATATTTGTATCTAGAATAAGAAATTAATTGTGAAAAGAACTTGATTTGGGCCCACATTGTGGTGGCCATATTGGTGTCCAAATGATGACAAAGAAGATCCTTAGGGTAAGTTATTACTAGTCTATGTTAGTTCATGACTTTCACTTGCATGTTAGGCATTGTCATGGTTGCCAAATTTATAGTCATGCCATTCATGTAGGCATTGACGTTTTTTTATGAACCATTGACTTTATCATATAGGCATTGTTAATTGCACTTAATGGTCAACCATTGACTTTCTTCATTTAAACATTCAATGTGATTAATCCCATCTTTTTTCATGCATCTAATAGTCATATATTCATCTTAGTTGCCACAAAGTATTTTATCAAATGGGTCAAAGTTGTTCCTTTATCTAAAGTTCTAGTTCAACATATAACTTCTTTCATTAAAAAACACATTATTGTTGGTTCAGTGTTTCTAGAGATTTTGTTTGTGAAAATTAAACTCATTTCAAGAATGAGTGTCAATAGGATGTGTCATTTTCTTGGCATTACTTATCATTTTTCTCAACCTTACTTATCATCCTTATGAGAATGAATAGGTAGATACAAGTAATAAAACCCTCATTTGCATTATAGAAAAAATCATTAGTTATGGTGAAACTTAGTATGAGTGTAGATGTGAAAATTTTATTCCTAAGTCTATGTAGAGACTTGAAACGAAATTCTCAAACTATGTCGTGTGCACGAGCGTGCCAGCTAGTTTACTTGAACTAACAAAGTATATTTTCTAACTTCATTTAGCGATTGTGGGGAAGCGAGATCTTTTTGTCTTAGGTTTTCTTGAACCGGTGCTCAATGGTCAACCTAGACGCTTTGAGCATTGATTTGAAAAAGGTGTGTGTTTTCAAAATTCATTTTCAAATAAAATTGAATCAATAAAAAACGTGCACTTGGTCTAAGAAAGAAAAACTTTTCAAGTTCTGAAAAATAGAAACTTGCTTTGTTTTCGTGTGCTGTGATTGTACAAAATTAAATCTAAGAAATGTCTCTTCTCAATTGTTCGAAACTGATTTGTTACAGAAATACAAAAGTCTAAAGAAGCCTCTGTATTTTAGTGCATAGAGCTCCGATTTTTATGATTTAGTCTTGTTGGAAAGCTATTGATATCAGCTTTCCAATGAGACTAGTTTCAATAGATTTGGTTCACTGCAGACAAAGTTATGAGATGATTATCCAACATCTGTTGCAAGAAACACAAATTGGATAAACTTGGTTTTGAATTTGTCAGATCTTCCCCAATTTTAATTTCATGGTTGCACGACCCTAAAATTCTTGAAAATTTTATTATATATGGTTTTGTGTATGAGGATTCAGTGTACCAAATTTTAGATCGTTTGGAGTAGAGATATGGAAATGAAAAATACAACATCAAACATATGCAGGATGTTGAAAACATAATTTCTATGTTTAAAACATACGTGAATGCATTCATTTAAAATTAAAGACTAATTACAACAAATTTAAAGTAAATGACTGAAGTAAAATAAATTGAAATATGTTTATAGCTTAAGCATAGAGGGGATTAGAAGATATAAGAGGATATATCATATAGAGAGGTAGGATAAACTTGAAATCAAATATGTAAAATGCGTAAATGTAAAGGAATGAAATGGATAACATTACTACTCTATTATATCATGAGGGGAGACAAATGTTTCATTAATACAACCCCTTTGAATTGAATGAGAATAAAGAGAGAATTAGGCAAGTAAAGGATGAGAATTACCCTTACAAATGGACCTTAATGGACGCCGACCTTGGATGGGATAGGAAGGGATCGTTTCCCTCCTTCCTTCTCTCCCCTTCTTCCTCTCTCTCTCTCTCTCTCTTTCTTTCCCTTTCATCCTCTCTCTTGCTACAACTCTCACTCTTCCTTCAATGTTGGAAATCAACCCCTAAGAGCCTTTTTTATAGGCTTCAAGGGAGAAGTTCTAGAGCCTTCCATGAGTTGGATTGGGCAGGTCTTTAGGGCCCAAGCCTTGATCCAATCTTGTTTGGACCAAACTTTTTCACGTGGGCCACTTTGTTGTCCCCTTTGGTCAATGCTAACCCAGCCTCATGTGGCTAGGTCGGCCAAGGAGTCTTGGTCTAGTCTTTGTGCTATCCATTGGCTCGATCTAGCATGATGCGACCTTGTCTTGGTGTAGCCGATTTGATGCACTTGGATATGGCCTAGCTAAGTTCAATTTGGGCCAGCTTTGTGCCATGCTCGGTGAAGTCTTGACTTGAGTTGGTGACTCCTCATTGCTCCTTGGCTAAGTGAGCCTCCATCGGTCAAGTCATGCCATGAGTTGGTGACTCTTCATTACTCCTTGGCTAAGTGAGCCTCTATCGGTCGAGCCAAGTGCCTTTCTTCATGGGTCCTTACCTAGATGAGTCTCCATTGGTCCGGTCAAGGTAAGTGGGCTCGGACATGGTGGGTTTGGTCATAGTAGTCCTATTTCGTTTGGGTACACATGGACTCGGTCCTTGTTAGATGTGAGTTTGACATGACTATTGCCTTGATCTTCGTTGAATCTTCGGCAGGGATGATTCGTCTTTATCCCTACTTGACCTAGCTTTCATCCCTTTTCATATTTTCCAATTTGATTTCTTAACTTCAATCTTGAAAACCTTTGATTTCAAAATCTTTGTCTTAAGGATTTTGTAAAATTCACAGTTTTCATTTAAATCGGGGATTTAAAACAAGCCTATTTTCAAAATTTTGAGAGCATGCGTAGATATGCTTTTAAATTTTTTTAGGGTGTTTACAATGAGAAACTACATGACACTTTCAAGCCTTGATTAAGAGACAAATAATCACCAAGATGATATTTATTCCAATTAGTGATAGAATACAAAAATACAACATTACAAAGTCTCAAAATGGATACAAGTCTACAATAGTTGTACTAACCAAAAGAAAGAATTAAGAATTTTGTTCAAGAAGACTCCTTTACAAACAATAGGTTAGAATCGATACATGTGAATAAAGGTTAGGATTGATATTGTGAAAGGAGATATAGTGAAAAATAAAGAAGCAATACAATTCCTAGATAAGAGTTATTGAATACGTAAGAGAAGATCTACTCAACACACAAGAGCTATAGAGAAAATCCCACATCAAAGAAGATGCCTCTTAGGACAATAGCCTCTAACAAAGAAAATGTCTCTTAGGACAATATCCGTAGAAGTCATTTTCTAACTATTCCTCTAGAAATCCTACACCAAAGAACAAAATCCTACATCAAACAAAATTTTCTTTTATGAATCCTACATCAAGAGTCAAACATATTCATTTGAAGAGACAACGTGAGTATGAATGCATTAAATAAAAATGATTGAAGAACACTAAAAAAATACCAGGTGAACGCCATGTAATATGGATCACAAAGATAGAGAGAAGTCAATGGGGTGTGACGAAGCTAGCATTTGCATAGAGGGCAGTACAGTAAAGACAGTATCGGGAAGCCTCCCTAATTACATAAGATTGATGTCGCATGATTGATGCATAAGAGGAAGGCATGCTAGGTTGGGGTCACATGTAAAGAGTAGCCAAGAGATGATGCGTACGAGCATTAGTGAGGGATTGGAGTTTAGTTGGAGCTTAACCACAATCATGACCTCAAGGGTGAGGTCTAGTTGAGTCGAGGGAGACTTCTCATGGTTTAGCCTTTGGGAGCACCAATAAAGAAAGAGTGTGGGGAAACCACCCCTCTATCGAAGTGCTAGTTGAGTCGGGTGAGGGATTCAAGTTTATTCAATAGTTATCCTCCCTTACAATAGTTCAACGAGAACTTAAATAATAAAATCCTACTAAGTAGAAATGGATCAAAATGAGGAGCTCTAGACCCAAACTAAATAAGACCCTAAATGATCTAAGACTATACCCAAATGACATTAAACTAAATCCAAATAAACTATACTCTTTAAACATCCTAATGTTGATCACACATGATCACTTATTACATAATCAAAGCAAATACAAAAGACCCTAAATGAAACTATTCAAAGATGCAATAAGAGCTCCACCTTGACCTGCTTCTCCTCCTATGTGCCATGCAAGACGCACGAGCCACTTGTGTCTCATATGACCCACATATAGACTATCCAAAAAAAGTTTTGTAACAACGTTTCCTGATCAGGGAGACCCCACCCTCGAGGTCTCATCAAGCAAACACCACATCGATGATCACTCTTCCTTTTGAGTTGGTCTCCACCTCCAATTGCATTCCTCCAGCCTCCAACTTGTCGATCAAGTGCTCACACACAAGGATACTCATTTGCGCTTCATGCACCATCATCCATTGGAAGTATTGGTGATCGCCTCATACATCCTCCATGAGGACCTTGCCACTAGGTCTAATCCATTCCACGACACCACCAAAGTTGGTCGGCCCTAAGCCACAGTCCAAGGTCTCCTGTGCATAGTTGTCGTCCTACTAGCATGCCACATTGTTTGCACCACACTACATGCATGCCACATGCTCTACCTCTAGTGCATGCTCACTATTCTGCAGCCACTCCACTACACTCTTCTAAGCACCAAATTCACCATCTTCCCCTACTAACTCGAATCAATGACCACCAAGCTCATAGAACATGTGATGGTAGGTGATACTAACGAATGTGTTGCACCAAAATCAACCAAAACATGAATAACTTGTGGATTCACCCGAACCTCTATGTATATGACTCCTAAATATGACTCAACCTTACCTATATGGTATTCAAATAGTGATAAGAGAGTGATCCAATCTTACCAAGATCCTCATGATCGTCCAAACGGGCTCTACATGTAAAGAGGACGCTTCAATAATGTGGTCCTCCTCCTCAGCTATCAATCCAACAAGCTTAGTCTTCTTGTGACACTCTCACATCAAATGCGGTCCTTGACAAATAAACCAAGGTCTACACTGCTTTGACGAGCCACTTGTTGGAGGAGGCTTCTAGCCACCTAAAAAAGCATTTAGTTGTTGCTTTTAAGATGTGTCCAATTGACCACCCCACCTCTAGTTTGCATCATTTAAGGGTTGACTAAGTGTACCATCACTCTTGCTAGCTCCTCCCTTGTCCTTTGCATGGGTTGCTCCTCAATTCGCCTACCTCAAGTCATAATGGACTCCATTGCTATCATGGCCTAGTATGTCTATTGTTGATTGGTAGGAATTTTCTCGTAACTCCACCTTCAATTGAACCCACAAACATATTGGTTCTTGATATTGCTCTCGCGCCAACATCTGGTGCATCCTCTACTAAAGCTTTGCATGACCTAACAAGAACAAAGTAGCAACAACTAGTTGCTCAACATCAGGGGCTTGAACTACCTAAAAATACTCATTTATATCCCAAATAAAATTCTCCATCAAGATATGGTGATATGGTGTGATGTGTCATCAATAGGATAAGGGTTTGTCACCTTCACCTTCCATGCAAGACTATGTTGGATGGGGATAGGGGTTACAAGTCCACTCATGCTAGCACCACCTGCATGAAAATCTAGAGTAGGAGTTAGGAGTTAGCACCATCTTCATCCACATTGAAATTTGCCTAAGCCTCCATGCGGTTAGTAGGAGGTTGGTCCTATCACTAGAATCCACAATTGTCCCTCAAGCCATTGCTATACTAGCACATGTAGAATGTGCCAAGGTGTCTGCCTCAAATAAGTCTCTAATAAAAGAGACATAAAATTCATGTGTGGTTTAAATTATAAAGTTGTCCCTCAAAGTGATTTTATTATACATTTGGTTTATTATATAAAGTTACCATGTCTAAATAAATTTATAATAAAGTTTCTTACATTAGCATGAATAAATATATAATAAAACTTTATTGTCTAGGGTAACTTTATAATAAATCAAATGTAATGTGGCTCCCTATTCCAAAATGAATAAATCTGTAATAAAGTTCTCTCCCTCAAAATAAATAAATATTTACTAAACTTTGTATTCTATAGGATAACTTTAATAAAACTAAATATGGACTTATCAATCACATACAAGCTCCTCTAGACCCTCGTTGATCACAACCTCTAAGGGGTTTCTAGAGCCAAAACTAGTGAACTTTGGCCATCACCCGACCGAATCTCCCACTCTTGGTATGGTTTGACACTACTATAAAAAATCATAATTTTTTGACGATCTTAAATCTAATTTTGGCCAACTTTTTCCAATAGATTCATGATAAAATCATGCAGTTCTATACAAAATTTTACTAAAAAATTTGTGCAGACTAGTCCGAACCAAATGATATCCTAAACAAACTACTTAAAGATGCATTAAGGGCTCAACCCTAGCATGCTTCTCCTCTTACATGCCCCACATAGCGTACGAGCCTCATGCGTCCCACATGGTGCATGCGCGTGTGGATCAATCGAAAAAAGCTTTGTAATACATCATACCATGGACATGAGAAGGTTTTCTTGGGTTGTAGCCATGCGATGGAGAAGTATACCTACATGTACCAATTGACATGTACTGATATAGGGTCTTGAGTCTTAGCATTTTTGTGCAGAAATAAGGTCTTAGACAGTGTAGGTGATGGAGTCACTCTTGTTAGGCATTGTGATTCTTACCTATACCAGATCTTGATATAATGCATGCATATAGGATCCGGTTGCCTATTGGAGGTTTATGGAAACTGAGTCTTCTAATAACCCAATCCAATCATATTTTTTGTGGATTGGGTATCATACGGGTTTCTAATTAGATATGGGGTCCAATTGTGTTGCGTGACTCAAATTCTAGACCCTTCTAGATGTTTGTTAGTCAGCATGGTGTGGACCTAAGTTAAGCTTTATAAATATACATTCTTGTAAAATTTAGTCAGCATGGTGATAAAAGAGCCAGCAACTATGTTTCCTCCTTTTGCTCTCATCCCGTTGTGAGTGTGCATGTATGAGAGGAGAGCGAGGGTCATGGGTGATGGTGGTGCTGACCAGGTAGCATGCCACAATTATTGTGTATTTAGGATAAATGAGGTGGGGCTAAAAGAGACGCCGGTATTACCCTATCGGTTCTTAGTTAGAGAGGCTCAATAAGGCGAGGGCCTTCTGTCATCACTGATTGCTTCTAAGGATCGAAACTAAGTTGATTTAGTGGAAGGTCGGTGATAAGGTCCAAGTTTGGGCACCCTAGTTTGGGTTTGTGTTAACTTTAAACTGGCAGCAACTCGTGGTTTCAATATGAGTATGTTATTTATGGTAATTTAAGACTTGGCTCGACAACATGATTTAGATCCGGTCTGAAAATTGTGTATTGTTGTTGGTAGGTTGAGGATGACTTAAAACTACCCAACAAAATTCGAGTTGGGTATTCTTCATAGATAAATACATATAAAATATATACATGTTATATAATACATATACAACATACGCCTTATGTATATTTTATAAAGAATTCAATGAAGGGCCTAGATTACAAAAGATGTCAAATTGGGCCTGCTCTGGGCCCGGGCCAGAGAATCCTGGCCTATATTTGATGTCGACCCCTTGGACTGTTGTTTATTGGATCGGGTTTGTAAGACCTGACCAAGTAACATGAAATTTTAAAAAAGAAAAGGTGGCGGTATGACAATACTAGAATTTAAGCCATTAAAGTGTAAATGTTTATAACCTTATCAGATATGGATCTATAATAAAAACTAGATCCAAAAAAGATATCCAAATTCCAAACCTTAAAACGGTTAGGAGATTTATGAAAGGCAGCGTCTCACCGCCTTTTCACCTCCGGCTGCAATCTGTACGACGGGCCGACAGTAATGATGTGTGGGTAATGCTCCGCCGAAACCGCCACTGTTGGTAGTTAGCGACTAAGGTAATCGTCTCTTCTCTCTCTCTAGTTTGCTAACTTTGTTTGGCAGTTCGAATCCCATTTCTGGTGAATTAACATGTATGAATCGAAGTGTAAAACATTGTAATTTGTGGGCCGTGGCACATTAAAACCCAAAAAATTTTCAGATCAGTCATTGTGAAATTCTTGTTTTTTTCTAATTGTTAGATCATATTCTTGCTTTTGTTGGGGATCTTGTCATCTTGACCGTTCCCTTTAGATTTCTATCATGTAGTTGCTAGGAAAGGCTGCAGCACTTAGTCACAATGGATTACACACTAACGATAGCATTTCTATCATGCCAAAAGTGGTGAGCGAGACTTGTCATTAAAACAAGAAAGCAAATGGAGGCCAAAGACAGACCCGTTAGAAGCTTGCTCCTTTTAATTGCTGTTGAAAAGGTTTTTCCAAGTTTAATGATTTCAAGCATTATAATAGTTTATATATTTCAAATGATAGAAAATATTCTAGACAAGGAACACACAAATTGACATGAAAATCTTCAGTTCTTCCTCTTCGACGACCAGTATCAATAGAAAAATCCCAAAATCCTTCTTATTCGGTTTCATAATCAAGCTTTTGAAATATCAATAGGTTTAAAAAATTCAGTGGCTTATGTATGTGCAACAAACACCTAAGTTGCAAGTGCATGGTTTCCATCAAGATTTATCCCATCATAACCATGACCCTGAGTCGAAGAACTATTATAGTCAAAACAATTTGAATGGAAGCCCCAATCTATGAAATCACCCATAAACAACCCAAAGCAAAACCTATGTCTATATTTGAAACAACTAACAAGAAATATGAATCAAAGGTCCAAATGGTATAAGCATGAAATAATACCTTCAATCATAATTATATATAGAGATCACAATATTACACATCAACCATGATTTTCCCACCGTAAAACAATTGAAGTTGAACATAACAACAATTTCTCCTTGTTTTGCAAGTTTACTTGAATCCACTCCATGGTAAAAGAATGGTGCTATACATAAGACAGAAATACCATTGAACAAAAAGATATAATTCATAAATCAACCAAATGAACAAACTTGCATGCATATTTGTTTCAACTCCAATTACCCAAAGAAAGATTGAAGAACATAGTAGATATTTTGGTCATAAAATTATATTCCACGAAGATAATTTTGTGAAAGCCTTGTCAAACATACTGCAAAAGAGAGCGAGGAAGAGAACAATGGAGATATTATTCATCAAGTGTAGAAAGTAAACACAATAACATCAGAGACAAATTACCAATTTAATAAACCATTAAGATCAGATGCACAAGAGCATCTTTAGAAGAGAAGCACAATGGCACAACAATCATTCCCAAAATCAACACAAAGACATAGGGAGAGATTACAAAATCTAGTTAACATGAAAGTTTGGGAAGAAGCCCTAACCTCTAATAGGGAGGATGAGTTAAAACCCTAGGCACGAGAATGCAACAATCATGGTTTAACACATTGGACCAATGAGAGTGATCCCTTCTTATAAACGGTTCAACACTAGGCTGGCTCCAAAAGACTAACCCATTAAGTGGCTACTCGGGTCATCGGTCGGGTCAAGTCGGATTCAGGTTGAAATTAGTTGACCCAAACCAACCCATATTTTCCTCATACCACCCGGGCCAAGGCCGTAGGTGGGTTGTGTCCGCATTAGAATTGCTGCTCCTACCTCATATTGTCTGTTGATCACTCTCTCTCTCTCTCTCTCTCTCTCTCTTTCTTTATGTATTCATCGTTAACTCACACAATCAATGCGGAAGTCAAGAAAATGATTGTTTCCTGGTTATGAGATTGATTGCCTCTATTACTAATTCATGGTATCAAGTGATACTCCTATCTTGGATTTAAATCAATAATATGAACCAT
Organism: Brasenia schreberi; assembly: GCA_036023115.1. Lineage (NCBI taxonomy): Eukaryota > Viridiplantae > Streptophyta > Magnoliopsida > Nymphaeales > Cabombaceae > Brasenia > Brasenia schreberi. The sequence goes on along the minus strand of JAYKKT010000089.1, from coordinate 14,888,980 downwards.
TTATATGTTGCTTATGATGCTTGTTATTGTTGGAATCATATGTAGATGGAATGATATATGATGAATCATTTTGTTGTTGATTATTTTCTTCATCTAAGTTGGTTGTATTATTGATTTTATTACTAAATTATTTTGAGTGTGTTTTCTTATATTGATCTTGTGTGAGTGAGCAAGAAACTTGTACAACTGAAAATTGTCAATGATTAAGAACATTGGATGATTTTGTCAAATGCTGAAAACTATCAAAAGCATTTATGATATAAATTGTTTGAGTTTTACCTCTTTTTAGCGATTCAGTTTGAAGATAGTTATAGGTACTTAATCATTTGTGATATGAATTATGTGAGTTTTGTCAATGGAAAAAGAGATAATAAAGGAATGACAAACTTCTTTGAAGTTAATATTGGGTTACGTCAAGGATAAACTTTAAGTCCATACTTATTTATAATGGTGATTGATGAGTTAACAAAACGTATTCAAGATGAAGTACCTTGGTGTATGTTATTTGTAGATGATGTTGTGTTAGTGGAGGAGTCTAAGGAAAAAGTTAATAGAAAATTGGAACTATGGAGAGAAACATCAGAAAATAAAGGCTTCCAACTTAGTAGAACAAAGACAAAATATATGGAATGTAAGTTTGATCATTTGGTTATTTCAGAGGACATAGAAATTAAAATTGGCACACATTGCATCCCCAAAAGGAAAGTTTTAAATACCTAAGGTCAGAAGAATTGATGGAGATGTTACGCATAAAATTAATGTTGGTTGGCTAAAATGGAGAGGAGTATCAAATATTCTTTGTGATAAGAAGATACCATTAAAGTTAAAAGGTAAATATTATAGAGCAACAATTAGACCTGCCATGTTTTATGGTTCTAACTGTTGGGCAATTAATCATCAACATATACAAAAGATGTGTGTGACAGAAATCAAGATATTGAGATGGATGAGTGGTCATACAAGAAAAGACCGTATACATAATGAGGTTATTAGAAATAAATTATGTGTGGCACCAATAGAGGATAAATTGAGAGAATATCGTTTAAGGTGGTTTGGACATATAGGAAGAAGATCAAAAGAAGAATCTGTAAGAAGGTATGAAAAACTAGATTTTGAAAGTATTAAAAGAGGCAGAGGACTACTACAAAAGTGTTGGAAAGAAACAATAAAGAATGATCTAGCTTATTGTGAGTTGATGGCTAACATGGCACATGATAGGGATCTGTGGAAACAAAGAATCCATGCAGTCGGCCCTGTCTAGTATGGGTAAAGGCTTAGTTGTTGTTGTTGTTATCAATGGAAAAAGAAGGATGTGAATTATTATGGACTTGCCCTTGGTGCAAAACTCATTCGAAGACCGATATGAGGCCTCAATCAATACGAAAAGCTTGACAGTCTTCCTGCTGGTGATATTTGGAAAACTAATGTTTTTTAATGTTTTTAGATCAAAATAAAATCTTAATCTAAACTCGAGCAGGTTGGGTTGGTTAGTGTTATATGGGTCTGTTTGGGTACCTGGCCAAATTAGATTCTATACAGGTTAGGCATGTCAAACATGGCCCGTTAATGCCCCTACATATTGTCCAATTTTTATTTGGTCTACAGTTTGTCTGCATCCAATTTTACATTCTAATCTATTGAGAATATCAAAATGATCGGTTAATGTATTTTATATTCAATATTCTGCTAACCATTTGGTTCAGTGTTTGTTTGCATCCAATTTTTATTTGCCTTTAAAGCTTTTTGTTGAAGCCTAACATAGAACATAAGGACTCATATTCAATTAGTCTCGCACACACATTTCAATATGCACCTAATAATAACCACATTGTTTCTTATCCATATGTTGAGTATGTTTATGTCCTTCAGTCTTTCTTTGGGAATGATTACGAGACTCCACTCTCTTTTGCAGCATCGTTGAGAAGGCTTTCGCAAAATTATTTTCGTGGAACATATTTTTATAACCAATATATCTACTACGACTTTCAATCATTCTTTGGGGTAATTGGAGTTGAAACAAAGATGCATGCAAATTTGTTCATTTGGTTGATTTATGAATTATATATTTTTGTTCAATGGTATTTCTGTCTTATGTGTAGCACCATTCTTTTACCATGGAGTGGATTCAAGTAAACTTGCAAAATAAGGAAAAATTGCTGTTCTGATCAACTTCAATTGTTTTACGGTGGGAAAATCATGGTTGATGTGTAATATCGTGATCTCTCTCTATATATATAATTATGAGTGAAGGTATTATTTTATGCTTATGCCGTTTAGACCTTTGATTCATGTTTCTTTGAATGTTAGTTGTTTTAAATATAGATATAATTTTTGCTTTGGGTTGTTTACGGGTGATTTTATAGATTGGGGCTTCCATTCAAATTGTTTTGATTATAATAGTTCTTCGACTCAGGGCCATGGTTATGATGGGGTAAATCTTGATGGATACCATGCACTTCCAACTTAGGTGTTTGTTGTACATACATAAGCCACTCAATTTTTTAAACCTATTGATATTTCAAAAGCTTGATTCTGAAACCGAAGGAGAAGGATTTTGGGCTTTTTCCATCCAGACTGGTCGTAGAAGAGGAAGCGCTGAAGATTTTCATGTCAATTTTGTGTGTTCCTTGTCTAGAATATTTTCCATCATTTGAAATATATAAACTATTATACTGCTTGAAATCATTCAACTTGGGAACAGCAATTAAAGGTGACTTATTTTTTGTGGCAAACCTTGATGCAAGCATACAAATGCTGATTTCTATACCTTTTGAAAGCTTATAACTTTGGATTCTTTTGTTGCAGATTATGAACTGATTGTTTGTCTACAGAATGGGGCTGGATTTGTTTGAAGAAAACAGTGATGATGTGAATGAAATTTCAAAGATTAAAGTCAACAAAGAATTTGCCCGCAAGTATGAATACAATAAAAAGCGGGAGGACTTGCAGCGGCTTCAGGAGCTTAAGAAACGTGCTCTTGCGGGTGATGCCTCAGGCCTAGAGAGTTCTTCAGATGCTGAAACAGAGGATGATGAAGGAATTCTGTTGCCTAACAATGACAAAGTTTTTTGAGGTGCTTGCCAAGGTTAAGAAGAATGATCCTTCTCTTCTTCAGAAGGATGTGAAATTGTTCCCTTCAGATGGTGAGGATGCCGAAGATGATGATTCACAGGGCGAAGATACAAGAACGAAGGATCATAAAAAGAAGCCTCTGTATCTCAAAGATGTAGTTGCTAAGCAACTCATGGCAAATGGTTCAGAAATCGAAGATGATGTACCAAAATTTGCTCCTAAGAGTTATGTTGAAGAGCAGGAGGAAAATCGTCGGGCTGTCCTGAATGCTGCAATAGAGGCTTTCAAGGAAGACAAGGATGACTTTTTCAGAGGAAAGAAAACAAAGAAGGAAAATGAGATTGTTGGTGGTGATGAGAAGATTGCGAATATTCTTGATGAGTGTTTCAGCAATGATAATCCAGATGAAACGTTATTCTGGAAAGATTATCTTCTGAACAAGCAATGGATTTGTAAAGATAAAAAGATCTTTTAGAGGAAGACATTGGCCTTTCGGAGGATGAAGAAGCATTGGAGGAGCAAGACAGGTATGAATCAGAATATAATTTTAAATTTGAAGGTGTCAGTGATCAGGTTATGGGCTTTTCAAGGCGGATTGAAGGGTCCATCAGGAAGAAAGACAGTGCCAGGAAATCACAGAGGATGAGGAAGAAGGAACGGTTGACACAAGCAGAGTTTGAAAGGAAGGAAGAACTCAAGCACCTGAAGGACGTCAAAAAGCAAGAGCTTTTGGAGAAGCTTGAGAGAATTCGTAATGTAGCTGGGATTGCAGGGGAGAAAGCTTTGGGATTGAGTGAAAAGGATTTGGAGGGTGAGTTTGATCCCCATGAATTCGATAAGAAAATGAAGACCTTTGATGAAAAATATTATGAGGCAGAAGATGCCGATGCTGATTTTCACAGTGATGGGGCTGATGATTAGACAAACCAGATTTTGATAAAGAGGATGAGTTGCTTGGGCTCCCAAAAGGATGGGATGAATACGGATCTGGTGAAGGATTTTTGGCAACAAGGGAGCGTGTTCTGAAGCGTAAGCAAGGTAATACTTCCGAGGTCGCTGCTAACGAGATGGAAGCTATTGGAGAAGCAGATGGTGATCAAAAGGAGCTAGAATCTGGAAGCAAGAAGAAAAAGGTCAAGTTTTCTCTAGAAGATCAGGTTTCTTTGGAGAAAGAGTTGGATGAGTACTATAAGTTGGACTACAAAGACACGATTGGTGACTTGAAGACTCGATTTAAGTACCGATCGGTGCCATCTAACCAATACGGTGTAAGTGCTGCGGAGATTTTGATGGCAGATGACAAGGATTTGAATCAGTATGTTTCTTCAATGTTTCTTTGAAGAAGCTAGCTCCTTACAGACCGGAGGAATACAAGATCCCGAAACACTCAAGGCACAACCGCAAACAGAAGATACTGTTGTCTCTTCAGCAAAGTCTAAAATCCAAGGGTCATAAGATTAAAAAGAAGCATGAGATGGATGGCCATAAAAAGAAGCGTAAGGCGGGTGAACATGATCAGGAAGACTCATCTGATTTGCCTGCCATGGAGAAGGAAAAGCCAAGGCTAGAAGAATCAAATGTTGAAGATGTTCAACTGTCAAGGAGAGCAAAGAGAAGGCGGGGACAAACTGATCTAAAGATATCACAGTCGCGGCTTATGGCTTATGGACAAATATCTCCAAAGTCCAAGAGAACTAAAAAGCATCAAGAATAGTTTAGAAAACTTGTGTAAAATTTGTATCTTTGGCTGTTAACTTGTTCTCACTAGTCATAAACCCTATTTAACCTAGGACGGTTTTGTTTGCATTAATGGTATTGCCCCTCCATTGTTAGGTATCTTGGTTTAGAGTTGTGTTATTAAATTTCCAATTCTCACTCTCTCTCTCTCTCTCTCTCTCTCTCTCTCTCTCTCTCTCTCTCTCTCTCTCTCTCTCTCTCTCTCTCTCTCGTGTCTGTTTGTGTGTCCACGCACTGCATGCCTCTTGCATATTGAGGAAATAATAATTTGCCCGTAACGTCATGGACCTCTAACTTTCGTTTTTCTTTTCTCCGAGTTTAGTTACAGAAACAGATCCACTCTAGCACCTTAAGGCTTACTACAATTCCTAGGAGGCTTTGTTTCTATAATACTATTATATTATTTGCGCAGAGTTATCTAGTTAGTTTTTCAAGGGCTCTCGTGTATGTGAATCTAGAATCATGCATGTGCCGTGTATACAAAGTGCACGTGCCCCTTATCTGTTGAAGAATCAACCAACACCAATTACTTGTGAACTTTTCGTATGTTCTAGACGGACTCCGAGGTGATGGAGATGTGTATAAACTTTATAACTTTTTCTTACTAGATGAGAGGCGTGAGCTGTAAACACTTTAAACAAGCGAGCCCAGAAGAAATCTCGAACAGCAAGCAAGTTGGAGCCTTTCGAAAAGCATGCTTAAGCTTCATGACACTTAAAACATTGTTTGGTTGGGGCAAAAATAGAACGCCAAACGGCCCAAACCTACATCAAGAGGATATCAACTTAACAGGGAACAAGATGATCATCAAGGTCGAACATACAATATATTTCTCCGCTTCACTTTGATTTTAGTTTTTGTTGCTCACCATCATTGCTTGAGCAAAGATGCCTTCTTTTTTTTCTTACCTTTGCTGTGTTTACAAGGGATCAGATACTCTTTTCCTCAACATCAATACACAAGTACGATACTTGTCTATGCTCACTCAATACTGCCCACGCATCTCTACATCAGGTGCAGATCAGGTGGATCTGTTGTGTTGCGCCCTTCCTGGCCAACCTCAGGATGCAGAGGAGCAGAGTGCGGCCTTGGTGGTTGCATTGCAAAAAAATCTGATCGCAACAGAAAGCAGTCAGACGAGTTTAGCCTGTGATCTTGCTTGGCGGACATTCAATTCATTGCAGAGGCCTAAATCAGCGAGATCTCTACATCTATCTGTTCGTGGGTGCTGAAAGAAGGATTGCCATTTGTAACCAAGAAGAAAATCACAGTAGAAGCAATCAGATTCGGCCGCAGATCAGTGGGAGATCGCCATAGAGATTCCAAGCTCGAGTTCCGCCTTTGGTTCAGATTCAGCAAGCAATATGATCACAATGGGACTCGGTTTTCTGCAAATTCAATGTGGAATCATTCACAAGGGATTCTTATTGAAATGGCCATTGAAATCAGGCACAAAATCGAAGGAAAAAAAGGATCAAATTCATCCATACAAAGTTGGTTCTATCTCTAAGGAAATAGTGGTCATTCTCCGTAATCCCAACACATAAACGGCTAGACTTCATCCAGCCATTACATGTGAAAAGGTTGCGAGGGTAAAAAACCGTTGAACGGTTACAGTGCTTATTCATAACCAACCGAATAGGAGCTCGAGAAAAAGAAAGTCAGTAGAAAATCCAAGAGGTTATGAAACGGGTGTTGCTCTATAAATAGAAAACAGCTCATACATCAAAATCATCATCATACGAATTGAAAAACCTCTCAGGCAAATCCTACGTTGAGGAAACATTGAAACACCATATCACACATACCTTTTCACTTACAGAAAAGATTCACTATTGCGTACCTGGAGCGAGGCTTAATCCGGTTGTTGCAGAGGACATCGGAGAGCCGACCGAAATCGCCTTCACTGGTATTAGGTCCTAGTTTGTCCCTACAAAATAAGGTACGCATTAAATAAAAAAAAAAAGAAAACAGAGGAGAAAGAAAACTCCTTATTGCAGGTCTCAACAGAAGGCGGCAAGAGTCAGCCCAAGTCAAGACAGGGAAGAAGACGGCAGGAGCCATCCCAAGTCGAGATAGGGCAGAAGGCGGCAAGAGTCAACCCAAGTAAATACAGGACAGAGGCAATAATAGTCGACCCAAGTCGAGACATGCTAGGCAGAAGAAAAGAGAAAATAGAGGCGATCGAAGGCAAGCTAGAGACAACCGCAGGTTAGCCAGAAGAGAAGAAAAAATACAGACAACCGGAGGCTAGCCAGAGGCAGCTGCAGGCCAACCTTAAAAAAAGAGAAATGAGAGGCGATAGGAGGCTAGCTAGAGCCAAATGTAGGCCACCCAAAAGAGAAGAGAAACCAGAGATGACCGAGAAAGCTAGCTAGGGATGTCGTAGGCCAGAAAGTGGCGAAGGAGAGGCAGTCGGTCGCCCCCCTTTAAACTATAAATAAAACCACTCGTCGCTTTTAGAAAATTGTAGGTGAAAACCAATAATTTTTTGAAATCGCCCTCGATTTTGAAAAATCGCCGGTGGTTTCTAGGACATTGCCTTGGGTAGTAGACTAAAAAGTCCATTATGCCCTTTCGATTATGTAAAATTTCAAAACTACTACTGGATAAAATTATCAAAATATCCAGATATTTTTAGATAAAAGACAGTTTTACCCTTATTCAGGCGGAAAGTCTTTTTTGCCCTCTGGCGATTTATGAAAATTATGAAAAACCAAGAGATTGAATTACTTCTTTGCCCTTACTAGTTAATCATATTACAGTACTACCACTAATCAAAAGATAAATCTGTCCTTGCCTTTTGTTAAAATTACAAATTCAGACTAAGGGGCAAAATTATGTATTTACCCTCAATCATTGATGAATTTTCATAAATACCAAACACCGATTTTATTGTTTAGTCCTTATTCCGTTTGAAAAATTACAAAACCGAATTAACAAATATATCCCAACTTAACTTTATATTATAAATGTTTTGGAAAATTACTGTTATACCCTCGGTGTTTTGGAAAATTATTAGAGGCATGTATTTTTTTGGGAAAATTATAGATATATCCCAACTTAACTTTATATTACAAATGAGTTATTTTCAGCTCATTATTTGGATATTTTGTATCGTGTTAATTAGAATTATACTATTTATGGTTTGTTGTTTGGTGAATGTTTTCTTTTCAGACCATCTATTTGTTAAAATTGCTAAACACATAAAAATCAACTCAAGAATATGTGTCGGAATTGACAAAGACAGAAAAACTAAACGGTCTGAACTTCTAAACATGAAAGAGAAGAATATCGCTCGCTTTAACACTTAAGGTGTAGAATATGTTTTAAAAGAAATAGTCCGTTCGCCACCACCAAACGCAACAGAGCAACAAATAGAAATGTATAAAACATTTCTTAAATATGACACAATATCAAGAACCGTCATGTTGATATACATGGAGGATGACCTGATTAAGGTCTTCGAGGAATTCAAGATCGCAAAAGAGTAGTTTGACTCTATAATAGATAAATATGACACAACTACCAAACAACATGTTCAGTTGTTACTACAAAAATATAACTCCTTTAAAATGAAAGAAGAGAATAATGTAGTAAAACATGTAAACCATATGCTGATAATGGCAATAGACCTAGCTATGGCAAAATCAATCATCACGGAACCGATGCATATTTCTACCATATTAAACAGTCTTTTCTCGTCATGAAACATGGTCACCACTACTCTTAGACTAGGGTCCGAAATCAATATTTTTGAATTGCCCTTGAAACTAGCAATTGAGCAAGAACACATAAGTTAAAAATAAAAAATAAAAAATTGTTAGTAGTAAAAGATGAGATAGGGTCTAGTCCCAAACCCAACCAAAGGAGAAATAAATCAAATAAAAAGTTTGACAAAAATAATAAAAAAGACTATCAATATTTTAAGAAAATGTAGGAAACCGCTTCTCGTGTCAAGTGTTTTAGTTGTGAAAAGATGGGACACTATAAGAGAGATTGCCGCAACAAGAAGAGTGAAAGAAACAACCCACAACGTGAATAATCAGAGAAGCATGACATAATCTGCATGATATCGGAATGTCTCTACATGGGCCGTTAGGTGACTAGTTAGTGGATTAACTCAGAAGCGACCAGACATATCTTGAAGTCTAAGGAAGGGCAATGGATGTAAAAGAGTACAAACTAGGAGAACATCGGGTGTAAATGGGAAATAATACTTCCTCGAATGTTTTGGGTACTCGGTCCTTTAGAATTTGTGTACAAGGCATATTGGTTGTATTAACTGATCTATTGATTGTGTCATCTATAAGGCGCAATCTGATTTCGGTTCCTATCTTAGTAAAGAAGGTTTTGAGGTCAGGTTTATTACTGGAAGATGACTGTAGGAAAACATGTGAGAGTATTTTTCTTTGAAAAATTTGATATAGAACATGGACTGTTCAAATTAAGAATCAATGAAAATAAAAGTTCTTCTCCTTATATTAATTATGCCTTTAATGTTGACGTGAATGTATGACATAAATACCTTGGGCATATAAGTTTGGAAAAGTTGAGAAAATTATCAAACTTTAATTTACTGCCAAGATTTAAGAAAAATACTTTCATAAAGTGTAAAGCTTATATACAAAGAAAAATGACAAAAAAAGTTTTTCCCAAATAGACAACAAGAGCAACAACCATGTTGGAGGTCATTCACACTGATTTATGTGGACCCTTTAGAGTAAAGTCACATCGAGAAAATGTTTATTTTATAATATTTATCGATGATTATTCGACATATACATATATATATCCCCTAGCATATAAATCTGATGCAGTTGAAGCATTTAAAGAATATAAGCAGGAAGTTAAAAATCAACTAGGGCATTCAATCAATGTTTTAAGATTAGATAAAGGTGAAGAATATATCTCTACAAAATTTTTGGAAATTTATAAAGACTTTGGTATTTTAAAGCAAAATACAATGCTCATGATACCTCAACAAAATGTTGTAGCTCAAAAACAAGGCCCATGTTAATAGATGCCTCTCTACGAAGGATATTTTAGAGAAAAGTAGTAAGTATAATGATATACATACTCAATAGAGTACCCTGTAAGGTTGTATTCATCCATAAGAATAATCTTAGTAATATCTACATATTATGATTTGGACTTACATCAGTTAGATATAAACACAACTATTTTAAACGAAGATTTAGATGAAATTATAAATATACAGCAACCCGAAGGATATATAGTTGAAGGCAAAGAAGATAAAGTATATAGGTTGAGAAAATCCCTATATGATCTGAAACAATCACCTCGCCAATGGTATTTGACTTTTCAAAATGTCATTATTGAACTTGGGTTTGTGGCTAATGAGCTTCATCACTATGTATATGTCTACAATAGTGAGATCCACTTTATCATCTTATCATTATATGTAGATGACATATTATTAATTGGGAATGACAATGAGATGATTGTCAAAACCAAATCATGGTTAAACTCAAGGTTCGAAATGAAGGATAGGAGGAAGCATCCTATATCCTAGGTATAAAATTTCTCAAGATAGAGAATCTAACCTTTTATGCCTAAGTGAAGAGCAAGATATTGACTATATACTCAAGAAGTTCAAAATGGGTGAATGCAAGTCTGCTATTACACTCATTGCAAAAGGGGTCAAACTAAGTAAGGTTGATTATCTCGATAAAGGAGACGATAAACCTAACGTTCCTTATGCATAAGCTATGGGTAGCTTGATGTATGATATGTTGTGTACAAGACCTAATATTAACTTTGTTATTAGTTTTGTGATTAGATATCAAAGTTACCCTTGATAATAACATTGGATAAATATAAAAAGGATTTTAAGATATCTAAAAGGAACAAAAGACTTGAAATTGTGTTTTCAAGCAGATAAACTAAAAGTGGTAGGATACTCAAATGTTGACTTTGCTGGGGGCGAAGATAACAACAAATCAATCTCGAGACAAATATTCTTATTTTGAGGTGGTGTTGGTTCTTGGACATATAAGAAAAAGGGTTGTATAGCATTGCATACAAAGGAAGCTGAGTATGTGGCTTGTTGTATGGTTGTAATGAATGTCATTTGGATAAGCCACTTCATACAAAATTTGAAGTTGGAGATAGTCGATGAGTCAATTATCATTTAATGTGACAATAATGCAGCAATTTCTCTAATTAAGAGTGGAGCTGACAGCTCCAAGAGCAAGCATATAATGGTTAAATATCACTATGTTCATGATATGGTTATGAGAAATGAAATATCCATTTCATACATGCCAACTCTTGATATGTTGGCAGACCCATTGACTAAAGGTACAACAGAGGATCTTTTCTCAAAACATGTTACAAACATGGGTTTGAGATATGTTTGATTATAGTGTAGGTAAAAAACCACACAACGGATAGTAATTGCAATAGCAATCATGAAATGACATTACTAGGAAAGCCCCACAAAAGTGGGAGGAAAACCAGTATGTCAGTTCACTTGGCTTGAATGGCTAAGTGGGAGATGTAAGGAAATAGTGGTCATTCTCGACAATCTCAACATAACTGGACTGGTCATCCAGCTGTTATTTGTGGAAAGATTGCGAGAAGGAAGGTCGTAACGGCGATAATAGGTCAAAACTGTTGGGTAGTTATGATGCTTATTCGTAACCAACCGAATAAGGGCTCCAAAAAAGGAAAGCCTAGTAGGAAATCTGAGAGGTTATGGAACAGGCGTTGCTTTATAAATAGAAAGCAGCATAGAAATCAAAATCATCATCATACGAATTGAAAAACCTCTTAGGCAAATCCAATTGTGAGGAAACCTTGAAACACCCGATCACACATACTTGTTCAAAGACAAAAATGATATGTTGCTGCGTACCTGGAGTGAGGCTTCATCCAGCTCTTGGAGAGGACGCGAGAGAGCAAATCAGAATCACCTTCACTATCACCAAAATTTTCGTGAGCTCCTTAAGAGGTTCTAGCCGGTTCTCGATCTCCCAACACCGGCAGTGACTGCCACCACTTCTACCAGCATTCGATGGCCTTGTCGAGGGTAGAAGTTGGGTCAGTAGATCGTAGTCATCTGCCACTCCCGATGGTTGTTCCAAGCATGGAAAGCCGAGGGATCTTGACTCTAGCAACAGGGAGTGCCCAGAATGGCAAGTGGCTTGCCTTTCCTTGTGCTATTGCCTTAGGAAACCTTCGTATCTTACAAGCAGCATTGTTGCTCGATTTAGTAAGCCATTGGTTTGCCAATTCCAACGTGATTAAACCAAACAACTTACCATTTTAGGTTCAGACGTTTTGGCAAGAGCTGGAGCCTTTCTTATGTTGAAGCATTAGGAAAGTGGCCTAACTTGGCAAGATAGGAGCAACAGCCTGGGTATGGTTTGTGTTGGGTCTGCAGGCCATTCGGGCTAGCTAGCTAGGGTGGCGTAGAAGGTCGGCTTTGATGATTTTGTGGGAAGTCATCCCATCCATCTAGAGAGGCGTCTCAAATTCAAATATGTCCTTTTGAATTTCAAAATCCAGGAAAAGTTCTCTCGAACCTTGGAGAGAGGTTGTTGATCCCAACTAAGGAGGATAACTTGTGGGAGTTGTTGTTCTGGAAGAGGATCCATCGCATCTTGGAAGAACTGATCCTTGCCAAGACGAGAACAGAAGTAGAAGGTTGCTACTACTGTTGAAAGACGATATGAATATATGATTTTAGTTGTTTTGTGTCTCTTTTATGAGACTCTAGTATTTGTTAGACACTAAGTTGCATGATTAAGATCTCCATATTGCGGCTATATGCAACTATATAAAAACAAGACTCCTTTTGTTAGGATTGTAATATCCCTTATGTTTTGGTCATTTGTTTATGTTATTTGATTCTCTTGTGCTTTTGTGCATCATCTGATTTTACATCTTGACTAGTTTTTGCATGCATGTTTTTTTGTGCATGTGTTTGAAAAGAGTACGTGAAAGAAGTCTTGTTTTTACTATTGACTATTTATTTAATTTAGCCTTTTTTGAGTATTTTTATGAATAATATTGACTATGAGGGGTCATTTTTCAAATACTTGTGTATCTTATTATTATTCAAAACAGTTGAGAACATACACAGAATTTTTGTCAAATATTGTATCTTTTGTTTTAGAATTTTTTTAAAAAGATACATAAAAATTTACTCAAATTGGCTTTATAAGATTATTTTTTTGACTATAGATTTACTCATATGTTTAATACCAAATTTTGATCACTTTGTTGGATTCTTTTATTATCCTTAGATTCATAGAGTCTCATTTAGGCTTATGAGTTTTTTAAGAGTCTTGGTATTTTGTTGGCTTGTGATTGTGTAGTCGGTTTGAGCTCAACCTTAAAGCTCGGTTAGGTTATGATTGTTTGGATGGTTTTTCCACCTTAAGCTTGATTGGTGTTTGTTTATCATATTAATATATCTTGACCTTTTAAAATATATCTCCACCTTGTTATGACTCGTGAATTTATTTCTTATATTAGATAATCTTATTTAGGTGATCAATGTTTTTAAAATATTTTGGGAACTTCTTTGAAATCTTAGGATCATGCTAGATGTTTGTAATATTAAAAACTTCTTAATGTAAATTTGTATTATTCTATTTCTAGAATCTTGATTACTTTTTTGAAGTTTTACTCAAGTTTTCATTCAAGTATTAAAATAAATTATTACAAATTTGACTTAAACTTGAGCAAAGAAATAAAAAGAAAAGCATTGGAGACAACTACAAAGTTGATGATGTTAATGTGTTTCAAGGTCGAATAAAAAAGCTACCAACTACATATGTTTTCACAAAGTCACTCTCAACTCCAAAATGTTGGTCTTATAAAGTAAAAAAATAGGTCAAGTCTTACTCTTAATATACTATAACATATAGCATAAATACATATATGATAAAGTGTTTATATAATTTTTTTTATAGAGTCTACTTATGCGAGTATGAAGTAGAGTTACTTCTTAGAGTCTTGGGCTTGACTCTTAAAACACTCATAAAAAAAGATACCGAACACAAGGCCTATAAAAATGTGTCAATTTAAATAATGACATATATCGACATTAGAATCTTATACGTAAAACATGCACACTTGTTCAATTAGATTGGATAGTTTAAAGTTTGTGTACTATTCAATTCAAATGAGTTATCCTATGTTTTGCTAGATGAATGTTAAAATCGTGAGATACTTTTATCGAAACTATAAGATTTTCGAAGTGATGCTTTTTTCAAATATAATTCAGAAATAGTGGGAGATTGTTGAGTGACTTTCAAAATACCAAAATATATTTGGTGAAGGTTATGGGCGCAACAATGTTATGGAATTAAGAGTCACTTATTAAGTGATAATTTACTCATTAGTTAGCACATGTAGTTGTAATGCATGAGCATTAGTCATGTTATAGCATTAAGAATTACTTAAGTAATAATTGTGTTCATTAGTAGCATATGTAGTGGCTGTAATTCTTGAGTATTTTTCAGTAATATTTTGACATTAAAACACACTTATTTGATTGATAATTGTGTTTATTAGTAGTACATGAAGTGCTTGTAATTCTTGAGCATTTATTACATTTATTATCCGTGTATAATGGTATTCTAAACAAGATTTATCCAACTTTTTTCCTAATTGTGTGAGTCCTTTGGTACTTAGTTTTTCAAGAGAGTTTGTAAGTTCTACTATGTAGTACTAATTAAATTTGCAACATCATCATCTTTTAACACTTTTATGTTGAAATCTCCAAATTTGATGTTGCACACAGAGCAAGGCGAGGTGCAACCTCGACAAAAGCTACATGGCTTCACGTATGCATTAAAGGGGTCTGGTCTTCATCCATGTCGTGTTACAAAGAACGAATTTATGGGAGCACGTATACCTTGTTCCTTAACACACCAAGCCTTTTGTTCTTCTTCGGTTTGATCTATTCGTCTGTGCCTTGATTCGGAAATGGGTTAACCTGTTTAGTCGTTTCACAGGTGTAACTACGGTCACATCCCTCACAAAAAAAGCATCATTGGCTTCGTCCTCGAGATAAATATCAAAATCCTGTCCTTCCTCTATCAATACTATCACTTTGCAAAGAAGTTTGAAAAGGCTGGTCACTTTGTAGCTCAACGCAGATTTGGGTGAAGGATAGTCACAAGCATATCGTGTGACATTATCCATAGCTAAGAATGTTCCTCCCAAGAATTTAGCGATGATTTGAGAAAAGGATTCATATTCTATAATGTTGGAATGAATTCCATCAGCCGTACCCAAATTCTTAAGAATGGTGGATGTGATTTCAAGTCGCATTCTTTACCAGGGTACCATTTATTGATAAGAAGGGTTCTTCCCGCTAGCTTCCAAACCCCAATCCCTATGATAAAATTCATGTCTTCCTCGCAAGAGGCTTGGATCAAGAATAGCTTGCTCATCATATCTTAGCTTCAGGAGCCTTGTATTTGGGTTTCTGGACTCTCAATGTCAATATTTTCTTAATATATCTACCCCCAAGCTGAATGAGTAAGACTATGTAGACTTTCTATTTTGATTTGGTAAACATGTATCTTGGGATTTATGCTGCTTGATGAGAAAAAGTTGCCCATCATATCTTAGCTTCAGTAAAATCTAATATCGAGATTTCCTTGTGGTTCTTTTCGGACTACTTCTAGATGGACAATTATGCAACCTTCAACACGCGATAGTAGATGCTGTTAATGACGGGCTTATTCAAACAAAGCTTGGACTGTCTCCCTCTGAAATCAAATTCAAGTTGCTGAAATCTTGCTTTCTATATACATATATTTGGTACAATGGGGAGGTCAGAGCAAGATGCGCGACTCGAGTATCGAACTCGTGGCCTCCTTGAGGGTCGAGCCCTATCCAGGTGAGCAGCTGCTCTTTGTGCTGACTTTATAGAAATGAGTCTCGTAGGTTTTGATATCGGTAATGAGAACTGTGTAGTTGCTGTGGCAAAGCAGAGGGGAATCGATGCCACTATTATTTGAAGATGGTAAAAATAAGATAGCTTGCTTTCACATATCAAATACAGCATATGATTTTGAGGCAACTTTTATGGCTTGCTGTTTCTCACCGTGTGGTTTCCATGGAAAAAGAAAGACGAAATTCTATGGCCTTGGGGGCTTTGAAGGCTCAAAGTCTAATTCTTTGGTGGATGCTGAATACAATACAATCATTGGAGTATATGAATTCAAATTATATAAGTCGAATACTGTGGGTTCTTTTATGGGCCAGGTCGAACCATCGTTCTGTTATTCAACTAGAGAGAGAGAGAGAGAGAGAGAGAGAGAGAGAGAAAGATGTGCGTATGGCGAATTCCTGAGTGGTAATTAATGGCGTCTTAATCTGGAATTTCAGCATTGCGTCTGCTCCTGCGTACCGTGTTAGTTGGAATGACGATATATATTGATCGTGTGCGCCATCAAAGGTCAACTCCTGCGTACCGTGAAGCTAATGAAATCGATCTACTTTTGAAGGGCGAAAAGAAAAGGAAGAATATATAACGCGTTATATATTGGCCTTACCTAAACCCCTTTGCTGAACAAAGAAGAAAAGGATCTCAATCCAATTGGCACACAATCGACATGACTTACTTGGCTAATGCTGGCAATTTCGTGGTTTGGATCCAATTAAGAATAATCGGTTATCAAGTTTTTATTATTTATCTTTTAAAATAAAACCAAATTAAATTATTGAAAACCAGGGACGCAAAGCTGTTGTTGGTGCATGGTAATTCATTCAATTGCCCAAGGTTGACTCTCTCTCTCTGTCCCTATCTATCTCTCTTATAAACATCTAATCCCAAACATGTATTATTTTCATGTGGGTCATGCAGGTTGTATGTGATTCAAGACTCTGTATTGGGGCCTCTTTATCTCAGACCATCTTGAGCATATTATGTCTTCTTTCTTTCCCCTTGCTAGTATAGGAATGATCAATCTGGAGAGGATTCTTCTAAAAAGACGGAAGAAACAGAAGACGGATCCGACGTCCTGCCGGAAAGGCCAACTCCACCGAACTATGATCAGCATCGTCGTCATCCTCATGTTTTCATGTGCTCTCTCCTCAATGCTGCTCTCCATCCTTCCCTATTTTGAATTAGGTACCATTCATTTTACTATACATCTATAATTTTCTTTATTTCTTTAATGACACATCTAAGCGCATGACAAAGCAGTTCTCCGGATTTCATTTCCTTGTATAGTTATCACAGACAGATCGGAGCTGCTGGATCATCGAGTTATCCAAGCGAATTGCTCGTCTGTCATTGATGGTAAGTAAGAATTAATATATTTTTCTGCGACAATCATCTAGAAATTGAATTCAACTAACACGAAAGTTAGTGGGATTTAGTTAGAACGCATCATGTTCATGGGTTTTGCATGAGTAACTAAAGATGACTACAAGGTATATATATATATATATATATATATAAACTTAAAAAGTGACCTATAAACCATAACCGCAGTTCAAACCACTGGTCCAGTTGCATGGGAAGATGAACAATAACTTCAACCAGGTGCATTGGAGGTCGGCTCAGTCCTTCGAACCAGTGGGCCAGTTACGAACCGGCCACATCCGAATTCATGCATGGTTATAAAACCAAACCATAACATTTCCCAAATATTATTAATCATCCTTGTCATTTAGATGATCTGCCAGTGCATGAATTTTTTACATGATCTCATTTGTCATCATCATAAGTATATAATATCATTACATCGAAACTGCCATGCTGAAATCAATATGTATTTATGCATATGAGAAAAAATTTAGGTACTCTGGACACAAATGAGACTGGCTTCCTCTGCTGCGATCGGTCACACTTCAGAACTGATGTTTGTTACATGAAAGGCGACATCCGGACCGTTCCTAGATCGAATGCAATAAATCTCTACTGTTCGCAGTCTGGGAATACTCAAAAAGAGAAGATAAAGCCTTACACCAGAAAATGGGAGGGGGGAATCATGGGCACCATTGATGAGATGAAGCTTAAAACTGCCCATAGTATACAAAACCACAATCATTCATGTGATGTCGAGCATGGCGTTCCCGGCGTCGTTTTCTCCACCGGGGGTTATACCGGCAATGTGTATCATGAATTCAACGATGGTTGGATCCCTCTGTACATAACCACTGCAAGGTTCAATGGTGATGTAGTCTTCGCTATTCTTGAGCACCATGCTTGGTGGATCCAGAGATACAGCCTTCTGATCCAACGGCTCTCGAAGCATGAGGTCATAGACCTTGGAAGAGATAAACGAACACATTGTTTCTCGGAATTGATCTTAGGGCTGAAAATCCATGATGAGTTGAGCATAAGCCCAGGCATGGTGAAGTCAGGGAAGGACATACATGACTTTCAAGCAGTCCTAGCACAGGCCTTTAACCCGCACCAGGATGGACCGGGTCGTATCGCGCATCGACTGAGACTAACAATATTGGCTCGAAAGAAGTCGCGGGTCTTAATGAACCTGAAGGAAATTGTGAGAATTGCGAAGAAGGATTCGGGCTTTGAAGTTGACTTATTGTCTCTAACAAGGAGAACTGAACTGGCTAAGATCTACAAGCAGTTGCAGTCTACTGATGTTCTGCTTGGGGTGCATGGGGCAGAACTGACCCATTTACTGTTCATGCGACCTGGTTCGGTTTTAATACAGATCATCCCATTGGGTTTAGGCTGGGCTGCAGAGACATACTACGGCGAGCCGGCTAAGAAAATTGGTCTGAAGTATATGAAATATCGAATCAAAATGAAGGAGAGTTCTTTGTATAGTAAGTATAATAGGACCGATCCGGTTTTGGTGCGACCCGAGTCGGTTAACCACAAAGGATGGTGGGAGACTAAGAGGATATATATGAACACACAAAACGTAAATGTTGATCTCAAAAGATTGAAAAGGTTTCTCGCCAAAGCTCGATCTCATGTTCTTGAGCTCCCTGGAAGATATTAGAGCAAATACACTCTAAAGGAGATTTAATAAGAGGATTAATGTTGGAAGGTGTTTCCAGGACCCTGGTTAATCAAGAACTTTTTGTTCATTGGATAGTCGATTTCTGAGCGGTCTCCAAAAGTACCAGCGGTTTTGTGAGTAAAATGCTTAATAAAAACAGGAATTTGGAGTTCATCAACTTGGTCACGTTTCAATGCTGCCAAACGCGGCGTCGTTGTACCAACATTCATTCCTTATCTTTTCTTTTTGTCAATGACTTAACGGATGACATCAACTTGATTGTATAATTTATGAAGCCAATTAATTCTTTAAAGACATGGCAGTTGGAAAAACGCGTAGTATACGTTTGATGATTGCAACACCCAAGTTTTTGAAACCGTATGTTGACTTTTTCATTTTGCAACATCTTTGTATATATTATTTTTTTTTATATATATATATATATATATATATATATATATATTCTTTTAAGAAACTCCACCCATGTAAGGGATCGCCTTCCCATGGTTGGTCTCAAGCCCGGATAAAAGAAAAGGGTTGTGTTAGGCTTCCAACAGTCAACGTAAAACTTTGTCGGATTTTTATACTATGGATTACACAAATTATGAACATTGCATTGAGGCGTTCTCTCTTATCGACATGTTGTGGAGCCCGAATAAAAGAAAACAAGGGCCACTACATTTTCACCCGGATGTAGTGAATCAATTATAGAGAGGGTTCTCACATTATGGACGAATATGGGTAAAGAAGTTAGTTCTGCTACATTGTCTCCCAAATGTAATGAATAAATTACAAAGAGGGTCTCTGCATTTTCAATATGGACGGATGCAGGGGTAAGGAAGCTAGTTTTAGATAATAAGATCCGTATTAGTTCTTGAAATATCATAACATTGTCTGATAAGCTAATAAAAGTGGTAGATATTATGATTCGGAGAAAGATTCATATTCTACGTTTACAAGAGACAAAATGGGTTGGAGAAAAAGTAAAGGATAAAGCACAAATTGATTATTACAAGAGACAAAATGATTCGTATTAGTTCTTAAATTTTGCTATGGCATTTTTATAGTCAATACAATCTTCAAAAAACGAGATGAACATTTAATTACTTAAGAGTGACTTATCAAAAACGCAAATTAATTATTTTATTTATAGAAAAAAAGATAGAGCGTGTTGTAAAGATTGCAAGATAATTCGAGGATAAAGCTTAACCACCCAACATCTACTTTTACTTATGGATTTATAAATAAAAAGATAGACAAAGAAGAAAAGAGTTCATCGAGCTATTGAGACTAAATGGCGGAACCTAAAAAGCAAAAAAAAAAGTATATTTAAACAGAGTCCTTCAAGAAGATTCTTAGAATTATGTTGGTACACCTTGTGATATGTAGAACAATATGGCTACACATATTAAGAAAGTGGTGAAAGATGTGTTAGGTGAATCTAAAAGAGGTATACCGGCACAAAAAGAAGTTTGGTGGTGAAGTAAGGTAGTGTAAAATAAAATCAAGGCAAAGAGAAATGTTACAAATTACATTATTCTAAGAAAACTAATGAAACTTTAAAGGCTTATAAGAAAATAAAGAAGGAAGCGAAAAAGTTTGTAAGTGAAGCAAAAGCTAAAATTTGAGAAGTTTTATACAAAAACTCAACTCAAAAGAAAGTAAAAGAGATATTTTTAGGACAGGACTAGAGATAAAAAACCAAGGATCTTAATTATATTAGATGCATCAAAGACGAGGATGAAAAAATTCTAGTGGCAAATGATGATATAAGAAATAGATGAAAAACTATTTTTATAAGTTTTTTAATAAAAATGAAGATGTTAATATTGGGTTAGGAGAGTTAGCGAAATCAGAAAAGCATATAAACCACAATTTCTACCGACGTATTCAAAAGAATGAAATGAAAGAGACTCTTAAACATATGAAGGGTGGTAAATCGATAGGACCAGAAAATATTCCTATAAAAGTTTGGAAAATCCTAAGAGAAAGAAGATTCACTTGGCATACAAGACTATTTAATGAAATATGGAGAAACCAAAAGATACTCGAGGAATGGAGAGCAAGTACACTTATACCCATATATAAGAATAAGAGAGATATTTAGAATTGTGCGAATTATCAAGATATCAAGTTAATGAGTTATACTATGAAATTATAGGAAAGAATTATTGAACGTAGGTTAAGACAAGTATCGAGTACAATAGAGACCAATTTGGATTTATATCAGGCAGATCTACTATTGAAGCGATTCACCTTTTGAGACGTCTGATGAAATATTTTAGAGTAAAAAAGAAAGACTTTCACATGATATTTATTGATCTAAAAAAAGCTTATGATAGGTTACTGAGGGAGGTTATTTGGAGAACCTTGAAAAAAATAGGTATCTCATTGACATACATAAACCTTATAAGAGACATGTATGATGGTGCAAAAACATGTGTGAGGACTCATCAAGGAATGACAAACTTCTTTGAAGTTAATATTAGGTTAAATTAAGGATCAATTTTAAGTCCATAGTTATTTATAATGGTGATTGATGAGTTAACAAAACATATTCAAGTTGAAGTACCTTGGTGTATGTTATTTGCAAATGACATTTTGTTAGTGGAGGAGTCTAAAGAAAAAGTTAATAGAAAATTGGAATTATGGAGAGAAACATTAGAAAGTAAAGGCTTTTGACTTAGTAGAACAAAGACACAATATATGAAATGTAAGTTTGATCATTTGGTTACTTCAGAGGACATAGAAATTAAAATTGGCACATATTACATCCTCAAAAGAAAGTTTTAAATGCATAGGATCAATTTCTCAAAGTGATGGAAGAATTGATGGAGATGTTACACATAGAATTAATGCTAGTTGATTAAAATGGAGAGGACCATTAGGTATTCTTTGTGATGAAAAGATATCATTAAAGTTAAAAGGTAAATATTATAGAGTAACAATTAGACCTACCATGTTTTATGGTTCGGAGTGTTGAACAGTTAATCATCAACATGTACAAAAGATGTTTGTAACATAAATGAAGATGTTGATATGTGTTCATACAAGAAAATATCGTATACATAATGAGGTTATTAGAAACAAATTAAGAGTGACACCAATAGAGGATAAAATTAGAGAATATCGTTTAAGATGGTTTGAACATATAGAAAGAAAATCAAAAGAATAATCTATAAGAAGGTATGAAAAATTAGATTTTGAAAGTATTAAAAGGGATAGAGGACGACCACAAATGTGCTGGAAAGAAACAATAAAGAATGATCTAGCTTATTGTGAGTTAACTCCTAACATGTCACATTATAGGGCTATATGGAATCAAAGAATCCATATAGCAGACCCCGTCTAGTATGGAGAAAAGATTTTGTTGTTGTTGTTGTTGTATATGTATTTTTTTAAGAGTATGAGTTCATATATGTATATTATATATATATTCTTTTAATTTTTGAGAGCGCGAATGCCAAAAAAAATGTTATATAGCTATTTTAAGAAATAAAAAAATTGCAATACACTCAAGTTCCTAAAAGTGAGAATGCATGATTATACATGGTATATATTTTATATATGTATAGGGAGAGAGAGATTGGAACATGTTCACCTCTAACGCTCATCTATTACTTTTAGATGGCCTAAATGTAATAATAATATTTTCATAAAACCTTTTAAATAATTTTAAATTATACTCGTACCATATAAAAGCAATAGATGATCATGATTACACATATTAGAGATAGGTATAGTCTATTTTTCATATATATATATATATATATATTCATTTATATTCAAACACACTTAAAGATCTTTATCGTTCGATCGTCATGAACAATACTAGAGATTGAATTTTAAAATTAAAAGGTATTGTTATACTTTTCATACATTATAATTGATATAATATTAAATTACATTTAAATTTAAATTCAAAATTTATTGTTGATCATGATGGAAATGTTTTAGTAAATTTTAACCGCGTTAGTGTGTGCATAAACTATGCTCTTTCTCTTTGTAAGTGTGTGTACTTGCCTTGGGAATCGAACCCACACCCTCCTTTTGTCGGAGGCAAAACATACCAGGCACCCCAGGCGCCTATCAACTTGTTATTTTCTCGGTTTCCACGGGAGAGGTCAGAGTCAAGTGCACGCCTTGGGAGTTCATCCCCTAACCGTGTGAGCTATTGCTCGTTGTGCTTATAACTGGGGCATTTTATTACTTAACAATGAGCTACAAATACCACCTTTAATGCCATTGACACGCAACCCTCTATCAAACTCATCATCCACTATCAACTATTTGTCATCATCACCATCACCACTATTAAGCCCATCACTGTTCATGCAGAGAGTTAGCTTAACTGACAGGGCTAAGCCGTGGTGAGTTCAATCCCTGGCCGTGCACGTATGGGTGTGTATGCTTCAGCCTTCGGTTGTAACGAAAAAAAATCCATCACTATTTACATTATTTTTCTTTGTTATCATTTATCACCACAACCACCATCAGCATCTATCACTGGATCAATTGAAAAATAATAGGCCAATTGTATTTATTGCCATCAGCATCAGTGGGTCAAATTAGTGAATAAAAGACTTGAAATTTCACCATTTATAGGTGTATTTCCAACAATATTGTAATAAACTTTTGGGTGTGTCCAAATTTTCAGAAAAAGCTTTTTTTGTGCACAATGAGCAATAGCTCACCTGGTTAGGGGATCAACTCACAAGTTGAACGTGGTGGATTTGATTTCCAGGAGAATACCTGTAGCTTCAGCCTCTAAATTATAACTCCCTCCAAAAAAAAGAAGAAGAGTTGCACGCTTGACAAGCATAAACTGGACCCATATCCAGAGACCTTTGGACCCATATCCAGAGACCTTGGTTGGTCTTCAAGCCTGCTCATAAGACCAAGATCCAATGAACTCAAAACCATCGAGATAGTTAATTATTATGTATATAGCTGTTTACAACCTGATCATTAACCACAAATGTCATGCTTTGTACTTGATAAGCATCAGGGAATCTCCAGATCCTTATCTAATTTTACGAGTCCATCCCCACTCTAGGAACTGGATCAGATGAACCCTTATAACTAGACTGGGATTTTCTTTTGGCGCCATAATGAGAGGCCAAAGCCTGACATACACGCACGCAAAAGCACACCCAGGAATAGAACTTGCCACCTACGAGTGAGAATTAAAGGGCCCAACCATCAGTTGAGCTAATGCTGGGGATGGTAATATCGACTCAACCCTTGGCCCCAACCTGACCAACCCGAACAGGGTGTGGAACACCCAACCTGATCAGATTCAGGTTCGCATACGGGGATAAGATGCCCCATTTCCCCAACTCATACCTAACATATCACATACATATAATATATGTGTGTGTATAGCCGCATACATACATATATGTATTGCATATGTTTATATCTTCTGTTTCTAGGCAATTACCAACTTTATCATGAGTCCACTCTCTAGCATCGTTTCAACTTGTAATATTTATGTTTTAAGATCATGATTTTAACTACTACGGTTGGCACAGTGGTAAGGACATCCAGTTGCTAAACATGTAGTCAGGGGTTTGAATAGCATAAGTTTAAAGTGCGACCTTTCTGTGTAAACCAAGACCCGGACGGCAGGGGTCCTGCCCTCGCAGTTCTACGTCAAGTTTTAATAGCTCTCGGAAAATTGAGTTCTCAAAGTTATAAATGAAAAAAGAGAAAGGAATATGTATGTGTCATGTTGGTCTTGGAATATTTTTAATTAGATAGGAGACTGGGTAAGGCAAGATTGGCTCAAGGCCAGGGATTACCCCGTTTGACTAGGTTTAGGTTTCAAAAGAACCGAATATCTTCGAGTGGGAATAGGGCAGGTAAGAGATACGAAGTACACAATGAGTACCTAATGCGAACTCTATCAATGTATACACACACATATATATATATATATATATACATATGTGTAGTTGATAGCAACCCTTGATTAGCAGATATAGTTGAATATTGTCTATTGTTATTGTAACTTACTTGAGATGAGACGCCACTATAAGAGCACTTTGAGTCCTTTCTCCCCAACTGAGATTCAAGGTCTACACACACACACACACATTTATTAAAAGGTTGCTGCTTAAAATGCGAGTTTTTTTTTATTTTCAATTCCTCACAAGATTTTGCTCAATGGGTTCTGGGGATAGGAATCAAGTTTACGTGTTAGTCGAGTTTTATACGCAAAATTAATGGCATTTTAATTATAAAACTGGGCATCTTGAATCAACCTGCTTTTAATTTGAATTTACAAGCAATTGAAGTTCATGAGAAGAAATGGTGATTTCAGGCCCAAAGAATCCAGTCTAGGCACCCTCGGTCAGGTCTGGGTCGGCGAGCATCAACATGACCAAAGTTGACTGGTGTAATATATACACACACACTTGGTTCAATTTCACCTGAACACGATCAGGTTGAGTCTGGGTTCTGAAAACGAATGAAAGAAAAAGAGTTGAGTCAAGTTCGGCGTGGTATGAATTGTGACCTGACCAGAATCAGACATGCCAACTCAATTCGCCACCCCTATTCTTGAGAAACTAGATTCAAAAACTGATGGGTTTAATCAATTCGGCCTTCTATTGTAACCCAAAAAATAATAATTAAACTAAACCCCTCAATCACGTTAGAGGGGTTTAATAAATCTATTTTTTTATGCCTACCTGATCCGCACAGTGGCCGACTTACATTAAGGCAAGGTGGTTCGCCTCAAACCAAATTTTGGAAAATAAATAAAAAGTATTAGCCAACAGCTCTGAGGGTAATCAATGATTTTAAACCCGCCCTAATCTGTTTCATACTCAGATGGAGAAGTTGAAGCTAGATGCACACCCTTGGTTCCGAACTCATGACATTCGACTCGTGAGTTGACCCCCTAACAAGGTGAGCTGTTGAGTACACCAGACCCACTTCCATCTTCAATTCATAATCCAAGTGAAAAGAACAAACAAAGAATAGACTCCATGAGTGCCGAACTAAAACACCTATGAATATGAAAGATGATCATTGGCACGTGAAGTCTTGCAAACGGGACAAAAGAGGTCCAGAAAGCCAAACTAAAAAGTGATATACCCTGATCCGATGTGGGTCCGTTTCGTATTGCAGTAAAGATCCATCTTTTGGACCCAAATAGACTCCATGAGTGCTAAACACAATGTGTTGGTGAAACCCATCAACAGTATATAGACATGATTTTAATTATGTGGAGACTTATACGATAAAATTGAGAAAAAGAAAAAAAAAATCATCCCATGGTAGAAACGAGCCAAATAGAAGCAGTCTAACCGTACATACGGGATTGTGACAGACCAATACAAGCAAGCATCATGCTGCCGGTGGAAATGGTAGAGTACTCGTTCGGGTCGGACCCATTTGTGCAGATAAACTGAACCTAACTATTGGAAGGACCCTGGCCGGCAAAGATATGAACAGCATTTAATATTTTTTTTGCTTTAGATCCGGTCACGATAAGAAGGGTGTATGGGATGGACAAGCTCACATGCAAGTAAGAAATTTCTCAGAAACTGAATAAACCTATGACATGAATTTAGGATTATGGTTTCACAAGGAGCCTACTTGATTTGCAACATCTCTCTCACACACACACAAACTTGGTCGGTTTGGAACTGGTCTGGTGATTCCAACCGGAACTAAACCATTCAAAGAACACGCTCAAACCAGGACCAGACTAGGAACCACCCAGTTTAGATCCAGTTCCACCTTTCATAGAACCAGATTTAAACTAGAACCAGTGGTTCCATAATTTTTTTTTCTTTAAAATTTTAATTTTGTAATGATTTCTCTCATTTTCGGTGGTCCGTTGAGCTTTAGATCTCTTGCCACGGCCGTCGTCATCGAAGAGGTTACGCAGAGAATGGAAAAACAGAGAGTCGAGAGAGAAGATAAAATAAATCGTTTACGGTATATATTTTTGTTTCTTTGTATTCATTTCAGTTTTCATCCTTACTTTATTTACCTTTTTCAGATTTCCATTTCAGTCAAGAGAAACGGCTCCTTCCCTCTTATCTTATGTTATATCTTGTAAAAGGAAATTCTTTAAATATGTTTGTTTAGCAAAATAGAAAGTGGTCTATGCAATAAAGAAGGGGGCCTTTTTCGTTATTGCATATCCATTATGCATGAGGCCTTATGGCCATTTGTTATACATAGTTATCATCTCCCACTTTGCCATATGACTTAAATCTTTTTCCCACTTTTTACTTGCTTTACCAACTGTATCATTTTTCAATTATACCAAAGTATAACTCCCATAAGTTATTCATGTTATGTGATTATCGTAACCAATACATTTTGCATGCATAACAACTCATGTATATATTTTCACACAACTGAAAACTCTAAACATGTCTCTAGTAACATGTTTAGCAAACAAATCTTTAGGTATACCTTTTGCCAAGGGATCTGATGTCATATCCCACAAAGAAAGATAAGAGACAAATATTTTATTCTTGTGTACCATATCATGTACATAATGATACTTTACCATATATGTTTGCTCCTTGAGCTATTAACTCCACTCTTTATAAGAGTTATGGTTGCATTGTTGTCACAATAAATAGCAAATGACTCGTTGGTTATATCCAACTTCAAATCGTGATTGAAGGGGCTTATCCAAATGGTACTCATTGGTATACTCAGCTTCTTATGTATGAAATACTACATAACCTTGTTTCTTTCATGATCAATAAACAATAATACCTGAAAACTTGATGAGAAGTTGATTTTTTGTTATCTTTACTTTTAGTAAAGTTAACATATGAATATCTATTTATTTTTAATTTATATGCATGATAGCATAGTTTTAAATCCCTTTTTCTTTTAGATATTTTAGAATCCTCTTTACAGTAACTCAATATTACCAACCATGATTACTTTGATATTTACTCATGACACTAACAACAAAGTTGATATCAAGTCATGTACATAGCACATCATACATTAAGCTACCAACAACTTAGAACATTTGGTTATTCTTTTCCATCACTAAGATAATATGCTTTAAGCTTGACCCCTTTTTTAATGAGTGTACTAGTAGACTTGTAGTCATCCATTGTGATTTTCTCAAGGATATAATCAAGTACCTCTCAAATTAGAAATAATAGTTTAGATGCTCTATTATGGGTAATTTTTATACCAAGGATATAGAATGTTTCTCCTATATCCTTCATTTTGATCTTAGAACTCAATCATGACTTGGTCTTAATAATCATATTATTGTCATTACCAACAAACAAAATATCATTTACATAAAGAGATAGGATGACAAAGTGGCTCTCATTGTTTAAAAAATAGACACAATGATCCAATCAATTAGCCACAAACTCAAGTTCGATAATGACATCTTGAAAAGTCAAATATCATTAACAAAGTGATTGCTTTAGGTCATATATGGATTTCTTCAACCTATATACCATATCATCATGACCTTTAATTATATAGTCTTCTAGTTATTTAATGTAAATTACTTCATTAAAGTCACTATTTAGAAAAGTAGTCTTTACATCTAACTCATATAAATTCAAATAATAAAAAACCATAATTACCAAAATTATCCTTATGGATACAAATTTTGCAATAGAGAAATACATATCAATATAATTAATTCCTTCTTTTTGCGAAAAACATTTACAACCAACATCGCTTTAAATTTTTTGATTGAACTATCCACTTCGTATTTCTTTTGGAATACCTATTTAGAACCAATTGCTTTTCTTTTCTTTGACAAAACCACATACTTTTAGACTTTATTTTTTTAACGAATTCAATTTTCTCATCCATTGCTTTTAGCCAATATGGTGATTCAGATGAGCTCATAGCTTCACATTAACTTAGGTTATCAATTGTCATTTCTAAATCTATAAATAGCATATCTCCTCAACTAAGTAAGTATAATAATCTTGCAAGTAGGATGAGGAACTTATGGTCTCGTATGACCACTTAATATTTTAGTTTGCAAGAAAAGACTATTTGGTTCTGTTTCTATGAGTTTAAATGATGATCTATCAAGATCTAGAAGATCATTGTTATTATCATCATTATTTATAAATATGGCATTCTTAATGTCCTCTAACAATTGAGTATCCTTACTTTCTATCAACCCGAGGTCCTCATAATATTTAGCAAACTCAATTGAAGTGTATTCTCCGTGTCGATCAAACCTCAATACTTTAATTATGCATCGTAGTTGATTTTCAACTTCTTATTTATATTCTTTGAATATGTATAACGCTTCATATTTATGTGACAAGATGTATGCATATCTATACCTCAAACTATCATCAATAAAGGCTATAAAATAAACATGATGAGAACTTATTCTAAAAAAACCATAGATGTTAGTATGAATGATTTCTAATAAATTTATGACTCGCCTTGCTTCTTTGGAAAAAGATCTTTTCTGTGGTTTCATTAAATACAGGTAATAAGTCAAAGGAAGGTTGCTAATTTCTTTAACTTATTTAGGTTAACATGTGGTAGCCTTTTATGTCATGCATTCACATCAAGAAGCATTATACAATCAATATAACTAGAAGAAGTAGATGATTCTTTATTATTTAAAGTGTTAAGCTTAAACAAGCAATATTGGAAACAAGAATTCTAGTAAAATACATATAGCCATGTTTTTCTTATGGTCACCTTCTCAAGAATAAAATTCTAACCTCAAAGCCTTTTAAACCAGTATAGACATAAAAATGAAATTGTGCCTTATATAAGACACAATTAATACATAAATGAATAATATAAGAGTGTATGTTATATTGATCCTAAATGATTTGACTCCTAGACATGATGTTCTTCGGGTCAGTACTCTTTGAGGTCAATTGCATTATTTTTGCTCTTTGCAATGTGGTGTGTTGCTCCAAAGTCATTCTATCAACAAGAAACCTCAGGGTCTAGATGAAGGCATTCTAAGATCACGCAGACTATCTCACGCTTATCCTTTCAACCATTTTGTTGAGTGTTATTATCATCACCTTTCTTGCTGTTGTGGAAGTCCCTTTCAAAGTGTCTCATTTTTCTCTAGTTAAAGTACTTTACTCGATAAGCAGATTCTTATGATTTTATAAATGATTGACCTTTCTTTTTGTTAACTTTTTCAAAAAAAAATTGTTATCTCTTTTTCTGGTTGTTGTGAGAACTAGAACTAGGTTATCTTCAGAAATGAGTGAATTTTCCTTTTTGCCCTTCTTGAGGTACTCTTGTTCAATTATCAATTTTAGAGAGAATTAAGGTAGGATAATAGTTCTATTAACCCTAAAAGTAATAGTAATCATATCCTAAGAAGGGAGAAGGCTATTTAAGATCATAGAGATCTAGACGAGATCTAGGATGACTAAGTTGGCTACTACTAAGTCTTTGGTTATTGAGAGCATTTTGTTCGCATGCTCTACTACATTGTTCATCTTTTATTCTAAAAGAGTTGTACCATCGCAAGAGCAACTAGTCATGTAAATCAGTTGTGGTATTATATTTGGTTGTGACTGCATCAAATACTTTTTTGGAAAAAGTTTTATAACTTTTCTTTTCTCAATTATTGATCTTGAAGTAGATTCAATCCTAGTTTCTCGTAAGACATATTCAACACCCTTGAGTGAAGGCCAATGAGATACAACTTTTTCTTGTTTGAAAATTCAAACCATTTAGTTTTTATGTTTTAGCCAACTTGGAGACACATAATATGTAACCTATTTTTAATTTCAATATTTGACAAATCATTTAGAAAAATGAGTCTAGCAACCAAGATAGGCAAGTAATAACCACACAAGAGTTTTAATTAGCAATAGCTTAATGCAGACAAATAATACATTAATGCTAATGTAAGCACTAAATGGTAATATTTAAGAAATTACTAGTAGTAGTCTGTAAATATCAACTTGCACATCTATGTAATTAAGAGTTATATCAGGTGTTATTCTGGAAATAAAATAGATACTTTACCTAAAAGAAATTTAATCTGTTAATTTCCAAACAAGTTTCAGGATAAATCCAAAATTTGTGCAAGAAGTGTCATTCAACAATTTAAAAAAATAAACAGTCTAACTGAAAATAATTTTAGCTACTGATCTGCAATTCAAAAATGTTTTAAGTACTAGTCTAGAATTATCACAGAGTTTCAAAACTAATGAGATGTATAGAGAAACGCTCTTTGCTTGTCAAGAAAACAAAGGGCAAGCTACCACTCAAGGGAATGAATTTGTGACGTTCGTGGCTGCAATGACTTTTTATTTCTGCAATCAGATAAGTATTTCTCTTTATTTTGTATTTTTTAATCTATATTATTATGAAAAGAGACCAACAAGAGAGTTCTTCAAACAATATTGATCTATGTATGTATATATATATATATATTATGCGCTTCTCTTGTTAAAACCATGAAGAGCTTTAATAGGCACTTTCTGCTCAGATCTAACGAGGTTTGTCTAGAAAATGATGTCAATCTAATAAGTTGTTGAGTCAAGTGCTTGTTAGGACCGATAAGAGGCTCTGATGCTATTTATTGGTTTCTTTGTTATAGTAGAGCATCATCCTGGGGCTGTGGATTGTTTGGCACATCACCATCGAAGAGGTTTCACATAGAATGAAAATATATCGAGCCGAGAGAGAAGATCAAATAAATTGTTCATTGTATATATTTATGTTTTTATGTATCTTTGTATATATATATTCATTTTAGTTTTCATCCTTTCTTTATTTACCTATTTGGATGTCCGTTTCAGCAAAGAGAAAAGGCTACTTACCTCTTATGTTATATTTTATAAAAAAATATTTAAATCTGTTTGTTTAGCAAAATGAAAAATGATCTAATATAATATGAAAGGAGGCCCTCCTTTTTTATTGCATATCCGTTATGCATGAGACCTTATAGCCATCTGCTATACAAGAGTTTTCATGCTTAGGACTCAAACCAGAACCAGAACCAGAACCAGAACGGTCCTGGTTTTGTTCCGATTCCTGATTCTAGGAAAACCAGAACCTGCCTTGTCTACGCACACACAAGTAATTGAATCCGGAGGTTTCATTTACCTAGCTGGTAGTGCTGGTACACGAGCTAAACCTGAACACGAGTTGTTCTGCAACTGCAGATCTTGTTACTTTCATATCATTAGATCGGTTTGGCCAAACCAAACAGCTGAGTTAGAAAAGCTGAGCACATGCTTCTCGTTCATGTTAATAATGTAACCATTGACATGTCTTTCTTGTAGAAAAGATAATTTCTTGATTAAAAATTAAATCCATAATTTTAAATTTCATATAGTTCTCTTATAAATGTGAATACGTTAGGTCCACACAACGTTTATTTCGCTCTTGCTTTGGTAAGAATGCAGTTTAATTAGAATAAAGTCACACATGTAGAATCTTCAGCGGTTTAAATTTTTTACTTCTAACGGTCACATGTCCATGGATAAGTTCAATGTTGGCTCCACCACAAGCGACGTAAACGAAAATAGAAATGTGAATGAAGTATGTGCTTTGTTATGGTCTGTCACACAATTTATGTGTGTATGTGGGTGCAGTGGCGGTTCTAGATTAAGCTGAGGTGTCTTAAATTTCAAAAATCAACTCAAAGTCTATAGCCCGTGATAAGATCCATGGATTATTATAATACATTATTCATCCCACTTAAAACCATTCAAAAGGCTATTTGTCTCATCCCAAAAAAAAAATTTAAGTTCGTCACTATGTGTGTGATTGTGGACATGAAGGTCATGGTGGTGGTAACAAGTGATGCTTCTGACGCAAAGAAAAAGAAGAAAGTAGAAGAAATGATTGATGGTGGCAGAGGACGGTTTCTTAAACAACACTGATCTTGTTAACTAAAGTTTGCAATGCCAATAGACGTCGATTGAGTTCATATAGTTAGGAATGTTTATGGGGGCAGAATAGTGTTCATGAAGACTCATCGAAGAAAAAAGAAGGATGATCAAATATAGGTTGGAACTCACTTTTACATGTGAACATGACATGAAATAACTTCAAATCCGTCCCGCTCAAGACAGGTTCCCGCGAGGAGCAGGGATCTCTTTCCCATGAACATTTCTCCACGTAATAGCACTGTAAATCTGAACATGACATGAAAACCCAAAGAAGAACACAATTTACTATTGAAAAAGTCCTTATTCATGTACACTCAAAGTATCATACCAGATGACTAACATTTAACGTGGAAACAACTTCAAAGTACCTGTACTTGTTGACAAAGTAATACGAAGATCCATCCTTGTTCGGGTTAACCTGTTTTGCCATAAAACGGAACGACATGACACGAAAATATCTGAAAACATGAAACTGCCACCTGCATGACCCATATCCAGCCCTATTTTGCAATTTTTTAATAATTCTTTTTTCCTCTTTTTATACTTTGTGTTGGGATTTTATTCATTTTTATTTAGTGAGACGTTGGGTTTTTGTCCATATTGTGGTTAGAGAAAAAAGAAGACAGAGAATCTAATTCCTTGGCTTCGTACAAGCTTTCGGCACTCCCGAGGTCATCGTCGTCCTCTTCACGCCAACTTGCAGGCTTCTAAACGAACATCCTATTAGTAGTATAAATTATTTTTAATTAGATGAAATTATTAGGGTTTAACCTACTTTTAACATGAACACAAAATAATATGCAAAACAAACATGACCTAAAACACACTGATACGGATGCAATCAAAATCACGGAGTGACTCAATTCAAATGGCACGGAAAGATCAGATGTACAAATTGGTGAAGTGTGGGTGTGCTAGACAAGACTTCTATTTTTAGAGGGTTCGAGTAAAGCTCAAGCAATTATGAACCATGAGAATATGATGAGTGTGTCTCAACCAACTCAAATCTATAATAACCCTATTTGGGATATCATAACCACGAAAAAATAGGTATTAAGATAAAAAGGTATATCTTATTAAAGAACTATTATAAGAAAATATTGACTAAAAAAGAAAGTACTAGAGGCTATAGCTATCACTAGAAAAGTCTCTTAAATTCCTTTTTGGTGACTCTGGTGCCGTTATGATTTTTAGCGATAACAATAACTAAATTGTTGCTATGATTTTTAGCGATAACAATAACTAAATTGTTGCTAATGTAACACTCGCAAGGAACACAACCCAAAATGTTTTAGTATCCACACAATATATGCAAAACATCAAATTA
Organism: Brasenia schreberi; assembly: GCA_036023115.1. Classification (NCBI taxonomy): domain Eukaryota; kingdom Viridiplantae; phylum Streptophyta; class Magnoliopsida; order Nymphaeales; family Cabombaceae; genus Brasenia; species Brasenia schreberi. The sequence continues at coordinate 14,855,003 of JAYKKT010000089.1, read as the reverse complement.
TATTTGGATTGGCTTTATTTTGACACGAACACGATCAACTATCATAGTTTTGAAAGTTTGTTTTTGTTGCTTTCTTTATTTTATTTTCTTCATGCAATTTTGAGGATACAAGCTTGAACATGCTTTGAAAGGTTTGACACTCGGCATTCAATCTGCATTGGACCGAAGAAAATTGGAAAAATAATAAAAAAAACGCATATCCCATGGTTAAATGGGTTGTCGTACTACCTACAGTACCCCGCTTTTAGGGTTTTATAGGTTGTCCTTCGTCCTACCCTAACAAATTTTCTACATCCGCCACTATCGATGTTTATTTGAATCTTAGAGGAGTACTAAAGCCACCGATGAGGATGAATTTGTTCCCATCTCTGCTTCTGTTGGATAGGCGTCCAATTGGACATTGAGTGGAAAAAAAGAGTTGTGAATCCAAATCACATTTATAGGTTAACCAAACATGCCCAAAGAAAATTGGGGAAAGTCCCTTACAAATGAATGTTGGTTCCTTGGAAGACATGGCTGAGGAGAGTCATTTGTCTTTTTTTGGTCCAAATGCTGTTATTGTTTGGTGTCATATGCTTTCCCCCCGTATTAGTACAACTACCATCCTTTGAACATTAAAACAACTAAGCCTTTTCTCATAGTAGATAGGTCACCTACATGAATTGTTTGTTTTCAGAAAGTCTTATCATTTATAGAATTTATGGTAATTAAGTTTGACAAAGTTTTACACTAGCTATCGAAAACCTAACACAACCCTTTTTTTCTATTGGGGTTTGGGATCGGTCATGCAAAAATGATCCCATGAACAAAGTTCTTTTCATTCAACATTAATGATATATATATATATATATATATCATGTGCATGGAGAGAGAGAGTAGGATGAATATGCTATATTTCGTTATCACTACCAAAACCACTTAAAAACCTATAAAACCACACATCCAAATGATATGTTGACTCCTTGGTAGACATGGCAGAGGAGACTCATTTATTTATTATTTGGTGGTTTGTCACACCCGGTAGCTGGTCTGGCAATTGTTTCTGGTCCAATACTAACATCAGTACCACCAGTCGGGTCAAAATCTATACCCCTTTCTTTGGGTCCAACAACAAAATCTAGGGAGGCGAAAGCTGATTGTGGGTGCACTGCCGAGAGAAAACAACTCCACCAACAGGCAACAAGGACTTCGCAACGGTAGTATATCCAAGCCCACTCTAGTTTTAGTGGGAATTGATTGGATGCTCGTTTATGATACTTATTGAAATTCATTTTTGACCAACTGAAATAAATGATATTCTTTCACAAAGAACAATAGTTACCAGGCTAGGCGATTCACAAGTTGCTGATCAGGAAGTCGATACCCGGGGAGTGCATCTGGCTTCTGCCTCCCCATTTACCACACAAAAAAAAGACATTTTTTCACATGAGAAAGATTACTCCGAACCCTTTCTCCAGGATAAAGGGAAGTTGGGAGGTGAAGCTTCCTTGTCTTAAATGATATTTCTTACGTTTTTTCAAAATTATAAATTGAATATTCCCTGACATAGTTTACAAAATGTTAAGGCCTTTTCTTTAACTAAACCCGATTTTAGTTTGTTAGTTATTACCTTCTTTTCCACAAGAATTCTAGATTTCCTTTTCAGAACTTCTAAATTTCTCGCGCTATTTTGGGTGCCGTTAGTTTGTCAATTCAGAACTTTGTTTTTCGCGACGGCTAACCAAAAGCTGTTCATGGTAGCTATAAAAAGCCTGTTGCCTGGCACTCAACCTAACGACTGGATGTTTATATACTTTTTTTAATCAAGTCAAGAGAGAGTGGCATGATTCGTTGACACTAAAGTAGGTATGATCGTGCTGTATAAGTCACAATATCTTAAAATCATATTGTTTAAAAACAAGATATATATATATATGAAAAAATATATCAAATTTACTCCTCACATGTCCACTCATTCTCAATCACTTTTGTTAATAACAATGTTTTTTTGTACTTTTTCAAAACTCTTAAAAAATGTAAAAACAATGAGTGAAAAAGAGTGAGTATATCCAAAGAAGGTACAATATAGTTTTTCATATATATATAAAGAGAAAGAGAGATGGGATCATGTTCACCTATTGCTTTTAGGTAACATAAGTATAATAATAATATTTTTTGTACTTTTAAAACTTTTTAAAATTTTAAATTATATTTGTATCATCCAAAAGTAAAGAGTGAAAATGTTAAATTTCCTATATATATATATATATATATATATAAAGAGAGAGAGAGGGAAAGAAAAATAGAGAGAACGAATCATACCCACTTTTACCATTGTTTACTAATATACATGCTTTTGGGTGCATAAGTTTAATATTAATATCTTTTGTACTTTTTTAAACTCCTTAAAAACATTTAAATTACATTTGTAATACTAAAAATCAATAGTTGGACATATCAAAAGTGGATAGAATCTAATTTACCTCTCTCTATATAAAGTGGATCTACCCACTTTTAACATTTTACTCATTACTTTTTAGTAACATGAATGTAACTTAAATTTTTTTAAGAGTTTATCAAAAAATATGAAAAAATATTATTATGCCTATGCTCTTCAAAAATAATGTTCAAGCATGAGTGGATATCATTGGTATGAGTAAGATCAAATCAATATATATGTGTGTGTGTGCATGTGCATGCACATAAACACACACACACACACACACATATATATATATATAGTATATGAGAGAGAGCATACTTGGATGCGTGCGTGTATTTATAAGAGGGAGAGAGGTCTTGTTAAAATTTAAGACATTATGATTTTCAACGAAAGGATGAACTGCTTGCTTGACTTAAATATTTTATATAATTCTCAATGAAAAGCAACTCTAAGTTGCTGAAGTTATCATCATCTTAAAATTTATCCTTATTGTAAAAGTAAAGTTCTAGAGTTTATGCATGCCCATGAACTTTGAATGGCTTGACATATTTTTCTCTAACATGTATACATGTTGATAGCATATATATTCAATTATATGAGTCTACCTGATCGGAGTCGATCTATGCTCGTGATCTGCTTAAGCCTGCCTTCATAAAATTCTGAACTATACCACTACAACATTTCAAGGAACGTGTCCCTTCGATATAGTTTGTATCATTAGAACACAATGGGAAACGTCACGCCAGCATCGGTAGGTTCGGTTTACTAATCGAATCGAATAAACCGAATACCAAAACATCAGAAAAAACAAATCAAAACCAAAATCAATTATATGATATACCAAACTGTATGGAACCAAATAAACCGAACATCGAAACATCATAAAAAAACAAACAAACCAAAACCGACATCAAATATATGATATACCGAACCAAAATATTTGGGTTCCGTTCAATCGGTTAGTCGGTTTCTGATGCTTGGATTGATATAACCTTGAACGACGCTCCTTATAATATGCAATAGGTTGATATGTTTAACCGACTTCTTGATTGATGATTTCATCTTCTTGATTGCATAAAAGAACAATATTTATAACTCAAATAGAAGTTGCCTTGTCATACCATGTTACTGCAATAAGCAAGAGAAACAATAAGATCACCTTTCTCAGTCAAACAATTGCATAAACCTTTACAATCCTGGGATTTATTTCCATGAAAATAAAATTAGAGAGCACGTCATAACTAGTTCAAAAGGGAAAAGCTTAATAGAATGCAAAAGCTGCGATCAATGAAGAAACCAAATGATTAATTTTTATTTGTAAGGTTTGATTTCATCGCCTTCAAAACCCTAGTCGAAGAACTGAACACCTTACCCTCGTCCAGGAACACGATTGCAGATGCTTGATGGTGAAGACCATTGTAACAGCTTGATGCTCTCACCTAATAGGAAGAGAGAGGGACGCATGCAGCTGTTTGATAGAGAACATGTTGAGCATGACAGCGGATGATAAAAATAGATTAGGATAATACAACAGAGAGAGGGAAAGGAGGGGGAAGACATTAAAAACCGATTAAGGTAATGAAGAGGAAGGAACCACAGACAACAAAATATGATTAGGGTTTTGAGGGACAATATTTAAAGTATTTCGGTTATTCAGGTCATTTGATTTTGAACATTTTGAAACCCAACTTCTTAAAATTACTAAACCTACTCGAATTGATTGTTAATGTTATCGAACCGAAACAAAGAATTTTGGTTCAATATAATTCGGTTTTAATCAAATTATGCTCATCCTTAACCCTAAGGATGGACCAATGGTGACCTTGTAAACGAGTAAAAAGCAGTGTTCCATGACTTTGCTTTTAGATGATGTTTGATTACGAGGCTTGAGCCTAAAACAGTTTAAGTTCCATAAGTTCAGGAGTCTTGATAAAACAAAGCCACAAGACCAAACTATGCCTTATCTGATGGGACTCCCCAGATAAGTCGAGGTGAGCCAACCAATAGATGCAATCAATGAAGCAACTCATGCTAAAGTGTTTTCCGTTGCAAGTGCTTTTGTCTACACCTTGGACGGTGTAGACATACTCAAAGAAAGGAACTATGGATGTCTATTTCTGTTACCTTATTATCATATCTTAACATCTAGCCAACTAAACTTGATTTGGAAGGTTTTCTTCTTCTTTTTGTGAAGGAGGCAAAGCCCAATTAGGTAGGACTTGTAGAGGCTAAGCTGGTAATCTCTACATTTGTATAAAGCATCTCGTATCTGTATTTTTACAAATCTCTTTGTATCCGAGCATTTGAACCAACTGATGAGCAGCCCCTTGCTTGCTTTACTTATTAGATTGGTAGATTTGTTTGTATGTCTATGCTGTTGAAGGAAGAATGAGGTGGTGTGTGTGCGCGCGCGCGAGCTGGCAAGAGTGTTAGAAGATATTCACAAGGCGGACTTGCGCGTATTTGACTGCACTCAGGTGATAGCTCCCAACACGCTTCGTCTTTCCTTCACAACACAACTCTCTCTCTCTCTCTCTCTTATTCATACACAAGTAACACAACCCTCTCGCGTTCTCCCCCTGCCAACGTACTGCATTCTCTCTCTCTCTCTCTCTCTCTCTCTGAGGCCATTCATTTCCCTGTTTTCTCTTTCAAGAATGCTGTCTTTCTCTCTCTCTGTGGCACGGAGCAAGCTAAGCGCGTGCGCACACAGAGATACAGGGAGAGAGATGATGGTCCATTACCACAGGAACCATGCGCAGCGCAAAGGAGAAGAGCCGCTCGCTGAGACACAATCCTTTGTTGAATGTGGGAACGTGTACAGAAGAAGCAGGGCGAGGTTGATTCGTTTCTTTCCACTCTTCGCTCTAATGTCCTGCAGCCTGCTTTGGGCCCCTCGATTTCTTGGTGGTTCTGGCTTTCCGTTCTTATGTAAGTTCATTTTAGCTTTTCTTTTTCCCTTGCTGTGAGATTTCTTCCTCTGTTTTTGCTCTGTGGAAACGAGTTTAAGCTCACCCTTTTGGTGGTTTCATGTATGCGATGCAGATGCAGGTGATGCCTTCGCAGATGCAAGGGAGCATGCTTCCTCTGCTTGTCCTTCCACACTAAGCAATGGTACTCTATCTTTTGTTTTTAGGGGGCATCATCTCTCTCTCTCCCTCCCTCTCTTCCACACTCCAACAATGGTATTTTCCTTTCGTTTCTGATGATCATTTTCTTGTAGCTAAAACTAGTTGTGCCTGCGTATATATGTGTTTTGAACGTTTTCTTCCATACTGAGCAATGGTACTTTCGTTTTATTTTCTTGACCATCTTATTTGTGCTAAAACTGGCTGAGCCTTCTGCGTGTGTGTGTGTGTGTCTTGTATTTACAATGCGAATCTGGTCATTATGCAGGAGCTATTTGCTGCGACAGAAGCAGTTTTCGGTCAGATATTTGCTACATGAAGGGGGATATTAGGACTGAATCTTCCACAAAATCTGTGTTTTTGTTCTCCGGATCCAACGCCACCTTCCAACAAGAAGAAGAGACTATCAAGATTAGGCCATATACCAGAAAGTGGGAAACGAGTGTGATGAACACCATCGATGAGCTCACACTCATAAAAACATCAATCTCTCCTCAGAGCCATCACTGTGATGTTTATCATCCAGTGCCAGCTATCTTTTTCTCCACAGGTGGCTATACGGGAAATGTTTACCATGAGTTCAATGATGGTATTTTGCCCTTGTACATTACCTCTCAGAGCTACAACAAAGAGGTAATTTTTGTGATTTTGGAGTATCACAATTGGTGGATAACCAAGTATGGTGATATAATTTCCCACCTCACAAACTATCCACCAATAGATTTTACAAAGAGTGAGCAGGGCCATTGCTTCTCAGAAGCCATTGCAGGCCTCTACATACATGATGATCTCACTGTAAACTCATCATTGATGCAAAGAAACCCAAAAACTATTTTCGATTTTCGCAACTTGTTAGATGATGCATATAGACCTAGAATCAGAGCAATACGGACAGAAGAAGGAAAGGAAGCAGAAGAGAATGAAAGAGCACAAAAGCTGATTTCCAATCCCAAGCTTGTGATAATCTCAAGGAACAATTCAAGAGCAATTCTGAACCAGGAAAGCTTGGTGAAGTTCGCTGAGCAGATCGGATTCGAAGTTCAGGTGTTATCACCGAGAAAGACAACAGAGCTCGCCAAGATCTACAGAGCTCTGAATTCTACTGATGTAATGATTGGTGTCCATGGTGCAGCCATGACTCATTTCTTGTTCATGAGCCCTGGGAGTGTGTTCATTCAGGTGGTGCCTTTAGGCACGGATTGGGCTGCGCAGACTTACTATGGTGATCCTGCTATCAAGCTTGGTTTGAAGTATATGAGATACAAGATTTTGCCAAGAGAGAGCTCTCTGTATTCGCAGTACGACAAGGATGATCCTGTGCTAACCAATCCAAGATCCTTAACAAAGAAAGGGTGGGAGGTGACAAAGCGTGTGTATTTAGATGGCCAGAATGTGACATTGAATCTGAAGAGGTTTAAAAAGAGATTGTTGACAGCCTATGTCTACGCTGTGGCTAGAAGAAGGGAGATGATGAGTAGTTTTTCATCCTTGTAGCCATTTCAAGGGGTCTTCAGTTTGGTGATTGTGGATCGACTGATAGGTAATATAGATCCGATGATTGGGGTAATCCCTTTTGTTGTGGATAATTATATTGTTTAATCTGTAAAAGAGCAATAATCGGTATAGTTGAAATCTTTAATTCATTCTCTTTCCTCGATGATAATGTCTCATTTTCTCAGTTCTGTTGGAATGTTTTGCAAGGTCCTAATTTGTGTGTGTGAGAGAGAGAGAGACAAAGAGCAGTTTTGTTATATTCCCGCGAGGAATTTGATGTGGGAGCATGGAAAATTTCACTTCTCAATGTGTATCTATTTGGTTTTATATTTCCAGCACTAATGCATCAGAGCCCACGAGGAAAGTTAAGTGTGTGCGCGAGGGAGTCCTGGAACAACTTTTTCCCCCAACAAAGAGATTCTTCACTGAGAAATGAAATAGAGAAAAACAGTTTGGTCCATCGAAAACAAGTGGTTGTCTAACCAATACAACAAACGGATGCATAATTTAAGATAAGATGCGTTCAGTTTAGAAGTGAAATTGGCAAATCAGTAATTCTGAACTCATTTGCCATTTTTATTGCGAGAGTGTTGATGTCTTTGCAGGCTCCGATGATTACCTTTCAAAATGAAGTCATTTATAGCACACCATAATTTTCATAAAGTGAATGCCTTGGGTCTGTCTCCGCAGAGCGCATGGCAGCCTGCATGGTACCTTGATCTGAGAGTAGGCATCCAATTAAACTGTTGGAACGTGATCCCTTCTTGTATGTCATCAGTTCCGACAGAGATGGTTTATCGTGACCAAGTTCGCCAGAGCTACTCACCTCCCGTAGAGAACATGAGAGAGAGAGAGAGAGAGAGAGAGAGAGAGAGAGAGAGAGAGAGAGAACAGTACAGGAACAGCAGCTTACCTCGGGAAATCCCATGTCACATCCTCTACCATAGGAAAAGCTTGGTTAAGACATGTATTTGCACGCATTGTTTGACATTCAAAATTAGATCGAGTCAAATCAACCATGACCCAATCAAATATTGGGCTTAACATGTGAAATTTCGCAAGGCATGCCAAGGTAAATTCCATAATGGTTTATCATATGCAAATTATGCCTCACCGTGAAAAACTTAAGCCAGGTGCTTCATTTATTCAAAACGGGCAAGGTGCACGACAAGGGGTCAAACAATGTTTGACAACTGTGTAGATAGTAACTAAGGTTATAAAATGAGCCAAACTGGGACCTGTTTGTGGCTCTTAACATATATTGCTGCTTGCGCACGGATTCTTTCAATGCTCATTCATAGCTTCAGCTGGCTAAACTAAATGTATGCTTGGCCTTCTTTTGCCATACTTGCACCCAAAATGATTTTTTCATTAGAACACACTCACAAATACACACCCCCCTCACTTGCAATTACTCGGGTCCATGTCAGACAATATCCGTAATCACTTGACAAGAACTGATCTTCAATAGACAAGAATAGGACTGGGAAACAATCCGAATAGCACCTTCGTTTCAACTTTTACCGGGTTCTTTCTTGCTCGATTCATAATCTAAACGAGCTGGTTGGTTAAGCTATTCATGCCGAACGGATACCTGCTTCTTCCCATATCGGCCTGCACATGATTGTTTACTTAATTATACATAATATTTGTGTCCAGGCGTGTACGTAACCATAACCAGGTTAACAACATGCAACCAAATTGTTGTGTTTTGTTACAAAAAACATTTCACACAAAAAAAGTCGACTTAGATTCTGATGGATTTTATCTTTAATGAGGATAGAACTTTAATCTGCTAAAGTTTTTTACTTTAATGAGCAATTAGTGTTCAGCTCAACTAAGTTGGCCCGTGCTTGGTTTGCACTGAGCTAGTTAGTTAGACCGAGTTTGAACAGCATTTTGATTTGTGAAACATGCCAAAGCTGCCCATCTTCAATTTGAACGGCATCTCAACTTAGGCGGCAGAATTTCATTTCCCATGGCTCGTTTATCATACATAATGATAATGATGTATAAATCCTAGTTTATGAACAAATCCTTTTCTTTTAGAGGGCTACAATGGGGAGGCAGAAGCCAGATGCACGCCCCTGGGTTGAGAACTCATTACCTTCAACTGGTGAGTCGACCCCCTAGCCAAGTGAGCTATCGCTCATTGTGCTGGTTCATGAACAAATCTTAAAAGCAAATGATTCCACAGAAAGAGAAGGCTAACTTTCTAGTATCTTCATGATACTAACACAGCATAGTCTACGAGGATTTACATGAAAATGAACTGGTATTCAATATACATTAATTTACATGTGTAATCTGCAAATGTGGAAAATATCATGCTGCAAACTACAAGAACCACTGGTTTTAAAAGAAAATGACAGAAGAATAAATGTGATTTCCCGTGCAACGTTTCCCTCTTCTTGCCACCATGGTGGCGACGTTATAAAAAGCAAATCAACGTAAGAGTTCATTATTTTTTTCTTTCTTACTCTTCTCTTTTTAACAATGGGGTTGTGGAGAACTCTGTCGGGTCGGCTAACGCCCTGAGTGAGTGGTAGGGTGTTCACGGTTTGGATTGGTTTGGTGTTATCTTCAATTTCGAATCAAATTGCTATCATAAATGACACGATTTTGAGAAGGTTTCTACTGTTCACCAAGTGCCGATAATGTTATATACTTAGAATTGGCTTCCAAAAATGCCAACATAAGCACGAAAGCAAGGTTTACACAAGAAATCGCGATCATAACCAACTTATCACTATAACGTGATGCTTATAACAAAAGAATCATCGCCAACATAAACACGAAAGTAAAAGGAATCATGATTAGAACAAAAGAAATCAAGATTTATCATGATTAGAAATAATAAATATAGAATAACAATAACAAGCTGAATGGCATTCACGTGCTCCTTTTTATTGCATTCATTCACTCCCTTTCATCCCTTCGTATTGTCAAACTAATTTGATGAAAATTTGCTTCTTAGAGGATAACATGACATACAAAAATTAAGCAATTCATACTATGAAAATATCCAATAAGGAAGAGACACCTTCTTCCTCGAGAGACATTTCAGTCTGCATGCTCTCAAGCTAATAAATCCTCATTTTTAGATAAGTTGCATAATCTCATTCCAAGACAACGAATGAAGCTAATAAATCTCTTTTTTTTATCAATTATATGGACTTCTTTTTGGATGGTGAATGTGTGGCTCTTGTAGGATAGTGTACTCAACACTCAATTATCTATCCAATATTTTAATCAATTTGTCTCAATTTATATATTGCCTTAACTTACGAATAATGATTTTCATTATAGATGTTCCTGCATAATCTCTTGTGTGGTCGGCGGTGGGAGGCATTTTCACCTTCATGTCTAATTTCTTCTAGAATTGATCAACTACTGACAATCACATCTATTCACCATATTTAAGGAGAAGATTGGTCTCATGGGCATATGGTAGACCATGCAAATATTACAATTTACACTAACATGTGGTTGGGTCTAAAATGTACTTTCTTATAATCAACTCAAGAGAATATCATGAAACTCTTTTTTTAGGTTTGCTAAATATCTTATATAATGTGAATATAATGCATGGTGATGGTTCAAGATTTTTTAGATCATTTCTTCAATTATGTAATCTGCAACTCGATCAACAAATGTATTTGTTTCTAAATTATATTGAATCTCCAAGTTGACCTACCAAAGAACCCTTTCAAACTTTCGTATGCACTCTCCACCCTAGACATGTTAAGTTCTAATTCTCTTGAAACATTGAACCGGCCCAAGGTCGGTTCTTGTTATGGATGATTATATATATATATATATATATATATAAATAAAACAATCAACCTCATGATGATAGAGGTTGTTTCTATCATAAGGGTATTTGATAACCACTATCGTGAGGCTGTCTAACTCATGAACGAAGGCTGTCACTTGAGGGAGAGACCCATAGAGGGGGATGGGAATTAGAAGTCCAAACTGAGTTCCAATTCAAAGTCGACCTGGTGGTTCAGGTTCAAACCAAAACTGAACCATTGATTTTCACACATGTTTCGGTTCTAGGACAATTCTTGATTATTCTAAACTATAACTGAATTCGGAGGTCCTCGATCCCGGTTACCTATGGTTTAGTGGCCATTTTGGTTATGGTTTAAACCGTTGGACCGGTTACAAACCGCCTATGTCTACTCCACCATGTCCATCATTGCATAACAATCATTACGAGATTTAAAAAATATAAACAATATACATATGCATTAACAACAAATTTACATAGTTATTAGTTATATGAGTACCATAATGAATTACTCTATTTGTTCATGCTAAGATAATTTTATCCTTATATGGGTTCAACTGCTCCTTATTAACGTAAGAGAGTATGATAAAGATTTTTTTCACTTCAATTTTATTACATTTACTGTTTCCTTATAGTTGCTCTCGTCTTATAAATAGATGACCCTCTTCCAACTTGCACTTGTCATATCTTTATTCCCTATCAATTTTACAACAAATACTTCAATAATTTTTGTAATGTGCCATTTACATAAGAAGTATGCCGCATCTCCAAATATAAATTGAATAGTGTCCACAAATACTAAATCATGATCACTATAAATTACACATGAAAAGTTGTTTGAAGTGCATAACTCTCTCACATACCTTAACACCTACACATAATTCTCTTCCTTCTCTACACTCGTAAAAGCAAATGCAATAAAAAAAAATCTTGTTAGTTAATGTGAACCCAACAACCTCAAGAAGAGATATTTTATACCTATAAATTATAGAGTATATACAATTATTACTTAATATAAGAACAACAATAAAAACATAAAAGACTTACATATTTTTATTATGTATTATCAAACTCCAATATCCATGATATCCATGAAAACACATGTAATAATTGTACCACAAGCACAATGTCATTGACAATATATGTAAAGAGTATCTCCAATGTCATACATAGAGCCATGTATCATAAAGTATCTATTGCATTTCACCTCCCACAAATGAAGAATCTATTGCCTCCGGAATGCCTAAAATTGCATGGAGGTTCGTTGTTCCTTATCTATTAGGTTGTTGAGTTTTCTCCAAATCCAGGGGAAAAGCCAAAATTTACAGAGGGTATTTTCTTGTGCAGGGATGAGGATGAACGCAAGGAATATCATCAAGAATGAGATCCACGCCAATTGAAATGGAACCCTGGGTCCTGCATCGACCTTGTAATCAGGTCCAGTGACTCCCTTTTTCTGCACAGTTCCTCTCGACCTTGCTGGAGAGCAACAGGTACACTTTATTTTCTCTGCCTTCTGTTGATTTTGAATTTGATACTAGAGAGCGAACAGGACATCTTTTGGCTTGACAGCTTTGGGAGGTACAACATTGACACACAACAAGAGCAAGTTTATGGTATTCATTTTGCTAAGGTTGATCTTATGGTTCTTGCATTTAAATGGATCTTTTTGTGTACTACCATCAGTGTCATTCGGCACCAATCAAGCAAGAAACAGACATTTTGACCGGTACCTGGAATTTTAGTCGATACTGTGAGCTTGTGTCGAAACAAAATTCAGTTCCACAAAAGAGGTAACCTTCGTACATCATTGAGGACCCCATCTCTTTTATTCGACAATCTAATTCCTTGCACATTCTCATTGAGCCACCGTTTTATCTATCGAAACCACGTTAAAGTGTCATTTTATCTTCTATTATTACTGGATGCACCAAAATCTAGAAACACTTAAATTACGGAAGGACCTGATACATTCTTTGTACAAGAAAAAAATCCATATCCCACCGCTTATAAGAAACTAATAAATAAAATGCTACCAATTTTTTATCAACTAGTGCAAAGATGTAAGGATCCAACATAAATACCATGCAAAGATTGAGATGATCATAAAGCAGTGCTACATCTATGGATGGAGAGAAGACATCCATACATGCCTAAAGAATTATACCCTTGACTCTGGTAAAAACCACCGCTTTCTCTACGGGAAAAGAGACTTTGATGTTCTCCCCTCTTCCTCTTCAGTTGGCTCCCTCTGTCTGGTCCATCAGTTAGACAGATAATTTACAGAAACAGAAAGACCTGGTATCGAATGAGAAACAGGAAACGGGTTTCAGATGCTTGGGGATCTGTACTCGAGCATGCCCTTCAAGTTTAGCCGAATGGATGGTCCCATAGATGAGCATACATGCGCACTTTTCCAATATACTCCCTTTGCGCCGGATGGCTTGTTCGTTTCTATTGATTTCTGAAGATGGAAGAAACAGTATCAGTATACAAAATCGGTCCAGCAACAATCAAGCAGATTTGTGGAAGATAACATACTATCACTGCAACCAAGTTTGCAATCAGATCCTCTTCGCTGAAGTTTGCTTTCCCAAAAGGTAGGTGAACAATTCCAGTTTTATCAGCTCGATATTCGACCTTTCCCTTCTTAAATTCTGCTATAGCCTGAACAAGAGAGGTGTCAAAGTCCAAACCTCCATCACAAGTTCATAGTAACCACTGAATCCATAACAAGTCATCCCAAAACAAATGGAAAACTTAAAACATCACATGAACATCATGAAACCTGCACGAGGACAGAGTACTAAATACTTGTTGGAGACACCTAGTGGCTAGTGTGTACACTGTAGTCTGAACAGAAAGATAATGAGGACCATTGTTTTTTTTGTCAAGGTGTGGAGCCCAACGGACGGACACTTCCACCATAATAGCAGAACAATAAACACAAAGAAACAGACATACCTGTGTTATATCAGTAGTTACCGTACCGGCTTTTGGATTTGGCATAAGTCCCCTTGGCCCAAGAATTTTTCCCAGACTTGCAACCTGAAATGGACTGATGTTTAAGAAAAACAAGTGGTGATCTAGTACACTAAATTTCTTCATTGTTAACAAATTCCAATCTTATCAATCTAACAATATCATTATAGAAGCATTTGATGGCACATGTTGGAAAAAGAATTCACCTCTCAAAGATGGTCAACACAACTGGACAGATCATAATTGCAAAACACATCCAACGTGCTACAGTTTAATAAATATAATTTGCATGGTGCAAGTTTAATATTTAAGCTCATTTTTGTTTATAAAACGCGAGCTGATGAATTAACTGCTGAAATAATCACCCAGAAAGGGCTCTGAATGAAGGGAAAAAGTAAAATGTTAATACATTAACTTTCTTCATTGCCAACAAACAGTTTGATTTTTATTCAATCTAACAAGATCATCATGGAAGCATCTGATGGTAGATGTTGAAAATGCAAAATGGATTTCCAATAATTGCTACTACGACTTATGAAATATTTCATGAATTACAGTAGAAATCCAACAAATTACATCTTAACACATGATATCAGCCACATGGTTTGAGTTTAATAGTTAATGTCTTTTCTGAGGTTGAAAAACATGCTGATGAAATCATGAACTAACAAACATGAAAAGTCCTGCAGCACCTATGCACAAAGAATGGAGATGCATATTGCTGCTTCCAGTGTGCCAGATGTCAAGGTTCTTGAATGTATTCTATCTTCTTCAATAAACCGTCATGGTCCTTCAACTACTTTTTCTTCTTTCTTGCTTGTTTCACAAGGAAGAACTTCTACAAAGACACAAAGTTTGTAGAAGCATAGTATTGTAAATCTTTGCTTTATGTTATTTTTAAAACAAGCTAAGCTTATTACTAACCGTAACCGCAAAACCCCTGAAACCGTGCTGACAAAGGAACCTAGTGACAAAATGAAAATTTGGTTTTTCTCTAGTGAATATCTAGAAAAGCATGTAGAAGCATGAAATTTTTTGGACGCAGCACCAGTGTCACCATAATTGAAACAGGTGAGAATAAAATATGATGGTGACATTGGTGGGCATCTTCTGACGAGTAAAACACAGTAACTGACAAGCAGTATAAAGTGTGGGGAATGAAATTATAGATAAAAAGACTCAAAATAAAGGAGCAATACAGCATAAAATGAAAATGAGAACTCCACCTTGGGCATCATATCTGGAGATGCAATCAGCTTGTCAAATTCCATAAAACCCCCTTTGATTTGTTCTATTAAGTCTTCACCACCTACCAAGTCAGCTCCAGCATTCTTTGCCTCATCTATTCTTTCACCTGCAAAATCCCAGGGGCCAATCCAACAGAGAGACAATGACAAATTAGGGAGTGCCATAAAGTGTTCAGGTAATAGACTGCATGGTGCTCCAAAGAAATCACTCCTAAACAGCCAACAAGATCAAACCCTAAAACAACAGCTTCTACAAAATAAATAGACTAACGGACAATTTTCATGTCAAATTTGATCAATTCTCTGCATAACCAGCATGCACAAACAAGCAGACATGTAAACAAGTATTCTTGTAAATCAATTTCTTTCTGTACCGCTGCACATGCTACCAAAATGTGTCCTTATTCCTTGGAATGTTTCTATCATGTAACAGTGTTATCCGTATCGTGGGAAGCCACGATACGATACAGTAACCTGTATCGTAAGATACAGGTTATCATACCGTATCGCCCAATTTTTTTTTTGTCAAAATTTTTTTTTTCAAAATTTTTTTAATTTTTTTTTCCAGGTTTCTGGCCTCTCTTCGCCTCTCTTCACTTCCCTATGCTTGTAATTTGGGTTTATAATTTTATTTATTGAATAAGAATAATTTATAAACAAATAAAAATTATGACAAAATCATTTTCCTTTTTGTTGCCAACTTTTAGGTATATTTCTGCTAGCAGTTTCTAATTTCATCAGATTGCAAACAATTAAAAACATTTGGTTGTCTCGGTTCATTGAGTGGGCATTTCACAACTTCACTATTTTAGGGTTCACCTTACGTGACTTCCATTGAGTTGAACATGATCAACGTGTGTGAGGCTTAACTCAGTCTGTGAAGCGAGAAATGAAGCTCAAGCATTAGTTAAAAAGTTAGTCGTAAGAGAAAAAGGGATATCATCAAGTAATAATATCACATCACTGAGGTATCATAGAGTCAATAATCAAAGAAATTGAGCTCATTGTTTTGCTCACATATGAAAATTAGCAAATATGACAACTACATGTACAAAGATAGCAGTTTGTTAATTTTGATATATTAGATGAGTGGATTATGGAAGATAACGAAGAAAATACACTCCTAACCGAAGAAGACATTGCATGAATTAATTTGAAGTGCAACAACATCACGAAGGAGATGAAGATTTTCATTTTAAAGCATAAGGTGATGAGAAACTTTAAATCTTTATCAAGTAGAAAATGAATATTATTTAGTTAATAACCTATAATATGTAAAATATAAATGTATTTCATTTTTTGCTTCAAAATATGTAATTTTGGATGCAATTGTTCAATGTTGAATGTTCAATCTGTGCTAAACTTTGCATTATATGAATTTAAAGCAATTATCAAAATTTTCCAGATTTTTTTTCGGATTTTTACTAATTTTCTTGATTTTTTAAATAAATTTTATATTATTTTAATATTAAAGTACGATATCATACGATACGCCCGTATCATGGAGCCCAGCGATACGCGATACGATACGCGTCAGACAACACTGACTGACATAACATAAGTGTATAAGCATTACAGAATGATTCATTTACTAAGAATTTACACGAGGAAAATGATGCACGAATGAACTTCTGCATTAACAAATGTTGGATGCAGCTACGATCAACTCAAAACTGCACCAAATCTTGAAAGATTGTCAGGTGAATTCCATCCAGTTGTTTATCAATTTACACTTGAATAAACACAAGCATACACATGAACTTATGGCTCATTTAAGTTCAATTACTTTAAGCAATTAACCATGTATACAAGAAAAATGAATTTCACTTGAAAGATTTCCATCATTAACACTGCTATTTTCAGCTTTCATCTGTATAAATGAAAATACTTGCAGAGAGCACTTCCCTCTAGATATCCTCAAAACACAGCACCCAAAAAATGGCTGAAATTGATATTCGTGAGAATGTCTTATGTGTCTAGGAATTTGCACAGAATAATTGGTCTCAATAAACAAACACCTTCTTTTCACCTTTTGAACACAGACCAGAGTTCCTATATCTCCAAGATGGGCCAAAATACTAATTTTAAGATCTACCTTCTATATGCTATGAACCTCAGACAAGTTCAGATTGTGAGTATAATAAACTAATAAACTACAATTTCCTTACTCTGCACTAGTGCAACTAAAATCATTCCAAAACCTTTTCATTCCCTTAACCTGTACTGTTTCTTGAATAAGCTGCAAACTTTCTCAATCTAGTTTCTTTCCACTTAAAATATTTCTCATCATGATAAATACAAAGTTGAATACCGTGACCCTCCACATTCCAAACTGTGTTACTTAATCGTGATATCAGCATACACAATACATCTTTTTGACATTCTATGCAAAATAGATGTCACCACAATGTGCCATTCAAAATAGATCAGCCACCAATTTCAACACGATCTTCTAAGTCATTAAACCTCAGGAAAGATTGAGTAAAAATGACCACTCAGCAAACAGAGTGAGGCAGATGGAGAACATCAATAACTTTTCAACCAGATGTAACAATAAACGATGGTGAAATTTTCAAGGGAAGAAAGTTGTTCTGGAAATTGACCAAAATAACTTCTACCTATGATCTATGACTTCTATAATATCAAAGGTTAAAGAGAACTTGTGAGCATGTAACTAGTGACCTACTAAAAGTTTCCCCAGCTAAATTGCAAGTACCATTCTAGAAACCTACCTCTGACACCCCATAAGCATGTGGTGCTTGAAATAAGTGCATCAGATTCAACTCTTCATTTAAATTCGACTTTCCTTAATTATGATTTTATTGATAAAGGAAAAGGTGTCATCTTTTGTGTCGCTGACAGATTAAGACGGAGACAAAATTACTAAGAAGGATCATTTTCCAGACTTTATAAACTAATAACAGCGCAACCAAGATCAGGTTTTCCATCAAGCAACTAAAGCAAGTGATCACCACTTGTTGGCGGAAATCAAATTGTCAAATATAACTCGCGCACCCATTCAAAAGGAAGGGAAAATGGTATGCCCGAAAATACAACCTTGAGCAAGAACAGCAATCCTAACAGTCTGGCCAGTGCCCTTAGGCAAATTCACCTAGGAGAGAAAAACACCAAAAATCCAATCAACAAGTAAAATCAATGCATACCGACCAAACAACACAAAAACTTAAAGAAAAAGAACGGCAATGCATAATTAAAAGATCAGAGCCAACCGTTGCTCTCAACTGTTGATCGTTGTACTTCGGATCGATATTGAGCCTGAAATGAGCTTCCGTAGTCTCGACGAACTTGGTGTTGGATGTTTGCTTCAGCAATGAAACAGCCGTCGGCAAATCGCACTCCTTCTTGTTCTCCCTCAACTTCTGAATCTCCAAGAATCTCTTCGACCGCGTCTACACAGACCATAAAACCATTAATAAATCCTGACATCGAATTAATCTAAAGAAGAAACACCAATTGGGGAGTTCAAGAATCGCTTCGGACATGATAACGTATGACGGAGAGTTGAAGAGAAATTGACAAAAGAAAAATGTAAGGTGGGTAGTTCATAAAACTCACTCTGTCTCTCTTCAGAAGAAGAGCGGCCTTCCCGGTCTTGGGTTTCGTTGGTGATAAAGACTCGACAGCTTCTTCGCCGTTGGCAGCATCGGTTTCTGCTAATAATGCACCGGCGGTAGCCGGAATACCGGCATACGCGTCTACGTGGGGCGCCGGAGAATGTACCCTTCTTCCCCTTTGTTGATGAAAGAGGGCGAGGCTCAGTTTTCCGGAGAATCCGAATGAGGTTTTGGAGGGAACGTGGAGAAGGAAGGGTTTGGTGGCCTGGGGCTTGGACGAAGCAAAATAGAGCAAGTTAGCGTCGGCAACGGAGCAAGTGGCCTGTGAGATAGACGCCGCCATTGAGGGAGAGAGAGAGAGAGAGAGAGATGAGCTATGCGCTATTCATGCTCCCTTCACAAGATAAGAGAGAGAGAGAGAGAGGCTTTTATCGTATCATCTTATGGAGCGCGTGGGGAAGAGGAGAGAGAGGCCGTGCACTTATGCAACCGTGTCTAGCAGGTATCGTTTCTGCCTTTGCGTTGGTTCGAGCCCTCTTGGAACGGTCTCACATAGGGTTTGAATTTCGTGTTACTGTGTTCACCTCATGTCAAGTCATATACGACCCAATTCAAACACAAAACGAATAATCACGATTACGTCGTGTCGAGATAAACCCGAGGCAACTGACATGATTATTAAACACAACACGACATGGCACACGCACAAGCTTCTTAGTTGTGTCCATGTTGGATTTTGGTATTTGCATCTTCCCATCCCGAGGCTCGGGTAACACCTCCCTGTAAGGCACTTTAATGTGTTGGTTCTAAGATTCATGATGTTGCAAGCTGTTTCAATCATATCGGGATATATTTAAAATGGAGAAGTGAACACGAACCTGTAAAGTCCGTGTCCGTGTACACCCAAGCGACACTAAAAATTCCACAAGCACAAAGAACATGGCTCATGAGTTTCATGGATTTGTCTAACCCCAACCTGTCGCTGTCGGAGCTTGTGCACCATGCAGAAACCCGAATCGACAAAGTCTGCGTTGATGGACACTGAATCTCCAAGACCGGTTTCTTGAGGGAGGGTTACATAGAGAACAAAGGGCCGAACCATTTGTTCTAGAGGTGTCTATGGGCCGGGCTGCATTACATTTTATATGGGCCTCTAAAGTACACCCCGCCTGCCCACGTACGTATATATATATATATATATATATATATATATATATATATATATATATATATATATATATAGTTTTTTGATTACATATTTACTATATTACATGTATAGATGTATGTATGTGTGTATGTATATATATATATATAGTATTATTATATATGTATAGTTTTTTCTATTACATGTATATATATTTATTGCATGTATATGTATGTGTGTATATATATACATATATGTAATACATATACATGTATATATAATTTTTTATTATATGTATATGTATATATGGCTTGTTGAAGCCGAAAGGGTAATGGTTAGATTTGGACTTCGAGCAGATTTAGATCGGGTCTTATAAACCTAATCTAATATCTAATGGGCCTATAGCCCTACGGGCCAACCTAGCCTGGTCCGCATTAGATTTGGCCTTACTTCAAATATTGGCTGGAATTCTCTGGCCTGCCTTGTATTTTTCCAGCCCCAGGCTAAGCCCATTTTGACATCTCTAATTTGGTCAATGTCAAACTCTCACTACTCATTTGGTAGACCCTTTTCTTTGGAATTGTTGACGTCAAATTGAGAGATTAATGACAAGCTTTGGAAGGTTAAAAAACAAGACATGAATGTACACACGATGCTCACAAGCCTCAAGGCATGATGTAATAGTCGTGACAATCGGTGACCCGCACCTGGCATTACGGCACAAAGGTAACATGGGAAGTTGTTGAAAATTGTGCACATAAAGGATGGGTTTAACTGTTGTTGCCTCAAGAGAGGTTTACAAATACCAAATTTGGCATTGTAATCTTCCTTCATTATTTAGGATTAGACATAGTTTAGTTTAGTGACATCTTGATGTTACCTTTCAAAATACGATAATGCTACGTCTTGCCTATCTCGTTTTTCCATTTTTCATGCCTGGAAATGTGATATGATGGTAACTAGAACATGCTCAGTCAGATCCTTGAAAATTCATTTCCATCACCTAAAGCCTTATCTGTCATTCCTTTTAAGAATGAGGGTCAAAGTTCTCTTCCATGCCCCACACCACATCAAGCTCATACTAGTGAGTTAGTGCAAGTGTTATCTTAACTAAATTTCCAATCTTTGGCAATGATACATTATTTGGCACAATAGGTAGGACCTCACACATATCTATGATATCATATGGTGTATGCACACTCAATCTGGTCGTCTGTATCCAATGGCCTCCAGCATTGAACTCTAGCATGCTTCATCGGTCTAGAGTTCGCAAATACCTAACTCACATGATCTATCTCGTCAAATTTCATTTTCTCATGCAGCACACTCCTAGTGTGAGAACATACTGTCCACTTCACACCCTCGTGTCGACAATGAAGCAACATTTGAATGCCTGAATCCACTTGTTATCAACTAGTTATATATGTTTCGTCAGATGTCAAAGACCATATCCATCGTAATCATGAATAAGTTAGCTATCCTATGTGAACAAGAGATTCTAGCTGAAAAGCAAAAGTTGGCTGCTAAAGTAGCCACTCAAGCTCTCAGCATTGACAAATTTTGGATACGTACACCAGAAATGCTATTCCTAAGTCCTTAACATCTCGGCAACTAAACTTGCAATACTGACATGTCAACATTACTTGAAGGCCTCCTGACTTAATGACCCAGGTAGAGTAGACATTTCCAACAACATATTTCTTGTGGACGTTTCCCATGAGACAATTGTTTGCATCTCTTGTAAGAATGTAGGTTCCAATCAATATGTTGGGGCATATATGAATTGCCTCGACAGAGTGTGGCATGGAGGTTCTACCACAATGACCCTTGTATTCAACTGAAGCTTAATTGTCACAAGCATGTGTGGGATAGTTCTCCTATTAACCGGTAGTATTGGCTGATCAACCAGCCAATACCTCGTCCACTTCTAGACCTTGAGGATACACCTATGTACTGAAATGATGTTATTGACTTGGTCCAAAACATGTTCTACATCGGGCTTCATGCATTGGATGTTGATGTTGACTGTAAGTCTTACCCTGAATAGGTTGACAAGCTTCTTCTATCCCAAGGGGTTTCAAAACAAAATTCACTATCTTCTCGGGGCAAGATGGTAGGTATCTCGATGAACACTTGGCACGGTTCTCCCTTCAGTGTGGAGAGCTAAGTGATAACGAGTTTCACAAAGTCAAACTCATCATATCATCTCTGACAGGTCAAGCATACTCTTGTTACACATCGCTCAAGGCCGGTTCAGTTCAGCCATTAAAAGAAAATACAAAAAGCCTTCCTCATACGGTATAATAAGATCCAGACATAACCCACTCCAACAAATTTGATGAACCTCTGAGTAGAAGGCTATAGAGACCATCGAGGCCTTCTTTAAAAAGTAATATGACATGGTTACTCGCTATCAAATGCAGTTCATTGATGCCCAATATATGGCTTTGGCGTGAAACTGCTTGTTGTCAAAGATCAAGAGGCTAGGTATTTATACCTTACTTTGATCTAGTTGGCGAACCGAGTAGCCGAGGTAGAGTATATTTTGAATGTTCTTGATTTTCTGGACACCAAGCGAGAATGACCAAAGAAGTCTCAACAATAAGCCTTCATAGAGAATATGATACGTGAAATAGATGAAGATCCCAATTCGACTAAAGTCATGACAAACAAGAGTCTCCCGGCACTTGGAATGCTCTACGACCTCAAGGAGGAGGATGATTCAAAGAGTCATGGTTCTTTGATACATCTAAAGAAAATTAAATCTTTGATTTGTCATTGAAAGATTGACAAATACATCTTCTCGAGAGTCACTCCATTCCTACCCGAAAAAACTTTCAAAAGATATCTAGGTATTGCAAATGACACAATGTTAACACCATGACATCAACCAATATGTGAAATTCCACATTGTGATATAACAATACATCAAGGAAGGCCACCTCATGCTTATAGAAAAGCAGCCTGGACTGATGTAGACCTGTTCCCAACTATATCTGCCTTGACATAAGATGGTTTTGTTTTGCTATTTTGTAGCATCTTGGTTGGTGAATTCATAAGTAGGAGGCCAAAAAATGGGATAATACCTCAATCAACCCCAACATACAGTTGACCTGAGGTACCATGCATATCGATATAAATTCAATAGTCCCAATCCATAGAGAAAATGGTGGGCCAATGATAAGCAAGATATGCCTAGACCCCTACGTTTGTCCTGCCATAATAACCAACTTTGCTATCAGCAAACCTAAGGTCCACTTGGAAGAAAGTGGAGACCTCGGCGTTGTGTATAAAAAGAATGGTGACCTTATCATTGCAGGTCATTTCAGCATAGATCATCGTCCTATTACACTAGAGATGGACTCAGCCTGAACGATTGTAGACGGGCAAAGAACCATTCAAGTCGAGCAAGGGCAGACTCACCCATGCAACACTACCAACGTCCTCTTTCTCGATCTGTCAAAGTATTCAATCGTGACTGCATGACCACCTTAGATATATGAGGTGGAGGTTAAGCCTAGACTTTAGGTCAAATGATCAAACCTTGAGTCAATCCCAAGATCGATCAATGGGTCGAAAACTGACAGCCCAGGTGGCAGCCTCAACCTTACATGTCACAAATCACACGGATATAGAAAAGAAGTACTTAGAGATAGAAGACATAAGAGAGGAAAGTGGTAGAACTTGGGGCATTATTCAAGGAACCAGAGATGTCTTCCTATCTCACTTGCACTCGAGTTCTATCAGGCTGTGACAGGAGTCAGAATATGATTACCCCTAACTACTAAAAAGAGGAAAACAAGAAGAGCAAGTCTCTTTCAGCTTGACCCCGAGGGAGGCAATGACCACCCATTCATGCTGTGAAGTTCGCCAATGGAAACTATGTTTGACAAGATGACAAACAAGCTCATTTGGTGGAAGATGCACCTGTTAAGCTGAAAAGGTGCTCGTATTCCTTCCGAAGGAAACCGATGAATGGATCAAAGCGGTCCTCAAAGAATGGAGAAGTGATTGGGAAGCCTCTGTCGATCCTAACCAGGACCGAGCTAGTTAAGATCAAAGCAGTCACGAGCATACATGGTTGACCATATGGAAAAGATGAAAGATGAGGATTCTTGGCCCTTTGATACTAAGGATCACGATGTTTAGGAAAACAAAGGTCTAATTCCAGCAATAGAGCCCAACAAATTGTAGCCCCGAGGAGACCCCAATATTGAGGAAGCATCACCTAATGCGTCAGCAATCAACAGAATGGAACGACATGAACCATACCCAATCTCAGCATTTGGTTCTTGGATGGAGTAATTAATTCGGGTTCGGCAGGCTAGTGAACTGATAGAGAAGTCTTGTCATGCCCTCAAGTTGATCTCTCACAGGTGTGGTTGTGGGTCATAATTGAAGGTAGTTATTTGTCGAATGATACTTATGTATCCGACGAAGACTTCAATATTAACATCTTCTATTCCTCAGAAGGTCTAACTACAATACTTTCAACAAGCTTTGCTCTCATAGAACATGAATAATATATGGAGGATGAAGACTTTATAGCAGATGAACTAGATTGGACATCCCTAATCAGTGGGTTAGACTTGCTAATTGTTTTCAAGAAACCACATGAAGCCGCCACGAAACTTCTTCAATCATTTTACATCAAGGCCGTCATAGATGGCCGTTCTTTTAAAAGGGTATTTATCTACGGGGATATCAATTTGAAAATAATGTCGCATGACACCTTGCGGTAAATCGGGAAGACGATTTCCGATTTGATTCCCACCAATCTCAATATGTCTAATTTCTGAGAAGAATTGTTTATCATGATGGGGTGATAGCCGTGGAATTCATAGTGATCTCAAGAAATTGAAATACCCCATTCTTCATGATTGATGTCAAGCTGGGGTATTTGTTACTCCTTGGAAGAGATTGGATAGATACTAATTATTGTATACCCTTGACACTGCTCAAGAAGTTGATGTTCTCGACCGATGATATGGTTGAACTCACACTGTTTTGTTCACCTTGGGTTAGCCCACGTATTATACCCAAGGCCCTCAAGGGTATGAGACCCTATCACACGACCACTCGAGGTTTCACATTTGATTAGGCTGACCTATGGCCGGTTCCTAGAATTTTAACCATATTGCTTGATAATCATTGATTGCCTCAAACGATTGAATATCTTTTGAGTTGTGAGTTGATCAATGATCAAAGCGAGCAATCCACTGATGCTTGGGGGGTAGGGGGGGGGGGAAAGTTGAGCTCTTGCCTATTCACTCGATAGCACCACCACTTGGAGGGAGGGTGAAGTTTAACTGCTTGACATAGAAGGACGATTTGAGTTTTGTCCCTATCGACCCACTAGTGGAGGTGAATCTAGTAAAAATGAAGCAGCAACATTGACAAAGGTAAGTACTATTCTACTTAAAGAGAATCGACTATGGCTACTTGAATCATTACACGAATATAGAGATTGATTTGCTTGAAAATACCATGAAGTGCTTGGTTTACCATGAGACTTGGTCGAATTCAAGATTCTCTTGAAATTAGGATTCACACCCCATAGACAACTGGCTTGAATGTTTACTCCTGAAATGTTGCCATCTACTACATAGGAGATTCAACGTTTCTTTGATGCCAAGTTTATATGAATGACCCGATATATTAACTCATTGTCCAATTTTGTCCCAGTCATTAAGAGGAATGAGAAGCTTCAGGTCTATATTGACTATAGGAATCTTAATTAGCCGCACCAAAGGATTAATATGTGATTTCCATGACTAATATGTTAATCAATGCAGTTGTCGCTCATAGAATCTTGTCATTCATGGATGGTGCCTCGGGATATAACTAGATTAAGGTAAACCATGATGAGACACACAAAATAGCATTCCAATGCCCAAGGATATAGAGAATATATGAATAGATAGTTATGTTATAGGGTCATTTCTAGGAGACCCATATGCACGCACCATGCTTGGCGTGGGAGGTTCCTGCACCGAGGTTGAGCCTGTGGCACACATTTGAGTAGTTTGTTTAGGGTGTTTTATTATTTGCTTTGTATGAGCATCCAAAAATTTCCTAAGAAAATATACTCTTAAAAGTTGTTTTCAAAATGTCAATTTCAAGGAACATGATGCGAAACCCTAAGTCTTGACTTTTATAAAACTAGAGCTCACATAAAAAAGAAATAAAATATTTTTAGAAGAGAGAAAAAAATGTGAAATTTTGGAGGCTTCTGGCTCCAAATGACAAAGCAGACTTTGCCAAAAATTTATTTCATGAGGTGGGTCGACCATAGCTAGTATCTTACCCCTCCTTAGGTGTTTCAAACCTTAATAAACTTGGTTTAAATTTCTAGTTCAATTAGACCCATTTTTACCTAAAAAAACCCTATTAAATAAAAATGAAAACATGTTTTTCTTTTAGTTGTCCATGGGATTTTATTAAAAGAAAATTATTTATACTGGATATTGGATATAGGCTGATTTTTATATTTGTTGTGTATATAAATTTTGGAACTTACATATACATATAAATTTGTACACATTCAAAATACTAAAGGAGAGTCTATTTGCAAAAATAATGTTTTCAATGCATATATATATAAGGAGGTAGTTTTTCATAAAGGCTTTATATTTTGAGCATTATTGATTATATAAATGTATGAAAAAAGTAAAAGTTTATAGAAAACACTTCTCATGCTCCTCTTTTGCTCTTATTAGTACCATTTTGTCAAAAAGTTTTATATTTATATTTATTTCAAAAACAAGACAAAAGAGTCTTTATTTAAAAAGTTTATTATACATTCGTGTACATGGTTCAAACCTCGACTCAATTAAGCTTAAATCTCATTAAACCTATCTTAGGTGACCCAAGCTCATTAAACCCACATTTATTTTAATTGACTCATGTCTATATTCTAAAATTTATTTTGAGTCAAAATTTCCTAGTTAAGCATTATATTAAAAATTATATTTTGAGACAAACCAAGCCTACAATAGCCATGGCTTGACTCACCTTATTAGAATCAACTTCACATCAAGCGACAATAGGTCATTCCACTTTGATGCTTCAAGGCCAACAATTATTAAGCTTCATTAAGGTTTCAAGTCAAGACAAGCACTTCAATTAAAATAGAGCCATGTTGAGAAGCCGTCCAAGCTATGTGAAGCTCCAAACTGAAGTAAGCCACCCAAGGAGCCTACAAGCCACGTGGAAGCCTGCTACTTGAAGCTTACATTAAGCCATCAAGCCAAAATGGAAGCCATTTAGTCACAATTGGCTTTAAAATCACAAGAAGTTTTATTTAAAGCTTTAAATTCCTACATTTTCTATTTGTTAGAGATATTGTAGGAATCAAATATGATGTTATTAATATCTCTAAGGGTTGGAATCCCTTCTATAAATAGGACCCTTGGCCTCTCATTATATCCTCTCTCTAATCTCTCTTCCATGAATAATCAATAATATATCTCTCCATGCCCTAAGTGCTTCCTTATTCTCTCTCTTCTCTCTTGGCATATGAGTGTTATTTGGAGAGATCCATCAAGGCCCTCTCATTATATCATCTCTCCAATCTCTCATATGTCCCCCTCTTCCTTGGCTCTTTTCTTATTCTCTCTCTTCGTGTGTGAGTGTTATTTGGGGAGATCCATCAAGGTGATTTATTGCAATTAACACCCAAGGACTGGCCGACCACTAAGAGAAGATCCCCAATAAGAGTAGTCTTTCGCTAGGCATCCTTGATCCAACCTTGTAAGTTTAATCTTTTGATCTTTTAATTTCTGGGTTCTTTCAAGCCTTTTTAGTTACCCTAGGATTCCTTTCCATCTAGATTAAAGCCTTAGTCAAATACCTACACCAATCATAAGTCTTAGTCGACCCCTTTATGATTCATAATTTTTTTCAAACCCTAGCCTAGAGATCCATTAGTTTGCTTAATGTTTACATACATATTTAGTTACATCAGAAGCCTTTAATACTTGCATCTTGCATCAACTAGGTTCTTAGGTTTTCAATTAATCATTTGCATGCCTCATAGGTATTTAGTCGACCCCTTTTAATATTTAGTCGACCTCTATTTAGGTTTTCAATTAGTTACATCAGAAGCCTTTAATATTTAGTCGACCCCTTTTAAAATCCGATTTTCTAAATTTTCCATCCTAAAATATCATAGGTATCCATTGAGTTTGATCATAAACACACTTCAGTCCCTCTCCTTGCTTCCATAGCCATTTACTTCATCGTCCCAGCACCTGATCTCTTAGTTTCACTTTATCAACCCCACCATAGTTGTCCTACGTGTTTAGATTTCCGGTTTTCTCCCTTGCATCATTATCTGATAGTAGTGTCGATTCCATAATTACCTCTAAAATTCCCTGTGTATCCTGCTTCCCTTAGTCCTTTGCACCTACATCCATTATCCATCTCAGCTCATTACATCTCGATTCCGTTACCTGGTATCTTAAGTTAGCACATTGCTTCTTCATTACATCTTAGGGTCCTTAATTTCTACATTCACCATGGTTCTTTAAATTGGTTTCCTGTTCTTGTACCTAGCTTCTTAATCCTTATATCTTGATTTTTAGGTTCTTTGCATCATAGTTCCTTTTTTTATTCGTGCATCTTAATTCAAATTCTTGGCATCTTAGTTTTTCCTAAAGCCCTTACATAGCCACATCAATATTTTTTACATTTTAATCTTGATCTCCTTGCATCCTAAGCTTTAGATCATCTTACCTGCATTGATTCGCCATAATTCTTGACTTCTGCATCATCCCTAATATCTTCTTTTCTTTAAGCCTTCATGATAGAATCGAGTCCAACAGTTCCATTCCATAATTGATTTGTCATTATACTAAGATTTTCAGCATCGGATACCCAAGGTTAGCCCTTTAGGATCTTTATGCTTAGATTTTTTATCGTGCATGGTTCTTGATTTTCATGATCGTCATAGTAGCTGTATCATAGTTATTGGTTCCCTCACACACTAGTTCTAGTTACATTAATTTAAATCCCTGATCTTGATTTTACCTAACATAGTCACATTAATTATTGATTCTGGATTTTAACATCGATTTTAAGAGCTGCATTACTGCATCAATTCTTGCATAATCCCATCTCTTATTCAGTTTTGAAGTAGCCAATTCACCCTAATCCTGATACATCAATGCATTCAGTTTCATATTAGATATTTAGGTATCTCCCACATTATAGATTTTCTACAAACTTCAATACTTCACCGATTTCAGCACCCGAAACCTTAGCATACTAACATATACATAGCATATTCTTGCATATAACATATTAGCATCTTGAGATATAACAGCAAGTTTTCAGCATAGGTCAATTTATTCTTAACCTTCATCCTTTATCAACATTTTAGTTAACTTTGAATATCATAATACAACAAATACTGCATCTAGGAATATTCTGAATATAGATTGATTTCTGCTTTTGCACATCGCATCATAGGACCAGCATATAGCTATTTCTATACTTAACATTTTGCATCTTATATCGTTACATCATCTTCCCATGCTTTCCAAAATTCGGCATCACTTTTATTAGTTCTACATAAATTACATTTTCAGCATCCTAATTTACCTCAGCATATCATCACCTAATTAGTCCTCTAACCAATTAGGATCGTCAAGCCCTAGAGACCCATATCTCACTTAGAGAACCTATATCCATGATAGGCCCTTGTCCCAATTAATAACCCACAACCCATTTAAAGGTCAATACCCATTTAAACCAAATATCCATTTAGGATCCATATCCGTATTAGGTACCATACTCCATTCAGGATCCATACCCATAATAGGTCCTTGTGCCAATTACTATCCCATACACATTTAGGATTCATATCCACACTATGTCCCATATCCATATTAGAGATCCATACCCACATTAGAACCCATATCCATTTTAGTTCCAAAATTTATATCCAGTTAAGACCCAAAACCAATAGGAATAGGAAACCCTTTTATGCTCATATTTCAATTCAAATGTGAAGATAATTTTTTCTTTATTAACTAGATATTTTCTAGCACAAGAGCCGGTCTTTGTCCGTCATAGTAAGAAGGTGATTGCGAAAAGAATCTGAATAAGACTCACAAATGCAAAAAGGAGAGTGAATAAGAGGTGAGTCCTCTCAAACTTAGTTTTTATTTACTTTCATAAAATTAAGAAGATTGGATACAAGTGAAATGTTCCACATACAGTTTGGAATGTAATAAAAGATCTTATGTGACCCACATTAGCTTGTTTGCTTTGTCTATAAGGTGATTGCGAAAAGAATCTGAATAAGACTCACAAATGCAAAAAGGAGAGTGAATAAGAGGTGAGTCCTCTCAAACTTAGTTTTTATTTACTTTCATAAAATTAAGAAGATTGGATACAAATGGAGTGTTCCACATACAGTTTGGAATGTAATAAAAGATCTTATGCGACCCACATTAGCTTGTTTGCTTTGTCTATGCAAGCGGTAGATCATTAGGAAATGAGTGTCATTTGGATTTAGTTTTATGTTATTTGGGTCTAGTTAGGATCATTTGGTTTGGGTATGAGGCGACTCATTTAGATCCATTTTCATTTGGTAGAGTTTTATTATGACACAATTGTTGATATGGCAATGGTGTCGCACTATCATGACATATATATCTAATGCTAGCACTGACATGAAATGTCAGTCGTGGTGTTGACACATGATGCCGACATCAAATATGATGTTAAATATATGATGCTAAATCTTTGTTTTGTACCATGTAGTATCATGAAAATCCACTTTAGTACCTCATGTTATCTTAAAAGTCTATTTCACTATCAATTATTAATTTTTACATAAACGATTAAATATTTAAAGTAAATTAATAATTAATATGTAAAATAAGATCATTAATGCATAGTATAATTAAGAAAGCTTTAATAAATTTTTAAAATGTATATTTAAAATTAATTTATAATAATATCCTTATTTTAGATATTAATTACTAAATGTAATCTTATTTAAACATGTAATTATTAATTTATATTAACAACTTTAGTTTATAAATAAACCAAGCAATGTTAGAAGGTAGGAAAATGATATTTTATATTAATATATTTAAAATTAACTTGTGTTATTAAAATTTAATTTTATGCTATCAAATATTTATTTTTGTAAACTTAGTCTTCATGTCAGTAATATCAACTTAACTTTGATTGATGCCTGCCAAATTAATAATTTTAACATCAACTCAATCAACTTAAATATTAATTTACAGCCATTAGATTTAAAATTTATTCTCATATTGATGATTTCATAAAAATTTAAAGTCGCTATTGAAAAATTATTAATTATAATGTTAAACTAAATTAAATGTTTAATATAAATTAATAACTGATATCTAAAGTAATGTTATTGCCATATATTAATTTGAAATATATCTTTAAGCATTTATTGAAGTTTTCTTAATTATAATTTGGAATAATAAACTTATTTATATAATAATTATTAATTAGTTTAAATATTTAGTGTTTTATTAAATATTAATAATTTGGTACAACAATAACAACAACTAAACCTTTTCCCATACTAGACGCGGTCGGCTACATGGATTCTTTGTTTCCACATAGCCCTATCATGTGCCATGTTAGCAGTTAACTCACAATAAGCTTAGATCATTCTTTATTGTTTCTTTCCAACACTTTTGTGGTTGTTTTCAAACTCCTTTAATATTTTTCAAATTTAGTTTTTCATACCTTCTTACAGGTTCTTCTTTTAATCTTCTTCGTATATGTCCAAACCATCTTAAACGATATTCTCTCATTTTATCCTCTATTGGTACTACTCCTAATTTGTTTCTAATAACCTTATTATGTATATGGTATTTTCTTGTATGACCACTCAATCTCAACATCTTCATTTCTGTCACAACCATCTTTTGTACATGTTCATGATTAACTGCCCAACACTCAGAACCATAAAACATGGCATGTCTAATTGTTGCTCTATAATATTTACCTTTTAATTTTAATGGTATCTTCTTATCACAAAGAATACCTGATGCTCCTCTCCATTTTAACCAGCCAACATTAATTCTATGCGTAACATCTTCATCAATTCTTTCATCACTCTAAAAAATTGACCCTAGGTATTTAAAACTTTTCTTTTGGGGGATGTAATGTATACCAATTTTAATTTCTATGTCCTCTAAAGTAATAAAATGATCAAACTTACATTCCATATATTTTGTCTTTGTTCTACTAAGTTGGAGGCCTTTGCTTTTTAATGTTTCTCTCCGGAGTTCCAATTTTCTATTAACTTTTTTCTTACACTCCTCTATTAATACAATGTCATATGCAAATAACATACACCAAGGTACTTCATCTTGAATATGTTTTGTTAACTCATCAATCACCATTATAAATAAGTATGGACTTAAAGTTGATCCTTAATATAACCCAATATTAACTTCAAAGAAGTCTGTCATTCCTTCATGAATTCTCATACATGTTTTTGCATCATTGTACATGTCTCTTATAAGGTTAATGTATGTCAATGGGATACATCTTTTTTCCAAGGTTCTACAAAGAACCTCTCTTGGTACCTTATCGTAAGTTTTTTCTAAATCAATAAATATCATGTAAAGGTCTTTCTTTTTTGCTCTAAAATGTTCTATAAGACGTCTCGAAAGCTGAATTGCTTCAACAGTAGATTTGCTTGGCATGAATCTAAATCGGTTCTCTGTTGTACTTGATACTTGTTTTAACCTACGTTTGATAATTCTTTTCCACAATTTTATAGTATGGCTCATTAACTTGATACTTCGATAATTCACACAATTTTGAATGTTTACCTTGTTCTTATACATGGGTATAAGTGTACTCGCTCTCCATTCTTCGGGCATCTTTTGGTTTCTCCATATTTTATTAAATAGTCTTGTGAGTTAAGTGATTCCTATTTCTCCTAGTATTTTCTAAACTTCTATAGGAATATTGTCTGGTCCTACCGGTTTACCACCTTTCATATGTTTAAGAGCCTCTTTGACTTCATTTTTTTGAATACGTCAGTAGAAATTGTGGTTTATATATATATATATATATATATATACTTTTCTGATTTCGATACTCTCTTAAGTTAATACTAACATCTTTAGTTCCATTGGAAGCTTATAAAAATAGTTTTTTATCTATTTCTTATATCATTATTTGCCACTAGAATTTTTTATCCTCGTCTTTGATGCATCTAATATAATTAAGATCTTTAGTTTTCTTATCTCTAGCCCTACCTATCCTAAAGATCTCTTTCACCCTCTTTTTAATTGAGCTTTTTATATAAATCCTACCAAATTTTAGCTTTTGCTTCACTAACGGTCTTTTTCGCTTCCTTCGTTGCTTTCTTATAAGCCTTTAAAGTTTCACTAGTTTTCTTATCATAATATAATTTGTAACATGCCCTCTTTGCCTTGCTTTTATTTTGCACTACTTCACTCCATCACCAAGCTTCTTTTTGTGCCAGTACACCTCCCTTAAATATACCTAATACATCTTTCACCACTTTCCTAATATATATAGTGATATTGTTCTACATATCACAAGGTGTACCAACATAATTCCAAATATCTCCTTGAAGGACTTCCTATTTAAATATATCTTCTTTCATACTTTTGAGGTTCCACCATTTAGTGTGAATAACTCGATGCACTCTTTTCTTCTTTATCTATTTTTTTATTTGTAAATTTATAACTAAAAGTTGATGTTGGGTGGTTAAGCTTTCTCTTAGAATTACCTTGCAATCTTTACAACACGCTCTATCTTTTTTTCTATAAATAAAGTAATCAATTTGTATTTGTGATAAGCCACTCTTATAAGTAATTAAATGTTCATCTCATTTTTTGAATATTGTATTGACTATAAAGAGATCAAATGCCATAGCAAAATTTAAAATCTCCCTACTTTCCTTATTTATATCTACAAAACCAAAGTTTCCATGAATACCTTGATATCCTAATGCCTCTTTACCGACATGTCCATTTAAGTCTCCTCCTAAACAAATCATCTCCCTTTGTGGAATCCTTTGAATCACCTTATCTAACTCTTCCCAAAAAGTTGTCTTTATACTATCTTCTAGTCCTACTTAGGTGCGTAAGCACAAACTATATTCAAAACCTTTGCTCCTAACACTAATTTCAATATCATGATTCGGTCACCATATCGTTATATGTCTACTACATTATCCTTTAAATCTTTATTTATGATAATACCAACCCCGTTTTGAGACTTTTCTTTACCTGAGTATCATAATTTAAAACATTTATCCTCTATCTCCTTTGCTTTTTCTCCAACCCATTTTGTCTCTTGTAAACATAGAATATGAATCTTTTTCCGAATCATAGTATCTACCACCTCCATTAGCTTACTTGTTAATGTTCCGATATTCCAAGAACCAATACGAATTTTATTATCTAGCACTAACTTCCTTACTCCCCGCATCCGTCCATATTCAAAATGCGGAGACCCTCTCTGAAAAGTTTTCACTACATTCGGGTGGTAATGTAACGGGACTAACTTATTTACCCATACCCGTCCATGATGCGGGAACCTTCTTTTCAATTGATTCACTACATTCGAGTAAAAATATAGTGGCCCTTGCTTACTTATCACTGCATTCGGGCTCTTTAGCGCGTCGCTAGGC
The DNA here is from genome assembly GCA_036023115.1 of Brasenia schreberi. Classification (NCBI taxonomy): domain Eukaryota; kingdom Viridiplantae; phylum Streptophyta; class Magnoliopsida; order Nymphaeales; family Cabombaceae; genus Brasenia; species Brasenia schreberi. The sequence goes on along the minus strand of JAYKKT010000089.1, from coordinate 14,820,538 downwards.
GGGGACACTCTAAAGTAATACTCATAATTTTTGTAATTCATCTTATAAAAATCTAACGAAGTTTTACGCTAGCTGTCAAAAGCCTAACACAACCCTTCTCCTTTATCCGAGCTTGGGAACGACAATTCAAGGATGATCCCTTACATGAGCAGAATTAAATATTAATAATTTGGTACTAAATGAATATTCAAGATACCATAAAATACTAAAGTGAATTTTTGTGAAACTAAAGAGTAATAAACTCAATAGTTAACACTATATTTGATGTCAGTACAAGCAAGCATCAAGTCAATGCCATGTCAAACATATCACATCATCACTAACATCAAATATATAGGTCACGTCAATATCATATCAAAATTCTTTGTTTAAATTTCATGCTAAAGGTAATAGATTTATAATGATGAGTTTAAGATGACCTATTTTGAAGAGTCTAAGATGACTATGCGCTATCATATCATATAATGGTAAGAGTCTAAGATGACCTATTTTGAAGGGTTTATGAATTAAGAAAAGAAGTGTTTTCTTGTTAGACACGACTAGCTTCATTCTTGAAGGAATCATGAACCTACCCAAATCGATCTCACCCGGTTATGTTTACCCGTTGATTCTGATTAAAGGGTGTTTGATTCACAGTACCACGTGGGTTGGGTCATCAATTTTAGGAATTACGTTACTCAAGTTTGTCATGATTGAAGCAAGGAACTCGAGAGGGTCATGGAACAAGAGTTTCATGGGCCTGATTTTACTTGAAAAGATCAGCCCAAGTCAAGCAGTGGGCCACAGATGTTGGTACCACTACCCTAACCTCTCTTCCTCTATGTTGATGTTCTCACCCGCTCTCTCTCAACACAATCGAAGAGTTCTCTGACTGCAACAACTCCTATCTGCCACTTTCCTCCACCATTTATGGTAATAACTTACTTCTCCTCTTCTTCTTTCCCACTTCTTTTTTAGAACTTACAAAGCGTGAAGACAAAGAAAATCTCCTTGTGACGTGACAACAAATGAAATTCTTACTACTTCTAAGAATCACAATCACATTCTAAAGGGTGTCGATGTAATTTTCTCACAACACTGTAAACCCATTTTTGTTTGATGAAATGCTTAGAGTTTCCTTTTTGATGAAATACTCAGAGTTTCTTTTTTTTATGGAAATGGCCCAATGAACAAGTAGATTACATGTTTAATAGCATGCTCGTGGTTCTATTTTTTCTTCGTATATGATGATTGTTGTAAATAGATGACAGAATGAGCAGCTTTAACGAAGCAAAAAACGTTTTTCATATGCTTTCAATGATCAAACAATGTCATAAAGATATACATGATTGTGGTTATCTTTTAATAATTCAGCAATGAATCAAGTACCAGGATCTTCCAACCATACGGCGGATCACTAGGTACATGATAAAATTAGTATTATCCGTATCGCACCGTATCGGTACGATACGGGTGATATGCTAAAAAAAAAATTCAAATTTTTTTTTCAAATTTTTTTTTCAATTTTTTTTTGCAGGTTTCTGACCTCTCTTCGCCTCTCTTCACTTCTCTATGTAATTTGGGTTTATAATTTTATTTACTGAATAAGAATAATTTGTAAACAAATAAAAATTGTGACAAAATCATTTTCCTTTCTGTTGCCAACTTTTAGGTATATTTCTGCTAGCAGTTTCTAATTTCATGAGATCGCAAACAATTAAAAACATTTGGTTGTCACGGTTCATTGAATGGGCATTTCACAACTTCACTATTTTAGGGTTCACCTTACGTGACTTCCATTGAGTTGAACATGATCAACGTGTGTGAGGCTTAACTCAATCTGGAAATGAAGCTCAAGCATTAGTTAAAAAGCTAATTGTAAGAGAAAAAAGGATATTATCAAGTAATAATATCACATCACTGAGGTGTCATAGAGTCAATAATCAAAGAAATTGAGCTCATTGTTTTGCTCATATATGAAAATTAGCAAATATGACAACTATGTGTACAAAGATAGCAGTTTGTTAATTTTGATATATTAGATGAGTGGATTATGGAAGATAACGAAGAAAATACACTCCTAACCGAAGAAGACATTGCATGAATTAATTTGAAGTGCAACAGCATCACGAAGGAGAGAAGATTTTCATTTTAAGGCAGAAGGTGATGAGAAACTTTGAATCTTTATCAAGTAAAAGATGAAGAATATTTAGTTAATAATCCTTATACAAATTAAAATATGTAAAATGTAAATGTATTTCATTTTTTGCTTCAAAATATGTAATTTTGGATCCAATTGTTCAATGTTGAATGTTCAATCTGTGCTAAACTTTGCATTGTATGAATTTAAAGCAATTATCAAATTTTTCCAGATTTTTCCAGGATTTTTTACTAATTTTCTTGTTTTTTTAAATAATTTTCATATTATTTTAATATTAAAGTACGATACGATATGATACGATATGCCCGTATCATGAAGCCCAGCGATACGCGATACGATATGATACGATATGCCCGTATCGTGAAGCCCAGTGATACGCGATACGATACGCGTCAGACAACACTGGCTGAAATTGTTGGGTTGGCCCAAGCCAACTTGAGGATCCACTATCTGGAAGCATCTAGGTTCATCAAAAAACTTCAGTTGGCAACTCCCAACTCCAACTGATCAATCACCATCCTTAAATTAACACTTGTCATTTTATCAACTTTTAGCTTAATTAGTATTAATCTCCTCAATAATCATCATTGGAAGGTGTTTAACTCATTACTCAGTCTTGGGTGATGCCCAACCTAATATTTTGATTCCCCATATTATTTATTTTATATTATTACTACTTAATATTTGTTTGATGTAGTAACCTAGCTCAAGGGGTTGTCTTGAGCATAAATAGGGATCCTTTGAAAGAAATCAACAACTGGTTTTTGTTTTCATTTTCTCTCATTTGAATTACATAACTCTTATCACTCAAGGGTTTCCTTAAGTGTGGCAAGCGCACTCTTATCATTGTAGCAGTTTACTGGAGTGTGGCGAGTTACTGTCACTGAGCATCTTATCACTTTCATCTTTGGAGTCTTGGGATTGTACCGAATTGTTTGCATCATCAAGATTTGATCAAGTTGTCATAGAAGTTTTTGCTTTGTAGTTATTACATATTATTGTGCATTGTAGGGTATCATTGTCATGAAGCGGAAGTGCTTGTCCTGTGCATTTTCCATGAGCATAACGAAATAAAATAGAAAAAGTTGAATTGACAACCAAACGAATGGTCAACTTGGTCTTGGGTGATGCCCAACCTATTGCATTGATTCCCCATGTTATTCATTTCATATAAAACTACTTAATATCTATTTGATGCAGTAACCTAGATCAAGGGGTTGTCTTGAGCATAAATAGGGCTCCGTTGAAAGAAATCAACAACTGGTTTTTGCTTTCATTTTCGCTCATCTAAATTGCATAAGATTCAGTAACTCTTATCACTCCAAGGTTTCCATGAGTGTGGCGAGTGCACTCTTATCATTCTAGCAGTTCACTGGAGTGTGGCAAGTTACTATCACCGAGCATCTTATCACTTTCATCTTTAGAGTCTTGGGATTGTACCGAGTTATTTGCATCATCAAGACTCGATCAAGTTGTTATAGAAGTTTTTACTTTGTAGTTGATGCATATTATTGTGCATCATAGGGTATCATTATCATGAGGCCAGAGGTGCTTGTTCTGTGCATTTTTCATGAGCATAACAAAATAGAATAGAAAAAGTTGAATTGGCAACCAAATGAATGGTCAACTTGGTCTTGCTCACATTCAGTTGGTTTATTATTTGTTTGTTCTATCAACCAACAAGTCATTCTAATCAAATCATTTGTGCTTTGTTAGCATGTGGGCCATGTAGAGGTTAGAATAATATGACAAGCTTTTGGTTTTGGATGACATTGTCACCATTCACCTAAAGGGACTATCTACTACCCCAAACACGACTCATCTTCTATATGTGGACATGTCACCTTCTCTCTCCGATGTTTTGGGGGTTAATTATTGCCTCCTATAACTTGATCAAGTCTTGATAGGTTGAGGAGTCACGTATTTCATTGCTGAAATCTTTTAGTTATGCAATTGATCAAGGTATTTGAAAAAACTGGTAGTTCAAGCAAATGACAAACCCATAGTGCAAAAATTGTTCTTAATGTTTATAAAAGAAACTTGCTTGTGTGATGCCTAACCTCATTACTCAGCCTTGGGTGATGCCCAGCCTGCTGTTTTGATTTTTTATGTTATTTATTTTGCATTACTACTACTTAATATTTGTTTGGTACAGTAACCTAGCTCAAGGGGTTGTCTTGAGTATAAATAGGGATACATTGAAAGAAATCGTCAACTAGGTTTTGCTTTCATTTTCTCTCATCTGAATTTCATAGGATTTGATATCTCTTATCACTCCAAGGTTTCCTTGAGTGTGGCGAGTGCACTCTTATTATTCTATCGGTTCACTGGAGTGTGGCGAGTTACTATCACTAAGCATCCTAACACTTTCATCTTTAGAGTCTTGGGATTGCACATAGTTGTTTCCATCATTTTCATGCTTTCATTGAGATTTTCAGGTGTACGGAATAGTCTTGGCATGGTAGATTTCCTTATCGCACAAGGTTGTTCTATGATAAACAATTTCTCATAGGTCAGTCTTATATTTATTGTCTCAATTTTTATTCTCTTGCAGACCCTTCTTCTCAGATGTCATTTTGTACGTTTTCTAATTCCTCCCTGATTCACCCAAACCCTACCAACTCCACACTTCAAGAACATGTCCATCTTGGAACGTGATACTCCAAACTGTGAAGGATCAACTTAGTACCTTGAGGCTTGTCTACCAATCAAGCTATAATCATTGGCCTCCAACAACAACAGGAAAACATCCAATGACAACAGAAAATCATGCCCATCCAACTTACAGAGATATTTTGTACCCCAAGTCAGCTTCCTAAGATATATTGTATCCACACAAGGGGTAGAAGCGGACCCCGAAAAGATCAAGACCATTCAAGACAGACTAACCTCATTCTACTGCAGGTTTATTAAGAATTTCAACAACGTCCTGAGCATCTTATCACTTTCATCTTTAGAGTCTTGGGATTGTACCGAGTTATTTGCAACATCAAGACTCGATCAAGTTGTCATAGAAGTTTTTGCTTTGTAGTTGATGCATATTATTGTGCATCATAGGGTATCATTGTCATGAAGTCAGAAGTGCTTGTTCTATGCATTTTTCATGAGCATAACAAAATAGAATAGAAAAAGTTGAATTGGCAACCAAATGAATGGTCAACTTGGTCTGGCTCAGCATTTAGTTGGTTTATTATTTGTGATACATTTGGTCTATCAACCAACAAGTCATTCTAATCAAATAATTTGTGCTTTGTTAGCATGTGGGCCATGTAGAGGTTAGAACAATATGATAAGCTTTTGGTTTTGGATGCCATTGTCACCTTTCACCTAAAGGGACTATCTACTACCCCAAACACGACTCATCTTCTATATGTGGACATGTCACCTTCTCTCTCCGATGTTTTGGGGGTTAATTGTTGCCTCCTATAACTTGATCAAGTCTTGATAGGTTGAGGAGTCATGTATTTCATTGCCGAAATCTTTTAGTTATGCAATTGATCAAGGTATTTGTAAAAACTGATAGTTCAAGCAAATGACAAACCCATAGTGCAAAAATTGTTCTTGATGTTTATAAAAGAAACTTGCTTGTGTATACCTTCTTGTGTTTCAAAACTCATGTTTTTTTTAATTATGCTATTTCTCTTTGATGTGTCATTTTCATACTTTTTGATACTATTGTAACTTTTCCTTCTTTATTAGTTATTTTTTATTAAATAATTTGATGCATCAAGGATATCAATCAAAGATAAATGCTTGACATTTTTCTATAATGGTTGATACCTGTTTGAAAGGACTTCATTTTAGACTTTAAGTTGTAGTTATAATTGATATTAGTATTGAAGTTGTTGTTGACTTAAAATATACTTTAAGATCTTCGTACTTATCTTCTTTAGATGATATCTATATATTATCTCTCTCTTATGAGTGAAGACTATGATGAAATTGTTTAAAAAAAGTAGAAGCATAAACCGATTATATTTGAGACAATTATAAATGTCCTTTTGGAGTATATTATTGTTTATTTCTTTTTAAGGTCGATTAATTTTTCATAGGTTTGATTCTATTTTTGAATGGTCAATAGAAGTTATAACTGTTGATATGCTTATCATTGTAAGTGCCCAACATTTAGAATTGCTTTTGGGTATGGAGAAACTGCTAACATTTTAAAGGATTACAAAAGTACAAATAATTGGTCGGTTGAACATATGGATATGATGTTTGTAATTTTGATTCTTATACGTAGTTTTGATTGAACTAGTTGATCGGTTGATATGTATATGAATGATATTTATCAAACATTCACTAGTTGTATGAACTTAAAACTTGAATATCAAGCCTAAGAGCAAAATCAAACACAGAGAATCATGGTTCTAAGTGTCAATTCTAAGTGCAAATCAAATAAGGAACTATTGATAGTTCTTACGATAGATTTTAGTCTCATATGAACTTAGAACTATAGTTTCAGTATCAAAAGCATGGTACCGTGAATCAAATACACCCTTATGCTCCTAACTTGAAAAACTCATGAAAGAAAGAGAGTGAAAGGAAAAGTTCAAACAAAATTTTATAAACTTACAAAATCAATGTTAGACCTCTGGTTCTGGTTCCATGGGAGGAGAAACCAGGAGGTCCCCCTTTCTGTTATGGTTCAAGGTTCGGTTAGGAACTAAATTGGTGTTTAATCAAATTGTGTCCAACAAGGTCCAATAGCAGTTTGGAACCGAATTTAACTGAATCAGCCTGTTTAGGAAAAAAAGTGAAAAGTTCGTGAGAAAGGACCCAATTCTTTTTAAATCGGTCATTATTAGGAAAAAGAACAGGTTAGTTGCGTGCAGGAAATCAATGATTAGAGACGTTAAACAATAGTGCTTATTTGCGTCGTCAATCTCTCCATCTTTTTCTCTCTCTCTCTCTCTCTCTCACTTTCTATATATATATATATATAGAGAGAGAGAGAGAGACAGGTAGATAGACAAATAGATAGATAGATATAGAGAGAGAGGTTTTTCTCTTTCTTCCATTCCAACACGCAAGCAAGGATGACAACCATGAAAGGCACTGTTGAGGAGGCGGAGACGAGTATGAGATCACCACCTGCTCTTCCTCTCACTGGTCGTCGGAGCCGATGGGGGCGACTGATGTGGTATGAATGAAATCACAAGATTCTCTCTGTTAGATTTTGTTGGTGCTTGATTTCTCGCCTTCTCTCTTCACAAAATCTTCTTCTCTCAGCAGGTTACCGAGATGGCCGAGAAGAACGTTGATAATGGTGGAGCTATTGAAGATGATGATAAGGACAAGAAACATCGAGAAGGAAATAGAGAGGAACAACGAAGTCATTTGTCTATGTCAAGGCTTCAATCTTCATCTCCTGCTGCCCCTTTTCGAGTTGTAGCTCCCCGTGATGCTTCTCAAGCTACCCCTCTTTCGGTGGCCTCCACTCAGGCTACTCCCCTCTCAATGCCTGTCTCAACCCCCACGGTAATTCACTCACCACTGATCACGTTTCTGGAGAGAGAGAGAGAGAGAGAGAGGTAGGTCAGACTTTAATGTCTCTGTCATATTTTAACAATTCTGTCATATAGAATGATACATTTTGTGGGTGTCTTGAACAGCGATCTTTTGTTGTTAGAAAAAGGTAGAATTTTGTTGACCGTCATACAGGATTATAATGGATGAGCTCTTTGTGTTAGAGAATCCCTTTCTAATTCAGAAAATAACGTTGCAGATTGAGAATAGAAGATGGACAGAGTTCTGTTTCTTGGTAGCAAAAGCAACCATTTATTTGTAATTTTTAGCAATAGTTGTGTTGGTTTGAGTTTGAAGAAGGCATCTGATGAGTTTTCTCTTACATTTACAGGGCTCAGCTGGAAGCAGAGTTGCTAGTTTAAACAACAC